>CM060678.1:176618252-179018252 GCA_030686995.1 Artemisia argyi
CAAACACAACATGCTCTGACCGATTCATGAATTCATGCTTAATCATTCCAATAAGTGCCTATCAAACACCCCCTAAGTTTCCATTGGTTCACCTGTTTGAGTTATAAATATGCAGAAGCCAGAGTCTGGCTATTCTGTTTTGACTTTTGTTGGTGGGTTAAATAAATGGTTTAAATTGGGTTGGTTTGACTTGCAACATTTGAATATCAAGTTAGGGTGGTTTTGCAAGCATTTGAATATTAAGATGTTCCTTACTTCCTTTTATTGATAACTGTCTTAAGTTTTTTATCTATTTAACTTGCTTCGAAGATGAAGTAACTAAAAATGACCCATTTTAGGTATACGAGTCCACCCATGTCTATGCTTTTCTCACGTTTCTAATACAATGCAGGTTACTGAGACTGGAGTTGAAGTTCTTACAGCACGATTGCCTACCTCTCCCAAGGTCTTCCCATGGCTAGACTAATGTACCTGCCCTATATTCTTACAACGGTTAAATTGAGATTGAATGTATCATTTTTGAATTTGAAACAAGAAAACACAATGGAAAAGGCTTGAAACTGTGTGACGTTGGTATGAATAATGATAAGAGTGATTGAGAATTTTGGCTTCAAGTTTATTTAACCTATTTTAGTTGTGTCATATAGGTTGCTTTCTCAGTGTAGTATAACATGTTCTCTTTTTCTTTGTTTTTTTCTTGGGTTAATTACATGAAAATGTATTATATTTGTCACTTTTTGTTATTGTTATTGTGTGTATCGAACTTTATTTATTTTTTTCTTATTGTGTGTACTGATTTTAAATTTCGATTATTGTGTGTTTTTCATGACTATTCAGTCATGTAAAATGACCATTTTACCTTTCGAAATTTGAAAAATGTAAGGGTAAAATGGTCACAAAATACACACAATAATCGAAATTTTAAAGTTTAGTACACACAATAATAAAAAATAAAGTTTTGTACACACAATAACAAAAAATGGCAACTATAATATATTTTCAAGACTTTTCTTTCTGTGTATTGGTGGCTTGGTTCAAAGCCTGACCCTTGTAAAAGCAGATTAAGAGTGGAAGGTGCCATGACAAGGTAAAACTCCTCATTTGGGGCTCACGGGTGCCACATCACCCCAACACCTATTCACAACTAACCCACTCCTCACTCACAACTAACCTTAATTTACTCATTTGGGGCCCACTATTTACAACTTTATTTTTTTATTCATTTCACTAAATTAATTAAATTCATTTCACAAAAATTAAAAATACCACACCATACTAATTTTATTTCATCAAATTAAAAAGTTACAATACGAAGAAAAAAAAAAAAAAAACGTTACGAAAAGAAAAAAAATAAATGATACGAAATAAAATACATCAAGCTGTAACGAAATTAATTATCCCTATTTTGTTGAAATTCTTCCCATTGTTGTTGTTGCCAAACATGCTCGATAAGACATCGTTGAAGTCTTTTGTGTATGTGTTTATCGCGTAGTTCTTTGTTTTGTCTCCTATGCACTGCGCAACGTTCAACCCATGACTTTTGCATATGTGGTTGCGGAGGAATATACATTTCGGCAGCTTTGGATATCGCATAATGTTGTCTTTCAAGATCATGTTATGCATTATGATGCACGAGTACATGATTCTTCGTAACTTGGCCACAGTAAATTGACGCGCCGGTTGGGTAATAATACGCCAACGTCCTTGTAGGATACCAAAAGCTCTCTCGATATCTTTTCGAGCACTTTCTTGTTTCGCTTTCCATGCAGCATTTTTTGGGTTACTTGCAACCGTGAATGATTTGACGAACGCTGCCCATTCTGGATAAATTCCATCAGCTAGATAATACCCATGCTTAAATTTTCTTCCGTATACTTCAAACGGAACCATGTCAGCGATGTCGTCAATCAGGTCATCGAATAACGGCGAATTATACAAAACGGTTAGATCGTTATTCGCACCAGCAACACCAAAAAATGCATGCCAAATCCACAAATCATACGACGCGACAGCTTCAAGCATTATGGTTGGATACTTTTTATCACCTCTGTGAAATTGCCCTTGCCATTCTTTCGGACAATTCTTCCATTCCCAATGCATACAACCGATGCTTCCCAACATTCCCGATATCTTATGGACCAAATTATGTGCGTCGTATAACTTGTGAATGTCAGTATCGGATGGTTTCTTAAAAATTCCTTTCCATACAACTGGATTATGCACATAGTAAAAAAATCTAGACAATCACGTGCACAGTGTTCACCTATTTGTAAATACTCATCTAACGCATCAACATGAATCCCGAAAGCCAATTGACGTAATGCACATGTGCATTTCATAATCACACTAAAACTCATTATACCCTTAGCATCAGGTCGTTGTCTAAAGAAGTTAAAATGCGCGGGAAGAGGATGATGAGTTTCAATAAACATTCCAATACCTTGGACTATTTCTAAGAATAGTTTACGACTCATACGATAACGACGTCTAAAATTTTCTTCAGTATATTTTGGTTGATCACCAAAATAGTCGGCCAATAGACGTGCTTCAGCAACTTCACGTTCATGGGGGATGTATCGACGGTGTTTTGAAGGACCAGCTTCTTGGTTTTGCAATGATTGCTTGTGCTCAAATTCTGCGAGCATCAGCTCTAGCTCTGTTATCTCTTCAAAGTCACTAACACTTGAATACGATGATTCACTCATGTTTCTTGTTTTTAATATGTGTAAGTGTTTATATGTTGTGTAAAATTGTAGTGAAATGATAGATTGTATATGTTCTATTTATAAGGGATCTATTAAGGGGGAAAAAAAAAGGAAAACTTACTTTTAAACGGTAATTTACCGTTCGAATTAAAAAGAAAGCAGAAAAACTTATGTTGTGTCAGATTAAAGGGCTCGTCGTCTGCACGAGGAACCCATGAATGGCGAGCTACAACGAGCCATTCATGGTGTCGTGGCGAGGCGTGAGGCGCAAAAGCAGAATCCACGTAGGAGTGGCGAGCTCGTTTGAGGAGCGGTACCCTGGCCTCTAAGGGGGGTGGCAACGTGATCGGTATGAGGTCGGCATCGATCGGCAAAGCTCGGCATCACATTGCCACTTCATCGGCATGACAAAATCGGCAACCGAATCGGGAATCCTCACTGATTCGGTATCATTTGAAGCATTCAATTTTTTCGACCGTTGGGGACATTTTCCAAAAAAAAAAAAAAAAAAAAAAAAAAAAAAAAATCCTTTAAATACTCAAGGCATGGTTAGGCATCACATTGCCACTAAAAATATGTAGTTAGGCATGGTTAGACATGAAATGTGTTGTATTAAATCTATTGGCTAATTACAATTTAGTTTGAGGTATTGTTAAGTAACATTGCCACCCCTCTAAGGACAGTTAATGGTCTGACAAAAGATACTTGCACGTGGCCATTCTTAATTTCTGATCAACATTATCTGAATAACATTTTAAATCATCTCGAATGATCTCTTTAATGATGTTGAACCACGTTTAGAAATGTTAGCGAAACTTAATTTCAAGAGTAAATTGCACGGCCCGTCTATGTAGTTTGCGTTGACTTTCACATATAGTCCTTTGACTTATTTTTATGACCCAAATGGTTCCAATCCGAAACCGTTAACACTCACGGTTCCTTAACCAAATAGCTATTAAATTTGAATGTTAAAGACCCTAATGTGACTTGCACATGAGGGTAAAATTGTCTTTTCACTCATTTCTCTTTAACTTGTTCTACCTAGTAAATTCCTACCCTTTTTGTACATCAAATATTAACCCTCAATTTTCAAAGGGTTTTGGCCGTTAAATAGCCACGTATTTTTTCAAATGTACCATTTTGGTACGTGTACTATTATTTGCCCGCATGTTTATAGGCAACCGGTTGAGAACGTATAAAATCAGCAAAAATGCCCCTATGGCATTTTTTTTTGAGTAAATTACATAGATTGTCCTTCTTATTTGTCTCAAATTACATCCCCTGGTGTTTTATATTGCATTGACAGTCCTTTTTTATTTATTTGTTTTTAAAACGACAACTAACTATCTCACAATATACACACCACATACTTTTGTGTACATTTTTATACATTTGTGTACGATTTTATACGTTTGTGTACATTTTCATACGCTTTTGTATATTTTGATACATTTTTTCTATTTTAGTATGTTTTTGTACATTTCGTATGTTTTTATATACTTTCATCCGTTTGTATACGTTTTCTTATGTTTCATACGTTTTCATCTGTTTTATGCGTTTTGTACGTTTTTATGGGTTTTACACGCTTGTGCCTGTTTTTTATTCATTTTTATATGTTTGTGTACGTTTTCTTACGTCTTCTTATGTTTTCATACATTTTCATCCGTTTTATATGTCAAAGAACACAAAAAAATATTATTATTATTATTTTTCTTAACAGCCGAAACATTTTATAATTTTTAAACATACTTAAGACCAATGAATATATTTTAATACTTTAATATCATCCAAAATAAAAGGTTTAAGATTTTAGTCATAAATTTTATAAAGTTTAGTATCACAATAAAAAACCGAATTTATTAGTTAAAAAAATAATCATTTTTGCTTTTAAATATTCTTACATAGATTTAAAAACTGTTTTTATTTTGAAAGTTACAAAAAGTTTCTATAGTGAATAGTTTTTATAAATTATAAAAGTTTTTTTTTTTTTTTTTTTTTTTTTTTTTTTTTTTTTTTTTTTTTCTCATAATAGATTTAAAAACTGTTTCAAGTAAAAAAAATATTATAATTTTTTTTGAAAATTTTAATAATTAATTATTCAAAAAATTTCTGGATTTATTAAGAAAAATTATAAAAATTTATGAATTTATTTCGAAAATTTTATAAAGATTTAAAAGGTGAACAATTTATATAAATAAGTTATATTTTATAAAGATTTAATTTTTTAAATTTCAATAGATTTAAAAATAGTTTTAAGTAAAAAAATTAAAAGGACCGTAAATGCAATTTTGGCAAACCACGAGGACTGTCCATGTAATTTACTCCTAATATTTTAAATAAATATATGTTAGTAAAAATCATATGTGGATGCACATGTGGCAAAAAAGTTTTTGGTTTCGGTTAAACAAGTTTGGTGGGGTAGTATGAAACATGAAAGTACGCAATATTAAGTGGAACGGAAAATAGAACACGTCCCAAAATGGTACTCCCTCCGTCCTAAAATATAAGTCCAGTTGGACTTTTTAAATCGAACTTTGACCTCAAATATTTTTGTTTGTATTATACAACACTTGATGCAAAATATATAAACGGATAGTGTTCTAAATCTATTTTCATTCGGTATAATTTTCATCAAGTGATATATAATACGAACAAAAATATTTAAGGTCAAAGTTCGATTGAAAAAGTCAAATTGGACTTATATTTTGAGACGGAGGTAGTATATTTGAAAAAGTACGTAGCTATTTAACGGCCAAAACCCATTTTTAAATGTTCATCCAAAAATCTCTAAAATTTAAATGATCATCCAAAAATCTTCAAAAATTCAAATGTTTACTCGAACTTCATTCAAAATCATCAAATCCTCTGTCAAAAGCAAATTATACAACACTAACGTACTTCTACATCGATATGTGGTTAAAAACAAAAGGATTAATTTCATATATCACGCTATTTTCATGATTAATTTTATATATACCCAAAGTGCTAATATTAAATGCATAATCTATATTACATATAAAGCATATTGGACTCTCTCTCTAAAAAATTAAGATGTACAAAAAAAGATGCAAGGTTTACAACACTTTAAAGCAAGGAATTTTCATAATTACAACAAGCAAAGCATTGTGTACAACAAAAACTAGCATGAATCGAAATTCAGACCAATTTCCATAGAATTCTACATTAGTATCATTAAAAACACCTTTACACCCAATATTACAATCATTTAAACACAATGTACAACCCTCATTCTACATTAATAGCATTAAAAACACCCCTACACTCAATATTACAATAATTTAAACACAATGTACAACTCTCATTATACATTAATAGCATTAAAAACACCCATACACCAAATAATACAATTATTTAAATACAATATACAACTCTCCATCTTAACTTAGACACGAACCTGTGACCAAGACTCAACTCAATAAAACTCGACTCGATACACAAGGCATTTCGCGACTCAATAACAACGACAACAACAAAAAGAAAGAAAATGATATCAAACAATTATTAGCTTCATATTTATTAGTTTTAATCTTTATTTAATCAAAAATTCTTAGAAATTCTTGTACTTATCCTCCACCGTCGCTAGAACGACAAAAAGGGTGGTGGGTTTTCTTACCTTTGACCGCCGGTATCAACAAAACGAGAGAGAGAGATAGTTTTGGTGATGAACTCGAGCTGTGGTGGTGTTAATCGTGGTGTTAGGAGGTGTTTCTTGGCGCGTGATGTACGTCAAAATGATGGGGAGGTTGTAAGGAGTGTGGTGGTGATGGCGGTGAGTTTAAGTGGCCGGCGGTGGTGTTTGTTTGGCCGGAAAAACAACTGTAGAAGAAGAAGAAATAGGGTGCGGCTGGTTTGAGAGAGAAAGGGTGTCAAACCCTAAGTAAGGGTATAATGAGGTTTATATAGGAAAGTGTTTTGGACATTGTGTGAATTCTATTACACCCTTAGGGACTAAGATTGTAAATATATGCTAGGGTGGGAAGTGTAGTTTACCAAATATTTTAGTATTTCGTTCTCGAGGCAAATTTAGGTGTCAGAATGACTTCCCGTGACATTGTTATTAATTCCATCAAAAAATTTTGTTTCAGGGTACCCGCCGCTGCAACGCGTGGGTACCCTGCTAGAGTACAATAATAATGCAGCTTCTAACGTATAATATAATCTACGGCTACAATTTAAACATACCTAAATTAACAAACAAAAATACATAGAGGACTACTACGTAAAGTCAACAACTTCCTAAACTACAGCCGACCAAAATCAAGCCAGACAAAACCAAATACTCAATGGGTTATTACACAAAAAAGTTACTTAAGTTTTCTAGAAATTTGTCCAAAGTTACTAAAGTTTTATATATATATATATATATATATATATATATCCAGGTTACCCATGATTACGGGTTTGTTAAATATGTTACTGAACCTTGTAAAATGATGATATTTGTTATTTTTTAAGTACAAAACTGTCATTGGTTAGTCGTGTTTCACGGATTTAGTCCATAAACCACTATTTCTGTTAGTTTGACCGTTTTTCTTACGTTTTTGCTCATTTTCTTACGTTTTCATACGTTTTCGTCTGTTTTTATTTGTTTTCAACTATTTTTTTTAATCTAATTTATCTGTTTTTATATGTTTTCGTCAGTTTTTATTCATTTTCAACCGTTTTTATTCATTTTCGTCCATCTTGATACGTTTTTATTCGTTTCATCCGTTCTTATACATTTTCATCCATTTAATACGCTTTCACTAGTTTTTCTTATGTTTTCATAAGTTTTCGTCCGTTTTTTACGTCTTCATATGTTTTATTCGTTTTAACCATTTTATTACGTTCTTGTCTGTTTTTATATGTTTTTGTACATTTCGTCCGTTTCATATGTTTTCTTACATTTTCATCCGTCTTTAAACGTTTTCGTCCGTTTTTATACGTTTTCGTCAGTTTCTATACACTTTTGTCCATTTTATCTATTTTCGTCCGTTTTCATTCATTTTTTACGTATTTAAATGCTTTCGTCCATTTTTATTCATTTTCATCCATTTGTATACGTTTTATCCATTTTCGTCTATTTTTATATGTCTTAAAATGGATAAAGACGTATAAAACGGACGAAAATGGATAAAAATGGACGAAAACATCTAAAGACGTAAGACACCGGACTAAAACAGATATAAATGGACGAAAATATATAAAAATAGACGAAAACGTTTAAAGACGGATGAAAACGTAAGGAAATGGACAAAAATGTATAAGAACATATAAAAACAGAAAAAAATTGACGAAAACGTATTAAAATGATTGAAAAGGAATAAAAATGTATGAAAACATAAGAAAACGGGCGAAAACGTAAGAAATACTGGTGAAAGCGTTTAAAAATGGATGAAAATGTATAAGAACGGATGAAAACGAATAAAAATGTACAAAGACAGACGAAAATGTATAAAAACGGTTGAAAACGAATAAATATGTATAAAAACGGTTGAAAACGAATAAAGACGTATAAAACTGTTGAAAACGAATATAAACGTATAAAAACGGACGAAAACGTAAAAAAACGGATAAAATTGATAAAAACGTAAAAAAATTGATAAAAACGTATGAAAACATAAGAAAACAGACAAAAACGTAATACAAACGATCAAACTAACAGAAATAATTGTCTAGAGACTAATTCTGTGAAACCCAACAAACCACAATGACCGTTTTATATTTAAAAAATAACTAATCTCATCATTTACGAAGTTGATGTGAAGAAGAAGTGGGAAAAAACTTTACCAACTTTTTTCTTTCTAATAACCAATACTCAAAAGTCAAAACACCCCGTCAACTATTACATTAAAGCCGCTACCAATTCCAAAAATCAAACAAATTCAAATCAAGGGTACGTTCATTTTTATATTTATATACAAACCCATGAATTAATTATCTTCATTATCACTACTAACACTCATTTTTTATTGGATTTTATTTTTTGTTGTAGATCAGCTGATTGTAATGACTGGTGGTACAGATGTTGCAGAGACTAGTTTATCGTGTGTTAAATGTGGCAAACCTGCTAATCTTCAGTATGTATTTTTCATTTTTATTCAATCTTGTGCTAAAAAAATCAATCTTTTTGTTTATTTTCGTATCTTTTTAATATGTTTATGTATATTATTTGTGTAAAAGGTTGAAGCTTTTAATATACCAAAATGTGTGTGTGTGTGTTTTTTTATTTTTTTTATTCATGTAAAAGATTGAAGCTTTTAATATACCAATGTGTTTTTTTGTATAAAAACTTTTTTTTTTCTTTTTAATTTATTCATGTAAAAGATTGAAGCTTTTAATATTTCTATGTGTTTTTTTGTATAAAAACTGTTTTTTTTTATTCATGTAAAATATTGAAGCTTTTAATATTTCTATGTGTTTTTTGTATAAAAACTGTTTTTTTTTTTTTTTTTTTTTTTTTTTTTTTTTTTTTTTTTATTCATGTAAAAGATTGAAGCTTTTAATATTTCTATGTGTTTTTTGTATAAAAAACTGATTTTTATTATTATTTTATTTATTTGTGTATTTTTTGTATATAGAGATTGAGGTTCTAATTTGGTATGCATTTTTATACAATCATGTGCTAAAAAATTAATTTTCTTGTTTATTTTTGTATTAAAATTTGGATCTTTTTATTTGTTTATGTATATTATTTGTGTAAAAGATTGAAGCTTTTAATATTTCTGTGTGTTTTTTTTTTTGCTTTTTTTTTTTTTTTTTTTTTTTTTTTTTGTTGTAATTATAAAAAGTAATTTTTATTTATTTATTTATTTGTGTATTTTGTATATAAAGATTGAAGGTTCTAATTTGGTATGCATTTTTCTGTACTAAAAAATAAGTATATATGGTATTAAAAATAAATATAATAATTTATTTGTGTGTTGTTTTAAAAGTTTGAGGGTTTTCAATTAGTTTATTTGCAGGTGTCCGAAATGTGTTGAATTGAAGCTACCTCGCGAAGGTGCTGCTTTTTGGTTTGTTACGACGGGCCCTACTTTTGTACTAATATATGAAGTTAAGTTTAGGCTAAGGATTAATGGGGTGATTTTATTGTTGGTGTTGATAGTACTCAGGATTGTTTTAAGGCGTCGTGGGGCACACATAAGTCTGTTCATTTGAAGGCGAAGTTGGCGTCTGTTGGATCAAGTAAACCATGGGAACTGAATGTGGCGTCACCGAGTGATGGTTGGTTATATTGTTTGAGGAAAGGTCAGTCACGAACTGCACAAATTCCACACTTTGATTGGACAGGGTATGCCTTTGGATTATTTTTTTTGGAACAAATTTCGATTTTTATATGTTTTAAGGTTTTTAATAAAGGTATTTTATGCAGACCATTGAGACCGTATCCCATTTCAAAGAAGCGTGTAGTACCTGCAGGCATTGAGCTACCAGACTGGGCACTTGATGTGAGTTGACTAATGATCAGTCAAGTTTACCAAACTATTTTGTGTATTCTTAATGGACGCTTTATGAACATTGTTTGCACACTGCATATATACATTTGATCTTGTCTGATGATATTAATCATGTAACATTGTAGGGAAATCCAAAAATCGAGCCTATTAGTGATCTGCAACATGTTGTTGAGGTAGTGTTACTATCGATATTAATGCTAGATAACCTTTTTCCTTCTTTTTGTGATGTAATGGTATTTTCAAATGCTTTTGTTTTGAAGATAAAATCACCAGAGATGATTGAGAGAATGAGAGAAACAAATCGAGTAAGTTCAGTTTGAGATATTTATAGAAATACGACACTTTGTATCAACTGCTAGCTAGCAATAATTTCTTTCATTCCGATGCTTATATACATACTCTGACAGATAGGAAGGGAGGTTTTGGATGCTGGTGCTCGTGCTGTGCGCCCTGGTGTGACTACTGATGAAATCGATGCTGTGGTTCATGAAGCAACCATTGCTGCTGGTATGTCCACTTTTCAGCTATTACATGGACTTTATATACTCCCTCCGTCCCAAATTATAAGTCCACTTTAATATTTTACAAAGTTTAAACAAAGTGGGTCCCAAACAATATTAACCAATAAAAGTTCATTTCCTCCCACTTTCAAATATTTTGATTGGTGGAAATTGAAAGTGGACATTAATTTTGGGACAACAAAAAGTAGCAAAGTGGACTTATATTTTGGGACGGAGGGAGTATATATATATATATATATATATATATATATATATATATATATATATATATATATATATATATATATATATATATATATATATATATATATATATATATATATATATATATATATATATATATATATACTAGCAGGGTACCCGCGCGATGCGGCGGCGTGTACCCTGTGACTATATTTTCTGACAACGTGATGTTATGCGGCCATACTTTTGTTAAACAATTAATTTATAAATAACAATAACTTTAGTTAAGACAGTGGTATAATTTTATCTCCTGTTAACAACAGAAGTTACCACAAAAAAATCTTGATTCTTTCATTCATCATAATCATCCTTCGTCAATAAATTTCGATTTTCGTGGTTTTGGACCTTCAGTGGTTTGATATAACTTATGAATACCACGAAAAAATAAGTTGAACAAATGCCAACCCCAAAAAATTTCGTCCATAACCGGTATTTATAAACAAAAAAATTCAGCTAGCAATTATTTAATCATCATTAGCCTTCCAGCCCATCAAACCAACTCTGGATATAACTTTTGGCCCATCACTGAAATCCAACTCCCACACAAACCTGGTGGCCCGGTCATTTGATTAAACCTAATACATCTTGCATAATGAGCTCCGCCCCATCTCAATCTTCTCTCTTTAGCAGTTAACCACCACAAGAACATCAAAATGATCTCCTCCAACATCATACGAACATCACCACCACACGAACACCAATAAAGTCGAACCTTCAATTATATTCTTAATTATTTTTTGGCCTCAAGATCCTATGGGTCTCGGGTAGGTGATTGCCATTTTGTTTTTCGTTTTGATTTGTCGTTAAGTTTGTGTGCTTCGAACGAATCAAGAAATGAAAATAACATACTTGTTATCTTTCTTATTTTATGTTCGGTTATTAATTGAAGCATAAGCTTCAAAAAAAATAGATCCATGATGTAAATCTTTTCGTGGTTTTGGACCTTCAATGGTTTGATATAACTTGTGAATACCACGAAAAAATAAAGTTGAGATCGTAAGACTTTTAATTACGTTTCGAGTCTTGTTGTAGTAAGGAGATGGGATAGCAATGATGGTGTAGAAGACGTTGATTGATGGGTTTTAGGATAGGATATGGATGTTGTTGATTATGGAGGGTTGTACATTATGTTTAAGTAATTGTAATAATAGGTCAAGGGTGTTTTAAATGCTATTTAATGTATAATTGTAAGATTTTGGTCTGAATTTCGAGTTATGCTTGTTTTCATTGTACACAATGCTTTGCTTATTGTAATTCTGAAAAATCCTTGCTTTAAAGTGTTGTAAACATTGCATAATTTTTTGTACATTTGAATTTTTTTGGAGAGAGTCCTTTGTCTATTTTATATATATATATATATATATATATACACACACACACACACACACCCCATACGTATGAGACATATTGATGTAATTATTAATTTTTTTCGAAAATTGAAATGCGGAGTATATATTTTATTAGCATGAATATGAAACTATGAAAGTAGTCTATTTGACATACCAAATCAAAGTCTATGCAATTGCAAATAACAGCCACTTTGATTAAGTTTTATTTCACTTACTGCAGGAGCCTATCCGTCTCCGCTTTACTATAATTTTTTCCCAAAGTCATGCTGCACGTAGGTACTTCTGTGTAGTTCATTCTCGATCTTTTACTTCTACTGTCTGTTTCTTTAACATGAGTGTTTATGTTGCCAGATCTGTCAATGAAGTAATCTTGCATGGGATTCCGGATGGAAGGTATCCACCTTATGCATTTTTAAACTACTGTCGTATATCTTTTAAGTTATTCATTCACACCATCAATCCACCATACTCGAATATTTTGATTTATATTATTTTTCTACCTGTTCTATTGGTTTTCATTGCCATTCATCATATAATGTATTATTTAAAGATTCAGTATAATTTTGACTTTTGATTACCAGTACCTAGTGTTACTTCTGCTGAATATGTTAAGCCTGATAAGTTCTTCTCTATGTGCTTGCAGGAAATTAGAAGATGGAGATATTGTCAACATTGATGTATCAATCTATTATAAAGGGGTCCATAGTGAGGAACTTTGTCCGTATACATTGTGGTTATGAATGGTCTATGCAGTTGATAACACCGACTGCTTGCTGGCTTTGCAGGTGACCTAAATGAAACTTATTTTGTTGGTAATGTGGACGAAGCATCTCAACAACTTGTCAAATGTACTTATGAGTGCTTGGAAAAAGCAATTGCTATTGGTAAGTATTGCTATCCCGTTTATAATTGATAGTTTAAATGTCCCAAGCTCCCTATGTAGAAAAAGTAGCATAGTTCAAGTAGCAAAGCTTTCTTGATCACTCATGTTGAATTATCATTTAGATAATATTATCTGCTCTCTTAGTCTTTACTCATACGTCTTTGTTCTGCTTTTTATCTTATTAACTCAGTTAAACCTGGAGTACGCTTTCGTGAAATTGGGGAAATTGTAAATAGACATGCTACCATGTCAGGATTGTCGGTGGTAATTTGTTCAGCTCTATAATGGATTATTGATGCTATTTTTCTAGATCACGTTTTAATATTTATAAGTCTCGTTTACCTATGATCTACGTGAGCACTAACGGGCAGTGTACCCGATCATGAGTAGTCTAGAATTTGGTAAAACCGAGTTCGTCCCAAGAGCTATGAGGCGGATATTTAAGTCTTCTATTGTCACTAAAAAAGGGGTTTTGATTGAATTGTATTAAACTAATTAAAATAACGAGAAATGAAATGTGAAACTATCAGTGGGAGAAAGATGTGCTAGCCTAGTTACTAATATTATCATGTCATAATCTAGTTTTCCTAAAAGTGTTTACCATCGCCTTATGTGGTGGTTATAAGTCATTAGGCTCAAGATGGTCAAATTGCCTAACCTATAATTCTAGATTCCAACTCCTTTGGTCAGTTCGTGGTAATCTAGTCTTAGGTGGTGTTTGTTTTTCATTAAGAGGCTCTTAACAGCCTCGTAATTTGAACCGTTCAGACGCGGTCAAACATTTTGGTCGTTCAGACCATTTGTTTTTTTTTTCCCGTTCAAACGCGTTCAGAGGCAGTAAGATCTTAATGGTCTAGACTTGAGAGGGGTGTCTGAATGCCTCTTGTTGCCTCTTGCTGACACAAAAGAAAACCAAAAAAAATTAGTACAAGCAAGCAAATGTGTGGTTCAAACATAGAGTTTTTTTTCCCATTCAGATGCGGTCAGATTCAGACATTTACGCCTCAGATTCAGATTCAGATGTGCGGTTCAGATTCAGATTCAGAGCCTCTTAAAAAACAAACACCACCTAGTCATTAAGCACCAGCTATCTTCTAGACATATTCTTAGTGCTTTAAACACTAAACCAAGGTTTGGTCCACTCAAGGTTTCCGCATTTCTTAAGTATCTCTACTAGTGTAGGTAGTCCTTTGGTCAATTCTTACACAAGGAAGATGGTAGTCCTTTGGTCAATTCTTACACACCCTTCGCAACCTAGCACACTAGCTTTCTATGGTCAATACTAACTAGCATACGGGGTACTACCTAGCTTCAATACTACCAAAACACGGGGATCATCGAAAGGCTAGAAAGATAAACACATAAAGCAATAAATAAACGGGAAAACATAAATCATGGCATTGATAAATTCATAACCACGCTAACACAAAAAGTGATTAGCCAAACATAATATAATTTGCACAAACAATTATGAATAAAATATAAATTGAATTGAGCATATTGTCTTGATACAATTTACTTGATGTAGGACTAATAAACATGATTGCAATTGGATTCTCCCCAAAAACTAAAACCTCCCTAAAAGCTTCGACCGTATTTCTTTCTTTTTCTTCTTTTTGTCGGTAGCACAGAAGTACGATTACATAAAAGTGAATCCCTTTTCATTCATATATGATGTATATACATCAATTAACTTTAGGCATTGTCCAAAATAAGCCCTTGAACTTGCACCATATTTCACACATAGTCCTTGTGGTCATACTACATACAAATAACACATTTAATGTGTTAATTCATATTAAATCAACTTTATGTCTTCTACGCATTAGGTCCCCCATCATTCTTGTTATTATTTCTTTTAGTCCTTAAGGTTAATATAAACTTAATTGAATATACCGCTTCAGGCCTTCAGCCCCTGGACTTTAACTCCTTTGCGCCCAAGGTATTAATTATGGCTAAAGTCCAACGACCAACTTACGCAGTAAGTCTTCGTAAGCGTATATTATCCACCACTTGTAATCTTTCTACGGCATAACCTTAAGAACAGGTTACGCCCGTAGAACTCTCGTTAACATTTTCTTCCATCTTGCGCCGTAACCTCAGTAACTTAGTTACGCCGTAACTTTCTTGAGGCTTAGAAAATTCCTTGGCCACTATAGTATGTTACGACGTAAGTCCATCGTGCCACTTACGCCGTAACCTCCTGCATCCAGATTATGAAAATTCTTGTCCACGTGTAATTATGGCGTAAATGTAGGTTGTCACTACGCCGTAAATATCTCCTGAATGCAAACTTCATGAATTAAGTCTATTCTTGGCCGTTTCCGTATCTTTTCCGTTCCAACGCCTCGATTAACCTGAAATGTAAATATAAACGAATTAAGTACCATATTAATATAAAATGAGGCAATAAACATGGGAATTTGATACTAAAATATCGGGATTATTTGATGTCATCAATTATATATATATATATATATATATATATATATATATATATATATATATATAGATCCAACTAGAATCTAGATCAAATAAGATCAATCTTAAAGTTGTAAAAATAAGATCCAACTAAAATCTGACAAGTGACACTCTCGCTAAAATAAAATAAAATTTTTTATTGAGTACAACTAAATTTGTTAAAGTTCCGATGGTTTTCTTTTTTAAATTGACGAAACTAAGGTGATACACTTTGATTCGACATGTAATGTATCAGGTTAAGGTGATACACTTTGATTACAAACATGTAAATTTATAGTTGTGTATCACTAATCCAAACTCATGTATCAGTTGGTTATTAGTTGCTAAAATGTTAATTCGTATTAATACTTTATATTTTGTGTATTATTGCTAACATGTTTATTTATAAAATGGTTCTAGTGGTGACGAGATCTTATTTTTAAAACTTTAAGTTTGATCTCACATTAATCCTCCCCTATATATATAAATGTGAGATCAAACTTAAAGTTATAAAAATAAGATCTAGTCTAAACAACCACTAAAAACATTTATAGATAACCATATTAGCAATAATACATAAAAAATAAAATATTAATACGAATTAACATTTTAGCAACTAATAACCAACTGATACATGAGTTTGGATTAGTGATACACAATTATAAATTTACATGTCGAATCAAAGTGTATCACCTTAACCTGATACACATTACATGTCGAATCAAAGTGTATCATCTCGATTTCGTCAATTTTAAAAAGAAAACCATCGAAACTTTAACAATTTTAGTTGCAATTAATATAAAAATTAATTTTACCTTAACGAGAGTATCACTTGTCAGATTTTAGTTGGATCTTATTTTTACAACTTTAAGGTTGATCTTATTTGATCTAGATTATATATATATATATATATATATATATATATATATATATATATATATATATATATATATATATATATATATATATATATATATATATATATATATATATATTGGTTTTCTCATTTTTCTCTCCTTTTTTTGATTGGTTCCAACGACTCTAATTTTGATTTCAGGGAAAATCCTTTTGTGGGCATGGTATTGGAGAGCTCTTCCATTGTGCACCAAACATTCCCCATTATGCCGGTATCCTAAACATAGCCTTTTTTTTTTTTTTTTTTTTTTTTTAAATAAATAATTTAGTCTTAATATGTGTTTCTGTGTGTGAGGTTAATGTCATTAACAACTTATATATCTGGTGTCCGATGTTTTGAACTTTTGATTGTTGTCATGGTGACCTTAACTCGAAGTAGGGAATAAAGCGGTAGGTGTGATGAAAGCTGGACAGACCTTTACTATTGAGCCTATGATAAATGCCGGTAATTTGAGCGTCTTTGTGATAATGATAACCGGATTCTCTTATTTATCTTTATAGTAACATATAGCTCAAAATTTTATATAGGCGTCTGGAGAGATAGGATGTGGCCTGATGGTTGGACTGCTGTTACAGCAGATGGCAAGCGCAGTGCTCAGTTTGAACATACTCTTTTGGTATGCTATAAGCTTCATCTTTAATTGTTTCTTTGCAAAATTCAACCCGAAGCCAATTAATGTTTAACACTTTAAGATGTATTATACATACTGTTATATGCTTGTACAATACATTGTTAGACAATCATGGGCGTTTGCAAAAGGTGTAGGTTGGGTAACATGTCGAAACACTTAGTTTTTCTGTTCATATTTTATTACAGTATTATTATGAATAGTTAAAAAAACGCATTTGAACACATGTTAGTCCACTTGTTTCTTGTTCGACCACTTTCTCTCGTTTTGATTTTAGCTAAGTTTCCATTGGGTCACCTGTTTGAGTTATAACCCAATAGATGATATGCAGAAGCCAGAGTCTGGCTATTCTGTTTGACATTTGTTGGTGGGTTGGATAAATGGTTTGAATCGGGTTGGTTTGACTTGCAACATTTGAATATCAAGTTAGGGTGGGTCTGCAAGCATTTTAATATTAAGATGTTCCTTTTATTGATAACCGTCTTAAGTTTTTATCTATTTAACTTGCTTCTAAGATGAAGTAACTAAAATGACCCATTTTAGGTATATGAGTCCACCCATGTCTATGCTTTTCTCATGTTTATAATAATACCATGCAGGTTACTGAGACTGGAGTTGAAGTTCTTACAGCACGCTTGCCTACCTCTCCCAAGGTCTTCCCATGGCTAGACTAATGTATCAACAGTTGAATTGAGATTGAATGTATCATTTTTGAATTTGAAACAAGAAATACAATGGAAGAGGCTTGAAACTGTGTGACGTTGGTATGAATAATGATAGAGTGATTGAGAATTTTGGTTCAAGTTTATTTGTTTTGTCAGTGTATTGGTGGCTTGGTTCAAAGCCTGACCCTCGTAAAAGCAGTTTAAGGACAGTTACTGGGGTATATGGCAATTTTTGTTGGTCCAATGGTCTGGACAAAAGATACTTACACATGGCCATTCTTAATTTCTTATCGACATTATCTGAATTACATTTTAAATCATCTCGAATGATTTCATTAATGATGTTGAACCATGTTTAGAAATGTTAGTGTAAACTTAATTTCAAGAGTAAATTACATGGACCGTCTTTGTGGTTTGCGTTGACTTTCACATACAGTCCTTTGACTTTTTTATGATCCAAATAGTTCCTAATTTTGAAACCGTTAACAGAGTCACGGCCTCTTAACATGCGTTGAATTTATGTGACTTGCGCATGAAGGTAAAATTATCTTTGCATTCATTTCTCTTTAACTTGGTTCTACCTAGTAAATTCAAAAACCTCACATGAAGGTAAAATTATTTTTTCATTCATTTCTCTTTAACTTGGTTCTACATTGTAAATTCCTAGCAGCTAACCATCTCACTATGTCACCATGTCTCCCCTTTTTGTACATCTTCAAATATTCATCCTAAATGTTCAAATGTTCATACAAAAATCTTCAAAATTTTTCATCAAAAAATCTCCAAACATTTAAATTTATACTTGAACTTCATTCAATATAATCAAATCCTCAGTCAAAAGCAAATTATACAACAGTAATGTACTTCTACATTCATATGTGGTTAAAACAAAATATCCATTGATTAATGCATTATGCATTGTCAAGTTTGCAACGATACTCTTTCTTTTCATTTCGTATAAATGTATAATATAACATATGCACCTTTCGTTCTTTCAATCAGCCCATACTACAATGACCAGTAAAAAGAATATTGTAAGTGAAAACATTGTTTGCATAACCCAAAGTTTCCAGATAACAAATCACACGCCAAACAAAAGAACGTTGTCTTTACAATACCGAATAAACACAATATCTGAAAATTAAATATACACGTGTATTGTATGTATTTAAAAAGTGTCAGTTAAAAGCGATGACATATTATACACACTAGACGAAAACCAGTGCCTAACAACCAGATTTTATAGCGGGAAACTTTTATAAACGCGTGGTTATTCATTTTCATCAACTATAAACTAACATAATAAGAGTTTTGGAATAGAAACAAGGAAAATGGCATTGCATCACAAAAGATAATACAGAGTTACATAAGGGGATGCGAATCAAGCACAACCTCATCACATAACATAGAGTAAATTGCATAAATCGTCCTTGAACTTTGGCCAGATTGCATGTTTCGTCCCAACCATTGCGAAAGTGCAGAAATCGTCCCTGCAGGAAACCTTTGAGTAAATTTTCGTCCTTGGTTGGGACGAAAATTGCATAACTCGAAAGTGTGAAATTGCATATTTCGTCCCAATCAGGGACCAAAATTTACTCAAAGGTTTTCCACAGGGACGATTTCTGCACTTTTGAAATGGTTGGGACGGAACATGCAATCTGGCCAAAGTTTAGGGACGATTTATGCAATTTACTCTATATTGAGATTAAACCAGGACTTTAGATCAAAAAAGATAATGCAGATAAATTAAAAACCAGCTTCCAATAATAGTGTGAGAAAAGAGTATAAAGGCTTTACGCAGCTTCATATTCCTTACATGAACTGACCAATTATGGAGTTGCATATACGTTCAAGTTCTTTCTTCTTGTTCTCTATCACATTGAATTCTGCTACCTTATTCACATCAAGCCAGTTCATTGCCGCCTCAACCACATCATCCATCTTCTTCAAATCTTCCAGAAATAGCTTGCGCCTGATGTTGCTATCCTTCAATTTTGCTTTTATGGCATACATGTAATCTTCCAACGCATTATAAGCCTCTGCCTTCTTTTTGTATTGTTGATCGTCATATTTGTATCTTTCTGCATCTTCTAACATCTTTTCAATTTCATCCTTTGTAAGTCTTCCATTGCCGTTTGTGATTGAGATGATGTTCTTCTGACGGGTTCTTGGTTCTTCAGCAGAAACTTTTAGAATACCATCAGCATCAATGTCAAATTGAATCCTTGCTTTTGTAACACCCCTGGGGGCAAGAGGGAGGTTGGAAAGCTCAAATTCACCTAGTAAACTATTGTCCGTCGATCGAATTCTCTCACCTTGATAGACCTTAAAAAGAAAGCTAGATTGGTAGTCGCTACTTGTCGTTGCCATTGAATCCTTCATAACAGGGATGGGTGTGTTTTTTGGGATCACAACAACCATGACTTCTCCACGTGCCTCCCAACCAAGTGAAAGAGGGGTGACATCCAATAACATTAAATCTTGAACCATTTGATTTCCCATGCCATTCAGTTTTGCAGCCAAAACTGCTGCACCATGTGCAACAGCCTCATCTGGATTGATAGTCTTGCAGAGGTCCTTACCACCAAAAAAATCCTGCAACATTCTTTGGACTTTTGGAATCCGGGTCGACCCGCCAACTATAACCACCTCATCAACTCTATTCTTCTCCAATTGCGCATCATCTAAGCAACCTTGCACAGACTCCATGCACTTGTTGAAGAAGTCCATATTCAGTTCCTCAAATTTGGCACGCGTTATTTTTGAAGAAAAATCAACACCATCATATAAGCAATCAACTTCTATGAAAGTTTGAGTCGTTGACGATAGAATCCTCTTTGCTCTCTCAGAAGCAACCCTCAACCTTCCTAAAGCTCTAGAGTTCCCGCTTATATCTTTCTTGTATTTCCTCTTGAATTCTGCCACAAAGTATTCCACGATTCGGTTATCAAAGTCCTCACCACCCAAATGAGTGTCACCACCAGAAGCTTTCACCTCAAACCTCCCCCCATTGATGGTCAGAACAGAGACATCAAAAGTACCTCCACCCAAATCAAAGATAAGCACGTTTGTTTCACCACTGTTCATGGCGTTTTGGTGTAGCCCATAAGCAATTGCAGCTGCTGTAGGTTCATTTAGCAAACGTAGAACATGTAGACCGGCAACAGTAGCTGCATTCTTAGTTGCTAGACGTTGTGAATCATTAAAATAAGCAGGAACGGTGATCACTGCACTTCTCACTTCAGTGTTGAGGTACGCATTAGCTACCTCTTTCATCTTGGTGAGAACCATGGAAGATATTTCTTCAGGAGCAAAGTGCTTCTCATCACCCTTGTTTGTGACTACGATCACAGGCTTACCATTTTCTCCTTCTATTATTTTGAATGGCCAAACCATCATGTCATCTTGCACAATGGCATCATCATACCTTCTTCCAATCAATCGTTTTGCATCTGAAAAATCCAAGCAACAAAAAGTAGCATGTAGGCATTAGATTGAAAGTAAAACTGAAGAACACAAACAAGTATCGCCAGAATGAAAATGGCAATTGAAGTGCACCATATGTCCATATTCCATATCCAACGTAAAACAAGTTTTTGTAACCATTTCCCATTTAATTGCCGCTGAACAATGATAATGTTCGAATAATAATAAATATAGGCCTATAGCGTTAGTTTTAGCGGTTTTACACTTGAGATACACTGTATAGAAATACTCTGGCCAAGACTAGAACTAAAAAAGTTACTGTAGTGAAGAATATACCAAAAACGGTGTTGGTAGGGTTGGTTGCAGCTTGGTTTTTAGCCGCGTCACCGATCAAACGCTCAGTATCAGAAAAAGCAACGCAAGAAGGCGTAGTCCTGTTGCCTTGTTCATTAGCTATTATCTCAACTCGCTCGTGTTGCCAAACTGCAACACACGAGTATGTTGTCCCTAGATCAATTCCAATTGCGGGCAATGCATCTCTTCCAGCCATATTATGGATGTAGATTCTTTAAAAAGGAAAAACTTCAACAAACACACTCGATCACACAAAATGACAAATGGTTGTAGCTATAAATTTGCCAGTAAGCCGTTCAAACTTTGGAGATATGAAAGGGTTTTTGAAATTTACGTGATTGGGTTTTAAAGAAAGGAAAATGAAAAGAGTAGGAAATGGAAAAGAAAGGGAAGCGTATGAAAATAGTATGAGAGGGAAAAGGTAATGAAAGTCTCGAGATAGTGGAAGAAAAAGAAAAGTAACGAGGAAAGGTAATTAGAAAGTGGTGAGATAGAGAAAGAAAAAGAATCATGTTTTTTTGGTAAAGAAAAAGAAAAAGAAATCTATTCGAATTCGAATTCCGATTTAAAGGAATGAATTGAGTAAGAAGAATAACTAAAATGAGAAAAGTAAAAAGTAATTCTAGCCACACATTTCAAATTAGGAGGGAAAATTTGAAAGAATATGTAAGTGCATCTGGAATATGTGGTTGTGATTACTTTTTATTATTCTTATTTTAATTATTTTTCATATTTGATCCTAACTCATTCAAATTATATGTATTTTATTTAATTGTCAGTGTATTATTATTTTATTTTTTAAAATAACATATTAATCTTTATACAGTATATTTTAAAGTTTTTTTTAAACAATTTCTTTAAGAAGAGAGCAGTTTTTTTCTTTGGAAAAAATTTTGAAATTAAAAAAAAAAAAAAAAAAAAAAACTACATTTTCCTTTTTTAAAAAGATTATATGGGATTGCAACAGTGGGTGGCATCTTTTATTTGTTAGAGATGCTACATCCACAAAATTTATATCCACACAATGACTATGCTATCAATTACGCAGAGTAAGAAGGAAAAAAAACATAGATTCAAAATGGGTGCTGGGCCATCCTACGGGTTTTGTCCGTACAATAGCTGTATACTTTCCAAAATGTACCGATATAGTACGTGTACTTTTTTTTTATTGCCTGGATGATACGTGTACTTTAGGTTTTGTGTTAATAAGGTCACTTTTTGACTGGATACCGGGTGCACCGGCTATTATTTTCCCATACTCTGACGTGGCTGTCTTTTTTCGTTTTTATTTATTTCTAACGTCTTACGTGGAAATACAAATACCATTATATACATTATTAACCGATTCCCCCCCCCCCCCCCCCCCCCCCCACCCCCAACCCAAAAAAAAAAATCCACTTCCCCCAAATCGTTTATCCCCAAATCAACATAAACCCTAATTCATGTAAATTCAAATTAACCCAAATTAACACAACCAATGAAGAAGATATCCATAATTGTTCATCATGAAGGCACATTTATAACAGATCCGTTTAAGTATGTAAATGGATCTGTTGACATTGTTGAGGATGCCGATTTAGGTAAGTGCAACCATTCAAGACTAATGCAGATAGTGAAAGATTGTTGTTTGTTTCCTGTTCATGGTATGTATTTCTGTGCTCCTAAACAAGATTTGGGTACATATTTGAAACCTTTAAGGAATGATACTGAGTTAGCAAGTTTTGTGAAATTAGCTTTTGACAATGCTTGCAAAGTAGAACTATATGTTGAACATCATGGTTATGATGTTTTAGAGGATGCCCATATAGATGCTAGTGTAGGTGAAGAAGATGATGAATCTGAGTCTGAAATTGAATTAGAAAACATAGAAGAATATGTTGGACCAGAACATGTAGGTGAAGAAGATGTGGTGATTGCAAAGACAGAACTTAAGGACCCTTTCCTAATCAAGTTAGTTGGTGGTAAGTACATTAGGGTGATGTTGTTAGTAGGCCTGCAAACTTAGGTGAAGGTTCTGCTAGTGATTCTAGGGAAAATGAAGATGAGCAAATAGAAGTTGATGACAGATTTAAGGTGAAGGAAGGTTACTCATATCCTATTTTTGATCCTAATGTACCATGGGATGAGATGACCCCATTATTGGGTATGAAATTTGAGCACCCAGACCAGCTTAAAGAATGTTTGACTAACTATGGGGTAAAACATGGATATCAGTTATGGTTAAGAGGAATGATTATAGAAATGTAGCAGTGTTGTGTGGAAGAAATATGGAAGAAGGTAGGTGTTCTAGCCAGTGTTCTGAAAGGCTCTAGGCGCACTAAGGCGCAAAGGGGGCCAAAGAGCCTCGAGTCGAGGCGCATTCCAAGGCGCGGGATTCATGAATGCGAGGCGCACTAAAAGCATTAAGTTTTTTATAACATATGTGACCATTTATGTAGCTTAAATAATACAAAATAACATTAAAATACTTAATGCATAACACATATTGCCATTATAAATATTAAAATGGATCGGTTGTCACTTCTAGAACGGATCAACTCTTTTGCTCGATGACCTATATAGAAATTAAAATCCATATCAGACTAAATATGTTTGTGTCCTACACTTGTAGCTTACATCTAACAAAGCTCACAATTTAACCCAAAATATCAAGCAAGCAATATATTAATATTCAAGGCACAATGGTACATTTTCATGACAATATGTCGTAAAAAATATTTAATGAAACAAAATAACTTCTTAAAGAAAATTTCAATCAATAAAATAAACATAAAATCAATTCAAATTTACAAATTATATAAATACTCACCTATGACTTAAAAGGCCCATGCATTATATCTTAAAAAAAAAAAAAAAAAAAAAAAAAAAAAAAAAAAAAAAAAAAAAAAAACCCCGAGGCGCAAAATATGGCCTAGGCGCAAAAATCCCCCAAGGCGCCAAGGCGCAAAAAGCGCTAAGGCGCGGGCTTTTTTTGGGAGTCATGCATGTGGTGCGCCTCGAGTCAAAAAAAGCCCCAAGGCTAGCGCCTTGTGCGCCTTAGCGCCTAGGCGCGATTTTGACAACTTTGGTTCTAGCCAGAAAAGTTGTAAACAAAAGATTGATGAGGACATAGGTACATCTAAGGGCAAGCAATCCAAGTCACAAGATTCTAAGTCTAAGACTAAGTCACCTAAGTCTAAGGCTAAGTCACCAAAGACAGATAAGGGCAAGCAATCCAAGTCATAAGCAGGTTGTTCATTTAGATTATGGGCAGGATGGATGCAAAACGAGTCAACTTTCCAAATTAAAACATTGATCCCTAATCACACATGCTCTAGGAATTATGATCTGGGGTCATTGGTTACTTACAAGTGGCTAGCAAAACAGTTTGCACATGAGGTTATAAGAAATCCAAAGATAAGTTATAAGCAGATGAAAGCAGATGCTAAAGAGAACTTTAGGATAAATGTAAGTGTTGGAATGTGTAAAAGGGCAAAGCAGAGGGCAGTTTATGATGATGAAGGAGGACTGGTTGATCACTATGCAAGGTTATGGGATTACAGAGAGTAGATCTTGATAACCAATCCTGGTTCTTTTGTTCACTTAGATGTGGACACTAGGGATGATGGCAAAACAGTGTTCAAAAGGATTTATGTCTGCTTCAAAGGTATAATGTTGTACAATTGTATTGGCATATTATCACATTTATGCATTGTTTGTTGTTTAACTCTTATTTTATTCCATAGCTATGAAAGAAGGATGGGCATCATGCAGAAGAGTCATTGGACTGGATGGTTGTTTTTTGCGATCCACTATAAGGGGTGAGTTGTTAACAGCCATGGGAAGAGATGCTAACAACCAGATGTTTCCCATGGCTTGGGCAGTGATAAACATTAAAAATGGTGACAATTGGAGCTGGTTTATTCACCACTTATCACAAGACTTTAACCTTGCAATTGGAGCATACTTGACAGTCATTTCAGATGGGCATAAGGTAATTATTATAACACTTATTAATTATAACATTTGCATTTGATGCGTGGGAATCGCACCTTGCTTTACCTCTCGAGGGATCTCGAGAAGGTTACAACCCCCACCAGGCAGTGTACCTGATCGTTGTAGTATAGTATAGTGACAAGTACCGGGGGATTGATCGTTCAGCTTAGGAATAGTGTCGCTAGGATTAGAAAACCTAATTAATAGTTCTAAAGGTGAGAGATGATTATTTTTGTATTTTTATATTTTTATAAAAGCAAGTAAAATCTCGGGTTTTGGAAGAGTGGGCGGAATTAGTTGCTATTCAACTAACCCAAAGCTAAGATGCAATCAAAATAAAATAATAAAAATGAAAATAAACTAATTATACTAAAGTTGTGAGCAGTGGTTGGAGAAATTGTGTTTACTTAGACTTCATTACTCCCTAGATATCTTTTACATGTTAATTACTTGTTACACTTGTATGGATGACGGATTGTATTCCTTAATACCATTCGTGGGGTGGCATACATAACTCCCCAACTCTATGAGCTCTTATCTCCTCCTACACCATGACCCAGCACAACTATAGGGATTGTAAACAGTGGCTCATGCATTAAATACAACCAATAAAGACCTAGTACGCCTCGGTTCATGTTTCTTAAGACGTTCAAGCATGTTACCATTTGGAGATCTGCCAGTTTTCTTAAGCCTAACATATAATATCATTCATCCAAAACAAGAATAGACAAGTAATCAACACATAATCAACATCTAGGTTTCATTAGATCTAAGCAAACACAAAAGAGATCTAGCCTAGCATAGTAGAATTGAGACAAGAACAAGAGATAAACAACCAACACATAGACATATTGATTGAATTGAAAGTACACTTATCTCAATTACAATGCAAGGTCTCAAAGGTTTGGAACCCTTGAAAAACCTGTAAAAGAGGCACCAAAATCGTCTTTAGGGTTTCACCAAAACTTCTCTCCTTTTTAATGAAAAAACTAGAAAACTATATATAGGAAAAGTAGGCTGACGGCGTCAAGAGTTGCATGTGACGCCGTCACCTCGCCGCCATATACTTCCTCGGACGGCCTTGATCCACTTATGACGGCCTATGTGACGCCGTCACCACCCACGGTATTTTATTCTTGCCACTTTGACGCCGTCATGAAGCCTTCTGACGCCGTCACCACCTTCGGTGTTTAATTCTTCATGTCTGACGCCGTCAAGATGGTAGTCTTGACGCCGTCACCTTATATCTTCAGCATGGAAATTTGGTACTTAGCCGTTTTCTTCACTTTTATGCTCCAAAAACGTCCAAAATGGCTTCTTTTCCAGAATTCACTCTCCAAACACCTAAAATCACAAAAGGAACGATTTAGGGCAATATTTGATCAAATAAATTCGGATTCGGGCTTAAATGACCCCCTAAAAACGGATCATTTTTCGCCTTATCATATACCCTTACACTTGAGATTTGCTTGTCCTCAAGCAAATGAGCTTTTATTCTATTCAAAAGACAAGTTAGGGGTCATTTAACACTAATATAAAAGTAATTACAACAAATAATCGTTCCACTAAAGACTAATAGACAAGCACGGAGGTCATACACAAGCACCTCACAAATAGTGTTTAGATACTCACATCTCTCGGGTGTAATAAAGTAATATAACATTATGGAAATGGAAGATATCTCTCACTACCTGTCATAGCAAAATAGATTACCATAGGCTTGGGAAAGGATCAAACCTCCACCACATGGCGTAAGCACCTAGGATAAACTATCAAAGAGGTCTTTTAAAGGGTTATAACGTTAGGTGTAGGGATATGAATTACACGGTTTTGTTGGATAAAGGAAATTTTACTGGTGGCGAGTTAACAATCTTGGTCAATTACATGTACAATATGGCGTTGCTAAGCCAAGACTAGACTCGACTTAAGCTATCAAATGAAAAATAACCAAAAACATAAAATAAACATAGAATGAAAACGGGATGGTAGTCCGTTTTTTTTTTTTTTTTTTTTTTTTTTTTTTTTTTTTTTTTTTTTTTGTGCATACACTCTTACCCTACCATCCAAAATAATACATCATAGGGGTTTGAGCATTCCCCTTACACTTGAGTCTTTACATACTTTACATTAAACTTATTCTAATGACTCGAATTAAGAAAATCAAAACACTTGGAGCACTTTTAAGATTAACGTACATATGGGGGTAATAATATTATGTTCTTCCCCATTACTCCATAAAATAAGTACTTACCCATGAGTCCCAATCGTCCCAAAACAATATGTACAAGGATATGACTCGACTTAGCAACCATGTAATCAATTAGAAAGTTAACTTAGGGTTTAACAAATAACAATAATGCACTAAAAATGAGCGCATACACGGAAGGCTAAGGCGATTTGGGTGTACATTTAAGTGGGGTGTAACAAATTCTTCCTTTAAGTAAGATGCTTAAAGTTAGAAACGAAAAGATAGGCTCGGAGGGGTGTACTAAGGGTATCGTGTACTAAAAATGAGTACAACGCAAAGGGTGTGGGAAAAATTAGTTGACTTAACTAGCCAAGTAATATGACTTAAATGGTCAAGTAATTATGATACGGGTTTAACACAAGGGTGATCCTAATGCCTCTTATCATGTAGTAAATCCTACCACACAAATGTAGTCTCACTAGCGGTCTCGGGATGCATCACTAACGCAAGTTCTAGAATCTAAATGCTACCGGTACACTCATAAGCACTAATAATAAATGCTTTTCCTATCAAATCTAAAGGCGAACCTCACATTTTTGGGTGGAAAATTTTTCTGAATATACGGTTATGTGCTAGTCATACAACCTCCTATCCATGAGACGCTTGCTATGGCTAAAGTTTCACTCCTAAATGTTGTAAAAAATTTTAAATTTGGCGCTAAAATTGCACTAACAAGTATTTCTCATAGTTTTATTACACATCTACTATCAAACAAAACAAACTCAAGCGAAAGTGCATATGTAAGGTATCATCTTTTTACCCTCCCCTTACACTTAGGATGAACATTGTCCCCAATGTTCAAGTAAAGAATGTAAAAGTTAAGAGGTAAAGAGAATGAAATCAAATACTCCCCTTATTCGCTCGGTATGGATTATAGGTTGGCTAGGTTAAATCTTCCTCCAAGAAAATGAACAATCAAAGCTTCCCTTCCAGAATATAAATCATCTTCTTGTCACAAATAACCTGTAAATCCTGACAAAAGTAGACAAGGCAACCTCGCGTAAAATCGGCGGCATCCTATATAAGTTACTAAATCTTAGAAAACAAAGTAAGATATAATGCTTGTGGAATGAAGTTTGCAGATTTCCTGGAGATTATAAAACTTAATAATTCACAAAAACCATAAGACTCCGTTAGAAAAACAAAACCGGTAAAATTTCCAGATTTTAACTCCTGACACCGTCAAGAGCAATACTCTGACGCCGTCAGAATGGACCTGCAGAAATTCTTATGTTAAGTTTCCGGAAAATTTCTAGAAAAACTTTGTCCTACTTCCTGGAAAATCCTGCAAAACATCATTATGATTCAATACAAGCATTTGACTCTAACAAATACGAATATACATGTTCATTTAATATTGTGGAGAATCATGATCGGTTTGTTTCTTAAAAACATATTTGGGGTTTCCCCTTACACTTATCTTTTGCAAAAATACCTTTAGGTTGAAGTTAAGACTAGGCCAAACAACATAATAAAGTATTTCCACATTTTAGTTGAGAAACATGATTAACCAACAATAAAAATAAAACATGCATACGGAAACAAATAACAATCAAACAAATAAAATCACACAAAACATGGGTTGCCTCCCAAGAAGCGCTTTTCTTTATTTATGAGTCTTGTAGCTAGACTCAAATTCATGGGTTACTACGTTTTCCTATCCCGTAAAATGAATGCGGTCTCAAACATCTTAACCAGTCTCTTATCCTTCCTATACTCGGGGCCTAAAGCTAAACATTTCGAGTAATAGATCTCTTTCTTTTTGCCACCTCCAATGTCTCTCTCTTCCTCACTCTTAACCTCAATTACATGGATGTTGTCAACATCGAGATCCTCAACCTCTCTAAACCTCTCTTCTTTATGGGGCATCCTATATCTAATGTTCTTCTCCTTGGTTGCGAATGTGATGATGCCCTCATCATGGTTGTAAGTCATTTTAGAGGTTTTAACAAAAGGTTCTCCTAAAACAATTTGACACAAAGATTGATCAATAATCCCCCTAACATCTTCTAAGATCATAAAGTCGCACCTATAGACAAAATTTCCAACGAAAACATGTAACCCTCGAACCCGCTCAACAAAATTACTCATGCGATTAGGGTTGTAAGGGTCCCGCCTAGGTTTCAACTTTTTATTCATGATCCAATTATAATAAAGCCTAGACATGATGTTCATTGGTGCCTTTAAATCGATATAAGTGTGTTCTCTAAACATATGACCAATCATGCATGGAACCTTAAGATTCATAGGATTGTGTTTCCTAATCCATGGGTGTTTTCGGTACTTTGCGGGGCAAGGGCATTTTAGAAGGAACTTATGGTACCTCAATTCCTCAAGGGTTGGTGTGGAGTTCCTAATTATTCTATCATCATCCCATGGCCCTTCCCTACAAGTGTTACTCCCCAACTTGATTTCACATTCATTCATCTCATTGACCTTTATTATTTCATCATTTCCCGTTTTTAGTTGGTTATGTTGCAAAATAACTTCTTTGGGTAAGATGAATCTAGTTAAGAAGTAGGAAGCAAGATCGTCCCAAGAAGAGACGGACCTTTCGGGGAGTTGGAATAACCATTGAAGAGCCCGACCATGTAAAGAGAATTGAAAGAGGGCTAAAAGTCCCTCTTCTTGATTATCAACACCTATTCCTATAGAATTAGTAATTTTTAGGTAGTTCTCAAGGTGTTGGGTCGGGTTTTCGAAGAAGTACCCGTAGAATGCACATCCGTCTTGCACCAATCAAACGGTGCCGGATGGCAAACAGATGGTCCTTATAGGTGGTTGGATCGGTTGTGGTAGGTTTTGTGGGTGGTTTTGTTGCGGTGGGTTGATGGGTTCACGGATGTTACCACCTTCCATGATGTCGGATGGCAAAGAGTTACGAACAAAGGCACGAAGAAATAAGATAGACTAAAGAAGACCTAAAAAAATAAAAATAAAAATCTTACTAGAAAGGAATCTAGCAAGTAGACCTAATAAAAAGAAATCCTAACCTAGACAATAACTATTCCCCGGGCTGCGGCGCCAAAAACTTGATGCGTGGGAATCGCACCTTGCTTTACCTCTCGAGGGATCTCGAGAAGCTTACAACCCCCACCAGGCAGTGTACCTGATCGTTGTAGTATAGTATAGTGACAAGTACCGGGGGATTGATCGTTCAGCTTAGGAATAGTGTCGCTAGGATTAGAAAACCTAATTAATAGTTCTAAAGGTGAGAGATGATTATTTTTGTATTTTTATATTTTTATAAAAGCAAGTAAAATCTCGGGTTTTTGAAAAGTGGGCGGAATTAGTTGCTATTCAACTAACCCAAAGCTAAGATGCAATCAAAATAAAATAATAAAAATGAAAATAAACTAATTATACTAAAGTTGTGAGCAGTGGTTGGAGAAATTGTGTTTACTTAGACTTCATTACTCCCTAGATATCTTTTACATGTTAATTACTTGTTACACTTGTATGGATGACGGATTGTATTCCTTAATACCATTCGTGGGGTGGCATACATAACTCCCCAACTCTATGAGCTCTTATCTCCTCCTACACCATGACCCAGCACAACTATAGGGATTGTAAACAGTGGCTCATGCATTAAATACAACCAATAAAGACCTAGTACGCCTCGGTTCATGTTTCTTAAGACGTTCAAGCATGTTACCATTTGGAGATCTGCCAGTTTTCTTAAGCCTAACATATAATATCATTCATCCAAAACAAGAATAGACAAGTAATCAACACATAATCAACATCTAGGTTTCATTAGATCTAAGCAAACACAAAAGAGATCTAGCCTAGCATAGTAGAATTGAGACAAGAACAAGAGATAAACAACCAACACATAGACATATTGATTGAATTGAAAGTACACTTATCTCAATTACAATGCAAGGTCTCAAGGGTTTGGAACCCTTGAAAAACCTGTAAAAGAGGCACCAAAATCGTCTTTAGGGTTTCACCAAAACTTCTCTCCTTTTTAATGAAAAAACTAGAAAACTATATATAGGAAAAGTAGGCTGACGGCGTCAAGAGTTGCATGTGACGCCGTCACCTCGCCGCCATATACTTCCTCGGACGGCCTTGATCCACTTATGACGGCCTATGTGACGCCGTCACCACCCACGGTATTTTATTCTTGCCACTTTGACGCCGTCATGAAGCCTTCTGACGCCGTCACCACCTTCGGTGTTTAATTCTTCATGTCTGACGCCGTCAAGATGGTAGTCTTGACGCCGTCACCTTATATCTTCAGCATGGAAATTTGGTACTTAGCCGTTTTCTTCACTTTTATGCTCCAAAAACGTCCAAAATGGCTTCTTTTCCAGAATTCACTCTCCAAACACCTAAAATCACAAAAGGAACGATTTAGGGCAATATTTGATCAAATAAATTCGGATTCGGGCTTAAATGACCCCCTAAAAACGGATCATTTTTCGCCTTATCAGCATTACATACATAGTAATATCCTTTTTACGCAACATGTTACAGGGTCTACTCCAAGAAGTTAGAGAATTGCTCCCACATGCTGAGCATAGACTATGTGCAAGGCACATTTATGCTAACTTCAAAAAGAAATGGAATGGATTGCACTACAAGGCACTCTTCTGGGGTGCTGCTTCATCTACATTAGAGGTAAAATTCAAAAAAAATAAAAAAAATGGAACTTATGAAAAACATTGATGAAGAAGCAGAAAAGTGGTTACTAGATCATGATCCTAAGACTTGGTCTAGAGCATACTTTTAAATAGATAGGACTTGTGCTGCTTTTGAAAATGGTATCTCAGAATCATACCACAATGCCATAGGAGACCTTAGGAGTAAACCTCTAATTACTATGCTAGAAGAAATTAGGGTTTACTTAATGCAAAGAATGTATGTTATGAACCAAAAGGCTAAAAACTTAAATGATACAGTCTGTCCTGCTATAAGAAAGTATTTAGAAAGACTTAGAAATAAGCAAAGGTATTGGGAAGTACTTGTATGTGGATATCAAATGTTTGAGGTTAGGAAATCAGATGAGGCATTTGGGGTCAATTTGGCTGAAAAGACATGTACTTGTAGGTGGTGGATTTTATCTGGCCTACCTTGTGTTCATGCAGTTGCTGCATTTTGTCATATTAACCTAGATCCTTCTAATAGGGTGAGTAGTTATTATAAAAAGCAGATGTGGATTGATACCTATAGTCATTTCATTAGTACAATTGGTGGTTCTTCAATGTGGCCAAATACTGGCAAACAACCACCATTACCACCCAAGAAGAGGAGGAAGTTAGGTAGGCCTAGGAATAAAAGAATTAAACATCCAACTGAGACACTCAATGAAGTTCCTAGGACTGGTAGAAAGATGACATGCTCCAATTGTTGGGAGCAAGGACACAACAAGACAAGATGTCATAATTTAACAAGGCCAAAACCACAGACAGAAAAAAGAAAACCTAGGAAACCCAAAAATGCTCCCAATCAGCCCTTTAACCCACCTAAGGATGGATCTGGTCCAAGTGCATATCCGAGTGGGTCAGATCCAGCTCATCCAGCCCAAAATGAACAGATCCAGGTCAATCATCTCCAAATCAAGCAAATGAGTATGATGAAATTCCAATTTCAAGTTCATACCCAAGTGCTTCACAACCATCAGCTCAAAGCTTCACTGGATTACTGCAAATTGTTGAACAACAGGTTTGATAAACTGTTTTTTACACTTGAATGACCCATCAGCTCAAAGCTTCACAACCATCAGCTCAAAGCTTCACTGGATTATTGCAAATTGTTGAACAACAGGTATGATAAACTATTTTTTACACTTGAATGACCCAATTTCTCACAGATCTAACTTGTTTAACCTTCTTGACAGAGAAATGATTCTGAAATTACTGATGCTGAACTCACACAACTTGCTGAGCTTAATGAAGCAGAAGATAAAGCTAGAAGAGTTGCAAACAGGAAGTACAATGAAAGGGTTATTGAAGATGCAAAAAAGGCAGGTCTTTTTAGAAAGAGAGGAGCTGGTGGATTTAGGGGACCATCTGAGAGGATCAAGAATCAAAGAAGGAAGTTAGACCCAATTGCTCCTAGACAACAACCAGATACAGCACTTGATGTTTCAGAATGAGAGTGAAGAATGGAGAAAGGACAAAGAAGATGCAGACACCAAAAGAGCAATATTTTTTGTTAGACATTATGTAGTGGGTTTGTATTTAAAGAATGTCTTTATGTTTTCAAGTTAGTATGGACCATTAGATGTATGTATCATGTGGATGGTACCACATAAAACAATATGACAACCATGTTGGTCAGTTTATGTCTGTATTGACTCTATTATTATCTATGGTAGTGGGTCACTTTTATGTCTCCAACTTGTTTGAATATGCAGACACATGCATCAACACATAACATATATATTAATTTATATTCTTCATAGATAGCAAAGGATATTACATAGATATTGTCATTGTCATTGGGTTATAACCCATACATAAACAAGTACCAACCTTACCACAAAAGATCTACTGTCATTTTCATAATAACCCATACTTAAAAAAGCTAGTGTTTCTTTCCTTTGCCCTTAGTGTCTGCAACTGATCCTGATGGCTTCTTGACACCAAAAGCCTTTTTCTTTATTGCTTCCCAAGTTTTTTGATTTGCAAGCCCTACAACTGCAACTGGTCCTGGTGATTTTTGAATCCTTTTACCTGCACTGGTTTGACTTTCAACAATTTTAGTATGTTTTGAATTTTTTGCTTCAACACTTGTTGTCCCTGGTTTAACTTTTTTTGAGCTTGAACCTTTGTTTCCCTTAACAGTGGCATGGTCATCTTCAGAGCTTGAGTGGTAGCTTGAAACATAGCTTGATATGGATGAAGAGTTTGACCTTGAATCAGCATTTGGGTCAACAACAGGACCATGATGAAGAGGAGGAAAGTAATCACTCCAATCAAGTGGTTCAATGTATGCAGCACTTGAATCACTTGAAATAGTTATAACATCTGCAAACATGATCATCAATGGAGCAGGATAAGAATGTAAGGACCCCAAAAAGATAAAAATTTATAACAAACATACCTGGTTGATTAGCAGAACTCATGTTATGAAATTTGGTGTGCTTGATTGCTTGATTAGGGTTTGTCAGGGATAAAATTAGATGTGGATAGATAGGTTATATAAATGTATTAAGGTCCTTCTAGTCAATGCATTAAATAACAGGTAGGTATACTATCATTTATGTCTAAACCCATTTGACTTTTCTTTTTTGACTATCCTGTTTTGACCCATTACACTTAAACCAAACAACAACAAATATAGTAAATTAAAATTGTCATTACATTAAACCATTTGAACATACAACCTAGACCCACATTCCTACACAAACTACACCATTACATAACAATCCTAACCTAGACACTACATAACCTACACCATACCCATAATCCATACCAGCTTAAACTACACAAACCCCACAAAATCCATCCCTAAAACCCTTTGACTAGGAAAGACATCACCAACAGAAACACAGTAAACATAATGACTGCTTTCTTGTAGCATTCACCAGTGGTTGTTCTCTCATTCAGTTCCAAATCCAAATCACGAATCCTATTCCTGTAGGTGTAGTCTTGAACTTGCATCTCCCTCCTTAGTTATTGGACTTGAGTGTAAAGGCTATGCATCTCATTTCTATAGTATCCATAGCGTAGCTCAGGATCAAGAAAGAAGTAGAACCTGCATTGTTTACCTGAATCCTAAAAGTAACAAAATAAAAACAAAAATTAACACAAACACAATAAAAAAGACCATAAATATCATTGCTTTTCTTACACTTGGATGAGGACAGCACAAGAAACGTCTAGCTGGGTTTGTAGCAGTGCGTGATGTCCTTTCAACCACAAGTAACTCACAAAAGCAATGAATGGGTATAGGTCGAAGCCAGTTAGACGATGAAGATGAAGAAGACATTATTTTGGTTATGGATTTGATTAATTGATTTGGGATTTAGGGTTAGTATTTTGGGTAAATAATTAGGGTTAGTTTTTGGAGAAAAGAGGGGTTTTATAAGGTGGGATGAGTGGCAACGGTCAAATATGCTGATTGGGCATGCCACATCAGTAACTAGGTTACTATTAGGTAAAAAAACGAAAATGTGGCCTTATTAACACGAAACCTAAAGTACACGTACCATCCAGGCAATAAAAAAAGTACACGTACCATATCGGTACATTTTGGAAAGTATACAGCTATTGTACGGACAAAACCCGCCATCGTACCTATTGGTCTTTTCTTTTTATGCTTGCTTGTTAAGTTTTACTAGGAAGGATAGATAAAGTTCTTGAAATTTAAATTTTGGGACGATTGAAATGGGTGCTGGGCACCTATTGGTCTATTTTTCTTATGCTTAGTTATGAAGTTTAATTTGAAAGGACTAACCTGATATTTGCATGTTACGATGTCAGGTACCATGTGATTAAAGTTTATGCATCAACAAAATAAACATACCGAACTATTTAATCTAAGAAAAACAAGAAGAAAATGATTTTAGACCGGTCCGATTCACTCGTTTTCACCGGTTCCAACAGTTCTATCAGGTTCATTTTCGGACGGTTTTTAATGGCTAGCCGAACCGGTAGCGACTCCAATTCCTAATTAAACCCGTTGGTCCGGTCCGATCCACTTTTTAAAACATATATACCATCAACTTGTTTGCCTATACATTGTATGAAGCTTTTTATGTTTTATTAGTTTGTACAATATATATATAATAACATGAGAAAAGTTCTATACGAAACTACATTTAGCTAAAGTACAAATCAAACGATCTCATCCATCCATTCCCCTTTCATCCAACGGTGTATATTAATTACAAAAAAAAAAAAAAAAAAAAAAAAACGGAGGGGCATTTTTGTCCATTTCAAACACACGCATATTTTCCACCCAACACACACTTTCCCCGTTTTACACACACACTCACCCTCATTTCAAACACACACACTAATACCCGTTTTACACACACACTCACCCTCATTTCCCCCAATTCAAACCGTAACCCTAAATCGTTAATCCGCAATTAATCCGCCGTTATATCTACCCTAAATCGTTATTCATCCATTTAAATGGACCTACGTGCGGAAATAGCGCAATCTAAAGATCGTTTGTTGTCGGAATCCAGTGAGAATAAGCTTTCAAATATCGAATATGGTATATTTTTGTCTCATTTTTTTTAAATCAGTCATTATTTTGAATTTTTGTTATCGATTAGGTTATTATTTGAATTTATTAACTTATTTTGCGGTTTTATTAGCTTATTTTGTTAATGAATGAGAGTTTGGATTAGTTTATGTTAGCGAGTAGATTAGTTTTTAGGATTAGTTAATTTTTTTGATGTAATGACTGTTTAGGATTAGCTTATTTTTGCTTATTTTTTGGTTTGTGATGAGTGTGTAAATACTCATCATTTTTGTCTTATATGAACTGCCAAAACGTCCAAAAACACTCAGTAATGCATCTAAATACTAAAAATATTCCAAAATTGTGTTTTATATGTTTCAAATGCAAAATATGCAAAAACAGATGGAAAACGTACAAAGTTTGCATAATTGGCAGTTTCAGTCCCTCAAGTTTCATAAATTGGCAAAACTAGTCCCTGGTCACTCAAAACTTGTAAAATTATCATAAAAGGTCCTTGGGATTCACAAGTTGTAAGAAAAAGTCCTTTGAAGTTAAAAATCATAAATTTACAACTTTGGTCCCTCAACTTTGGAAAAGTGTCAAAATTAGTCCCTAAGGTTTTAAAAATAAGAAAATAATCAAAATAAACCTTATACTATTCTTAAATGACATAATTGGTCCTTTGTGTTAACTGTTGGATATTTACAGGTTTGGCCCTTCAATTATCAGAAAATTACAAGTTAGGTCCCTGGAGTTTGGAAATTGACAGAAAAGGTCCTCGGATATAAAATAAAGGGAAATTATCAAAAGTAGCCTTGTACTATTCATGAATAATCAATATGGCCCTTTTTATAAATATGGGAAAGTCACATTCAGTCCCTATAATTTTCCCTAATTACAACTTTGGTCCTTGTGATTTAATACCTAATAAACCAAACGGACCCTTTATATTACTAAAACCTAAAACCTAATCCAACCCAACTCACCAACAGCCCACCCCCACTAACCTTTCCCTGGCCCAAGTATCCCAAGCCCAGTCCACCACTAAAATAATACCGGGTCAACTTTGACCCCTTGGTCAACGCTTCGGTCAAACACCACCCAAACCACCATCTTCCCCCCTAAACCACCCCTCCTCACAGACCAGAAACCACCTGGTATTCCCCACCACTTGCACCCTATCCTCTACCCTTATCCCTTCAATTCCACTCCCCAAGACACCAATCACATCACCCCCCCCCTATGGTCTGCTTCCACAGACCCAATTGCTTAAAAAGATTTTCCCGCCAAAATCACAAAGGTAGCAATACTCATCCAAATAGCTATTTGACTGGTGGGATTTGACCTTGGGGGACCCACAAACCCTTTTGGAATGCTATAAGAGTGAAAGAAGCAGAAGTGGAAGAGTATTAGTGTAGACTTAGTTTAATTTAGTCGTAGGTAGTATAATTTTATTTTAAAGTTGTAATTTCAATTAAATTAAGCTTGTATCAGTTAATCTTGTGTGTTTGAATCTTTAATTCAAGTCAATTTCAAGTTTCAGTTTAATATATCACTTTATGCATTTTCAAGTTTGATCAAAAATCTCAAAATCTCAACTGTTGTTGTTAGTTGTAGTTAAGTAAGTTCATAAGCTTTAAAAAGCTCTGACAAAGCTCATACAAGTTTTAGAACACCTTAATTATCTGTTTAACCATAAAATAGAAAATACCAAAAATAATCAAGAAAATCTAGAAAAATTCAAAAATAGTGGGAAGAAGAAGAAGAGGCTGAAGCAGGGTGTTAGATTGGATGGAAATGGTTCCATTGGTGTAGTGACAAGCCATAGGGATTGATTTGGTCCTTGGTTCTCTTTGTTTCTGCCTTGATCAATAATTGTAAGCAATTCCATTTTTTTTTGCATAGTTACTGTAGCTAACTAGTTAATGCTTATCTGCATTCCTCAGTGTTTATTTAGGGTATTGTAATGATTTTATGGTGTTAGATTGTATGCTTGTTCACTAGATTTCATTAGGCTCAATTTTTCTCTTTTAACTGCCAAGGTAGCTTAATGGTAATTCATAGGTAATTGTGGTTAATATTGATGTTTCTGTGATTCAGTCATCTTACAATATCATTATAAGTTCTTAAGATTCAGTCTCATGGTTTAGAACATGCATTTGTTTTGAAAATTATAATTTCTGTTCCCATAAGGGAGTGTTTGGTTCAGTGAATCTCACTGAGCCACAGTGAGTTTTGTGGGTTGCTTTTGCTTGGTACATGTTACTTATGGTTCTAAAATCCTAGTTAAACCCTCAAATGCACAGGTTCTTTAGTGCAAAGTCAAAAGTTCACCTTTACCCTTTTTGCTTGTCCACTGTTGGTTATTTTAGTATCAAGTTCTCTCAAATCAGTTCATTAGGAGTTAGAGTAGTTAAAATGTGTTTTATTATAGCTTAATATAACATTATTAGTCATTAGGATTAGATCAAATTCCATTAAAGTCAAAATTTGAGTTCTTAGTAAAAAGTCAAAATTTTAGTTAGTCAGTTTTTCCAAAAATTGGACGAATTATTTTGATTTATGTGTTAGGTTTTAGAACCTGAGATTTTCACACATTGTAGTCTACCACTAGGGCTTTAGGAATCAGCTTACCTTGCATTTTTGTGATTTTTGTTGTGGGGTCCACAGGCCCTCAAAGAGGGCTGCAGGGCAACAAGCTGCCCTGTGCAGCAGATAGCCATCCCAACACCACCACTTGGTGGTGGCTTTCTGGCCACCACAGTGGTCCCACATGCCACCACTTTGCTTATTCCAACCCCCCTCCTAATAGGCTTCCCATTTTGACCCTTTGTTTGACCTGAGGAACCCTGGGACCCACCTGGATTCAACCCTCAAAGTTGTCCCATTTTCCTTAGTAAACCAAGTTTCAATAAGTGCTTAAATCAGCTTATTGGCTTATTCTGTGGACTAATTGTGCTTTTTCTTGCTTAAATAAGTTTATCTAACTTATTTACACCAGATTTACCCATTGTGGGTCCCACACAAGCTAGTTTAGCTTATTTCCCTTGATTAGTCAAACAAAGTCAACTGTTGGGCTTTTGGCTTTCCATTCAGCTTATTTTAAGTTTATAAAAAAGTTGCTTTTACAAAAAGTGTTTGTTTTTAAGTATTAAATAGGTTTGTAAAAGAAAAATCACGAAAAACAAATTTAATATTAAGTGATAGTTTCTATTTAATGTAATTTAATTTTAATTTTCATTTTTAAATTTTTGTTAAGTATTTAGCTATTTTATATTTTTATTAAATTCCTATTATATTAAAGTAGTTATAATAATTTTCTCAGATTTTTATTTTGTTGTTTAGCATTTATTAGAATTAATCTTAGTTTAATTAATAATTAATTAATAATTAGTTTAAAATAGCATAATTAGTTTTTATTAAGCAAAACTTAGTTTTTATATTTTTTATAGCTTTTATATGTTATAAAGTAATTTTAGAAATTTTATTAGAATTTTTACTGTTCATTTAGTATTTTTCTTAATTTAAAATAGTTTAATTAGTTAATTAGTAATTAATTAATAGAAAATCCACAAAAAGACAAAAATACTTATTTTTAATTTTAAAATTAGTTTTTAGTTATTTTATAATTTTAGAAATTTTATTTTCATTTTTCTAGTGCTTAATTAGTATTAAATTATATTTAAGTATTTTAAATATTAATAATTAGTAATAATTAGTATTTAATTAATATTAAATAATTAATTAGGGTTAAAATTTATTTTAATTTTCTAAAAATTTTCTTTTACCCTTAGGTTTGTAAAAAAGTCATTTTCACCCCCTGGGTGTTTTCAGATTTCAGTTTTTACTTTTTATTTCGTACTCTTACGTTTTATTTAAACGTGAACGTACGCGTTTTAAGTTTTAAATGTTTCTGGTTTTTCTGACTTTCCAGTATTGTTAATATAGTGTATTTAAGCTATTATCTTTCATATTCCAGTAGTGTAATCATCACAACTCACTTTAAACCCTTTCCTGTCCAAATTCACCCGATCACAAACCCGTTTTAATACCATCCACACCTCGTCGGGACATAACGACCCGGGGAAACCCTATACTTCCACGGAGATTGATTCTAGGCTGTTTGACCATCTTGACCACATCCGTGGTTGACTTTGGGTGACGGTTTGGCATCAATCAGTTTGTGATAAGCATAAGTAGTTAAGCAAATGGGATTTTGCTTATCACTGAATAATCCTATGGGATTATCACTGAATCCCATGGGATTCACATAGAATTAGTGGTTTGTGATAAGCATAAGTAGATTAGCAAATGGGATTTTGCTTATCACTGAATAATCCTATGGGATTATCACTGAATCCTATAGGATTCACATAGAATTAGAATTATGACAAATATCAGTGTGTTTAAGAATAATCCTATGGGATTATCACTGAATCCCATGGGATTCACATATAATCAGTGTTTGTATTAGCTTTTAGGAATCAGATTTATAGTTTTCTGTTTTGTTTGTTAGTTTTAGGTCTTTGTGATTAATTAGATTTTACTATTGTTAGTTGCTTATAACTAATATTTGTCTCAAAACTAATATTACTCTTTTCATCTTATAATTTATGTAGGTAACGTATTGAACCCTACACCGTTGTCTAGGTTTAATCCGTTTGATGATTTGGGAAAGAAAACATCACCGGTGAAGCCTCGGCTCAATCCGTTTGATGTGTTGAAAAACAAATCGCCGTCGAAGAAAAGACCAACTGGTGATGTTAGTAAGGCTGCCAAACCAGTAGAGTTTGAGGTGAATGTTCAGGGGAAGGCGATTGTTGATCAGGGAAATGAGAGTAGTGCTGTTAGTAAGGCTGCCAAACCAGCAGAGTTTGAGGTGAATGTTCAGGGGAAGGCGAGTGTTGATCAGGGAAAGGAGACTATTGCTGTTATTTCTGCAGTTGTTGCTGATTTGGTTAAGGAGAATGATATGGATACGAAGAAGAAGTTGTTGAGTGAGAAGGAGACGGAGACTGACACTGAGATGGAGAAGGAGAAGGAGAAGGAGAAGGAGAAGGAGAAGGAGAAGGAGAAGGAGAAGGAGAAGGAGAGTGAGGAGAATGTTATTGAGAAGGTGGTGGAGAGTGAGAATGAGGAGAGTGGGAATTTGGTTACATATAAATCAAAGGGTAAGAAGTTGTCTGTTGTTAAGGATAAGTCAACGGATAAGGGTTCTGTTGTTGTTGTTGTTGATAAGAAGCTTAAGATGAATATTAAGGTGACGGAGCCAGTTAAGACCACTCCAGAGAAGAAGTCTGCTAAAGTAATATCGGAAGCTCCTGTTTTGAGATCCAAGAAGCCGGTTCAGGAGGAAACTAAAAAAAAACGGAAATTAGTATTAGCAAAAGTCGATGAGAGTTCAAAGAAACAAAAGTTCAAGGTTCCAAAAGGTATAGATATGTCTTTTTTTGTTTGATTGAATTCAGTATGCATATTTATTTAAGCTTATATAGCTTTTTTAGTTTTTCCTAGTTTAGTTTTTTCCTTCATTACTAGTCCCAAATCCATGAAAATTGTTTTTATTTGATCTCTATTGCTTTAAGTTTTTCTGTTTGAGTATTTTAACTAATTTAATATTATCTTAAATGTTATGGGATTGACAGTGATTCCTAGTGAATCCCATGGGATTGACAGTGAATCCCATAGGATTGCCTAGTGAATCCCATGGGATGCACTGGGAATCCCATGGGACTCATTGTCAATCCCATGGGATTCACTTGGAATTCATATACAGTTGAATACATATAAAGTTGGGAATCACTTTTAGGATACGTGAGGCAATGATTTCATTTACGTGGCTATATGAGGTAATTTTACTTGTATATACTTATATAATTAGGAACGCATATGGTTCTTTCTGTTTTTGTCTTATTACGTTTATTGCACATATACAACATATAACATGTTTGGGGATATTGTGTTTGGGATTGCTTTATCAAACCTGCTAGTGTTACGATTTGTTGATTTGTGAGTGTGATAACTAGGTGTTGCTTTGAAACAGCTTATCAGATAAGCAATATCAAAAGCAATCCCATAGACCCTTTAAAACATTATTGCAGCTTTAAAAAGAACATCTAGACACTATCTCCTACAGCCTTGTTCTATGTTTGGTAGCAATACTCTAGAGTCTGCACTGTACTGCAAACTTTAGTTAGCGAGTGTTTGGCATTGCGATCATAATGTACTTATGTGGCTATTTTGTTTTTAAATTTCGAGTAACGGTTATTAGTGTTTGGGTATAGTAAATATGATTGGTCATAAAGTCATTTTAGAATAGCTGTAATGAGGTTGATTTTGATCATGTGACTATATATTAAGAATTTGTCAACTGCTAAGGGTGTGTTTAGGACTGCTAATCTATGTACTGCATTCTGGTATAAGCATTCTGATCACAGTGAATCCCATGGGATTCACTGTGAATCCCATGGGATTAATAAACAAATACACTGGTCCATATACCTTGCTTGCTGTAAGTTTTATAATATATTAAGTTTTAAATTGTTTTCATGTTTTTGTTTCATATTTAGTTTCTTACACTTTTCTTGTTCTTTATTCTTTGTTTTTAGCTCTTGTATTTAGATTCAACCAATTACAAGAAGCTTCCTGTCGTCCGGACACGTCCGGTGATAAAACAATGGTCATCATTTTTGATGGCACAGAGGCAGGAGATGGAACTCAAGGAAGAATGTATTGGTGAGTCAGATCTTTATGAAGAATCCGAGCTTCCAGAGATGGAGGGATTTGTTGCTGCTGGTTCTTCTGATTCTTCATTCAAAGAGGTTCGTTTATTCTTTGTTTTCAGATCTTTATGACAGTCAATCCCATGGGATTCACAGTTCATTATAAGGTGTGCTTGGCTCAGTTGACTTATGTGGACAAAAGTGTGTTTAAGATTATTAGCTTTTTGATAACTTTTCTTGTTGGGTTCTAGCTTAAATTTAAACTTAAACTTTCCCCCATTAGGCCTGATTTTTCTGAATTGACTTAAACTTTCACCCATTAGGCCTGATTTTACTGAGTTGGTTGTTAATCCCATGGGATTCACATACAATCCCATGGGATTCAATGTGCTTATCTCATTATAAATATTCCTATTTGTTTTTTCTCTAGGAATTGATTAAAAATCTTGAAGAAAAGTTATCTGTTTTAAGCAATGAAAGAATTGGTGTTGAAGAACTTTTGGTTATAGCCGGTGTAGAATTTCCTGGTGATTTAAAGCTCATTGAACTACATCAAAGGTATGTTCAGACTCTCAAGCATCCAGTCTCATTAAATGGTGAAGATCTTGATCGAGCTGATGATAATGGAGGTGATAAGGGAGATGATGATACAGTAAATGATAAACGCCTATCTGGTACCGATCCCTAATTCCGATAGCCTGTTGTAGTTCCCTTTTGTACTTGAAACCGTCGAATTTATGTAATAACTTTGTTAAATTTGTTAAATTTAGAATTGTTGTAGTTCCCTTTTATTGGATCTCTTTTCGACATTGGTTAATTTATATATGAATTTCTTTATTGAATCCTATGGGATTTATCTGTGAATCCCTTGGGATTCATCTGTTAATTCCATGTGATTCATTTGTCAATCCCATAAGTTTTGTTGCCTAATGTTCAAAGTATAAATCCCATAAGCTTTGTTTTAGTTATTTCAACAGTGGTTGATCCATCTCAAGTATAAGAAGGAAGTGATGATGGTAATGGGGATGATAAAGATGCCGAGAAGCGAGATGATGCAATTCCCGAAAAGCAAGTTGCTGAACCTTTCTCTTTAACGCAATGGATCGAAAACCATTTAGAGCTGACTGAAGAGTGGTTTAATTGTGCAACTGCAGAGTTCTATTATGTAATATTCTTGCATAATATTAGTGTTTTAATTAAATTTATTTATTTTTAATTAGATTTTTTTATTTTATTCAGCTAAAGTCGGTCGCTGAAGGTACTGTGGAGCCAATGGGTGATGTGAATCCAGGTACCATTACTCCTCAAAATATGGCTACTCGTGCTTCCAATGTAAGTTTGAGTCCTGAAAAGCATTGGGTGAAATTGTATTCCTATTTATTATCTCCATATATGAACAAGAAGACAAAGGTTCAAATTAAAATAACTAGGCCGGAGTTCGTTCTTGGGAATAGTGTTTTCGCGATGCAGGGCAAAAAGATGTAAGTTTATGTGTTTTTTATATAAGTTTCATAGTATGTTATCTGATTCAATGTGAGGGATTGACAGTGAATCCCATGGGATTGTATGTGAATCCCATGGGATTCAAAATTAGTTATATGATATGATTCTTGAATGATTTTTTTCTTATATAGTGACAAGTTTTTGATTTTTTTCTTATATAGTGAACCAGTTTTTGAAACACGTTCTGGGGAGCCATATTTAGTGCGTTTGAATATGGAGACATTAGCACCCGGTTTGGAGGTTGATGCTAATGTGATTGATTGTTTAGCTGCAATTCTGAATCATGAAAATCGTTCTAGAGGAGCTGGTTGTCCATCGCGACACTTTTTCCCAACTGGATGTATTGTAAGTAATTATTTTTTTATTTGCTTAGTAAACTGTTTTCAATTCATATAGTAACATCATATTGTAAAATTGCATATACAGCCGATAACTATGTTTGATGGAACATTGGAGTCTAAGGATGAAAAATTTAAAGAATTTGAAAAAGAAATTTCGGCTCATTTTAAAGACGATGTTGGTGGCATAGCTCTCAAAGGCATTGAATTGGTAAAATTATATTTTTTTGTTTTAAATTTTTATTTTTGTTTTTACTTTTTGTCATTATTATTATGTTTTTTGGTTTTGTTTAAACATGCTTTTTTCCTATTCGCAAATCGGGCCATTTCTTTGTCGTTGTCTTCAGCCTTAATAAAAGGGTTACAACAATGACGATACTGGATAACAGCAATTGTGGAGCAACGTATGAGGAAAAGTATGAAGATACATGTGAACTTCTTGTAAGTACTTTCTTTTCCGTTGTAATGTATTTCACAAATCCTTTCTTGCCAAAAAAGGATAGTGTTGCTATTGTGTCAATCCCATGGGATTCATTCTGAATCCCATGGGATTGACACAGATCACGTGTTACTTTTTTGATTAAATCACAGATTATTCTGAATTCCATGTCAATCCCATGGGATTCATTCTGAATCCCATGGGATTGACACATATGACACATGTTACTTTTATGATGAATCCCATGGGATTCATACAGAACTACATGAGATACTAGACGAATCTGTGATTTTCTCATAATTATAGTTATTTATGCTCTCTTTTTTTAATAATTTTTGTAGAAAACATTATTTGACCTTCATCTGGAGTTGTATGGTTACAATAAACATGCTAGCATTCGTAAATTCAAGCCAAGAATCGCAAGCCTCAAGTGGAAGACCAAGAACAACTTCAAGGATTGTGGTGTTTTCGCTATGTTACATATGGATAATTACACTGGTGAAGCTCCTAGAAAATGGGATTGTGGTTTGGTTACCGAGTCTAAAGAGCAGTCTGACCAATTGAGGTTATTGAGATTCAAGTTTGCCACCAAGATATTGTTACACGAGATTAATGTTCATGCGGGTAAGATGTATGAATTAGCATTAGAGTTTGATAAACTTCCTGCTAGTGAAAAGCTGTCTATAATTTTTTCAGCAATTAGGAATATTTTGTTAATGGTAGAACAATTGGTTTACATAGATTTTCTTTTATGATATTATCATATTTTTATGATATTTTTATATAGATTTTCTTGTGAATGGTTGAAATTTAAACGAAGTTATAAAATAATTCCATGGGATTCATTTGCTAACCCCACGGGATTAGAAAATGAATCCCATGGGATTCTTATAAATATTCAAATAAAAAAGAAAAATAAAAAAGAAATAAATCATCTAAATAATCAAGTAAAGAAGAAAAAATAACCAACAGAAAACCAAAATATAATAAGTTTGTTCAAGAAACTGTTGGTTTCGGCTTTCGCCTTGAATTTGGGTTATGTTGTTTTTGTTGAAGTAATTGGTTTAAACGAATTTCAATGAATCCCATGGGATTCATTTTCTAATCCCATGAGATTCTTATAAATATTCAATTAAAGAATAAAAATAACCAACAAATTCAGAAATTTCAATGATTTCTGGTTTAAACGAAATTCAATGAATCCCATGGGATTAGGGAAATAATCCCATGGGATTCATTTGATAATCCCATGGGATTCTTATAAATATTCAATTAAAAAAATAAAAATAACTCACAAATTCAGAAATTTCTTTTCAAATCATCTAAATATCCAATTAAAGAAGAAAATAACTAACAAATTCAGAAATTTCCTTTGTAAATCATCTAAATATTCAAGTAAAGAAGAAAAAAGAACTAACATAAAACTAGAATATAATAAGTTTGTTCAAGAAACTGTTGGTTTCGGCTTTCGCCAATTTGGGTTATCCGGACAAGTTGTTTTTTTGTGCAAGTTGGTCTTTATTCCACAAAAGCCGCACTTCTTCTCTTGTTTCTTTTTAACTCCAAGTGCTTTTTCTCTCTCACTCTTTCGCCTTTTATTGCGTTTCTTTTCTATAATATTCCCTTTGTTGCCTACCCTTGTTGGATTGTTGACTATTGTTTCCTCAGGATTAGAAATTGCATAATGTTCACCAATCACATCTCCCGTTTTACTTGAAGGAGGATTTGGAACCTCAGCCTCCACTTCTGTTTTCAAAGTCTTCAACTTTTCTACAAACTCACCCATCTTCTCTACATTATTGCTTAACCTGAATAAGCAATCGTCCACCACAGAAGTTGCTTCGTTTGTAAGTCTTTCAACTTCTACATTTTTCCCCATATCTGTTTCTTTTCCTTCACAATTCAGGTGGTATTATATCCCTTGTCCAACGCCTCAAAATATACTATTTTGGAATGACATTAATATCACGGTTCTTGAAGACAAAGAATATGTGTCGGCATAGAAAACCATATCGAGCAAAATGTCTACAACTGCATACCACCGACCCATCTTCTATTTTACGCAGTACTTGTTTTAAACAAAAAATAAAAAAGAATTACTTTGAATTACTTTTTCCTTAAAATTCATACTGAAAGCCATGGATTCATAACTAATCCCATGGGATTCGCAGTGAATCCCATGGGATTCATTTCTCAATCCCATGGGATTTACATGTGTATATCATGTTTTTTATGTGGGATTTACATGTGTATATCATGTTTTTTATGCTGATAACATGAGTCACTGTAACAAATTCATTCTCAAAACTAATCCCATGGGAGTGAATCCCATGGGATTCACTGTGAAATAATAAAAGAATTACTATGATTTTTTTTTTTAAAATTCATACTGAAAACCATAGATTTATAACTAATTCCATGGGATTCATGCTGAATAAAAAGCAACATACTTTATAGTCTATAAACTTTTTCTTCTCTTCACTATTGTCTTCCTCTGCTTGTTCTTTTGCAACTTCCTTATTAGTTTTCCTATAAACCCACGGATTTTTGTCTCTTATCATGACAATCTCACAACCTTCTTTTATCTTTAAATCTTGAATCGTACAATTCCAACATGCTTCATATATTTCCGTTTGAACTAGCAGAAATATCATTCTAGTATACACTTTTGCTGCATGACGTTCAATCTCTAATTGTGTAATACATTTTGGAGCTGCGTCAAATGTTTTAAAGTCCAAATGTTCTTGCCTATATCGTTGTCTCTCCATTGCTGATTCATAGGACATCATAAAACTAACTAGCGTTGCTCCTGGGTTTGTGAAACTTTTGAAGAATGAATTTTCACTCTCGGATCTTGATGTGGTTCTCATCAAACCAAACAATGGCGAGTCGATAAAAAAAGCTGGAATCCACATTTCTCATAGGTTAAAAATCTTGGTCATCCATTTGTGATTTTGTAAACCAAAATCCTCAATCAACTTAGCCCATTTCTCTTCAAATTCCAACTGTTCCATGTACATATTCCAAACAATCTTCTTAAAACGCTTCTTGAAATCTATTTCTACATATATCTGTTTTTGATAAAGATAGTTTTAGAATCATTTTATCAGCATAAATAAGATGATACACATGTAAATCCCATGGGATTTACAAATGAATCCCATGGGATTCATGTGGCAATCCCATGGGATTCATCAGTCAATCCCATGGGATTCATCATGCAATCCTATGGGATTCATTAGGCAATCCCATGGGATTCATAGTTTCATACAGAATCCCATGGGATTCATAGTATCATATGTGATAAGAAACACATTTTTTATAAGTTCTATAAATTACCTTTGCTGGAATCTTTTGGTCAATATGCCACATGCAAAGTCTGTGCTTTGCTTTAGTGAAAACGGCTTCAATGGCTCTCTTCATTGCTCCATCTTGATCTGTTACCACCCTTGTTGGTTGTTTTTTGAAAGCTATCATAAATGCTTTTAGAAGCCACGTGTATGACTCAGTGTCTTCGTGTAATAGCATTCCCAAACCAAGTGTGACACACTTTCTGTGATTATCGACACCGGTGAATGGTACAAACACCATATTGTACCTAAAAATAACATAATTGTTAATTACATACACAATCTAAAAGGGTGAATCCCATGGGATTTCATGATAATCCCATGGGATTTCATAAAGAATCCCATGGGATTCGCATGAAATCTCATGGGATTTCATAAAGAATTTCTTGTAATTTAAATATAAAACTTACTTGTTACATCTGAATGTTGCATCAAATGATACTATGTCTCCAAACTCCTTATAATTGCATTTTGCAACTTCATCAGCCCAAAACAAAGCCACTAACTCACTCTCTTCTACCTTATACTGAAACATAAAGTTTGGCACATATATCTTTCTGTTTTCCATTTTATTTATAAGCATTTGTGCGTCACTTTCCCCAATAAACATATTAACATCCCGCATTTCATTCTTAAAATCATCAACTGTCCCATGAACATACTCATACCCTCCCTTCATACTCGTTAACAAGTTGTGAGCCTGTGTTGGACCAATCTTGTTCTTTGCAGCTTTAACAACGGACATTTTTTCTGCTTATGTCATTCTTCTTTGCTTTTTTGTAAAATGTTTGTACTCTTTTGGTAGGAGTATATGGTTGTGTTTTGTAATAAACTTAACTATCTGGTATTTTTGAGAAACAACATCCAATTCTAACCTTATACGAGCTTTGCAACCTGTTATATATATAAAAAAAAATTTAAAAACATGTTATTCAAAAACAAATCCCATGGGATTCAGAAAGAATCCCATGGGATTCAGAAAGAATCTCATAAATATATTAGAGAGCTTTACTACCTGTTACATGCAGCATTGTATTTCTTTTTTGTTTCTCACTGTCTTTAGCATCCAAAGAGTCGATATTAATATGTCTTGGAGCTCCTTCTTTATTGCACATGATGTATTTGAGTTGTACCACTCCAGATTTTGTTAATTTTTGTCCTGCTTTTTTAATTTGAAAACCTCCGGCTTCAGCGTAGTTACCATACATTTCTATAGCTTCATCTAGAGTGTTATAGTATTTTCCCTCTTCTGGTATATGAATTCCTTCTACATGAGGCTCCCAATATTTCGATCCGCCCGGTGTCTCAGTGTATTTATATAAAGTTGGTCTTGGTGATTTCATAGAATCTGTATATAAAAAGCAGAATCTCAAGGGATTAAAAAATCTTCAAACAATGAATCCCATGGGATTCATAAAGAATCCCATGGGATTAATAACGAATCCCATGGGATTCTTAACGAATCCCGTGGGTTTCATAAAGAATCCCATGGTATTTACTTGTGTATGTCATAATGAATCAACAATGAATCCCGTGGTATTTATTGGGAATCACTATTAGGATTCACTAAAACAAAACCTATGGGATTTTAGACTTCTCATAACATTAAATATTAGAATCCCATAGGATTCATTATGAATCCCATAGGATTTACACATTTTTAATATCATTAAACAAAAAATTGAGAATTCTAAGGGATTTTTACCATGTATATTTTTATCTTGTTCTAAATCATCTTCTGACGTGTTTATTGCAGAATCCGGCGGGTTTGTTGATGATTCCGATCTGTTAATTGAACAATCTGGCGGTTTTGTTGATGATTCCGATGGAGGTGGTGGTATTTTGTATGAATTCGTTGGATTCATGATTCCGATGGAGGTGGTGGTGTTTTGTATGATTTCGGACTGGGTTGATGATGCTTCCGATATGTTAATTGAACATTCCGACTGGGTTAATGATGCTTGAGATCTTTTTGATGAAAATTCCGGCGGCGGGGACGGTGTTTTTGATGAACCCGACGGGTTCATGATTAATCCGGAGATTAGATGATTTTTCCGGCGAGATTTTTGATCTCAGATCTATTTTTTGGTTTGAATGAGAGAGAAACTAGAGGTGGTTATGATAGGGAGTAGTTTTTTTTTTTTTTTTTTTTTTTTTTTTTTTTTTTTTTGTGATTTCTAAATTTACTATCTTGCCCTTCTTTGTATTTTTTTGGTTTAATCTACGCCATTGGATGGAGAGGGAATGGATGGTTGGGATTTGATTCTACGTACTTTAGATGCTAGTGGTTTTTGATAGATCTCAACTCATAATAACATATTGTTTTTTATTTTTATTTTAGGGGTGTTTTAAATTTTTTTTTTTTAGAATAGTTAAAAAGTCAAATAGGTAGTTACGGTTAAAGACTTTTTTTTCCTTATATTAAATTATATTATGTTTTTTAAGTAATTTTTTAATACATGTTTACATAAAGTGTTTTAAAATGTTGGAAATAATGCTATCATAGCTATACGTACTAAAATTTGCATTTATTTATGATGAGTATGTTGCAAGCTATTGATTACATAGTAAAACCAACATAACTTCATAATAAGTAAGTGTGTTAGCTTAATATTTTAATACTTTAATTTTGAGAATCTCACAAATGTTTTATAACAAGGTTTCCAGCCCGCGCGTTGCGGCGGAGTGATAGCACACGATAGGGCTGCGACAGTTGGATCTCTAAATGATAATATTGTAAGCACCGGAACCGTCAATTTTTTTCTCACTCGAGATCAGCTTACCTAAATAAAGAATTACAAACACAAATCCACAAATCGACGAATAGCATACAACCCAAAAAGAAATTAACATGCAATGCTAATGAGCCATTCATATAGCCATGAAATAATTCATTTTAATTTTTGTTTGAATTAAAGTTCTTATAATGTTTATTTATATTTACAAAAAGCACTTAAGATTTATCCAATTCTTTTCTTCTGATACTGAAACAACAACTCTATTATAACACATTTGAGAACTAAAAACATACCAAAATGACAATTTTATAATTTAGAGTGTGCCAACCACTTCCCATTAAAAAATTACAATCACATATCTACAAATCCAAGAATAGCATACAAACCAAAAAGAAACCAAAATACAATGTTGATGAGCCCTTCATATAGCCATGAAATAATTCATTTACGTAAAGTTCTTACAACTCTAACAAATTTGAGAACTTAAAACAAACTGAAATGACAATTTTATATTTTGTATATGTTCATGTGGTGCAACTTCCGCCTCTAATATATCTGCAGTCATCTTCAGAATCTCCGTCAACAACTTTTGAGTACTCGATCTATGCTGAACAAAAAGATGGGAGACCAATACTGAATAATATGATGACCAGAAGGTCTTTTGCGTGAAAACATTGGCTTGGGCTGTGTACAGAGCCCCGGTGATGATAACATTATTAGAAACCTGAAAACAAAAATTCAGATATAAGGAGAGATCCTTGATAACCTGTGAAACGACCAAATAACAGACTACAGAAGATATCACAAACATTAAATAAACACAAAGACGAACCCATAAATTCATTAAAGAAATCAGCATTAATGACCACATCATGTGGTTTAAATCTGAAAACATGAACTGACATATAAGAACAAATCCGTAAGTAGTTATTGAACTGTAAAGGCGATCGGAAAACTACATCGAAGCACATTTAGCACAAAGGTTGATTAATCTGCACATATCCTATCAAGCCTACTTCATACAATAGTACATCATCCCCATATGAGAAATAAAAACTATAGCATACATCATAGGATTCTAGACTAAAAACCCTGCTTCTTATTTTTCTTAGTAACACCTATGAAATCATCAGTATAACATATACGCAAGAGATATAGTCATCATTTTATTTTGCACACCAAAAAAATTAGCACCCAACACCTATGAAATATGCATATGATCCCACATGTTAATAGCGAACTTATGTGACTAATAAGCCCATGACCAGTCACAGTCATAAGCAGTAGGCTAAAATGTTGTTGTTGTTGGTTTTTATTTTTATTTTTATTTTTTATATTTTTTTTAAATTTTAAAGACGAACAGTGAATGTCACCAAAACAATTTTTTTTCTCAGCACATTCAACCTACATCAACTAATTTTCCAAAACATTCCTATTATCAAATACAACAACAAAAGCTAAAGGTCAAGCGAAGAAACCTAAAGTACAAAAATAGTAAGCAAAAACTTAACAATTAACCGATAAAAAGAAACCTAAAGTGTAAACACAGTAAGAAAAACATAACAAATAACTAAGAAAAAGAGTACAACGGACCTTCCGATCCTCGGCTAACTTCAACATTCTTTCATCTTCCTTCTTCTGCGAAAAAGGCATAAACAAAACATTAAACGTCACCAATGACAGAAAGAAACTCAAGTTGCACACACGTAATAAATCAGATTAACATACACATCATTTCTAACACAACATTGTAGTACTGTTTTCTTCTCACTGCGTATAACTGCCAAGCTCGTAAATTGCTAAAAAAGCTAACACCTCGACGAAATCTATCAATATTCACAAGAACCTTTAAGCGTGCTAGATATAATCCAAAGGAAACACGCAACAAACCTTAAGATTATACTAAACACCCTCAAACTTCCCAAGAATATGCTGCATTGAAAATTTCTGGATAAACAAAAAATTTCAGTCATTGGGAACAAAATTCTAATTTGGTGATAACGGTTGCAAGTTACGAAACAATTTGTTCCCGAGCCTAAATATTGTATTGGCTAGAAAACACGTTTGTATTTTATGCCACCTGGTTCTTGCTACACCCAAATTACGAATCACACAATATTTTATTCACCATAACCATGCAGTGCCATCCAAAGCAGATCTACAACACAACCCAAGCGCCCAGTACCCTAACCCATATCTCAAATTTGACACAAAACACGTTTGCATTTTATGCTAGATCGAATAAATATAACAAATTTTGTTGATAAATTCTCTATGCTTCTTTTACTTATTAGACAGTCCCAAGTATTACTTTCACGTTTAAATAATGAGCCAAGTTTGAAACAGACAGATTTCTTACAGGACTATTATCAAGCAATACCGCCACAGTTCAACAGTATTTACTAATCATCTTTTTGATGCAACATTGTCGAGGTATCTCTTATGTTTTAATGATGACAAATAAATATTCGCAACACATAATGTAATACCTCAATTTTAAAACAATGCACAATGACCAAAATACCCTTAAGATAAAAAAAATTACATTAACACTTAATTAATACTAAGAAAACCCTAGAAATTTTGAATTTGGCAATATATGATTACAATAAATTATGTATGAATATAATTTTTCATTTTTGTAAAGACAAAAATAATTTTTACATAAAATATAAACGGGCCGAATTATATCATTAATATATATATATAAACAAATCCTAAATACAAAAGGAAACTTATATATTATCTAAATTTGGACTTGTCACAATATATTGCAACCCAAGATAAGTATTATATCCTATATATATATATATATATATATATATATATATATATATATATACACACACAATTATATTTTTAAAAACCCTTTTGTCGACTTTTAAACCCAACCGAGAACCCCAAAATTTCCAAATAGTCGATCCAAATTTTTCACAGCTTCCAAATATTTTTCCTGGTCTTTTACAAGTCTAAGGAAGGTTAGAAAAATATTGATTCCAGTGGTGGGTTGATTATCGAAGGTTGGGGAGTTATTGAGTCTATTTATTCTAGCTGAGAAGTCTAAATTCGTTTTGCTCAAACCACATGTTCAAGAAACTTTCTGGTATTTTGGTATCACGCTATATATCATATGTAATCTTTAGAAAATGTTATATTTGAACCATGCATGCTAATATGATCGTACGAATTTATATAGTCTTAAAAACCATAAATTGAACTATAAACATGAAATCAGTCATGCTATTTTTTTGTGCCTCAAATATATTTTATTCTGGTCCTTTATACATCACATAACATCAATAAAATAATCCTTATAATTTTTGAAGCCTAGAAACTCAGTTTGGAATTATTTTTGTAATATGTTTAATTGGAAAAAAAGGAAAAAAAAAGAAAAGAAAATCATGAAAGGGCTAGGGTTAGGGTTTTTGGTATGGAATCTAGTCATTAATGATGTTTTAAGGTTGTATTTAATGCTAGTAATGATTAGGTAAATTTAGGGTTAAGTTAGGGTTAGGGTTTTGATACGTGGGAATCGCACAAGGTTTTACCTCTCAAGGGATTTCGAGAAACTTACAACCCCCGCCAGGCAGTGTATCTGATCGTTGTAGTATAGTATAGTGACAAGTACCGGGGGATTGATCGTTCAACTCAGGAATAGTGTCGCTAGGATTAGAAAGCCTAAAAACTAGGTCTAGAGGTGAGGGATGATTCTTTTTGTATTTTTATATTTTTATGAAAGCAATTAAAATCTCGGGTTTTGGAAGAGTGGGCGGAATTAGTTGCTAGCCAACTAACCTAATTAACTAGAAATGCAATCAAAATAAAATAACAAAAATGAAAATGAAACTAATTATACTAGTGTGGTGTAAACAATGATAGGGAAAGTTGTGTTTACTTAGGTTTCATTACTCCCTAGATATCTTTTACAGGTTGATGGTTTGTTACAATTGCATGGATGACGAGTCATATTCCTTAATACTAGTCGTAGGGCCGTGTACAATATTCCCTAACTCTATAGGATCCTACTTCACTCCTATGTCGAGCCGTTAGAAGCTCCTAACATGGGATCATTAGAATTCTCCTACGCATTAAATACAACCAAATATCATAGTACACCTCTGATCATGTTTCTTAAGACGTTCAAGCATGTTACCAATGGAAGTCTGCCAGTTTTCTTAAGCCTAACATCGAATACAATCATCCGTAACAACTATAAATAAACAATCAACCCATAATTAACATCTAGGTTTTACTACATCTAAGCAAACACAAAAGAAATCTAGCCGAGCATGTTAAATTGAAGACAAGTGTAAGATATATTCAAACAATACATAGACATATTGTATGAATTGAAAGAGTACTTATCTTAATTAGAACATGAAAGTTTCAAAGGGTTGAAACCCTTGAAAAAGCTGTGAAAATCGGACCTAGGGTTTTCCCCTCAAAGTTGCACCCCAACGAATAAAATTTGGAAGACTATATATAGATAATACAGGGTGACGGCGTCAAGAAGGAATTTGTGACGCCGTCAACTCGCCACCTATAATGAAATCGGATTGACTAGATCCACTTTTGACGCCGTCATGTGTAAATTTCTTCTGGGCCGTCACTAATACATGGACCATGACGGCCTTGGGTGACGCCGTCATCTCCTATATACAAAACTTTCTGGATCGTCATGGATTTTGTCCACTTCCACCTCTCGTATAACTCTTGACGCCGTCATTAAGGAATATGTGACACCGTCAGGTACTGTTCCAGGCAAGGAAAATTAAGACTTTGCCGTTTTCTTCACTTTTATGCTCCAAAAACGTCCAAAATGCTTCCTTTTCCAGATTTCACTCCAAAAGTACCTAAAATGACAAAAGGAACGATTTAGGGCAATATTTGATCAAATAAATTCGAATTCGGGCTTAAATGACCCCTTAAAAACGGTTCATTTTTCGCCTCATCAGGTTTGATAAAATAAAAAGGGGATCGAATGGCTTTGTAAAAATAGAAGGGGGTGTTTTGTTATTTTTGTAACGTGAGGGTATGTTTGAAAAACTTTATATAATGAAGGGTTAACTATATAAAATAAGTAAGAGGGGGTAATGTGCAATTTTGGATAATTATAAGGTTGGTTTGGTTATATAAATAGTTTAAGAGTCGAATTGTATATATGTATAATTTAGGGCTGGAATTGGAATTTATTTAACTTAAAGGTTAATATTGTAAATTGTATAACTTGAGGAATTAACTTGTAATTATGTTAACTTAAGGGTTAAATTGTAAAGTTACTAAACTATAAGGTTTAACATGGAAAATATGAAAGTTAAAGGGGTAATATGGATAATATGTAAAACATATGATATTTACACTTAAAACCTTACACTTTAATATGATTACACTCTAAACCCTAAATTATTATTAAATGTTATAATTAAACCCTAAAACAATATTAGTAAACTATTTCAAATACTTAACCTAATACTTATGTAAAAATCTTGCTAAATAAGTAAACTTACTATTTAAGAAAACTTTCTAATTAATGAAACTTACTAAATTGGGAAATTTGCTAAAAATATAAGGTTACTAAAAATGGAAATATGATTCAAAGAAGGAATTTTGATTAAGATAAGTTATTAATAACAAATGATCCCTAATTCAGGTAGATATTTTGAAGAAGAAGTGAACTCTTCCCTTTTGTGATTCTTTCTTTTGATCTCATTGTTTTGCTAAGGTACGGATATTCTGACCTTACTTTTAAGATTTCCTTCGTAATTATAACCTCTGTTATGAACTTTCTGTTTTGAAACCTCTGATTTGAACCTTTGCTATGAACCTTCTGTTTTTGAACCTTTGACATGAAAACTTTGCTATAGGACTTTCTGATATGAAAATTATGTTTTGAACCTTTAAACATGAACCTTTTTGTTACCTGAGCTTCACTAGGTATGGGGGTTCCATGTCCGTGTAAGAGATGCACCTCTGGCATGACTCTAGGGCAGTAGAGTGATGTTCTGCCACGTCCCTTTGATTGGTCTGCATGTGAATGGGTAGGGGCGCATGTATGCATCCTATATCTGTTTCTGTTTCTAATATGATATGATATGATATGATATTGTCTGGTGAATGTGGATGTGTGTGCAATACACGTCCTTCACAATTCTGGGAGCTAGCTACTCCACTTATATGATTATGATATGTTCTGTCTGAGCTCATGGTATTATTTTGGTTCTGATTCTGTTTATACAGGTGACTGTATGAATTCCTTAACTAACCTATACATTTTATTTCTGTATGAAACGGGATGGTTATCCGTATGTTTTTCTCTTTTCTTTTTCTATATATATATATATATATATATATATATATATATATATATATATATATATATATATATATATATATATATATATATATATATATATATATATTTTTTTTTTTTTTTTTTTGCATACATTCTTACCCTACCATCCAAAATAATACATCATAGGGAATGTACATTCCCCTTACACTTGAATTTTTACATACTTTACAATAAACTAGTCTAATGACTCAAATTAAGATAATCAAAACACTTAGAGTACTTTTAAGATTAACGCACATATGGGGGTAATATATGATTTTCTTCCCCATTACTCCATAATATTAGTACTTTACCCATGAGTCTCAATCGTCCCAAAACAATATGTACAAGATATGACTCGACTTAGCAACCATGTAATCAATTAGATAATTAACTAAGGGTTTAAACATGTAACAATAATACACTAAAGATGAACGGAAGGCTAAGGCGATTTGGTTGCATATTTGGGTGTGTTGTAACAAATTCTTCCTTTAAGTAAGATGCTTAAAGTTAGAAATGAAAAGATAGGCTCGGAGGGGTGTACTAGGGGTTTTGTGTACTAAAAATGAGTACAACGCTAAGGTGTGGGAAAAATTAATTGACTTTACTAGCCAAGTAATATGACTTAAACGGTCAAGCAATTATGATACGGGTTTAACGCAAGGGTGATCCTAATACCTCTTATCATGTAGTAAATCCTACTACACGAATGTAGTCTCACTAGCGGTCTCGGAATGCATCACTAACGCAAGTTCTAGAATCTAAATGCTACCGGTACAATCATAAGCACTGATGAGTGCACAAACACTCATCATTTTTATCGTATTTAAACTGCCAAAACATCCGAAAACGCTCAGAAATGCATCAAAATACTAAAAATATCCCAGGGATTGTATTTTATACGTTTCAGATGCAAAATGAGTAAAAACAATGAAAAACGAACAAAGTTTACACAATTGGCAGTTTTAGTCCCCCGACTTTCAAAAATTTACAAAACTCATCCCTGAGCATATGTTTCGAAAGAAAAGTCAACCCAAGGCATTTAAAAGTCAAATATATTCAAAAACGATCCTTAGGTAAAAACTTTGGAAAATTTACAGAATTGGTCCCTGCAGTTTGAAATTTGATGAAATCAGTCCCTGGGTACTTTTTAAATGGAAAATGTTATTTGTGGTCCCTGGAATTTGGAAAATGACAAGTTTGGGCCCTGGATTAACTTTGAGCAGGTGGCAACATTGGTCCTTCAAATTAACATAAATTACAAAATTGGTCCTTGTGATTAAAATTTGTACAATACAAACGGACCCTTTTGTGTTTATACTTAAACCAATTACCCAATCCAAATATAAACCACCCTAGCCCACTAATACCCCAACCCACCAATATCAAAAGCCCACCCACGTTTTATAATAAAAACGTTTCAGGGTTAAAGCCAGGGTCAACCTCCACCATTCCCCTTCCTTTTTGCCTGCCAAAACCAGACAACCCTACCCCTACCACCCCTGCTCTCCCAACATCTGTGTCCCCTCCACACTCCCCATCACCTATCAGCCACCCTACACCATCAAAACAAGTCAACCCCCATATGTTTTACAACTCCTTGTCCCCTCCAAGACAGCAATCTAGGGTTTCAAAAGATTATAAGTTGAATCAAGGGTTAAGTTTATATCAAGGCAAATCCAACGGCTAGGGATAGCTCAAGGAGCTCAGAGGAACAAGAAAAAGTGAAGAGGACCCTTTTTATTTTATTTCTCAGTAGTATAAATAGGATGAATTGTAAGCCTTTGAAGGCAGTTAGATTTTTAGTTAATAGGAGTAGTGTAATTTAGCTTAATGTAATGTCTTATTAGCTTAGTTTAATGTTCCTCACTGTACTTTGCATTCTAGTTAATAAAAGTTCCAAGCTTTATGTTTATTTTGCTTTCAAATGCTTAAAATTGTAAACTGCTTATCTATTATTGCTTCTTATTAGTGATGTTGCTTAATTAGTCTCCTGTTTTGATTATTACATGTTTATCTGTTATACCATTAGCCTAATTTTGCTTGTACCAGCCTAGGCCGTAAGCAAGTTTCACCAAAGGAGTGTTTGGTTTGAGTTTAGATTCTGAGTTCTAGTAGTTTGCAGGTTATAAATTTAGTTTAGGTAGTCTCTTTAGGTTTAATTAGTATAATTAAACAGCAAATTCAGTAAGCTTCATAGTTTAAAGTCAAAGTCTGTTTTAATTCTAATTTCAGCTTAATTATCTGTTATTATAGATTCTACACTTCATACAGTAGTTGCATAATAGGATAAGTAAGCTTGAATTAGTTTAATTTTAGGTTATTACAACATAAATAAGCAGTAAGGTTAGGTATAAGTTCATTAAAGTCAAAAGCAAATCGCAAATCAAAAAGTCAAAATCAAGTGTAAATCAGATTTTTGTCATAACTTTGTGAGAGATTGTAGGTTTTAATACTAAGTGGAAATTCTTTTGGAATGTTGTTTTGAAAAGCTTAGCAGCTTGTGAATCATTATCAAAAAGAATATTCAAATTTAGTTCTTGTTAGCTTATTGAAATAGTGGTTCAAAGGTGTCTGTTTGAACCTGACAGTGCCCTGCACCTCAGTTGTTGGCTAGTTTTCTACTGAACTTAGAGAATCCATTATTAGAAGTTAGGAGTTAAGGTTTGTTGTTTTAGATAGCCCCCTAGGTAGGATAATTAGGACTACTTTTAGTTTTGCCAAATCAGCTTATTGAGTGCTAGTAAATAAGCACTCTCTTGGCCTGTTTGGTTACTGCTGCTGCTGCTGCTATTTTATTTTTTATTTTTGATAATTCATGGACTGAGCTTGTTGATCATTTTCCTTTTTCTGCTTAATTCTTATTAATGAATGTTGTTTGTATGTTGTTTGGGACTGTGATTGCTTATTTATATCCTTGGTGAGGCGTATCAGCTTATTGCTCACCCCTTAGTAGTTTGGATGTAGCAGCCCCTTTGTTTTGATTTTTAGTTCCTAAGTTACTAGCTCAACTCCAATTCAAGCCTGTTGTACATGTTATTTCATAGGTAGTCTTTTGGTGTATAGATTTTTTTTGGCATTAGCTTGTTATAGTTTAGCTTGTTTCAGCTCTTGAGTAGCTTGAATTCACCCACTTGGGACTGCACCTGCTGTATGTATCTTAGTTTAGCTTAGCTTGCTTGATTTGGAAATTTTCTTGGATTTAACCTATTAAAGTGTAGTTTTTAGTTGTCTACTTGAAGTTGTGTTGTGTATGTTGTTGATAACCTTTATCTTTTGCTTATTGTTTTGCTTCTTTGATTGACTGCTATGTTTCAAAAGCTCATTTCAAAACAAAATAACTCACCACTGATTGGTCATAAGCTTGTATAAGCTTGGGCAGGTTATGATTTCAGTTGTTTGGGTTAATTTGAGGTCACCATTGCTTGTGCTAGCCTCCAATTTGTTCACCCCAGGTCTGCATATAGCACTTAATCATTCCTGCTTAATGCCTATTCTACCTGCTCTGTCCAAACAGCCCACTTCCTAAGCTCTTTCCAAGCCCATCAGTGGGCCCCATAAGGTCAAACTTGGTTCTTCGGATAGCCCTCCTAGCTGTCTTTTGGAATCCAAGCTTGTTCTGAGCTTATACTCTTTTGCTCCTAGCTTATTTGGGCTCCAATCTAGCTGCAAATCTGTTTTGATCATAGCATTTGGATTTTGCTTATTTTCTTGTTATTGCTGATTCTTAGTGCTTATTAGGTTGTTTTGAGTTGTTTTAAGCTCACTTAAGTTACTTGAACTGTATTTGAGCTTTTAGCAACTTTTCTTGCAAAGTGCTTATTTATAAGTGCTTATTTCCTAGTGCTTTTTACCCATTCTACTTATTTTAACTTCTTTTTCAGTATATTTTATTTTTCTTAAGTTCTTAATTGTATTTTAGAATTTTCCTAAAAATTTCAGATTTTTCTTTGCCTTTTTAGTATTCTTAATAAATCAAAAGTAGTTTTAGTAATTAATAAATAGTAAATAATTAATAATAAATAGATAAATAGTGTAATAAATATATTTTCTGTTTTAAAATTAGTCTTACAATATTTTAGATTTTTCAAAGTTATAATTTCATTTTTCTAGGTTTATTTTATATTTTCTTAAATTTTAGTGTATTATTAAATAGTTAAAAATAGTTTTTAGTTAATAATAATTAATTAAAAAGTCAAAAAAATAATTTTCTTTTTTCTAAAATTTTCTTTTATCATTAGGTTCGTAAAAATATTATTTTCATGTTCGTAGGGTTAGCGTAGCTCAAAATTCACTTTTTATTTCGCGCACTCGCGTTTATTTTAATTTTAACTTGCGTTTTATTTAAATAACGTTTACGTTTTTAAATTTAGGTTACGTAGTTTGTAAAATAAGAAAAACCAAAAACATAAATAAAGTGATAGCTTCTATTTAAGCCGTTTGGCTTATTTTTCTGCTTACGTATAAGCAAATTCTGATTTTAAGTTTTTAGATTGCGTTTTAGGTTAACTAGGTTTTCACGTTATTGTTAATATAGTGTGCTTAAATCGTTTTCGTTCGTATTTCCTTAGTGTAATCATTCAAACTCACTTATACCCATTTTCGTCCAAATTCACCCGATCACAAACCCGTTTTAATACCATCCACACCTCGTCGGGACATAACGACCCGGGGAAACCACCTTATATTACCCGGAGATTGTTTCTAGGCTTTTTAACTTTGTTGACCATTCATTGGTCAATATAAGTTGACGTTTGGACCTCAATCAAGCACTAATGGTGAATGCTTTTCGTATCAAATCTAAAGGCGAACCTCACATATTTGGGTGAAAATTTTTTCTGAATAGTACGGTTTTGTGCTAGTCATACAACTCCTATCCATGAGATGCATGCTAAGGCTAAACTTTCACTCCTAAATGTTGTAAAAAATTTTAAATTTGGCGCTAAAATTACACTAACAAGTATTTCTCTTAGTTTTATTACACACCTACCATCGAACAAACAAACTAAAGTGCAATTGTATCCTATAAGGTATCATTATTTACCCTCCCCTTACACTTAGGATGACAATGGTCCCCAATGTTCAATTAGAGAATGTAAAAGTGAAATAGGTAAAAGAATGAAAGCAAATACTCCCCTGATTCGTTTAGTGTGGATAGTGTGTCAACAAGGTTAGATCTTCCTCCAAGAAAATGACCATTCAAAGCTTCCCATCCAGAAAAATAAATCATCTTCTTGTCATATATAACCTATTAAACCCGAGAAAACAAACAAGGAAACCTCGCTTAAAATCAGCGGCAATCTATATATACTAACAAGTCCTAGAAAACAAATTAAGATATAATGCTTGTGGAATGAATGTTTGCAGATTTCCTGGAGTTTATAAAACTAAAGAATTAACAAAAACTTTTAGACTCCGTTAGAAAAACAAAACTCGCAAAATTTCCAGAATTTTACACATGACGACGTCAGGAGTTAATTCCTGACGCCGTCAGAAGTGACCTACATAAATCTTTACGTTAAGTTTCCAGAAAATTTCTGGAAAAACTTATGTCCTACTTCCTGGAAAATCCTGCAAAACATCATTATGACTCGATACAAGCATTTGACTCTAAAAAAATACTAATATACATGTCCATTTAATATTGTGGCGAATCAAGATCAATTTCGTTTTTAAAAACAAATTTGGGGTTTCCCCTTACACTTAGCTTTTGCAAAATACCTTTATATGAAGTTAAGACGAAGTTAAACAACAAAATAAAGCATTTTCACAATTTTAGTTTGAAACATGATCTACCAACAATAAAAATGAAGCATGCATATAGAAGCAAATAACAATCAAACAAATAAAAATCACACAAAACATGGGTTGCCTCCCAAGAAGCGCTTTTCTTTATTTTACGAGTCTTGTAGCTAGACTCAAGGCCATGGGCAATTACGTGACCTCATCTCTCGAGATGACGTATCCCATATAATTATGATCCTCACTATCGTGGTGGTGGTGTTTCAATCGATCGACACTCGCAGTCACCTCCCCTCCTCCTTTACTGCTCAAGGTAGCTATCCCATCTTGGCGTATGCTTAAAATTGTGAATGGTCCATACCACCAGGGACTAGGCTTGTCGGTAGGTACCTTTACCTCTAAATGCCTTAAGAGTACCAAGTCTCCTTCTGCAAATGGTACATGATTCTCTTTTGGTTTACTACATTCAAACTTGACATGAACTTTGTTGTAACTTTTGCCTCCTTCAGGCTTAGTTTCTTTGTAGCTTTTCATTCTTGTTTCCCATGCAAGGATTTTTTTTCTTGAACAATATTAGGCGATGTGTCAATGTTGTTTTTGAGCTTTCTTTTCATCAAGCTTTCTTGTACACATCGTGGGGTCATAGGAAAGCTAATCTTTCTTTTTTCAAACTTAAGTTCAATTTCCCTTTTCTCATACCTAATGACAGCTCTCGCGGTGGTGAGGAATGGTGCTCCAAGGATTATTGGCATGCATCCACCTCCTTTATCGCCGATGATCATGAAATCAACGGGATACATGAATCTTGCAACATTGACCAGCACATCCTCTGCAATTCCCAAAGGGTATACATAAGAGTGACCAGCGAAGGACAGCCTAACACGGGTGGTGGCTGGCGTTTCTGAGGTTAGTTGGGTGTAGATAGTTAGGGGCATAAGATTTACTTCTGATCCTTGGTCGGTGAAAGCATTTAGATATTGCAAATTCCCAATGCTGGCCGGAATCTCAAAGTTCCCACAAGCCATCTGCTTAGTAGCTACTTTTTGTATAAGTAGTTTCTCGAGTACCGGTCCCCCAGGTAATGTATCATACTCATCTTCCCCTTCTTTCTCCTTCTTTGAAACCTGTTTGGAGGATTGGTTACGCCCATCACCTTTTATCCAATTTGTTATGGTATTCTCATTTATATCATGTTTTAGGTAGTAACCTAATGATTGGGATTTTGGTGGTTCCTCAATGGTTTGTTCACTAGGGGTTTCTTTTTCCTCATTATCCTCGTGGACAATTGTGATAGAATTAACAAATCGGTTAGTAGGGGTAGCGCTTTCTTTCCTTATGATGTGCGTTTTATTAGTACAGGTTTTAAAATTTATAAACACGAATTATCCGATTATTATCTAGCACATACGAGCAAGTATACTCGTCCGGTGTAATAAAGGTGGGTAAGTCGAGATCGTCCCAAGGGATTTGGTTGTTTTAGTAATAAGAAAAACGTTTGTTAAATAAGGGTTGTCAATCCAAATTTATGTAAAATCTTAAAAGAAACTCAATAAAAACTAAACATATACTTGTGTATAATTCCTTGATTGGTAATTAGGAGTATTGTAACAATTTGAGTACAAAGTTTGGTGTAAAACTTGTTATGATGCTCAACTAAAAATGAGTAGTTATACAATCTATGATGTATGTCATGTTTTCACTACTACTAAGAATTCTATCACCTAAATGACTCCTTTCGGACATATCAAATTAGTATGACAATCCTATAATCACATGGCTGTTTAGAAAATCAATTCTTTTCTTATGAATTCCTACGAATCCTTTCGGTCCTTTTTCGTGATGAAATCGTCTCAAATCTATTTTAACAAGTAAATAAGATGGTTCTCAAGCATCCTATTCCATACTAATTTGGTGCATTAATATTTTGGAATAAAAACAAGTTGAAAATCCTTTCGGACCTATTTTTCAAGAAATTGTTTTTACCGACAAATTAAGCAAGAAAAGATGTTATTTCAACAAACTCAAAAAATAGATATGTTCTCAAGCATCACCTTTTTCATAAAATAATACTCCATTAACCAATCACATCATATACACAAGTATATCACAAATTACTCCATAGCAATCATACTAAAACACAAGTAAATAAGAAAAATTTCATAGAACTCATAGTAACAATTGTTCATTATAAGTATCAAGGTGTACCTAGTCTTGAGAATTACAATGAATAAAATTGTGGAACTCTAGCAACCACACTCCTCCAATTGCTCACTAACGTAAGTAAACAACTCCACACTCGAACCAATGCTTGAGACTCTAACTCAACCCGTTCTGGACGTTTTTACAACACTTAGTAAACTTTCAGGCAATATAAGATAAACTAACAAGATTTGGTGTAATACTAAGTTAGATAATGATGGTACAAGTAACTCTAGACCCTAAGTAGTCATTATATAGCATAATGACACTTATCCTTCAAGTAAAAACGTCCATCCTCAGTTAATAAGTAGAAATGATCAGCCACACATGATTATGGGAAGTAAATTCGCCAATAAATGCAAAACTTGTAACTTTAGTCAACCCCATTCGATCGGTTTCTCACCATCCGATCGGATGGTCAATCTTTGGCACGTTTCCAGCCGATCCGGTTGCGAGTTGCAACCGATCGGTTGGAATCTGTCTGAACCGTATTTCTATGTCTTTTCTTCGTCGTTTTACGTTGCATGCATTATTTTTCTTCGTGGCATGACTTTGTCCATTAGAACTTGATATTTCCTTGATAATTTCGTGTAGACAACCTTTCTTTATCAAATCCTTTTGTCTATGCGACGTTTCTTTCTTCCTTGATCCTCTTGAAACTCTCCAAAAAATGCATGTCCACATTATTTCTTCATCTTTTAATCATTTTTACCTGCTTTTGGCTATATTTGCATGCATAAACACTTTTCCACGATTAAGTAACAAATATATACAAATATGACCAATTTCCACTCATAAAACAAACAATAACGCGACTAAAAACATGTTAATTTTGAGCGTTATCAAATCCCCCGCACTTGAGCTTTGATCGCCCTCGAGCAAGTCTTAATCAAAAGAAAATTGAATTCAATGGCAATAGTGCAAATATCTTATTTGAACTCAATCAAGTAAATAAAGAGCTTGATAACAATTCTAAGCACCTCACGAAGATAATTTGAAATTCACTCATCACTCAATATGTGTAACGATTAATAGATCACTCATTGCACAGTCATGATTTATGTTTCTTACCATAGGCTTGTACAAGTATCAAAACAATAGAATAATTCATCAAAGAGGTCTTTTATTCGGGTTGTAATGTTTAGGCTAAGGGTTTTATAAACTTTCGTGCAAAATAATTACACTAAGTTAAAAAGGTAAGGATAAGACATGGGAATATTTATGAAATTGGTTTTAAAGAAAAATAAAATCAAAGTCTAAGTCCCATAGTTGCTAATCTCAAATACTCCACAAACCCAAAAAATGACAATAGTTACAATCTTTCTCCTCTTCGATCTTTCACATGTTGATACATCGATTCACCATTAGAATATTCTTCAAACTTAGCACATGGGCTAACAACATATCTCATGACTTTCTTTTATTATAATATAACACATTGGCTATATTTGTCACCTTATAGTTGCGATGACTTATTTTCATTTTTTTATATCACACCTTCCCCACACTTCGCATAAGCATACACCACAAAAAATACAAATAAGAACGTGCACTCTTCGTCTTTGTTGGAATGGCACACACATGAATTATGAAGTGTGGCTAACTATTAATCATCAAAAACAATCCAACAAACCAAGCAACTAGCAACCCACCATTTAGACTTTGACAAGGGTTAGGCTAAGGTTTAAAGTGTAAAATATTTTTGTATTTTTTCTGGATTTAACAAAATGAAAAGGATGGCTCAAAGGGTGTAACTAGGGGTATATAGCGCTAAAGATAAACGCTAACAAATGGTTTCCAAATACGAGGGTAACTAACCAATGTGGTTAGCAAAAATTATTTTGTAAACGGATGGCCATTTGGTTTTATTCCTAAGTTTGCCTCTTATCATATGAATATATCCTAATCATTCGAAAATGATTTTAACCGTAATGCATAACAAGTACAAGTTCTAGAATTAATACAACCACCGGCATGCTCATCATGAAATATGTAAATAGTATAAGAAATACTATTCTCATAAAAAAAACCTAATCCTCACAATTTAAAGAAATAAGGGTATAAAATTGTGCTAGCAAATGTTATCAATTCCGAGACGAACTGCTCTTTAAAACTTGAATTTATTCTCAAAAAATATCATTATTATTAACCATGAAATCAACCTTATTTTAACTAAAATATGAAGGGCGAACTACTACTAAAGTTCACGACTCTAAAAACGAACAAATTAAAAATTTAAAACAAATTAAAAATTATGCAATTTTTCTATTTGTTTCCTTCCCCCACACTTAAGTTTTGCATTGTCCTCAATGTAATAAAAATAACTTCAAAGTAAAGGAAATGGAAAAATTTAGAAAATACCGGAGTTAAATATGCAACATGCATATTTAATCATAATAAGCAAATGAGTTTACCGACTCCAAACGTTGATCAACAATATGCTTCCGTTACAAAACTACTGCAAGAAAACTGCAAAATATACGAAACAACCAAACAAACACAAACAAAAACATATCTAAACCAAATAAATAGAAAATTAAGTTACGTTATAGATCCTACGAGAAATAGTTAAAGATAATAGAAATAGAAATTGTTCGACACATAATTGTTTTTAAAACCAACCATAATCCATGTGATCAAACGTCACCATCAATAACTCACATCAGAATGAATGAACTCGTCCTCGCTTTCCTCTTCATCCTCATCAACATCTTCTTCATCGTCCTCGTCCACCACTCGTCTCTTCTTCTTTCTAGCTCTTGACGACGAACCTCCAACATCATAACTCGATCCTCCAGGATTAAAACTTGGTCCACCCACATTAACACCTGAACTACCATACTCGGGAAGTCTACCATATGGAGGATATGGCTCGGAAAATGGTGAATAACCAGGATAAGGGTAGGGGTATGGTCCAGGATATGGAGAATATGGTAAAGGGTATGGTGGAACATTTGGTGGGTTGTAGGGAGGTACCTCATAATTGGCATCTTGTGCCAAATGTTGGATCATAGGCATGGAATAATCATAGTTGTAATTATTCCTCATTTGCATTGAATCTCTCCAAACTTCCCTACACTCAATAGCATTTAACTCTCGGTTCCAATCACCCCATCCTGAATCAAAACCACTTTGGACATTACCCGGAAAACTCCCCATTTGAGGTTGTGATGGCGCTTCCGCATAAGCTCCGAATTGTGCCCCCACACTTGGTTCGGTCCAAGGTCCCAAAGTCTTGTTAATCCTATCCAATGCTTTTCCAAAACTAAAAGCATCCCATATCTCACTCTACAACCTCACTCTACACTTCCTCAACTCATTATCATTAAAATACCCAAGATTTTTAGCCAACGTGGTCACATAATGACCTCCACAAACATCACTTTGTTTCTTAATCCCCGGTGCTCTCTTAGAAAGATACTCGGCAATAATCCATGCCACATTCCCATTCTTGTCTTCCTCCAACAACTTCATCACCCATAAGTCCGGTTAACTACATTTGTCTTGACCACCGCTCCTATGTATCAACCCCCAAGAAATCAACTTTTGTAAAACCTTCAACAACGGATTCCTAATCCTAGAAGAATTTCTCCTAAGACAAGTTAGATCACCAATTCTATTCCAATAATCATCAATACCCGTGTATTGATCATTAGCTCTAGCTAAACTCACAAAATGTGGTCCAAACAACCTATGATTAACCTCACTCTCCTCATACAAACCAAGGGCAACTGCAAAATTCGGCAAAGATAAAGCATGTTCGCGACCACACAATCTAAACCAAACACAAACATCCCCAAGAACATCATTTACCTTTCTATCAAAGTAGAACGTAGAAAAGAACTCCAAACACCATTTCTTGTAAACATTCTCACAAATACTAAAAGCTCTTTCTCAAAAATAATCTTCAAACCTATCTCCATCTCCAGGATATACATAAATCATAGTCATCATGCTCCTCAATTGATCCTCACATTCATACTCCGCAAGCAATTCCCAGTCAATCAACCTAGGCTTAGCAATCTTCCTCTCTTGAAGTTTTGAAAGACATTCCCTATATGCATTCTTCTCATCTTTGTTTTGCACATTAGAAAACTTGACATTGTCATTAGACTCCGGTTTTAAACTGAAAGTAATCCTCTTCCTCTCGTTTCTTTTCAAATACTTGTTAACAATCGGGTTTCTTTGATTTCGTCCCAATCTTACAACATTTCCTTGAAAGAAATCTCAAATTATGTTAGTATATAAGTATAAGAACTAATACCAATCAATTTAGAAACTAGAAAACACATTTTCAAAAATGTCAAAAAATTTTCTGAGGCGTCCATCCGATCGGTTTGAGGTCCAACCGATCGGATACAACTTTTGCACATTCCCAACCGATCGGCTGCAACTCGCAACCGATTCGGTTGGAGTTTCTGCATACTACATTCATCCTCAATCCATCCTAAATGTTTCCCAATCAATCCGAGCTTCTTTCTAATTTGTAATCTCCCATTCTTGAGTACTTCTAACATTCAAACTCTCCTATCAATGATTCTTAACATTTCCAATCATCAACCTAATGATTCTATGAAAACCAAGAACTTCATCTACTAAAATCTTCCAATTAGTGCTCTAATCAACAATGTAATAACCTAACATCACTAATTATCAATCATGTAACTTCTGGGATTCATTAATTGCAAATAAACTAGCTCCAAAGATTATACCCAATTCAATCTGAAAATTCAATCAATAAATTCTTACTCAAAACTTAACCAATTGATCTAATTCTTTTTGCCATACCTTCTCCTATCATCTAATCTCTTATCCCCAAAATATTACATCTCAATTCGAATTAATTCAAAAATACCCAATTCTTAACCTAATTTCAATCATTCGAATTAAAACCTAATTGAACAAAATTAATGATATAACTTACTTGACTTGATGCCATTGATGATTAATTATCACTCCTGCAACCTTCTAACAACTTCTTATGGTCGAATTTTTAACCGCAATTTTTTGGTGGATTGTGTGTATGTGTTTTTCTTAAGTTTTTGAAAATTTTGGTTTATATATTCAACTCCATCCGATCAGTTGTGAATTCATCCGTTCGGTTTGGTATGAAATTGATTTTTCAAAGTTTTTTTTTTTCCACTACTAAACTTGACACAAGTGCTAGTAGTTTTTTCTTTTCTCAAACTTATTATCTTTTATGTATTCCAAACACACTTTGTCTACCAAAAATTTGGTCATCTACTTCTATTTCTAATCTTAAAACTAAAACATAACTTAACCTCTAAAAACTAAAAACTTAAACTAAATAAAAAGATAAATAGATAAATATAGATAAATAAACAGTCTCATTCAAACATGAAATGCATAAAACCTAAAAACATAAAATAAAATGCATGAAAAATAAAAATACGAAACAAACAAACTAGCACAAGATGTGCTTTATTCTTGCGTCATTCTTCTTCATCCATAGAAATATTCATTCCTAAGAATGTCTTCTCCAAGATACTTGTTTGCCAACTTTCTAGTAGTCTTTTGAGTTTTGAAAGTTCGTGCAAAGTTCCTTCTGCTAGGACATGTAATATCGAATTTGCAATGCCAATCACCATCTCCTTCTTCTCTTTTGTAAATGCTATGACCTTCGGAACCCCATTCTAAGTTCTTCAATTGGACCGGTAAAGATCCAAGAAAATCTGTCAACTTGTTAAACACAAAAATATTTTTAAATGGATTAAAGAAAGCCTCCATTGCTAGAGCTCTTTCCATTTCATCTTCAATATCAAAGAAACTAGGTGTGCATGGGCCAAACTTGGGCCTACCATCTTCATCCCTTCCTACTTCAAAGCAACCAAGGTAATCTTCCTCTTGGTCCTCATCATTATCATCTCTATTACTACCCCCTCTAGGCTTTGGATAGTAAGTATTATTAAGAACTCCATCATCAATTGTCATGGTACCTCTTCCCATATCTATTATAGCTCCACAAGTTCTTAAAAATGGTCTACCTAACAACAAAGGTAGTTCCTTATCAACCGCAACATCCAACACAAGAAAATCTACCAAGAATGCTTGATAACCAATTTGAACTCTCACATTTCTTACTTCCCCTATTGCTTTTGCCTTAGAATTATCCTCCATAGTGAGTTTAGAATTTTTAGGTGTAGGGTCTCTTAATCCTAACTTATGATACAATGGATAAGGCATAATACTCACACTAGAACCCATATCGGCTAATGCATATAAAGGAGTTGTCCCATTAATTTTAACCGGTAAAACAAAATTTCCAGGATCATTCATTTTCTTTGGGAGCCCATTCTCAATTATCCTTCTCTCCTCTACTTCATCAAAACTATTATCCTCCAACTTAGACTTTGCCAACATAACTCCATTTAATTTCTTCCTATACTCCATATAATTCCTCAACACCTCAATGACCGGTTTGTTTTCCATCAATTCACTAATCTTTGCTTCAAGATTCTCCAAGATAGCTTGTTTTTGCTCTCTGGTTAAAGGTTTGGTACTTTTTGGTGAATTTGGTGGTGTTTTGGATGATGATGATGATGATGATTTGTTTTCTTTTTGGGTGGAGGGTTGGGTTAATTTGTTCAATGGTGTTTTGTTTCGGTTAGCTTTCCCCATCTTACAAACTTCATCCCTTCCTTCCTTCATCAATTCCATTCCTTCACAAACATCAACAAGCATATCATTCACACTCTTTCCTTATTCCAAATCACTTATGTTAATTCTTAACTCCCCAAGTGCAAAATCCAAAGTACACTTGGTATTCACTAAAAAATCTCTACCAAAAATCACTTCCGGTTCATCTTCATTAGTATACTCCAAAACAACAAAATCAACATTAAAGATGTGACCATGAATATTCACCCTAACTCCTTTCACTTCCTTCTTACCATAACTTCCATAATCAAGCCTAACAAAACCAAGTTTGTCAAGCATTTCTTCTGAAATGTAATTGTCTCCATATTCCATATTCAATTCCGCATCCCACGCTTTAACTCCTTCCACCGCATAAGGTGTAGAATACCTCATGTGTGGAGCATCATATTCCTTAGGTGGTGCTCTAGTGAAAACAACAACTTTTCTCTCCTTTTCCTTCTTTGGGTAACACATTTCATGTGGCAAATAAGAAACATTGTCACCAACAACCTCTTCTCCTTCTAAATCCAACTTAGCTTTTTCCAACATGCTCTCCAACTTTTCCAAGGAATCACCGGAATCCTTGAACATATCTTCCAAGTCTTTCAAATACGCAGAAATCTGACTCAAACTCTCCATTTCAACTTAAGCACTTACTAACTATAACATAACGATAAAAAAAAAATCCAAATCATTAGCATGAGGGTTAGTTATAATCAAATAAATCTTAATATGAAATAAGAACAAGTAAATTAACTAAATAAAACACTAAGAATTGAAAATAAACTAAAAATTAAAAATATTTAAAATTTTACCGAGACGCCCAACCGATCGGTTTGAAACCCATCCGATTCGGTTAGCACAATATTACCTCCTCCAACCGATCGGTTGGAACCCGCAACCGGATCTGTTGGAGTTTTCTGCACTAAAATATTTAAAAAAAAACTAATATTTAATAAAACAATAATTATAAAATCATTTAAAGCTTTAACTAAGGTGTCTTTAAAACTACTAAATCATTAATTAAAATTAAAACTACTAAAAACATTAAAATGACTTATAATTGCAACTTATCACTATTAAAAACTAACATTAATTATATAATTATTAAAACTAATTAACTAAAAACAGAAAAATAAAAATTAATTACTAAAAACAGAATCCTATAAAATTTACCGAGACCACCAACCGATCGGATGGACATCTATCCGAATCGGTTGGTCAAAAACCAACTTTTTTTTTTTTTTTTACTTTTTACTCTAAAAACTTTAAAAACTTTAAAATTTCACAAATTACAAACAATTTTATTACTAAAACTAAGAAAATTAATCAAATCCCCGGCAACGGTGCCAAAAACTTGATGTGTGTTTTATTAGTACAAGTTTTAAAATTTATAAACACGAATTATCTAGCACATACGAGCAAGTATACTCGTCCGGTGTAATAAAGGTGGGTAAGTCGAGATCGTCCCAAGGGATTTGGTTGTTTTAGTAATAAGAAAAACGTTTGTTAAATAAGGGTTGTCAATCCAAATTTATGTAAAATCTTAAAAGAAACTCAATAAAAACTAAACATATACTTGTGTATAATTCCTTGATTGGTAATTAGGAGTATTGTAACAATTTGACTACAAAGTTTGGTGTAAAACTTGTTATGATGCGCAACTAAAAATGAGTAGTTATACAATCTATGATGTATGTCATGTTTTCACTACTACTAAGAATTCTATCACCTAAATGACTCCTTTCGGACATATCAAATTAGTATGACAATCCTATAATCACATGGTTGTTTAGAAAATCAATTCTTTTCTTATGAATTCCAACGAATCCTTTCGGTCCTTTTTCATGATAAAATCGTCTCAAATCTATTTTAACAAGTAAATAAGATGGTTGTCAAGCATCCTATTCCATACTAATTTGGTGCATTAATATTTTGGAATAAAAACAAGTAGAAAATCCTTTCGGACCTATTTTTCAAGAAATTGTTTTTACCGACAAATTAAGCAAGAAAAGATGTTATTTCAACAAACTCAAAAAATAGATATGTTCTCAAGCATCACCTTTTTCATAAACTAATACTCCATTAACCAATCACATCCTATACACAAGTATATCACAAATTACTCCATAGCAATCATATTAAAACACAAGTAAATAAGAAAAATTTCATAGAACTCAAAGTAACAATTGTTCATTATAAGTATCAAGGTGTACATAGTCTTGAGAATTACAATGAATAAGTATCAAGGTGTACATAGTCTAGACCCTAAGTAGTCATTATATAGCATAATGACACTTATCCTTCAAGTAAAAACGTCCATCCTCAGTTAATAAGCAGAAATGATCAGCCACACATGATTATGGGAAGTAAATTCGCCAATAAATGCAAAACTTGTAACTTCAGTCAACCCCATCCGATCGGTTTCTCACCATCCGATCGGATGGTCAATCTTTGGCACGTTTCCAGCCGATCCGGTTGCGAGTTGCAACCGATCGGTTGGAATCTGTCTGAACCGTATTTCTCAGTCTTATCTTCGTCGTTTTACGTTGCATGCATTATTTTTCTTCGTGGCATGACTTTGTCCAATAGAACTTGATATTTCCTTGATAATTTCGTGTAGACAACCTTTCTTTATCAAATTCTTTTGTCTATGCGACGTTTCTTTCTTCCTTGATCCTCTTGAAACTCTCCAAAAAATGCATGTCCACTTTATTTCTTCATCTTTTAATCATTTTTACATGCTTTTGGCTATATTTGCATGCATAAACACTTTTCCACGATTAAATAACAAATATATACAAATATAACCAATTTCCACTCATAAAACAAACAATAACGCGACTAAAAACATGTTAATTTTGAGCGTTATCACCTTAGTAACATCATTTCTGGAGTTTTTTGATTTGCGTATTCCTCCACTAGGCTCATCATCTCCTTCATCTTCTCTTGCATCTCCTCCTTTTGTTTATAAATTGCTTCCTCGAATTTAGCAAGCCGCTCAGAATGGGTTGCCATGTACTCTCTCATTCGAGCTTCGAATTCCGGGCTACGGTTTTGAGGAGGTGAATAAGGTGGAGTATAATTTTGAAAGGTTTCGACATTCTCTCTAGAAGGTGACTCAGAAAACGGTGTCGGAATCGTATTTGAGACCGAATTGACTGTTGCCCGTCTAGGACTCAAGGGCCTCTTTTGTTTTTCCATGAGATAGTCAACCTTCGTCTCAAGTTTGCACAGGAGTTCTACGGAGATTTGATTGGTTTCTCCAGGTGTTGAGATTGCGTTGATAGCCAAGTTTATAACATGAGTAAATTCCCATAACTCTTGATTGTCGAAGGCAAGCTCATCGATAATTTCCCAAGATTCCTCGGCGTTTCTATCTCGAAACCCTTCCTCCGGCGGCTCGATCAATGGTACGTTTGGTGTGAAAAAATCGACATGGTCATAGAAGATTTGAACTAATAGCCAGAGGTTTATACCATGATGAGGGACTTTTTGGAGTAAGTCTTTGAAATGAGCCCATGCTTCGTAGAAGGTTTCACCTTGACGTTGTTGGAACATCAAGATATCATTTCTAAGCATCGCAGTTTTTCCTGGTGGGAAAAACTGAGCAAGGAAACGAGACGTGAGATCATCCTAAGAGGTGATGGATCCCGCGGGAAAACGTTCAAGCCATTGACTAGCTTGATCACGTAGAGAGAATTGGAATAGCGTAATTGGGTCGACTCCCTAGTTGCAACATCAAGGTCTATAGAATTTACGATTTTAAGGAAATCCTTGAGATGTTGATTAGGATCTTCGGAATGAAGTCCATGGAATGCACATCCGCTTTGCACCAACCGGATGGTGTCGGATCGCAAGGGGGTCACATTGGCTCCTTGAGTGAGCTCAATAGTGTTTCGATAGCCTTGGTGGCTAGGACGGGAATACTCTCCTAAGGTTCGGGGCCTAAGAGGTTGGTTTGCTAGTGGTGGGTTTTGTGGGTGGTTTTGTTGTGGTGGGTTGATGGGTTCAAAGATGTTACCACCTTCCATGATGTCGGATGGTAAAGGTTACGAAGAAAGACACGAAGAAATAAGGTAGACTAAAGAAAACCTAAAAATAAAAATAAAATCTTACTAGAATGGAATCTAGCAAGTAGACCTAATAAAAAAAAATCCTAACCTAGACAATAACTATTCCCCGGCAACGGCGCCAAAAACTTGATACGTGGGAATCGCACCAGGTTTTACCTATCAAGGGATCTCGAGAAGCTTACAACTCCCACCAGGCAGTGTACCTGATCATTGTAGTATAGCATAGTGACAAGTACCGGGGGATTGATCGTTCAACTCAGGAATAGTGTCGCTAGGATTAGAAAGCCTAAAAACTAGGTCTAGAGTTAAGGGATGATTCTTTTTGTATTTTCATATTTTTATGAAAGCAATTAAAATCTCAGGTTTTGGAAGAGTGTGCGGAGTTAGTTGCTAGCCAACTAACCCAATTAACTACAAATGCAATCAAAATAAAATAACAAAAATAAAAATGAAACTAATTATACTAGTGTGGTGTAGACAATGACAGGGAAAGTTGTGTTTACTTAGGTTTCATTACTCCCTAGATATCTTTTACAGGTTGATAGTTTGTTACAATTGCATGGATGACGGGTCATATTCCTTAATACTAGTCATAGGACCGTCTACAATATTCCCTAACTCTATAGGATCCTACTTCACTCCTATGTCGAGCCGTTAGAAGCTCCTAACATGGGATCATTAGAATTCTCCTACGCATTAAATACAAGCAAATATCATAGCACACCTCTGATCATGTTTCTTAAGACGTTCAAGCATGTTACCAATGGAAGTCTGCCAGTTATCTTAAGCCTAACATCGAATACAATCATCCGTAACAACTATAAACAAACAATCAACCCATAATTAACATCTAGGTTTCACTACATCTAAGCAAACACAAAAGAAATCTAGCCGAGCATGTTAAATTAAAGACAAGTGTAAGATATATTCAAACAACACATAGACATATTGTATGAATTGAAAGAGTACTTGATGAGGCAAAAAATAAGCCACTTTTAGGGGGTCATTTAAGCCCAGAATTGAATTTATTTGATCAAATATTGCCCTAAATTGTTCCTTATGTGATTTTAGGTACTTTGGGAGTGAAATCTGGAAAAGGAAGCAATTCGGACGTTTTTGGAGCATAAAAGTGAAGAAAACGCCAAAGACTTAATTTTCCAAGCTGGGAACAGTAGGTGACGGCGTCAAGAGTAACAATTTGACGGCGTCAAGAGTAAATTTCATGACGGCCCAGTACAGAAATGAAGGCGTCACAAGGAAGAGCGTCAAGAGTAAAATACGTGACGGCCTGGAAAAATATAAAACGTGACGGCGTCAGATGTAGATCAAGGCAGTTTGAGAATTCTTTTGGCGGCGAGATGACGGCGTCACCATGTTGGTCTTGACGCCGTCAGCCTCAATTTTCTATATATAGTTTTCTAATTTTCATTCATTAAGGAGGAACAAGTTTGGAGAAACCCTAAGGCCGAACCATATACGAATTTTACAGGTTTTTCAAGGGTTTTCAGCCCTTGAACCCTTACATGTGTAATTGAGATAAGTGTTCTTTTAATTCAATCAATATGTCTATGTGTTGGTTGTCTATATCTTGTGCTTGTCTTGATTCCACCATGCTAGGCTAGATTTATCTTGTGTTTGCTTAGATCTAATGAAACCTAGATGTTGATTATGTGTTGATTACTTGTTTATGGTTGTATTGGATGAATGATTTCAATGTTAGGCTTAAGAAAATTGGCAGATCTCCAAATGGTAACATGCTTGAACGTCTTAGGAAACATGAAGCGATGTGTACTAGGTTTTATTGGTTGTATTTAATGCATGAGTAAATTCTAATGATCCCATGTTAGGAGCTTCTTAGCCGGCTCAACATAGGAGTGAAGTAGGCACTCATAGGATTGGGGAGTTAAGTACGCCACCCCATGAATGGTATTAAGGAATATAATCCGTCATCCACGCAACTATAACAAGTAATTAACGTGTAAAAGATATCTAGGGAGTAGTGAAATCTAAGTAAACACAATTTCTCCACTTATTGCTCACAACCTTAGTTTAATATAGTTTATTTTCATTTCTAGTATTTTATTTTGGTTGCATCTTTAGTATTGGGTTTGTTGACTAGTGATGAGTGCTCAAACACTCATAATTTTTGGTCAAATCTGAACTGCAAAACATACAAAAACACTCAGAAATGCATCAAAATACTAAAAATATTCCAAAATTGTGTTTTATATGTTTTAAATGCAAAATGAGCAAAAACAGATGAAAAACGTACAAAGTTCGCAAAATTGGCAGTTTCAGTCCCCCAACTTTCAAAAATTGGCAAAAATAGTCCCTGAGCACATATTTTAAAAGAAAAATCACCAAAGGAACTTTTGAAATCATAAATTGTCACATTTAGTCCTTTGGTGAAAAATTCTAAAAGTTTTGAGAATTTACAAGTTTAGTCCCTAGAGTATCAAATTTGACAAATTTGGTCCCCGGTGGGAATTTTTGGATGAAAAATCATTTTTGGGTCCTTGGGAAATTACAAGTTGGCAAATATGGTCCTTGGGTAAAAAGTTTGAAGAAATTCATAATTTGACCCCTGAAGTTTGAAACTTGGCAGAAAATACCCCCGGGAATTGTAATTTTGAAATAAAAACATTTAAGGACCTTGGATTATGGAATATGGCAGGATTTGTCCTTACTTGTACTTTGGGGGAAGTTTCAATTTTAGCCCCTCAATTTTCTTCAAATTACATGTTTAGTCCTTGTGTTGTATTTAAACCAAATGAACCCTTATTATAATTAAAACCCAAGTTACAAATCCAAACATAAAACCAAATCCAGTCCACCCTTGGCCCATCACCATCACCCAAGCCCAAAGCCCCATCCCACGTTTAATAATTATACAGGGTCAAATAACAAGTCAACCCCACCCATCCTTTCTTCCCCACCTAAACACCCAGCCCCCAAACACACCCCTGCAACTCTAACAATCTTGTCCCCCCAACATAACCAACCATAGCCACCCTACCTCTCCCCCTCACCAAAGTCAACCCCAATTAGTTACATCCCTTTGTCCCCCACCTTCATATAACTCCAACAATTCTAGGGTTGATGAGAAGTAGCAGGCAATCAAAGGGCTAGGAGATGTTTTCCAGGGGACAAAGACAACACATAGACAGAAGACAAAGAGGAAAAAGAAGAAAAAGCCCCTGGTTCCAGTTTTCTTTTGTCTTTTCTTAGTATTTATATATAATCAATTGTAAGCCATTTTTTTTGGCAGTAGATGGTGGTAGATTTTAGAAATTAGTTGTAGAATAGTTTTAGTGTTTAGTTTTTAGCTTATTAAAATTCAGTTCTATCTAAAATTTGTACTCTTAAATCCTAGTGTAATGCAATTTCAGATTTCTTTTATCTTACTCTCTACATTTGTAAATTCTTAGTTAATTTGCTTTAAAATTCTAGTCTCCCATTTTCAGCTTATGGTACTGTTTATACAAGCTCAGTCAAGCTCATAAAGCTTATTGTGAGGTTGTGCTTTCTTAGAAACTGTTTTTCAAATCATTTATTTAAATTTTCAAAAGTATCACAAAAATAAAAAAAAGAAATATAGTTGTAGCTTAGCAGCTTATTTGATTGCTCATTTCTTGTTCACTACTGCTTTTCTAGCTTAGTTAATGCTTTATATATCAATTGCTTGTAAGTTTCAGCTTTAGAAATCAATTTTTAGTTTAAAGAATCAAACAATACCCCTGAAAAGGAGAGTTTGGCATAACTCCTTCATGTTTTCCAAAACCTGCTTTTGCCACTTCTTAACTTTGATTCAGCATTGTTTAAGGATATTTAAAAGTTTTTAAGTCATACTTTGCAGTTTCAAATAGTTGCTAAGAGATTAGCCAAGCTTTTAAAGTACTTTTCATCATTAACTGTTTTCATTAGTTAAGCTAGGGTAGATTCAGTTTAAGCTTTCTTTAGTTGTCTCTTAGTTTTGTTTTATGCCCCAAATAGGATAGTGATAGATTAGAGATCTAGTATTAAACTTTGCATAGGTAAAAATTCCATTTTATGCCAATTGCACACCCCTGAACATCAGCAGATGCAACCCCAAAAGCCCTCACTCAATCAGTTTTCATCAGCTCAATTCTCACCCTTATGCCTTGAAATTTGGTTTACAATTAGTTTGACAGCTTGTGTACAAGCTACTATTTTTATTTTATTTTTTTACAATTTTATTTGTTAGCTTATTTGGCCTTAAAGTAGCCTGTTTGACCCAACTTATGCCCTGCTCCCAACCATTGCAGTCTTGACCCATTTTTCTCTCATCCCTGCCTAGCTCATCCCTAGAGCTTAGGGCTTGCTAGGTCCATAAGTTGTTTGGGCTGAAGTGCTTGTTAGTTCACTCATTTTTGCTTTCATTTGGACTACTGCTTCTGATATTTTTTATTTTTGTTGATGCACGATCTGAACCTGTTGATTTATGAGTTGCAATTGATGCTATTGTTGTTGTTTGTGGGATTTATTATTCATTACAGCTGTTGTAATTATTGTTCAATTGTGGAGCAAACTCTTTTGAGCTTTGAGCTTATTTTGGGCTTATCATTGATGTCCTTTTTGACTGCTGCTGTTGTTCACATTCTGAGATGGCATGAATCAGGTTCTCCACTTTTGTTGACTTAATTGTGTAGGTTTATATAGCTTTTTTATGTTCCCTAGGCCTGTTGCCCTGCACCAGGGGTCTCATAAACCTCTTTTATATTGCATCTAGCTTGATCATTACTTGAAACTAGCTTAAGTTTCTTGTGGTTTTAGATTGCCATTCTAGCCTGCTACATGCCCATGTGCTTATATCTCACTCCACTGCCTATTTATCTTCTTATTTGTAGCATTCAAGTTCTTATCCTTTTACCATGAACGCTGATTCATCAGTGTACTCAAGGTAAGTTCATAAGCCCATAGTGAGCTTATCTGTTAAGCTTATTTTGAGCTTTTGGGTTCTTTGAGAAGCCCACTGGCCCTAGTTGTTGAATTCAAGTTTTCCTTAGTTTCCTAAGCTCAATGGATAAGCCAAAACAGGCCTGCAACTAGCTTGGTTGGCCTGTTTTACTGATCAGGTATTGGATCTGCTTATTCCCATTATAAGCTCATTCAGTGAGCTTTCCCTGATGTTTGAGCTTGTTCCTTGTCCATCCCATCTATGTCTTGCTAAATTTGTGCCTTAGATCAGTGGGTAGCTTAGAAACAGCTTGTGCTTCTTCAAAAGCTCACTCCATTAAGCTGTTATGCTAATAAGCTCAACCTGAGCTTATTTTTGAGTTTCAAAGTTTTTGTCTTCACAAAAGTTGTTACATTTCAGTAGTTTAATGGTTTTGTAAAAGAAAATTCAAGAAAAAAAACAAATTTAATTTCTAGTGATAGCTTCCATTTAATATAATTTAGCTTTTTAATTTTTCTTTTTAAATTTTTGTCAAGTACTTATATGTTTTTATATTTTTATTAAATTCCTAGTATATTAAATTAATTGTAGGAATTTTTTCAGATTTTTATCCTTTCATTTAGTATTTATTATAATTAATATTAGTTTAATAATAATTAAGTAATATTAGTTAATTAAATAGGTTTATTAATTTTTATTTAACAACAGTACTTTTTTATATTTTTCCTAGGTTTTATATATCATAAAATAATTTTAGGAAATTTTTCATAATTTTCACTATTCATTTTCTATTTTTCTTAATTTTAGTTAATTAATAAATAGTAGTTAATTAATAATAAATAGAGAAAAAGTAGGAAAAATATATTTTTAGTTTTAAAATTACTTTAATATTATTTTAGAATTTTTAGAATTAAATTTTCATTTTTCTAGCTTAAATTCATAATTAGTGTAATTTAAATATTATTAATTAGTTATTAAATAGTAATTAATTAATAGTAATTAATTAAATAGTGTAAAAATTATTTTTCTTTTTCTAAAAATTTTCTTTTATCATTAGGATTGTAAAAATGTAATTTTCATGTTCGTAGGTATTTTATTTCTATAAAACTCGCGTTTTATTTCGTACGTCTACGTAGAATTAAATCAAACGAACGCATTTTTAGACTTAGCTCACGTTTTAAGTATATCTGATTATCAGTAAATGTTAATGTAGTATTTCTAAGTTATTTTCATTCCTCATCTCGTAGTGTAATCATTCAAAACCCCTTTCTGTCCAAACTCACCCGATCACAAACCCGTTTTTGATCACCATCACACCTCGTCGGGACATAACGACCCGGGGAAACACTATACTTCCACGGAGATTTGGTCAGAGACGTTTGACCTTGTTGACCATTCACCTGGTCAATTTAGGTTGACCGTTTGGGACCAATCAAATTTTGGCGCCGCTGCCGGGGAGGTGTGCGCGCTATTCTAAACGGTTTGCTGATTAGTGAATCTGGATATACACTCATTGTATATTTACCATCCTTTGTTCATATTTTTTTATTATAAAAACAAAACTATTCCCGAAAACTTTTTAAAATTAGTTTTCAACGAACACAAAAAACCCAAAAAGATTTTCTTTCTTCTTTGTACAAAATGTATTTCAAAAACACCAAAAATATTCACCTTTTACCTCTCACATCTTTGATTCTTCATCCTACCCCTCTATACACATTTGACTCTTTCTATGTCTCATCCACACTTTCTTATTTGCCATTGGTGTGGTAATCCTCATAATGATGGTAATTGCCCCAGTTGTGGCATGGTAGAGTCAGGAAACGGGTCTGTCTATAACCAAGATCCCTATTCCTACCATGACACGACTGATTTATTCCATCAGCTACCACACCATGAGACTCAGCAGTTTTACTGTTGTGAGTACTGTGGTGGTTCACACGACAGTTCTGATTGTCAATCGGGAAACAAGCTTGTCTATGAGCAGTTTCCTGATAACAATTATAACTCAAGCACATACAACCCACAGCCACATCAGTTTTACTGTTGTGATTACTGTGGAGGTCCACACTTTAGCTCGGATTGTCAAACAAGGAATCCATTTCCTTATAACAATTACGACTATTCATTTTCAAACCCACCTCCACAGTACCAAATGATCCAAGCAACTCCTCATGATACTGAGCAAAACCTTTTACTAAAGGCTCTTGATATATTGAAAGAACTTAAGGAGGAGTTGGTTACTACATCGTTTCAAGACTCTCGTGAGAAATCCATGGCAGAATTACTTGCTGAAGAACGAGATGCTAGAAATGAATTGAGCAAGGAAGAATTGCTGGTCTTAGAACAAGCAGCTATAACACGTGCCAAATTTCGTAAAGCTGCTCTTCTCGACGATGATGATGATGAAGTTACCCTTGATATTTCTCAATTTTGTAAGGGTTCATCAAATTCATCTGTTGTGATTCCTTCCTCGGAAAATCAGGGAGAAAAGACTATGATAGAATTACTAGCAGAAGAACAAATGAAATTTATAAAACCCATGTCTGCTAGTCCCTCTCTACTCCCTCAGTCTATTGATATCACACCCGAAGTTCACACTCACTCTCTGAACATGGGGGACGAGCATCTTAACACTGTTCCTGATAAGGAATCAAATGAATTCATAAAGTCTAGTGTTAAGAACCTTGTCCCTATCCCAAGAAAGTCACAGGGAACTTCTGATCATGTGTGTGATTTACCTTCCCCTCTTGAGTGTTCAAACGATCATTTTGAGACTTTCTCAGATTTTAATGATGATTGTACATCTCATGGAGACATTGAGTATATTGAGGCATCACTCCCACAGTCTGATGCTGATCCTCTTCTTGAGGAGTTCGCCGATGAACTTACTCACATCAATCCACTTTCATTGGAAAGTGATGATGGTCTCCTCGACTTTGAAGCCGATCTGGGAGAAATTGAAAGTCTCCTATATCATGATCCACCACTCACTTCTCATCCTAGCAGTCCAATAGAGAATGTTATTCACTTTGTTCCCGAAGCATTCAATACTACTCTCACCAATCCTCTATTTGAATTCAAATCTGAATTCACTTTGATTTCTGATAATCCAGTCTTTGATATTCAGAATGAGGATTGTGATGAGTCTATTCCGGGACATGAGTTCACAGATTCACATCTTGTGAATAATTCTCTTCATGAGGAGTTCTCCGGTGAACTCACTCATCATATCATGACTCCTCCGGAGTTTGATAGCCCGGGGGGAGATGCTCTCAATCATGAGAATGTGCAAATTCCCACCCACCCTCCCGGGTTGTTTACGAGCTTAACCTTTGAAATCCAAACTCAGACTAATGAGCCTCCTCTCGAGGAAGAAGATCAACTCATGATTTTCATCATGATTTTCTTCCTTTTCTTCACCTATAAGGTGACTTCTTCTCTTCTTCACTCCTTCGGGAATGAAGATACCATCTTTGACCCCGGCATTTTCATGAATCCTTATCTTGAGCCGGGATTATGTCTCATCGGTGTGGAACTTTCACGTGCTTCAAATGTTTGTCCAAACATCTTGAATGAAAGTCCGATGGAGATTGTTTCTTCCACATCATGCTTCCCCAAGGACAAATGAATTTGGGGTCGAGTCAAGCTAGCGACTCGGTAAACAAAAACAGTAGCATGTACTTAGGGTTTTCACCCTAAGTGTGGGGGAATTACCCCTACTGTGGTTACAAAAAAATTTATAAACACGAATTATCTAGCACATACGAGCAAGTATACTCGTCCGGTGTAATAAAGGTGGGTAAGTCGAGATCGTCCCAAGGGATTTGGTTGTTTTAGTAATAAGAAAAACGTTTGTTAAATAAGGGTTGTCAATCCAAATTTATGTAAAATCTTAAAAGAAACTCAATAAAAACTAAACATATACTTGTGTATAATTCCTTGATTGGTAATTAGGAGTATTGTAACAATTTGAGTACAAAGTTTGGTGTAAAACTTGTATGATGCGCAACTAAAAATGAGTAGTTATACAATCTATGATGTATGTCATGTTTTCACTACTACTAAGAATTCTATCACCTAAATGACTCCTTTCGGACATATCAAATTAGTATGACAATCCTATAATCACATGGTTGTTTAGAAAATCAATTCTTTTCTTATGAATTCCTACGAATCCTTTCGGTCCTTTTTCGTGATGAAATCGTCTCAAATCTATTTTAACAAGTAAATAAGATGGTTGTCAAGCATCCCATTCCATACTAATTTGGTGCATTAATATTTTGGAATAAAAACAAGTTGAAAATCCTTTCGGACCTATTTTTCAAGAAATTGTTTTTACCGACAAATTAAGCAAGAAAAGATGTTATTTCAACAAACTCAAAAAATAGATATGTTCTCAAGCATCACCTTTTTCATAAAATAATACTCCATTAACCAATCACATCATATACACAAGTATATCACAAATTACTCCATAGCAATCATATTAAAACACAAGTAAATAAGAAAAATTTCATAGAACTCAAAGTAACAATTGTTCATTATAAGTATCAAGGTGTACCTAGTCTTGAGAATTACAATGAATAAAATTGTGGAACTCTAGCAACCACACTCCTCCAATTGCTCACTAACGTAAGTAAACAACTCCACACTCGAACCAATGCTTGAGACTCTAACTCAACACGTTCTGGATGTTTTTACAACACTTAGTAAACTTTCAGGCAATATAAGATAAACTAACAAGATTTGGTGCAATACTAAGTTAGATAATGATGGTACAAGTAACTCTAGACCCTAAGTAGTCATTATATAGCATAATGACACTTATCCTTCAAGTAAAAACGTCCATCCTCAGTTAATAAGCAGAAATGATCAGCCACACATGATTATGGGAAGTAAATTCGCCAATAAATGCAAAACTTGTAACTTCAGTCAACCCCATCCGATCGGTTTCTCACCATCCGATCGGATGGTCAATCTTTGGCACGTTTCCAGCTGATTCGGTTGCGAGTTGCAACCGATCGGTTGGAATCTGTCTGAACCGTATTTCTATGTCTTTTCTTCGTCGTTTTACGTTGCATGCATTATTTTTCTTCGTGGCATGACTTTGTCCATTAGAACTTGATATTTCCTTGATAATTTCGTGTAGACAACCTTTCTTTATCAAATTCTTTTGTCTATGCGACGTTTCTTTCTTCCTTGATCCTCTTGAAACTCTCCAAAAAATGCATGTCCACTTTATTTCTTCATCTTTTAATTATTTTTACCTGCTTTTGGCTATATTTGCATGCATAAACACTTTTCCACGATTAAATAACAAATATATACAAATATAACCAATTTCCACTCATAAAACAAACAATAACGCGACTAAAAACATGTTAATTTTGAGCGTTATCACCTTAGTAACATCATTTCTGGGGTTTTTTGATTTGCGTATTCCTCCACTAGGCTCATCATCTCCTTCATCTTCTCTTGCATCTCCTCCTTTTATTTATAAATAGCTTCCTCGAATTTAGCAAGCCGCTCAGAATGGGTTGCCATGTACTCTCTCATTCGAGCTTCGAATTTCGGGCTACGGTTTTGAGGAGGTGAATAAGGTGGAGTATAATTTTGAAAGGTTTCGACATTCTCTCTAGAAGGTGACTCAGAAAACGGTGTCGGAATCGTATTTGAGACCGAATTGACTGTTGCCCGTCTAGGACTCAAGGGCCTCTTTTGTTTTTCCATGAGATAGTCAACCTTCGTCTCAAGTTTGCACAGGAGTTCTACGGAGATTTGATTGGTTTCTCCAGGTGTTGAGATTGCGTTGATAGCCGAGTTTATAACATGAGTAAATTCCCACAACTCTTGATTGTCGAAGGCAAGCTCATCGATAATTTCCCAAGATTCCTCGGCGTTTCTATCTCGAAACCTACCTCCGGCGGCTCGATCAATGGTACGTTTGGTGTGAAAAAATCGACATGGTCATAGAAGATTTGAACTAATAGCCAGAGGTTTATACCATGATGAGGGACTTTTTGGAGTAAGTCTTTGAAATGAGCCCATGCTTCGTAGAAGGTTTCACCTTGACGTTGTTGGAACATCAAGATATCATTTCTAAGCATCGCAGTTTTTCCTGGTGGGAAAAATTGAGCAAGGAAACGAGACGTGAGATCATCCCAAGAGGTGATGGATCCCGCGGGAAAATGTTCAAGCCATTGACTAGCTTGATCACGTAGAGAGAATTGGAATAGCGTAATTGGGTCGACTCCCTAGTTGCAACATCAAGGTCTATAGAATTTACGATTTTAAGGAAATCCTTGAGATGTTGATTAGGATCTTCGGAACGAAGTCCATGGAATGCACATCCGCTTTGCACCAACCGGATGGTGTCGGATCGCAAGGGGGTCACATTGGCTCCTTGAGTGAGCTCAATAGTGTTTCGATAGCCTTGGTGGCTAGGACGGGAATACTCTCCTAAGGTTCGGGCCCTAAGAGGTTGGTTTGCTAGTGGTGGGTTTTGTGGGTGGTTTTGTTGTGGTGGGTTGATGGGTTCAAAGATGTTACCACCTTCCATGATGTCGGATGGTAAAGGTTACGAAGAAAGACATGAAGAAATAAGATAGACTAAAGAAAACCTAAAAATAAAAATAAAATCTTACTAGAAAGGAATCTAGCAAGTAGACCTAATAAAAAGAAATCCTTACCTAGACAATAACTATTCCCCGGCAACGGCGCCAAAAACTTGATACGTGGGAATCGCACCAGGTTTTAGCTCTCAAGGGATCTCGAGAAGCTTACAACCCCCACCAGGCAGTGTACCTGATCATTGTAGTATAGCATAGTGACAAGTACCGGGGGATTGATCATTCAACTCAGGAATAGTGTCGCTAGGATTAGAAAGCCTAAAAACTTGGTCTAGAGTTGAGGGATGATTCTTTTTGTATTTTCATATTTTTATGAAAGCAATTAAAATCTCAGGTTTTGGAAGAGTGTGCGGAATTAGTTGCTAGCCAACTAACCCAATTAACTACAAATGCAATCAAAATAAAATAACAAAAATAAAAATGAAACTAATTATACTAGTGTGGTGTAGACAATGATAGGGAAAGTTGTGTTTACTTAGGTTTCATTACTCCCTAGATATCTTTTACAGGTTGATAGTTTGTTACAATTGCATGGATGACGGGTCATATTCCTTAATACTAGTCGTAGGACCGTGTACAATATTCCCTAACTCTATAGGATCCTACTTCACTCCTATGTCAAGCCGTTAGAAGCTCCTAACATGGGATCATTAGAATTCTCCTACACATTAAATACAAGCAAATATCATAGCATACCTCTGATCATGTTTCTTAAGACGTTCAAGCATGTTACCAATGGAATTCTGCCAGTTATCTTAAGCCTAACATCGAATACAATCATCCGTAACAACTATAAACAAACAATCAACCCATAATTAACATCTAGGTTTCACTACATCTAAGCAAACACAAAAGAAATCTAGCCGAGCATGTTAAATTGAAGAGAAGTGTAAGATATATTCAAACAACACATAGACATATTGTATGAATTGAAAGAGTACTTGATGAGGCGAAAAATGAACCACTTTTAGGGGGTCATTTAAGCCCGGAATTGAATTTATTTGATCAAATATTGCTCTAAATCGTTCCTTTTGTGATTTTAGGTACTTTGGGAGTGAAATCTGGAAAAGGAAGCAATTCGGATGTTTTTGGAGCATAAAAGTGAAGAAAACGCCAAAGACTTAATTTTCCAAGCTGGGAACAGTAGGTGACGGCGTCAAGAGTAACAATTTGACGGCGTCAAGAGTAAATTTCATGACGGCCCAGTACATAAATGAAGGCGTCACAAGGAAGAGCGTCAAGAGTAAAATACGTAACGGCCTGGAAAAATATAAAACATGACGGTGTCAGATGTAGATCAAGGCAGTCTGAGAATTCTTTTGGCGGCGAGATGACGGCATCACCATGTTGGTCTTGACGCCGTCAGCCTCAATTTTCTATATATAGTTTTCTAATTTTCATTCATTAAGGAGGAACAAGTTTGGAGAAACCCTAAGGCCGAACCATATACGAATTTTACAGGTTTTTCAAGGGTTTTCAGCCCTTGAACCCTTACATGTGTAATTGAGATAAGTGTTCTTTTAATTCAATCAATATGTCTATGTGTTGGTTGTCTATATCTTGTGCTTGTCTTGATTCCACCATGCTAGGCTAGATTTATCTTGTGTTTGCTTAGATCTAATGAAACCTAGATGTTGATTATGTGTTGATTACTTGTTTATGGTTGTATTGGATGAATGATTTCAATGTTAGGCTTAAGAAAATTGGCAAATCTCCAAATGGTAACATGCTTGAACGTCTTAGGAAACATGAACCGATGTGTACTAGGTTTTATTGGTTGTATTTAATGCATGAGTAAATTCTAATGATCCCATGTTAGGAGCTTCTTAGCCGGCTCGACATAGGAGTGAAGTAGGCACTCATAGGATTGGGGAGTTAAGTACGCCACCCCATGAATGGTATTAAGGAATATAATCCGTCATCCACGCAACTATAACAAGTAATTAACGTGTAAAAGATATCTAGGGAGTAGTGAAATCTAAGTAAACACAATTTCTCCACTTATTGCTCACAACCTTAGTTTAATATAGTTTATTTTCATTTCTAGTATTTTATTTTGGTTGCATCTTTAGTATTGGGTTAGTTGACTAGTGATGAGTGCTCAAACACTCATCATTTTTGGTCAAATCTGAACTGCAAAACATACAAAAACACTCAGAAATGCATCAAAATACTAAAAATATTCCAAAATTGTGTTTTATATGTTTTAAATGCAAAATGAGCAAAAACAGATGAAAAACGTACAAAGTTTGCAAAATTGGCAGTTTCAGTCCCCCAACTTTCAAAAATTGGCAAAAATAGTCCCTGAGCACATATTTTAAAAGAAAAATCACCAAAGGTCCTTTTGAAATCATAAATTGTCACATTTAGTCCTTTGGTGAAAAATTCTAAAAGTTTTGAGAATTTACAAGTTTAGTCCCTGGAGTTTCAAATTTGACAGATTTGGTCCCTGGTGGAAATTTTTGGATGAAAAATCATTTTTGGGTCCTTAGGAAATTACAAGTTGGCAAATATGGTCCTTGGGTAAAAAGTTTGAATAAATTCACAATTTGACCCCTGAAGTTTGAAACTTGGCAGAAAATACCCCCGGGAATTGTAATTTTGAAATAAAAACATTTAAGGACCTTGGATTATGGAATATGGCAGGATTTGTCCTTACTTGTACTTTGGGGGAAGTTTCAATTTTAGCCCCTTAATTTTCATCAAATTACATGTTTAGTCCTTGTGTTTTATTTAAACCAAATGAACCCTTGTTATAATTAAAACCCAAGTTACAAATCCAAACATAAAACCAAATCCAGTCCACCCTTGGCCCATCACCATCACCCAAGCCCAAAGCCCCATCCCACATTTAATAATTATACAGGGTCAAACAACAAGTCAACCCCACCCATCCTTTCTTCCTTGCCTAAACACCCAGCCCCCAAACACACCCCTGCAACTCCAACAATCTTGTCCCCCCAACATAACCAACCATAGCCACCCTACCTCTCCCCCTCACCAAAGTCAACCCCAATTAGTTACATCCCTTTGTCCCCCACCTTCATATAACTCCAACAATTCTAGGGTTGATGAGAAGTAGCAGGCAATCAAAGGGCTAGGAGATGTTTTCCCGGGGACAAAGACAACACATAGACAGAAGACAAAGAGGAAAAAGAAGAAAAAGCCCCTGGTTCCAGTTTTCTTTTGTCTTTTCTTAGTATTTATATATAATCAATTGTAAGCCATTTTTTTTGGCAGTAGATGGTGGTAGATTTTAGAAATTAGTAGTAGAATAGTTTTAGTGTTTAGTTTTTAGCTTATTAAAATTCAGTTCTATCTAAAATTTGTACTCTTAAATCCTAGTGTAATGCAATTTCAGATTTCTTTTATCTTACTCTCTACATTTGTAAATTCTTAGTTAATTTGCTTTAAAATTCTAGTCTCCCATTTTCAGCTTATGGTACTGTTTATACAAGCTCAGTCAAGCTCATAAAGCTTATTGTGAGGTTGTGCTTTCTTAGAAACTGTTTTTCAAATCATTTATTTAAATTTTCAAAAGTATCACAAAAATAAAAAAAAGAAATATAGTTGTAGCTTAGCAGCTTATTTGATTGCTCATATCTTGTTCACTACTGCTTTTCTAGCTTAGTTAATGCTTTATATATCAATTGCTTGTAAGTTTCAGCTTTAGAAATCAATTTTTAGTTTAAAGAATCAAACAATACCCCTGAAAAGGAGAGTTTGGCATAACTCCTTCATGTTTTCCAAAACCTGCTTTTGCCACTTCTTAACTTTGATTCAGCATTGTTTAAGGATATTTAAAAGTTTTTAAGTCATACTTTGCAGTTTCAAATAGTTGCTAAGAGATTAGCCAAGCTTTTAAAGTACTTTTCATCATTAACTGTTTTCATTAGTTAAGCTAGGGTAGATTCAGTTTAAGCTTTCTTTAGTTGTCTCTTAGTTTTGTTTTATGCCCCAAATAGGATAGTGATAGATTAGAGATCTAGTATTAAACTTTGCATAGGTAAAAATTCCATTTTATGCCAATTGCACACCCCTGAACATCAGCAGATGCAACCCCAAAAGCCCTCACTCAATCAGTTTTCATCAGCTCAATTCTCACCCTTATGCCTTGAAATTTGGTTTACAATTAGTTTGACAGCTTGTGTACAAGCTACTATTTTTATTTTATTTTTTTACAATTTTATTTGTTAGCTTATTTGGCCTTAAAGTAGCCTGTTTGACCCAACTTATGCCCTGCTCCCAACCATTGCAGTCTTGACCCATTTTTCTCTCATCCCTGCCTAGCTCATCCCTAGAGCTTAGGGCTTGCTAGGTCCATAAGTTGTTTGGGCTGAAGTGCTTGTTAGTTCACTCATTTTTGCTTTCATTTGGACTACTGCTTCTGATATTTTTTATTTTTGTTGATGCACGATCTGAACCTGTTGATTTATGAGTTGCAATTGATGCTATTGTTGTTGTTTGTGGGATTTATTATTCATTACAGCTGTTGTAATTATTGTTCAATTGTGGAGCAAACTCTTTTGAGCTTTGAGCTTATTTTGGGCTTATCATTGATGTCCTTTTTGACTGCTGCTGTTGTTCACATTCTGAGATGGCATGAATCAGGTTCTCCACTTTTGTTGACTTAATTGTGTAGGTTTATATAGCTTTTTTATGTTCCCTAGGCCTGTTGCCCTGCACCAGGGGTCTCATAAACCTCTTTTATATTGCATCTAGCTTGATCATTACTTGAAACTAGCTTAAGTTTCTTGTGGTTTTAGATTGCCATTCTAGCCTGCTACATGCCCATGTGCTTATATCTCACTCCACTGCCTATTTATCTTCTTATTTGTAGCATTCAAGTTCTTATCCTTTTACCATGAACGCTGATTCATCAGTGTACTCAAGGTAAGTTCATAAGCCCCTAGTGAGCTTATCTGTTAAGCTTATTTTGAGCTTTTGGGTTCTTTGAGAAGCCCACTGGCCCTAGTTGTTGAATTCAAGTTTTCCTTAGTTTCCTAAGCTCAATGGATAAGCCAAAACAGGCCTGCAACTAGCTTGGTTGGCCTGTTTTACTGATCAGGTATTGGATCTGCTTATTCCCATTATAAGCTCATTCAGTGAGCTTTCCCTGATGTTTGAGCTTGTTCCTTGTCCATCCCATCTATGTCTTGCTAAATTTGTGCCTTAGATCAGTGGGTAGCTTAGAAACAGCTTGTGCTTCTTCAAAAGCTCACTCCATTAAGCTGTTATGCTAATAAGCTCAACCTGAGCTTATTTTTGAGTTTCAAAGTTTTTGTCTTCACAAAAGTTGTTACATTTCAGTAGTTTAATGGTTTTGTAAAAGAAAATTCAAGAAAAAAAACAAATTTAATTTCTGGTGATAGCTTCCATTTAATATAATTTAGCTTTTTAATTTTTCTTTTTAATTTTTTGTCAAGTACTTATATGTTTTTATATTTTTATTAAATTCCTAGTATATTAAATTAATTGTAGGAATTTTTTCAGATTTTTATCCTTTCATTTAGTATTTATTATAATTAATATTAGTTTAATAATAATTAAGTAATATTAGTTAATTAAATAGGTTTATTAATTTTTATTTAACAACAGTACTTTTTTATATTTTTCCTAGGTTTTATATATCATAAAATAATTTTAGGAAATTTTTCATAATTTTCACTATTCATTTTCTATTTTTCTTAATTTTAGTTAATTAATAAATAGTAGTTAATTAATAATAAATAGAGAAAAAGTAGGAAAAATATATTTTTAGTTTTAAAATTACTTTAATATTATTTTAGAATTTTTAGAATTAAATTTTCATTTTTCTAGCTTAAATTCATAATTAGTGTAATTTAAATATTATTAATTAGTTATTAAATAGTAATTAATTAATAGTAATTAATTAAATAGTGTAAAAATTATTTTTCTTTTTCTAAAAATTTTCTTTTATCATTAGGATTGTAAAAATGTAATTTTCATGTTCGTAGGTATTTTATTTCTATAAAACTCGCGTTTTATTTCGTACGTCTACGTAGAATTAAATCAAACGAACGCATTTTTAGACTTAGCTCATGTTTTTAGTATATCTGATTATCAGTAAATGTTAATGTAGTATTTCTAAGTTATTTTCATTCCTCATCTCGTAGTGTAATCATTCAAAACCCCTTTCTGTCCAAACTCACCCGATCACAAACCCGTTTTTGATCACCATCACACCTCGTCGGGACATAACGACCAGGGGAAACACTATACTTCCACGGAGATTTGGTCAGAGACGTTTGACCTTGTTGACCATTCACCTGGTCAATTTAGGTTGACCGTTTGGGACCAATCAAATTTTGGCGCCGCTGCCGGGGAGGTGTGCGCGCTATTCTAAACGGTTTGCTGATTAGTGAATCTGGATATACACTCATTGTATATTTACCATCCTTTGTTCATATTTTCTTATTATAAAAACAAAACTATTCCCGAAAACTTTTTAAAATTAGTTTTCAACGAACACAAAAAACCCAAAAAGATTTTCTTTCTTCTTTGTACAAAATGTATTTCAAAAACACCAAAAATATTCACCTTTTACCTCTCACATCTTTGATTCTTCATCCTACCCCTCTATACACATTTGACTCTTTCTATGTCTCATCCACACTTTCTTATTTGCCATTGGTGTGGTAATCCTCATAATGATGGTAATTGCCCCAGTTGTGGCATGGTAGAGTCAGGAAACGGGTCTGTCTATAACCAAGATCCCTATTCCTACCATGACACGACTGATTTATTCCATCAGCTACCACACCATGAGACTCAGCAGTTTTACTGTTGTGAGTACTGTGGTGGTTCACACTACAGTTCTGATTGTCAATCGGGAAACACGCTTGTCTATGAGCAGTTTCCTGATAACAATTATAACTCAAGCACATACAACCCACAGCCACATCAGTTTTACTGTTGTGATTACTGTGGAGGTCCACACTTTAGCTCGGATTGTCAAACAAGGAATCCATTTCCTTATAACAATTACGACTATTCATTTTCAAACCCACCTCCACAGTACCAAATGATCCAAGCAACTCCTCATGATACTGAGCAAAACCTTTTACTAAAGGCTCTTGATATATTGAAAGAACTTAAGGAGGAGTTGGTTACTACATCGTTTCAAGACTCTCGTGAGAAATCCATGGCAGAATTACTTGCTGAAGAACGAGATGCTAGAAATGAATTGAGCAAGGAAGAATTGCTGGTCTTAGAACAAGCAGCTATAACACGTGCCAAATTTCGTAAAGCTGCTCTTCTCGACGATGATGATGATGAAGTTACCCTTGATATTTCTCAATTTTGTAAGGGTTCATCAAATTCATCTGTTGTGATTCCTTCCTCGGAAAATCAGGGAGAAAAGACTATGATAGAATTACTAGCAGAAGAACAAATGAAATTTATAAAACCCATGTCTGCTAGTCCCTCTCTACTCCCTCAGTCTATTGATATCACACCCGAAGTTCACACTCACTCTCTGAACATGGGGGACGAGCATCTTAACACTGTTCCTGATAAGGAATCAAATGAATTCATAAAGTCTAGTGTTAAGAACCTTGTCCCTATCCCAAGAAAGTCACAGGGAACTTCTGATCATGTGTGTGATTTACCTTCCCCTCTTGAGTGTTCAAACGATCATTTTGAGACTTTCTCAGATTTTAATGATGATTGTACATCTCATGGAGACATTGAGTATATTGAGGCATCACTCCCACAGTCTGATGCTGATCCTCTTCTTGAGGAGTTCGCCGATGAACTTACTCACATCAATCCACTTTCATTGGAAAGTGATGATGGTCTCCTCGACTTTGAAGCCGATCTGGGAGAAATTGAAAGTCTCCTATATCATGATCCACCACTCACTTCTCATCCTAGCAGTCCAATAGAGAATGTTATTCACTTTGTTCCCGAAGCATTCAATACTACTCTCACCAATCCTCTATTTGAATTCAAATCTGAATTCACTTTGATTTCTGATAATCCAGTCTTTGATATTCAGAATGAGGATTGTGATGAGTCTATTCCGGGACATGAGTTCACAGATTCACATCTTGTGAATAATTCTCTTCATGAGGAGTTCTCCGGTGAACTCACTCATCATATCATGACTCCTCCGGAGTTTGATAGCCCGGGGGGAGATGCTCTCAATCATGAGAATGTGCAAATTCCCACCCACCCTCCCGGGTTGTTTACGAGCTTAACCTTTGAAATCCAAACTCAGACTAATGAGCCTCCTCTCGAGGAAGAAGATCAACTCATGATTTTCATCATGATTTTCTTCCTTTTCTTCACCTATAAGGTGACTTCTTCTCTTCTTCACTCCTTCGGGAATGAAGATACCATCTTTGACCCCGGCATTTTCATGAATTCTTATCTTGAGCCGGGATTATGTCTCATCGGTGTGGAACTTTCACGTGCTTCAAATGTTTGTCCAAACATCTTGAATGAAAGTCCGATGGAGATTGTTTCTTCCACATCATGCTTCCCCAAGGACAAATGAATTTGGGGTCGAGTCAAGCTAGCGACTCGGTAAACAAAAACAGTAGCATGTACTTAGGGTTTTCACCCTAAGTGTGGGGGAATTACCCCTACTGTGGTTACAAAAAAATTTATAAACACGAATTATCTAGCACATACGAGCAAGTATACTCGTCCGGTGTAATAAAGGTGGGTAAGTCGAGATCGTCCCAAGGGATTTGGTTGTTTTAGTAATAAGAAAAACGTTTGTTAAATAAGGGTTGTCAATCCAAATTTATGTAAAATCTTAAAAGAAACTCAATAAAAACTAAACATATACTTGTGTATAATTCCTTGATTGGTAATTAGGAGTATTGTAACAATTTGAGTACAAAGTTTGGTGTAAAACTTGTATGATGCGCAACTAAAAATGAGTAGTTATACAATCTATGATGTATGTCATGTTTTCACTACTACTAAGAATTCTATCACCTAAATGACTCCTTTCGGACATATCAAATTAGTATGACAATCCTATAATCACATGGTTGTTTAGAAAATCAATTCTTTTCTTATGAATTCCTACGAATCCTTTCGGTCCTTTTTCGTGATGAAATCGTCTCAAATCTATTTTAACAAGTAAATAAGATGGTTGTCAAGCATCCTATTCCATACTAATTTGGTGCATTAATATTTTGGAATAAAAACAAGTTGAAAATCCTTTCGGACCTATTTTTCAAGAAATTGTTTTTACCGACAAATTAAGCAAGAAAAGATGTTATTTCAACAAACTCAAAAAATAGATATGTTCTCAAGCATCACCTTTTTCATAAAATAATACTCCATTAACCAATCACATCATATACACAAGTATATCATAAATAGTAGTTAATTAATTTTCTATTTTTCTTAATTTTAGTTAATTAATAAATAGTAGTTAATTAATAATAAATAGAGAAAAAGTAGGAAAAATATATTTTTAGTTTTAAAATTACTTTAATATTATTTTAGAATTTTTAGAATTAAATTTTCATTTTTCTAGCTTAAATTCATAATTAGTGTAATTTAAATATTATTAATTAGTTATTAAATAGTAATTAATTAATAGTAATTAATTAAATAGTGTAAAAATTATTTTTCTTCTTCTAAAAATTTTCTTTTATCATTAGGATTGTAAAAATGTAATTTTCATGTTCGTAGGTATTTTATTTCTATAAACCTCGCGTTTTATTTCGTACGTCTACGTAGAATTAAATCAAACGAACGCGTTTTTAGACTTAGCTCACGTTTTTAGTATATCTGATTATCAGTAAATGTTAATGTGGTATTTCTAAGTTATTTTCATTCCTCATCTCATAGTGTAATCATTCACAACCCCTTTCTGTCCAAACTCACCCGATCACAAACCCGTTTTTGATCACCATCACACCTTGTCGGGACATAACGACCCGGGGAAACACTATACTTCCGCGGAGATTTTGTTAGAGACGTTTGACCTTGTTGACCATTCACCTGGTCAATTTAGGTTGACCGTTTGGGACCAATCAACTAGCAACTAATTCCGCCCACATCCTTCAAACCCGAGATATTTACTTGCTTTCTAAAAAATATAAAAATACAAAAATAATCATCCTTCATCTTTAGCACTAGTAATTAGGTTTTCTAATCCTAGCGACACTATTCCTAGCTAAACGATCAATCCCCCGGTACTTGTCACTATACTATACTACAACGATCAGGTAAACTGCCTGGTGGGGGTTGTAAGCTTCTCGAGATCCCTTGAGAGGTAAAGCCTGGTGCGATTCCCTCGTATCAAGTTTTTGGCGCCGCAGCCCGGGGAATAGTTATTGTCTAGGTTAGAATCTCTTTTTATTAGGTCTACTTGCTAGATTCCTTTCTAGTAAGATTTTATTTTTATTTTTAGGTTTTCTTTAGTCTATCTTATTTCTTTGTGTGTTTGTTCGTAACTTTTCACCACCCGACATCATGGACGATGGGAACATCTTTGAACCCGTCATCCCACCACAACAAAACCCACCACTAGAACCTCTTAGGCCCCGAACCTTAGGAGAGTATTCTCGACTTAGCCACCAAGGCTACCAAAACACCATTGAGCTCACCGGAGCCAATGTGACCCCCTTGCGATCCGACACCATCCGGTTGGTGCAAAGCGGATGTGCATTCCATGGACTTCATTCCGAAGATCCAAACCAACATCTTAAGGACTTCCTTAAAATCGTAGACTCCATAGACCTAGATGTTGCAACTAGAGAGACAACCCGATTACGCCTATTCCAATTCTCTCTACGGGATCAAGCTAGTCAATGGCTTGAGCGTTTACCCGCGGGATCGATCACCACATGGGATGATCTCACCACTTGTTTCCTTGCTCAATTTCTCCCACCGGGGAGAACTACTAAGCTTAGAAATGACATCTTGATGTTCCAACAACGTCAAAATTAAACCTTTTACGAAGCATGGACTCGATATAAAGACCTGCTCCGAAAAGTCCCTCATCATGGCATTGAACCATGGCTCCAGATTCAAATCTTTTATGATAAAGTTAACTATCAAACAAGGAGAGCTATAGATTACGCAGCCAAGGGCAGGCTAAATAGACTTAGCATTGACGAATGCTGGAAAGTTCTTGAGGGGTTGGCACAATACGAAGAAGATGGATGGGAGGACCCAATGTTCCCAAGCAAGGAAAAACTTGACTACGCACACGCCACCCAAAAGCAGTTATTAGGAAGTATCGAGAGGCAGGTAAAAGAATTAATGAGGATTGAGAAACCTGCTGCTGAAACCGTGTGGAACCCTAATTTACGTAGGAATGCGGTTATTAACCATAATTTACCTGAACGGTCACGGCAAGAGGAGTTCGAGGGGATAATGGTGACCTTCATGAATAATCAGGAAAAACAAATCCAGCACTTAGAAGCACGCATGGAAAGTACTCGCAATGCTTTTATGGATTTAGCAGACCAATTCATATCAAGGATCAAAGAGAAGATTAAGGAAAATTCCGCACCAAGAAAAATCGAAAAAGTCTTCGAGGTTTCAACTCCTTTGGTGTTTAACCAAGAGGATAACGAGAAATTTTCCCCAAGTGCTTCATCGTCAATCACCTCCCACTTTTGTGAGCATCCTCAGGAAGAGAAGAATTCACAATTTCATAACATTTTCGTTGGATGCTTGCAAACCACGCTCCCAAACTTGTGCAAGAGATGTTTTTTTGGTTTTAAACCCGGTGTAAAGAGGTTGCACCTCAGAAACACCACAGATTTGAAACCCTCTATGGAACAACACCTCTTTGTACACACCGGTGACCCGTGCGAAGGTTACAACTTAACTAAAACATCACCCACTCCTTTCTACAACCACACTTCCTTCCGTGACAGTAATGAAACGTTCGACCCTGGTGGACTTCACTAATGGAATAGCTACTCATGGTTTTACTTGTGTTTAGCTATTCACACTAAGTGCAGGGACTAAATGTGGAATTACTTCATTTAACACCTCACACGGACATCTGATGGTGTTAGATATTAACTCTTGACGCTGTCACCTCGCTAATTCAGCAATAATAACCCAAATTCAATCACTTTCAACTCATACCCCACAAATCTCACCCAAAGTGCTGCTACCACTCCGAATCTTCACCCTCCAATTCGACATCGTCCGCGACTAATCTCCACTAGGTAAGTAGTTTTTCTTCACTCTTTTTCGATCAATTGTCCTTAGGATCAATCAATTTTGAAAACCCCTTTCGCCCGAAACCCCATTTTTGACCCATCATTGACAAATCGTAATGCCATCCATTTGGTGATTTGTAAACATGGGGTTACCTTTTGATGATGTTATTCCACTCGAATCATGCGTTAGTTTAGGAAAAGCCATTCATGCCACGGATTTTTTGACCCCCCACCCATGTTTTCTGATTAAAGGAGCGTTTGGGTAATGGGTTAAGAGTTTGAAAATTGATTTTTCCCTCGTAATTACATGATTCGGATTCTGCTAGGTCTAACGGCGTCAGGACCTCCTCCTGACGGCGTCAGATGTGTCTGACAGCAAAAATCAATAAAATTCTCGTTCTAATTGTTTCCGTTCACTCTATCTTTTTCCAGGAAAATGAGCAAGCGATCTCGTCAACATCGTGGCAGCTCCTCTAGGTCCCAAAGGGTTAACTATGGGGAATTGGGCCATAGTTGGGGTGAATTTGACAATGTTGCCGCCACCACCAAGTATGCGGAACTTTGTAATCACCACATTGATGCTGGGGCCGTGGTTGATTGGGAGTTTCTTAGGTCCCAAGGGTTGGAAGCTGCATTTCTGTGGAGGATCCACACTGATGGGTTTGCGGGTCCTCAATGGGAGAGGTTGTTTAGGATTAGGGAGACGGTGTATAGTGAGTTGGTGCGGGAGTTCTTTGCGACCTTCCATTTTGATCAGGCTGAGGCTAGGACGGACATGGGGGGCACCACTATCTATTTTAGGTTAGGAGGGGAAGTGCGATCATGTTCGGTTACTGAGTTTGGTTGGAGGATAGGGTTGTATACTAGGGAGGAGGCTGTTGATGGAGGTTTTATGCAGAGGTTGTTGCATGGGGAGACTTTGAGGAGTGATATGAGGTGTGTCACTTTTTGGCCGACCATTGGGGACGGGGTTTACTCCTCGACTACTGGGGAAGCATCTATCAGGGACCCCATAGTTAGGTTGGTCCACAGATGCATCACATACAGCCTGTCAGGACGTCATGGCACCACTCACCGTGTCACTGCTTCAGATCTTTTCTACCTGTACACCATCTTTTCAGCGGATGTTTACTGCAACATCCCATTTTGGGTAGCTAGTTATTTGAGGACCAGTGTGGGTGAAAGGGATATCGATAAGGTGTATGGGGGATGTTCGTGACCCGGTTGGCTCGTTCCTATGGTCTTCTTACTCCCCCGATCATGAGATACTTGAGCGACTGTGGGGCTTGTAGGGTAGTGAGGGCTAAATCCGCCAGGTAGATGAGCATCGTGATGCTGATGAGGAATGGGACCTATAACTGGTATGAAGCAGGGGGACCTGATGATGAGGATGATGATGATGATGAGGGAGCGCCCCAGCAGCATCAGTTTGAGGGTTATGAGGCGGGGACAGCTGACTACTACCGACACATGAGTCGGGGAGACTGGCAGGCACACCAGGGAGCCTGGATGGGTCAGGTGGACTGATGAGTGTGTAAATACTCATCATTTTTATCGTATCTGAACTGCCAAAACATCCAAAAACACCTAAATACGCATCAAAATACACAATTTATCCCAAAAGTGTGTTTTATATGTTTTAGATGCAAAATGTTTAAAAACAAATGAAAAACGAACAAAGTTTGCACAATTGGCAGTTTCAGTCCCTCAAGTTTCAAAAATTGACAATTCTAGTCCCTGAAGATTTTAAATGAAAGAAAAGTCAACCCAAAGTTTTTAAAAGTCAAAAATTAACAAATTTAGACTTTGGGAGAAAAGTTTGAGAAAATTACAGGTTTGGTCCCTGAAGTATCACAATTGGCAGAAACAGTCCCTGAACTTCAGAAATTGACAGAATTGGTCCCTGGTGGGATATTTTTGGATAAAAATCATTTTGGGTCTTTGGGAATTCACATGTGTCACTTTTAATCCCTGGATGAAAATTTTGAGAAAATTACAAGTTTAGTCCCCGGAGTTTGGAAATTTGCAAAATTAGTCCCCGGGTATTTTATTTTGGAAAATATTAATTTTCATCCTTGTAATATTCCAATGTTGTCAAAATGAGTCCTTGTGAATACTTTGTGAGAATTACAAATACAGCCCACAACTTTCTGAAAATTACAAAAGAGGTCCTTGTGAAAAATTAACAAAACCAAACGGATCCCTTTTTAAATCCAAACAACAAACCAATCACCACCCTTCTTGATCCAATCCACCAGCCCACCTAGCCTACCCCAACCTCAGCCCACTCAAATTTCAGCCCATCACCACAAACCTTACCCCGTTTAAATATATACTCCCTTCCTTTGACCCACGTTGACCAACATCCACCCTCACCACTTGATACCTGCTTAACCACTGCAACACACAAACTCTTCCCCCCTCCTCCAGCTCACTTACCCACTCCATATTCCCCCTCCAAACAGAACCAAACAAAAACCAATTAAGACTTTTGAATCTCTCACAAGCAATCCCATAACCTGCCAAAAATAGATTTCCCGCCAAAATGGTTTAAAGGTTGAGATCAAACTTCACTCATCCAATGGCTAAGAAACCAAGTGGGAAAGTGAGAGGAAGCTGCTAGGACCTTTATAAGTCAAGGAAAAAGGCAGAAGAATTTTTTAGTTAGCTAGTAGTGTAGCTTAGTGTAATTTTTAGTGTAAGTTAATTTCCATTGTAATTTTCATCTTTCAAGTTGTAAGGTTAATGTTTTCAGGATATTTGTAACTTACTTGAATAATCAATTTCAAGTTCTCTTCAGAAAATTTAGAATTGGCATTTTTGAGTGAAATTGATAAATTCACTTGAAACTTGTTAATTGTTGTTGAAATCATTTCATTAAGTTCCCATAAGTTCATGTGTTAGTTTTTAAAAAATCTTCCAAAGCTATTTAACTAGTTTAGCTCATAATTACAAAAATACTCAAAAATACAAGAAAAATAAAGAAAAATAAAAAATTCAGTCTTGAAGATTAATGATGCAAGGAGCATGGTTGATTATTGGATGGCTATGGTTTTAGGACCTCAGGGAGGTGTTAGGATGGTTGTTGTGCCTTGGCTCATTGTTTTCAAGTAATGATCACTTGTAAATTCATGAATCCATATTTTGCAATTTACTGTATAAGCTCCTACTTCTGTGTTTTTTCTATGTTTTAATGCTTAGTTAATGTTTAAAGTTGGTTGTTGTTAATTATACTCATGCTTGTTCTTTAAATTTAATATTTGCTTGATATATAATTTTCACAGTAGATGTAGCATTTCAGTGATGTATGTTGTTTTGTTGTTATCAGTGTAATATTTATGCTTAAAATAGTTGATGTTAGTATATTTCAAACTTTGGAATCAGGTTCATGGTCTAAATAAGCTTGTAGCTTGGAAAATCTTTGAATTCTGTCACTAAGGGGGTGTTTGGATTTGCTTACTTAACCTTGTTCCTGGGTATTTCAGTGTTGTAAAGTTATTGAGATTTCATCTTTAGGTTCAATATAGCTAGGTTATGACATAAAATCTGAGCTCATAAGGCAAAAGTCAAAATTTTCATGTCTAATCTCTTGACAGTTGACTGTCATAGTTTCTAGGCCCCAAGATCACTCACATGAGCTCATTACTTGTTCTAATTACCTAAGTTCATCATTTTCTGGCATAACATATCATTTTCACTTAGTAATTTAGGATCAAATTTCACCAAAGTCAACCATTCTCAAAATAATCAAAAAGTCAAATCTCAACTTTGTCAATTTTACCAAATCTTGGAGGAATTTTCTATATTTGTGTGCTTAGATTTAGGATGTGATCTTTTCACACATGGTAGTCCCTCACCTCAGCTACAAAGTTCCACCATCCCTTCATTTTTAGTATTTTTCCTCTGGGCCCCACTTGGCCTGAAACTCAGCTGCAGGGCCGAGATATCCCCTGTGACAGCAGACTTCACCCCAAACACTACCCTTTGGTGGTTGTTTCCAGCCACCACAATGATCCATAGCCCCTCCAATTTAGTTCACTCAACCCCCCTCCTGGTAGGGTGCATGTTTTGACCATTGGGTTGACTTGGGAACCACTGGGACCCACCTAGATCAAGGCATCATGGCTGTCCCATTTTCAGTTTAGTTCAAATAAGCCAAGTGTTTATTTGGTGGCTTATTGCTTAATTTGTGGGGCTTTTTGGATTATTTCTGCTTAAACATGTTACTTTAACTTATTTAGACCAGATTTTACCATTGTGGGCCCCACCCTTGGTCATTTAAGCCTATTTTCCATTTTGGTCAACAAAAGTCAACTGTTGACCAAATAAGCACCTCAAGTGCTTATTTTTGATTTTTATAAAAGTTGTTTTTGTAAAAGTTTGTTGTTTTTAGTTGTAAAATAAGTTTCTAAAATAAAAATCAAGAAAAATCAATTTAAAATTAAGTGATAGTTTCTATTTAATGTAATTTAATTTTAATTTTCATTTTTAAATTTTAATTAAGTACTTAGCTATTTTATATTTTTATTAAATTCCTCATATATTAAAGTAGTTATAATAATTTTTTCAGATTTTTATCTTTTCATTTAGTATTTATTAGAATTAATCTTAGTTTAATTAATAATTAGTTTTAAATAGCATAATTAGTTTTTATTAAGTAAAATCTAGTTTTTATATTTTTTATAGCTTTTATATGTTATAAAATAATTTTAGAAATTTTATTAGAATTTTTACTGTTCATTTAGTATTTTTCTTAATTTAAAATAGTTTAATTAGGTAATTAGTAATTAATTAGTAATTAATTAATAGAAAAACCACAAAAAGACAAAAATACTTATTTTTAATTTTAAAACTTATTTTTAGTTATTTTATAATTTTAGGAATTTTATTTTCACTTTTTTAGTATTTAATTAGCATTAAATTATATTTAAGTGTTTTTAATATTAATAATAAGTATTAATTAGTATTTAGTTAATATTAAATAATTAATTAGTGTTAAAATTTATTTTCTTTTCTTAAAAATTTTCTTTTACCTTTAAGTTTGTAAAAAAGTCATTTTCACTCCCTGGGTGTTTTCAGATTTCCGTTTTTACGTTTTATTTCGTACATTTATGTTGTATTTAAACGTAACGTACGCGTTTTTAAGTTTTGAACGTTTCTGGTTTTTGTAACTTTCCCGTCTTATTCATATAGCTTATTTAAGCTATTTCTTCGTATATTCCTTAGTTTAATCTCACTCAAACCCTTATCCATCCAGATTCACCCGATCACGAAACCGTTTGTTAACCATTCACACCTCGTCGGGACATAACGACCCGGGGAAGCCACTGTACTATCACCGGAGTATTGATTCTAAGCTATTTTTGACTAATTGACCTTGGTCAATTATATCTGACGGTTTAGACCCAATCAAAATTTTGGCGCCGCTGCCGGGGAGGTTGTGTGCGTATCTAAACGGTTTTTCTGATTAGTGTCTTTGGAATTCATTCCATTGTACATTTATCCATCCTTTGTTCATATTATCTATTTATAAAAACAAAACCGTTCCCGAAAACTTTTTAAATCAAGTTTTCAACGAACACAAAAACACAAAAACATTTTCTTTCTCATTTGTATAAAATGTTTATCCAAAAACCCAAAAATATTCACCTTTACCCTCTCACATCTTTGATTCTTCATCCCTACCCCTCCCAAACCTTTTGATTCTTTCTATGTCTCATCCACACTTTCTGGTTTGCCATTGGTGTGGTAATCCTCATAATGGTGGCAATTGCCCCAGCTGCGGCATGGTAGAATCCGGAAACGGGTCTGTCTATAACCCAGATCCCTATTCCTACCATGACACGACTGATTCATTCCATCAGTTACCACACCATCAGTCTCAGCAGTTTTACTGTTGTGAGTATTGTGGTGGTTCACACTACAGTTCTGATTGTCAATCGGGAAACACGCTTGTCTATGAGCAGTTTCCCGATAACAATTATGACTCTAGCACGTACGACTCACAGCCTCAACAGTTTTACTGTTGTGATTACTGTGGAGGTCCGCACTTCAGCTCAGATTGTCAAACAGGGAATCCATATCCTTGTGACAATTTTGACACACCTTATTATGACCAACCTCCACAGTACGATTTGAATCAAGCACTTCTTCCAGAAATGCAAAATATGATGAAAATCGTTGATGAGCTTAAGGGTTTAGTTCAAGACTTTGCCCAAAGACACACTCATCAAAAATCCATGGAAGAATTGCTTGCCGAAGAGCAGGCTGCTAGAATAAATTCCCAAGATGCCTATGAAAAATCTGTGAGGGAATCCATTGCAAGAGAAAAAGCAGCCAAATCTAGCTCTTTGTTCCGTTTCATTCCTGATGACAGTGATGATGAGGATACACTTGACATCCTTGAATTTTAAAAAACTTCAAGTTCATCAGTTGATACCCCAGCAGTTGAGATTCCATCTCAAACAACTGCTATCACACCCGAAGTTCACACTCACTCTCTGAACATGGGGGATGAGCATCTTAGCACTGTTCCTAATAAGGAATCGGACGAATTAATAAAGTCTAGTGTTGAGATCCTTGTCCCAATCCCGAGAGAGTCACAGGGAACTTTGGATCATGTATGTGATATTCCTTCATCTATTGAGTGTCCTAAAGATCAATTTGAGACTTTCTCAGATTTTAGCGATGATTGCACATCTTATGGAGACATCGAGTATGTTGAGGCGTCAGTTCCACATTCTGATGCTGATCATCTTCTTGAGGAGTTCGCTGATGAACTTGCTCACATCGATCCACTTTCATTGGAAAGTAATGATGGTCTCCTCGATTTCCAAGCCGATCTGGGAGAAATTGAAAGTCTCCTATATCATGATCCGTCACTCACTTCTGATCCCGACAGTCCAATAGAGAATGTTAATCTCTTTGTTCCCGAAACATTCAATACTACTCTCACTAATCCTCTATTTGAATTCAACTCTGAATTCACTTTGATTTTTGATAATCCACTCTTTGATATTCAGAATGAGGATTGTGATGAGTCTATTCCGGAACATGAGTTCACAAATTCACATCTTGTGAATGATTCTCTTCATGAGGAGTTCTCCGGTGAACTCGCTCATCATGTCATAACTCCTCCGGAGTTTGATAGCCCGGGGGGAGATGCTCTCAATTATGAGAATTTGCAATATGAGAATTTGCAAATTCCCACCCACCCTCCCGGGTTGTTTACGAGTTTACCCTTTGAAATCCAAACTCAGGCTATTGAGCCTCCTCTTGAGGAAGAAGATCAAATCATGCTTTTTATCATGATTTTCTTCCTTTTCTTCACCTACAGGGTGACTTCTTCTCTTCTTCACTCCTTCGGGAGTGAGGACACTATATTTGATCCCGGCATTTTCATGTATCATTATCTTGAGCCGGATACTTATCTCATCAGTGTGGAACTTTCACGTGCTTCAAATGTTTGTCCAAACATCTTGAATGAAAGTCCGATTGAGATTGCTTCTTCCACATCATGCTTCCCCAAGGACAATTGAATTCGGGGTCGAGTCACGCTAGCGACTCGGTAAACAAAAACAGAGCATGCTTATAGGGTTTTCACCCTAAGTGTGGGGGAGTCCCCCGTGCTATGGTTACAAGAGTGAAAAACAAAATGGTGTTTTCCACGCTTAGCTTGTAATGTTGCCCTTTAACGTTCAAAATGTCGGCATAATAGCTGGGATTTTGAATATTGAGGACAATATTCATGCTAAGTGTAGGGGGTATTCGCTATTCTAGCGAATTTTATCACATTTTACTATATAATACCCCCGTTTTAGCCAAAATTTCAAAAATTTTAAAAATTTTTCACTGGTGCTTCAAAATTTTTGTGGTAATCAGTCTGCCTTGTCTAACCGACAAAAGGGATTGGCTAGTCCAGGAGCAAACGGCTCTTGGTAAAGACAACTCAAATCCGTTTACGGCTTGCAATTTGCCCAAAATTGTACGGTTCCTCAGCTCCCCAAAAACAAATGAGTTGGCTAGCCCGCAAGATTATGGCTTGTGGTAAAGGCCGTGGAAAATCCATAATTGGTAATCAGCTCACCAAGATGTTGACTATTCCATCAAGAGTTGGCTAGTCCAGGAGCAAACGGCTCCTGGTAAAGACAAATCAAATCCGTTGACAGCTGGTGGTTTGCTCAAAATCACACGGTTATCAGGTGTGCCACAGTTCTTACACCTGGCTACTCCAGAAGTGATGGCTTTTGGTAAAGAGTTTCAAATCCATCAAGTTTTTCTCAAAATATTGCTAGGGACTAGCAATAGTTTAGTGTGGGGGATTGATGAGTGTGTAAATACTCATCATTTTTATCGTATCTGAACTGCCAAAACATCCAAAAACACCTAAATACGCATCAAAATACACAATTTATCCCAAAAGTGTGTTTTATATGTTTTAGATGCAAAATGTTTAAAAACAAATGAAAAACGAACAAAGTTTGCACAATTGGCAGTTTCAGTCCCTCAAGTTTCAAAAATTGACAATTCTAGTCCCTGAAGATTTTAAATGAAAGAAAAGTCAACCCAAAGTTTTTAAAAGTCAAAAATTATCAAATTTAGACTTTGGGAGAAAAGTTTGAGAAAATTACAGGTTTGGTCCCTGAAGTTTCACAATTGGCAGAAACAGTCCCTAAACTTCAGAAATTGACAGAATTGGTCCCTGGTGGGATATTTTTGGATAAAAATCATTTTGGGTCTTTGGGAATTCACATGTGTCACTTTTAATCCCTGGATGAAAATTTTGAGAAAATTACAAGTTTAGTACCCAGAGTTTGGAAATTTGCAAAATTAGTCCCCGGGTATTTTATTTTGGAAAATATTAATTTTCATCCTTGTAATATTCCAATGTTGTCAAAATGGGTCCTTGTGAATACTTTGTGAGAATTACAAATACAGCCCACAACTTTCTGAAAATTACAAAAGAGGTCCTTGTGAAAAATTAACAAAACCAAACGGATCCCTTTTTAAATCCAAACAACAAACCAATCACCACCCTTCTTGATCCAATCCACCAGCCCACCTAGCCTACCCCAACCTCAGCCCACTCAAATTTCAGCCCATCACCACAAACCTTACCCCGTTTAAATATGTACACCCTTCCTTTCACCCACGTTGACCAACATCCACCCTCACCACTTGATACCTGCTTAACCACTGCAACACACAAACTCTTCCCCCCTCCTCCAGCTCACTTACCCACTCCATATTTGTAACACCCCAACCCGACAAGGGTAAAGATATCACAACAATGGTTTCACATCAGATCATAATAAAGCATACAATTACAGTAATACTAAAGTTTCAAATAAGATTTAGGATCTACCAGGTTATCAAGTCCAGATTTGCTATCAAGTCTTCTAATCCAAGGGTACACTCTTTCCATAACCCAGCTTCCTACTAAAACCTGCCGCAGGAAAAGGAAATGCGGCTGAGCTTAAAAAGCCCAGTGAACAGATACATATACAAAGCAATGATAATAAAACAGAACTGAAATATAGTGCATTGGAGAAATAGAATAAGGAATAGATAAAAGAGAAATAGAATAGAAAGAAGAAAGGATAGTCATCTACCACGAGCCCAGAAACATATCATATCATATAAGCCGTCAATACCATAATTCTTCATAATCATATAGAGGGGAGTCCTCTCAGATAATCAGATAATATGAGGGGTGTCCTCATTCTTCAAATGGGTGGAGTAGCGAACTCCCAGAAATTGTGAAAGGCATGTATAGCACACAGTACCAGTCACCAGACATATATCATAATCATAATCATAGTTAAATCCACTAAACAGAACAGATCTAGGATGCATCCATACGCCCCCGCAGAAATCATAGTGGCCATAACAAATCTTATCATAAAGCGCGCATATCATATATCAGAAAGGGGACGGTGTAGCCAAATCACTAGGGCCACACACTAGTCATGCCAGTGGTGCATCACAGACACGCCTATGGTACCTCCATAGGTAGGGAAACAGAAATGGCTCGGGTATCAAACTAAGAGTCAGGTCTCATACCATACAAAAAGTCATATAGCAAAGGTTTATCTCAAGGTCATGTCTCAAGGTCATCTCAAAGTCATAATATCAGAAGTCATATCAATGGTTCAGAATATCCAAGGTTCATTCCCAAAGGTTCATTTCAAAAGATTCGTTATTAAGTTTCGTAAGTTCAAAATAAAATGTGAAAGAGTTAAGAGAAAAATAGATTTAAAACTTTAATAGTCATTTACCCATTTCATCTCAAAGATCTCCCTTTTTAAACATTCTTAAAAAAAAACCAATTAATCCTTCATTTAAAATGGTTTCGTTTCAAAATCATAGAGTGTCATTTCAAAACAGTTTCCTTCCATAACATCAAGTTATATTTTCAAAAGGTTTTCATATCAAATTATCATAACAGATGAACCAGAGATATCGGATATTCAAGGGTCAGAAATTATAGCAACGAAATCAGATCAGAAGCTAACAAATCAAAGTTTAACAGAAATCAGAGGAAGTTCACAACAGAAGGAAACATAGCAATGGCTTTGGGAATCTTAACTGAATCATAGCTCAAAGTCATAAGAAAAATATAGGAGCCTTTACTGAAAAGGCAGAGTATCCGTACCTTATTACGAAAGCACAAATAGAAACAAGCACAGAATAAGGAATAGCTCAAGATCTTTTCTTCTTCACACCTAGAGGAGAAGAGGGGGAAATCATAATTCATTCTCAAATTCATGCCTTTCCATTTAAAGTAACTTTCCCTTTTTAGCAGGTTTCTATAAATAGTAGTTTCCACTTTTAGAAAGTTTCCATATTTAGAAAGTTAAATCATTATTATTGGTAATAAGATATCTTTTAACATAATTACACCTTTGGTCCTTGGGGTTTCATAACTTTGCATTTTATATCATTTACTTTCCAAAATTACACTTTAAACCTTTTAGCATTCAAAGTTATACATTTAAACCCTTAACTTATCCATTTTACACCATGATCACTTATTTTATCATATAATACGAATGGATACTCAAGTATTCATAATTTACACATTAAGTCCCTCAAGTTATCAAAGTTACATATTTAACCTTTTAATTTACAATTCCCACTTTTAATTATCTATAATTACATATTAAGCCATTAAATTACCAAATTAGCACAAAACCCCCTGAATATATTTTATTACTCAAATCAGTCCCAAGTTTCCAGAAATTACACTTTTAGTCCCTCTACTTTAATTATTTAATTTTCGAACCATAATTAATTAATAAATACATTTTAATCCTTTAAATTACAAAAATTACACATGATACCCTCAAGTTACATTTTAGTCGAATATTACCCAGCCCATAATAAGTTTTAAAAATAACCCTTAAGTTTCAAAAGTTACAAAACTCACCCAAAACTTTTATTACAAATCGTATAACATAAAATACCAAGATTAAAAACCCTAACCAACTCTAATCCATTTTTAATCATCACCTCATCATTAAATGTCATTTAATATCACAAAACAAACCCTAGATCAAAACCCTAAGTCACACGATTTTATTTTCTTTTTCTTTTATACGTTTTAATTAAAAATCAATAAATCAAAATAATTCAAAAACTCATGATTCAAGCCATGTTAATTCTTCCCAATATTTTTACAGGTTATATTACATTATAATAGGTGTAAATAAATTTTACTTAGAATTGTTATGAACCGTATGATGTGTTTCACAATTTACACCCGTTTTCAATATGTAATTCACGAATAAGATATAGAATATGCATGGATCATTTAGAACATTTTATTTGGTGTTCATGGAGTGTAAGGGATCTGAGAAAAATACCAAACCAAGAATTGAACGTGTGGAATAGGCTGTGCGAATTGTTGTGTACGCGTATGATCCAAATCGAACCAAAAATGACCACGACTCCAAAAGCTTCTCCACGACCTTTCCAATATTTTTCCCAGAGTATACATGATATGAGGATTATAAGAAAAATCATAAACGAATTTTAGGGAGGTCGAACAAATCAGAATCGATCTTACCTTGTTTTTAGGGCTCGACAAAAGAAACCAAGACCACGATCGTACCAAGCTTCAACAATTCGAATGGGTATTTTTATAGGACTTCTTGGATGTTGTTTGATCACAGAAAAATGCCTAGGAATGATGGGGTTGTCGAATGGAGGCTATGAGAATTTCTTGTGTGTTTTATTTTGGATCGGCAAATTAGGGTTTGGGAGAAAAATGTATGGATTGACTTTTAAATGATGAATGCCGATCCTAGGGGAGGGCTTGGGCCAAAAGTTTCGGCCATTTAGGTTGAGGAATATATTTGGTGATTATCTTCCATAATTATAAAGATTTACATCATTTTATTTTAATTTATATCACTTTAAAATCAATTATATCTCATTCGGCCAAACTAGGGGTATTTTTGTAATTTTACCACTTGTGTAAATGTTAAATGTAATTGTTAAAATTATTTGGATACATAACTTGTGCATTGTTGGAAGTTTGGAATTTATTTGGATATTTAATAAGCTTTTAATTAAATTTTAAATATGTAAGGGCATTTTGGTCTTTTCACATTCTTTCAGATTTTAGGTGTTACAACTTCTTCCCCTCTAAAAAGAAATTTTCGTCCTCGAAAATTGAAGTCGCAAAGTTAGACGGAGTCGTAGCAAACCGCAAAAGTCGTCACAACGTTCTCACGCCCGGAGAGGTTCTTCCAAAAGAGCTTCAGACCAGATAGTTTCTCATGACTCGTAAATATTGTCAAAATAGTTTCAGATTTCTCAGAAAGGCATATCATACTGAATTTGAATAAAAAGGGTAATGTACCAAACATAACGGATGATAATTGAATTCTCCCGGAAGAGGTATAAAAATACATAGGATTTTCATCGAATTGATTAGGCGAATCAGATGAGAGTACATTGAATTGTAGCAAACATGGGGTGATATAATGTTTAACTCCTCAGCTTCTCAGATAGTCTCGGCTTTCGGATAACCTTCCAAAGGTATTCTCATAAACAAACAGATCTCGTTTCCTCAAAGTCCACAATCATATATTTTACTCATAGCAGATCATAATGAACCACTTCACGAATGCGAATCGTATACGGACAGAAAGCGTATCGTTAGATATCGTCAACGGCAGAAATTTCATAATGGAACCTAAGATTCTTATCAGAAATTTGCAAGATCAGCAAAACACGTGTCGAGAGTCCAAACGTATCGAATCGTATGACAAGGACAGCATATCAAACGTATAGGTAGAGTGAACCTAAAGTCTCACTATATCGCGGATAGTCGCCAACGGAAAGAAATCCAAGGCTTCTCTAAAGCACTCTTCAAGGTATCCTATGCCCACAACAAGTGCACTTTATATGACGTTAGTATTATCACGTTGATCAGGCGTCATAATACTAGCCTCACATAACATGCCCTCATGGTGGTCATCCTCTATCTCAAGTCGTGAGTCAAAACCACTTATCTTAATCCACCTAGTACTTCTACAGCCTCAAAGGTCACCAGAATCAAACATAACTAAGAGAACGTAATTACTCGAAGAGTAACAGAGATCCGAGAATGTCATTCAAAATTAAGGTACGTCATCAATAGCGTCAATCCTTTACAGCATCATCTCGTTTAAACACACTGTCCGCTTCAGAATCCGTCCACTCAAATACGAATTTCAAAATTTCTTACAAGTTGGGGTAGTCTGTTTACTCTTGTCCATCTTACCTCATGATTAAAAGAATTTAAAACTCGAGTCGGGTTCCTCCGGTCTTCAGCAGCTCCTCTTGGTAGTGTGGCATCGTAGCGGCAGTCTCTGACGCGCCTACTGTGCATCCCTCCATCTGCAGGTCCGCTTCTGCTCTCAATTCATCTTAGTATAACTAAAATGAATAGAGAAACAAGACTGCGTGTCTTCGACAGGTCTTCTAACATAGCTCCAGGTTTTAAGGTACATGATGTTGTTGTTGACTCCAGGTTGTGTGTTGAATGGTTCGTCTTCTTTGGTCTGGTTGTCTTGATGCCCAAGCTGAAATCTTCACGTGTTGCATGATGTATGATTGAGCACTATACCAGTTTCTCTCTTCTTCTTGTATGCTTCTTCCATGATAATGCTTGTCACAACCATCTCCTCCTACTCTTCCACCTGGTTTCTACCTCCGATAACGGTCTTCGATCTTGGTCCCTATTGTGAAAGCTCTGTCTCCGCATTATACAGGGTAGTGTTGTCTACTATGAATTCTGAACGTCAATCAAATTTCTCTTCCAGAACAAAAAGGTCATCTCACCAATAATCTCTATGTTCTTCTTTCGTTTCCGATCTTACTACTAAGTCATACAATGACCATTATCCTAGTAGTCGTGCAAAACTCTAATTTTCAACCTCCTAAGCAGTCAGAGGTTTAGCTAGTACCATTTGCGTAACTAATCATTGTTACAGGTGTCTATAAATTTGGATGGTGATTCTAAAATTCACTCCCAAAAGGGAAACTTCACGCTTAAATTTGAGCAAACATGTGATCGTTCCTGAGTTGGAGGAAATTAAACATACTGGTGGGTTAATCAGAAATCTTCTTCCGAAAACTTAAAATTTTCAATCATTCTCAAAGTGAGGTTCATTCTTTGATGCACGAAAAGATTCTAAAAGACTTCAATACTTGAAAATCTAAGGAGATATTTGTAATTGGTGTCAGAAATCAGGATAATCATGAGAAAAATCAAAATTCGGGCTTCCATAGCCAAAATGTTTGACAGACTAAAAAGGAAGAAGAATCAAGATAGGCACATATCAAAATAATTCCCAAAAATTCTCTCAAGTCTTATTATTTCACATTCGGAAAAAGCCCATGGTTTAACACAATCCATACATCATCATCATTCAAAAGAAACCTAAACAAATAATACAAACACGCATGGCTTGAGCTCCATTTCCCTGTCTAGATAGAGTTACTTGCGGTGGATTCCAAATCTGAGTCTGCTTCCTCTTCTTCGCTGAGCCAACCGTTTCTGTTCCCCTCTGGTTGTAGCTGTGGTCGTCTTGCAAAATCATTGTCATGATTCCTTTCTACAGCCCGCACTCTTCCTCCTACTTCCACAAACTGGGGACACTTTCCCTGGTACCTTGTCACGATGCCATTCCTGTCAGTGACCTCTGTTTCATACACATGTACCTCTTTTCCAAACATCTTTACCACAGTTAAATTTTCTTCAATTAGGCATGGCTACATGCCTGCTGGGACCCATATTCTCCAGCTTGTCCTCTTCCAGTTACCAATTCGTCTTTGGCCAGTCGGCAAAACCATCGTCCGACGGTAGTTGCTGTTTGTTGGAGGTGCCATGTTGAAGATGACACAAACGATAATAAGTACTAGAATCTAATAAACGTCTCAATTACTCACAATCTTCAGAAAAATTTAAACACGTATAATGCCAGCGCCTGACGATCTTGGAAAAATGATTGAAGGGGTATAGATAATTTATTAGAAGGAAGGAACAAGTAACAGATTGTATCAGATATATCGTCTTCATGGGAAATATGGGAATGTCCGAAAAGGTCAAAATAATTAGCAGAAGATTCAGAGGTTAGAGTCGGAGTCTGGAGACAAGGATCAATTTGTGTCAGGAAGTCACCGTGCAAGTCTCAATGCTCTCAAGGTTTCAAACCTTAGGTGGTGCAAAACATACGTTTTGAATATCTAAGAGTAATTCCAACAGGCTTAAATCAAAAGAAAAACATGGATCAGAGTGATACGGAAACGAATATACGTAAGCAGATGTATTATAGTCTACCCATTCCTCACTGGTTAGAAATTTAGTTCCTATAGGGAAAATCCTAAGGCAATTCCTCAAAGGTTGCCCTACGAGCGCCTACAGTGGAAACTTAGTGGTCCTAACTTACACAGGTCAAGGGTAAATGTATTATGAATCGCAGCCTGGCTCTGATACCATAATTGTAACACCCCAACCCGACAAGGGTAAAGATATCACAACAATGGTTTCACATCAGATCATAATAAAGCATACAATTACAGTAATACTAAAGTTTCAAATAAGATTTAGGATCTACCAGGTTATCAAGTCCAGATTTGCTATCAAGTCTTCTAATCCAAGGGTACACTCTTTCCATAACCCAGCTTCCTACTAAAACCTGCCGCAGGAAAAGGAAATGCGGCTGAGCTTAAAAAGCCCAGTGAACAGATACATATACAAAGCAATGATAATAAAACAGAACTGAAATATAGTGCATTGGAGAAATAGAATAAGGAATAGATAAAAGAGAAATAGAATAGAAAGAAGAAAGGATAGTCATCTACCACGAGCCCAGAAACATATCATATCATATAAGCCGTCAATACCATAATTCTTCATAATCATATAGAGGGGAGTCCTCTCAGATAATCAGATAATATGAGGGGTGTCCTCATTCTTCAAATGGGTGGAGTAGCGAACTCCCAGAAATTGTGAAAGGCATGTATAGCACACAGTACCAGTCACCAGACATATATCATAATCATAATCATAGTTAAATCCACTAAACAGAACAGATCTAGGAGGCATCCATACGCCCCCGCAGAAATCATAGTGGCCATAACAAATCTTATCATAAAGCGCGCATATCATATATCAGAAAGGGGACGGTGTAGCCAAATCACTAGGGCCACACACTAGTCATGCCAGTGGTGCATCACAGACACGCCTATGGTACCTCCATAGGTAGGGAAACAGAAATGGCTCGGGTATCAAACTAAGAGTCAGGTCTCATATCATACAAAAAGTCATATAGCAAAGGTTTATCTCAAGGTCATGTCTCAAGGTCATCTCAAAGTCATAATATCAGAAGTCATATCAATGGTTCAGAATATCCAAGGTTCATTCCCAAAGGTTCATTTCAAAAGATTCGTTATTAAGTTTCGTAAGTTCAAAATAAAATGTGAAAGAGTTAAGAGAAAAATAGATTTAAAACTTTAATAGTCATTTACCCATTTCATCTCAAAGATCTCCCTTTTTAAACATTCTTCAAAAAAAACCAATTAATCCTTCATTTAAAATGGTTTCGTTTCAAAATCATAGAGTGTCATTTCAAAACAGTTTCCTTCCATAACATCAAGTTATATTTTCAAAAGGTTTTCATATCAAATTATCATAACAGATGAACCAGAGATATCGGATATTCAAGGGTCAGAAATTATAGCAACGAAATCAGATCAGAAACTAACAAATCAAAGTTTAACAGAAATCAGAGGAAGTTCACAACAGAAGGAAACATAGCAATGGCTTTGGGAATCTTAACTGAATCATAGCTCAAAGTCATAAGAAAAATATAGGAGCCTTTACTGAAAAGGCAGAGTATCCGTACCTTATTACAAAAGCACAAATAGAAACAAGCACAGAATAAGGAATAGCTCAAGATCTTTTCTTCTTCACACCTAGAGGAGAAGAGGGGGAAATCATAATTCATTCTCAAATTCATGCCTTTCCATTTAAAGTAACTTTCCCTTTTTAGCAGGTTTCTATAAATAGTAGTTTCCACTTTTAGAAAGTTTCCATATTTAGAAAGTTAAATCATTATTATTGGTAATAAGATATCTTTTAACATAATTACACCTTTGGTCCTTGGGGTTTCATAACTTTGCATTTTATAACCTTTACTTTCTAAAATTACACTTTAAACCTTTTAGTATTCAAAGTTATACATTTAAACCCTTAACTTATCCATTTTACACCATGATCACTTATTTTATCATATAATACGAATGGATACTCAAGTATTCATAATTTACACATTAAGTCCCTCAAGTTATCAAAGTTACATATTTAACCTTTTAATTTACAATTCCCACTTTTAATTATCTATAATTACATATTAAGCCATTAAATTACCAAATTAGCACAAAACCCCCTGAATATATTTTATTACTCAAATCAGTCCCAAGTTTCCAGAAATTACACTTTTAGTCCCTCTACTTTAATTATTTAATTTTCGAACCATAATTAATTAATAAATACATTTTAATCCTTTAAATTACAAAAATTACACATGATACCCTCAAGTTACATTTTAGTTGAATATTACCCAGCCCATAATAAGTTTTAAAAATAACCCTTAAGTTTCAAAAGTTACAAAACTCACCCAAAACTTTTATTACAAATCGTATAACATAAAATACCAAGATTAAAAACCCTAACCAACTCTAATCCATTTTTAATCATCACCTCATCATTAAATGTCATTTAATATCACAAAACAAACCCTAGATCAAAACCCTAAGTCACACGATTTTATTTTCTTTTTCTTTTATACGTTTTAATTAAAAATCAATAAATCAAAATAATTCAAAAACTCATGATTCAAGCCATGTTAATTCTTCCCAATATTTTTACAGGTTATATTACATTATAATAGGTGTAAATAAATTTTACTTAGAATTGTTATGAACCGTATGATGTGCTTCACAATTTACACCCGTTTTCAATATGTAATTCACGAATAAGATATAGAATATGCATGGATCATTTAGAACATTTTATTTGGTGTTCATGGAGTGTAAGGGATCTGAGAAAAATACCAAACCAAGAATTGAACGTGTGGAATAGGCTGTGCGAATTGTTGTGTACGCGTATGATCCAAATCGAACCAAAAATGACCACGACTCCAAAAGCTTCTCCACGACCTTTCCAATATTTTTACCAGAGTATACATGATATGAGGATTATAAGAAAAATCATAAACGAATTTTAGGGAGGTCGAACAAATCAGAATCGATCTTACCTTGTTTTTAGGGCTCGACAAAAGAAACCAAGACCACGATCGTACCAAGCTTCAACAATTCGAATGGGTATTTTTCTAGGACTTCTTGGATGTTGTTTGATCACAGAAAAATTCCTAGGAATGATGGGGTTGTCGAATGGAGGCTATGAGAATTTCTTGTGTGTTTTATTTTGGATCGGCAAATTAGGGTTTGGGAGAAAAATGTATGGATTGACTTTTAAATGATGAATGCCGATCCTAGGGGAGGGCTTGGGCCAAAAGTTTCGGCCATTTAGGTTGAGGAATATATTTGGTGATTATCTTCCATAATTATAAAGATTTACATCATTTTATTTTAATTTATATCACTTTAAAATCAATTATATCTCATTCGGCCAAACTAGGGGTATTTTTGTAATTTTACCACTTGTGTAAATGTTAAATGTAATTGTTAAAATTATTTGGATACATAACTTGTGCATTGTTGGAAGTTTGGAATTTATTTGGATATTTAGTAAGCTTTTAATTAAATTTTAAATATGTAAGGGCATTTTGGTCTTTTCACATTCTTTCAGATTTTAGGTGTTACAATATTCCCCCTCCAAACAGAACCAAACAAAAACCAATTAAGACTTTTGAATCTCTCACAAGCAATCCCATAACCTGCCAAAAATAGATTTCCCGCCAAAATGGTTTAAAGGTTGAGATCAAACTTCACTCATCCAATGGCTAAGAAACCAAGTGGGAAAGTGAGAGGAAGCTGCTAGGACCTTTATAAGTCAAGGAAAAAGGCAGAAGAATTTTTTAGTTAGCTAGTAGTGTAGCTTAGTGTAATTTTTAGTGTAAGTTAATTTCCATTGTAATTTTCATCTTTCAAGTTGTAAGGTTAATGTTTTCAGGATATTTGTAACTTACTTGAATAATCAATTTCAAGTTCTCTTCAGAAAATTTAGAATTGGCATTTTTGAGTGAAATTGATAAATTCACTTGAAACTTGTTAATTGTTGTTGAAATCATTTCATTAAGTTCCCATAAGTTCATGTGTTAGTTTTTAAAAAATCTTCCAAAGCTATTTAACTAGTTTAGCTCATAATTACAAAAATACTCAAAAATACAAGAAAAATAAAGAAAAATAAAAAATTCAGTCTTGAAGATTAATGATGCAAGGAGCATGGTTGATTATTGGATGGCTATGGTTTTAGGACCTCAGGGAGGTGTTAGGATGGTTGTTGTGCCTTGGCTCATTGTTTTCAAGTAATGATCACTTGTAAGTTCATGAATCCATATTTTGCAATTTACTATATAAGCTCCTACTTCTGTGTTTTTTCTATGTTTTAATGCTTAGTTAATGTTTTAAAGTTGGTTGTTGTTAATTATACTCATGCTTGTTCTTTAAATTTAATATTTGCTTGATATATAATTTTCACAGTATTTTTTTTGGGTAAAAGGTCAACGACCCGGTAAATATATTACTCCAAAAAACATTTAAGTACAACGGATATGAGTGATTCTCATATCTCAGCCCGTTACATAGGCGAAAGGCTTACATAACAAGATACTTCCAATTTTCTAGACAAGAAAACAAACCATTTAAAGACATGGACAAAAATTTAACCTACTTCCTACGACCTTGGAGATTAAAGCCATAAATGGCGTTAAGAGCATCCAATTCCCCTGGAAGATCAGAAATTTGCTTCGAGTAATCATCATAGTCGTCCAACTCATCTTCACGCTCAAAACCTCCACCAAAAAGATTTGCTGATTCATCGAACGTGTTAAGAACCTCCTCCTCATCACTATCAGTAACCACAATATCACCCACCTTAGAGAATGGGTTAGCCCTCTTATTGGCAGATGCAGACGGAATAGGAACACCTTTATCATCCAAGAGGGTAGCTTTCCCATCGATAAGTAGCTTTTCAAGCTTACTAATTTTCTCAACTATAGGAGTAGCACCACCTTCCTTAGTTTCCATTAAATCACTCACAAGGGGTTCTTGTGATGTAGTACCAGTCTTAGCCAACGCATCCTCATTAACTTCCATTGTACAGCTAGCATCCACATCCATGTTGGTGTCATCAGTAGGAATACCAAACGTATCCGTATCATCCATATTAAGAGCATCAAACTGGTTAGATGTAGAGATCGTTGTACCACTAGAACTAGCCACATCAGGAGTCTTCTTCTTATTGCCACCAACATTCTTGGGTTCAGGAGGTGTCTGTTTGGGTTGATACTGAAACTTCTTACCCACAACAGGTTTAGTAAACCCTCCTTTACCCGGAATTGTAGAACCACCTTGTTTTCCTTTCTTCCTGTTATTGACAGTCTTGAAACTATCATCAACAGGCTTAGTAGGCTGAACAGGAGGTATAACAACCTTAGGGCAGTCAGTCAGAGTATGACCAAATATCTTACACATGTCACAACGAGGTGGTTTCCACTCGTATTCCACCCTTATCTTCTCAATAATCGAACCCGAACCGTCAAGTAACGGTATCTCAACAGTGAGGCAGTCCCGCAGCACCTCATCTGACTTCACTTCTATCATGCATCTAGCAAAACTACTACGGCCCCACGATTCCTTGCACATATTGCTTGTAAAAGCATCTAACCTTTTGGGCGTACCAATCAGTGTGGCTAGAAGACTGAGGCCATCATCCGAAAACATTGCTAGGGGGACATCATGGAATTTAACCCAGACAGGGATGTTAGTCAAATCCTCTTTAAGAAGGTTAGTGTTCAAATTCCATGGTTTAAGAATAATAGGAACATTTCTGATCAACCAAGGACCGTTTTCAAGCACATCATCAACACCTTTCTTCGAATTGAACTTAAAGAAGAAGAACCCCTTTGCATTCATCATTACCTTTTGCACACCAAACTTAGCCCATGCGTTGCGGACATAGTAATCAACAACTGGAAAAGCAAGGCGTTGGCCAAGAAAGTAACCGTATAGAGTATTCTCAAACCGTATGTTCACCTCTTCCACTACTTTCATTGGAACTGAAAGATCGACATCCGCCTTCTTCTTGCTACATTCCAACCTACGAAAATTTGAAACATGTTTCAGAGGTTCATTAGAAGTAGCACCCGCGTAAGAAACCAACTTCACTCCCGTACCACTAGTAGTATCAACCTGGTGAGCATTAGGACCAGAATTTACATTCTTATTCATATTCACATTTAACCCAGCCGAAAGAGAAGTACTTGTAACATTAGCTCCAATCTCACTTTGAATTTTCTTCATGGCATCATCAAAATTCTGATGCGCATTAGCAATCAATTGCTCCACATTAGACGGTTGTGAATTACCAGCACTAACATTCTCATGCGTATCAAGTGAAACCGGCTTCACTTGTTCATCCGTACATGTATCAAGAGAAATCGGCTTCTCTTGACTAGAACCAGAGTTACCATCATCATTACCATCACTACCAACAGCAGCATTATCATCACCATTCAAACGAGCAGCAAGTTCACCACCATCACCACTACTTGCACCAGCCTTAGCCTTCACACTCTTAGGACTTAAAAAACCCTTGTTCATCTCTCACAACCACTAAAACAACTCAAATAGATAGCAACCAATCCAAACAAGCATATGCAATACCAAATAAAAAGAGAACCCTGATCGCAAAGATTAGGGTTTATAGCACTAACGATCAGATCACACCTAACCCATACCAAATATTGTCGATCACAGGATATAATAAGATAGAAGAATAATCGATCAACACAACAAATCAATAACCGACTATGAATCAAAACAGATCCGAGGTCGATTATAAGTAGACAAGCGAAACCCTAACAAATCGACCACACCAAATTCACAAAAAGATGAATTACTTACAACAAATCTGTTCCAGAACTAATTAACACGAATGGAAATCAGTAACTAGATCAAATTGAAGCAAGAATCATGAGATTAAAGGGTAGAATTAGTGTAAGCCGGTTGAGAAAAAGTTAGGGTAATGATCGCCACAAGAGAGGATCGTTTAGGGTTTTTTTTCACAGTAGATGTAGCATTTCAGTGATGTATGTTGTTTTGTTGTTATCAGTGTAATATTTATGCTTAAAATAGTTGATGTTAGTATATTTCAAACTTTGGAATCAGGTTCATGGTCTAAATAAGCTTGTAGCTTGGAAAATCTTTGAATTCTGTCACTAAGGGGGTGTTTGGATTTGCTTACTTAACCTTGTTCCTGGGTATTTCAGTGTTGTAAAGTTATTGAGATTTCATCTTTAGGTTCAATATAGCTAGGTTATGACATAAAATCTTAGCTCATAAGGCAAAAGTCAAAATTTTCATGTCTAATCTCTTGACAGTTGACTGTCATAGTTTCTAGGCCCCAAGATCACTCACATGAGCTCATTACTTGTTCTAATTACCTAAGTTCATCATTTTCTGGCATAACATATCATTTTCACTCAGTAATTTAGGATCAAATTTCACCAAAGTCAACCATTCTCAAAATAATCAAAAAGTCAAATCTCAACTTTGTCAATTTTACCAAATCTTGGAGGAATTTTCTAGATTTGTGTGCTTAGATTTAGGATGTGATCTTTTCACACATGGTAGTCCCTCACCTCAGCTACAAAGTTCCACCATCCCTTCATTTTTAGTATTTTTCCTCTGGGCCCCACTTGGCCTGAAACTCAGCTGCAGGGCTGAGATATCCCCTGTGACAGCAGACTTCACCCCAAACACCACCCTTTGGTGGTTGTTTCCAGCCACCACAATGATCCATAGCCCCTCCAATTTAGTTCACTCAACCCCCCTCCTGGTAGGGTGCATGTTTTGACCATTGGGTTGACTTGGGAACCACTGGGACCCACCTAGATCAAGGCCTCATGGCTGTCCCATTTTCAGTTTAGTTCAAATAAGCCAAGTGTTTATTTGGTGGCTTATTGCTTAATTTGTGGGGCTTTTTGGCTTATTTCTGCTTAAACATGTTACTTTAACTTATTTAGACTAGATTTTACCATTGTGGGCCCCACCCTTGGTCATTTAAGCCTATTTTCCATTTTGGTCAACAAAAGTCAACTGTTGACCAAATAAGCACCTCAAGTGCTTATTTTTGATTTTCATAAAAGTTGTTTTTGTAAAAGTTTGTTATTTTTAGTTGTAAAATAAGTTTCTAAAATAAAAATCAAGAAAAATCAATTTAAAATTAAGTGATAGTTTCTATTTAATGTAATTTAATTTTAATTTTCATTTTTAAATTTTAATTAAGTACTTAGCTATTTTATATTTTTATTAAATTCCTCATATATTAAAGTAGTTATAATAATTTTTTCAGATTTTTATCTTTTCATTTAGTATTTATTAGAATTAATCTTAGTTTAATTAATAATTAATTAATAATTAGTTTTAAATAGCATAATTAGTTTTTATTAAGTAAAATCTAGTTTTTATATTTTTTATAGCTTTTATATGTTATAAAATAATTTTAGAAATTTTATTAGAATTTTTACTGTTCATTTAGTATTTTTCTTAATTTAAAATAGTTTAATTAGGTAATTAGTAATTAATTAATAGAAAAACTACAAAAAGACAAAAATACTTATTTTTAATTTTAAAACTTATTTTTAGTTATTTTATAATTTTAGGAATTTTATTTTCACTTTTTTAGTATTTAATTAGCATTAAATTATATTTAAGTGTTTTTAATATTAATAATAAGTATTAATTAGTATTTAGTTAATATTAAATAATTAATTAGTGTTAAAATTTATTTTCTTTTCTTAAAAATTTTATTTTACCTTTAAGTTTGTAAAAAAGTCATTTTCACCCCCTGGGTGTTTTCAGATTTCCGTTTTTACGTTTTATTTCGTACGTTTACGTTTTATTTAAACGTAACGTACGCGTTTTTAAGTTTTGAACGTTTCTGGTTTTTGTAACTTTCCCGTCTTATTCATATAGCTTATTTAAGCTATTTCTTCGTATATTACTTAGTTTAATCTCAATCAAACCCTTATCCATCCAGATTCACCCGATCACGAAACCGTTTGTTAACCATTCACACCTCGTCGGGACATAACGACCCGGGGAAGCCACTGTACTATCACCGGAGTATTGATTCTAAGCTGTTTTTGACTAATTGACCTTGGTCAATTATATCTGATGGTTTAGACCCAATCATGGACGCATGGCGGACCACCACTGACCAGCGCTTTGATTGGATGTATGATCACACCATCCGCCAGATGCAGCACCTCTCCACCCTTGATCAGCTTGAGCCTCACCTGCAGATTGACCCATTCCCCGGTCGTGAGACAGACTACCGTCCCTACGGGTACACAGGACACCTCCCTCCTGGCTATGACTACCGTTTTGGTCCTCCTCCCCAGTGATCTTTCTTGATGTCTGTTATTTCTGAACAATTTATTGATGGTTGTGTAATTTGAAACAATTGGTACTGTAATAGTTTAGGATGCGGCCACTGTTGGCCTTGAACAATTTTAATTTTTTATGTTTACGTTTATTTGAAATAATTGAATGTGCTTATGGTGACATTCTTCGCTTTGTGTGATTTTATTTTGTTTGTTTGTTATTTGTTTCCGTATGCATACTTTATTTTTATTGTTGGTAGATCATGTTTCTAAACTAAAAAGTGGAAATACTTTACTTTGTTGTTTTGGCCTAGTCTTAACTCCACCTAAAGGTATTTTTGCAAAAGATAAGTGTAAGGGGAAACCCCAAATATGTTTTTAAAGAAACAAACCGATCATGATACTCCACAATATTAAGTGAACATGTATATTCGTATTTGTTAGAGTCAAATGCTTGTATCGAGTCATAATGAAGTTTTGCAGGATTTTCCAGGAAGTAGGACCAAGTTTTTCCAGAAATTTTCCGGAAATTTAACACAAGAATTTCTGCAGGCCACTTCTGACGGCGTCACGAGTTTACTCTTGACGGCATCACGAGTAAAAATCTGGAAATTTTACCAGTTTTGTTTTTCTAACGGATTCTTAAAGTTTTTGTTGAATTATTAAGTTTTATAATCTCCAGGAAATCTGCAAACTTCATTCCACAAGCATTATATCTTTTTTTGTTTTCTAGGATTTGGTAACTTATGTAGATTGCCGCCGATTTTATGCGAGGTTGCTTTGTCTGTTTTCTCAGGATTTACAGGTTATGTATGACAAAAAGATGATTTATATTCTGGAAGGGAAGCTTTGATTGTTCATTTTCTTGGAGGAAGATTTAACCTGACCACCTTATTATCCATACCGAGCGAATCAGGGAAGTATTTGATTTCATTCTTTTTACTTATTTCACTTTTACATTCTTTACTTGAACATTGGGGACAATGTTCATCCTAAGTGTAAGGGGAGGGTAAAATGATGATACCTTACAGATACACTTTCGCTTGAGTTTGTTTGTTTAATAGTAGATGTGTAATAAAACTATGAGAAATACTTGTCAGTGCAATTTTAGCGCCAAATTTAAATTTTTTTACAACATTTAGGAGTGAAACTTTAGCCATAGCAAGCGTCTCATGGATAGGAGATCGTATGACTAGCACATAACCGTATCATTCAGAAAAATTTTATACCCAAATATGTGAGGTTCGCCTTTAGATTTGATAGGAAAAGCATTTACTATTAGTGCTTATGAGTGTACCGGTAGCATTTAGATTCTAGAACTTGCGTTAGTGATGCATCCCGAGACCGCTAGTGAGACTACATTCGTGTGGTAGGATTTACTACATGATAAGAGGCATTAGGATCACCCTTGTGTTACACCCGTATCATAATTACTTGACCATTTAAGTCATATTACTTGGCTAGTTAAGTCAACTAATTTTTCCCACACCTTAGCGTTGTACTCATTTTTAGTACACGAAACCCCTAGTACACCCCTCCGAGCCTATCTTTTTGTTTCTAACTTTAAGCATTTTACTTAAAGGAAGAATTTGTTACACCCCACTTAAATGTACACCCAAATCGCCTAAGCCGTCCGTGTATGCACTCATCTTTAGTGCATTATTGTTATTTATTAAACCCTAAGTTAACTATCTTGTTGATATAAATAATGTTTGTGAATGTTATTAATATTTCTCAATAAACCTATGTTTTGATAATCACAAAACTTAAATCAAATTAAGTCAAGAATAAGAAATAAACAAGTATTTGGTGACAAATATGTACCTCTACATCTTATATCACTTAAGGTATGCATAAACTTAGTAACTTATGCATTACATGATCAAAGGAAATTTTAAATTAATACATAACATTATATAAAATGATTTTAACATTTTATATATATTTGTAAATCATTTTTGGTAAAGCTTTATTAAACCACAAAAATATGATTTCAAATTTCCAACCAAAAAGGGCAAATTTTATCCAGAGAATCTTTTCAAACGTTCAGGAGGGCGGCCCCCTTAATTTTACTAGGCGGCCCCCTTAATCATTAAGGGGACCGGCCTATAATTAAGGGGACCGGCACGCTCCCGAACAGTATTTTCTGGCCCTATAAATATTGGATCATTCCACATATTTTTCTCACCTTTTTGCACTATAAACATTCTGATCCAATCTTCTTCTCTAGATCTAAAATCCTTTGATCATATATTTCATAAGTCTTTGTTTCCAAGTGATCCAAAGCTTCATTCATTCAAGTGCAAGAAGAAGAACACTTCTCTACATCCATCTGATTGTAGTGGTGTTGTGTATAGCTAGTTTCATATAGTACTAGTGATAGTTATTTGTAAAGGTGTTGTGTATATTTGTTGATTGTAGAATCTTGGTGTGTTGTAAACTAGTTTAGTAGTTGTGACTTAGTTGTGCATAGAAGAAGGTGTGAAGATTGACTAGGTGTGAAGACGGTGTGAAGTCTTGAAGAAGGTGTGAAGGTGTGATTAAGGTGTGAAGATCACGTGGTGTGATATTTGGTGTGAGATTGGTTCTAGCTACGATTAGAACTCGACATTTAGCTTAGTGTCGTTAACTTGTGTAAGCCAAGGTGTGTAAGGTTTCTCCACCGTAAGGAGTTTGTTGACATAGTGAAGAAAACTCTCGAGTGTGGTACTCGGGGAGTGGAGTAGGGCAAGGAAGGTGTCCTTGTAGCCGAACCACTATAAATTCACGTGTTGTGGTTTGATCTTTCTAACTCTATCTTTTCTTCATTATATTTCAATACTTTCAATATTAGTTTAGACTTGCACATATTGGTTGTTGCTTGAATTCATTTAAGATCGAATCGAAAGTTTTTATAACCAACAAAATATTTTTAGAAATAAATTTAAAAGGACATAAAACTATTCAACCCCCCCTTCTAGTTTTCCACATATCTAATTGATTACATGGAGCTAAGTCGAGTCATATCCTTGTACATATTGTTTTGGGACGATTGGGACTCATGGGTAAAATACTTATTTATGGAGTAATGGGGAAGAACATCATATATTACCCCCATATGTGCGTTAATCTTAAAAGTACTCCAAGTGTTTTGATTTTCTTAATTCGAGTCATTAGATTAGTTTATTGTAAAGTATGTAAAGATTCAAGTGTAAGGGGAATTTTCATTCCCTATGATGTATCATTTTGGATGGTAGGGTAAGAGTGTATGCCAAAAAAAAAAAAAAAAAAAAAAGTAGAAAAAGAAAAGAGAAAAAAACATACGGACTACCATCCCGTTTCATTCTATGTTCATTTTATGTTTTTGTTATTTTTCATTTATTAGCTTAAGTCGAGTCTAGTCTTGGCTTAGCAACGCCACATTGTACATGTAATTAACCAAGATTGTTAACTCGCCACCAGTAAAGACTGCCTATATCCAACAAAACCGTGTATTCCATATCCCTACACCTAACATTACAACCCTTTTAAAGACCTCTTTGATAGTTTATCCTAGGTGCTTATGCCATGTGGTGGAGGTTTGATCCTTTCCCAAGCCTATGGTAATCTATTTTGCTATGACAGGTAGTGAGAGTGTTAGGTCACCATTTTGTAAACACAAGTATGATTATGTAAGAAATGAGATGAGAATGAGAGTGGGATGATTATGAGAAATTTGAGAAAATGAAATGCAAGAGTTTCCTTAATGTTTTCAAATAACCAACCAAGTTTACAAGAGGCTTAAGCTTACTATTTATAGGGAAGGAGCTAGGGCAACACACCCTCTCCTTCCACTCATCATTTCGTGGGCTTTTAGGGCCCATGGATCATATGACTTAAGCCTAGTAAACTAGAAACAATAACATAAATGTAAACAAATAATAACTTAAGCAACCTATTATTACAAATGACCGAGACTTGATAAAATAGTGAAACTATGGTTCCAACAATCTCCCCCTAAGGGTCGGTCATCATGGTTGCTTGACGTCTTCATCTTAATCTTTGACTTTCATAGCTTTAGACGTCTTCAGAAATGATAAGAATAATGATGGGTATACTCTGCTCTTTGTCTTTGTTCTTTGATGATGTTGTAGTGATAATGTTATGAAGTAATCTGCCATTCGTCACTCCTGCGTCTGTGGTGGTTGTCCGCCATTCCAACATGCTCATACATCTTTGAGTTCTGACTTATACATGTACGTAGTCCCTTTCTTTCACATAAGATCTTTGGTCATTAAACTTTGTAGATTCTTCTTTTTGGCGTAGAATCTTACTTTGAACTTTGTGTTGCTTTGATCTTTGAGGGAGCTTTTGATGATTGCAAGATGCATGTATGAGCATGTGGAATCCGTCATCATGGAAGTGAGGTACCTGCGAGTAGACAGTTAGCAATAAATCACCGGTACTTACGGATAAGGAATTAGAGCTCATCAACAGCATATTGTGAAGACTCCTTCTAATCCTTATCCAGGCCGTTCCCATATCAGATACTCCCGAAGGAGCTTACGAGACCTACTAGGTAGCTCAATGACTGGGTGAGTCGCTGGGGATCACTCCACGACTGTAGACCGTAATGGAACCACCGCAAACACTAAGCGTAACCCTTGTGGGGTTACCGAAGTGACCTGCTGTCAGGGCTGTTTGATGATGACCCTGGCAGGATTTCCGTTCAATCATTGAGAAGTACTTACGTAATCCTCTCATAAACGTTCTCGGCAGATTGCTAAGATCTGCGAAGGACTCGATAATTTACAACTGATGCCCATTGATGTAGAACACCAGTCGTAGAAATACTAAGTGTTCCTAAGAGATCTTTGATGTATCTCAAGGCTCTAGACTCTATAAGTGCACACCTAGGTTTCCTATGCGGAGACTGGGGATGTCCTATTTCAATATCAACCGTCTCTAAGAGATAGGTCGATAGGTTACGCGGGTTCCCCTGTGAGAATGAAACAAGTCCTTTTAAGAGAACTTGAGTGGTTAAGAAGGTTTAGTGCATTGCGTCACTGGGTCCATGACGACTTTGTCTTCAATACCGGTGTTGTCTTTTGCAACAACCAGTAGCATACGTATTGAACCCGGTGTCTGCCCTAAGGTTGAACATATGGAGGGCTATTTCTTTTCACCCTTTACTTTACTTTTCTTTTTAATTCTTCAACTCCTTCTTTCCCTTTCATTCATTTCTCCTTTTTTCGTATCATACCTAAGGACTTCTAATTCTACCTAAGGGAGATGTCCTTGGGTAGATCCCTCCGGCTCTGGCGGATCATAGGACTGATATTACTATCTTAAACACCTTATAACTCCGACAGTAGCCAAGAAACCTTTAATTGAAAAATCTCTCAAAGTGTTTGTGATAATCAAATATTTTGGTTAACACTTTGAGAGTTTTGCGTACACTTTTGAAGGGCTCCCCCTGCACATGTGCTCATAAGTGTTTAAATAAATTTGCACATGCGGGAGGAGCAATCACTTTTGAATTGATCCACCTTCTGTGAACATGACCGATTCGAGACACGCTTACATCACTAGTTAGACTAGCTTGAAATTATTACCCGGCCTGATCAAGTCCACAGAAAGTTTCTCGAGACGGTACATTTCTACTAAGACTAATCCTTTTCGAGACACGCTTACGTGGTTAGTTAAAGAGATGCATTGTCAGCTTTTAGGTGACAACTAGCTCTAGTAACTAACTTGATGTTATTACCCGTCGAGGATAAGTCCTTTCGATGTTACTAACTTGTATTATCTCGTCAATTCCTGGGTTAATACTGAGTCTAGCTCGCACATGATACAACTTAAAGCTTTGACTTCGTATGTTTTAATCACTTTTTCATTTTCTCCCCCTCAAAAATAGCATATAAAATGGTGTTTTTGACAAACTTTTAGATTAAAATATGCCTTTTGAGTCTTACGGGGAGATTCACAAAGAACTTTTGATTTTGAGCAAAGTATTTTGATTTTGACAAGTGCTCCCCCTCAACAAGTGATTAGGTCTTATTGAGGTGAAATACTTGTCCTTTTGAGCAGAATTATGAAAAATCATAAATGTTTGATTAATTCTACTCAAAAGTAAGAAGCCTTCGCTCCTTATATTTAGGATTGAGGCACTGAAGCGTACCTCAGGGTCCTTTCTATACAAGCACGGGTTGTACACTGTTATGTGTGCACAAACCATAATGGAAAAAATGATTCAATCAATGAAACAATTGATATTGAAAAAAAAAAATATGACCAAATGTACCAAGTTATTCTTCGTCAGGAAGTGGAGCATTGAAGTTAGTGAACTGAGGTTCAGGTCTTTCGAAGTTTCTGACAGGAAACGATGGTCTGGCACCGATGTAGCTTTCCAGTCGTCTGATCTGTTCCCGTCGAAATAACCGTTCTTCAATCTTTAAGACAAAGTTACGAACTTGTCTTCTGGAGCTGGATTTCCATCTAGGTTGTTCCCCCTTAGCTATCTTACGTCGATCATCATTCAACCTTTTGACAAGCCCATCACGAACAAACTTGAGTGTAACATCACAGAATTTATGTACCTCATCGAACCTCATGAAGCTTTGTAGCTTTTTGCTGTTAATGTAGGTGAAACCAAACGGTTCTTGGATGAGAGTAAACTGTGGTGTTTCATAGAGACCATCAAAGTAGAACTGTGGCTTTGTCAAATTGATCTTTTGTTGGTAACTTTCCACTCCAAGCTGAAGATCTTCCACTCTTTCTTGAACAATCAGTCGTCGGATGTAAAGAAGTAGCGATGCCATGAAGTTGTACTGAACGTCTCTATCGAATCCGCGCATTCTACTCTGAACCTTTTCAAGATACATATCTTCTATGTCATTGAGATAAAGGTTGGGAAAGTCTGCTTCGGAGAACTTGTACTTCTTTTCATCTTGTCGTTTAACAACAATTTCACGCATGAATAAGTAGTTAAACCGTTTCGACTGCTGAATCTCCAAGATAGCGATGATCTTTGATTTCTGCTTCACATTTTCCAATGATGTCTCTCCTAATCTGCTTGTATAACCGAGACGACGACGATCAGGCCAATGTTGAATTCCGTGTAGAGCATCTCTGTCGTAAGCAACGATGGAGTTGCTGAAAATACAGGTGGTTTCTTCAATGGCTGGTATTTCGTATCTAGCGGCTGGTACTGAGATTGTGAGTGAGGAAGCATATTTCTTCTTGGATATCTCTTGAGTGAGCTGGATGTTACGAAGATCTTTGTTGAAGAAGAAGCTGTAAGGTATCTTTGGTTTGTCAGGAAATCCTTTCAACGGTAATGGTTTGGTCCAGTCGGTGAAGTAAGGTTTTTCATGATTCTTGGAACTTAGATCAATATTCACTTCAGGATTTAACCAGTCAAAGTCGGCAGACATTGCACTAGCTATATTCTGCATGTGATATTCGTATTCGACTTTGTTTCCAGATCTTTTCTTGAGGAATTCTTGTGCATCCCTATTGATTCTCCTAAGCTCCGCCTTTGTGAGTTTGTTGATGTGAAGATCCTTCATAATGACCTGGGTGAACTGAAGAGTGTTACCAGGAAGAGGTTCTTCTTCTTCCAGAGGAGGTTGAGCTTGGACCATTTCTGTAAGCCAATCATTCTGAGGATTGTCATCATTGTCGAGCCATGAATGACGTGTTTTCTTCTTGGTTTTCTTAGACTTGGATGTAGCATCTTTGTCTTTGGCTTTGGACGGTGATGATGGACCAGCATGAGAATCATGAGTTGGTGGAGCACGGTAATCGGTGTCAAGTTGATCTTGGAAGTCATCAGTTTGTTCCATGAACATTTCTTCATCTTCGGTTTGACCTTCACCAGTAGCTGAGGGTTGTTGTTGAGTTCCAGGAGGAGTGGAGTCCTTCTGTGGTTGTAGAGAGGATGAGGGACCTGTTCCAGACTTCGGTTTCTTGCCTTTGGAGTTTGGGTCAGGATCGTCATCTTTTCTTGTCCGTTTTCGGGATCCAGCAGCATCTTTGCATGACTCTGTTGACATATAAGCTACCATAGCATCATACATGCCTTTTTCTTCAGCTGTCTGTGTGGTTTTGGTGGCAAGGTTGTCGAAGATTTTGACAAGCATGTCATTGAGAGACAATTCTTGGACGGTTGGAGCCACAGTAGAAGATTTTGCGGTGTGAAGCGTGAAGGGTGTAGTAGACAACATTTTCTTCGTAACACTTCTAATTCTGTGATCCAAGTTGTCATTGATTGGTTTGAGAAGGTTTGCAACTTCAGGAGTGATCATCTCAACCAGATTATCAGTGAGAAAATCATGTGTTGCAGTTCTGATAAACCCTTCGTAATCAGATTTCAAGAACTTGTCAATCAGCTGCGTAGAATCTTGGAATTCCTCAACTTGTTTAGTCAGTTTGGTAACCATGTCGGTGAGTTTGTTCACTTGCTCCTGAAGATCAACTTGTTGTTTTGGTTCATTGATCGAATGCTGTTTAGATGCGGTTTCAGATGGTGTGGGTGATGAGTGCTCTGGTGATGATTCGGACGAAGACTCGTTGTGAGAGTCTGAAGAAGAAGCAGGAGGAGTTGGATCCTTTGGCGGAGAGTCTTGAGGAGATGGAGGTTGTGCTGAGGAGGTCTGCTGAGAAGATGACTTAAGAAACATGTTGGTGTCGAACGCGTTCTTCTCTTTATTTTCCTTTCGACGACGTTCCTCTGCTTCCTCTGCTTCTCGTGCAAGAAACTCTGGAGTAATAAGATATTCATGTTCCTGATCCGTAGCTAAGTTCTCTTGACCGCCAACATTCTCCTCTAAAGTAGCAGTCTCAGTCATGTGGACATCTTCTGTCTTGTCTGTATCCTTAACGTTGTCATCAGGTTGTGGAGCTGATTCTGACGTTGTTGGAGGAACCATACTGCTTGTAGCCCCTACATGTTCTGACTGATCGATAGGTGGTGGTGTTGGAGGGTGTGATAGAAGTCGGCTTTCAAGACTTGCTTTCCTCTGTTCTTTCCTAAGCTGCTTTTCTTCATCTCTAGTGTCGACAACTATACTCTTAAGTTTGCGTTTATCGACTAATGGTTCAACGATTGCTTCGTCTTCATCATCATTTGGCTCATTGATAGTGACTCCTTTTCTTCTCCTTGTCTCTTCTTCATAAGTTTCCAGACTTTGTTGTACTGCAATCTCTATTGCTGGAAATCCTTCATCAGGTGCTCTGTATCTCAGTTCATAGTCTGGTTCTTCTTCATCAGATTCAGTATCAAATTCGAACTCAGTGTCAGAAGGTGGAGGAGTAGGTTCATCCCGAATAAAGTACTCAGGAGTTGCCTTCTTCTTTGGTTTGGAAGCAGGTTTAGGTTTGGATGTAGGTTTAGGTGTGGTAGTAGTCTTGGGTTTTGCCATTGAAGCAGACTTAGATCTTGTATGAGGTGATCCAGTGGTGCTCGTGGTACTCCCAGACTTTACACTTCCTTTGCTACGAGTCTTTGTAGTTGCTTCTTCCAGTTCCCCTTTGTAAGCCAGATCATACAACTTGAAGTTTGCCCTATTCTTAATGTTGTCATTCAGAAGGTATTCAGGAATCCTCATACCTTTGCTATTGGTAGCGGAAGTGGTTGATTTGATGAATAATGTGGGGAAGTCATCCTCGAAGAGGTGCTTCGGCTCATTAGGATCAGCCATCCTCTTGATGAATTCTGGAGAACTTTTGCAGAGATGTTCAATGATAAGTTTGGTGAATCTGGTGAATGGTATCATAGTCTTCACACGGTCGGTCTGAATACTGTAGATGATATCATTCATGATAGGAACTGCAAAGTCAATTGGTGTCAGAGTCACCATTCCCCAGAATGTTTGCAGGTGTTCGAGCCTTGGATGTTCATGACCACTTTTCCTTCCAGATATAGATCTAACAACCAACAAACAGAATGTTCTCCAAGGCTGAGGGACATACTTGACATTGAATTTGGAAAGCTTGATTAGAGGTTCATCATCATCAACCTCATATCCTAATTCAATGAAGAAGTCAAGAAGTTCCAGGTCAGGTAGTATCGGAGCAAATTCGTTGTCAGTTTGTGGCATGAGAAGAGCTGTTCGAAGAACGTCATGATCTACAGAGTAATCTTGGCTATCTAAGGTAACAGTGAAAGACTCATTATCCAAGTTGGTCTGAGCAGTAAGCCAGAACTGATGAAGATAGAACAGTGGAACTGAAGTAGAGCAGGTGAGAAGTGGTTTGCATGGATGTGCCAGTAGGATATCTTTCACAATCTTGCATGATTTCTCTGTGATATTCAACTTGTTGAAATCGACTCTGGGATTGTTGTTGCCAATTGTGACATTGTAGTTCTCGGGAGTGATGTCATCCAAGGTGAGTAATGGAAGAGGTTGTTCTGCGACGTTCTCAGTGTGTTCAGCCATGTGTTTCTGAAAAGTATCACCATAAATCAAACATCCAAATGTGTTATGAGTTAGCACAGTTTAGATATTGGATATAGATATCTACTTGAAACAATTAAGCACAAATGCGTCATTTAAGAATGAGTCAAATAATGCAAATGGCAAATAAGTACAACATGACAAGCACAATTCACATTACATCACATTACACAACACTTAATGAATCACACCAAGGTAACATTGATATAATACCAAACAATATTTCAAAAAAAATGCATCATGGACCTTTTATCGAGATTTCTTATTTTTCGAAAAAACTTGATATTATCGGGAAAAATCAATTCTGTTAACAGCTTATCGAGAACCTGGTGTTATCGAGAAAGTTTAATATATTGAATGATTTCGATAAATGACACATTATCGAGAAAGTGTCATCTTGTGAAACATTATTGAGAAACTTTATCGAGAAAACATTAATATTTATCGAAAAATCATTATCGAAAAATTTTATCGAGAAAGAACTTTATCGAGAAAAATTAACATTTATCGAAAAAAAACATTATCGAGAAATTGAAGATTTCGAAAAAATGGAGTTCCCAGAAAGATTTCGATAAAATGAAAAAATTTATCGAGAAAGTGATTTCTCGAAAAATTTCCTCAGAATATCGAGAAACTTTCTTATATCGAGAAACCAATTTTATCGAGAACTTGAGTTTCTCGATAATTTTAGAAAGATTTCGATATTACACAGATTTCTCGAAAAACATTCTTATACAAGAACATAATCGATTTCGCATGAGATTACACCTTTGTATGCATCACAAATCATGTTACCACAGAGATTGGCCTGTCACAGATATTCTAATACAAGAGACTCGTATTTCTCGATAATTTTTCAAACGAGGCATTCTCGTTTTATCGAGAAACATGTAGGAGTAGTAGGAGACAACCAAGCAAGATTGATAAGGCACATAAGGGACTTAATAAGCAAATCCCACCACTAACATTAACCAAATAATCACAGAATCTTAACAACCCACTTCGACCCAATCTTTTTGAAATCGAGAACCACTCAAACATGTTAAAATGAGGTTAACTGATGAGGAATCATTAGAAACAAGTAAAGTGATAAAACCTCATCAAGAATTAACCACCATGACATGTAAACAACAATTTTCGAAGTCCTAGCCCTAGTTCTCGACATCACTAAATCGAGAGATCTAACCGTTGAAATTCAAATTAACCAAGATTCTATGTAAGATATATCCTAGTGAATCCATGGGAACTTACAATTCAAAGATCAAGGTCGTGGTATGCTTGTTTGATTATGGACCGTAGGTTAAAGAAAGGGTTTTAGGGGTTTTAGAAATTGTGATGGTTTGTTTGTACGGTTTGTTTGTTTATATTGTTTTGAAACTTTGAATTTTGTCCCTTTTAGTCCTTGGACTTTAAAACAAACAAACTAGTGTACTTAAAGTTTTTATAACCTTAAAGACATTGACAGTTTTGGTCCCTTAACTATAAGTACTTAAACTGAAACCCTAAAGTACCTAGCAAGTCTAAAGATATTGAGATGTGCATTTGTAAAGGTAACTAATGAAGATTTAAACCATATGAGACAAGGTGTTGTGAAATGAACCATCCGCACACACACCGAACCGAAAGCTTATGAGAAATATGCAAGTATACCTATTTTAAAAAAATTGGTGAAAGAAATTTACGCGTGACTCCCCCTCAACACTTGTAAAGTAAGAACAAGGTGTTGAATGGAAGCGATATACTTGCATTTTTTTTTTTTTTTTAGAAAATGAAAATAAAAATTGTGAAAAAATCTTTTTTTTTTTTTTTTTGTAAAGAAAGAAAGACAAATATTATACAGAGATAGTAGTGATGTTTGACAATCAGTGGTATTTTAAAAACTTTTCCAGATCCTCTGGTGTCAAACATCTCATACCAATCTGGTGAACTAGACTAGCAAACCTGGATGGTGCCAAGGATTTGGTAAGTAAGTCCGCCAATTGGTATTCAGTTCCAACGAAATAAAGTTCAACTGTACCCCTTTCCACATGCTCTTTGATGAAATGATAACGGAGATCGATGTGTTTGGATTTGCAATGATGCACAGTGTTGCAGGAGATAGCAATCGCACTCTTTGAATCACAGTAGATAGGAATCTTATTGAATAGGTAGCCATAGTCTTTAAGTTGTGATCTCATCCAGATGACTTGAGCACAACAAGCCGACATGGCTACGTATTCAGATTCTGTAGATGATAAAGACGTGCAGTCCTGCTTCTTAGATTGCCATGACACAAGTTTGTCTCCAAGAAACTGTAATCCACCAGATGTACTTTTGCGTGTGTCTAAACATCCTGCATGATCAGCATCTAAAAAAGCAATTAGTTCAAAACCAGAATCCTTCGGATACCAGATCCCCAAGTTAATGGTTCCCTTTATGTATCGAAGGATTCTCTTGACCTCACTGAGGTGTTTTTCCGTTGGTCTGGACTGATAGCGAGAGCACATGTAGACAGCAAAAACTATATCAGGTCTACTAGCTGTGAGATACATGAGGGACCCAATCATACTTCGGTATTTGGTAGGGTCAACGGGAGTCCCATGTAAATCAGCATCTAGTTTTGTGGTATAGCCCATTGGCGTATTATAAGTATCACAAGTTATCATTCCATGTTTCTTTAAGATTTCAAGAGCATATTTGGACTGATTTATAAAAATTCCACGGGGTGATTGATGAACTTGTAGTCCTAAAAAGAACGAAAGTTCACCCATCATGGACATTTCAAAATTATCTTTCATTAATTTTGCAAACTCATTAGAATAACTTCTTTTTGTTGAGGCAAAAATGATGTCGTCGACATATATTTGAACAACAAGTAAGTCCTCCCCGTAGGTTTTTGTAAATAGTGTGGGATCCACCGATCCTTTAAAAAATTTATTGGCTAATAAGAAAGTGGACAGTTTGTCATACCACGCCCGTGGGGCTTGCTTGAGTCCGTAGAGAGCCTTTTTGAGTCGGTAGACATGATTAGGACGCTCAGGATCAACGAAGCCTTCAGGTTGACTGACATAAACTTCTTCACGGAGTTCTCCATTCAGAAATGCTGTTTTCACATCCATCTGGTAAACCACCATATTCCTATGAGCAGCATAAGCCAGAAAGATCCGAACAGCTTCATGTCGTGCCACTGGAGCAAAGGATTCAGCAAAGTCTAGACCTTCAAGTTGAGAGTATCCTTTCGCTACCAGACGTGATTTGTTGCGGATGACTGTTCCTTCTGCATCAAGTTTATTCTTCCAGATCCATTTTAACCCGATGACAAAGACTCCGTCAGGTCTTTCAACTAATTCCCAGACTTCTAATCTTATGAATTGCTGAAATTCCTCTTGCATAGATTCAATCCAGTTGTCATAAGTCATTGCATCTTTAATGTTCTTGGGTTCTTCATGACAATCTGTGAGTGCGTAGATGCAAGTTTCACCATCGGTGTGAAGTCGTTGTCTTGTCATGACAGGTGCATCTGGATGGCCAATAATATGGACTAGTGGATGGTCACGAGTCCATTTGTGTGTTGACGGGTGTAGTTGATATGTATCTCGCATGTTGGCAGGATCCAAGTTGCGTGTTGATGACTCAGCTATATCAGGAACTGTAGTAGCTGGTGCAAACGGATTAATGAACGCATCAGGATCATGCTCTGCGGATTGTGGAACTGATTGTGGTGTTGGATCTTCAGCTGGATGGCAGGGAGTAGAACCCGTTTGTTCTGCTGTAGATGGTGATTCAATTGAAGGACCGTCTCTCTCAACACTTGTAGAAGTTTGTTGAGGTGAGTCTGGTACTGGAATGTGTTCAGGTTGAGCAGCGGAATTTGGTGAGACCTCAGTAGGACGGTATTCAATCGTGTCATCAAATAGTGGAGCAAACAAGGTTTCTAATTCTTTGCGGTTAAGTGGTAAAGATTCAGCTGAAGATGCCGGAGAGTTAAGACGGTTAAATTCGGGTCCTAAGCTGTGTTGCTCAGAAGCCATCTGGGTGAGTTCATCGAAATTAGCGTGAATGGTTTCTTGAATTTCTCTTGTACGACGATTCCATATCCGAAAACCTTTGGAATTTTCACAATATCCAACGAACACTCCGATGTCAGCCTTAGCTTTGAGTTTACCTAAATCATCACGATCATTTTTCGGATAGCAAAGTGCTCCAAATACATGAAAGTAATCGATGTTCGGTTTCCTTTTGTGAACAATTTGATATGGTGTTTTGCGATGGCGTTTTGTGATCATGCAACGGTTTTGAGTATAACATGCGGTTGAAACAGCTTCTGCCCATAAGTAATCTGGTAATTGAGCATTAATCAACATAGTTCTAGCAGCTTCCACTAACGTCCTGTTGCGTCTTTCAACCACACCATTCTGTTCTGGGCTTCTAGGTATAGACGTTTGATGTTCAATTCCCACTTTCTCATAGTAAGACCGAAGTGTCTGATTCTTGAATTCAGTACCATTGTCAGTTCTGACGATTCATACTGTGTTTCGAAGCTGAACTTGAATTTTGGTGAGAAAGGTGATGATCATCGAAGGAGCTTGATCTTTACTTCGTAGAAAATAAACCCAAGTCCATCTGGAGAAGTCATCCACAATTACGAGTATGTACCGTTTACCGTTGATACTTTGAACACGCATCGGTCCACACAAATCCATATGAAGCAGTTGTAAAACATGATTCGTACTTTGCTCAGGTTTAGACGGAAAATGAGCACGAGTACTTTTTCCTTGTTCACAGGCTGGACATAAGTGATCTTTGGTGAAACGGAATCTTGGAAATCCATCGACAAGTTTATAACGAGCAAGGTCAGTCATGGTTCTGAAATTCAAGTGAGAAAGACGTTTGTGCCATAACCAAGATTTAGTTGACTCTGCTTTGGAGAGAAGACATATCGGAGATGTTGCAATCATATCTGACATTGATATTGTATAAAGATTGGAGCCGCGTGAGCCAGACATTAGATCGTTTCCTTGTAGGTCGCGAACAAAGCAAGTTTTCTCACGAAATGCAACTTCTAGATCCCCATCACAGAATTGACCAACAGAGAAAAGGTTGTGTCCAAGGCCTTCCACATAGTAAACACGACTAATTTCAATGTTACCGCTGATGTAGTCACCATATCCCATTATAAGAGCGTAATGATCATTCCCGAATCTGACAGTTCCTATAAACTTTGAGACAAAGTTGTGTAGCAGTTTGAGATTGCCTGTCATATGTCGGGTGCATCCGCTATCAACAATCCAGAGAACAATCTGTACCACCTGCATCACCAGAAGAAGACACGGGTGGAACAGAAGTAAGGGTGGAACCCAAAGACAATGCGGGTTCCTGTTGGTTAGTAACACATGTAATTAACAATTTAGGAATCCATTTAAAATCTGGTTTGTATTGTAACCAACGTTGCCAGTTCCAACTAGTTTTTGCTTTCTTAATGTTAAATGCACTAGTAGTTGGCTCAGTCCTTGATTTGTTCTCGGCACCTATGGGGGTAACTGGGACATCATTAGAAACCGTAGAAGACGGCTTTCCTAAGTTAGACTTAGAGGCATTAGTGGGCCTAAAAGGAATGCGTGTCCTACGTTTCTTATGACGATTGAGAAGAGAATTAGCTAAACATTTTGTATGAACACCAGATGATACGCTTTTACGACAAAATACACAAGATGCATTAATATTCAAAACATTCAAAGGTTCATCATTCGTTACATTTAGATTTTGATTACAATTTGCCAGATTAGAATCTAAATCGGATGCAACATGAGTTTTATTCAAAGTCCTAAGTTGGTCTTCTACTTCCTGAGCTTCTAGGTGTCCTCTCTTACGTTGCAAGATCCTATTCTTCTTTTTACTTTTTCGCTTGGGTCTGCTAACGCTAGAAGTGGAGACTAGTCCTGTAGAAGTGGAGGTATCAACATTAGTGTTTTGAACAACTTTTCCTTTATCAGTTTTGTTTATTTGATACATTCCTGGTGCTATCACCGTGGTGTCAACCATTTTTCCTTTTTGAAGTAGCTTAACTTTCTCTTTCAAATCAATGATGATGTGATTTTTGTCCTGAATTTCAGACTCAAGTAAACCATTGCAATATTTGATGTCGTCGCGGTTTTGTTGCCATTCGGCGTTTTCAATTTTTAAATCCGCAATTTCTTTCTCGTATTGGAAACATCGACCTTTTAAAGACTCGTTGTTTTTGCAAATCTGACAAGAGTTTGAAACATTTTGACTTTGAAACTTCAATTCCTTTTTAAGACTTTGAGCTTGACACCATTCAAGCCTTTGATTGAGTTGACAAATTTCATTTGAAAATTGTTTTGTCACATCATCATTTTTAATTCTCAACTTTTCATTTTCCAGTTTAAGTGTCTCAATTTCCTCATTCAACAAGATATTATCAACACAATGATCATGCTTAAGCATAGAAGTACCAGAATTATAAAGATCATTCATGATAACAGACAAAATATCAGCACAGAGAACTTGTTCCAAGAGTCGATCAGCATCATTTTTGAAAACTTTAGTTTGTAGCTTTTGGACCAAAATCTCATTTTCAGCAGTATCAAAAACGTTTATCATATTTTTGACCTCCTTTTGAAGTTCCTGATCCCAACGTGTAGCACATAGACGAAGGTGTTGAACAATTGGTTTCATTTGTTTTTGAAAAATATCTCTCTTTTCTCGCTCGTAAGCGGATTGAAAAGTTTCAATTTTTATTTCTGAATTGCGTTCAATTGTTTCCTCCAAAATATCGATGTCTTCCATAAAGGTTTTGAAATAATTTAAGACACGACATTTTGGTAAACGTGTAAGTTCACCGGATGATGGTAAAGGACCATTTATTTGTGCTACAGGTGGGACAGGAGCTGCATTGTGAGATGAAACATATGACTCTTCGATAAACCATGATTTCTCAGGTAATTCCTTTTGAGTGACAAAAGATTTTGAAAGTGGAGGAGCTTTTGAATAGTCATATGGTGTCCAATATTGAACTTGACTCATTTTAGATCGACTCTCGTCTTCAAGTTCTTCTTCCTCCTCAGTATCAAAAACAACAGCACGCACAACCGTATTATCAAGAAAATAATCCATACTGTAAATTTTTGGAATTTCTTTGAATGCCGTGTGTAGAAACATTGAATTGTAATCACCAAGTGCATAACCGCAATTGGGTTTCGGTTTTAAAGTAAATTTCTGAATTGTTGTGACAGAGTTCCCGTGTTTGTAAACAATGTGACGAAATTCTTTGAGTTGTTTTTCAAGATCAACAATATCACCGAGTAAGTTGTCTATGTAATTCCTTTTCCGTATTTTATGTTCATGAAAATCTTTTTGACAACTTGACAATTTTGTTTCTATTTTTGAAAGTTCAGTTTGAAGACATTCAACCTGTTTTTTCAATTCACCCTTCTCACTTTCAAGTTTCGAAATCAACTTTCCGTGTGACTCAATTAAATCTTGTATTTTGCGTTGAAGATCTTGTTCTTTGTTGTAAGAATCTTGAAAAGCTTTTTCAAAACTTTTAGTGTGTTTAATCTTTTCATCTTGATTTGAAAGCTGAATTTTATAACACTCAATGTCTCTTGCAAATGACGCATTTTGTTCTTTTAAAACTTTGTTTTTCTCGTTGCATTTGAGTATTTGCAATTGTTGAGCATCCAGTTGTTTAGATAACAATATGAGGTCAGGATCTGGATCAAATGATGGTTCATGTTGTTCTAAATTATCATGTTCATCATTCTCAATTGGATCATCAAATGAAACAACTGTGTCATCATTAAATATGACAACTGTGCTTATTTGTTCATCTTTTTGAGAGGATGAAGATGATATAGATGGAACAACTTGCGCCGTATCTGATTCAGAAGCAGAAGGTGAGACTATTTCATTAATAAAGCATGCATTAAGGTCATGTACCTGAGACAAGCCGTCAGTGTCATACACTGGACCTGAATCATGGAGCTTAAGTTCCTGCATGTTGGCCATAAGCATCACAGCTGCATTAGCTTCCAGATCTTCCATGTCATCATCATTGTGTACATTTGCCATGAAGTTGTTGTCTTGTTCAGGGAAATGTCCATCCTTTTCATCTTGAAGAGCCATGAGTAATGCCTGCTTGTGAAACTTACTACCTCGAGTTCTCGGTTTGGGACATGCTGTAGCTATATGACCTTGTTCATTGCAATTGTAGCACCAAACTGCATTCCCTGAGCTGGAGTTTCTTGTAGCAACTGAGTCAGACCTTTGTTGAGGAGATGCTGAGTTGTTTCTGAACCCGGTATTGTTACTAAACCTCTGACCATTCCCATAGTTTCCAGAAGAGCTTCCTGAACCAGATCGACCATAACTACGATTCTGAATTTCCACTCTTCCATCATTGACAACAGCTTGATTTCTTGTGTTTGAAGATGAACGTTGACGGTTGTTTGTTTTGTTGGAGAGTTTGCTGAATGCACGAGCAATAAGAGCAAGTCCCTGATTCAACGTATTAAAGTCATCATCGTCATCATCATTGGAGTTGGAGTAGTACACAGCATCATTGTTGTTTAACGGAGCAAGTTGAGTAGAATCATTCTGTAGAGATGAATCATAAGGGATCATTTGGTTCGAAGTGGAAGATTGTGGATAACTGAAGTAGTTCTGCTCTTGAACATATGCATGATTTGACATTGGTTGTGGAGCATAGGGAGATTGAGCTACGAGAGCCAAAGAATTTGGTGTTGAAGTTGGTGTGTATCCTCCTCGTAGAGCTCGATCTTTTTCCACTTCAGGTTCATGGTGTTTCAGAAAATCATACAACAACCCATATGGAGCATCATGAAGATTCTTTTTTTTGACGAACAAATGTCACATATTTATGCCAATCAGGGCCAAGACTACCCACAAATTTGGAGTTCACAGCGATCCTTGGTACAGTGATTTTGTGACGTTCCAGATCATTAACCACATTTGTGAAACGATGATAGTAGGATTCAAGTGACTCTCCGGGTTCAATTGTGATGTCAGTGTATTCCATGTAAAGCTTGGATTCCATGTCATCTTTGTTCAATTGAGTTCCTTCCATTAGGAGATGAACGTGTTCCCACATAGCTTTGGCTGTTTTCTGAGCATCGACACTGCGATAGATCGGATTGGGTATACCTTGAAGTATATAAGCCATTGCATACTGATCAGCTTCACGATGTAGTTTCTGTTCTTCAGTGAGTGCAGTTTCTGGAAGGGGTCTATCACCAGGAGGACGTGGAGGATCAGCATTAGGATCACCAGCTTCAAATCTTGTTGGCCACTCAAATGGTCCTTCAAGTATCACTTGCTTCAAGAATGGCCCATGAGGTTTCTTGAGTTCAAGAAATCGTAGGAATCGACTTGACCATTGCACATAATTACCAGGTGTAAGCATTGGAGGTGTTTCAAGTGATCCTGCCTCATGTCGGGATTGTTGAGTTGTAATAACTTCACACATTCTGTCAAACCAGTGAGGTTGTTTGGAGGAAAACTGAGTGGTTTGTTGTGGCACTTGATATGGTAGTTGTTGAGGAATGAGCTGTTGTTGCATCATAAGGTATTGTTGTTGTGGATTGTATTTAGGAGGTTGTTGATTCATTGTGTGCGGAAGGTAATGTTGTTGTTGATACTGCTGAGGTTGTTGTTGCTGAGATGTTTGTTGTTGAACATGAGGAAAGTAGTGATTCGGTGGCTGAGACATCTTCGAACACTTGTGTAGAAATGGATCTTGTGGAAAGTGTAGAATGAACCAATTATCGAGAAACGTAGCACAACTTCAAAGAAGATTTCGAAAATAAGTTTTCGATAATTTGGCAGATTATCGAGAAACTTGGAAGATTTTCGAGAAACTTGGATGTTCTCGAGAAAGGTTTTCGAAACTGTGTAGTATTATCGAGAAAAAAATTGATTTCGATAATCAAGCAGTTTATCGAGAAAAGATTTCGATAAAAAAAATTTCTCGATAACTAAGATTTCGATAATGTAACAATTTTCTCGAAAAAATCACAAAGATTTCGAAACTTGGTTTTCGAAATTATACAATTTCGAAAACTTTCCCAATAGTCGAAGTACTTAACTTTCTTATACAAGAAAGAAAATACCGAGTCCACACAAACGAAGTCTAGATGGTGCACTTTGAGAAGATCACGAAAATGAAACTTTGTAGGTTCTCGATAAGTAGTAATGGTTGTATTTCAAAGAAAGCAATCCTTAAATTCGTTTTTCTTTCAAGATACTTGTACTTTTGTGTATAAAATGAGTAGATCTTATGGAAAGTTGAAAACTTTAAGAAAAATTTTAACCTTGGTAAGATTTCGATAAAAGTACAAGTAAGAACAAATCGAGTTTTGTTGTGAAAGTTTGGAACTTTATGGTTTGTTTTGATTCTAAACACAAGTTTGTAAGCAAAGATGTGAGAAAAACCAAGAAACAAATCAAAAAATATAAAAGTTCACAAAAAATTCGATTAAAAAAAACGAATAAAAAAGAAAGAAATCAATGAAAAACAAGAACTACACCTTCCTCTAGCGAATGATACCACTTGTTAGGTCACCATTTTGTAAACACAAGTATGATTATGTAAGAAATGAGATGAGAATGAGAGTGGGATGATTATGAGAAATTTGAGAAAATGAAATGCAAGAGTTTCCTTAATGTTTTCAAATAACCAACCAAGTTTACAAGAGGCCTAAGCTTACTATTTATAGGGAAGGAGCTAGGGCAACACACCCTCTCCTTCCACTCATCATTTCGTGGGCTTTTAGGGCCCATGGATCATATGACTTAAGCCTAGTAAACTAGAAACAATAACATAAATGTTAACAAATAATAACTTAAGCAACCTATTATTACAAATGACCGAGACTTGATAAAATAGTGAAACTATGGTTCCAACAGAGAGATATCTTCCGTTTCTATATTGTGATATTACTTTATTACACCCGAGAGATGTGAGTATCTAAACACTATTTGTGAGGTGCTAGTATATGACCTCCGTGCTTGTCTTTGGTTTTTAGTGGAATGATTATTTGTTGTAATTACTTTTATATTAGTGTTAAATGACCCCTAACTTGTCTTTTGATTAGAATAAAAGCGCATTTGCTTGAGGACAAGCAAATCTCAAGTGTAAGGGTATGTGATGAGGCAAAAAATGAACCACTTTTAGGGGGTCATTTAAGCCTGGAATTGAATTTATTTGATCAAATATTGCCCTAAATCATTCCTTTTGTGATTTTAGGTACTTTGGGAGTGAAATCTGGAAAAGGAAGCAATTCGGACGTTTTTGGAGCATAAAAGTGAAGAAAACGCCAAAGACTTAATTTTCCAAGCTGGGAACAGTAGGTGACGGCATCAAGAGTAAAAATTTGACGGCGTCAAGAGTAAATTTCATGACGGCCCAGTAGAGAAATGAAGGCGTCACAAGGAAGAGCGTCAAGAGTAAAATACGTGACGGCCTGGAAAAATATAAAACGTGACGGCGTCAGATGTAGATCAAGGCAGTCCGAGAATTCTTTTGGCGGCGAGATGACGGCGTCACCATGTTGGTCTTGATGCCGTCAGCCTCAATTTTCTATATATAGTTTTCTAATTTTCATTTATTAAGGAGGAACAAGTTTGGAGAAACCCTAAGGCCGAACCATATACGAATTTTACAAGTTTTTCAAGGGTTTTCAGCCCTTGAACCCTTACATGTGTAATTGAGATAAGTGTTCTTTTAATTCAATCAATATGTCTATGTGTTGGTTGTCTATATCTTGTGCTTGTCTTGATTCCACCATGCTAGGCTAGATTTATCTTGTGTTTGCTTAGATCTAATGAAACCTAGATGTTGATTATGTGTTGATTACTTGTTTATGGTTGTATTGGATGAATGATTTCAATGTTAGGCTTAAGAAAACTGGCAGATCTCCAAATGGTAACATGCTTGAACGTCTTAGGAAACATGAACCGATGTATACTAGGTTTTATTGGTTGTATTTAATGCATGATTAAATTCTAATGATCCCATGTTAGGAGCTTCTTAGCCGGCTCGACATAGGAGTGAAGTAGGCACTCATAGGATTGGGGAGTTAAGTACGCCACCCCATGAATGGTATTAAGGAATACAATCTGTCATCCACGCAACTATAACAAGTAATTAACGTGTAAAAGATATCTAGAGAGTAGTGAAATCTAAGTAAACACAATTTCTCCACTTATTGCTCACAACCTTAGTTTAATATAGTTTATTTTCATTTCTAGTATTTTATTTTGATTGCATCTTTAGTATTGGGTTAGTTGACTAGCAACTAATTCCGCCCACATCCTTCAAACCCGAGATATGTACTTGCTTTCTAAAAAATATAAAAATACAAAAATAATCATCCTTCATCTTTAGCACTAGTAATTAGGTTTTCTAATCCTAGGGACACTATTCCTAGCTGAACGATCAATCCCCCGGTACTTGTCACTATACTATACTACAACGATCAGGTACACTGCTTGGTGGGGGTTGTAAGCTTCTCGAGATCCCTTGAGAGGTAAAGCTTGGTGCGATTCCCACGTATCAAGTTTTTGGCGCCGCAGCCCGGGGAATAGTTATTGTCTAGGTTTGAATCTCTTTTTATTAGGTCTACTTGCTGGATTCCTTTCTTGTAAGATTTTATTTTTATTTTTAGGTTTTCTTTAGTCTATATTATTTCTTTGTGTGTTTGTTCGTAACTTTTCACCACTCGACATCATGGACGATGGGAACATCTTTGAACCCGTCATCCCGCCACAACAAAACCCACCACTAGAACCTCTTAGGCCCCGAACCTTAGGAGAGTATTCTCGACCTAGCCACCAAGGCTACTGAAGCACCATTGAGCTCACCGGAGCCAATGTGACCCCCTTGCGATCCGACACCATCCGGTTGGTGAAAGCGGATGTGCATTCCATGGACTTCGTTCCGAAGATCCAAACCAACATCTTAAGGACTTCCTTAAAATCGTAGACTCCATAGACCTAGATGTTACAACTAGAGAGACAACCCGATTACGCCTATTCCAATTCTCTCAACGGGATCAAGCTAGTCAATGGCTTGAGCGTTTACCCGCGGGATCCATCACCACATGGGATGATCTCACCACTCGTTTCCTTGCTCAATTTTTCCCACCGGGGAGAACTACTAAGCTTAGAAATGACATCTTGATGTTCCAACAACGTCAAAATGAAACCTTTTACGAAGCATGGACTCGATATAAAGACCTGCTCCGAAAAGTCCCTCATCATGGCATTGAACCATGGCTCTAGATTCAAATATTTTACGATAAAGTTAACTATCAAACAAGGAGAGCTATAGATTACGCAGCCAAGGGCAGACTAAATAGACTTAGCATTGACGAATGATGGAAAGTTCTTGAGGGGTTGGCACAATACGAAGAAGAAGGATGGGAGGACCTAATGTTCCCAAGCAAGGAAAAACTTGACTACACACACGCCACCCAAGAGCAGTTATTAGGAAGTATCGAGAGGTAGGTAAAAGAATTAATGAGGATTGAGAAACCTGCTGCTGAAACCGTGTGGAACCCTAATTTACGTAGGAATGCGGTTATTAACCATAATTTGCCTGAACGGTCACGGCAAGAGGTGTTCGAGGGGATAATGGTGACCTTCATGAATAATCAGGAAAAACAAATCCAGTACTTAGAAGCACGCATGGAAAGTACTCGCAATGCTTTTATGGATTTAGCAGACCAATTCATATCAAGGATCAAAGAGAAGATTAAGGAAAATTCCGCACCAAGAAAAATCGAAAAAGTCTTCGAGGTTTCAACTCCTTTGGTGTTTAACCAAGAGGATAACGAGAAATTTTCCCCAAGTGCTTCACCGTCAATCACCTCTCACTTTTGTGAGCATCCTCAGGAAGAGAAGAATTCGCAATTTCATAACATTTTTGTTGGATGCTTGCAAACCACGCTCCCAAACTTGTGCAAGAGACATTCTTTTGGTTTTAAACCCGGTGTAAAGAGGTTGCACCTCAGAAACACCACAGATTTGAAACCCTCTATGGAACAACACCTCTTTGTACACACCGGTGACCCGTGCGAAGGTTACAACTTACTAAAACATCACCCACTCCTTTCTACAACCACACTTCCTTCCGTGACAGTAATGAAACGTTCGACCCTAGTGGACTTCACTAATGGAATAGCTACTCATGGTTTTACTTGTGTTTAGCTATTCACACTAAGTGCAAGGACTAAATGTGGAATTACTTCATTTTACACCTCACACGGACATCTGACGGCGTCAGATATTAACTCTTGACGCCGTCACCTCGCTAATTCAGCAATAATAACCCAAATTCAATCACTTTCAACTCATACCCCACAAATCTCACCCAAAGTGCTGCTACCACTCCGAATCTTCACCCTCCAATTCGACATCTTCCGCGACTAATCTCCACTCGGTAAGTAGTTTTTCTTCACTCTTTTTCGATCAATTGTCCTTAGGATCAATCAATTTTGAAAACCCCTTTCCCCCGAAACCCCATTTTTGACCCATCATTGACAAATCGTAATGCCATCCATTTGGTGATTTGTAAACATGGGGTTACCCTTTGATGATGTTATTCCACTCGAATCATGCGTTAGTTTAGGAAAAGCCATTCATGCCACGGATTTTTTGACCCCCCACCCATGTTTTCTGATTAAAGGAGCGTTTGGGTAATGGGTTAAGAGTTTGAAATTTGATTTTTCCCTCGTAATTGCATGATTCGGATTCTGCTAGGTCTGACGGCGTCAGATGTGTCTGACAGCAAAAATCAATAAAATTCTCATTCTAATTGTTTCCGTTCACTCTATCTTTTTCCAGGAAAATGAGCAAGCGTTCTCGTCAACATCGTGGCAGCTCTTCTTGGTCCCAAAGGGTTAACTATGGGGAAGTGGTCCATAGTTGGGGTGAATTTGACAATGTTGCCGCCACCACCAAGTATGCGGAACTTTGTAATCACCACATTGATGCTGGGGCCGTGGTTGATTGGGAGTTTCTTAGGTCCCAAGGGTTGGAAGCTGCATTTCTGGGGAGGATCCACAGTGATGGGTTTGCGGGTCCTCAATGGGAGAGGTTGTTTAGGATTAGGGAGACGGTATATAGTGAGTTGGTGCGGGAGTTCTTTGCGTCCTTCCATTTTGATCAGGCTGAGGCTAGGACGGACATGGGGGGCACCACTATCTATTTTAGGTTAGGAGGGGAAGTACGATCATGTTCGGTTACTAAGTTTGGTTGGAGGATAGGGTTGTATACTAGGGAGGAGGCTGTTGATGGAGGTTTTATGCAGAGGTTGTTACATGGGGAGACTTTGAGGAGTGATATGAGGTGTGTCACTTTTTGGCCGACCATTGGGGACGGGGTTTACACCTCGACTACTGGGGCAGCATCTATCAGGGACCCCATAGTTAGGTTGGTCCACAGATGCATCACATACAGCCTGTCAGGACGTCATGGCACCACTCACCGTGTCACTGCTTCAGATCTTTTCTACCTGTACACCATCTTTTCAGCGGATGTTAACTGCAACATCCCATTTTGGGTAGCTAGTTATTTGAGGACCAGTGTGGGTGAGAAGGATATCGATAAGGTGTATGGGGGGATGTTCGTGACCCGGTTGGCTCGTTCCTATGGTCTTCTTACTCCTCCGATCATGGGATACTTGAGCGACTGTGGGGCTTGTAGGGTAGTGAGGGCTAAATCCCTCAGGTAGATGAGCATCGTGATGCTGATGAGGAATGGGACCTATAACTGGTATGAGGCAGGGGGACCTGATGATGAGGATGATGATGATGGTGAGGGAGCGCCCCAACAGCATCAGTTTGAGGGTTATGAGGCGGGGACAGCTGACTACTACCGACACATGAGTCAGGGAGACTTGCAGGCACACCAGGGAGCCTGGATGGGTCAGGTGGATGCATGGCGGACCACCACTGACCAGCGCTTTGATTGGATGTATGATCACACCATCCGCCAGATGCAGCACCTCTCCACCCATGATCAGCTTGAGCCTCACCTGCAGATTGACCCATTCCCCGGTCGTGAGACAGACTACCCTCCCTACGAGTACACAGGACACCTCTCTCCTCCCTATGACTACCGTTTTGGTCCTCCTCCCCAGTGATCTTTCTTGATGTCTATTATTTCTGAACAATTTATTGATGGTTGTGTAATTTGAAACAATTGGTACTGTAATAGTTTAGGATGCGGCCACTGTTGGCCTTGAACAATTTTAATTTTTTTATGTTTACGTTTATTTGAAATAATTGAATGTGCTTATGGTGACATTCTTCGCTTTGTGTGATTTTATTTTGTTTGTTTGTTATTTGTTTCCGTATGCATGCTTTATTTTTATTGTTGGTAGATCATGTTTCTAAACTAAAAAGTGGAAATACTTTACTTTGTTGTTTTGGCCTAGTCTTGACTCCACCTAAAGGTATTTTTGCAAAAGATAAGTGTAAGGGGAAACCCCAAATATGTTTTTAAAGAAACAAACCGATCATGATACTCCACAATATTAAGTGAACATGTATATTCGTATTTGTTAAAGTCAAATGCTTGTATCGAGTCATAATGAAGTTTTGCAGGATTTTCCAGGAAGTAGGACCAAGTTTTTCCAGAAATTTTCCGGAAACTTAACACAAGAATTTCTGCAGGACACTTCTGACGGCGTCACGAGTTTACTCTTGACGGCGTCACGTGTAAAAATCTGGAAATTTTACAAGTTTTGTTTTTCTAACGGATTCTTAAAGTTTTTGTTGAATTATTAAGTTTTATAATCTCCAGGAAATCTGCAAACTTCATTCCAAAATCATTATATCTTATTTTGTTTTCTAGGATTTGGTAACTTATGTAGATTGCCGCCGATTTTATGTGAGGTTGCTTTGTCTGTTTTCTCAGGATTTACAGGTTATGTATGACAAGAAGATGATTTATATTCTGGAAGGGAAGCTTTGATTGTTCATTTTCTTGGAGGAAGATTTAACCTGGCCACCTTATTATCCATACAGAGCGAATCAGGGGAGTATTTGATTTCATTCTTTTTACTTATTTCACTTTTACATTCTTTACTTGAACATTGGGGACAATGTTCATCCTAAGTGTAAGGGGAGGGTAAAATCATGATACCTTACAGATTTGAGTTTGTTTGTTTAATAGTAGACGTGTAATAAAACTATGAGAAATACTTGTTAGTGCAATTTTAGCGTCAAATTTAAAATTTTTTACAACATTTAGGAGTGAAACTTTAGCCATAGCAAGCGTCTCATGGATAGGAGATCGTATGACTAGCACATAACCGTATCATTCAGAAAAATTTTCCACCCAAATATGTGAGGTTCGCCTTTAGATTTGATAGGAAAAGCATTTACTATTAGTGCTTATGAGTGTACCGGTACCATTTAGATTCTAGAACTTGCGTTAGTGATGCATCCTGAGACCGCTAGTGAGACTACATTCGTGTGGTAGGATTTACTACATGATAAGAGGCATTAGGATCACCCTTGTGTTACACCCGTATCATAATTACTTGACCATTTAAGTCATATTGCTTGGCTAGTTAAGTCAACTAATTTTTCCCACACCTTAGCGTTGTACTCATTTTTAGTACACGAAATCCCTAGTACACCCCTCCGAGCCTATCTTTTCGTTTCTAACTTTAAGCATTTTACTTAAAGGAAGAATTTGTTACACCCCACTTAAATGTACACCCAAATCGCCTTAGCCTTCCGTGTATGCACTCATCTTTAGTGCATTATTGTTATTTGTTAAACCCTAAGTTAACTATCTAATTGATTACATGGTTGCTAAGTCGAGTCATATCCTTGTACATATTGTTTTGGGACGATTGGGACTCATGGGTAAAGTACTTATTTATGGAGTAATGGGGAAGAACATCATATATTACCCCCATATTTGCGTTAATCTTAAAAGTACTCCAAGTGTTTTGATTTTCTTAATTCAAGTCATTAGATTAGTTTATTGTAAAGTATGTAAAGATTCAAGTGTAAGGGGAATTTTCATTCCCTATGATGTATCATTTTGGATGATAGGGTAAGAGTGTATGCCAAAAAGAAAAAGAAAAAAAATATATATATATACGGACTACCATCCCGTTTCATTCTATGTTCATTTTATGTTTTTGTTATTTTTCATTTATTAGCTTAAGTCGAGTCTAGTCTTGGCTTAGCAACGCCATATTGTACATGTAATTAACCAAGATTGTTAACTCGCCACCAGTAAAGACTGCCTATATCCAACAAAACCGTGTATTCCATATCCCTACACCTAACGTTACAACCCTTTTAAAGACCTCTTTGATAGTTCATCCTAGGTGCTTACGCCATGTGGTGGAGGTTTGATCCTTTCCCAAGCCTATGGTAATCTATTTTGCTATGACAGGTAGTGAGAGATATCTTCCGTTTCCATATTGTGATATTACTTTATTACACCCGAGAGATGTGAGTATCTAAACACTATTTGTGAAGTGCTAGTATATGACCTCCGTGCTTGTCTTTGGTTTTTAGTGGAATGATTATTTGTTGCAATTACTTTTATATTAGTGTTAAATGACCCCTAACTTGTCTTTTGATTAGAATAAAAGCGCATTTGCTTGAGGACAAGCAAATCTCAAGTGTAAGGATATATGATGAGACGAAAAATGAACCACTTTTAGGGGGTCACTTAAGCCCGGAATTGAATTTATTTGATCAAATATTGCCCTAAATCGTTCCTTTTGTGATTTTAGGTATTGAAAAGGAAGCAATTCGGACGTTTTTGGAGCATAAAAGTGAAGAAAACGCCAAAGACTTAATTTTCCAAGCTGGGAACAGTAGGTGACGGCGTCAAGAGTAAATTTCATGACGGCCCAGTACAGAAATGAAGGCGTCACAAGGAAGAGCGTCAAGAGTAAAATACGTGACGGCCTGGAAAAATATAAAACGTGACGGCGTCAGATGTAGATCAAGGCAGTCCGAGAATTCTTTTGGTGGCGAGATGACGGCGTCACCATGTTGGCCTTGACGCCGTCAGCCTCAATTTTCTCTATATAGTTTTCTAATTTTCATTCATTAAGGAGGAACAAGTTTGGAGAAACCCTAAGGCCGAACCATATACGAATTTTACAGGTTTTTCAAGGATTTTCAGCCCTTGAACCCTTACATGTGTAATTGAGATAAGTGTTCTTTTAATTCAATCAATATGTCTATGTGTTGGTTGTCTATATCTTGTGTTGTCTTGATTCCACCATGCTAGGTTAGATTTATCTTGTGTTTGCTTAGATCTAATGAAACCTAGATGTTGATTATGTGTTGATTACTTGTTTATGGTTGTATTGGATGAATGATTTCAATGTTAGGCTTAAGAAAACTGGCAGATCTGCAAATGGTAACATGCTTGAACGTCTTAGGAAACATGAACCGATGTGTACTAGGTTTTATTGGTTGTATTTAATGCATGAGTAAATTCTAATGATCCCATGTTAGGAGCTTCTTAGCCGGCTCGACATAGGAGTGAAGTAGGCACTCATAGGATTGGGGAGTTAAGTATGCCACCCCATGAATGGTATTAAGGAATACAATCTGTCATCCACGCAACTATAACAAGTAATTAACGTGTAAAAGATATCTAGGGAGTAGTGAAATCTAAGTAAACACAATTTCTCCACTTATTGCTCACAACCTTAGTTTAATATAGTTTATTTTCATTTCTAGTATTTTATTTTGATTGCATCTTTAGTATTGGGTTAGTTGACTAGCAACTAATTCCGCCCACATCCTTCAAACCTGAGATATTTACTTGCTTTCTAAAAAATATAAAAATACAAAAATAATCATCCTTCATCTTTAGCACTAGTAATTAGGTTTTCTAATCCTAGCGACACTATTCCTAGCTGAACGATCAATCCCCCGGTACTTGTCACTATACTATACTACAACGATCAGGTACACTGCCTGGTGGGGGTTGTAAGCTTCTCGAGATCCCTTGAGAGGTAAAGCCTGGTGCGATTCCCACGTATCAGTACTTATCTCAATTAGAACATGAAAGTTTCAAAGGGTTGAAACCCTTGAAAAAGCTGTGAAAATCGGACCTAGGGTTTTTCTCTCAAAGTTGCACCCCAATGAATAAAATTTGGAAAACTATATATAGATAATACAGGGTGACGGCGTCAAGAAGGAATTTGTGACGCCGTCAACTCGCCGCCTATAATGAAATCGGATTGCCTAGATCCACTTTTGACGCCGTCATGTGTAATTTTCTTCTAGGCCGTCACTAATACATGGACCATGACGGCCTTGGGTGACGCCGTCATCTCCTATGTACAAAACTTTCTGGATCGTCACGGATTTTGTCTACTTCCACCTCTCGTATAACTCTTGACGCCGTCATTAAGGAATATGTGATGCCGTCAGGTACTGTTCCAGGCAAGGAAAATAAAGACTTTGCCGTTTTCTTCACTTTTATACTCCAAAAACGTCCAAAATGCTTCCTTTTCCAGATTTCACTCCAAAAGTACCTAAAATGATAAAAGGAACGATTTAGGGCAATATTTAATCAAATAAATTCGAATTCGGGCTTAAATGACCCTTTAAAAATGGTTCATTTTTTGCCTCATCAGGTTTGATAAAATAAAAAGGGGATCAAATTGCTTTGTAAAAATAGAAGGGGGTGTTTTGTTATTTTTGTAGTAAGATTTTATTTTTATTTTTAGGTTCATTTTTCTAGTAAGATTTTATTTTTATTTTTAGGTTTTCTTTAGTCTATCTTATTTCTTTGTGTTTTTGTTCGTAACTCTTCACCACCCGACATCATGGACGATGGGAACATCTTTGAACCCGTCATCCCACCACAACAAAACCCACCACTAGAACCTCTTAGGCCCCAAACTTTAGGAGAGTATTCCCGACCTAGCCACCAAGGCTACCGAAACACCATTGAGCTCACCGGAGCCAATGTGACCCCCTTGCAATCCGACACCATCCGGTTGGTGCAAAGCGGATGTGCATTCCATGGACTTCGTTCCGAAGATCCAAACTAACATCTTAAGGACTTCCTTAAAATCGTAGATTCCATAGACCTAGATGTTGAAACTAGAGAGACAACCCGATTACGCCTATTCCAATTCTCTCTACGGGATCAAGCTAGTCAATGGCTTGAGCGTTTACCCGCGGGATCCATCACCACATGGGATGATCTCACCACTCGTTTCCTTGCTCAATTTTTCCCACCGGGGAGAACTACTAAGCTTAGAAATGACATCTTGATGTTCCAACAACGTCAAAATGAATCTCTTTATGAAGCATGGACTCGTTTCAAGGACTTACTCCAAAAAGTCCCTCATCATGGCATAGATCTTTGGCTCCAAGTCCAAATCTTTTATGACCATATCGATCTCTCCACGAGGCGAGACATTGACCAATCGGCCGGTGGTAAGCTACGTGATCTAAGTGCGGAACAATCATGGGAACTCATAGAAGATCTTGCTCTCTACGACAACAAAAGTTGGAATGATCCCCGTGATTTGAACAAAACAGTCAAGGCAATATCTTTACCTTTGAACAACTCTAGCACTCCCGACCGTAGGATCATGGAACTTGAGGAACAAGTCAAGTTTCTTATGAAATCCTATGAAGCTCCTAAGCCGTCAAGCCAAGTAAACAAAATCACTTCTTCATGCGAATTATGTAGTGGTCCCCACGACACTCGTGATTGTATGGAACTCCCCGGAACAGCTTTTGCAGACTACGCATCCACGCGTACCGACGAAGCGGGAGATAAGTGGTACACTTTCAAACCCGAGCCAAACCCTTACGGTGATTCATACAACCCCTCTTGGAAAAATCACCCAAACCTTAGGTGGAAACAAAATCAACCCAATTCTTCCAATCCGCCTAATCGTTATCAACCAAACGGTCCACCCTCCAACCGTACTTTCAACAATAATTCTTCTAACAATTATGGTAGTACCAACAATCTTGAAGGACTGATGTCTAAGTTCATGGCATCTCAAGAAGCTCGCATAGCTAGGTTTGAAACCGAATTCAACCAACAACAAACGGAGATGACCAACAAGATTGACAACTTGTTGAAGGCCCTCAACAACCAAGCGTTAGCCACACCTAGGAAGGACACTAGGGACACCAATAACGGAATCCAAATTAAGGACCCCTCATCATCCAAACATGTCCACTTTGTCAATGTTGTCACCATTAAGCCAATAGATAAGGAGATAGAAGAAAGTGAGAAGGATGAAGTTGGAGTAGAAACCGAGACTAGGGATGAAAGTAGGGAAGTTGAGGTTAATAAGGGAGAGGAATTAGAGGAAGTAGAAACTATAGAGAAATACTTTGATAAGATGCCCACCAAGGAAGAACGGGAATACCATAAGGATTTATTTGATAGTCCCGAGAGACCATATATCCTTGGCACACCCCTTATCAAAATGGGAGACCCCTCTAACATTAACATACCATGCAATATCGGGCACATGCGTATATGGAAAGCTTACATCGATCTTGGGTCCTCTATAAACATCATGACTAGGACTTATTACACTTGGATGATGAAGAAACAACTTGATTTTAGGATGATGCCCAATAAGAATTTGATAAGTAATTTTGTAGGAAGAGTGAAGGGATTGCATGTGATTATAGGTAATTTCACCTATGAGATCGATTTTATGATAGTAGAAGACACTCGTCCGGTGATAGATGCTTGCCTAAGCCAAATAATATTTGGACAACCATTTGTTGAGGCCACTAGGATGAGTTATGATCCGACTCTAGGGATAGTTAGATTCAAGGAAGAGAGTGATGAAGTTGCCTACCAAATGCCCTACAAAATTGAGCAATACCGCCTCCTCTCTAATATAGAAAAAGAACACAAGCAAGCGGCTTATTATAGGAATGAGGAGGATAGACGTAGAGGAGTAGAGTATGTGAAGAGTAGGATGCTTGGTTTCTACAAAGAATGCTTGCAACTAGGTCCGGAATACAAAACTGGTTTAGAAGACGACCTAGAGAGTGAAACCAACGATGAGGTCACGTAGTAACCCATGACCTTGAGTCTAGCTACAAGACTCGTAAATAAAGAAAAGCGATTCTTGGGAGGCAACCCATGTTTTGTGTGATTTTATTTTGTTTGTTTGTTATTTGCTTCCGTATGCATGCTTTATTTTTATTGTTGGTAGATCATGTTTCTCAATTAAATAGTGGAAATACTTTACTTTATTCTTTTGGCCTAGTCTTAACTCCACCTAAAAGTATTTTTGCAAAAGATAAGTGTAAGGGGAAACCCCAAATATGTTTTTAAGAAACAAGCCGATCATGATTATCCACAATATTAAATGAACATGTATATTCGTATTTGTTAGAGTCAAATGCTTGTATTGAGTCATAATGAAGTTTTGCAGGATTTTCCAAGAAGTAGGACCAAGTTTTTCCAGAAATTTTCCAGAAACTTAACATAAGAATTTCTGCAGGTCACTTCTGACGACGTCACGAGTTAACTCTTGACGGCATCACGTGTAAAAATCTGAAAATTTTACCGGTTTTGTTTTTCTAACAGAGTCTTATGGTTTTTGTGAATTATTAAGTTTTATAATCTCCAGGAAATCTACAAACTTCATTCCACAAGCATTATATCTTATTTTGTTTTCTAGGATTTAGTACCTTATGTAGGTTGCCGTCGATTTTACGCGAGGTTGTCTTGTTTGTTTTCTCAGGATTTACAGGTTATGTATGACAAGAAGATGATTTATATTCTGGAAGGGAAGCTTTGATTGTTCATTTTCTTGGAGGAAGATTTAACCTGGCCACCTAATTATCCATACCGAGCGAATCAGGGGAGTATTTGATTTCATTCTTTTTACTTTTTTACTTTTACATTCTTTACTTGAACATTGGGGACAATGTTCATCTTAAGTGTAAGGGGAGGGTAAAATGATGATACCTTACATGTACACTTTCGCTTGAGTTTGTTTTGTTTAAGGGTAGATGTGTAATAAAACTATGAGAAATACTTGTTAGTGCAATTTTAGCGCCAAATTTAAATTTTTTTACAACATTTAGGAGTGAAACTTTAGCCATAGCAAGCGTCTCATGGATAGGAGATTGTATGACTAGCACATAACCGTATATTCAGAAAATTTTTCCACCCAAATATGTGAGGTTCGCCTTTAGATTTGATAGGAAAAGCATTTACTATTAGTGCTTATGAGTGTACCGGTAGCATTTAGATTCTAGAACTTGCGTTAGTGATGCATCCCGAGACCGCTAGTGAGACTACATTCGTGTAGTAGGATTTACTACATGATAAGAGGCATTAGGATTACCCTTGTGTTAAACCCGTATCATAATTACTTGACCGTTTAAGTCATATTACTTGGCTAGTTAAGTCAACTAATTTTTCCCACACCTTAGCGTTGTACTCATTTTTAGTACACGAAACCCCTAGTACACCCCTCCGAGCCTATCTTTTCGTTTCTAACTTTAAGCATCTTACTTAAAGGAAGAATTTGTTACACCCCACTTAAATGTACACCCAAATTGCCTTAGCCTTCCGTGTATGCACTCATCTTTAATGCATTATTGTTATTTGTTTAAACCCTAAGTTAATTATCTAATTGATTACATGGTTGCTAAGTCGAGTCATATCCTTGTACATATTGTTTTGGGACGATTGGGACGATTGGGTAAAGTACTTATTTTATGGAGTAATGAGGAAGAACATCATATTATTACCCCCATATGTACGTTAATCTTAAAAGTACTCCAAGTGTTTTGATTTTCTTAATTCGAGTCATTAGATTAGTTCATTGTAAAGTATGTAAAAATTCAAGTGTAAGGGGAATTTACATTCCCTATGATGTATTATTTTGGATGGTAGGGTAAGAGTGTATGCAAAAAAAATAAAAAAAAATAAAAAAAAAATAAAAAAAAAAAGAAAAAGAAAAAAAAAAAGAAAAAAAAATAAAAAAAAAAAGAAAGAAAAAAAGAAAGAAAAAGAGAAAAAAAACATACTGACTACCATCCCGTTTCATTCTATGGTTATTTTATGTTTTTGTTATTTTCATTTATTAACTTAAGTCGAGTCTAGTCTTGGCTTAGTAACGCCACATTGTACATGTAATTGACCAAGATGATTAACTCGCCACCAGTAAAGACTGCCTATATCCAACAAAACCGTGTATTCCATATCCCTACACCTAACGTTATAACCCTTTAAAAGACCTCTTTGATAGTTTATCCTAGGTGCTTACGCCATGTGGTGGAGGTTTGATCCTTTCCCAAGCCTATGGTAATTTATTTTGCTATGACAGGTAGTGAGAGATGTTTTCCATTTACATATTGTAATATTACTTTATTACACCCGAGAGATGTGAGTATCTAAACACTATTTGTGAGGTGCTAGTGTATGACCTCCGTTCTTGTCTTTGCTCTTTAGTGGAACAATTATTTATTGTAATTACTTTTATATTAGTGTTAAATGACCCATAACTTGTATTTTGATTAGAATAAAAGCGCATTTGCTTGAGGACAAGCAAATCTCAAGTGTAAGGGTATATGATGAGGCGAAAAATGAACCGTTTTTAGGGGGTCATTTAAGCCCGGAATTGAATTTATTTGATCAAATATTGCCCTAAATCGTTCGTTTTGTGATTTTAGGTACTTTGGGAGTGAATTCTGGAAAAGGAAGCATTTTGGACGTTTTTGGAGCATAAAAGTGAAGAAAACGGCAAAGTCTCAATTTTCCTTGCTGGAACAGTACCTGACGGCCTCACCAAGGCCGTCACCAAGGCCGTCACGTGTGTTGGTGATGGCCCAGAAACTTCATGAAGGCGTCACGTAGGCCGTCACGTGTAAATTGTCCAACTTGCGCACGCGGTAGCTGACACCGTTTTGGCCATAACTTTTACATACGAACTCGGATTTGAGCGATTCAAAAAAGGAAACGATTAGGACGAAAAGATCTACGATTTGGTGAAGAAAGATTGTTCATGACACCATCAAGGTTTGGCTGACGCCGTCATGATCGGGACGGGCATAAAATAGCCTATAAATATAACATCATAACTTCACTTTTTGTAAGCCCTAAACCCTAAGGTCGATTCCTGGGTTTAGGTGGGTGTTTTTCCAGCAACTTAGAGGGTTTCAATCATTCCATAAACATCTTGTAATGGTTTGATGATTCTATCTTACTTCATGTATTCAATTATCATTATTATTGCTTGTTCTTTATTAATTATGCTTGGCTAATTCACCTTGTGTCTACTTATGATTGTGTGAAACTTGTGTATAATTGATTAGATCTCATTGATTTCTTGTTGATGTTTGTGTCTATCTCCATCAATGAGGGCTTGTTGATGTGTGTGTCTATCTCCATCAATTAAGGCGTGACAACTTCAATAGATCTAGTTGGTTTAGTTTATAATTCTTGTTTCCTATTGATTCTTGTTTTGATTGAATGTCTCATCAATGTTAGGCTTAAGAAAACTGGCAGACTTCCATAGGGTAACATGCTTGAACATCTTAAGAAACATGAACCGATGTGTACTAGGTTTTTATGGTTGTATTTAATGCATGAGCGAATTCTAGTGATCCCATGTTAGGAGCTTCTTAGCCGACTCGACATAGGAGTGAAGTAGGAGCTTATAGGATTGGGGAAGTAAGTACGCCACCCCATGAATGGTATTAAGGAATACAACCCGTCAATTAAAACAAGGTGTAACAATTCAATAGGTAGAATTGGATAGCTAGCAAGGAGTAACATATCATAGGTAGACATGCTTCACTTATCTTGTAGAACCTTAGTTTATTTTCTTGTTTATTAGTTTAATTAGTAACATTTGGGTTAGTTGATTAGCAACTAATTCCGCCCACTCTCCTAATACCCGAGATTTTTACTTGCTTTTCATAAAATATAAAAACATAAAAAGAATCATCTTTCACCTTTAGACCTAGTTAGATTAATTTCAATCCTAACGACACTATTCCTAGCTGAACGATCAATCCCCCGGTACTTGTCACTATACTATACTACAACGATCAGGTACACTGTCTGGTGGGGGTTGTAAGCTTCTCGAGATCCCTCGAGAGGTAAAGCCTGGTGCAATCCTTACGCATCACAACCATACACAAAGCCGTGGTACGAGAGTGGGTTTTTTGTTTGTTTTACTTTCAAACATTTTTTCTCTTCAAATTTTAAACCATCTTTAGACTCATACAAAAGGTCAGCTGACAATCCTTTTCCCATATCTTCATCGTTATACAAAATAGGTGTCAACTTTTGCACTTTGTTTAAAAAACAAGGTTTTTCATTTTCCACATGAGCACTATTCACAAAACCAATCCCAGATGTTTGTTTATCAACCTCCACATCTTTAGTAGGCAGCATGTTGATAGTCTGAGAAGTCTGTCCCAATTTTCGAAGTTTGTTTTCAAGATCGTTTGTTCGTTTAAAAAATTCTTGATTTTCATTCTCAAGTTTTGTATTAACATTCTCAAACTTTGAAGTGGTTTTCTGAAGCCTTGAATTTTCACTTTTTAAATCACTGTTCTCTTTTACAAGCGCTTTAACCTTTCTGTTGTTAAGAACCATTTGTTCATCCAATTGTTTAATGGAACATTTTTTTTAATCCAAAACAGCTTCTCTATAACCAACTTCAAGTTCTTCTTTTCTTTTTAAAAGTGGTTTGACAGACTCTCCATACATTTCAAACTTTTGAGCATGAGATTTAAGGTTTGAGATTTCAAATTCAAGTTCAGCTTTTCTTTTTGTTACATTTTCAAAACCTTTTTCCATTTCCTTAAATCTCTCAAGCTCTCTTATCAATAAGACATTCGCTTGCTTATTTTTGCGATTGTCCTCTTTGCATTTTTCAAGTTCATGTTTGAAATTATTGATTAATAAAACAAATAAGGCACGATCTTGATCATAAGTAAATCCATCCTAGGCAGGCTTACCTCTATTAAGATCCATATCTGGAGTAGCAAAAGTGATATTACTATCATTTTGTTCCACCACATATGTGTCACTAATAGACTCATAATGCTCAGGACGTGTCTGATTATGAGCAAACACATTATCGAACACAACAACATTATCATTATTGTTTGAATGTTGTACCTTAGTCAGTATCTCTGTGTCAAATGAAGGTCTGATGTGATCATCCTCGGTATCCCAAACAGCTTCAATCCTTTGTGTACCATCAGTATCTGAATCATAGCTAGGACTGCTGCTTTCAACGTGCTGTTTTGAAGATGAATCACTTCCCGTGAAAACCAAACTATCATCAGATGCTTCACCCTCATTGACTGTTTCCTCTTCTGTTTGAAAATCTCTGTCTGTCTCTCTTTCAATCACCTTTGTTTCCTTTAACTGCATCTCTCTTTCAATTAGCTCTCTTTCTTTTAACTTCATATCTTTTTCAATCTGCTCTCTTTCCCGTTTCAGCTTCTCAATTTCATTTAACTCGGCTTCCTCAGCATCAAGTATCTTATCGATTTCACCCATGTCATTTATGCATTTAGTTCTGAAGGTCGAATAGCTTACCCAAAATCTTTGGTAGAATGCATCGATAAACTCTGACTGGTTCATAATCTAAGGGTTAAATATACTCTGGAACTGAGTTTGGATCACTTTAAGAGTTGCTTTGCAGTTACTTGTGTGAAGTTCTTCTACATTAAGTAGCTTTTCAAGTTGATTCAGGCTTTGGATGAGTTTTTCTTGGAGAAGATGAAATTGGACTCTGACGTAGTACTCAAATGCCACATCGAACCTTGGTTCACATCCATATGTATTAATGACTTTCTCAACTTGTGACTTGAACACTTTAAACACTTTCTTTGAATCTCTCTCTTGGATATGCACTTTCATTTCCATTGTGTAACGATGTGTGATAAAGTTGATCTTGGATCGTTGAAGATAACAAAGGTTGTTGTTTGAAGATTAGATGTTTTTGGCGAAGTTTGAAAATCGTATATGGTTGCTTTTAGCTATTTCGAATTTTCCCTCCAAAAAATGAAGTTGAAAATTTTCTCTCCCAAAATTTGAAAATCACTATGAAAGGAAATTCTAAGGTTATCAAAAAAAATTTTGAGTTTTAAAATTTTTGACGCTAAATTTTACCGAAAAAATTTGAATTTTGGCTTAAAAATTTGAATTTTTGACCAAAATTTTCAACGTTATACCAAATTTTGAATTTCGCGTAAAAATTGAACGTTTAATCTCCTCTAAAAAATAAATTTTACTCAAATTTTCCCGCCAAAAAACTTTTTTTTAACCTCTTATGCTTACTCGATAAAACCACAAGTCACAACCCTTACTCGGTAAAAATTGACTTCTAACTCGGTACAACTTTATGTTCTAACTCGGTAAAGCTTTGGTTTACTAATTCGGTAAAGCTTGCAGGATTACTAACTCGGTAAACAAGCTTCTAACTCGGAAAATCTTGTAACTCGGTAAAGATTTGCTAACTCGATAAACTAGAGAAGTTTTGGCAGAGTTTCGTTTAGAAAGCCCAAGTGAAATCCTTACTCGATAAACGATAAGGTTGAACCAGCCTTACTCGGCAAAACTTATGTTACTCGGCAAAGAAAGACCCTAACTCGATATCTAAGTTGAATCCTTACTCGATATCACACTTTAGAAATCTTACTCGGTAGAATTTTTCCCTTACTCGATATCACAAATCACAACCTTACTCGGTAGACTTTGAACCCTTACTCGAAAAAAAAACAATACCAATACTCGATAAAACCCTAACTCGATAAAACAATACCAATGCTCGATAAAACCCTAACTCGATAAAATCTCGGATGAACAGTAACGAGATACACAAATAAGCCTTCAAACCTAGTTTTTTCGACCAAATCTAACCTAAAACAACCTATATTATCCCTTGGCTCTTGATACCACTTGTAGGACCGTAGATCTAGCTTTATCACCTAAGATTATGATGTTAGAGAGAGATAGAAGAGCTAGAGAGAGAAAGTAGAGAGAGAGGTAGAGAGCACTATGTGAAATAAAACATTGATTAGCATGAACTCCCCCCCCCCCCCCCTTCCTAACAAGCTTAGGAGGGTATTTATAGTTTTTACATTTGCCACCATGGGCTTTCTCTTGGGCCTTCTTTTGGGACAAGCCATTTAGGCTTTTACATAAACATAATGGACTAGCATTTACTAACTATAACATGGATATATTTAACTAACTATTTGACTCAATAATGATCATCACTTTTAATCCTAACACAAGATCATCTCTGTCACATGATCTGATAAGATCTTCAAACTGCATAGAGGAAAATGTTTCACCACCTAATCTAGTGATCTTCCATGTTGATGCAAAATCATCAGTAAATACTTCCCAATCAATAATTAGATGCCTAACTTGTAATGGCTCAACATAGAAATCTTATTCTTCAAGAATAATCATGCTACCCAGCTGTTCTTCATTAAGCTTTTCTTCAAACTTTGATTTCTTAGCTTATTTGGATTCAATATTCACTCCTGATCTTTTGTATCTCTTAGCTTCTGCTTCTGAATGCATAGGTAGAAAATCTTTATCTTTTCTGAATTCCCTATAATATAATCTTTCAATTTCTTCATGAGATTTTCCCTTAAGCTGATACATCTTCCATCCACCTACATGGCACAAATATTTCTTCATTCCAGCAATGACCTGAGCCTCGGATGGTTGTCTCTGTTTCTTCTGAGTCTTCTTGATTGAATCATCCACCATAGAATCAAAAGCTTGATCATTCTTCATCATGATAAAATTAGCTAGTTGAGCTGATCTTTGTTCTGCTGTTAAACTTTCATCAGCAATAAGCTCAATAGCTTTCTTCTTGAAGACTGGGTCTAAATCAATCATATGCTCAATCTCTGCTTCTGTTAGCTGATAAGAAATTTTTGTGTTTGGAATGGGAACAATTTCTTAAGGTTCTGTGAACTCTTTTTGGATTCTTTGCTGTTCCATGAACCATGCTACATCCTCTTCTTCATATTTCCTTGCCAATCCATTATCCATATCAATCTGAGCTTGAGTTCTTGGTTTAATCTTTCTAGTTTGCTCAGCTGATTCTTCAATGGCAATAACTTTCCCTTTCTCTTTTCTTCTTTTCTCAAACTATGCATCATTTGCTTCTTCTTTAGTGTCCACTGCTTGTGAAATTGATGTAGAAGCTTCTCCTACATGTACCTTTGGGATTTCCTCTGTTGCTTGAACATCATCCAATGGCTGATCAAAACCTTCTTCAAAATCCAACTTCCTCCCCTCAGTTGTAGCATCTGTTTTCCTCCCCTGTTTGGGAGAATCACCCATATCATCACTTGATGCTGCAGAATCACCATCATGAGCTGAAGATGGAGAAGAGAGTACAAGATGAGCAACCATTTTCTTCTTGAGAGAGTTGATCTCTTCCTGCCTAGTTTGTATCTGACTCTAAAGCTTGGAGAGATCATTTTGGTATTGTAGCTTAGTCTGCCTGAGCTCATCTTCTAAGGTTTGAACTTTAGCCTCCAATATGGTACATCTGTCCATTAATTCATTTATGTTACCACTGCCTTCAGCACTTCCAGTTGTGTTACCTGCTGAGAGAGGTGCATCATGGGACATTGGCTCAGTTTCTTCCCTAGTTGGACCAGGAAATACTCCTAAACCACCACTGCTTGTACCTGCACCAAAAGGTGAAGACACATGTAGTGTCGGGATGGAAGGAGTTGGCAGTTTTTGCCTCCTCTCATGTGTGTGAGTAACTGGTGGGGTATAAGATATGGATGGAATAGTGATTGTGGGTGTGTGTTGGGGTGAAACTAGGATTGCTACACCTTCACCCCGTACCTGAGCAATAATTTCAAGTATTTGAGGAAAAAGAGCATGAACTACCCCATTATAACCCCCTATTGCCTTAGTCATATTCTGAAAAACTTTTGGTTTAAGGCAAGGAGTTTTGTAAACCCTTTTATGAGGTAGCAACTCATATTCATTTAAAACTATTTGAATAAACCTTGGGTACATCAGAAATTTGTAATTACTCTTTACATTGCTAACCATATTATTGAATAAAAACTTTGAAAAATTGAAAGTCCTGATTGTTGCCAAACACACCAAAGGATAAGCAATGGTAGTGCTGAACTGTTCATAAGAAGTTTTCTTAGGACTTAAGCAATGTAAGAGAGTATGTATGAAAAACCTCCACTATGGGGAGAAACATCCTTTTCGAAAAGTTAGTTTATTATTGGATGTATCATACCCTATACTAGAGATGTGTTGGAGAATTTCTGGTTTGGGTAAGGTAATGATACCTCCTAAATCATTCAATTGGAGAAGTCTTCTCAAATATGATTCAGTAACAGTAATAGTTACCGCATCCACTGTTGCACTTAAAACATCAACAGGTGAATGTGTGTCTCCATCTTCAATAGTTGTAACAGTAACAGTCTGCCAAAACTTTTTGATTTGAGAGACAAAGATTGTGAGGTTTAAAGTTAAAGCATACCTTATGTGAGAGGCATTGAGAAAATCCCCAATCTCATGAAAGACAGGTCCATCCTTGACCTCTGTTTTCTCCAAGTAAGCAACCTGGTTGTGTTCATTAACAAACTCTAAAGAAGCCATGGATTATTTTGACAAAAATATGATCTTAAGAATGTTAATTGAAAAATTAACAAGCCAATTGAGATAAGAAGAATGTGTTGCTAGGGTTTGAGATTAATACGCAAAGGGAGAATTGTATTAAGAAAGTAATTATCTTTGGAAAAGAATAAGTTAAACGAATAAAAGATAATGCCCTTGTATATATCCCTAGAAATACGGTTAAAAGATTTTACTCAAACGGCTAGTTGAAAAATTAGTTACTGACACAACAGTTGCAACGGCTAGTTCAACAGTGGTAATATTTACACTGACAATGGAAACTGTGAACTAGCAATGGAAACTTTTTCACAAAAATTTCTAAGAGCAGTGGAAAATTAAAATCAATGAATACTGCCCTTATCATAGTTTTTAGCAAACTACCAGCTATCAACGGATTTTATATGTCTTTACCTTGAGTCGTTTGCTATGAACTAGCCAACTCTTAATCATACAGAATATGGTGAGTTGATAACCATATAGTTTTTGGTAAACTATCAACCATAAATAGATTTAATGAGTCTTTACCAGTAGCCGTTTGCTCTGGACTAGTTGATTCTTATATGGATTAGACATGGTGAATCAATAACCATTTGTTGTGTGTCTTAGTTACAAACCTCCAGAAAATCAATTCTTATCACAATTTTGCTTAGATACCTGCAAGAGTTAGTCCAAAACCAAGAATAGGCAAACCAAAGTTAAGAATAAATGTCCAAAATTACTGTTTCTAAAAATATCTTTTGTATAGTCAACCCTTTAAAAGAAATATCTTCCAAACTTAATTTCACCCACCAACCAGAGTTAATAGCAATTACTCTTTTAGGTAGAAACCTAGGGTTGACTTGGCCTATGTAAATAACTCGACTCAGAAATCCCATACCACAAACAACTTTCAAACCCTCAAGTATACATCAAATAATCACCATAATCAGCAACATAATGAGCTCCAACCCAGATATCATTGAAATCACTTCTGACTCATCATCTGATGAATTAGAATCTTCAGGATGGACAAACTACTTTACACCTTGTGCCACAACTTCTTCAAGCAAGACACACAAGAAGAAAGTTGTAAAACCAATTGCTGCTGATGATCTCCAAACTTCTCCTCCTTCAAACACTTCAAAACAACCTAGTTATGCACCAAGCTTCCATTCTGATGATGAAGAGCCACTTGCTCTGGCCATGAGTCTACCAAGAGAATTGGAGAGGGATTTTGAGAAGGCTGTGAGATCCATGAAGAAGATCCCTGTGCCTGAGAGTGTTCTGCCACTCCAAAAGCCTGCCAAACAGATTCTAGGCCTCCCCTGTCCAAGGAAGTGGAATGCAATGCAGGACCAAGCCAGGGGTGTTCACAAAACCATGCCTGGCTACAAGAGAAAGGGCAAAGAAGCTATGGAGTGATAGGTTTAGGGGTTTGATTTGTGGTCTTTTGTTGTCTTCTTGTAATGCAACACTCTGATGTAATTAAACTTTTCTAATGAATGAAATAATGGAGTTTCACTGTTTATTGACTTGAATATGAGTGTTTGACTTTGATTTCTGCATAAAGATTAGTGGACAATAAATATACAATGAATAGCAATATGCAAATTTTGACAACAAGTAGCAGTGCAAAAATCCTCCCCTCAACACAAAAAGCATTTAGACACCAAGTTTTAAGGGTTAAGCATTCCAATACCTGTTACCAAGTACTAAAACCTTCCCACATCAAGACCTTTTGTTAATTAATCAGCATAGTTGTCATCAGTATGTACTTTGACAACCTGAATTAACTTTTTCTCTTAACAATCTTTTATAAAGTGGCGTCTAATTTCAATATGTTTAGTTTTAGCGTGTTGCACAGGATTTTTGATTATGCAAATGGTACTGATATTGTTAATATGAATAATGGTGTTCATGAAATTGTACCCATAGTCCAATAACTGATTTTGTAGCCATAAGACCTGAGCACAGCAACTTGCAGCAGCCACATACTCTGCTTTAGTTGATGAAGTTGCCACCATTGTTTGTTTCTTGCATTGCCATGACACCAATCTACAGCTCAGAAATTGGCATCCTCCTGTGGTTGACTTTCTATCCAAGCTTGCACAAGCATAGTCACTATCTGAGTAGGTGACTAATTCCATAGGAGACTCTCTTGGATACCATAATCCTAAGTTAGGATATGCCTTAAGATATCTAAAAATCTTCTCCACATCAGTCAAATGAGATATCTTTGGAGTAACCTGAAACCTTGCACAAGCACATACTGCAAAAATGATGCCCGGTCTTGATGAAGTGAGATACATCAAGGAACCAATCATGGATCTATAAGTATGAACATCCACTGCTTCTCCACTTTGATCTTTCAACAATAAATGAGTATCTTTATCAGCAGGGGTGCTTGAAGGCTTTCCATCAGTAGAATGAAACTTCCTTAATATTTTAGTCACATATTTGTCTTGACTGATAAAAATACCATCTGCTCTTTGTTGCACTTGAAGTCCCAAAAATAAAGTAAGTTAACCCATAGAACTCATCTGAAACTCATCCTTCATCAGCTTTTTAAAAATTTTGCACATCTCAGGCTTTGTGGATTCAAAGATAATATCATCAACATACACTTGTACCAGTAGAATATCACCTTTGTCTTTCTTGATGAATAAAGTTTGATCAATTTTCCCTCTATGAAACTCATTATTCAGTAGATAGGCAGCTAGTGTTTCATACCACTTCCTAGGAGCTTGATGTAGACCATAAAGAGCCTTGACCACCTTATAAACTTTATTAGGAAGTTCAGGGTCTTCAAAGCCTGGAGGTTGTGAAACATATACCTCTTCATCAATCTTCCCATAGAGAAAAGCGCTCTTGACATCCATCTGACAAACAGTGAATCCCATAAAAGATGCATAGGCTAGAAAAAGTCTGATAGCTTAAATCCTAGCAACATGAGCAAAGACTTCTTCATAATCAATACCCTCATTCTGAGTATATCCTTGAGCAACTAGCCTAGCTTTGTTCCTGATGACAATGCCTCTTTCATCTCTCTTGTTCCTGAAAACCCATTTTGTACCTATAACCTTCATCACATCAGGCAAATCACAAAGTACCAAAACCTTCTGAATCTTGAACTGAAGCAACTATTCTTGCATTGCCTCAACCCAGCTTGAGTCTTCTAATGCCTTGTACACATTCTTAGGTTCCATTTGAGACAGGAAATAGAAAAACAAACATTCATTCTTGTCTTCATGTTTCTTAGATTCATAAATTTCACTGATAAAGCCATGAATATCAGTAATCTTTGTTTGTTTTCTGGTCTTCACCCCAGATTGTAGATCACCAATCACATTGTCAAGTGGATGCACCTTGTGAATAGTAGCTTGGGGAGTATGTTAAACATCATATGCAGAAGGCATATTTGTGATTTCCACATCATTAATAGGGGATTTCGGAGCAATAGAAGTAGAGTTTTCCACATTTGGTTCAACAGTGGAAACTTCTGGTATAGCAGTGGAAATACTATTATCACTGCTTTCAGGAATATCTTTGTTCTGAGCATCCAAATTCACAACATATGCATCACCTTCTTTTTCAGCATCTTTTGAAGGTTGTGGATCTCCAGTCTTTTCAGAATCTTTACTAGGTTCATCTTCATCAATAAATTCTTCTGAACCTTCAAAATCATTAGCCCCTGTACCCCCTGCAATGTTAGGTTTATTTTCAAGAAACTCTACATGTAGATTGTAACACCCCGCCTTATGCAGACCACAATATTGTCCGCTTTGCCCGCAGGCTCACAGCTTTGTTTTTTTTGCCTCATTTGCAGATTTCCCGGCAGGTTACCCAAGCCAGTACTACTCTCACATGAGCACGCTTAACTGCCAGTTCATAAGAACTCCACCCGCAGTAGACCATAAAACGCGTTGTGTCATTGTAAGGTGAATGTTATCTTATGAGCCCAGCATCTCTCCAGGCCACAGCCGATGTGGGATTTGCCTAGGGTGTTACAATCACCCCCCTTAGGGACTCATCGTCATCGATGAGATTTGCCCCACCATCCCGAACGGCTCAGGAGTGGCTCTGATACCACTTGTAACACCTCGCCTTACGCAGACCACAATATTGTCCACTTTGCCCGCAGGCTCACTGATGAGTGCTCAAACACTCATCCTTTTTGGTCAATATGAACTGCAAAAACATTTAAAAACACTCAGAAATGCATCAAAATACTGAAAATATCCCAATATTGTGTTTTATATGTTTCAGATGCAAAATGAGTAAAAACAGATGAAAAATGAACAAAGTTTGCATAATTGGCAGTTTCAGTCCCCCAACTTTCACAAATTGACAAAATTGGTCCCTGGTAAAATATTTTTGAAAGAAAAATCAATCCAAGTCCTTTAAAAGTTAAAAGTTATCAATAAATGATCCTTGGGTGAAAAGTTTGGGAAATTTACAATTTTGGCCCCTCAAGTTTGAGTTTTGGCAGTTTTAGTCCCTGGGCATTTTTTAAATGGGTAATTTACATTTCAAGTCTGTGGGAAATCACAATTTATCACAAACGGTCGTTGGAGTAAAGTTTTCACAAATTGGCAAAAATGGCCCCTCAACTTTGATTATTGGCAATTTTGATCCCCGGATGTCTAACTTTGGATGAAAAACGACAAAGGACCTTGGAATAATGAAAATTGGCAATTTTGGACCTTGTAACAACTTTGGAAAAAGGGTAAAACTGGTCCCTCAGTTTTCAGCAGTTACACAATTGGTCCTTGTGTTATTTAACTTAACCAATGGGCTATTAATAAACCCAAAACAAACCAACCTTATACCTCCCAATCCAGTCCAGCCACTAACCCCTTAAGCCCAATCCATCACCCCTTAAGCCCAACTCACTCACTCCCTCCCGTTTTAATAATAAAAATGGGTCAAACCCCGTTGACCTCTCTTCCCTCCCACAAATACCACCACCACTTGGCCTGCTACCCCCTGAAAACCCTCCCCCTGCTCCCCTATTTTCTCACCAACCTCACCTCCACCACTCCTCATGTCCCCTCATTAATTATCCCACCTAAACCTCACCAAACTCACCCAATTGAAAATTGGGTTTTCGTGCCAAAATCCATGTAGAGGGCTGAGATCAAATTGAACTCATCCTATGGCTCAAAAGAAAAGTGGGAAAGATAGTGGAAGTACCCAGGGTCTATAAAAGTGAAGAGGGAAAAAGAAAATAGCAGTTAGTTTATATAGAATAGTAGTTAGAGTAGATTAATTGTAGTGTAATTCAATTATGTCGAATTAATATTAAATAGCTTTTCAGTTGTGATTTCTAGTTGTAAAAGTTTGTAATATGTTCTCTTAGTGTATTATGAGTTGCATGTTGTTACAATCTCAGGTTTTCTTTATATAATTCAACTTTTAGTGTTTATAAGTAAAAATTCCATTTTTACTAAAAGGTGTTAAAACTTGTGACCATCTGTTTGTTTAAGCTTATTTAAGCTTAGTTAAAAGTTTTTCAAAGTTTTTAAGGTGAATAAATTAGTGTAGCTCAGTTTATCAAGAATTATAGAAAATAGTCCATAAATGGAAAATTCAGTTTGGAGATTGATTGAAGCAAGGTTTAAGGGTGATCTTGGATTGCAAAGGTTTTAGAAGCCTCAGGGAGGTGTTAGGATAGGTGTTGTACCATGGACCTTGGTTCTTGATATCACAGGAAGCATTTGTAAGCCTTTTTTCTAATTTTCTTGTAAAATAATGTAGCTTTGCTTATTCTAGCTTATCTTTTAGTTTTCTGTGCTTATTAAGTATAGCCTAGTCATATTATAACTTAAGTTTGGTTAATTACCCAATATAACTAACTGTGTTCATAATCTCTACTCAACTGCCATTTAAGCATTACGTAGGATTCTAGGCATTTAGTGTTTAGCTTATTGTTTCTAAGCCTCATTTAGCTTATTACATCATAATAGATTATTGGAACTCAATTTCATAGTTCAAATCAACCATTTGTTCCCAAAATCAAAAATCAAGGCTCATTAGGGGGTGTTTGGATTAGTGGATGTCAACACTGTTTCTTGAGTTTTAGTTGTTGAATTTGGTCTATGCAGTACTCATTAGGTCTTAGTAAGGCATTTTAAGCATAAAAACAATTGGTCTTTTGGACCAAAGTCAAAATCTCTTTGTCATTGGTTAACTGTCATAGATTAGGTTCCAAGTTCTCATCATTTAGCTGCATTTGTTGTTAACTTAGCATAAATTAGCATCATTTCAGGTTATTAATTCATTTTTAATCATCTAGGATCTTTCAAAGTTCAATTTAGTCAACCTTTATTGTTCATGTAAAACGTCAAAATTGCATAGTGAGTCAGAAAACCAATTTTTGCATGATTTTTCCTGATTTTTCTACCTAGAATTAGGATTTGAGCTTTTCACATATTAAAGTCCCTCAGCTTATCTTTAGGAATCACCATTGTTCTTATTTTTCAGAATTATCTAAGTGCTTATTTTGGCTTATCAAAGTAACCTGCAGGGCAAGGTGTGTGCCCTGCACCTAGACTCAGTCCAATTGCCCATTTTTTAATTACCATATCTTATTCCCTGGTGGGCCCCACAACCTGAGTTTTGGCTTATTGGAAAGCCAATAAGCCAAACTTTAAATTCTATAGCTTATTTCATGCTTATGAGCTTAATAGCTAGGGCTGCTTGCCCCATTTAGGTTGTCCAATTTCATACTTCTGCTGAGAACTCAGCTTTTGTACCCATTTTCCATGCCCTCCCCTGCCTTCAATAGTGGGCCCCAGAGTATGAGTTTTAGTTTTTTGGAAAGCCAATAAGCTCAGCTTATTGGTTCCACTATTATTTTGGGGTTCCAACCTTCCTAGTGGGCCCCACAGACCTGCAAAAGTGGCCAATTTGGCCTGTGTGGTCTGTGGTGAATGTGGATTTGCTTATTGCTTATTTCAAGCTTATTTCTTGTACTTCTTTGTTTCATTTTGCTTAATTCAAGCCTCTTTAGGAATGTTGTAGCTTATTTGTCCTTGTGACTTCATTTGGTAGTTTTTTCAAGTTTCCACAAATCCTAATAAGCTGCAAGTTCAAAGCTAATAAGCACTTGGTTCCCCATTTGTGCTTATTTCTGAGATTCAAGCAAAGTTCCTTTGTTAAAGTTGTTTATTTTTAATTTATAAATAGTTTTGAAAAAAGAAAATCCAGAAAAATCAAGTATTAAATTAAGTGATAGTTTCTATTTAATTTTATTTATCTTTTTAATTTTCCTTTTTAGGTTTTTATTAAGTAATTTGCAATTTTATATTTTTCTTAATTTTCTTTTATATTAAAGTATTTTTAGTAATTTTTCCAGAATTTTATAATGTCATTTAGTATTTATTAGATTTAATATTAGTTTAATTAATTATTAATCAAAATTTAAGTATTAAATAGTAAAATTAGTTTTTATTATGTACTGCCTAGTTTTTATATTTTTCCTAGGTTTTATATGTCATAAAATAATTTTATGAAACTTTTCATAATTTTCACTGTTCATTTTCTATTTTTCTTAATTTAATTTAGGTTTAATTAATTAATAATAATTAGATAAAAAGTTATAAAAATATAATTTTAATTTTAAAATTAGTTTTATAGTATTTTAGATTTTTCCAAATTTAATTTTCATATTTTTAGTGTAATTTTATAATTAGTTATAGTTTATGTTAATTTAAATAATTACAAGTAAATAGGAAATTAGTAATTAATTAATAATAAATAATTAAATAGTGTAAAAATTATTTTTCTTTTTTTTCTTAATTTTCTTTTATTATTAGGATTGTAAAAATATAATTTTCATATCCGTAGGTATCTTATTTCTATAAAACTCGTGTTTTATTTCGTACGTTCACGTAACTTTAATTTTAACGTACGCGGTTTTAAGTTTTAAACGTTTATGGGTTTTCTAATTTTACAATCTTGTTAATATAGCTTATTCAAGCTATTTCCTTGTATATTTCAGTAGTGTAATCAATCACAACCCTTTCCTGTCCAAATTCACCCGATCACAAACCCGTTTTAATACCTTTGCTCGCCTCATCGGGACATAACGACCTAGTGATACCCTATATTACCCGGAAGCATTGACTCTAAGTCGTTTGACCTTTCTGACTATTCACTTGGTCAATTTAGGTTGATCGTTTGGAGCCAATCAAATTTTGGTGCCGCTGCCGGGGAGGTTGTGAGCGTATTTTAAACGGTCTTTGCAGGTTAGTGAATCTGGATATACGCTCATTGTATATTTACCATCCTTTTTCATATTTTCATAAAAACCAAAACGAATCGCAAATTTTACCATATCAGATTACTCAAAGATTACTTAGTGTGATCTGCGAGGAAACGACTTGTCTTTCAAAAAGATTACCAAAAACATTTTAAATAAGTTTTCAATGAACACAAAAAACCCAAAAATATTCTTCTTTACCCTTTATCCATTTGATTCTACCTTCTTATACCTCTCTCATGTATAATTCTTATGGCGTCTCTCGGCTACACATGTTTTCATTGTAAAAGCCCGATTGAGAACGGCTATCATTGTTTCCGGTGTATTTGTGAGAAGTGTGGAAATAATTGTAGTAAAATATTTTGTACTGTGTGCAATTTGTTCTTAAATCAAAAGTCTCTCAATGATTCACCAAATTCTTCCAACTACCGTTCACAGCCCGAGATACGTGCTATTAATGACAAACCATCAAGAACTGATCCTAACCTTTCACGGTTTATGGTTAAAAGTTTGTCAAGCAAACGTACAAAGCTTAGAGCAGTGACTAAAAAGAATGACTTGCCTAATCTTCACGTTTATCAAGAACAAAAACCAGAGACCATAACGGAAGTGGTGGAAATTCCTAGCTCTCAGAGCACACCACTTGTCCTACCTCCGGATTTTATTCCTTGTGTCGGTTGTGGTGAACTGCTTTTGGGTTTGCCATGTCATTGGTGTACATGTGAACAATGTGGTAATGATATTCGAGACGAAAGTTGTTTGTTTTGTGGTTCGAGGAATTCGTTTGCTTATGATCCTAATCAGAACTCACTCAACGACTCTTCAAATTTTTCCAACTACCCATCAAATTCATACGAGCAAGAATCATATTATCCAAATCTCAATGATGCATCATATCAAAATACACCAAGTTTTTCTTGTGAGTATTGTGGAGGCCCTAACTACAGCTCTGATTTTCAAACTAGGAATCAGTTTGTCTATGAACAGATTCCTTGTAACAATCATGAATTTGGCTTTGACCACAACCTACATGAATCACAGTCACATCAGTTTCATTGGTGTGACTAATGTAGAAACTCACATTTCGGTTCAGAGTGTCTTATTAGGAACACACCTATCTATGAGTATGTTCCTGATGACAATTCTGACGAAGATGCCGAAGATGCACTTCTCATTCATCTTCTGGATTTACTGAAAAATTTGAAGGGTCGTAAACATTCCCATGATAATCCAAATCAAAAATCGATGGAAGAATTGTTAGCTGAAGAATAGACTGCTAAAATAAATTCCCAGATTGCCATTTAGAAATCTATTAGAGTAAATTGAAAAAAAAAAAAAAAAAAAAAAAAAAAAAAAAAAAAAAAAAGCAGCCAGATCTAGCTCTTGATTTCGTTTCATTCCTTATGACAGTGATGATGAAGATACCCTTGATATTCTTTAATTTTATAAAGATTCATCTAGTTCATCAATTGAGATTCCATTAGTTGAGATCCTATCTCAGTCAGCTGTTATCACACCCGAGGTTCCCACTCACTCTCTGAGCATGGGGGACGAGCATCTTGACACTGTTCCTGAAAAGGAATCAGACGAATTCATAAAGTCTAGTGTTGAGGACCTTGTCCCAATCCCAAGAGAGTCATAGGGAATTCTTGATCATATGTGTGATATCCCTCCTCCTCTTATCTTCCCAACTGATCATGTTGAGATGTTCTCCGATTCTAATGATGATGATTCGTTATCTTGTGGAGACATCATTTATATGGAAGAATTACCTTCTGAGCTAGTTAGCTTAGAAGAATAGAATGATGAAGAGATTGACACTGAAATCCAAGATGAAGCTCTTCGTGCTACATTACTGAATGTCAGTCTTCTCATTTCTAAAATCGAGGCTTTCAAAGAGAAACCTATTTCATCTCCTATCCCCATTAAGGATAGTGACATTTTTTCCAATGATTCTATACCGGAATTTGAAGCCTTCACTTTTGATCATATGGGAGAGAAGATTAGTGGCAGTATCACTTCTCATTCTCAAATTTCTCTCCCCGAATATGAGTCATTCCCCTTCGAGGAGTTCTCCCGTGAACTCACTCATATCATATCTCCACCGGAGTATGATAACTTCTACTTTGATCTAGACAAAGATGATCCTTGTGTTCCGGAGGGAAATATTCTCAACCCTGAGAATTTTCTTGATATCAAAATCCCATCCCTCCCGCCCATAATATGTCTAGATCAAATGAGCTTCAATGATGATATTCATGATATACCAATTATGAATTCTCTTTCTGATAATGATGAGTTAGTCTTGATTGTTATCAAGATCTTTCTTCCATTTTTCACCTACCGGGTGACTTCTCCTGTTCTTCACTCCTTCGGGAATGAAGACATTATCTTCGACCCCGGCATCACCGCTTATAGTTTATAATATTTAAAGCCGGGTACTTATCTCATCAGTTTGGAACTTTCACGTGCTTCAAATGTTTGTCCAAACATCTTGAATGAAAGTCCGATGGAGATTGTTTCTTCCACATCTTGCTTCCCCAAGAACAAATGAATTCGGGGTCGAGTCAAACTAGCGACTCGGTAAACAAAAACAGTAGCATGCATATTGGGTTTTCACCCTAAGTGTGGGGGAGTTGCCCATGCTGTTGTTACCATGTATATATATATATATATATATATATATATATATATATATATATATATATATATATATATATATATATATATATATATATATATATATATATATATATATATATATATATATGTATGTATATCTATAAATAAAGTGAAAAAAATGGTGTTTCCACATTTAGCTTGTAATGTTGCCTTTTTACGTTCAAAGAGTCGGCATAATAGCCGGGACTTTGAATATTGAGGACAATATTCAATTCTAAGTGTGGGGGGAATTCTAGCGAATTTGATCACATTTTACCTTCTAGTGCCCCCGTTTTTGGCCCAAAAAATTTTTTAAAAATTTCACTTGAGCATCAAATTTTTATGGTTATCAGTCCACCACGTCTAACCGACATAAGGACTGACTAATCCAGGAGCAAACGGTTCTTGGTAAAGATATACCAATTCCGTTTATGGCTGACAATTTGCCAAAAATTGTATGGTATTCAACTTACCATGTCCTAAAAAGTAAAAGAGTTGGCTAGCCCGCAAGATTATGGCTTGTGGTAAAGGAAGTGGAAAGCCATAATTGGTAATCAACTCACCAAGATGTTGACTGTGTTTCATCAAGAGTTGGCTAGTCCAGAAGCAAACGGCTTCTGGTAAAGATAAATCAAATCCGTTTAAAGCTGATGGTTTGCTCAAAATCATATGGTTATCAGTGTACCATAGTTCTTACTTGAACTGAAACATTTGGTTACTCCAGAAGTAATGGCTTTTAGTAAAAAGACATAAAATCCATTAAATTTTCAAAACATATTATTTTTGGATTCTATATTGCTAGGGACTAGCAATAGTTTAGTGTGGGGGATTGATGAGTGCTCAAACACTCATCATTTTTTGTCAATATGAACTGCAAAAACATTTAAAAACACTCAGAAATGCATTAAAATACTAAAAATTTCCCAATATTGTGTTTTATATGTTTCAGATGCAAAATGAGTAAAAACAGATGAAAAATGAACAAAGTTTGCATAATTGGCAGTTTCAGTCCCCCAACTTTCACAAATTGACAAAATTGGTCCCTAGTAAAATATTTTTGAAAGAAAAATCAACCCAAGTCCTTTAAAAGTCAAAAGTTATCAAAAAATGATCCTTGGGTGAAAAGTTTAGGAAATTTACAATTTTGGCCCTCAAGTTTGAGTTTTGGAAGTTTTAGTCCATGGGCATTTTTTAAATGGGTAATTTACATTTCAAGTCCGTGGGAAATCACAATTTATCACAAACGGTCCTTGGAGTAAAGTTTTCACAAATTGGCAAAAACGACCCCTCAACTTTGATTATTGGCAATTTTGATCCCCGGATGTCTAACTTTGGATGAAAAATGACAAAGGACCTTGGAATAGTGAAACTTGGCAATTTTGGACCTTATAACAACTTTGGAAAAATGGTAAAACTGGTCCCTCAATTTTCAGCAGTTACATAATTAGTCCTTGAGTTATTTAACTTAACCAATGGGCCCTTTGTATTAATAAACCCAAAACAAACCAACCTTATACCTCCCAATCCAGTCCACCAACTAACCCCTTAAGCCCAATCCATCACCCCTTAAGCCCAACTCACTCACTCCCTCCCGTTTTAATAATAAAAACGGGTCAAACCCCGTTGACCTCTCTTCCCTCCCACAAATACCACCACCACTTGGCCTGCTACCCCCTAAAAACCCTCCCCCTGCTCCCCTATTTTCTCACCAACCTCACCTCCACCACTCCTCATGTCCCCTCCTCATTAATTATCCCACCTACACCTCACCAAACCCACCCAATTGCAAATTGGGTTTTCCCGCCAAAATCCATGTGGGGGGCTGAGATCAAATTGAACTTATCCTATGGCTCAAAATAAAAGTGGGAAAGATAGTGGAAGTACCCAGGGTCTATAAAAATGAAGAGGGAGAAAGAAAAGAGCAGTTAGTTAATATAGAATAGTAGTTAGAGTAGATTAATTGTAGTGTAATTCAATTATGTCGAATTAATATTAAATAGCTTTTCAGTTGTGATTTCTAGTTGTAAAAGTTTGTAATCTGTTCTCTTAGTGTATTATGAGTTGCATGTTGTTACAATCTCAGGTTTTCTTTATATAATTCAACTTTTAGTGTTTATAAGTAAAAATTCCATTTTTACTAAAAGGTGTTAAAAGTTGTGGCCATCTGTTTGTTTAAGCTTATTTAAGCTCAGTTAAAAGTTTTTCAAAGTTTTTAAGGTGAATAAATTAGTGTAGCGCAGTTTATCAAGAATCATAGAAAATAGTCCATAAATGGAAAATTCAGTTTGGAGATTGATTGAAGCAAGGTTTAAGGGTGATCTTGGATTGCAAAGGTTTTAGAAGCCTCAGGGAGGTGTTAGGATAGGTGTTGTACCATGGACCTTGGTTCTTGATCTCACAGGAAGCATTTGTAAGCCTTTTTTCTTATTTTCTTGTAAAATATTGTAGCTTTGCTTATTCTAGCTTATCGTTTAGTTTTCTGTGCTTATTAAGTGTAGCCTAGTCATATTATAACTTAAGTTTGGTTAATTACCCAATATAACTAACTGTGTTCATAATCTCTACTCAACTGCCATTTTAGCATTACGTAGGATTCTAGGAATTTAGTATTTAGCTTATTTTTTCTAAGCCTGATTTAGCTTATTACATCATAATAGATTATTGGAACTCAATTTCGTAGTTCAAATCACCCATTTGTTCCCAAAATCAAAAATCAAGGCAGATTAGGGGGTGTTTGGATTAGTGGATGTCAACACTGTTTCTTGAGTTTCAGTTGTTGAATTTGGTCTATGCAGTACTCATTAGGTCTTAGTAAGGCATTTTAAGCATAAAAACAGTTGGCCTTTTGGACCTAAGTCAAAATCTCTTTGTCATCTTTGTCATTGGTTAACTGTCATAGATTAAGTTCCAAGTTCTCATCATTTAGCTGCATTTGTTGTTAACTTAGCATAAATTAGCATCATTTCAGGTTATTAATTCATTTTTAATCATCTAGGATCTTTCAAAGTTCAATTTAGTCAACCTTTATTGTTCATGTAAAAAGTCAAAATTGCATAGTGAGTCAGTAAACCAATTTTTGCATGATTTTTCCTGATTTTTCTACTTAGAATTAGGATTTGAGCTTTTCACATATTAAAGTCCCTCAGCTTATCTTTAGGAATCACCATTGTTCTTATTTTTCAGAATTATCTAAATGCTTATTTTGGCTTATCAAATTAACCTGCAGGGCAAGGTGTGTGCCCTGCACCTAGACTCAGTCCAATTGCCCATTTTTCAATTACCCATATCTTGTTCCCTGGTGGGCCCCACAACCTGAGTTTTGGCTTATTGGAAAGCCAATAAGCCAAACTTCAAAGTCTATAGCTTATTTCATGCTTATGAGCTTAATAGCTATGGCTGTTTGCCCCATTTAGGTTGTCCAATTTCATACTTATGCTGAGAACTCAGCTTTTGTACCCATTTTCCATGCCCTCCCCTGCCTTCAATAGTGGGCCCCAGAGTATAAGTTTTAGTTTTTTGGAAATCCAATAAGCTCAGCTTATTGTTTCCACCATTAGTTTGGGGTTCCAACCTTCCTAGTGGGCCCCACAGACCTGCAAAAGTGGCCAATTTGGCCTGTGTGGTCTATGGTGAATGTGGATTTGCTTATTGTTTATTTCCAGCTTATTTCTTGTACTTCTTTGTTTCATTTTGCTTAATTCAAGCCTCTTTTGGGAATGTTGTAGCTTATTTGTCCTTGTGACTTCATTTGGTAGCTTTTTCAAGTTTCCACAAATCCTAATAAGCTACAAGTTCAAAGCTGATAAGCACTTGGTTCCCCATTTGTACTTATTTCTGAGATTCAAGCAAAGTTCCTTTGTTAAAGTTTTTTATTTTTAGTTTATAAATAGTTTTGAAAAAAGAAAATCCAGTAAAATCAAGTTTTAAATTAAGTGATAGTTTCTATTTAATTTTATTTAAATTTTTAATTTTCCTTTTTAGCTTTTTATTAAGTAATTTGCAATTTTATATTTTTATTAATTTTCTTTTATATTAAAGTATTTTTAGTAATTTTTCCAGAATTTTATATTGTCATTTAGTATTTATTAGATTTAATATTAGTTTAATTAATTATTAATCAAAATTTAAGTATTGAATAGTAAAATTAGTTTTTATTAAGTACTGCCTAGTTTTTATATTTTTCCTAGGTTTTATATGTCATAAAATAATTTTAGGAAACTTTTCATAATTTTCACTGTTCATTTTCTATTTTTCGTAATTTAATTTAGTTTTAATTAATTAATAATTAGTTTTTAATTAATAATAATTAGATAAAAAGTTAGAAAAATATAATTTTAATTTTAAAATTAGTTTTATAATATTTTAGATTTTTCCAAATTTAATTTTCATAATTTTAGTGTAATTGTATAATTAGTTATAATTTAGGTTAATTTAAATAATTAAAAGTAAATAGGAAATTAATAATTAATTAATAATAAATAATTAAATAGTGTAAAAATTATTTTTCTTTTTCTAAAAATTTTCTTTTATCATTAGGATTGTAAAAATATAATTTTCATATCCGTAGGTATCTTATTTCTATAAAACTCACGTTTTATTTCGTACGTTCACGTAACTTTAATCTTAACGTACGCGGTTTTAAGTTTTAAATGTTTCTGGGTTTTCTAATTTTACAATCTTGTTAATATAGCTTATTCAAGCTATTTCCTTGTATATTTCAGTAGTGTAATTAATCACAACCCTTTCCTGTCCAAATTCACCCGATCACAAACCCGTTTTAATACCTTTGCACACCTCGTCGGGACCTAACGACCTGGTGATACCCTATATTACCCGGAAGCATTGACTCTAAGTCTTTTGACCTTTTTGACCATTCACTTGGTCAATTTAGGTTGACCGTTTGGAGCTAATAACTCACGGCTTTGTTTTTGTGGCCTCATTTGAAGACTTCCCGGCAGGTCACCCAAGCCAGTGCTACTCTCACATGAGCACGCTTAACTGCCAGTTCCTAAGAAGTCCACCTGCAGTAGACCACAAAAAGCGTTGTGTCATTGTAAGGCGAATGTTATCTTATGAGCCCAGCATCTCTCCAGGCCACAGCTGATGTGGGATTTGCCTAGAGTGTTACACAGATTCTCTTCAATCTTCTTTGTTCTCAGATTGTATATTATGAAGGCTTTACTAACCATAGAGTACCCAACAAAGAAGCCTTCATCTGACTTTTCTGCAAATTTACCCAGATAATCTATGGTATTGAGAATTGTAACATGACATCCAAATGGTCTCATGAAATCCAAGGTAGGAGGTCTACCTCTGAATAACTCATAGGGTGTCTTATTCTTTGTCTTCATCACTAAAACCCTGTTCTGAATATAACAAACAAAGTTAACTGCTTCAGCCCAAAAGGTGACTAATAACTTGGAATAAGCTAACATGGTTCTACCAGCCTCAATCAGTGTTTTGTTTCTTCTTTCAGTTACTCCATTTTGCTGAGGAGTTCTTGCTACACTGAATTCTCTCTTAATACCATTCTCTCTGCAAAAGTCATCCATAACTCTATTCTTGAACTCTGTCCTATTGTCACACCTGATAATCTTGATCTTCATATCAACTTGGTTTTCTACTTCAATGATAAAAGTTTTAAGGATGCCAGTTGTTTCATCCTTGGTTTTTAGAAAGAAAACCCATGTAAACCTGCTAAAATCATTAGTTACAACAAGACAATATTTCTTCAAATTTATGCTCCTCACAGATGTAAAACCAAACAAGTCCATATGTAACATATAGAGAGGGTGAGCAATTGAGTTATAGGCATTGGTCTTGCAAGAAGCTCTATGTTGCTTGTCTTTGAGACAGGCAACACAGGTTTGGTCATTCTCAAATCTCTTCTCTAGTAATCCTCTGACTAAACCATCTTTCACAATCTTGTTGATGGTCTTAAAGTTAACATGACCAAGTCTTCTGTGTCATAACATGGATTCATCCAATGTGGCCTTTGCAAGCAAGAAAGTAACATCATCTTTAGCCACAATGTTCTTCATGTCAATGCTGTATAGATTGCCTTTTCTAGGAATTTTAAGTAAAACCTCACTTTCATCAGGTAACTTATAATCCTTAGATATGACAAAACATTCATCTTCTGTAAAAAGAACTCTGTGTTTCTTGTCACACATCTATGACACACTAAAGAGATTATACTTAAGCTCTTTCACATAGTATACATTCTCAAAATCCAAATTTCCAGCTTTGATAGTGCCTTTGCCAGAAACTTTACCACTAATTCCACCTCCAAAGCTGACAAATTGTCCATCATAAGGTTTGAAATCTGTAAGATAGGACTTGTTGCCAGTCATGTGCCTAGAACATCCACTGTCTGAATAGCCTTGATCTTCTTTAACCTTTGAATGTTCCTGCACATAAAATAAAGGAATTAGTTCCTTTTGGAGACCAAAGCCACAATTGACTTGGATCTGCCTCGTGTATTAATATAGTTGAATCTGTCAAAGGTCATTGACACACCATTGGGATTGTTAGAGTTGTTAATTCCTTTAGTTTTCCATTCCTAACGTGTTGAGGCCTTCACAACATTTCCCAATTTTACCCCTTTCTTGTTTACAAAATCAGCAGTGGTGTCTTTTGGTCTAGCTGTGGCAACTGCTGGCTTAGCAGTGGCAATTGCTGGTTTAGAAATTTTAGTTTTTGGAACCCACTTCTGATTGTAAACAACCTTCTTCTCATAAAAGGTCTTATTACCTGTTTGTGCAGATTTAACAAAAGTTGTAATAGGTTGGGCACTTTTAACAGGTGACTTTGGGTAAGCAGTGTTAACTTTTCTAGCATTTGTAAGAGGTTTGATGCCAGATTTTAGTTGAACTCCACTAGGAATCATATTACTTAATGGATTAGGGTGAGTATATTTTTGAAAATTGTTTTCATTCACCCTTGTGTTCCCAAAAACTTCCCTTCCTCCCTTATGGTAGTTACAATTAGCATGAAGATGATCAAAACTATCACAGATGTGACATGCTTTGTTGTTAAACACAAAATCACTACCAAATTGTTGAGACTTAAGATTATTCCAGTTCCTCTGGTTTCCCCTAGGAGCTGGTGTCCTGTTTCTATACATCTCAGCATATTTTATAGTGGGCCTAGTTTGATAAGCTTGTTTCCTAGGCTCTTCTTTTTCAACTTTAACAACTTTAGGAACACTTGTTTCTTCTTCAACCTTAACACGTTCTTCCACTAGAGATGAATCAATAGCACTCTCAAATGCATCAGTCTCTACCTTAACCTTTTCATCAATAGCTTCTTTCACAAATTGAGGACCATAAGACCTAATTGGTTCTTGAAACTCTTTTATCCCTGTATGTGCTAGATCTTTGCCTGGAGGTGCTGGAACACCTCTTAATGGTGGGGGGGACAGACTTGTAACCTACACCTGATTTGGCCTTATTAACCACTTGTGCTTCCCAAATTCTTCTTATAGAAACATAGCAATATGATCGTTACTGACTTGATCGTCAGAGGGGGTTCCCTCAAGCTCAGCCCGATGACCTCTCTAACGAGTTTTCTTTGTCTTTTCAGCACTGTTACCAAAGATCCGAAGTCAAGGTCAACACAAGTCAAATGGTCAGCTCAACACCTTGACGATCATGTCGATTTTGGTATCATCATAGTACATAAATAAAGTAGTCACATACAACGGCAGTAAAAATATCAATAATATATTATAGCACTAATTATAATAAGGGAATAACATCCTGCGTACTATCTCCCTTAGACTACCTTTATCAATAGATTGTCAACCGGGTTGGATGGGAAAAAAACAAAAAAAATAAATATATTATATTGGGGGTGAACAAAAAAAAAGATTGGATTGACAACCTAAGATCACATGACAACCAAAGATTACAATTCCAATATGCCACATGTCAATATTAATATTTTAATAGCTACTTGTTTTTTTCTTTACTTTTTCTTTTTTCTTTTTAATACTTATATTATTTTAATTTTGGTTGTTGATAAATGGTAAAAAAAAAATATGAATCAATTGTATGTGTTAGTTGTGTATGTTGAGGGAAGAGAAAATAATATTTTAATAAAAAATTGGGTTGGGTTAGGTTATTGATAAACATAATCTTGACAACAATATATTATCATTATTATTATTATTATTATTATTATTATTATTTACACTTTTCATCCTTCAAGATTTTAAATTATACATGAACCATCATCTGCTATAATACAACAACAGATAATCTTACCTACAATTTGTAGCCGGGATCATTTTGCCTTAGAATAATCAGAATAATACTTAAACATCCAAGTAATAGAGAAAATATATGCATACTCCACTTGAAATGATCACGTAGTTATCTGGTTAACTAGTCCTATTTGGTGCCAGGGTTTATCGAGACCACAATGATTCTAACTGACTCGATAAATTTTCCTATTAGTTTTGTTCTTCGATATTGGTTACATTTCATCTAGTTCAGTCTAGCTTTGTTCAAACTGGATGCACACTTTTATGTTACTTTTTATAACTAAATGGAAAAGAGCACAAAAGAGAGACCATAAAGAATTTAAGTTGAACTTAACCTGCTCTAACCCGCAAGAAAACACATTGACCTGCAAATGCACCACCTTTTCTAATTACATACGTATTAGATTATGGCAAATTAATCTTGGGTGGCTTTTCTAGTTCACAAAATAAACGGGGTGAGCATGTTGGGTAACATGTTACAAAAACAATTGGATTGCCACAAACGCATCTCTGTAATTACTATTCCAACGTTGCAGACAATTAATGTCTTTGGATGATTTTCAAACCATTTGGCACATCCTTTTATGGTTAAATTTTATAGCTTTAACCTGTTAGAATGTAAAATCAGCTAGCTAACTATTTAAAATTGGTACCTTATGAACAGCGTTGCAACACAGTTTACATACATGTATAGTGCATAACAGATTATGTTCAGTAATACAGCACTATCCCAACACAAGAAAAATGAAAACACGTAGCAACCCGATCTCTAACTTTCTACGACCATCACTGAAATGACATTGCATCACAAAAGATAATACAGTCACATAAACAGATGTGATTCGAATACAACTTCATCACATAACATACTAGCATATGCATAAAAAGGAGATTAAACCAGGTCTTTAGGACACAAAAGATAATACAGTCGCATAAAAAAAAACATAGCTTACAATAACCGTGCAGGAAAAGAGTATTAAGGCTTTATCATAACGACATTGCTTGGGCTTCAAAGATAGTTTTATGCAGCTTCATATTCCTTACATGAACTGACCAATTACGGAGTTGCATATACGTTCAAGTCCCTTCTTCTTGTCCTCTATCACATTGATTTCTGCTACCTTATTCACATCGAGCCAGTTCATTGCCTCCTCAACCACATCATCCATCTTCTTCAAATCTTCCAGAAATAGCTTGCGCCTGATGTTGCCGTCCTTTAATTTTGTTTTTATGGCATAAATGTAATCTTCCAATGCATTATAGGCCTCTACCTTCTTTTTGTATTGTTGATCATCAAGTTTGTACCTTTCTGCATCTTCCAACATCTTCTCAATTTCATCCTTTGTAAGTCTTCCCTTGTGGTTTGTGATTGTGATGTTGTTCTTCTGATGGGTTGTTGGTTCTTCAGCTGAAACTTTTAGAATACCATCAGCATCAATGTCAAATTGAATCCTTGCTTTTGTAACACCCCTGGGGGCAAGAGGAAGGTTGGAAAGCTCAAATTCACCTAGTAAACTGTTGTCTGTAGCTCGACTTCTCTCACCCTGATAGACTATGATAGTAAAGCAAGATTGGTAGTCGTAACTTGTAAAACCCATCGAGTCCTTCATAACAGGGATGGGTGTGTTTTTTGGGATCACGACAACCATGTCTTCTCCATGTGACTCCCAACCAAGTGAAAGAGGGGTGACATCCAATAACATCAAATCTCGAACCATTTGATTGCCTTTTCCATTCAATTTTGCAGCCAAAACTGCTGCACCATATGCAACAGCCTCATCTGGATTGATAGTCTTGCAGAGGTCTTTACCATCAAAGAAATCCTGCAACATTCTTTGGACCTTTGGAATCCGGGTCGACCCGCCAACTATAACCACCTCATCCACTCTATTCTTCTCCAATTGCGCATCATCTAAGCAACCTTGCACAGACTCCATGCACTTATTGAAGAAGTCCATATTCAGCTCCTCAAATTTGGCACGCGTTAATTTTGATGAAAAATCAACACCATCATACAAGCAATCAATTTCTATGAAAGTTTGAGTCGTTGACGATAGAATCCTCTTTGCTCTCTCAGAAGCAACCCGCAACCTTCCCAAAGCCCTAGAATTCCCGCTTATATCTTTCTTGTATTTCCTCTTGAATTCTGCCACAAAGTATTCCACGATTCGGTTATCAAAGTCCTCACCACCCAAATGAGTGTCACCACCAGAAGCTTTCACCTCAAACCTCCCTCTATTGATGGTGAGAACAGAGACATCAAAAGTACCTCCACCCAAATCAAATATAAGCACGTTTACTTCACCACTATTTGTAGAGTTTTGGTGCAGCCCATAAGCAATTGCAGCTGCTGTAGGTTCATTTAGCAAACGTAGAACATGGAGACCGGAAACAATAGCTGCATTCTTAGTTGCTAGACGTTGTGAATCATTGAAATAAGCAGGAACGGTGATCACTGCGCTTCTCACGTCAGTGTTGAGGTACGCATTAGCTACCTCTTTCATCTTGGTGAGAACCATGGAAGATATTTCTTCAGGAGCAAAGTGTTTCTTATCACCCTTGTATGTGACTACGATCATAGGCTTACCATTTTCTCCTCCTATTATTTTGAAAGGCCAAACCATCATGTCACCCTGCACAATGGCATCATCATACCTTCTTCCAATCAATCGTTTTGCATCTGAAAATTCCAAGCAACAAAAAATAGCATCTAGGCATTAGATTGAAAGTAAAACTGAAATTCAAAAACAATTAACACCAGATTGACAATGGCAATTGAAGTGCACCATACTCCATATCAAACGTAAAACAAGTTTTTCAACTGTTTCCCATTTAATTGCCGTTGTACTCAAGCATTAGCGCTAAAACGTAACATTATTTTAGTGAGAACAATGATAATGTTCAACTAATAATAAATATAGTCAACATTATCCATGCTTAAAACCTAATATGTGCACTAAATCTAAGATATTAGCATAAGCAATAAAAAATTAAAAAAAAAATGTTTGTAAAACTAATATTTGATAAGTTTCTTATTGATACTATCAAAATGACATCAACATCGACTTATACAATTTTAGATTATTTCTCTATTCAAAGCATTTGTATGTATTTTCACAAAATGTTTGATAACTGAGTGTACTTCCCTGGCCTGTCCGAGAACGATACATAGAAGCCAAAGTTAAGCGGCCACTTAGGAGCGTATGGGTTCATAATGAAATATAACCATATCACAAAAATCCCCCGCAGAACCAACTAAATTACGCATCAAGGCTGCCCCAAAATTGCAGCCTACGGAGACCCAACTTGGTTCTCCATCGAGGAATTACAAACAGCCACCACTTAGCTAACCCCTTGGGATTGCATTAGTATGTACATATATTAGTGTGAGCCTAGAAACTTTTTTCTTTTCTTATTCACACTATTTAGTACTGACAATAGAGATGCTCAACCTCTGTGCGACCTAGTTTATTAAAAGATAGTCCAAGTAAAGTCTCTAAACGATGAATATTTACCTACTTGAACAAAATATCTTAATGTGTATATTTTTCAAGTTTGGTTACATTCTGATTTATTTTAACAATTAAACGGTATTGTATCCATCAAAATGATCTCAAATATAGTCAGGGGCGCTTTAAGCCTTTTAAAGGCCTAAAGCGAAGACTTAAATCACACAACATTTTACGCATATACTTTTTTATGTTTCCTCAAAATTTTTGCTCTAAATATACGCAAAAAATTTAATAAATTAATATGATAAAATAACTTCTTTCCGGTCGGTAAAATTTTACTAAGAAAATTAACAGAATTAAACTGACATATAGCAATTCCAAGCACATACTTGACATGGGAAAATGTTGCCTAATCACAAAAGGTGCGAATTGGCGGGAACCCTCTGACCCGGGTGCCATTTGGCACCCGCCATTATCCACCCCACAAGGAATAGCTCCGGCAATTCTCCTGGCAAGTTGGTGTCCAACTGGCCCAACTGGAGTGAGCAAGAGCCGAACTTCATATTAACCACAAAACCATTCAAGTTTCAATAGTGTTCAATTGTTGTGTAAATGTTCAAAATAAGTGCATTGTTTGATTGTGCCTTAATAATAAACACCCATCCCTGATTTTCACTAATCTCAACTAACTGAATATACAACCAACTTATTCACACATAAAAAGAAATATAAGTCACAAAATAATAGTAACAAAGTTTGAGAATTGTTCCGTTTTGGTCACTCAAACCTAAAAATTACATAAGAATAGAACACTTGTGAAACTTGATGGTTAAACCTAACCAAGAAAAGTATGAGTGACTAAATTGGAACACTAATAAAACTTCATTACAATTTAATGATTAAAAAGGAACCAAATAAAAGAAGAGATGATAAAAAGGGAAAACAATGTATACACGGCCTAAGAACATCGGAGGCCTTAAAAACTCAAATGCCTAGTTTTAGGGGTTTTTGTTACGATCTCACATCGGCAAAGTATGGGATTGGTTGGTGGATTATAAAGTCTAGTGTCCCCTCCTCTTTGAGCTAGCTTTTTTAGAGTGAATTTTACACCTATCAGTTTTATACTTGAGACTAGGGGTGGAAACAAGCCGAGCCAAGCCCGAGCCCGAGCCTGAGCCTGACAGAGCTCGAGCTTGGCTCGTTTCGAGCCTTATATTTTAAGCTCGAGCTCGGCTCGTGCTATGTTATATAGGCTCGGGCTTGGCTCAAGCTCGGCTCGTTTATACGATATGGAAATGAAAAAGTTAAAGCTTGGCTCGAGCTCGAGCTCATAATATATCTTTATTGAGCTCGTTAATAAGCTCGAGCTTGACTCGTATATATGTTTAGTACTTAAAATATCATAATGTCGTGTAGGCTCGCGAGCCCAAACTAGCTTTGTATATAAAGCTCGGACTCGAGCTCGACTAATAAATGAGCTCCAACTTAGGCTCGAGCTCGGGCTCGAACTTGTTTATGCTCAGCTCGTTCGAGCTTTTTACTGATCCGATCCCGAGCGGCTCGGCTCATTTCCACCCCTACTTGAGACACAATGTTTTTTTTTTTTTTTTTTTTTTTTGAAGGCAACAGACACAATGTGGAGTATATAATACAAGTGGCCAAGACTAGAACTAAAAAAGTTACTGTAGTGAAGAATATACCAAAAACGGTGTTGGTAGGGTTGGTTGCAGCTTGGTTTTTAGCCGCGTCACCTATCAAACGTTCAGTATCCGAGAAAGCAACGCAAGAAGGCGTAGTCCTGTTGCCTTGTTCATTAGCTATTATCTCAACTCGCTCGTGTTGCCAAACCGCAACACACGAGTATGTTGTCCCTAGATCAATTCCAATTGCGGGCAATGCATCTCTTCTTCCAGCCATATTATGGATGTAGATTCTTTAAAAAGGAAAAAAGCTTGCACAAACACGCTCGATCACACAAAATGACAAATGGTTGTAGCTATAAATTTGCCAGTAAGCTGTTCAAACTTTGGAGATATGAAAGGGTATTTGAAATTTACGTGATTGGGTTTTAAAGAAAGGAAAATGAACACTATGTTGAGAAATGAAAGGAAAAGAAAATGAAACTCTAAAAAACTAGTGTTCTCTAGTTTTTTTAAGAGAGGAAAATGAATGAAATGAGGAAATTTGAGGGATAATGTGGCTACAACTTTCCTTTAAAAAATGAGATGAAATAGAAATAATTAAAGTATTGCATGTGAAATAACAAAATTATAAATATTTTTTTGGTCAAATGGCACAAAAAGGTACTTAACTTAGGGTCTATTTTCAATCAAGTTACTATAGTTTTTTTCTTGCACAAAAGGCGGCCAACTTTTTTTTTGCAGATTTAGATTTTTTACTAACTTCCGTTATCCAATTCGTTAGAAAATTACATGTTTGGTCCTTGAATATGTATAATCATTTCATGCACACTACATCACCAACAAAAATTTCCAAAAAAACATTTTCACAAAAAATATAGAAATTTTTTTTTTTAAAATTAGAAATTAAAAAAAAATTATATAAAAATTTAAAAAATAGAAAAAAAAATTAAATTTACTAAAAAATTTAAAAAAAATGAAAAAATAAAAAATAAAAAGTCCAAAATTTTTTTGAAATAAAAAAATTAGATAATAAAAAAATTTTGAAAAAAAATTGAAAAACATTTTTTTTAAAAAATAATTATCGAAAAAAAAAATTTTGAAAAATTTTTCAAATTCAAAAAAAATTATTTTTAAAATTAATTATCGAAAAATAAATATTTTTTTCTAAATTCGAAAAATCTTTCCAAAATTTTTTTACGACAATTATTTTAAAAAAAATATATATATTTTCTAAAATTATTTTTTGAATTTTTTTTTTTTTCGAATTTTTTTTTTATTTTCTAATTTTTATTTTTTGAAAAAAATATTTTCAATTTTTTTTTGATTTTTTTTAAATTTTTTTAAAGTTTTTGGAAATTTTTTATTTTTATATATTTTAATTTATTATTATTTTTTTAATTTTGATTTTTCTTTCAAAAAAAATTTTGAATTTTTTTCTACAATTTTTTTTTTTTTGATTTTCTATTTTTTTAATTTTTATATAATTTTTTTTTCTTCTAAATTTTAAAAAAAAAAATCGATATTTTTTTTGGAATTTTCTTCGTGGTGATGGACTGTGCATGAAATGATTATACATATTCAAGGACCAAATATGTAATTTTCTAACGAAGTAGGTTAGCGGAAGTTAGTAAAATACATAAATCCGCCAAAAAAAAAAAAAAAAAAAAAAAAAAAAAAAAAAAAAAAAAAAAAAAAAAGTTGGCCGCCCTTTTGTGCAAGAAAAAAAGTATAGCACCTGGGAAACAAACCATAAGTTGGGTACCTTTTTATGCCATTTGCCCATATTTTTTTAACTTTAAAACTTAAAAATATGGATATAATTTTCAATGGACACACTAATTTTTAAATGGACTCACTATTTTTATTTTCGCTCTTTAATTTTCAATTCAAGAATACAAAGCCTTAATAATCTATTCTTCTTTTTCCTCTCTTTATTTTTCGACTCAAGAATACAAACTTTTTTTACTCTCCACTTTTTTTACTTTTCTTTTCTTCCTTATCAGTTTATTTTTTTTGAATAAAAAACTCGAGAATACAGTGGAAAAGAGTAAGAAATGGAAAAGAAAGGGAAGCATATGAAAATAATATGGAGGAAAAGGTAATGAAAGTCTCTGAGATAGTGGAAGAAAAAGAAAAGTAACAAAGAAAAGGTAATCAAAGTGTTGAGATAAAGAATCGTGTTTTTGGTAAAGAAGAAGAAAAATAATTTGTTCTTACATGTATGTTATTTGATTGTTATTGTCAAATTTTCTTAGAAATAGCATATTAATCTTTACACAACACATTTTGAAGTTCTTTTTTTTTTTTTTTTTTTTTTGTTGAAAATGAGGATTTTTTAAAAAACTCTCTTTTAAAAAAAACCTAAGAACACAATAACATTCTCATTTCCTTTCAAATTTTAACTCAAGAATACAATTTTTAAAGTGGAGTTTTTTTTTTTTTTTTTTTTTTTTTTTTTTTTTTTTTTTTTTGAGAAAAGTACGTTTTTTTTTCCGGGAAGAATTTTGAAATTGAAACTTTTTTAAAAAAACAACTATGTTTCCTTTTTTAAAAAGATTATATCGGGTTGCAACAATGGGGGTGTCTTTTATTTGTTAGAGATGCTACATCAACAAAACTTTTACAAAATTATATTCACACGATAGTTAGGCAATTAATTATGCAGAGTAAGAAAGAAGAAAGAGCAATAGATTCACTATATATGACAAGTCATTTTGTTAGTATAATTGTATAAACTCTTAATTGATATAGCATTTTTTTATTTTTTTATTTTTATTTATTATTATTTTTTTTAGCAACTAAGCCCTACGTAAATTTTGAGATGATTGTAGGGGTGAGCAGAAAAACCGAAATATCCGAATAAACCGAAAACCAAAACCGAACCGAACCGAAAATGACCGAATCGAACTTATAACCGAACCGAATTTGCCAAAACCGAACCAAACCGAACTTTTAATTCGGTTCTCGGTTTGGATATGGTTTTGGTAATCAAAACCGAAAACCGAACCGAAAACCGAATTCATATAAATTTATATATTTTTCATATATTTATATATATATAAAAGATCAATAAACGTTATATATATATATATATTTATATTTATGTTTATATATATATAAATAACAAAAAAATTCTATCCTAATATTAAAAAATATTTTTTATGTTTGAAATAACTTTTTTGGCAAAATATATTTGTATATATATATTTTTTTTTTAAATAAAGTGTGTAATTTGGTTAAACCGAAAACCGAACCGAACCAAACCGAACTAGAATTTAACCAAACCGAACCAAAAACCGAATTTGAATTCGGTTTGGTTTGGTTCACGGTTTGACTCTAAAAATTTTTTTAACCGAATTAACCGAACCGAATTAACCGAATAACCGAAAACCGAACCGATCAACACCCCTAGATGATTGAAATGGTTGCTGGGCCATCCTACCTATTGGTCTTTTCTACTTATGCTTGCTTCGTAAGTATTACTAGGAAGGATAGATAAAGTTATTGAAATTTAAATTTTGGGACCATTGAAATGGGTGCTGGGCCATCCCACCTTTTGGTCTATTTTTCGTATGCTTAGTTATGAAGTTTTATTTGAAAGGACTAAAGGGATATTCACGTGTTATGGTGCCGTACTCTGTGATTAAAATTTATGCATCAATAAAATAACAATATAAAGCTAATTAATCAGAGAAAAACGAGAAAAAAATGATATCAGACCGGTCCGGTTCAGTCGTTTTTACCAGTTCCGACGGTTCTCAGATTCGTTTTCGGACGGTTTTTAATGACGAACCGAACCGATTCTTGGTTAAACCCGTTGGTCCGGTCCGATCCGCTTTTTAAAATATCTGTACCATCAACTTGTTTGCCTATACATTGTATGAAGCTTTTTATGTTTTATTAGTTCGTAAAATATGTATAATAATATGTATTTTTTATTTTAGGTGTGTTTTAAAAATAATTTTTTTTAGAATAGTTAAAAAGTCAAATAGGTAGTTATGGTTAAAGATGATTTTTTCCTTATATTAAATTATATTCTTTATTTTAAGTAATTTTTTAATACATGTTCACATAAAATGCTTTAAAATGTTGCAAATAATGCTATCATAGCTATATTTATTAAAATTTGCATTTATTTATGATGAGTATGTTGCAAGCTATTGATTACATAGTAAAACCAACATAATTTCATAATAAGTAAGTATGTTAGCTTAATATTTTAATACTTTAATTTTGAGAATGTCACAAATGTTTTATAACAAGGTTTCCAGCCCTCGCGTTGCGGCGGAGTATTAGCACACGATAGTGTTGCGACAGTTGGATCTCTAAATGATAATATTGTAAACACCGGAACTGTCAAATTTTTTCTCGCTCAAGATCAGCTTACCTAATTAAAGAATTACAAACACATATCTACAAATCCACAAATAGCATACAAACCAAAAAGAAACTAACATACAATGCTAACGAGCCATTCATATAGCCATGAAATAATTCATTTAATTAAAGTTCTTATAATGTTTATTTATATTTACAAAAAGCACTTAAGATTTACCCAAATCTTTTCTTCTCGTACTCAAACAACAACTCTATTCTAATACATTTGAGAACTAAAAACAAACTGAAATGACAATTTTATAATTTGGAGTGTGCCAATCACTTCCCATTAAAAAAATACTAACACATATCTACAAATCCAAGAATAACATACAAACCAAAAAGAAACCAAATACAATTCTGATGAGCCATTCATATAGCCATGAAATAATTCATTTACGTAAAGTTCTTACAACTCTAACAAATTTGAGAACTTAAAACAAACTAAAATGACAATTTTATATTTTGTATATGTTCCTGTGGTGCAGCTTCTGGCCCTAATATATCCACAGTCATCTTCAAAATCTCCGTCAGCAACTTTTGAGTACTTGATCTATGCTGAACAAAAAGATGGGAGAGCAATACTGAATAATATGATGACCAGAAGGTCTGTTGCGTGAAAACATTGGCTTAGGCTGTGTATAGAGCCCCGATGATGATAACACTATTAGAAAGCTGAAAACACAAATTCAAATATAAGGAGAGATCCTTGATAACCTGTGAAACGACCAAATAACAGACTCCAAAAGATATCACAAACATTAAAAAAACACCAAGACGAACCCATAAATTCATTAAAGAAATCAGCAATAATGACAACATCTATGTCGTTTAAATCTGAATACATGAACTGACATATAAGAACAAATCTGTAAGCAGTTATAGAACTCTAAAGACGATCGGAAAACTACATCGAAGCACATTTAGCACAAAGGATGATTAATCTGCACATGTCTTATCAAGCCTACTTCATACAACAGTACATCCCCCCATATGAGAAATAAAAACTATAGCAGACACATAGGATTCTAAACTAAAAACCCTGATTCTTATTTTTGTTAGTAACACCTATGAAATCATCAGTATAACATATACGCAAGAGATAGTCATCATTTATTCTGCACACCAAAAAAATTAGCACCCAACACCTATGAAATATGCATATGATACCACATGTTAATAGCGAACTTATGTGACTAATAAGCCCATGATCAGCCACAGTCATAAGCAATAGGCTAAAATGTATTATTTTTAAAGACGAACAGTGAATGTCACTACAAAAATTTTTTCTCAACACATTCAACCTACATCAAGTAATTTTCCAAAACATTCCTATTATCAAATACAACAACAAAAGCTAAAGGTCAAGCGAAGAAACCTAAAAGTACAAAAAAGTAAGCAAAAACATACCAATTAACCGATAAAAAGAAACCTAAAGTGTAAACGCAGTAAGAAAAAACATAATAAATAACTGAGAAAAAGAGTACAACGGACCTTTCGATCCTCGGCTAACTTCTGTTGATATAAATAATGCCTAAAAACATTATTAACATATATCGATATCTCTATGTTTTGATAATCACAAAACGTAAACTCATTGAACTACAAATTATGACGTAAACAAGTATTTAGTCGTAAATATTTGCTTTAGCATCCATATCACTTAAGGTATGAATAAACAAAGTGTCTAATGCATTTTATGATCAAAGGAATTTTTATTTTTACAAACCTTACATTTTATTAAAGTGGGACAAACATTTTTAAAATTATACAAAACAATTTTGTATTTATAAGAAATGTTTTATTCAAAATAAATAATTTGAATTCAAATTTCAACCCAAAAAACGGCTACATTCTTCAGGAAAAACCTCCCCCACAAAAAGACAAAAAATCTGAAGAAAAAATATTTTTTTATTAGGCGGCCCCCTTAATTATACTAGGCGGTCCCCTTAATTATTAAGGGGACTGGCACCCAATTAAGGGGACCGGGCACGCTCCCAAACAGTATTTTTCCCCTTATAAATACCGGTTCATTCCACAGATTTTTCTCACCTTTTGCACCCCAAAACTTTTTGTTCTAGATCTCATTTCTATTCTCTAAAATCCTTTGATCATGCATACATAAATCTTTGTTTCAAAGTGATCCAAACCTCTACCTTTCAAGTGCAAGAGAAGAATACTTCAATCCTTCAAGAGAAGAAGTATTACAACTTGTTATGACCTCCACATCCAAGTTGTTAGAGCATCATCCATTATATCTATTTCTTTATGTAACTAGTTGTGAATATTTGATAGAAGATAGATTAGCAAGGTGTGTAGATAGAGTGAGTGTGTAGTAGATAGTTGTGAAGTAGAGAAGTTGGGAAGTAGATAGTTGTGAAGAAGATTGTTGTGAAGTAGATAGTTGTGAAGATAGATAGGTGTGAAGAAGTAGTGTTGTGATTAAGTAGTGACTAGGTGTGAAGAAGTAGTGTTGTGATTAAGTAGTGACTAGGTGTGAAGAAGTTGTGTAGAAGGTGTGAATAAGTTGTGACGAAGTTGTGGTGTGTATATTGGTGTGTAAGGTTTTCTCCGCCATAAGGGAACTTGTTGACATAGTGAAGAAAACTCTCGAGTAGGTGACTCGAGGAGTGGAGTAGGGCAAAGAAGGTGTCCTTGTAGCCGAACCACTATAAATCCTTTGTCTCGCGGTTAGATCTTTCCATATCTTACTTATCTCTCGTATATAGCTATAATTGTTTATATTGTGCATGTGTTGATTTCACATACTTAGCTTATATTATTATTGTTCATACTTAGATATAGTTGTTCATATTGTTCAAGATTTGAGTTCACATAAGATTGAATAAAAGTTTTAAAAGCAAACAAGGTTTTAAAACTAAACTAAGTTTTCATAATAAAATTAAAAGACGTAAAACTATTCAACCCCCCTTCTAGTTTTCCACAATTGGCATCAGAGCCAGGTTAAACAAGATTTTTAAAATATACTGTATTTTAAAACTTGTATCGATCTATGGAATCTGAAAAATATTTAGAAGGGCAATCTATGCAAAGACCACCACTATTTGAAAGTGATGGTTTTTTTTATTGGAAAAATAGATTCGAAACTTATGTGAAATCAAAAGATCTTGATCTTTGGCATGTCATTACCTTTGGTGATTTTCCCCCTATTCAATATAATTTTGAAACCAAAATGGATGAAATTGTATCTTTTGAAAAACAAAATGATGATTTGAAAAAGAAACTAGCAAAAAATAATGAGGCTAAAATGGTTATTTATAATGCGTTACCACGCAAAGAATATGAAAGAATTTTTATGTGTAAAACCGCAAAAGAAATTTGTGATTCTTTACTAATCACTCACCAAGGTAATAGTCAAGTTAAAGATAACAAAATAGATCTTCTTGTTCAACAATATGAACAATTTACGATTCCGGAGGAGGAATCAATAGATAATGCTTTTGCTAGGTTTAACACTATCATCACAAGTTTAAAAGCACTTGATGAGAATTTTTCTAGTAAGAATTTTGTTAGGAAATTTCTTAAGGCTCTTTATCCAAAATGGCAAGCTAAAGTTACGGCGATTGAAGAATCGAAGAACTTGTCAACTCTTCAACTTGATGAGTTGATCGACAACCTGAAAGTCTACGAAGCAATAATAAAGAAAGACTCCGAGATGGTCAATGGAAAAAGAGAGCAAAGCAAGTCAATTGCGTTGAAAGCTAGGAAGGAATCTAGTAACGAGGATAGCTCAACCTCCGAAAGTGATGACGAAGAATATGCGATGGCCGTAAGAGACTTCAAGAAATTCTTCAAAAGGCGAGGAAGATTCGTTAGACAACCGCATGATGAAAAGAAAGCAAACCAAAGAAATAAAGATGACAAAAATGGCAAAAGTGATAGGAAGTGCTTCAAATGTGGTGATCCAAATCATCTTATCGGAAAATGTCCAATGATGTCAAGAAATCAAAATCAAAAGGCGTTTGTTGGAGGAGCTTGGAGTGATAGCGATGACGATGAGAAAGAAATCACAAATGAGGAGAAATGTCTTATGGCTAAGACATCAAGCGAGGTACGTTCCGAAAGCGAATACTTTAGTGACGAAAATTTATCATTAGATGAAAAAGACCTAGATAGTGAATATAATAGGTTATGCAAATTATGTCAAAAGGTTATAGCTAAAAATAAGTCACTAAAACATATTAATAATCTATTAGAAAATGAAGTACTCGAATAAAATATTAGACTACAACATTTGAAAAAAGGAAAAAAAGTTTTTATAAAATGTAAAACATGCATAGAGGTTAATAATGAAAACGAAAAACTTAAAGATGAAATTTTGAAACTTGACAAGTTTAAAAATAGTAATAACCCACTTAAGAAAATAATAAGTGTTCAAGAAACTTCGGGAGATAAAACCGGTCTAGGATTAACCTCAACTAATGTTTCAACTAGTGAAAATAAAAGTATAAAGTTTGAATGTGAATCTAGTAAACAAAAATCATTAGAATCAAAACCTAAGTATATACTTACAAAAGATAGAAAAATACCCATTGCGAATGATGAAAAAGTAAAAACTTTTTATAAACCATCCTTAAAGACCGAAGTAGGATCCTCTAAATTTAAATTAAGATCTAAAACTCCACCACCGAGAAAACCAAATAATCTTCATACTCGATCTAAAACACATCAACCTAGAAGAAACCAAAATAGACAAAACTACAATAATACTAGTCATCAAATGTGGAATTATCAACCAAGTTACAATCCTTGAGGAATACTACCACCATACATGCATCCTAGCCAAATGTTGAATATGTTTGGACCAAACAACTTTAGACCAATGAGACAATGGGAACCAAGTGGCTAAGCTGTCAATCTTGGAAGAAGTTGGAATGTCATCTACAAATGACTTCTATAAGTCAACATGGTCACTTGAAGTGCTTGAAGATATTCTATTGAAGACTAAAAGGTACGCGTTTCTTTTAAGTTCATCGCTATAATTTGCATGCTTAGATATATGATTAGTTAGATTAACGCTTAGCTATACATATATGTGTACATAATAGCTTATATTCTTATAACCTAGAAACATCATTGGTTGACTCTCCTAGGAATAAGATAAAATTGTTCATTGCCGAACGAAATAGAAAATGGAAATCTTCTATATCCACTATTAGCAAACTCATGGTGATGAAGTGAAATGAGTTAAGTGGATCGATCGTTAATATAGAAGTAGGATTAGATCCCTCGCGTAAGAAAACTATGGATGAAACAAGCTCTCGTAGACTATGGCATTAAGATAGATAAGCGTGCGAAAACAAAGGAACTATAGATGTTAGGTTATACCCCATTCAACACTCTCGCATCTAACATATAAATTATCGTCTTCATTTCCTTTAGGATCATAGGATATGTAGAAACGATAGCATGAGATAATAATAGGCTTAACCAATCCTCTTGAGCATGAGATCTTTAATAAACATTTTTTAAAATATTTGATTTATGATATTTGTTGTCAAAAATCTAATATCTCTAAAAATATGCAAAAACCTCACATTTTGGAAAATAGTTTTTCAAATAACTATCCGACTTTTAAATAACATGTTTTCACTATCAATATCCATAATTTTGTTTTGATCAAAACTAAAGATTGGGAAAATATTCTTTACCGTTCATTCACACATTTTGAAGTAAAAACCCAATCTATTTTATTCAAATAACTGTCACATCTAAGTGAAAACTTACTTTCAAACATTGTTGAATAATGCTAAAAATGTCTCTTTTAAAATCATGCATGGTGATCTCATATTTGTCATCTATATTTATATAAATGACACTTATAAGTGAACTAAATCAAATCAAGAGGACCATGGTTTGTTCATTAAGACTTCGTTTGTAACAAGTCTAGAAATCCATGCTATCATAACTACCCACTTATTGCACATTGATACACATTAGGATTAATCCTCCTAGTTATGTAGTTATGAAATACTTGATGTTGCTCATTGTTTCCTAGCACTTATATTTTACTTGCTTGATGAGTATGTTTGCATGCTAGATGAAATTGCTTGTTTACTTAATCTCTTTGATTAACATGCTTTGGCTACATAATTAGTATATGCTTAATTGCCTCAAAGAGTTGGACTTGTTTGAAACCAAAAACACAACCTTTCTGAAATTCACTACCAAAAACCCTTTTCTGGCAATCTGGGAATCACCAGATGGGCGGCCCCCTTAAATCATAAGGCGGCCCCCTTAATTATTAAGGGGACCTTCCTCCAATTAAGGGGACCAGCCATCTGATGGTCGAAAGTGTTGTTTCATTTTTCTACTTTTTAGCCCATTTCATCCTACACTTCCCAAAATTCATAAACCTATTTTATCCTAAACCTTCTATCAAAATTTATACATCCTTAATCCCACCAATCCTACATTATAAACACTCTCATTCCTCTCAATCTATACTCATCTCTTCATGACCTCTCCCATTAAACCAAAACCACCAAATAACCCGTTTGGAGAAGAAAGCCTAACTTCCATTAAAAGCCCGTCAAACCAAATGATGTTGTCAAACATCCAACACCAAATTCCTCCTATGTCTTCAATATTACATACCTAACACTTCACTCTCCTTCTCACCAACATTACATATCAAAAACCTTTACTCACCCATATCCTTCTACATTACACTCAAACCTCATAATCTTTTCACAACTCAAGCGATGTTGTTCATAATCAACCAACACCTAAACCTCACTCTCACACAAATGATCCATTTAACAACAAATCATCCATTCGTGCTTCCACTAATGCTCCTTCATATGATGAGCATGCACAATCCCAAAACAATAATCCCAACCTCATTACCAACACTTTACATGTTGCTCATTCAACAAAAACACCATCCACTCATGAAGCATCTCTTCCACCCATATCATGTTTTCATGATTCCCAAGCTCAAACATGTCTCCACCACCAAGAGTATCACCACCACATCCTACAACTTCACATGCCATTCCTATGTTGCATGTTCAAACCCTCACCCAAGACAACTATCATGCTCCACCACCATCACCTTCCTCCGAACACTTAATGTTCATTGAGGCGCTAAAAGAATCCCATGAGCTTAGTGCTCTTTTAGCCTTACATCTTGCTCAACGCAATTTGGATCCACCTTCATCTAGATCACCCTCATCACCACACAACATAAATCAACTTGAGAAGCATGTCAAAAATTGACCTTGTTGCATCTTTCTCCTAAAAACCATTGCATTCAATGAACACTTCACTTGGATTGAATATCTTCTCACTAGATCACATCCAATACCCTCACTTGAACAACATCCAAAACCTTAATCAATCTCTTCCGCTACAAACTCTCCACAACCAAACTCTCCAACATTCATGACCCAAACATATACCTCCATTAATCCAACAACCTTACCCTAACTCAACCATCTTCATTCCAAACACTCCATCATCAACCATCTAAGCATACTATATGCTTATGATTTTCACTTTCAAATACGAATCAACCAACCTTTTGTTACTGATGCATAGGGATTGCACCAGGCTTTACCTCTCGAGGGATCTCGAGAAGCTTACAACCCCCACCAGGCAGTGTACCTGATCGATGTAGTATAGTATAATGACAAGTACCGGGGGATTGATCGTTCAGCTAGGAATAGTGTCGCTAGGATTAGAAAACCTAAAGACTAGGTCTAGAAATGAGGGATGATTCTTTTTGTATTTTTATATTTTTTAGAAAGCAAGTAAAAATCTCGGGTTTGAAGGATTTGGGCGGAATTAGTTGCTAGTCAACTAACCCAATACTAAGATGCAATCAAAATAAAATACTGAAAATGAAAATAAACTATATTAAACTAAAGTTGTGAGCAATATGTGGGAGAAATGTGTTTACTTAGATTTCACTACTCCCTAGATATCTTTTACACGTTAATTACTTGTTATAGTTGCGTGGATGACGGATTGTATTCCTTAATACCATTCATGGGGTGGCGTACTTACTTCCCCAATCCTATGAGTGCCTACTTCACTCCTATGTCGAGCCTGCTAAGAAGCTCCTAACATGAGATCATTAGAATTTACTCATGCATTAAATACAACCAATAAAATCTAGTACACATCGGTTCATGTTTTCTAAGACGTTCAAGCATGTTACACAATGGAGATCTGCCAGTTTTCTTAAGCCTAACATTGAAATCATTCATCTAATACAACCATAAACAAGTAATCAACATATAATTAACATCTAGGTTTCATTAGATCTAAGCAAACACAAGATAGATCTAGCCTAGCATGTTGAAATTAAGACAAGCACAAGATATAGACAACCAACACATAGACATATTGATTGAATTAAGAGAAGACTTATCTCAATAGCACGTGAAAGGATTCAAGTGGTGAAAACCCTTGAAAAAGCTGTAAAATACGTACAAGGTTCGGCCCTAGGGTTTCTCCACACAAGTTCCTCTTAATGAATGAAAAATAGAAAACTATATATAGATTTTAGAAGGTGACGGCGTCAAGAACAAATGTCTGACGCCGTCATCTCGCCGCCAAATAGTTCCTCGGACAGCCTAGATCTAGATCTGACGCCGTCATGTAGTCCCCTTATGCAGGCCGTCACACAATTAACTCTTGACGCCCTTCTTGTGACGCCGTCAGGTTTGTACTGGGTCGTCACCAAATTAACTCTTGACGCCGTCATGCTTTTCCTCTTGACGCCGTCATACACTGTTTCCAGCATGGAAAATTAAGTCTTTGGCGTTTTCTTCACTTTTATGCTCCAAAAACGTCCGAATTGCTTCCTTTTCCAGATTTCACTCCCAAAGTACCTAAAATCACAAAAGGAACGATTTAGGGTAATATTTGATCAAATAAATTCAATTCCGGGCTTAAATGACCCCCTAAAAGTGGTTCATTTTTTGCCTCATCATATACCCTTACACTTGAGATTTGCTTGTCCTCAGGCAAATGCGCTTTTATTCTACTCAAAATACAAGTTAGGGGTCATTTAACACTAATATAAAAGTAATTACAACATATAATCGTTCCACTAAAGACCAAAGACAAGCACGGAGGTCATATACTAGCACCTCACAAATAGTGTTTAGATACTCACATCTCTTGGGTGTAATAAAGTATAAATTACAATATGGAAACGGAAGATATCTCTCACTACCTGTCATAGCAAAATAGATTACCATAGGCTTGGGAAAGGATCAAACCTCTACCACATGGCATAAGCACCTAGGATAAACTATCAAAGAGGTCTTTTAAAGGGTTGTAACGTTAGGTGTAGGGATATGAAATACACGGTTTTGTTGGATATAGGCAGTCTTTACTGGTGGCGAGTTAACAATCTTGGTTAATTACATGTACAATATGGCGTTGCTAAGCCAAGACTAGACTCGACTTAAGCTAATAAATGAAAAATAACAAAAATATAAAATGAACAAAGAATGAAAAGGGATGGTAGTCCGTTTTTTTTTTTTTTTTTTTTTTTTTTTTTTTTTTTTTTTTTTTTTGCATACACTCTTACCCTACCATCCAAAATAATACATCATAGGGGATGAGAATTCCCCTTACACTTGAATTTTTACATACTTTACAATAAACTAATCTAATGACTCGAATTAAGAAAATTGAAACACTTGGAGTACTTTTAAGATTAACGTACATATGGGGGTAATAAATGATGTTTTTCCCCATTACTCCATAAAATAAGTACTTTACCCACGAGTCTCAATCGTCCCAAAACAATATGTACAAGGATATGACTCGACTTAGCAACCATGTAATCAATTAGATAGTTAACTTAGGGTTTAACAAATAACAATAATGCACTAAAGATGAGTGCATACACGGAAGGCTAAGGCGATTTGGGTGTACATTTAAGTGGGGTGTAACAAATTCTTCCTTTAAGTAAGATGCTTAAAGTTAGAAACAAAAAGATAGGCTCGGAGGGGTGTACTAGGGGTTTCGTGTACAAAAAATGAGTACAACGCTAATGGTGTGGGAAAAATTAGTTGACTTAACTAGCCAAGTAATATGATTTAAATGGTCAAGTAATTATAATACGGGTTTAACACAAGGGTGATCCTAATGCCTCTTATCATGTAGTAAATCCTACTACACGAATGTAGTCTCACTAACGGTCTAGGGATGCATCACCAACACAAGTTTTAGAATCTAAATACTACCGGTACACACATAAGCACTAATGGTAAATGCTTTTCCTATCAAATCTAAAGGCGAACCTCACATATTTGGGTGAAAAATTTTTCTGAATGGTACGGTTTTGTGCTAGTCATACAATCTCCTATCCATGAGACGCTTGCTATGGCTAAAGTTTCACTCCTAAATGTTGTAAAATTTTTTAAATTTGGCGCTAAAATTGCACTAACAAGTATTTCTCATAGTTTTATTACACATCTACTATCAAACAAACAACTCAAGCGAAAGTGTATTTGTAAGGTATCATAATTTTACCCTCCCCTTACACTTAAGATGAACATTGTCCCCAATGTTCAAGTAAATAATGTAAAAGTGAAATAAGCAAAACGAATGAAATCAAATACTCCCCTGATTCGCTCGGTATGGATAATAAGGTGGCCATGTTAGATATTCCTCCAAGAAAATGAACAATCAAAGCTTCTCTTCTAGAAAAATAAATCGTCTTCTTGTCATACATAACCTGTAAATCCTGAGAAAACAAACAAGGCAACCTCGCATAAAATCGACGGCAATCTACATATGTTACTAAATCCTAGAAAACAAAATAAGATATAATGCTTGTGGAATGATGTTTGCAGATTTCCTGGAGATTATAAAACTAATAATTCAACAAAAACTTTAAGACTCCGTTAGAAAAACAAAACTGGTAAAATTTCCAGATTTTTACACGTGACGCCGTCAAGAGTAAACTCATGACGCCGTCAGAAGTGACCTGCAGAAATTCTTATGTTAAGTTTCTGGAAAAACTTGGTTCTACTTCCTGGAAAATCCTGCAAAACTTCATTATGACTCGATACAAGCATTTGACTCTAACAAATACGAATATACATGTTCATTTAATATTGTGGAGAATCATGATCGGTTTGTTTCTTAAAAACATATTTGGGGTTTCCCCTTACACTTATCTTTTGCAAAATTCCTTTTGGTGAAGTTAAGACTAGGCCAAACAACAAAATAAAGTATTTCCACTATTTAGTTTAGAAACATGATCTACCAACAATAAAAATAAAACATGCATACGGAAGCAAATAACAATCAAACAAAATAAAATCACACAAAACATGGGTTGCCTCCCAAGAAGCGCTTTTCTTTATTTACGAGTCTTGTAGCTAGACTCAAGGTCATGGGTTACTACGTGACCTCATCGTCGGTTTCACTCTCTAGGTCGTCTTCTAAACCAGTTTTGTACTCCGGACCTAGTCGCAAGCATTCTTTGTAGAAACCAAGCATCCTATTCTTTACATACTCTACTCCTCTACGTCTATCCTCATCATTCCTATAATAAGCCGCTTGTTTGTGTTCCTTTTCTATGTTAGAGAGAAGGCGGTATTGCTCAATCTTGTAGGGCATTTGGTAGGCAATCTCATCATTCTCTCCCTTGAACCTAACTATCCCTAAAGTCAGATCATAACTCATCCTAGTGGCCTCAACAAACGGTTTTCCGAATATTACTTGGCTTAGGCAATCATCTATCACCGGACGAGTGTCTTCTACTATCATAAAATCGATCTCATAAGTGAAATTACCTATAATCACATGCAATCCCTTCACTCTTCCTACAAAATTACTTATCAAATTCTTATTGGGCATCATCCTATAATCAAGTTGTTTCTTCATCACCCAATTGTAATAAGTCCTGGTCATGATGTTTATAGGAGATCTAGGATCGATATAAGCTTTCCATATATGCATATGCCCGATGTTGCATGGTATGTTAATGTTAGAGGGGTCTCCCATTTTGATAAGGGGTGTGCCAAGGATATAGGGTGTCTCGGGACTATCGAATAAATCCTTATGGTATTCCCGTTCTTCCTTGGTGGGCAACTTATCAAAGTGTTTTTCTATAGTCTCTACCTCCTCTAATTCCTCTCCCCTATTAACCTCAACTTCCCTACTTTCATCCCTAGTCTCGGTTTCTACTCCAACTTCATCCTTGTCACTTTCTTCTATCTCCTTATCTATTGGCTTAATAGTGACAACATTGACAAAGTGGGCATGTTTGGATGATGAGGGGTCCTTAATTTGGATTCCGTTATTGGCGTCCCTAGTGTCCTTCCTGGGTGTAGTTAACGCTTGGTTGTTGAGGGCTTTCAACAAGTTGTATATCTTGTTGGTCATCTCCGTTTGTTGTTGGTTGAATTCGGTTTCAAACCTAGCTATGCGAGCTTCTTGAGATGCCATGAACTTAGACATCAATCCTTCAAGATTGTTGGTACTACCATAGTTGTTAGAAGGATTGTTGTTGAAAGTACGGTTGGAGGATAGACCGTTTGGTTGGTAACGATTAGGCGGATTGGAAGAATTAGCTTGATTTTGTTTCCACCTAAGGTTTGGGTGATTTTTCCAAGAGGGGTTGTAGGAATCACCGTAAGGGTTTGGCTCAGGTCTGAAAGTGTACCACTTATCTCCCGCTTCGTCGGTACGCGAGGATGCGTAGTCCGCAAAAGCTGTTCCGGGGAGTTCCACACAATCACGAGTGTCATGGGGACCACTACATAATTCGTATGAAGAAGTGATTTTGTTCACTTAGCTTGAAGGTTTAGGAGCTTCGTAAGATTTCATGAGAAACTTAACTTGGTCCTCAAGTTCCATGATCCTACGGTCGGGAGTGCTAGAGTTGTTCGAAGGCAAAGATATTGCCTTGATCGTTTTGTTCAAATCACGGGGATCATTCCAACTTTCGTTGTCATAGAGAACAAGATCTTCTATGAGTTCCCATGATTGTTCCGCACTTAGATCACGTAGCTTACCACCGGCCGATTGGTCAATGGCTCGCCTCGTGAATAGATCGATATGGTCATAAAAGATTTGGACTTGGAGCCAAAGATCTATGCCATGATGAGGGACTTTTTGGAGTAAGTCCTTGAAACGAGTCCATGATTCGTAAAGAGTTTCATTTTGATGTTGTTGGAACATCAAGATGTCATTTCTAAGCTTAGTAGTTCTCCCCGGTGGGAAAAATTGAGCAAGGAAACGAGTGGTGAGATCATCCCATGTGGTGATGGATCCCGCGGGTAAACGTTCAAGCCATTGACTAGCTTGATCACGTAGAGAGAATTGGAATAGGCGTAATCGGGTTGTCTCTCTAGTTGCAACATCTAGGTCTATGGAATCTACGATTTTGAGGAAGTCCTTGAGATGTTGATTTGGATCTTCAGAACGAAGTCCATGGAATGCACATCCGCTTTGCACCAATCGGATGGTGTCGGATCGCAAGGGGGTCACATTGGCTCCGGTGAGCTCAATGGTGTTTCGATAGCCTTGGTGGCTAGGTCGGGAATACTCTCCTAAGGTTCGGGGCCTAAGAGGTTCTAGTGGTGGGTTTTGTTGTGGTGGGATGACGAGTTCAAAGATGTTCCCATCGTCCATGATGTCGGGTGGTGAAAAGTTACGAACAAAAACACAAAGAATTAAGATAGACTAAAGAGAACCTAAAAATAAAAATAAAATCTTACTAGAAAGGAATCTAGCAAGTAAACCTAATGAAAAGAGATTCTAACCTAGACAATAACTATTCCCCGGGCTGCGGCGCTAAAAACTTGATGCGTAGGGATTGCACCAGGCTTTACCTCTCGAGGGATCTCGAGAAGCTTACAACCCCCACCAGGCAGTGTACCTGATCGATGTAGTATAGTATAATGACAAGTACCGGGGGATTGATCGTTCAGCTAGGAATAGTGTCGCTAGGATTAGAAAACCTAAAGACTAGGTCTAGAAATGAGGGATGATTCTTTTTGTATTTTTATATTTTTTAGAAAGCAAGTAAAAATCTCGGGTTTGAAGGATTTGGGCGGAATTAGTTGCTAGTCAACTAACCCAATACTAAGATGCAATCAAAATAAAATACTGAAAATGAAAATAAACTATATTAAACTAAAGTTGTGAGCAATATGTGGGAGAAATGTGTTTACTTAGATTTCACTACTCCCTAGATATCTTTTACACGTTAATTACTTGTTATAGTTGCGTGGATGACGGATTGTATTCCTTAATACCATTCATGGGGTGGCGTACTTACTTCCCCAATCCTATGAGTGCCTACTTCACTCCTATGTCGAGCCTGCTAAGAAGCTCCTAACATGGGATCATTAGAATTTACTCATGCATTAAATACAACCAATAAAACCTAGTACACATCGGTTCATGTTTTCTAAGACGTTCAAGCATGTTACATAATGGAGATCTGCTAGTTTTCTTAAGCCTAACATTGAAATCATTCATCTAATACAACCATAAACAAGTAATCAACACATAATTAACATCTAGGTTTCATTAGATCTAAGCAAACACAAGATAGATCTAGCCTAGCATGTTGAAATTAAGACAAGCACAAGATATAGACAACCAACACATAGACATATTGATTGAATTAAGAGAAGACTTATCTCAATAGCACATGAAAGGATTCAAGTGGTGAAAACCCTTGAAAAAGCTGTAAAATACGTACAAGGTTCGGCCCTAGGGTTTCTCCACACAAGTTCCTCTTAATGAATGAAAAATAGAAAACTATATATAGATTTTAGAAGGTGACGGCATCAAGAACAAATGTCTGACGCCGTCATCTCGCCGCCAAATAGTTCCTCGGACAGCCTAGATCTAGATCTGACGCCGTCATGTAGTCCCCTTATGTAGGCCGTCGCACAATTAACTCTTGACGCCCTTCTTGTGACGCCGTCAGGTTTGTACTGGGTCGTCACCAAATTAACTCTTGAAGCCGTCATGCTTTTCCTCTTGACGCCGTCATACACTGTTTCCAGCATGGAAAATTAAGTCTTTGGCGTTTTCTTCACTTTTATGCTCCAAAAACGTCCGAATTGCTTCCTTTTCCAGATTTCACTCCCAAAGAACCTAAAATCACAAAAGGAACGATTTAGGGTAATATTTGATCAAATAAATTCAATTCCGGGCTTAAATGACCCCCTAAAAGTGGTTCATTTTTCGCCTCATCAGTTACAAGCAAGTCCGATGGCTCTCTTTGGCAATTAGGATCTTTAACATAATCTCTTTGAATTAATTGTTATGTATCCTTAATATTTGTTTGCTATGCTTGTTATTTGTATATTGCATATTCTTCTATAGATGCTTGTGCTTCTAATATTTTTCTTGCGAGCATTCCATATCTCGATCCCTTGGTGCCATCGAACGAGGGGGAGCACACATCAAGGGGGAGCTTTCATCCCGTCTAACTTCATTTATGAAGCTAGCCGGCATAACCTTTTTGATTCTACAAAAAGGGGGAGAAGTGAATATAAACTCACTAAGTACTTGTCTAAAAAAAAATTAATTTTTAGACTTAATGAGTTTAGGTTTTGTAATCATCAAAAAGGGGGAGATTGTTGATATAAATAATCCCTAAAAACATTAGTAACATATATCGATATCTCTATGTTTTGATAATCACAAAACGTAAACTCATTGAACTACAAATTATGACGTAAACAAGTATTTAGTCGTAAATATTTGCTTTAGCATCCATATCACTTAAGGTATGAATAAACAAAGTGTCTAATGCATTTTATGATCAAAGAAATTTTTATTTTTACAAACCTTACATTTTAGTAAAGTGGGACAAACATTTTTAAACTTATACAAAACAATTTTGTATTTATAAGAAATGTTTTATTCAAAATAAATAGTTTGAATTCAAATTTCAACCCAAAAAACGGCTACATTCTTCAGAAAAAACCTCCCCCACAAAAAGACAAAAAATCTGAAGAAAAAATATTTTTTTATTAGGCGGCCCCCTTAATTATACTAGGCGGTCCCCTTAATTATTAAGGGGACCGGCACCCAATTAAGGGGACCGGCCACGCTCCCAAACAGTATTTTTCCCCTTATAAATACTGGTTCATTCCACAGTTTCTCACCTTTTGCACCCCAAAACTTTTTGTTCTAGATCTCATTTCTATTCTCTAAAATCCTTTGATCATACATACATAAATCTTTGTTTCAAAGTGATCCAAACCTCTACCTTTCAAGTGCACAAGAAAAATACTTCAATCCTTCAAGAGAAGAAGTATTACAACTTGTTGTGACCTCCACATCCAAGTTGTTAGAGCATCATCCATTATATCTATTTCTTTGTGTAACTAGTTGTGAATATTTGATAGAAGATAGATTAGCAAGGTGTGTAGATAGAGTGAGTGTGTAGTAGATAGTTGTGAAGTAGAGAAGTTGGGAAGTAGATAGTTGTGAAGAAGATTGTTGTGAAGTAGATAGTTGTGAAGATAGATAGGTGTGAAGAAGTAGTGTTGTGATTAAGTAGTGACTAGGTGTGAAGAAGTAGTGTTGTGATTAAGTAGTGACTAGGTGTGAAGAAGTTGTGTAGAAGGTGTGAATAAGTTGTGACGAAGTTGTGGTGTGTATATTGGTGTGTAAGGTTTTCTCCGCCATAAGGGAGCTTGTTGACATAGTGAAGAAAACTCTCGAGTAGGTGACTCGAGGAGTGGAGTAGGGCAAGGAAGGTGTCCTTGTAGCCGAACCACTATAAATCCTTTGTCTCGCGGTTAGATCTTTCCATATCTTACTTATCTCTCGTATATAGCTATAATTGTTTATATTGTGCATGTGTTGATTTCACATACTTAGCTTATATTATTATTGTTCATACTTAGATATAGTTGTTCATATTGTTCAAGATTTGAGTTCACATAAGATTGAATAAAAGTTTTAAAAGCAAACAAGGTTTTAAAACTAAACTAAGTTTTCATAATAAAATTAAAAAGACGTAAAACTATTCAACCCCCCCCCCCCCACCTTCTAGTTTTCCACAACTTCAACATTATTTCATCTTCCTTCTTCTGCTCCATAATCTCCAATTGAAACTACGAAAAAGCCATAAACAAAACATTAAATGTCACCAATGACAGAAAGAAACTCAAGTTGCAGACACATAATAAATCAGATTAACATACACATCATTTCTAACACAACATTGTGGTACCGTTTTCTTCTCACTGCGTATAAATGTCAAGCTCGTAAATTGCTAAAAAAGCTAAAACCTCTACTAAAGCTATCAATATTCACAAGAATCGTTAAGCAAGCTAGATATAATCATAAGGAAACACGCAACAAACCTTAAGATTATACTAAACACCTTCAAACTTCCCAAGAATATGCTGCATTGAAATTTTCTGGATAAACAAAAAATTTCAGTCATTGGGAACAAAATTCTAATTCGGTGATATTGGTTGCAAGTTACAAAACAATTTGCGCTCGAGCCTAAATATCGTATTGGCTGGAAAACACGTTTGTATTTTATGCCACCTGGTTCTTGCTACACCCAAATTACGAATCACACAATATCTTATTCACCATAACCATGCAGATCCAAAGCAGATCCATAACACAACCTAAATGCCCAGTACCCTAACCCATATCTCAAATTTGACACAAAACACGTTTGCATTTTATGCCAGACCGAATAACTATAACAAATTTTTTTGATAAATTCTCTAGGCTTCTTTTACTTATTGGACAGTCTCAAGTATTACTTCCACGTTTAAATGATGAGCCAAGTTTGAAACAAACAGATTTCTTACAGGACTATTATCAAGCAATACTGCCACAGTTCAGTAGTATTGACTAATCATCTTGTTAATGCAACATTGACGAGGTCCCTCTTATGTTTTAATGATGATAAATAAATCTTCGTAACACATAAAATCACAAATGTTAGCAAAAAACCAAGTCGTTCCTTAACTGGAACTGGCGTGCTGGTGTCGCGCCGCAGAGCCAGTAGCGCGCCAGCCTTCTGTTAAGGAATGGTTCGATTTTTGAAAGTCGGCTTTCCCATTATTCGACAAATGTGGATCTTTCATTAAAGGTATGTATATGATAATTAAGTTTCGAAACGAATGTTAGATTTAGAGGGATACCAAATCAAGACCTCCCGTTTTTTACTTATGTACGATTTTATAAAAAAGTGTTGAACTTTACTGATTTTGCCAAAAAGAAAAAGAAATTCAAAACACACCCTTGAACTATGTAATAATTTTAAAAGGTGCCCTAACGTTTGTTAAAACATAAATGTAAAAATAATAATAATAATAATAACAATAATAATAATAATAAATAAATAAATAAATAAATAAATCTAAAAACACACCCCTAAACTGTTTAACAAGTTATGAAGCTAACTTAAACTTTACTTTTATTTATTTATTTTACATAACAAACGTTATTTATTAAATATCTAATAAACATTCAATAATTTTCTTATAAAAAATATACCAATAAAAACATCTTAAAATTTCAAATATAATAAAATTTCAAATCAACTTCTTATTTTTTAGATGGTAGGTCAAAATTTAATTTCGTTATAAGAATACACCAATAAAAGGTCTTTAAATTTCACATAAAAGGATCCAAATATTACAATACTTTTAACTTCCATTATATATATATATAAAAAATATAAAATATAAAAAAATCAAATAAAAAAATAAAAAACAATTAGGGATTAAAACTTTAAAATTAACTTCTTATTATCCCGTTAGTAAGTCAAAATTATTGCAAATATTTGAATGATATAGACAGTAGACTCATTACAATAATTATGATTAGTTTATGTGGGTTTTTATATACGTTTACTTTTAGAATATAAACTATTTTGTTAAAAGAAATTAATGGTATGATAATTGAATTCTATGTTTTTTAATTACGTTAGGTTAATATATAAAGATAATAAATTGCAAAACATAATTCAGTCATATGAAAACGAATGAATATCAAACTATATAGAGGTATGCAATATTTTTTGTCAAATAAAGTAAAGTAATTAAACAGTCTTAAGTGAATATGTCATAGAAGTTTTATCAAATAATACTGACCTTATATTTATGTGTACCGAATTGAGCTGTATTTCTATAGACATTTATTTTAAAATGAAGAAAATGTTGCACAATAATATAGACGAACTGAGTTTGGAATAGAAACAAGGAAAATGGCACGGTGTCTATTGAATGTTTTACAGTTCAAGACTTATTCAAAAACTGGTTCTTGGTATGGTTGAAAACCAAAGCTGCTCCACTTGAAATGATCAAGTAGTTATCTGGTTAACTAGTCCTATTTGGTGCCAAATGGGTATATCGAGACCGCAATGATCTTAACTGAGTCTAGCTTTGTTCAAACCGGATGCACACTTTTATGTTACTTTTTATAACTAAATGGAAAAGAGCACAAAAGAGAGACCATAAAGAATTTAAGTTGAACTTAACCTGCTCTAACCCCCAAGAATACACATTGACCTGCAAATGCACCATATCTTCTAATTACATACATATATTAGATTATGGTAAATTAATCATGGGTGGCTTTTCTAGTTCACAAAATAAACGGGTTGAGCAAGTTGGGTAACATGTTATAAAAACAATTGGATCGCCACAAACGCACTCTGTTATCATTCTTCCTATGTTGCAGACAATTGAAGTCTTTGGAGGATTTTCAAACCATTTGGCACATCCTTTTATGGTTAAATTTTATAGCTTAACCTTTTAGAGTGTAAAATCAGCTAGCTAACTAATTAAATTTGGTACCTTGGACATCGTTGCAACACAGTTTACATAAAAACGACACTCGTAGCAACTGAAGCCTCAACTTTCTACCCCCATCACTGAAATGACATTGCATCACAAAAGATAATACAGTCACATAACCAGATGTCATTTGATCACAACTTCATCAGATAACATACTAGCATATGCATAAAAAAGGTGATTTAACCAGGTCTCTAGGACACAAAAGATAATACAGTCACATAAAAAAACTTGCTTACAATAACCGTGCAGGAAAAGAGTTTTAAGGGTTTATCATAACGACACTGCTTGGGCTTCAAAAGATAGTTTTATGCAGCTTCATATTCCTTACATGAACTGACCAATTATGGAGTTGCATATACGTTCAAGTTCTTTCTTCTTGTCCTCTATCACATTGAATTCTGATACCTTATTCACATCAAGCCAGTTCATTGCCTCCTCAACCAAGTCATCCATCTTCTTCAAATCTTCCAGAAATAGCTTGCGCCTGATGTTGTCATCCTTCAATTTTGTTTTTATGGCATAAATGTAATCTTCCAATGCATTATAAGCCTCTGCCTTCTTTTTGTATTGTTGATCGTCATATTTGTATCTTTCTGCATCTTCCAACATTTTATCAATTTCATCCTTTGTAAGTCTTCCATTGTGGTTTGTGATTGTGATGTTGTTCTTCTGACGGGTTGTTGTTTCTTCAGCAGAAACTTTTAGAATACCATCAGCGTCAATGTCATACTGAATCCTTGCTTTTGTAGCACCCCTGGGGGCAAGAGGGAGGTTGGAAAGCTCAAATTCACCTAGTAAATTGTTGTCTGTCGATCGACTTCTTTCACCTTGATAGACCTTAAAAAGAAAGCTAGATTGGTAATCTGCAATTGTGTAAGCCATCGAATCCTTCATAGCAGGGATTGGTGTGTTTTTTGGGATCACGACAACCATGACTTCTCCACGTGCCTCCCAACCAAGTGAAAGAGGGGTGACATCCAATAACATTAAATCTCGAACCATTTGATTGCCCATGCCATTCAGTTTTGCAGCCAAAACTGCTGCACCATATGCAACAGCCTCATCAGGATTGATAGTCTTGCAGAGGTCCTTACCATCAAAGAAATCCTGCAACATTCTTTGGACCTTTGGAATCCGGGTCGACCCACCAACTATAACCACCTCATCCACTCTATTCTTCTCCAATCCTTGCACAGACTCCATGCACTTGTTGAAGAAGTCCATATTCAGCTCCTCAAATTTGGCACACGTTATTTTTGATGAAAAATCAACTACCATCATGCAAGCAATCAATTTCTATGAAAGTTTGAGTCGTTGACGATAGAATCCTCTTTGCTCTCTCAGAAGCAACCCTCAACCTTCCCAAAGCCTTAGAGTTCCCGCTTATATCTTTCTTGTATTTCCTATTGAATTCTGCCACAAAGTACTCCACCATCCGATTATCAAAATCCTCACCACCCAAATGAGTGTCACCACCAGAGGCTTTCACCTCAAACCTCCCTTTATCGATGGTGAGAACAGAGACATCAAAAGTACCACCACCCAAATCAAAGATAAGCACGTTTATTTCATCAATGATTGTAGCCTTTTGGTGTAGCCAATAAGCAAGTGCAGCGGCTGTAGGTTCATTTAGCAAACGAAGAACATGGAGACCGGAAACAGTAGCTGCATTCTTAGTTGCTAGACGTTGTGAATCAGTGAAATAAGCAGGAACGGTGATCACTGCGCTTCTCACATCAGTGTTAAGGTACGCATTAGCTACCTCTTTCATCTTGGTGAGAACCATGGAAGATATTTCTTCAGCAGCAAAGTGCTTCTCATCGCCCTTGTATGTGACTACAATCATAGGCTTACCATTTTCCCCTTCTATTAATTTGAAAGGCCAAACCTTCATGTCACCCTGCACAATGGCATCATCATACCTTTGTCCAATCAATCGTTTTGCATCTGAAATTCTCAAGCAAAAAAAAGTAGCATGTAGGCATTAGATTGAAAATGAACCTGAAAAATACAAACAAGTATCTCCAGAATGACAATGGCAATTGAACTGCGCCATGCTTCATATCCAACGTCGACTTATAAAAGTTTAGATTATTTTTTCTATTTAAAACATTAGTATGTATTTTCACAAAATGTTGATAACTGAGTGTATTTCCCTGGCCTGTCTGAGAACAATACATAGAAGGCAGAGTTGAGGGCTCACTCAGGAGCGTGTCTGTTCATATTGAGAAATATAACCATATTCACAAAGATCCCCCCTATGGAACCAACTCAGTTACGCGCAAAGGGCTGACCCAAAGTTGCAGCCTACGGGGATCCAACTTGGATATCCATCGAAGAATTCTAAAAAAATGCCACTTAGCTAACGCCTTGGGATTGCATTTTACTATTTTAGTATGTACATAAATTAGTGTGAGCCGGGGAACGTTTTCTTTTCTTATTTACACTATTTTAGTGCTGTCTATGCTATCTAGTTTATAAAAAGTTCAAGAAAAGTCTACAAACAATGAATATTTGACTACTTGAACAAACTATCATAATGTGTATATTTTTCAAGTTTGGTTACTTTCTGATTTATTTTAACATTAATGGTATTGTATCCATCAAATGATCTCAGATATAATCCCGGGCACTTTATCATTTTAGAGGCCTAAAGTGAAGACTTAAATCACGAAACGTTTTAAGCATATACTTTTTTTATGTTTTCTCAAAACTTTTGCTCTAAATATACGCAAAAATTTTAATAAAATTATATGGCATAATAACTTGTTTTCAGTCGGTAAAAAGGGAAAAACAATGTATATATACACTGCCTAAGAACATTGGAGGCCTTAAAAATTCAAAGGTCTAAAGTTTTAGCGGTTTTACGCTTGAGACACACTGTATATAATACTCTGGCCAAGACTAGAACTAAAACAAATTACTGTAGTGAAGAATATACCAAAAATGGTGTTGGTAGGGTTGGTTGCAGCTTGGTTTTTGGCCGCGTCACCGATCAAACGCTCAGTATCAGAAAAAGCAACGCAAGAAGGCGTAGTCCTGTTGCCTTGTTCATTGGCTATTATCTCGACTCGCTCGTGTCGCCAAACCGCTACACACGAGTATGTTGTCCCTAGATCAATTCCAATTGCAGGCAATGCATCTCTTCCCGCCATATTATGGATGATAAAACAAGCTTCCACACACACTTGATCACACAAAATGATAAAGGTTGTAGCTATAAACTTACTTATAAATAAGCCGTTCAGAATTTCGAGATATTGAAGGGTTTTTGAAATTTAAATTTTGGGATGATTGAAATGGGTACTGGGCCATCCTACCTATTGGTCTTCTTTTTTTCGTAACTCGTAAGTATTTATCTACCGTTATTTAACACGACTAAGGCGAGTTATATTATACGTTTAAGTAGAGATAATTAACATTAACATTTGGTTTTAAAACTGACCAACGTATAGTTAAGTTTAACCGGCATATACTATATAGAATCCGAAATTGGCAGCCAGTATATGAATGACAGAGTTTTAGAAATTTTGTTTAATACTAGAAAAGATCATATGAATTGCGTGAAGACGTATTAGAATTATCAGAGGAAAAAGTAGGTTTGTGTTAATTTTAAGGGGAATAATTTGCAAAGAATGACGGATTTTATTTATGACTCATCAAAAAATCAGAATTTAATTTGAATGAAATTGATGGTTTTATTTGTTGCCATTGCCGACCACTTTTTTTAAAGAAAGAGTTTTAACCTGTTTAACTTTGTGTGGTGACGGGTAGGGGTATAAAGGAGCCGACTCGAGTCGAGCACTGCCAAGCTCAAGCTTGACTTGATTGCTAAAACTCGAGCTCAAAAATCGACTCAAATTGATCGAGCTTTAGATTCCAGCTCGAGCTCGAAACTCATCTCGAGCTCGATTATTTCCATATGTCAAGCTCGAACTCGATGAAGGTCAGACGTGTAATTTAATCAAAGCTCGAACTTTAGTGAAATGTAAGTAATTGTATGTGTATAAAAGGGCAGACGTGTAATTTAATCAAAGCTCTATAAAGCTTGCGAGCTTAACGAGTCGAGCTCGAACTCGACTCATTTAATTCGAGTCGATTTTGAATAGCTTATGAGTTGATCTCGAATAGTTTGCTAGTTGTCTCGTCTTGTTTAAACCCATGGGCTCAAGTCCTATACATCGGTTGGCAAAAAAGTCTGAAAGTTTTCGTTAAAAAAAGATTGAGTGCATTTGGTATGATGCCATGAATGACAATGGGTATGAGTTTGATAGTAGTAATGGGTCCCTCACCTATGAAAGATCCATACCTAGCCCTCTTGATGTATATGAAGTATGAATTATATCTATCATTCGTTACCATAGTGGTGGGCCCTCTCATCTTAAACAAACACCTTTAATCACATTCATAGTCATAATCTCATTCCCATAGTGGGATACCAAACGCACCCACTCTTGATTGTTTAACAGGAACTGACTTAAGTTATAAACGATGACTCAGCAATGTTTCTTTTATAAGCAGGAAATCGGATGATTTTCAAACCATTAGAGATCAACTCACTTAGGAGTACAAAAGTAGTGCCATCGGATGATTTTCAAACCATTAGACATCCCTTTTTGGTCAAATCTTTTGGCTTAGAAACTTGAATCAACTCACTTATATATGAAATTCAAAAATGCCACTTTTTGGGTGCTTCAACGAAAATGACATATATTGATAGTGCATAACAGATTGTGTTCAGTAAGACAGCACTATTCCCACAGACAAAAAACGACAACTCATAGCACCCGAGCCTCAACTTTCTACCTCCATCAGCGAAACGACATAGCATCACACCAACCTGATTTGAGATTCTCACTGTCTGAAACATATGATTCACTTACGAGGGAGCCATATAGCAGCAATCCGAGGCTGCCCATAAAACAAGATTCCAATGTGCATAAACTAGATGAATACCCATTTCAGAATCCAGCAGATCCTACTAACGATGAGTATGATTCATTTTCATCATCAGCTTTAGGCTTCTGATGTGATGATGCTTTTGCAGATGTCTGCGTCGTATGTAATAGAAGTTGGCCAGTCTCTAAATTGGCTATACCACAGAGTTTTAGTCTTTGGCGTTTTGCTTCCTCCACGTCACCTTCCCAGCAACATTCAGACACTATTTCAAGTGCATTATCTAAATTTTCCTCGGCCACAAGATCCCCATTTTGGATAAGAACTAGATAAACTTGTTCAGCGCAAGCCTTTCGAATCTGTGAAATAGAATGGTGCAAGAATATCAACAGGATGCAGAAGATTGTGGTTATAAGTAGCATACTGGCATTAGTGGCATTACCAGTTACTTGAGACACATGCATGCTAGAGATGGCAAAATGGGTTAAAACAGTAAGTGTTTGGTATAGGTTGGCTGATAAATACTTTTTGTCTGAATATTTAACAATAGTTGGTGTGTCAAATACTATTTCAATAATAAATATTTGAACTAAATGGTTTAGAAGGTTGTTTGGATTACTTTGAGCGACCTTACACCCATTTGAATCATTTCCTTTTTAGCTGAACTGTTTTTGACTTTACACAATTTATTGAACAAACTTACTACAATCTATTAAAGAAACAAGGCCAAAGAACGGATGTGAAATAAGAAGACACTTATAGAGCCACATATACCTTGGGATAGCGATGAGAAAGGAAAGACAGAAGATGAGAGAAAGCCTGAATATTGATTGGTTCTGAAATTGAAGCAATGTATCCAAGTATTCCAATGCCAGCATATAACTTGGAGAAATCCTTTGTTCCTTTTAACTCGGTAGCGAGAGACTCCAGAACACCCGAACAAAAGACCTGAGTCTGAGCCTGGAAATTGTTATAAAACTAGAATTTGTTAGGAGCACATTATGCTATTAAATAAATCAGGTAATACACATAGCATATGAATTAGGTGTGGCCACCTAAAGTCAAAATCATTTTAATCGTAGTTAAAGGTAATGATCAAAATTTTAATCGTTGAAAGCCTATAAGTACGTATGTCAAAATTTGTAGTAAAAGGTACGTAATAATTAACACACCCAAAAATATAAGAAATTACCATAGAGTAGTAGAAACAATTTAAAAGGTAAGTGAACCAACCTCCATGTGTAGGAAGATCCGTTTGCTGAAGAGAATCTCTATAGTCTACAAAAACCGACATGATTATAAACACAGTTGGGTGTTATTCATGAAAATAAAAAAGTTCCAACCAATAATACCTTTAAGGTTGGAATTATGACTCGGTCCCGTTTTTTGTACTTTTGAAGTACCCAAATAATGTCATTAGATAAACTGATTTCTCTGGAGTTTGTTTCACTTTCATCTTTAACTTTAACAGCTTCAAGATACTCTAACAAAGCACCAAGTGCAGCCTTTTTCAAAGATTCTTCTAATCCACCAATGGAAATTACCAACCCAGATAGAACAAATTTACTGTAACAACCAAACTGAAGCAATTGAATGAAGCGAGGGAAAGAACAACTGGGTACCTACAGGACAGTACATGGCAGTTCCCTTGTCAATATGAGAGAGGTGGAAAATGGGCACGTTGGGTAACGGCCCAGAACAGGTCAGGTTAACCCGAAACATAATATCTCCAAACAGTGATATAAACAATCATTGTACCAAACATGATCACAAAACTAGCAAAAAAGAAAAAGTAATGTTTTGAATGGGATAGTTGGGAGGTTTTGTGAATAAAGATACTGATTGAGTGACTGTGGACCCATTTGAAATGTTCAACCGTTACCTTTTAGATAAGTTTTATTAACCTGTTTATACCATTAGAGAACAAACGTAACCATAAAAGACCCATTCATAAGTAAATGAGTAGAAATTTGTATCTATAATATAATAGGTTAGCAGTTAAGCACTTACCCCCCATTTCAATTCATCTTCCTTCGGAACAATTTTTTCTATTTTTTCCCTGAATGGTATATGAGGAACAGAAACTTCTTCACTGTATAAAATCCTTTGAAGAACTTTCGCAGCCACTTCTCTTAGCCTGTCCATCTTTTCTACTGCTTGTTTTACAATACCTCCAACTAAACTGGTTGCAATATCAGCATCAAAAAGTGATTCACTTCGAATTGCTTTCTCTCTCTTGCATAAAATGAATGTAACCTTCTCAAGACCATTCATTGCAGCCGTACGAACCCATGAGCCTACATCACCTCTATTATCAACCGAGTAATCTTCCAGAGCGTTGAATAAACTCTGCATCACTGAGGTTTTTATCATAATAAACAGAGACGTGGCCTCATCTGGTTCTAAACCAGAACACTCTGTAGTCGAAGTTAGTGTTTCACACACTGATACAAGTCCCTTAACAGAATTTACACGTGCCTCAGCATCCCTATCTTCAGGGTTATCCTAATCAGGTTAAAAAAATCCCGTCATGTGAGATATTCATCTGCCAGTTTCTATTATCAGGAGTATTTATTAAAGAAACTTTACCTCAATTGCACAAGATTTGCAAAGTTTTTCAAGGACCATCTTCCATCTTGTGGCAAGAAACTCAAAGGGCAAAACCCCTATTGCCAATGCAGACCCTCTTCTCACAGCTACATTCGCATCAGTCAGCTGCTCGAGGTACTTTAGGGTAATATCATAACTCCCTTTATCATCCATCTTTGCAAAATAAGTTGGAACAAGATGTTTGAAAGCTTGATTGGCAGCATTCTGTATAGGAAAAACATTAAGAATATTAGAAGTTGAAAATGTAAAACATAGTAGGGAAAAAGTTGGTAGACAGAATTTACCTGTATTTGACCATTCGGATGCCTCAAATTCTCATTAAGAGTATCAAGCAGACTTTTCTTTATTTTTTCTGTCAAAGTTATGTTTACAATAGAAATACACTCAATGAACCGAGAAACAGCAGCACGCATTATCTCACCACCCTTTCCACGATACAATCTTGCTTTCTCAATAGCAGGGACTACACCAGCAACAACTTTTTGCTTATCTGAAATAAAAAATTGAAAATAAATGTTATTACGTAACTGAAAAAACACTGAAAATAAAATTCAGTAGAAAAAAGATTGCAAACCTTTTGGAAGAACATAACCGCAGTTATTTAGAGCTAATACAAGCTCACCAACTGCCAATGTTGCACCATGGCGCATGCATAAATCAGTAGCAAGAGTGCATGGTATTAATTTCTCAAGCACAAAATTTGCAGAATATTCAGGATCATATTTCACAAGAGCGGATAACGCGTTCGAGGCAAGTTCTCTCAACCCTTTTTCCTGGATGTATCAGTAGTGAGTAAGTTAAATACTTAGAGATAACATATTATTTCCTCAAGTATCATATTTCACAAGAACATACCCAGTGACCAATCTTATTAGACAGGAGTTCATCCATGAATGAATGAAGGTAACCATCGTACTGAGCTATAGTAACAGCAACATGAAGATAAGAATTTACTCGTGAAGAAAGAGCAAAATAATCAGCTGTATTCACAATGTCGATTCCATGAGGATAATTTCCTTGTCTCCCAACATTTTCCTGAAAAGCAGCTGCAGCTGCTCTTCTACAATTAACCTACAAAAGTTGTTACATATTAGAACTCTCAATGAGATGAGTAATTATAAATCATGCAAAAGTGTTGCTATTGCACCTCACGGTCATAACATGCGATTATTAAAAGGTGAGGTGCAAGTTGATCCAGTATGCCCTTCATGTCAGTTTGATTATATGCACGGCCAAATGCCCAGCAAACATAAGCAGCAGCATCACGAATATGAGACCCAATACTATGTGGACCTCTTCTTACATCATAATGCAGTGCCTGCAAACAATAATCATTTCGATTTTATAACAAATTAAGCCACATCAATTATCGAAATCTTTTGTTTTCAGGTGTAGATGAGATGAAGAACCTTTATAACAACAGGTACAACTTTAGGAAGGCTAATAGGTAAAAGTAATCCCCTACGTGCGAGCTCAGCCAATGCCAAGCATCCACCATGCCATGAACCATCACCCTGCAGAGCACATGAAAATTCAATAAGTAAATCAGAGACCAGCATACAACAAACAGAACCAAGTGGATGTCTGCCATACCTCACCAGGTGAAAAAAGTTCTAATACAGACAAAAGGACTTCTTCTGCCAAAGTATATGTGAGACGGGAGGTTATGCGCCCAATGCCTTTGGCAGCAGACCAACGGACAACAGTATCCTGAAAGTTGAGGGTCAAAAATGTCAATTACAAAACAATTTGGCTTTTGAAATAACAGAATATTGCATCATAAACATACGGTATCTTTTAATCCAGTCAATAGTAACTCGATAATATCTTCAATAATATCAGGAACATCCATCTCTTCATCTTGAAGAGAGTAATCAGGGCCTGAATTTATTGAGCCAGAATTTGATACATGACTGTTTGGATCAGTTTGTGATGCATTTTTTGACAGATTCCCTCCAAGGGTACTGTGTTTACCCTACATAAAAGAACATAATGGCATATCAAAAAAGTTATGCGTTATTATAATCAACAACTAAAAAGTAAAAACAATATGTAATATCTTACCACATAGCGCCAGGTTGTTGGACGATGAGGTAGACAAGTGAGGCCCGATCGTTGTGTAAGTTTAATTAAATATTTGCGAAGTAAAGGACTACGAGCTGCAGGGGTTGACTTAATCAAGACTGATGTGTCATTCCAAACAACTGGAACAATATCAAGTAATGCTTTCCGGCTTCCATTCTAACATACAGATCATAAGGAAAATTCAACAAACTGTAAAATCTACAAATAAATACAAATACACTTCCATATTGCACAAGATATCAACACAACCCCATAACCTTCAATTTTTGAATTTAAACCTTGTAACATAATTTTAGAGGCTGAAGTGAACTGACAACCATAACATACATAGAAGAAGAACAAGAAGCTATCCACTCGGATTATTTTCTACCATTTATACAATAATAATGATGCAAACTTCAACAACCTACATCAGACACCTGCTGAAACCTGTGTCTGATGGATGAAACAATCTTCAAATATACTGTAGTTTATCTCCCAAAAATGGTGTAAATGATTTCCATAGATTTATTATGGCACGGTTCATATTTGTAAGCTAAAAGTATCTTTATGTCGCAATGTTATCAATATATTCCTGGAATAGCTACTACAGAAACAAATTTTTCACAGAACATGAAAAAGAGATTAAAAACAGACCTTGAAAATAGCAGCAAGGGATTCTACAGCACCAAGTAACTGGAAATGATTTATTACATCTTCTGTGGCAGAAGATAGGACTTCATGGGTCCATTGAATAAAGCTGAAAAGAAAAATAGCTCTAATTAGATGCATGCATTTCTGCAAAATCACATAAATTTCATTGCATTAATGCAAACTGCTCAAGGATATTAGTGAGGAGACTCCGAAATATACATACCAACTGAAAAATCCTAGCATCTTATGCAGCTATGATAAGCTTAAATAATATGAATTACGATGAGTAGAACCTGGTAAAAGCAGGCAACATATCTGGACGTGTTAGAAGCTTGGAAAGAAGCAATCCGGCTATAGCTTGCATAGGACCCGCACTTGAAAGGTGCTCCTTTGAGATATCTAATATCCTAGTCACCAAGGGAGGTGGTTTATTTGCATCGACAGAATTATTACTTGCAATACTTGTATCCACAGATGATATATCAAAAGGAACCAAGACAAGTATCGATAGCCACAATAGTATCACACATTTGGTCTCCATCTCTCCGGTACTTTCCTCCCGCAATGCTGTTCCTGCAGTTGTGCCGTGACATTTCTCCAAAAGAGACACCGCTGGTTCTAGATCAGAAACTTGATGTGGAAAAAACCTGATTACAGCCTTGTATCCACAAACTGTGACCAGTGAATAAATAATAATACATAAAGGCTTAATTATGTCAAGAAGTTCATTGGACTCTGCGCCTAATTCAATTGTCGTAGAACGGATTATTTGCATCAGGGGAGAAATTATGATCTCAAGGTATGGTTCTAGCAGTTGTCCTTGTTCCTGATATTTGTCCGTCTGTACAAAAAAAAGGATTTGATTTTGGCACATATACATAACATTATATCGCTTTTATAAAGACAGAATAGTGATTTCTTCTTTACATCGACATAGACTGAAAGAGAGAATAGTAAAACATTATGATTTAATTAGGGTAGTTTTATAAAGACCAAATAAGAAGATTCGCTGAAGGTTATAACCTCTGGGTAAAAGAAACTAGTCAAACTACACATGATGGCTTCATATTCTTACAATTATCAAAATCCTATGTACAATTGACATGTGTCTCGTCACTGGTAAAATATATATGGATATTTCTTCGTTCTTGTCCAGTTACTGGTTAAATTATGAGAATGAGAACATACAATAAATCATGTATTTTAATTTTCGGGTCAGAAATACAGATCTAATGTCTCTGTCTAATTCAACGTTACATTGGCTTCTGTTAATGCAATCTATAGGTTTGTCACGGGAAAACTAAAGTTCCTCTATTCTTATTTTGTCAATCACCCATCAATCACCTTATGCGGGCACAGCCTACGATTCATTCACGCATGCTTTGGTTTCAATATGAACTCACTTGTCAGCACATTTCAACAACTAACAGCCTAACACTCAACCTAAATCACCGTAAAAAGTAAAAACTCATCATAAATGTTACAAATCTATTTTAAACATTATTCAGAGAAAACAGTTTACAATTCAAACTGATAAAAGCTTTGAATCCATTCCACGCACTAAAACTAATAAAAAATAGAAATGCTAATGAGTAACCGAACATACTCAACATACAATGCACAACTTATTCTCCAATAAGGGGGTGTATGTTTAAGCTTATATATGGGCTTATGAGCTTATTATGGGCTTACGAGCTTATTTGATTTCGGCTTACATATCATAAGTCTCAATTTTCCGGCTTATTTGGAGACTTGTGGGCTTCTATAAGTTTATTATGATATAATAAACTTATAGAAGCCCACAAGTCTCCAACTAAGCCGGAAAATTGAAACTTATGAAATATAAGCCAAAATCAAATAAGCTCATAAGCCCATATATAAGCTTAAACAAACACCCCCTAAAAGCTAAAGTAAGGCGCTACAATAACAGTAATCCATTCGTGTAACCGCCATTCAAAATTCAAACCAAACGAGCTCCAAATTCAGCACTAAACCTACCTAATAGGAATTCAAAACACAACCGATCACACAACTAACACCTAAATTAAGAGCTTGTTTGGGGTTGCATTTTGGAGTACATTCTCTGATTAATGTTTATTCAAAGAAGCATATCAGAAAAAAGTGTTTGGACACGGTTTTGAAAAAGGCACTTCTGCAGACGCGTAATACATTCCCAAACACTCCCTAAGCTAACTTGTTATAATCTAATCATACATTTTTTTCTCCAATGACTAAGGGGGTGTTTGTTTCGGCTTATACAGCCGGCTTATGGCTTATGTGGTTTTCAGCTTATGTTTCATGAGCTCACTTTTTGTGGCGTATTTTGAAACTTTTCGGCTTATATATGTTTATCTGGTTTTGAGCTTATGCTTCATAAGCTCACTTTTTAGAAACATATATAAGCCGAAAAGATTCAAAATAAGCCACAAAAAATGAGCTTATGAAACACAAGCCGAAAACCAAATAAGCCATAAGCCAGCTATATAAGCCGAAACAAACACCCCTAACTGATCAAACTAACACAATCTAATAGCTTATCTATATCTATACTTACTACATTATAATGCATTTGAGACTATTCTATAATTAGAAAGACTTAAAATTAATTTGTTAGGAAGCAAGTTAGTTAGGAAGTTTGTTAGGAAGCAGTTGGTTGTTGAAACTAAAATTATTTGGTTTAACCATCTCTAATATCTCTACTTATAAACCAACTAAACATGTAACCAAATAACGCAAAATATAATCACAGGGTACCCGCCGCCGCATTGCGCGGGTACTGTTCTAGTAATAATAAATTTATAAATACTACTGTAACTAATTAGTAAATGATATAAAATTGAAATAAAATGAGTGAATAATAATAATAATAATAAAAAAGCATTACAATTGAACGGATCTTATGAACATTGGAAAGATCAAGGACTCGGCCATTGGAAACGATGTCGTTTAAGATAGACTTGACAAGCTTCCACTCTTGTAGAAAGTATCTCTGAAGTACCAATTCTTTAGAATCATGTTCTTCGTCTTCTTCTTGTTCTAAATTAGCTATTGGAGATGAAGCTTTTGTTCTGTCTTCGATTGATGTCATTATTGAATTGAATTGAATTGAATTGAATTGAGATCTTGTTATTGGTGTTCCCGCGAGATGGGTGTGTGAGAGTGAGAGGCTGATTGGATTTACATACTACTATCAGATATCAGTTTTATATAGTACTGTAATACGTTAGTTAAGGGCAATTGAGGAAGTATGATTTTAGTTTATAATTTAGATTGGTTTATTAATTTATTACGGAGTATGATTTAAAAGTAAAACAAGTTTGTGAACTCAAAAAAATCAGTTGAAAAAATAAGTTGAAAATAAGCTTATGGCTTATTTGATTTTGGGCTTATGTTACTGTTGAAGTAAAAGTTTGTTTCTACTTCGGACAAGCGAGAAGAATCCTTCGGACTGGAGTAAGCCTTTCGGATTCGAGGTGACTCTTGCTTACGGTCTGTTCCTTCGGATATCTGCAAAACAAATACGTCCGTTAGACTCGCCCCGGGAATGTATCCCAGGACCAACCTCCGGCGTGAGAGTAAGTATATGTTCTTAGTGAGAGAAAGTATGAATAAAACTAGAGAGTGTGAGAGAATTAGTTAACCTTAAATGAAGATTTCCTCTCTATTTATAGACTCCCTACATGGAGTGCCAGGCTGTTTCGTACTTAGCCCATAATGTTTGCTAGTTTAAACTCCATTACCATATACTTTGGTGTACTTGTTTGTACTTTGGTCTAGGTACTTGTAGGCTTATCCGAAGGGTTTGTTATCTCCGGACGGCTGAGGTCATGCGGACAGTCGTAACCCTTCGGATATTGGCCCGTATTATTTGAACACATCTGAGTGTACTTTACCTGTTATGTATCCGGAGGGTATATCCCTGTACGGTGTGTATCCGGAAGGTACATACGTCATCAGTTACATAATTCATAAGTTTTTTTTTTTTTTTTTTTTTTTTTTTCCTATATAAGTTCATTATATTATAATAAGCTTATATAAGCCAAAAAGTTTCAAATTAAGCCATAAAAGGTAATCTTATAAAATATAAGCTTAAAATCAAATAAGCTATAAATTGGCTATATAAGTCGAAACAAACACTCCCTTAATAAACAATTAACAAATTTATGAAATATAAGGGGAAAACTCACAAGCTCATGTATAAACTTGAACAAACGCCTCTTAAGTAAGGAATTATAGAATGGTTTCTACAAAGGGCCGAAAGGCATGAAATTAAACTGTTGGCATAATAATGTTGCCGTTGGTATAACCTAACTATGATATCTATTTTTTTTTTCTCCAAAATAATAATAATAACAATAATCCGCGATGCTATTATTAAGGCTAACTCTATGGGCCCGTTTGGTTCACAGAATGTTTTTGCACGGAATGAAATCTGTCAAATGGATTGGAATCTGGCAGGATTGGAATCTGGCAGAATTGGAATCCGAAGGAATTAAAATCTGTTATGTGTTTGGATGTAAGGAATTGAATTCAAATCCTTTCTTGATTACTGTTTGGATTGTGGATATTTTGGCGGAAATGAAATGCAATTACATTCAAATGACAAATGTACGCTTTCACCAAACTAATTAGTTATTGGTTTATTCTTTGGCAAAAGCATACCCACATTGTATCGTTATGGCTACAAAATGTATAACAACAAACATAGATGTTCTATCTTGTACATGAACTAAATTGACCAACAAAATTATCATAATAGACAAACTTTTCAAGTACCAAAAACAAAAGCCAATTAAAAAATCATAACAAGTACTTTGAAAATGATAAAAACAACTTATTTATCTCGATCAAATCACGTGCAAAATAATAACGCAACTAAAGTATCATGAGATGCATATCATTCTTCCAACATAAGCTTCACAAAATTGGTTCTTTCATCTCCTTCCAAATTCCAAAAAGTTAGCACGGCTTCCGGCTCACGCATTATCTTTCGACTAGCTCTGAATTTATCCATGTTAGTCATTGATTGAATTTTTGAGATTTCAGAACTTACTAGTGATGTTTTGTTTTGCAAATCCACTTCCGCTTTTAGAGATTCGTTCATAGTGGCTGATGCTTCCCGAAGTTCTTTTCCAAGTAAGGTTGCTGCATTAGTGATTCCTTCAACAATTGGATCAAATTGACTTTTCCTTTTTTTAGAACGTGTACTTGAACCCTCCTCACTTTGCACATTGGTAGTTGTACGTGTACTATGACTTACATCCACTGGGTCATCAGTTATGTCTTCTAATTGTTGGGATTCTTCTTCAACATTTGCATCAGTTTCCATCTCAATAGGATCTTTTGCTCCATTCCCTTGAGCTCTATCTTTCCCAAAAACAATACACAAGTCTTCAAAATGAGGAAATGGTTTGTTTCTCCATTTGCTAGCGCTTTTGTGAACCTATTATATATAACAACGATATAAGTAAAAAACAAATCTTAAAATTTATTATGTAATAGCATATGCAAGTTAATTTACGTACCGCGATGTAAATTTCCCAAACATTTGGTTCAGCCGTCACACATTGTTTGACACTATCATAACCAAAACCACTTGTGTTACCATTCAACATATCATAAACGAATTGCCAATCTTTTTTCATTGTTTTTATTCTTGATTCAATATGGGGTTTACCCAAAATACCCGCATGAGGGAGTGATTTTTTTATCTCATGTTCTAGATGTTGCAAATATCCCGATTTAAAGCCGTTATCGGCTTTATATCCTCCAGAGTTTGCCATATTAACCAATGCTTCAACAAGGATGTTTTCTTCAATTGTTGTCCAAGTCCTGTAGTTCCTTCCTTTTTCAGCCATACCGAATTACTAAAGCGAATTCACAGAACAAAAAAAATCATACAACATATTAAAATAATTAAACTAGTGAAAAACAAGTCAAAGTTTTATCAATAAAAAGTAACAACACAAGTTTATTTATAACAGTAGTAAAATAAAATAACTACTAAACAAGAATTATGAGTTTGCACTCCAAGACTCAAACATAGTTTGTGCTAAGTTATTTCTAAAGGTAGTCCACTCCGTTGAGGTCCCAATGGAAGTGATATTTCCATCTTCTCCACCTCCATCATCTTCGGTTCCCTCGTCAAGTTCAAAGTCATTCTCAAATGGATCGCCTGCCATCTCTTGCCTTATGTAATTATGAAGAAGACAACATGCCATTATAATCTTATTCTTAAGATTAAACAGGTAATACGAGTTGTCTCTTAAAATACCCCATCTCGCCTTTAAAATACCAAAGCATCTTTCTATAACGTTTCTTGCAGATGAATGTCTCATATTGAATAATTCTTTTGGCGTAGTTGGTTGGTATCCATCACGCCAATCATTTAGATGATATCTTTGACCTCTAAAAGGGACGAGAAAACCTTCTCCATTCGTGTACCCCGCGTCTACCAAGTAATAACCTAAAAAGATTTTCTAGTTAATACATCCTCTATATGTAACACATTCTTAATTAATGTTAATACATACCAGGTCTTGGAACCTTCAATCCATGCGGCCTAAGAAGTGCATCACGAAGTACTCTACCATCGGCCGCGGACCCCTCCCATCCCGTTAACACATAGATAAATTGCATATCTTGTGAACACACCCCTAACACGTTTGTAGCGATATCATTCTTTCTTGTTCTAAATCTAGGCTTGTCTTCGAGTGGCACTAAGCACTTTATGTGTGTTCCGTCTAAAGCTCCTAGACAATTCTATGCACCATGAAAAAAGAAATGATGAAAGTGTTTTTACCAGTGATTAAACCTACACTTAAATGATAATAATTATTATTAGGAATACTTCCACCTATGATCAGTCAAGTTATCAGGAACAGGTTCAGGTTTCTTTAGCAAATGTGGATGTAATCTTATCACCGCATTGCAAACTCGAGTAAAAATTCTACTAATTGTTTCCCCCGAACGATGAAAGCGACAAATGATGACACGATTCTTAACATTATGTGCAATAATATGAAGAAAAATTGCAACTTGTTCATCGATATTCACATGTCTACTTGCTCGTAAGCCACCTAATCTCTCAAGCATATCACACAACTTCGTAAAGCACCTTCGAGTCATCCTAAGTTGTGATATGCACATAGTGTCACTCTCATAAGCATATCTATGTAATATCAAGTATCTATCCAAAGTTGACGAAATGCTTCGGATACGTGGTTTATCAACTTCGTAAGCACCTTCGAGTCATCCTAAGTTGTGATATTCTCACAAATGTTTGAGTTTAATTTTAACAAGATTGATTAATTTATTCACCAAAGTTAGTTTTAAAATCATTATGCTCTCCCATGCAGGTCATGTGAGGGGTTTAAACGTTTTTAACGACCGTATGGACGAGTCTAATCATACAAATAGTCTACCACAAGGATGGCCACTAGGGATGAGCAAAATCAATCAAACACCGAACAGAATCAACGTTATTCGGTTCGGTTTTCGTTTTTATATAATTATGGTTTTCGGTTTCAGTTTTTACTCGGTTCGGTACGGGTCAAAACCAAGAAAAATACACCTAAACTATATATCGGTTTGGTTTGGTTTCGATTCGATTTTGGTTTTGCTAGGTTACCTTTGGTTCGGTTTCGGATTTGCTATGTTAAGTTCGGTTCGGTTCGAGTTTGACCCGTTATTCAGCCCTAGTTTTTGGCCAGTGTTATTATTGTCTTATTGAAGATTAAAGACGAAAGACGACGGTGTATGTAAATTATGAGAACGAACTTCTTAATTAACTCTTTTGATTAGCAGTCTCATAAGTTTAGGAATTAGAATCATTTGTTAACTGTTTGATAAGCTAATAAGTTGGCTTATTTGAAAGGAAGTGTGTTTTGATAAGGAAAGAAAATGAAAAAAATAAAAATAAAAAAATAAATGGTTGCCGATAAACGTAAGATGAACATAGTATGATGGTTGACACACATATAGATAGAGATGATGCAAATGCATAAAGAATTCGTATATTTCTCATCATATTCACAATCACCGTCGACGTTATGAATATATAGTACGGAGTATTTACTATCAAAGTATAGAATACATAGAAAAACAGAATGACAAGAAGTCAAGAACTAGTTTTACATTGTGAAATTAACCTTCATATCTATAATAACTTGTAAATCTATATATGTGTATAGATAGAGGAGTAACAAGATTTAGGGATTTTTGACGATGTGAGAAGCACGGTGTCGTGAAGTAAAACGATTAAACATAGCAAGCGAATTACTAGCAAGCTGCTTCACGTTCATAAACTTCACTTTGATCGTAGCCTTTTCTCTACCACCGATCCCATCCCCCAATAATCCATCGACGCACAAATCAGCATTTGTTAGAGCAGCACTGATCCAACTTTGCACATTACCCTCATGCAACACGAAATTTTCTTCCCTGTCCTTTCCCATTTTCTGGAACTCCTTAACTGCTAATGTTATTTGGTCTACTCCATAGTTGATTTGACGTAAACACTCCTCAACGGCATCTCCAGAACTCCTAGTTTTGTTGAAATGTTTTGCCACCATATTGACATACTCCTTTGTTGTCCTAGCTTTTGATAGGCACACAACTAGTGAAACTTGAGCTAATTGTTGTGGGCCTAGTATGTCCTTCGATACATAAGGTAAAAGAGTTCTAACACATAGATCACGATATAATGTTGTCCGACACTGTGCCTCTAGATATACCCTTGCAGCAGAGCGAGACTCAACCATGCCAGAAAACCCGAAGATCATGAGAGTGAAAAACAGCAAAGAGTAAACAATTTGCGCCATTTTGATGAAGAAATTTGTGATGTGTGACTTTTGTATGTGTTTTGTGATATGAATGATTCAAATAACAGGTTAAGGATTATATAGAGGTATTGTCACATGACTCACATGCACTTTGAATCAACATTCCGTTGAACAAATTCAATTCCTTTACGTACGTGAGAAAGTTTCTTTCACGTTCCACATGCAACTTGCTTGTTAAAATAATTGCATTATTATTATTTTTTTTTATCGAGTTTAGCAAATCAGAAACATCGTTAGAAAATATTAATTCCATCAGGCATCAGCTTGCATATGCTCAATTTGTAATTTGTACTGTAATATTGTGCAATTATACTGTATAGTAGTTTTCACTTTTTAGTTATATATGTTATCTTAAGGAAAGAATCTAACTAAATATATATGTTCCTAACTCATGGCCTTACAAACAAAGGATTAGATACAGTGTGTGAAAAAGTAAATATTATATATGCATAGGGCCGTCCAATGGATTTCAGATCGAGGCCCTGTGTGGTAACAATAAGAGGCCCCATGTTTAACGAGTTCTAATGTAAAAAACAAAGAATAGTCAACTTTTTTCATTCTTAAACATGCAATCGCTACATGATGTTTTCTTAATCTTGTATTTTAGTTGTATTTTAGTTGTGATCACACAACATTGTTTCACAATAAACTTAACTAAGGACTTAAATTCATGCACATGTAACTTGATAATATATAAAAAGGAGCCTCGTAAAATTGGTGACCTTGTGCACCCGCCTCACTTGAACAGTGTTCACCGCCCCAGTATATACACAATTCTTACTAGTAGATAATTATTATTTAGAAGTTAATATGTATAAGGTAGCTTATGAAGAAATTCAAAATATTCGTTTAAGTCATACATGTATAGCGGTATGTGTAAAGGTGCATAGCTTAATTTACGATTCACGTTTGCTTCCATAGAAAAGTACTTCCATGCAACTCATATATGATACATACACGTGTAATATGTAGTAATAACTACTATGTCTTAACTGATGAGAAATGTCAACTTGACGAGGATATTATGGAATATGGATACATATATGTCAAGGCAATTGGAGATGACATGGCAACTGAGTAGGAGGCTTATAATTTGTTTTGCAAACACATGGAAGGTTTGTCGCATGAAATTATAAATAGATTATTCTTATTTTGTTATAAAAGTTAATTATTTAAATATAATTTTCGTTTGACAGATAGAAATTATAAAAAATTATAAAATAAAAATAATTTTTTATAATTTCTGAAATCAAAAATTACTTTATGTACTTTTTTTTTTTTTAAATTTTATCTCCATCTTCTGTACTATCTCTAACAACATCTCCAATTATTACAACAGTTACGTTTACAAAACATACTCACAATCCGAAACATCCATATGCCCTTATAAATGTTCACAATAATTTAGCATAGACCCGCTTAAAACCCCGTTTTGCTTTTGCGGTTATGATGTGTTTTGGGTTAAAAACTTACAATAATTATTTGTTTGGTGGAATTTTTTTTGAGATTTGGGTTTAGATTTATATCTATACTAAATTATAATGTATTTGAGACCTTCTTAAAATGAAAGATTTAAAAAATTTAGACAATATACTTACTACTAATAAAAATGAAGTAAAATTTAGAAAATTAAAGGTGCGTTTGGTATCACACTATGAGAATAGAACTATGACTATAAAAGTAATTAAAGTTGTTTGTTTAAGAAGAGAGGGCCCGCCACTATAGTAATGAATGATAGATATAATTCATACTCCATATACATCAAAAGTGCTAGGAATGGATCTTTCATAGGTGAGAGACCCACCACTATTATCACCCATACCTATTGTCATTCATGACACTATACCAAACGCACCCTAAGTGTCTTGAATGTGTAGACTTGTAGCAAACCTTCAATTTAATGTCGTAATTTAATATGCAATTAGTGTTTTTTTAAGTTTTTATTTTAATTATAACTAATAATAACAATATCTAGAAACTATCATCATTATCTAAAATCGTTAAACAATTTTCACAAAAATAAATGTAAAATCAAAAAATTGTTAAACAAAATTTGTCTCCGAATGGCTACTTTGCACGATATCATGCTAGTCTAAAAAATGAAAGGATGCACTAAAAGAAGAGGTTCAAAGGGTTTATTACAAAATGTGAGCTCATATATTTTCTCTCTCTCATCTATTTTTTTATCTCCTCATTATTAATATAAATTATTTTTAATTCGTATTCTAGTATATAATATATTTTAAATATTACTCTCTCTCTTACTTCAAATCCAAATCTAAATCGTAAAACCAAATTAAAATCCAAATTCTAATCATAAAGCAATCAACAAACCATACAAGTCTCAAGGTTTTTAAATATTTGTTTAGGTCTATCATCTATATTATAACCGACCTTGACTAGGCTGAGTATCATTATGATACTTAGTATATTTTTCAGAATTATTATTAAGCAATAGATTATAAGGCCCGAGCCCGTCTAGTGAGTTCGGGTCTATCAGGGTTTTCATGTATTGTCTTTATAAATAGTGTATCAATAAAGAGTATCTCTCATGGGGATTACATCACTGAACATGGTATTCGAGCATGTCTTATCCTGAGACCTAGTTAGCAACCTTGAGCCGACAACTCAAGCCACCCCGATAAAACCTAGCCGTGCCGTTTATCCGTAGCAAATAAAATAAAATAAAATTAGAGGGTCAATGTTTCGACCATAACTCATAACCCATAAGGAGATAACTCACGTTGTCAGCGCCATTGGCTTCCTAATTAAATTCCGAAGAAACGCATATCAAAATTGTTGCCGTAGCCCTAAAGACGCGCCGTCACGCACCATAACAAGCCGTCAGGTTTAGCAAAAAAAAATAGTCAACTGTTTTGCTTATAACTCTCGAACCGCTAAGAGTTAGTTTATATCGTTAGCGGCCGTGAATTTATAATTAAATTCCAGAGAAAATGCTATCGGAATTGCCGCCTCCACCGGTCGGACGCACCTTTACTCACTGTTATAAGTCCATAGAGTCGTTGGATTTTTTTTTTAATTTTTTTTTTCACAGATTACATTTATCCGTTGCGACTGGTTAGTATCAAAGTCTTGATTAGGTATAAAGATATCTATTTTTTTTTTTGCTATTTTAGTAACTATAATTTACACTCCAATTCGAGCTTCAACGATTTCGACGCTCGAATTGCGGGATAGTATTAAGCAATAGATTATAAGGCCCTAGCCGATATGTGGGTTCTTGTTTATTAAAGTTTTCATGTATTGTCTTTATAAATAGTACATCAATAAAACATATCTGATATCTCCCATGGGGATTACATCATTCAACAATTATATCGTTAAACAACAAACTTTAATATAACTAAACAAGATAGCTTTTAAGGGGTTTTTTTTTTTTTTTTTTTTTTTTTTTCTCTCTCTAACAAGCTATAATTATGGGGATTTTATATCCATAACTCTAGCGTAAGTCTCAACTCTCAGCCGATGCTGCATCGAAACTTTAATCCTTTATAATACCTCAAAATTTTCTCATTAAACATAAGACGACAAGATATCATATTTACATCACAAATAAAGTTGTTATTATAAGTCTAATATACAGCAAGTCAAAAAATTTACATGTAAATGAGTAATTTATTACACGAAAGACGAAAGAAACGGTCTTAAACAAAATGAGCGCAAAGGATTGGGCCATTATAACCGAACCTAAACGCTTCTATACAAAACGGGTCTAATAAGCTGAATCATCAAGGGATTCTTTATTATCCTTCACATGGAAGCCCTTTTTATGAAATATTGTACACCTAGTTCATATCTTCATAACATAAGGTTTTGTTTCACTACAAGATTAATATATATCATAACTAGTAATAAAAAATATCTAATACATCTTATGACAAAATTTGTGGATTCTTGATACCACGAGAGGCGCGATATCTTGTTGTGAAACGACTGAACATCGCAAGAGAATTGCTAGCCAATTGCTTCACGTTCAAAAACCTTGCTTTGATCATAGCCTGTTCCCTCCTACCAATCTCATCCCCCAAGATCCCGTCAATGCACGTGGTAGCATCCGTCAAAGCAGCACTGACCCAAGTTTGAACGTTGCTCTCGTGCCACATAAAATTTGCATCACCATCTTTTCCTATTTGTTGCAACTCCTTAAAGGATTGTGTAATTTGGTTCACTCCGTCGTTTATTTGATGAATGCATTCCTCAATTGCTTGATTGTTTCCAGAATTCTCAGTTTCATTCAATTTCTTTGCTACCATGTTTAGGTAGATCTTGGTATACCGAGCTTTTGATAGACAAGATGCTAGTGAAATTTGAGCTAATAGTTGAGGGCTTGGTAGTCCCGTTTTGTTGACAATAATGAGTTGAGAGAATCACACATTTCACACACACACACAAGAATGAAAGTGATTTCATTAAGCTAAAGAATGAAATGAGTTACAGAGTATATATACAAGGAAGAAACTAATAGCAGAATATTTACAATACTAGTCCTTCAACTATCTAATTGTAACACTTCAGTCCCTGAACTATTATCCAACTCCTCTTTGACACTCCCCCTCAAGTTGAGAGGTGGAAGAATTGGAAACTCCCAACTTGGACATAAGTTTTGAATGTTGATCTTCAGGTAAAACTTTTGTAAACACATCTGCAAGCTATTCCTTTGTAGACACATAAGAAGGACTGACTTGACCATTCTTCACTTGATCTCTTACATAGTGGCAGTCTACTTCTATGTGTTTGGTTCTAGCATGAAACACAGGATTAACAGCTATGTACAGAGCTGCTTGATTGTCACACTTCAAATCAACTGGACCAAGATCTTTAATTCCCAAATCTTTTAGCAATGAAACTAACCAGGTCACTTCACAACAAGTTAGAGCCATTGCTCTGTATTCTGCCTCAGCAGATGATCTTGAAACAACACTTTGTTTCTTTGATTTCCATGAAATAGGAGACTGACCAAGTAATATACAATATCCAGTTGTAGATCTTCTAGTCATTGGACAACTAGCCCAATCACTATCACAATATGCAGTCAGATGAGCAGCAGAATCATTAGCTAGCAAAATTCCTTGACCTGGTGATTTCAACAAGTATCTCAACAAATGCTTAACAGCTTGCATATGAACTGAGGTAGGATTTTGCATAAACTGACTAAGAAGTTGTACTGTGTAGCAAATGTCAGGTCTAGTGATAGTAAGGTAAATGAGTTTTCCAATGTACTTCCTATATACTTCTGGATCAGAAAGAGGAGTACCAATGTCAGCCTGCAACTTCACATGAGGATCCATGGGCAGCTTATAGGTTTTAGCATTAGATAAGCCTGCTTCATGCAGCAAATCAGTAGTATATTTCTTTTGTGAAATGAAGATGCCTTGATCACTTTTGGACACTTCCAAACCTAAGAAGTAGTTCAGTTCTCCAAGATCCTTCATATGAAAATGAGAACTTAACTGAGACTTCAAAGCTTGAATCTCACTGCTGTCAGAACCAGTTATCATCAAATCATCTACATACACTAACACAGCTGTAAATGATGTACCATTTGATTTGACAAACAATGAATAATCTGCCTTTGACTGAACATATCCAAAGGACACCAGAGCTGATGACAATTTGGCAAACCATTGTCTTGGTGCTTGCTTGAGACCATACAAGGATTTCTTAAGTTTACAAACAAGGTTTTGATTGGTAGGAACATCTTGCACATTCTCCCCCTTACCAACATAACCTTGTGGCATCTGCATGTAAACTTCTTCAAACAAATCACCATGTAAAAAGGCATTTGAGACATCCATTTGACAAATATCCCAACCCTTCATGGCTGCAATAGCTAACAAGGCTCTCACTGTCACCATTTTGGCAACTGGAGCAAAAGTTTCTTCATAGTCTACTCCTTTTCTTTGTCTGTTTCCATTTACCACCAGCCTTGCCTTCTTTTTGTCCTCAGAACCATCAGCATTGTACTTTATTTTGTATATCCAGTGACAAGCAATAGCCTTTTTGTCTTTAGGCAAAGTTGTCACTTCCCATGTTTCATTATCTTCCAGAGCTCGAATTTCCACATCCATTGCATTGCCCCAGGCAGGAATCTTAATAGCTTCTTTGAAAGATGTTGGTGCAGTGTTGGCTAACAAGACACACAAAAATGCTTGAAACTGAGACTGCAATGAAGTAACTGAGACTTGATTGGCTCTTGGCAAATGAGGGGTAACATAGTCTTTAAGCCAACTTGGAGGAACTGGAACCCTGGATGACTTCCTTGTTGGTTCAAACACTGGTGAAGCAGGATGTTCAACTGGTTGAACTTCTTCTTCATGAATCTCAGTCTCAGTTCTAGCTTGTTCAGAAGAATGCTGATTCTGCTGATGAGGTTCTGCTGACAGCTGATCCTGCTGATGGGATTCTGCTGACAGTTGATCCTGCTGATGAGATTCTGCTGACAACTGATCCTGCTGATGAGGTTCTGCTGACAACTGATCCTCATACCAAATAGAAGATGACAGAGGAGCAGGTATGGGTTTAAGAACTTGATTCCTACTAGACTTTGAATAAGGAAAAATATGCTCATAGAATACCACATCCCTGGAAACAAACCTGGTATGTGTGAGCAAATTGTACAACTTGTACCCTTTTTGATGTTGTGGATAACCAAGAAACAAACAAGGCACACCCCTGGATTCAAACTTATCAGCAACTCTTGTTGGATTGCTTGCAACAGCCAGGCACCCAAAAACTCTCAAGTGACCATAATCAGGCTTAGAATGCATCAAAATTTCATAAGGTGTCTTGAATTTTAAAACAGCTGTAGGAAATCTATTGATGAGATAAGTTGCAGTGATAACACAATCTCCCCAATAATGCACAGGCAAATGAGCATGTAACCTTAATGCCCTTGCAATCTCTAAAATATTTCTGTGTTTTCTCTCTACTCTTCCATTCTGCTGAGGTCTATCCACACAAGAGGTTTGATGCTCAATTCCCAGAGATTTCATATAAGGACCTATTGATCCTTTGAGAAATTCTAGAGCATTGTCTGACCTTATTACCTTAATGTCTTTCTCAAACTGTGTCTTAACAAAAGTATGAAATGACTTTAAAACAGTGAAAGCATCTGATTTCTTAACCAACAAATATGTCCACACAGCTCTACTACAATCATCCACTATGGTCAGAAAATACCTATGATGTCCTATAGTTGGAACTTTATAAGGACCCCAGATATCAATGTGAATTAGATGAAATGGAACTTTAGAGTGTGAGACACTAGTAGGATAAGGAAGTTTAGCAAACTTAGCCATAGGACAGGTCAAACAAGCTTTATTACTAGCATTAGACTGAAACTGAGGTACAGAATCAATGTGCTTAAGAGTAGAGTTTGAAACATGACCAAGCCTATGATGCCATAGACTATATGAATTGTTGAAAACACTGAAAGCAAATGTATCAGGAACAGAACAGTTTGCAAAGAATGAATACAAGCTACAATCTTCAAGTGCAGACACAACCATAGAAGAGAGTTGAGCATGCACTTGCTCCAATGGAAGATTGAGCAAATGATAGAGACCAGCCTTCTTCTTACCCAAGCCCAACACCTTCCTGGTTTTCAAATCCTGAATAACACAAAACTGCTCATAAAAAGTGACAAAACATTGAGAATCTTTTGTCAATTTTGAGACTGACAAGAGTCTGAATTTGAATGAAGGAACAACCAGGACATTTTTGAGCTCAATTTTGTTTTCTAACACCTTATTTCCAACTTGTGAGATGATAGATGTGTGACCATTAGGCAAATTAATCATTTGTTTATGCTTAAGGGTCTGAACATCTATTAGATCCTCACTATCAGGTGACATATGATCACTAGCTCCAGTGTCAATTATCCAACCTTCTATCACACTATTTGTGCAGGAAAAACAATAAATTGTACCTTCACCAAATGGATGATCCATTTCAGTTGGTTCTTGAGCATTTTGATTGAACTGTGGCAAACTTTTCATGAGTTGCTCAAACTGTTTGGATGTAAACACAACATGACCACTGTTTTCAACTACTGCAGCAGTCCTTTTTACATTTCCATTACCATTCTTTACCATTGTTTTTCCTTTCTGACCTTGTTTATACTTATAATGCCAAACAGGATAACCAATTTTCTCCCAACACTTCTCTGGTGGATGCCACTTAAATCCACAGATATTACACTTATCTTTTATTTCACCTTTGCTGTAAAGAGCAGTTGAATCCACACCCACTTGTGTTGCACTTCCAAACACTCCTCTTTGAGATTCTTCTTGTTGAAGCAAAGCACAAGCAGTTTCAACACTTGGTAATGGAGTATTTAACAACAACTGACTTCTTTGACTAGCAAAATGATCATCTAAACCGTTCAAGAACTGAAACAATCTTTGTTCCTCTTTTTGTATATTCAAAGCGTTCAAGAAAACAGCAACTTCAGGAGTGATATTGACAATTCTTGGCAACTCAGTCATCGAATCCAACTCCTCCCACACACACTTCATGCTTGTATAATACTCACTCACAGGCTTACCTGACTGCATGATCTCATAAGTCTCTTTATTCAACTTGTACTTATGAGACCCATTGCTAAGTGCAAATCTTGTTTCTAACTGAAGCCAGGTAGCATGAGCAGTACCCATAAACATGATGGATTTAGCAATTGATTCAGACACAGAATTCATCAACCAACTAATCACTAGATTATTGCAAGTATCCCACTGTTCTTGCAGATTAACATCATCAAGTGATCTTGGAACTGTGCCTCTAATGAATCCCAACTTTCGTTTAGTGGAAAGAGCAATTTCAACAGACCTTCTCCAAGAACGATAGTTCTGTGCACCAATTAGCTTCTCACCAATCATAAGAGTGCCAGGACTATCAGAAGGATGAAGAAACAGAGGATTTTGAAACAACTGGGTTTGATTGATCATGTTATTACTGGAATCAGATGTAGAAAATGAATTCACCATGATTATGATAGCGGAAGCGTTCTATAGATTCAAGAAACCGTTACAGAGATAACCTATTGATTCACGAATTCAAGAAACATGAATTGAATCAATTACAGGTGTTTGTGAAGAAATTTGATAGAGATTAGAGAAAGAATAATGAAAATTGGTGTTAAAATGATGGTTTTATGAAGATGATCGGAAAAGTTAGTTACGGTGGTTTACGGTGGTTGAAGATGATCGGAAAAGTTAGTTAGGGTGGTTGTAACGGTTGTAACTGATCAAGAACTCATTATTGAGCTCTGATACCATGTTGACAATAATGAGTTGAGAGAATCACACATTTCACATACACACACAAGAGTGAAAGTGATTTCATTAAGCTAAAGAATGAAATGAGTTACAGAGTATATATACAAGGAAGAAACTAATAACAGAATATTTACAATACTAGTCCTTCAACTATCTAATTGTAACACTTCAGTCCCTGAACTATTATCCAACTCCTCTTTGACACGTTTTGGTTACATATGGTAGGAGAGTTTCAACACATAGATCAGGATATAGCGCTGATCGACACTGTAACTCAAGATACATTCTTGCTTTAGAACGAGACTCGACTATGGTTGAAACCCCGAAGATTGTGAGTGAGATAACTAACAAAGATAGTAAATTTTGTGCCATTCTTGTGATTTTTTTTTTTTTGTTTCTATATGAGATTTGAAGGGGAATGAATGGATCGGTATTATATAGACGAGTGGAGTGGTCACCTGGATTTTGGAATAAAGTCTCTATCCAAATTCCTTTACGTACAAAATATGTTTCATTCACACATGCAACTGGCTAGTGAAAATAATTGCATTAGTTTATTCGTAAAATACTTTCCAAGTATTACGATTCTGCACGTACATAGAAAATCGAGTAACATTGTTATAGTAATACAATGCATGTACGTGTCACTGAAAGTATAAACCGATCATCATACAAAGAGAAACGCTAGAACCATTCACAAAATTCACACAAAAAATTCACTCGCTAATGTGTTAGCAGGTGATTGGTTTAATAAGAGAGAGGAAAAAGAAACTATCAGAAAGTATACCGCTGACATGTCGAGTGAATTTTTGTGTGAATTTTGTGAATAGGTCTAGCATTGCTCTTATACAAATACGAACAACATTGAAATGTCCAGTTTCTAATTGGATTTTCAACCACACGGTGTCACTTTGTTGAAGATAAACTTTTTACCGTCAAATTGTTACTTGTTAACAGTTAACATTAACATGCAATAGTAATTCTTTAGCGCCGTGTGATTGTAAAGATACTCTTTTCGAGATCTGTAACTTGTGATTTAGGATGAAGTCTTCAGTGTTAAGGTCCTTAGAAATATGGTCACACTTCATGTTCTTCAATCATGTTGAATTCTTTTCAACAGTTGACTGTAAGAAGCAAGGTTAGCTTTCTTATGGCATAAAAAATGAAAAATTAAATGAATCTGTTCAAGCATGTTTATTAGTTTATATATAATTTATTAGTCGGTTTTGTGAAAGACAGAGGGAATGTACATGGAGATGTTTGGTATACACCCTCTTTTTTATCTCTTAATAAACCCTAAAGTTTCGATAACCTATTAAGTATTGTGTTCTGAAAGATCAAGTGATCAACATATTGAATCTGAGTAATTATAGCTTATATAATTGATGAGTAATTCTTTTATCAATGGTTATCTAGATCATAGACAATTATGAGAATATATACTGATGATCTGCATAGTGTTTTGGTAAGTTTTTTTGGGTGTTTAGCTAAGCCTATAGAAATATATACGGCTTTAGCCAAAAGATATTTATAAGGCGATTTAGCATAAACCCTTCCCACTCTTTAAAAAAGCTTTCAAGAACGTATGAAGTGTTTGGCTAATCGTAAATATATGTTAGGTAATACAGTATTAAAGCAACTCAAATGAGCTTTTAGCATCTTTTTTGCATGTTAGATTCGATGTATACATAAGTAATAAACGATCAATTTTACCACACATCTGAGGGGGGCAGAAGTCACGAAGTTCATGGAACTTGTCTTTAGAAATTGAAACAGACAAATTACTTCATACATTAACATCATTCTAAACTAATAATTAACATTTAAATGACTTGACCTTCCACCATAGTTGATGATCATATGAGCTGGAGTAATGGAGTGATTGAGTATGAAAGCTAAATTACATCAACTCAAATTGCTAGGTAATTAATGCTAGCAAAAAGGGAGGAAACGCGTTCTGCTTTATTCTGTAAAACTTACTAATAAATGGAACACAGCAAATGAATATAAGTTGTAATTTTTTAACAGCAGCAAATGAATACACTATTTATCTATTTTCACTTTAGGATTATCAACACCAGTTAGTTAAGACAAGATTTGATAAAATAACTAGAATAATCATTTTAGACCATATTTACCAAGATGATAAAACAAAAAGGCATCATGATTTTTTTATTTCTCTCAAAACATCGTTTTTCTTCGCAAATTTCCACATTTCCTCAACTTTTGCGATTATTTCAGTGACAGCTATTTTTTCTTTTAACGTTTATTGACATTTTTAAAAGAGTGTCACTAAAAAAAAAGTTGTTACTAAAAAGACTATTTTCTTGTAAAGTGATTTAGTAGTAGGCCCATATTGATAAAAAAAAAAGGTAATTAAAAATCTTATATCCGTCGATTTAAATGGAGTAGTGAACGCGTGTTGGATATTTGAATGGTATTTGATAATAAATTGGCTTGGGGTTGCTTGGAGAAAGTACGTTCTCATTCCACTTGTGGGTGCCTTGGTATTGGTACTCTTTAAGCCGCGAACCTTGCTATGTTAGCAAAATGGTGGTGGCGTTTTCACAAAGAAAACAATGCTCTATGACGAAACAATCATCTCTTCCATTCATGATCCAAATTGTGGCATTTATTTGAGCACCACTAACAAGAAGCCTAAAAACAACCTCTGGAAGGTTATTGTTGATATAAACTCTCCCCTCTCAACTGCTAACATAAATTTACATTCCATCTTTTGTCGAGTCATTGTAAACGGGTCATCGGTGTCATTTTGGAGTGACCAATGGTTAGGAAATTCTACTAGGATCATTTTTTCCTCGGTTGTTCTCACTTGAGGCTTTTAAAGAATGCAAAGTAAGTGATAGATGTAATCTTCTTTATGGGCCTACATCTAGGACATGGAATTGGCGCCGGTCCATTCGAGGGGGTCGGAAACAAACACAGTTTCAGGACCTGCTCCTTTTACTCCAGGATGTCGACACAAATAATAATCCAGATGGTTGGGTATGTAATTTAAACACTTCCAACTACTACTCTGTTTTAGAATTGCTATTAAAAATTGATGATTCAAAAGTAGATGGAATAAGATTCTTCCCATCAAAATAAACGTTCATTCTCGGCGGTTAGGACTCGATCGTCTTCCTGCTCGTTGCAATATGGATGATAGAGGGATCAACATCCACTCAAAAAGATGCTCCGTGTGTGATGATGACTTAGAATCGAACCAACATTTGTTTGTTGATTGTTTTTTTGGCTGACTTTTTATGGAGGAAAATAGCATATTGGTGGGGATTTGATGATTATCTGAAGCAATTGCAAAGCCTAATCGTGTTGGGAACATCGACAAATCTTAATACCCTTTCAAAATTATATTTTGATGTGGCTGTCCAAACTACCACATGGGTTATTTAGCGTTTTAGGAACCGTGTTTGTTTTGAGTTGAAGCCCCCGTGTAAAGACACCCTCGAAGAAGAAAACAAGCTTCTCTCCCATTTATGGATCACTCATAGGCTAAAAAAGTCACATCCCTTATGGATAGATTGGATCCGAGATCCAGTTTTGGTTTGTAAAAACTTGTTGTAACATGTTGTAAACTTCCTCTAGCATCTTGTTAGAGTTATTATATTTATATATATTCACATTCTGCAGTTCTAAATAATAATAATAATAATAATAATAATAATAATAATAATAAATAATTCTTTTTTGAAAAAACTAGCAATTAACTAGAAAAGAGATTAGGAGATGTTGTCGATATCTGTTTAATAATGTCTTAGGCCTGTTGGGTTAAGGCTGGTTATCTTCTAAGGCTATTTTATTAGTAGTCTATTTAATATCTTGTATTTTCATGTTCTATATTACATTATCATTATCAATACAATTTTCACTTTTATATTGGTTTGGTAATCGTTCTAATTCGGTAGATATGGTTCGGTGATGTATTAAAAGTGACGCATGATCGATCGATGTTAGTCAAACTTGTCAGCCAGTGATTGAGATAAGCGTTTTTAATATGAGAAATGATTCACACTCACGTTTTTTTATTGAAATACTCTGATGTATGCATTACATATTTGTAGAGTGCGTTTTTTGGGTAAAAGGTCAAAAGACCCGGTATATTACTCAAAAAAAACATTTGAGTACAAAGGATATGAGTGAATCTCATATCTCATCCCGTTACATAGGCAGAAAAGCTTACATAACAAGATACTTCATATTCTATAAATAAGAAAATAACCACTACTTAAAAGATAACATTAGACTCCTATAAAACCAAATCACTTCCCTCGAAGGCCTTGAAACTTGAAATTCCCTGGAAGATCGTAGAACTGAGCCGCATAGTTGTCATACTCATATTCATCAAAATCATCTTCGCGATCATGACCACCACCAAATAGGTTTATTTACTCATCAAAAGTGTTCTCAACATCCTCATCATCACTGTCAGAAACATCAATCTCTCCCACCTTAAAGAATGGGTTAACCCTCTTAGTAGAAGAAATAGGTTGGGCCGGGTAATCAACCTTTATAATAGGATGACCATTATCATCCACAAGAGTCGCTTTCCCATCAATAAGTAATTTTTCAAGCTCTCCAATTTTAACAGCAATAGGCGTAGGCTCATGATCTTCACTAGGCTTAGAGGCCCCAGCCTGGTCCTTCTCTTTCAAAGCACTCACAATAGGTTCTTGTGAGGTGTTGCCAGTCTTTAAAGACCCATCCTTTGTAGCTTCCATTGTGGTACCAGATTCCACTTCCTTAACATAGGTAGGAATACCAAAATCATCCGTATCATCCATATTAAGGGCATCAAACTGATTAGAGGTAGTAATCTTTGTACCGCTAGTACTAATCCTTGCTCTACTAGTACATGGCACATCAGCATTCTTCTTCTTGTTGGCATCCACATTCTTGGGTTTAGGAGGAGGTGCTTTGGTTCTATATTGCATCTTTTTACCCACACCAGGCTTTGTAAAACCTCCTTTATTATGACCAAATTGACCACCAATATTACTCTTACTCTTATTATTGACTGTTTGGAAACCATCATTAACACTCGGTGTAGGTTGAGTAGTAGTTGGGACAAAATTAGGACAATCAACAAGAGTATGACCAAATACCTTACATTTATCACAACGAGGCGGTTTCCACTCATATTCAACCCGAATCTTCTCTATAGTCGAACCCGTCCCATCAAGCAAAGGTATTTCAACAGTGAGACTATCCCGAAAAACCTCATCCGCCTTCACTTCAATCATGCACCTTGCAAAACTACTACGGCCCCATGATTCCTTGCACATTGGCTAGTAAATGCATCTAACATTTTCGGCGTACCAATCAATGTATCAAGAAGACTCAGACAATCATCAGAGAACATGGCAAGAGGAACATCATGAAATTTAACCCACACCGAAATGTTGGTCAAATCCTCTTTAAGTAAGTTGGTGTTCAATGTCCATGGTTTAAGGATAATAGGTGCATTTCTAATCAGCCATGGACCATTTTCAAGAACATCATCAACACCTTTCTTCGAACTGAACTTAAAGAAAAAGAACCCCTTGGTATTCATCATAACCTTCTGTAATCCATACTTAGCCCATACATTGCGTACATAATAATCAACAACAGGAAAAGCAATGCAATTGCCAAGAAAATAACCATAGAGTATTCTCAAATCTGATGTTCACTTCTTCAACAACTTTCATCGGGACAGAAAGATCAACGCCAGTCTTTTTATTGCTACACTCCAACCTACGAAAATTGGACACTTGTTGATTTTGATTAGTAGAAGTAGCACCCGCATAGGAGACCGATTTCACTCCCGTTCCACTCTTATTAGTAGGCTGATCCAAATCACTAGTAATGTTAGCATTAGAATCCTTATTAGCAGCAATCTCAAGGTGAACATTATTCATAGATGCATCAAACTTTTTACGCGCATTTAAGACCAACTGCTCAATATTAAGTTGATTAGGATTACTCGGTACATCATGACCAACATTACCACTTGTATCCACCGACTCATGATTAACACCATCAGCCAATTGTGATAATGGTTTAGGGCTTGGAACCTGAGAATTATTGTCATTCGTGTGTCTCACTTTACCAGCCTTTTGAGAAACATGGACATCATCACCTTTCGGCAAATTAGCATTCAACTCACCACTTGATTGGGGCTGGTTGATCGACACACAAATCCCATCACCATCAGACTTGTTATCACTAGACGCAATACTAACAGCAGTGGAAGTAACATTAGTTGTAGAAGGTAAACCAGTAACCACATTCGATTGAGTCCCTACCACAGTAGGGTTACCTCCCAAAACATTAATGTTACTTGTAGAAGTAACATTACTTTTAGGAGAACTAGTAACCATAGTCGATTGACCAACAAGAGTAGCCTTACTTGAGTAGCAGATTCAAAATTAACATTCCCAGCGGAAGAATTAGTACAATTAGATGCACTCACGTTGTTAAGAAAACTTTTTTCCATCTCTCCGAAACCCACTCACAGCAACACCAAGTAAATCGACCAAAAAACAGCAGCACCAAGTATACGACCAATGGAACAGTAAACCCTAACTTAGAAGTTAGGGTTTATACAAATACGAATCACAAATCTAACCAGCTCCCATGTTTATGATTGCCCAGAGTAAAATAAATCAATGAAAACACTAACCTACAATCGATTAGGATATAGGGATAATGATTAAACCGACTGAATTATAATCAGAATAGGAGGTACGAACCAAGAAACCAAAATCGAATATAAACCCTAAAAAAATGACAGCTCCAAACAATCCTAAAACTGTGTTTTTAATGCAGCAAACTTGATTAGGTAGATGATAAAACACGTATGCTATCACCACCCTAACAGATCGTTGAAGAAGAAACAAGAATTAGGGGTATATTTGAAGGAACGATTAATGATAGTTAGGGTTATAAAAAGTCGCCAGAGAGAAAACATGGGTCTTTTTTTTATTATTATAACAAAGAGAAAACTCAGTTGACGTTTGTTTTGTGTGTCTTAGGTGTTTGAAGTGATATAAGAACTGTCTATGGTTCTCTTATTTGTAGAGTGCTTACAGTATGTTTTAACTGTTTGTATATTTAAGTATCCTAATAAAAAATATGAGTGTCTTAATCACCTCCTTTTTAATATGCCTTTTATTTATAAAGAATGGCCCATTGAATTTGTACAGAGTATTTGATTCTTGCTAAGAGCTTTTATTTGTGATTTTTTGTGCTTGGAATTTATTATTATTATTATTATTATTATTATTATTATTATTATTATTATTATTATTATTATTATTATTGATATTGCTGATTTTATGTCTTTGTATATATTTTTTTTCCTGGTGTGGTATACTTGGTTCAATTTCGGTTAATTAGCTTGATTCATTTTGGTAAACAAATTGGTTTGTGAGACAATTATTAAAATTTGGTAATCGACCAGTAGTATATTATTGAGTTAGTTTTGTTACGATAGCCGCTCTTAAGAATGATTCGTTGCAATTTATTAGTGTTCAATTAGATGGTAAGAGTTATACGTATTGGAGTTATGTAATGAAAAGTTTTCTCCGTGGAAAATCGATGTAAGAATTATACGTATTGGAGTCATGTTATGAAAAGTTTTCTCCGTGGAAAATCGGTGTAGGGTTATGTTATGGGGGTAAAAAAATGCCAAGTGATAACAAATTAGCTAATTATGTTGTGTTATTGGCAACTTAGGAGGTTGATAATTCTAAAACTATAACCTAGATTAACAATTTTGTTACGCCATCTATTGGACTTCAACTGGCAAAGTACGAGATGACGAAGGTAGTGTGGTATCATTTTGTTAAATTATACACACAATCTAAGTTTTCTAAACAGTATCAACTTGAGACAGATATTCATGCACCTCAGCAGAATGATACAAGTATTCAGGATTTTATTCATCTATGTCAGCCTTATGAGATCAGTTGGCGTTAACATAACCTGCAACACTTAGTAGTTTTGATACTTACATCAAACAGAGAGATTCTTTTGGTTCAGTTCATTATGGCACTGCGTCATGATTTTAAAGGATTGCGGGGTTCAGTTCTTCATCATGATCATTTACCCTTTGTTGATTTGGTAGTTATTGAATTGCTTATAGAGGAGATTCATCCAAAGTCTTTGGATGATCTGAAGATAGTTACACAACAAGGTTCGTCTGTTTTTGCAGCTTCACAATGGTCTTCGAATGACATACAAAGAAAACCTATGATTGCTATTGATGAGTGTGCGTATTGCAAACAGAAGGGTCATTGGAAATCTGGGCGTCCTTTTAAATCTAAAGCATCATAACAACAGTAGCAGGTTTGTCCACCACTGAAGCAACCACCGCATCTTAATATGGTGTTGCTGCCTCATCTTTGGACCCTTCTATGATTGAGGAATTTCAGAAATACTTATCTTTCCAGAATCATGCTATAACAAGTTAAATTGATAAATGTTTGTTAACATCATCACTAGCAACAAACAAGGAGTTTGATTGGAACATGCCATAGGCAGTGGGTTTTGTTATGTCTGAGTCTGCTCATTTGTCTGCATCTGTCTGCCTGAATCTGCTCTGTCTAAATCTGCTCATCTGTCTGCACCTGTCTGCCTAAATCAATATGCATCTGTCCGCCTAAATCTACTGTTCGTCTATCTCTGTTCGGATCTACCTACCTGAATCTGTTTTTTATTGTAGATGCCAGAGTTTTCTTGTCAAACTCTCAACGCAACATTGTGAGTTAATTAAGGGAGAATGTTAGTCTAATAAAGGATTAAGCATGTTGGTTTAAGCCCATTTATCTTCTAGGGTTCTCTTATTTATACTCTATTTAATATTATGTATTTTCATGTTCCGTATTACATTATCACTATCAATACAATTTTCAGTTTTATATTGGCTTCTACATCGAAGAGTTTTACTATAAAGTTATAGAAACAATCAAATTAAAACCCTGTTGGAAATTATGGGAGAAATGCTTAATGTCGTTGATAATAGCATGTTTAGTTCTTTCAAAGTGGTCTCTTTTTAAAATTTTCAAAAGGCCCAGATGATTGTTTGGACTAGACCATCTAGCTTGAATACGAGGTTGAGATGTTGGCACTATGTATGCTACTGAAAGAACATCCACAAAGCGTGAAGGCTGAGAGATGTTGATTTTGTCGATGTTCCACCACTAAAAGATCTCGATCCATGTCTCTTTTACGACTGCACATTTAAAGAAAATGTGGCCCACTGCTTCAGGGATTTCATCATAAACTGGGCGTTTGTAGCAATTTTTTCATAGACTTCGTAAAACATAGCGCACGTTATTTTTTTTTTTTTCATAGACTTCGTAAAACATAGCGCACGTTATTTTTTAGGATATGAAATCACACCAATTTAATTTGTTACTCATTCTTAATCATTGTTCTTCTTTTGATCATTTAAATATTCAATATTTTTAGTTTACTTATGATTACCAAGTCAGAATGATTAAAGTGATGAATGTAGAAAAATCATCAAAATAGCTCTTGTGGCAGAAGAATGTACGATACTACGATTATCAAAAACCAAGAACCTTTTGCTTACAATTGTGTTTATTTATTTAATAAATGAGTATGTAATTAATTGATAGAATAAGCACAATCGCAAAAATAATTAAACACATGAATGAATTACACTGACTATGCTTAATTTGCATAATACGGGATTTTAGTGTAATTATGAACATAAGATATAGCACGACTACAACAATATATATAACAGCCTTTATATAATAATAACAAGATTTGGGATTAGGTTTAAGGATTCTTGATACCACGAGCAGCCCGATATCTTGTTGTGAAACGACTGAACATCATAAGAGAATTGCTAGCAAGTTGCTTCACATTTAAGAACCGCGCTTTGATCATAGCCTTTTCTCTACGACCAAGCCCATCACCCACGATTCCATCAACGCATGTGGTAATATCCGTCAAGGCAGCGCTGACCCAACTTTGCACATTGCTCTCATGCCACACAAAATGTTCATCCCCATCCTTTCCCATTTGTTGTAACTCCTTAAAAGATTGCATTATTTGATCCACTCCATTGTCGATATGATGCATGCACTCATCCAAGGCTTGGTATTCCACAATATTCCCCGTTTCGTTCAATTTTTTTGCTACATTGTCGACATAGGTCCTTGTAACCCGAGCTTTGGATAGACATGTGGCTAGTGAAATTTGAGCTAGTCGCTGTGGACTTAGTACTCCGGATTTATCTACATATGGTAAAAGAGTTTTAACACATAGATCAGGATACATTGCCGATCGACATTGTGACTCAAGATACACCCTTGCACGGGAGCGAGACTCGACGATCGTTAAAAACCCGAAGACTGTGAAAAAAAGAACCAAGAAAAATAGAATGTTTTGTGCCATGTTTGTGATTTTTTGTTTGTATTTGAGATATGAAAATGATCAGCGGGAGACATTATATAGGGGAGTGAATGTAGCACGTGGATTTTTTTTAATAAACTTCTCATAAGATCAAACCAAAATTCCTTTACGTGCATTTTACGTTTGATATCACACATCTAACTTGCTGATGAAAATTGGAGCATTTGTTTATTATCCAAAATATTAGTCCAAGTATTACGATTAATTTTTCACAAAATCAAGTAATCTTTTATTTAAATAACATTTACTTGTGAAAATGCATAACTTGCACAATTATCTAACGAAGAATGCGTAAAGTGGCTTAATTTAATTTGTTAGCTAGGGTGACGTACTTGATCTTCCACAAATTACAACAAATTCTTGTGTGATTCGTACTTTTTTTTTTGTCGTCGTCGTCGTCGTCGTCATTCCAGGCTTAATGTAATGTTGTTTGTTAGCTTCGTCAACCCGATTATAAATATGGAAACATATTCAAGAGGCAACTAGTAACGATATTCATGCAAAATTGCATATTAGCTAATAGCTTGTTGTTGTAAACGAATCGTGAGGGGAGGGTAATAGCATGATATTCATGGAAATTTGTCTTGAGCAAATGAAACATAAAGTTACTTAGCTTAATAAAACATTATCCTGCGATTAAGGTAACCCAAACTCATAACTTTTACAATACTTGACTTTGAACGCCATAAGAGCTGGAGTAATGGAGTGATTTTTGAAAATGAATCAAGCTAAGCTTAACTTAATCTCAGTTAAATTGTTTCTTAATTTAGTGCTAGCTGCATTCTTACAAGTTACAAACGGGGTACAGCTGTTCCATTTTTTTTTTTTGGGTAAAACCAGTATATATATGGATCAAACCTGAAGATTTTTATATATTTACAGCGTTCGTTCGAAAGGAATTTGCATATCTTTCATTTTTAAATATTATGAAAGTTACAGTACTTACATCTTACTAATTGTTAGCCAGATTTATAAAGTCAAAACCATATTTTCCAGGTTTGTACATGCTTGCAAGTGTAAGACCGACCATATTCTGTTTTTAGAAGTGTCAAGTAAACACTTTAATTTTAATTGTTTAATTCACTCGAACATACATGCATGAAAAAGATGGAGCAACATTTTAAATTGAAACATAACACGCATATGAGATTTCCCTACGCTACCCTTTTGTTTTATTGCTTTTTGGCGAATAATATCTATATTGACATAGACCAAGAATGGTTAGATTATAAAAACAACTGGTTACAAGGGAAAAACATATATCCTAGACCAACTTGAGTCAAAACATTTGAGCCGAGATCTGAGATGAAACCATTATAAATCTAAAAAGCCCTATTTGCTTTAGTTGAAGGAGGTTCACACGGTTGATTTGTTGGTCGTTTTTTTGGTTGACGTGTTTTTTGGCAATTAGGTCATGGTTAAGTTCAATGTGCTCATGGTCATGGTGTGTTTTAGGGCCGTAGTTGTTTAAGTGTCGTGTTGGTCGAAACTATTATCAACCGTTGAAAATCCAAGCATCTTATTAGTCTTTAGTTTTATATAATATACTACCTTCTGAAGAAAAAAAAAAAAAAAAAAAACTCGCTGAAGATTTGTTAACCGTTAAAGAGGAATGTATACTACATGTTTAAACCAATGTGTAATTTAAGCGATAGATGTAAACCTTTTCTTGAGCCCAATAGCAGGAACTTTGCCTGTCACAAGGCCAAAAAGGGTGGGCTTGAATTAGCTCAATTTAAAGAATCGCAAAACTTGATTAAGGAATTCATACCTTCTGTCAAGGCAAACCTGATACGTGGATTTGCCATCTAACCCCTTCAGAAGTTTTCACTGTCACTTCCAGGAGAAAAAAAAGAGAAACATTTGGCCTCTTTACAGCTGTTTAACTAATCCGTTTGAACCATATTAATTAAAGATCAAAATCCATACTTGGTGTGTTAATTTGTTTGGATCGGTTACCTAGCTACTAGATGTTACCCCGATGCTAGAGGAATTAATGCCCACTCTACTAGATGAATGACTCATATGTGATGAGGCTCTTGAATCTATTCATCACTTACCAGTGGATTGCACAATGTAAACAACTATACGGGTTTTGGTCAAGGCTAGGTAGGGTTTAAATGATTATTCGAATTCATTGTCCGCTCTAATCTCTTAGGGAAGATATGATAAACTTTTGCAATTTAATCAACGTTTGCTTTGATTTGGTAGTGTAGATTACAATATGCATTCTTTGAAGACTTAGAAATTAGGCTTGCATTGATTTGGAAGCTCAAAGAAAAGACTTGCTCATGAAAGATATGCAAGGTTTTTTATTTTATTTATTTATTTATTTATTTTTTTCATGTTGTCAATAAGCATAAACTTTTAAGCTAAATTGGTTAGATTGGATTACGGATCCGAAAGCTTGTTGTTATAGGTTTTAATCTTTCTTCAAGTTGTTTGCTAAAGTCTTGTGGAAAAAGTTATTCGTTGATGAGACTTAAAGATGTGGTGCTGAATATTCTAAATAATTCTCTCGCAATTAAGATAAATTTTAGAAATTATGTGTGCATGTTAAATGAGGTACACTTTGTCAAGTGTCGTAGCTAATATAACGGAGGCATGCGCAAAATTTATGCGATAACTAAATTTGTCGAATAAAAATATATCAACTACTGAAAAAAAAAATCCTAATATTCTAATTATTTTACTTTAATTTTTATTTGAAATCTCATCACTCTCACTCACTGGAAATAAATTAAGAAATATTCAAAGAATAAATTGATTATTGTTAATATCTTTGTATTGGTAGTGATTACGAGGTGTGAGTGCACGTAACGTACGTCCTCATATACGGCTTTGCACTTTGTTTAGAAGTTTCACTAACACGTACCGATACATGCATGATCATACAAATGAAAACGCAAAAGTAAAGTTTCGTAAAAATGAAAATTTAACAGGATATACAACATGCTTAAACTTGTCAAAAGGGTAATCCTCTCCGCTCCATAGTGGTTTTTCGGCTATCAACACCTTATCATGACAAATCGAACATTTAATTCCTGATCATGTTAAGCTAAAGATCGGTTAAAGAATCAAATTCACTTTTCATCCTTTTTTATAGTTGAGAACGGGGTACATGTTTTGTGACAGTTTAGGAGTGCTGAAACATATTGACGCATTAGGTTGTCACAGACAACAGGTAATCTCTATCATGACAGTTTAAGAGTGTTTGACAAATATTCATACACCTACATATAACATGTGTCACATATGTATTAACTAAGGGGTGTTTGTTTAAGCTTATAGGCTTATGAGCTTATTTGTGTTTCAGCTTATATTTCATAAGCTCCAATTTCTGGCTTATTTTTAGACTTGTGGGCTTTTATAAGTTTATTATTATATTATAAACTTATATAAGCCCAAAATTCATGAAATAAGCCGGAATTGGGGCTTATAAAATATAAGCTGAAATCAAATAAGCTCATATGCCCAGATATAAGCTTAAACAAACACTTCCTAAGACTTGAAATCATAACTTCTTAGTTGCGGACAACTCACATACCTATTAGAGGCTATATTAGCTAGATTCAATAATAATTTCGTGTAGCAGATTTACGGTTAATTATGTAGAACAGATTGAGCTTATTGCAGAAGTTGAGATATATCAGGATATATATATTCGTGGACTAGCTAGAAAACTATCAGCGAAGAGCTTGAAAAATTGTCAAAGAATGATTATTATATTAAAGAAACAATAATCTAGCAAAAGAAATATCAAACAGATAGTTAAGAATTTGATTTAAATGAACTTCAATTGATAATAAAAAAAATTTACTTCAAGAATATGAAACAAACTATAATTGCAAATAGTAGGTTTTATGCTTGATTTATGGAACCCTAATACCATGTGAAGCACGGTATCTTGTTGAGAAACGAGTAAACAACGCCAGAGAATTGCTTGCGAGTTGTTTCACTTTCAAGATCCTATCTTGCATCATAGCCTTTTCACTCTTGCTAATTCCATCTCCTATGATCCCGTCAATGCACGTGGTGGCATCCGTCAAGGCAGCACTAATCCAAGTTTGCACGTTACTTTCGTGCCACATAAAGTTTTCATCCCCATCCTTACCCATTTTTTGCAATTCTTTGAATGATTGTGTAATTTGTTTCACTCCATCGTTAATTTGACGTAGACATTCTTCCATTGCTTGGTAACCTCCAGAACTTGACGTTTTGTTCAATTTCTTTGCTACCATGTTCATGTAGGTGTTTGTAAACCGAGCTTTTGATAGACATGATGCTAGTGAAATTTGAGCTTGAAGTTGTGGGCTTGGGAGTCCTCTTTTGTTTACATAGGGTAAAAGAGTTTGAACACATGTTGCAGGATATCTTGTTGATTTACATTGTGAGTCGACATACATTCTTGCACGAGAACGAGACTCCACAATGTTCGAAAAGCACAATATAGTGAAGAACATAACCAAGAAAGAGAGCAACAGCTGTGCCATTTTGTGATTGTTTTTGTTTGATTTTTTGAGATATGAAAACTGGAAGAAGGGTGAGTGATTATATAGAGATGTTGTCACATGCAAATTTCTTTGCATACAAAATATCACACATGCAATTGCTTATGCAAATAACTGCATTAAATTCTCACCGTCCTTCTTCTCTATACATGATAATTAGATCACAAGATTTACGTATTTCAACATGGAATTTGAAGTAATAAGAAATACAATGACCTAATGAGTACAACTCACAGGTGTATAAACTTGTTGATTAACTTATACTCCGTATATAGAAAAAATAGAAGTTTTGCTAAGCATGCCTATAAATGAACATAGAAACAGTGACTACAGGTTTTTTACCGGATAAGATTACTATGCCCAAAGTAAAGCAGGCCCAACAACAGTACTTGATTGGCCCGTTATCGGACACCTGATTAAATCTTCTGAATTAAAAATTTTGGAAAAATTTTATATTGTTCTTTTTGGCTAGTTTAATTTGCTACGATGTTCATGAAAACTTATCTCAAGTAAGGAAAACATAAAAAATACTTAATACGACATCTTTTTTTGATTAAAGTAAAATAAAGTTCGTAACGTTTAGAAGACTTAAACTTTCAGGTCCGCTGATAATCATATGAGCTGGAGTAGATGAGATCTTTCAGGAATAAAAGTCAAGTGAAATCAACTTAATTTGCTTAAAATCTGGGGCTAGTTGCATTCTTGCTGGTACGCGTTTAATATTTCATAAGCAAGACTTAATATTATTACTACGTATTTATTAAGATACGTTAATCAATTGACTAAGAATATAAGTTTAGTAAATACGTTATATCGAACAATAGACATATATACGTACTCTAGGATTCAGGTCTGGTCGTCTATAAATTTCAAAAAGACAAGACAGTTTTACCCAAAAGGTTTTTAGGGTCTGATCTTTTGACTGTTTTCTCACAAATGTCGTTACTCAGTCGCAATAAGATAAAAAGAAAATGAATATGAAAGCATATCATATCTGTTTTCTCACAAATGTCGTTACTCAGTCGCAATAAGATAAAAAGAAAATGAATATGAAAGCATATCATATCACTGTGTTTACAACCTCCTTGAACATTTCCGAAAATTATATACCATGGTAACCCTCTTTGATAATATCATATAACTAATTTAAAATGATAATTTGTTGATCGATGGAGCATTATCGAGCCTCGAGCTCAAGTTTAGAAAATAAGCTCGAAGTGTTTAACGTGTGGAGCTCGAGCTTATATAGGCTTGACTCGTGTTACTGTCGAGTTTTTCGAGCTCTTGACTGATATATATGTTTTTGTTTATATATATGATGTATTTTTTTAAAGGTCTTATATGTAAATACACTAATTGTAAACGCTTATCTCCAAATGTATCGAGCTTTTTTGAGCCGACCTTGAAGCGAATTCGATCATTTAAAAATTACCATCATTAGACATAAATCGATCGTGCTTTTCAAGCCCAAGCTCAAGCCAAATTCTAATCTTTCTCGAGCGAACTCAAGCTTCTCTAATGAAGGCTCGCCAAGCTCGAGGAGAGCATCATATTGTCGAGTCGATTGGAGCCCTGTTAAAATTTGACTCGAATCAACTCATTTACACCCATATTAAGATACTCATGATAATTTGTAGACAGTTTTACTTGCTAATACAGTCCGGATCTGAAATTCAAAATTCATATACATGTAACCATATCATTTTAATCATCAAAAAAACACATACATAGTGTCAACAATAAAAACACAACAAAAAAGAAACAATTATTCATAGCATAACAAGACTTTCTAAGAAAGTACTGTCTATGGAGTCCTGATCCTGCGAGACCCACGGTGTCTTGTTGCGAATCTATTAAACAACGCAAGAGCATTACTAGCAAGGTGCTTAACATTCAAGACCCTCGCTTTAATCATCCCTTTTTCCTTACCCCCAATGGCTTTATCCGATATCATATCAAGACACGTGGTCACATCCGTTAGTGCAGCGCTAACCCATGTTTGCACATTGCTCTCGTGCCACGAAAAATTCTTCTCTCCGTCTTTGCCCATTTTCTGTTGCTCCTTAACTGATTGGGTAATTTGATTCACACCATCATTTATTTGAGATAAGCAATCGGACACGGCTTCTTGGTACCGTGCATTCTTTGTTTTGTTGAATCTTGAGGCTACCATATTAACATAGGCCTTTGTGAGTCGTGCTTTGAATAGGCATGAGGTTAGTGAAATTCTGGCTAGTTGTTCGGGTGCAGGTGCATTTGTTTTGCTAACAAAGGGTAGAAGGGTTCGGACGCATAGCTCCTTGTATAATGTTGGACGACATTGTTGCTCAACGTATGCCCTAGCTCGAGAACCACACTCGACTGTTGAGTTTAAGATGAATATGGTTAGAGAAAGCGTTAGAACACAGAGGAATGTATGTGCCATTTTGTTTGAGCAATTCCTTGAGAGGTTGTGCTGTTTTATATAAGGGGTTGCATGTTATCACATTAATTTGATTAAATTCCAATGGAATGTAATTATTACATAAATTAATTAAAAATGCAACGTTCTAGACGTAGTATGATAGGTAGACTGATTCAAATATTTAAGCGATTTTCTTGATAACATGCAAGAAGATTCCATGGATCTATTGTGTTAACAGTGATAAACATAGATTAAAATTTGTAAGTCAACATTCATTTGTATGTCTACATTTGATATATGTTATGTAAGGACCCATAATAACATCTAACAAGACAAACTCATTTTTTATCGTTTGTCGGAGTTCTTCCGCTATCGGTCTTCCTACGTCAGGTTTATCCTAGGGTATTGGTAGGATTTGTTTACATTCTACCTCCCTCATACCAGACTCTTATGGGATTGAGTATGTTGTTGTTGTGATTTTCGTTCGTTTGTACGTACGTTGTTAAACAGACCACAAGTACTGTAAAACTGAAAATTACCTATATACAAATAAATAAATAATCAATAATTTATCCCCATATTTTTGTAAAATCAAATTAAACCACCTTAGTGGTAGTTAATATTTTAATACCATTAACTCAGCAATTGTATCATGCATGGAAGTGTCGTATAAGAACATGTTAAGCATATATACGTTGACCAAATAAAGATATCAAAACCAACATATGCAATCCTTTTATCAAGCTAACTAGTTATGATTAATGTGCATGTATGAATTTAGATATGAACCAAATTTTGTTATCAAGCTAATTACTTAAACTTTAAAATAATAATAATAATAATAATAATAATAATAATAATAATAATAATAATAATAATAATTTTGTTCGTCTGACGACATTTCTTGCTGGGTTGGTTTGTTAGTGTTGCCTCTTTGCCTGCTTAAAACCTTTTGCCCGAGGAGTAGTCAAGAGTGTAGGACTGCTACTAAGCGTCAACGATAGGAAGAGTATATTGTTAATGCAATTTCATCTTGGGGCACACCTGGTGGTAGTTTACAAATTGTGCGTGAGGTTTTAGCCGAACCCTCCCTTTATGGTCTAATATTGATGAGGAAAATTTGGACTTGGGTGATCGTAATATTAAGCAGTGTAAGAGGAAGATTTGTGATGGCCATTATACTGCTGCTGTCAGAGTTCTTTCTTCTTCGGGTATTGCGACTTATGATGATACTACTCTTGAGGATTTAAAAGCTAAGCACCCTTTTCAATCTGCTTCCCTTTTGCCAGATATACCTATTGATCATCATCACCTTTCTGCATCCCCTACTATGGTTCTTGATATGATTAAGAGTTTCCCTCGTGGTACTTCTTGTGGACGGGATGGTTTGCTTGCCCAACACCTTTTGGATTGTTTAAATGGTGTTGTTGTTGCTATTTCTGATGAGTTAGTTGCTTCTATCACCCAGGTGGTGACCCTTTTTCTTGAGGGTAAATGCCCAAGGGTGTTGGGCGAGTATGTTGCTAGTGCTCCTCTCACGCCTTTGGTTAAACCAGGAGGGGGGATCCGTCCTATTGCTGTTGGGACTGTTTGGAGTCATTTAGTCTCCAAGGTTTGTGCTTCTATGATTGGCCATTCTTTGGATGGTTATTTTGATGGTTTGCAATTTGGAGTGGGGGTATCGGGAGGTGGGGAGGCAATTCTTCATGCTGTTAATCGGTTGATTGAAGACTGTGGGGGCAATGTGGGTTTATCGATGTTGTTGGTGGACTTTAAAAACGCCTTCAATGTGGTGGATCGTGCGGTTATGTTACGGGAAGTCCGCCTTTGTGTTCCGGCTATTTCACGTTGGGTGGAATTCTGTTACTCCAGTCCTGCCAGATTATATTATGGTGAGCATACTTTATGGTCGCACCAAGGGGTGCAACAGGGTGCTCCGCTTGGGCCTCTTCTTTTTGCTTTAGTGTTATATCCCTTGGCATGTAAGATTAGAGACTCCTTTACCCTTTCTCTTCAAGCTTGGTATCTGGATGATGGCACTATTATTGGAGATACTTTGGTTGTGGGGAAGGTTTTAGAGTTGATTATGATGGATGGACCTAGTTGTGGTTTACACCTCAACGTTGATAAAACTGAGGTTTTTTTGCCAAAGGAAGACCCTAGGAGCAGGTATGTTGGTGTTTTTCCCCCCTAATATTTCTCGACCTTCGCATGGTGTTAAATTATTAGGTGGGCCAGCCAGTGTGGACTTTGAGTTTAGTAGTAAGCTTGTTATGAAAAGGGTTGCTAAAACTATTGAACTTATGGATGCTGTTGCTAAGCTTAATGATCCTCAATGTGAGTTGTTGCTATTGCGTGCATGTGCTGGTATTTCCAAGTTGTATTTTTCTATGGGCACATGTCCTCCTCGGGTCTTTGAGGGTGCTCAGGTTTCTTTTGATGTAGCACTTCGTTCTTCTTTGGAACGTATTGTCACTGCTTCTGGACCTGGGTTTGGTGATTGGCAATGGAGACTTGCCACCCTACCGTTTGCTTTGGGGGACTTGGTGTGTATTCTGCAGGTGATGTCTTGAACTATGCCTTCCTTGCTTCTAGACTTCAATCTTCCAGCTTACAGACTAAGCTTCTCCGTAGTTCTGGTATTGTGACTACTGGTCCTTCATTTGATGATGCTTTGCGTACTTTTAATGTGAATATGGAAATTGACCTTTTGAGTAACCCTAGTGAGATCTCTGCCCCCAAACTTATGAAGAAATTGGCAGATATATATTTCGCACGTGTTGCCCAAACGGTTGAATCCACTTTTCATTTATCCCCTAGACAGAAGGCGTTATGGAGCTCACTAAAAGAGGATTACACGTCAGATTGGCTTAGGGTTGTACCGATGTCTGGATTGGGACAAACTATGAATGCCAGAACTTACCGATGTGTGTTATGTTATCGGTTGGGTGTTCCTCTTTTTATTGTCCAGATGCCTTGTTCAGCTTGTTCTAAGGTTTTTTCTGGAGATATTTTTGGGGACCATGCTGTTTCGTGTGCAGGTATAGTTGGTATTAAACATCGGCATAATGTTGTGCGTGATGTTCTTATTGATATATGTTCTCGGTCTGGTATTTCAGCCCGTAAGGAGGTTGATATTGGGCTTCATGGAGAAAGGGACAAAACCTTACACCAACTGATATGTTACTTTATTCTTGGGATGGTGGGCTTGATGTTTGTATTGATCTTACAGGATCGTCACCTTTGACGCGTTCGAATATGATTGATTTTATGCCCGGTCGGGCGGTTATAGAAGCCGCACAACGTAAACGTGTCAAGTACGAGGCTAAATGCGCTGATATCGGATATGGGTTCCTCCCCTTTTTATTCTCTTCTTTTAAAGAACTTGAAAAAGATGCAGTGACCTTATTAAAGCGTATTCGATGATTCTCTATGACTCAAGACATTGGCGCACGTGCTGCTCCGCATATTTTTAGTAGGATTAACTTTGCTATAGCTAGAGGTGTGGGGGCCCAGTTAGTCTCTCGACTCCCCACTAATTTTTTTGTAAATCCTATTTATTTTTAATAAAGTGATGTTAGAAAAAGAAAAAAATAAATAAAAAATAAATAATAATAATAATAATAATAATAATAATAATAATGATAATAATAATAATAATAATAATAATAATAATAATAATTGCATTATAACTACGTGCAAACGTTGTTCATATGAACCTGTTATAAATATATGCAAAAACTTTAATTAGTAAATTACTATTTAAAATTTTACATGAGTCTTTATTATATGTTCAACATTATGTCTCAATTTGCATATTATAATAACTTGTGCTTTAAGTTTGATGTTTATAATATGGTGCGTATATGGAGTTTTGGTATTACGATTAATTTATTAATTATAAAGTTGTTTTTTTAAAATATAAAGCCAAAGGGTATATGTTAAATTTATAAATCAGTAAAAGTTATAAAAATTTAAAAATTTACACTTAAGTTTGTGAAATTAAGTTTACCATAATATTATTTTCAAAAGTTTTGAATTTGAATGTAAATATTATTTACTAATAGAAAAGTTCTATACGAAACACCATTTAGCTAAAGAATAAACCAAACGATCTCAACCATCCATTCTCCTTCCATCCAACGGTGTAGATTAATTATCCTTTTAAAATTAAAATAGGCTAAGTGGCATTTTAGTCATATCACCTCCAAGTAATAAATTACTCTTTTCTATCAAACCCGTCTCATTCACACGCACCAAAAACACACACACACACACATGCGTTTTCTCCCCCAGTTCCATTTTAGTAACCCTAACCGCCCCTAAATCCGTCAAACCTCCGTCAAACCACCGCAAAACCACCTTCGTTCCATTAAAATGGACCTACTAGCTGAAATATCTCAATCTAAAGACCATTCGTTGGCGGAATCCGATCAAAATAAGCTTCTAAATAACGATTATGGTATATTTTTGTTAAACCAGTCTTTATTTTGAAGTTTTGTGATCGATTACATTATTTTGTGAATGTATTAATTAGCTTATTTGTGGTTGTATTAGTTTATTTTGTTACTGAATGAGTGTTTGGATTAGGTTATATCAGCAAGTAGATTAGCTTTTAGGATTAGGCTATTTTTTGTGATCAAATGACTGTTTGGATTAGCTTATTTTTGTTATGGGAATGTCTATTTGAATTAACTTATTTTTCTGATGTAGTTAGTTGTTATGCTTTACTTAAAATGAAATAAGTTTTATAGTTTTTGCTTATTTTTTTTATGTAATAGACATAAGAAGATAAGCAAATGGGATTGTTAGTGAGTATAAGAATAATCATATGGGATTCACACTGAATCCCATGGGATTCACATTGAATGAGTGTTTGTATTAGCTTTTAGGAACCAGATTCATAGTTGCGTAATTTTCTGCTTTGTTTGTTAGTATTAGGACTTTGTGATTGATGAGATTGTGCTGTTGTTAGTTGCTTATAACTAATATTTGTCTCAAAACTAATATTACTCTTTTCATCTTAAAATTGATATAGGTAAAATTTTGAACCCAACACCGTTGTCTCGGTTTAATCCTTATGATACTTTGGCGAAGAAACCATCGGATGTTAATGTTCGTAAGGTGACGAAAGCAGCGAATGTCCCTTTGCCTCGGTTTAATCCTTATGATATGTTGGCGAATAAAACATTAATTGGTGATGAGGTGAATGCATCAGTTGTTTAGCAGAATTAGATTGCGTCGGTTGTTCAGGGAAGGGCGAGTGTTGTTATAGTACATTTAACAACTAAAATTTTATAAAGTATGTCATTTTTCGAGTGTTTCTTTTGTGCAATTTAGACAACACTTTACATAGCTTTTTTTCCACACTTAATAAAAAATAAAATTACTGTAAATTTTAACAATCGCCTTCAGTTTTGATTTTTATTAATCAATAAGAAGAGCCGATTTTGTCATATGACAAAATCACACTCTCCTATTAATTTTATTTGATATTCCTCAAATAGTTATCTTTTAAATTATGTTTTTACTTATTATATAAAAAATAGTATACTTCTTGTTTATAAATCTCTCTCTATGTATGAATGTACGCATGTATTATATGAGTACACGTATTTAAATTGTATTTAAATTAAGATAGGGGCAATTTCATTTATCTCTTTTTAGTTGTAAATTTCATATATACCCGAACATACATTATTAAAAACATTGTATATTATTAATTCAATACTTATATTTTGTATATATATAAAATTAATTATGAAAGTAGGGTAATATATGAAATTAATTTTAAAAAAATATATAAGAGAGATAAGTTAACATAAATTATAACTTCTTTTATTGATCAAATGAACAAACTTAACTTTTTATTTAAAAAAAAATAAAATAAAAAAAACTCACTTTCATATTTTAACAAAAAATCAAATATCTCACAAACGATTAATTGTTATGCAAAATGAATCATACCATCACGGAGAGAATTATATCGTCTTTTTATAAAGGTGCACTTCTATATATATATTGACAAACCTTTTTTTCGAGTTTTTTTAAACGTTAACATTTACACCCTGAAAATCACATGTGATTTGCAAAATCATAGTTGATGTATTATTTTAAAAATGATATGTGATTTGTGAAATCACACACGATTTTTAAAATAACAAATCACATATGATTTTTTAGGGCGTACATTTCAAAAAAAAAAAAAAAAAAACTCTTTTGTTTTTTCTGGCAAAAATATATGGAACTGCCCTTCTATTAAAAAAATAAACACGATGTGTTAATAAGTTTCACGTAATTTATAAGACACAAGTACTATAGTTAGTGACTTTAATGTATATTTAGTATCGAGTTACATCTCATGTTTCTTTTTATTAAATAATTGCATAAATCTATTTTGATGACGAGTTGAATAACATAACCAACAATTACCCCTGCGAATAACTATCACCGACTTTTTTCCTTTTTACTATTACTATATATCGGCGTCAATTATTTTGGCTTTATACATTTTTTCTGTGGTCATCGTACCATTACGCAGGTAACATGCTAGTAATTTTAAATTTCAGAATTCAATACTGTATAGTGTATGCTAGATCAGTTGTGACCTACACCAAGTGAGACTCAACTTATATTGCTTAAATATTTGTACTCATGAAATATGTATTAGAATAATTGAAGCACCCACTAGTCAGTATGCTGGAAATTAATGTAAAGCTCGTGCGGTTAAGACCGGCCAAAATAAATAATTAGCTCATGTGATATGCTAAGATTAAATAAACTTAGGGCACCAAATATACATATGGTCCTTAAAACATGGATCATGAAGGTAATATGGTCAACACAAGCAACTAAAGGAGCTTTCCTAGCTACATGTATGTCTAGTTAGTTTCCAAATTTAAAAATGGTGTTGACCTTTACACTCACATGTTCCACACATGTTATATAGGCGGTAATTAAACAGTTAGAGATCAAGGAATCACGACTAGATATTTGTAATGAAGAAATTGGGCTTAAGAGTGTTGGAGTTAGACCACTGACCACTTCACATTATTGGGCTACATGTATCAGCTATATTTTTTTGTTTTTAATATGGGCCGGACCAAGTAAATCATCCAATCAAGGTTAGGGATTATTTTATATTAGCTTATTCGCAAAGCTATATTCCATTATAAATAGACATGCTATTTTATGTAATTGATATCACATTCAATAAAATTACTCTTATGCTATCTGACAATATGGCCGATAACAATATACCCTTCACAAACGATATGCAGAAGGAATCCGAATTACCATCCACTTCCCATGGCTCTGCCGTTGATGAACTTAATTTAGACTCTCGTTATCGACGAGTCCAAAAAGTTAAAAATGTCCTTCTTGATGATGCTGAAGACGATTTCAACATTCAAGCAGTAAGAGAATATTGACTCGATTTTTCGGAAATAGTAGTAGTAGTTTATTCAGAATTTAAGACGTTTTCCCTAGTAGTTTTTTTGTAAGCTGTTTTATATATAGTGTGTTAATTAGTCTCCTTAGCTGTGGGTGCAAGCTATATTGGCTAGTCATTTGCAATAGCTGCAAAGCTTCATATTATTATTTTTTTTCTTTCTAAAAGCATTTGATAAAGAGCACAAGTAATTATAAAGTGTTCTTGACCATGATTGCTCGCTTAAGGCGTTCATTGTTTAGGATTGATGTTCTGCTTTCCTAACTAGTTTTTCAATGATATTTTCCTTGCGGCTCAGACCAAAAAAAGTTTATTGAGGGAGGGTTGTTTAAATATATATTAGGTTACCTCAGGAGAGACACCGTATACTTCTACTAGAAGATTTGAGGAATTGAGTCTCTCCCCGGAGTTGCTTACACTACTACACAAAAATCTCATTAGGTACGGTTTTTAAGGTTATTTGGTACGGTTTTAAAACCGTACCAAATGTTAGCGATTATTTGGTGCGGTTCTCTTTATAACCGTAGCAAATTATCTTCTATAAATAAGTCAGCATATTTTTCTTTTCTGGTACGGTTTTTTAATAAACCGCACCAAAATCTGTTTTTTCAAAAAAAATAAAAATAAATTCATTTTGCTTTTCCAAAACCTGTAACCAAACACCACAATATCGTTCGCAGCAGACCCGACCATTGTAGCATACACAAACAGTATTCAACAAACTTACCATTCTATATAAACATCAACCAACTCAACAATATGAGTTAGACAAAAGTGTTATCCCTTACAATTGTTTAAATGTCATCAACACGAAAATATAAAACCTTAACTATTGAAGAGCCTTCGTATCTAAGGAGTAACTACAACCCTATAAAACTCGTTCAACGTCAAAAGAGCCACTTGGTCGATCTCCAGCGATTCTAGACGGCATGTATCATCCCAAAGCTATAAAAACAAATATAGAATATATTAGTCATATTAATTCGCAATAAAACCAGCGGTTCTTGTCCAGTATTGCAATTGATTTCTAATATGACTTGCATGTTCAAGTGTATAATGACTTCTTGTAACTGTACCAAGTCAAAAAACATAAGATGACATATCAAATTAAACACAGTAAGCAATTTCCAAGTATGTGTATGATGAATAAAAATGACATTAACATGATAACTCTAATGTCGAAAGCTGATACTATTGCAGAATTACAACAAGAAAGAAACAAATACATGCATTTATTACAGTTTTAACCCAAACACGAAACTAAATAATATAGCTATGTGTACATTTCAGTATCAATGGTGTAGAGAAAAACGAAATAAAATAACTCTTATCATCAATAGCTATGTGTATATTTCAGAAAATTGTGCTAAAAGTGACAGTAAGTTTCCCATCATCAAGTGCTATTAACTCAACACCATTGATACTGCTTACTGCCTTGATCACCTTTCGTTTTTATCTATCACCACTAGTTATTATTTAGCTACAATTTTTTTGACTCAACAGGCCTATGTTCAGCCGTCAATCCGTATGCAGGGTATCACTGGTAAAACATAACACGAGTAGCAGCTAATACATTAAAGCAAACTACGACATAAACTGCAACAGCAGTTGACCCGCTGCAACAGCAGCCGACCATTGCAATCCTAGCTAACCCGCTATAATCTCAAGCTTAAAAGGAAATACTTGCACTTTTTGGAAAGGCGGCTTGTTTTTTAACAGCAAGGTCATACATGAACTTCATCAAATAGCATCCACATTCCCATATACCCTCTTGTTGGAAACACTAAATTTAAATAAACATAGTTACACAAATGCAACAACCAAATCAATTATATATACACAACAATTGTAGATTATTTACCTTAGCCATCGTCCAATTAAACTTGATCTCGAAAGCACTAAATTGAAAAGCAATGGCATGGCGTTAACTTCAACTATTTTTTCAAAAAATACATGTCAACTCAAAGTCAATGTTAGAAAATTTTACCTCTACTATATCTGGAAAATTATGTTTTTTCTCGTTTATTCCCTAATTCGACGAATCCACTATATAACCCCTCCTCAAGTTTTGGCAAACCACAAAAAGAAGTCAATGACACTCGCTACACAAAAGGTTCATCAATTTAGTATAGATACAAAGCACATATAATAAAATCCTTGAAGCGGTTATGGTTTTTGCCACATGGTAACTTACTATTATTAAACTTAATTTAATACACAGCTCCTTGAAAATATTTGGATCCCTTTGATACACCTCACTCACCCCGCATCGACATTGTATAAATACCTAAGATGTTAAGTACCGGAAATGCATGTTGATCAATAAGCTTAGAGAGTTTTAAAAGCGACAACAGTAAGAAACACAAAGAGCTTGCAGGTTCTTCACAATTACTATTTTTTCCTTAAAGCTAAGCTACTCAAGTTTACTAAAAAAGGATAACATTTTGAATACTCATAGTGATCAGTGCATGACCTAATGAATCAAACAAAACAATACCTTTTGTTGGAGTTCAAATAAAGAAAATTAACTATCTTGCCACACATCCTACTGTAAGCTTTTTGAACTCAAATTCATGACATGTCTAGTTGTTAAATCAAAACAAGTCCGAGCAAGCTTGTGAAGGAGTAACTTAATCATTTCAAGTAATTCATAGCTAATGGCTAAGAAAACAACCTACCTGATAATTCTAACTTATCTCATACATAAGAAGATCCGATAGTTTCAAAAAAAAAAAAAAAAAAAAAAAAAAAAAAGACAACATTTCTCCATAGATCTAAGTTCTAACAGATCTTTCTCATAATTACTGGTATAACTTGTACACAAACAACATGCTATCACACTGCATTAACCACTTTGATTTCTATCACATACATATGAAGATACAAATGTTCAGGTTAAGAGCTCTTTTCTAATATTAGCAAACTATGCACATTTAAAACCTTGACCAAACAAGCTATCAAGATTTCTGTAACCGAAACATGTAATACTCTAAATTTAAACAATGAATGATAGTATATTACAATAAAGTACCTTGTAATGAGCATCAATTGTAGCGGAAAGCATGTTTCAAGTTTATATAGATTCGGATTTACAAGAACCCTAACTCCTAAAATCAACCAAACACAAAATTGAACAATAAACACCTTAAATTGATGATTAAATTGAAGGTATAACACAATAAAGTACCTGATTTGTGGATAAATGGACTTAAATTCGCGAGTTCAGATGGTGAACCACAAGGGTCTGTGGTCAATGAAGATGCAATTGGCTTATGGTGGAAGGAGACTAGTGGTTGGTAGCAGAGACGAGAGAAAATGTGAAATCTGAGGTCAAGGGATAAAGTCATATGTGTGGGTTATGTGACCTAGAATTAGAACAAAGGGAGGGATAATGAAAATGGTATTTTGAATTTGGTGAAATTTTTAGCGGGAGTAATGAAAATATGTGAGGGAACACCAAATTTAAGGAAAACAACTTGTAAAATGAATCTATCTACTAATATAACTAGTAGGGTACCCGCGCGTTGCAGTGACAGGTACCCTGAAATTAAATTTTTCGTTGAATCATGTATTTTAGTTTATTATGTTCTTGTTGTGAATAAATTTACGTATATCAAGAATTTCGTTTAGCCTGTGACTGTTCGGGCTCGAGCCTGTTGGCTTGCGCCCGTTCGAGCTCAAGCCCATTTGACCCGTTGCTCGTTCGGACTTGAATATTTGTATAATGTGTTTTATTATTTGTATTAGTGACACAAATTAATGAAGAAAACAATAAACTAGGTAAACAACAATAGAAAGAGAGTAACGACTTTAGCACAAGTGACAAGTTCCTCGTATAACCTTTATCAAAGAAATCTAAGTTCATTTATCATCGAATAACTTAAAGAAATTCAAGAAATAAAAATTGACAATGATATCGAACAATACAACAACATACCCATGAATAAAGTATGTGATTTGAAGAGAAACTGATTTGAAACTCCATGAATAACAGAGGTTAATCAATGACAGGCGTGTTTGTTTGATATAGTGATGGTAGAGAGAGTAGGTGTAAAGTAGGTGGTGTGTGTTTTGGGAGAAAAAGAAGAAGACGCCGGTGTTTGGAAAATAAGATGAATGGGGTAGGGTTTAGATGTTTGTTGAAAATTGAAAAGAGGGAAAAAGTCCCGCTCAATAAATTTGGGTGAAATATGGATGAAATTAAATTTTGGGGAAAAAGTTTAGGTGAATCATATTTGCGGGGAAAATTTTGAAGTGAAATACGAAGTTACAAACTACATTTTATTTTGTAAAAGATTAGAAGTTGTAAACAATGTTTTGAAAATTGCGGTTTTCATCGACCCGGTCGAGGCACCGGCGCATCGTCTCAATCTCTCATCTTGAGGTATCGAATCTCGGAGATCTCTTGCACTTCTTGTAATGGTAATGCGGAGTCTAATCTTCATGTCTTTTTTGAGTGTGATATTGCCAAAGATATTTTGAGGCTCGTTAATACTTGGTGTGATACCTCCATGTCGTTACTCACATCCCATGTCTATTGGAGAGATTGATTAAGCTCTTGGCAATTTAGTGGATTTTTGGGGATCTTGTTTTGTTTTTCACTGCGGCGGAAAAGAAAAAGTATGAAGTGTGTTTATGAAAGGTGAAGTAGGGCTTTTGATTGTGAAGCCGCGTAATCCCGAGAAAAAAAATCAACATTGGTGCACTCAAGACACCTTCCAACTCCTCACTCAACCTTCAAATCTACACCTTGATGACAAAGAGAATGTCCCACCAAGACCTTCACATCATCCACCACAACCATCTCCATTGCTTCTCATCGGTCGAACCCACCACCTCTTGAACCTTCCTGCCCATCATTACCAAGAGGTCCTTTTGACATCTAAACCTATGACTACCAAAGACAACTACATGACTACCGTTGCATGTGTTGTCATCACGATCATGAGCACATCACCATGCTTAGGGAGATAGTCAACATGATGTTTGCCTACATCCAACACCACTTTCAAGCTCCACCCGCACACCCACCAAACTAAGTGTCGGCTTATAGTTAAGCCATAATATGTCTTAGGATTATCTTATTTTCTCTTCTTAGTTATTTTGTAATTTTAGGACTAATTGACCTAAGAGTCAAAATTTTACCTTGTGTTCTTATAATAAAATGAGGTTACTTAGTTTGTGTGCTCTTATGTCTTGCCGTGATCTCATTTATTGCTTGACATTTTTGTGATTGTGCATTATGGTTGTTACAATATTGTGGTTGTGATGTAGTGACTGTCGTCATACTCGTGCTTGTAAGCTAACCTTGTTTTGTAGCACAACTTCATAGCTCGATTCATTGGTGCCCCAAACAAGGGGGTATTGGTGAAGTCATGTTGATCACCACAACTTCACGATCAGTTATATTGGTAATTGGTGAGGTGGTCATTGTCAATAAGAGAAAGGCCATCAAGAATATAGAGACATTTATCAGATCTCAATATCTCTGATGCTACTCAAGTACCTTAATCTCTGCATCTCCTTCTAGTTCTTCATACGTTGTATCCTTTAATATTGAACAATATGTCGTATCCAATGGTAGTGAGATTAATTAAAAGGATTTGTCATAACAATACAATAGTGATGCATCCCAAAAACTTATGATACGAGTTAAATTTAATAATTGGTGAGTCGTGATAAAATCCTAGACTTGTTGCAATACGGACGAGACATTATGAGTAGATCGCCATTTAGCATATTTTAGAATCCAAGAATGAAAAACAAATCATTATGAGTAGAAGCGACCAGGTGGAGGATTGGATGTTGGCGTTCTCGTATGTTGGCGTTCTGGTATGTGTAGCCCAGTAGTTTCTTAATTCTTTGTATGTAGTTGAATAATGTAGCAACTAGCAACGATATAAATGTCATTGATAAATTTCATTATTATTCTATTTACGAGTGAAAGCGAGACGTAGATAAACAAATTTCAATGAATATCAAAAACTTGTTGGTAAATAGAGCAGTAATTTAAGAAATTAGCAAGAAATTGGTAAATAGAGCATGAATTTAACAATTTTACATTTTTTTGGTACGGTTATTTAAAAACCGTGTGTAGAAAGAAAAAATTATTTGGTACGGTTAGTAAATAAACCGTAGTAAATAACTTTTATTTGGTGCGGTTTGTAAATAAACCGTACTAAATAATGTTTATTTGGTACGGTTTTATAAACAACCGTACCAAAAAACAAAAAAAAGGTTTTTAGGTACGGTTTTTTTAAAAACCGCGTCAAATGAACAAATTTTTGTACGCTTTTCTTATAACCATAGCAAAATACCGTACCAAAAAAGGTTTTATGTAGTAGTGTTAAGGGATTATATGTGGAGATGAAGTTCGAAGTCCCAAGCAAGATTCAAGCCATCTCGTTACCGCTGATTCTAACGCCACCTTACAAGAGCCTTATAGCCCAGGCACACAATGGTTCTGGGAAAACAACTTGTTTCGTGCTTGGTATACTAAGCCGGATTGATATGAACCTGCATGCTCCTCAGGCACTTTGTATATGTCCCACTAGAGAATTGGCGATACAGGTTGATATATTATTCAGATTTACTGTTTGTTTGTTGGCTTGTTTGTAACAATTGCATGCCCTCCTAATGACGTATATGCCTTTTTGTGTTATATGACTGAAGAATATGGAAGTGCTACTAAAGATGGGAAAGTTCACAGGGGTAACAACATAATTGGGTCTTCCCGATAATAATTATATACCTATCGCCAAGAGAGCACCAATAACTGCACAAGTAATTATTGGCACGCCTGGAACAGTAAATAAGTGGATTGACGCCAAGAAGTTGGGTACATCTAACTTGAAGATTCTTGTGTTTGATGAGGCTGATCATATGCTGGCACAGGTATAGTTGATCGATCACTATTATTTCGATACAGTTTGAATGCTTCAACTATAGACATAGTATAGTAAGGAACTAGTTATAATACCTGTGCACGTACATGGTTTTTAAAATTTCGTTTTGATTATGTATTATTATCGATTAAGAAATGAACCATTTAACATGTTTTAAATAGTTTTACTTAGTAGACTAAAAATAAAAAATCATATGTATATATGTTATAATCTATCTATTATTTTAGGAGAATAATTTTGGATTAAAAATTATATTTTATTATTCAAGCAAAATCACATGATGATACTTGACTTGAATGAGATGTTAGTGATATATGCTTTTAGTTTTGCAAACCCGTGCTATCAATTTACGATGTGTTTTGTAATTCTGGTATTTTTTTTACTTATATTTTCGTTAATATATGTAGCGTATTTAGATAGCTTTTAAGATTGATTCATTTCTTTGATTATGAATAACCATCATATCATGTTTACTAATGTACTTTTTTGTTTGAAAATTTGTATTTTCATAAGTTTGTGTTATTTACTTCTCATGTTTGATCATAAAAGTACCAAATTAACATAGATACTTACATTATAGTTTCTTTATTACATAAAGAGAAAAAAAAAAAAAAACAAAAAAAAAATGTAATTGGTAGAACTCAAATTTAATCTTACGATTATTTATAATGTATAAGAATAATTTTTCTCTAAACCCGAACTATATAAGGAAATTATTATTACTTGTATAAGTAAATTATAAATGCATAAAAAATGACAGAGTACATCCGCAAGTCTTTTAGGATTGTTTGAATCTTTACCGACATTTCACTTTAATACAACTTTCTTCACAATTGGCCTAAATCATTAAGGTAAAACACACTTATATTTTAGATCATTGGTTAACACCCATAGTGTTATCAATGACGGCAAGCACCTGCTAAGTTTTATTAATTCATTCAAAGACAAATTACACTCCGAAAAGAATTCCTACTATAAAATTCCCCATATAGGCACTAAAACACATCTTTGGTACATTAACCTTCCATGACAATCATGCGTTGATACTTAATCCTCCTCTAAAAAGCGCACACAATAAATTGCATTACACTTTAGTGTGTGCGATAAGATCATAAAACTGAAAAAACCACTAACATATTGCATTATAGTGAGGATAACAACAAAGTTAGTCATAACATCAAATCAGAAATCTTCAGATTAGAACTAATGGGGTATTTGGTTATGTTTATTAAAGGTGCTTATTGGTTTATTCAATTACCATAACACAGTAAGTTTATGATAAAACTATAAGTTTTTTTGAGAAGCTTAGTAAAAAACCACTGAACTCCCAACTAATTCTATCATAGCTTAGTGTGTTTATAGTAAAAACACAAATATTAAGTGTAAAAATTTTCAATAAAACATAAAAAAAAAAAAAATACTAAAAGTTGGTATGTATAACAAAAAAGTTAAACCATACAAAAATTTACTAAAAACTATCAGCTAGATAAGGCATACGCCAAAGTGCTATTGAGGTCTCTTTCGGATTCTATTCAGAAGCAAAAAGGGGTTTACACATCAATCATAAGTATAGAATAATGGTTGTATCTCACATCCGTGATTACCAAGTCAATAACATTATCGCAATATAGTAACCTAATAACCAAATTAAAAACTATATATTCTTGCTGAATAATTCTCATGTACATACTTTTAATTCCTTTACAACAACCAACTATTATTATTTATTTATTTATTTATTTATTATTATTATTATTATTTTTGAAACATCAAGTCAATGAATAAAGTTAGGTTATCACCTACGTAGTTTTTCTTTTTTTTTTTATTTAGGAGGTGATTCTTATCAAATAAGGATTGTGATGCGTGCATTTTTTTTTTTTTTTTTTTTTTTTTTTTTTTTTTAATTTAAGAAAAGCACCTTCTATATTAAAGAATGACTATCCAGCCGATGTTTTTTTTTTTTCTTTTTTTTTATTTTTTTAATAATTAGCTTTGTATAACATTTTTAACTGACAGAGATGTTGAGTTTGAGGTTAATGTTGTTGTTTAACTATTGATATCATGTTGTACAAAATGTGCGAGTTTAGTGGTACATAATGAGCGTTGATAAAGTTAAAATATGTTCCGTAAAGTTTTTAAAATATTTTTATGGATATCCATATATAAATTTTAAATAACAATTTCATGAGTCGTTGTTATAAATAGAATCACGTATATTTATTTTATATCACAGTAACTCATGCTTACCATTTGATATTTATATTCCCGTTACTAATAATTTAACCGTATTTCAAACCCGTGTACACATAAATTAAACTTTTAATTAGTAACATGAGTCCTTATTTTAAAAAAATATTCTAATGGAAGAAAGTTTAAAATTAACGTTAGTTTAAAAAATATTTAACGTATATTAAAACTAATTCACATATTTACCAAATTTATTTTAATAGATGAAAGTAAAAAAAACTAATACTATTACTCATTACTAATAATTTAACCGTATTTCAAACCCGTGTACGCATAAATTAAACTTTTAAATAGTAACATGAGTCCTTATTTTAAAAAAATATTATAATGGAAGAAAGTTTAAAACTAACGTTAGTTTAAAAAATATTTAACATATATTAAAACTAATTCACATATTTACCAAATTTATTTTAATAGATGAAAGTAAAAAAAAAAAACTAATACTATTACTCATGTAATTTTAAACAACGTTAACATTATAAAGTATAGGGGGTATGAAGTGTAAGGGGTTATTTGTTTATTATCTAAAGTTATTAAAAAACATGGAGACTTATAATTTTACACTTAACCACTAAGGTTTTATTAATTACCTCCTCTTTTCTTAAGTTTTTATTTTCACAAATTTGACACCTATACTTTTATGTGTTTTTTTATCAATCAAATTCTCCACCAAATTTATTAAAGTTTGACCAAAATCAATTCAATTTTGACTTTTTATTGGCCAATCATATTGCTTGATTTTGCTTATGTGTCAAAATCGAGCTCTCCTATTGGTCCAATTGTTTTTTCAATGAGAAGGGTTTTGCAAAAACACTCCGAAATAATGTAATTCTTGTATTATATAAAAGATTGGAAATCATCATAGTAACCATACGTTCTCCTAACTAACAACCTTTATCACTATATATAGTTCACGTACAAGAAAATTTTGATGTTGTTTATCTAGTTTGCCTCATATTTGGTGGTTCATCATATAATCTACTTTTGTTTAGGGTGCTTTTAGAGGAGATTCTGTGAAGATAATGAAGGAAATCGTTAAGCAAACTTCGGAAAGCCAGGTTTAATTTCTTGTCATTACTATGATGATCAATAATTGTGTTACTTGAGTTACATTTGATATTGGTTTTTTTGTTTCTCACCGTTTCTACACTTAAGTGTTATACAAAACATATGTTATGTTGGTATCTTCTGTTTTGTGACTCCTACTTTTGATTGCCACCACTATTTCCATAAAGGATGAAAAATCCTTTCTACCTGGCCTCTGACCTATACAAAATAAATGCACAGGTGCTATTGTTTTCTGCCACCTTCAATGACACTGTGAAGGCTTTCGTATCCAAAGATGTGAAAGATCTCTTTAAACAAGAATACAATCAACTGTTTGTAAAGAAGGAAGAGCTGTCTTTGGAATCTATTAAGCAGTACAAAGTGAATGTACCTGATGAGCTTTCAAAGATTATGGTTATTAGGGACAAAATATTGGAGATAGCGATGAAGGTTGGAAAGACGATTATATTTGTCCGCACAAAAGAGAGTGCTGGTATGCTGCATAATGCACTTGTACAAGGTGATTATGGCTACCCGGTCTCAACAATTCACGGTGATTTTATGCAAGAAAAAAGAGATAAGATTGTTAAGGAATTCAAAGACGGGTATACTACAATTCTAAGACTAATGCTAGCGGTGACCATTTTATCACCCAAACAACCCCGCCACGTCAGCTCCACCTCAACTTTCTCTCTCCACAACTCCACCCCAACCACAATTTGCTAATAAGGCGACCCCAACCACAACAAAAAACATACCCCACAAAAATAAATAAACAAAAAAGTACACACACAAAAGAATTGAAAGTTTCGGTTGTGCAGGCAACCGTAACTTTGAAAAGTTTGCCAAGCGACACGTCACATTTGGCTTGGCTAGTGGGGCAACACGTTGCATTTTTGAGGTTGTGGTTGCCAAGAGACTCCCATTAGCATTAGTCTAATATCAACCGATGTTCTTGCTCGTGGGTTTGATCAATCCGAGGTTTGCATTCTTACTTTCCTCTTTTTAGGTGGTTTGGTTGTCGTTGTGAGATTTGTACTGTGTTTTCAATTCTTCATAGGTTTGGCCTATAAAAATAAGAATAACCTGCATAATCGGGTTTTGCTCACAACAAAAGCCACCCGCTATTGAAAGCCCATTCCAACCTTTATCAAATGCATACCCATCGTGATCACTAAGAGCACTTGGTACCCACCTTTATTTAAATATTTACAAAATACACACACATAAAACTACTTTTTTTGTCCACTTATGGCATAACTCAACGTTACCATGGTAACTTGGAGGGCAACACATTGCCTTAACTCAAACTCACAGTATCATAACTCAAGCATAACTTGAGTTATGGCAATGCCACATAAGCAATAACGCAACATGAAAGGCATGGTACCGAGGGCTTTAACAATTAACCAAATGCTACTTTTATTTTATATTTGGTTCTTATTTGATAATGCTGACCTTGTTTTATCAGGTTAATTTGGTAGTGAATTATGATCTACCAGTGGTACATAAGTCTCCTTCGGAGCCTGACAATGACGTATACTTGCACCGCATTGGTAAGCAGGACGGTTTGGCCGCAAGGGTAATGTGTTTAATTGATTATTTTCATCCATATTTTTTAGCCATATTTAAACTTAGAATTCTTTGAATATTTTGGGGCAAATTAATTGGAGTATAACATATATGTATACTATCCTTACAAATACGTGATTATGTAACATCAGGAGCCGTATTTAACTTGATATGTGGTGAAAGGGACATCATGATTATGGAAAAGATTGAGAAACACTTTAATCATAATGTTACCGAGGTAAACATTTCTTGTCTACATTACACTTGTTTAGTGTTTACAAACTTTGTAGATCTAGGAAATTAAGGTTTTTATCATAGAACGTAATGGCGTATTGGGTTAGAACTTTTTTTAACCTTGATGGAAGTATACTTAATTTGTTTCTTTTGTCTTAATTTGTAGGTGTACCCGTGGACAGACAATGAACAGTTTGAGGACGCCTTGAAGAAAGCTGGTTTGATTTGAAGTTTTCATATTGGTATTGAAAACATGGTGATTGAATGACTATGACTATTACTGCAAGTCATAAATATATAAAAACCATGTGATAGTCTTAAACGTTGGTTTGGTATATACAAGATTTGTTAATCTGGTGCAGTTAAATTGATTATGAAATTAAATTGAGTTTGATTTTGGATTTTGGATTGAACTAACATTATAAGCAAAATTCACGGATTTTTAAATTTGACCATGTCAATTTCTTACCGATTGATGATAATATGTTTGTAATTAACTATAGAATCATAAGATGTTGAGTATCCAATCGCATATTTAAACATAATTCTGGAATAGAAATGCCTTTTGTGTTACTTGGATGCAAAACATATTAATTAAGCACGTTCATCTTTTCATGGTGTATCCAAATACGTATTCTAAAACTTAATTAAGTGGACCAAATGGTTTAATATTACATGCCAGAGTCACCATAGACCATAGTTTTAACACTATGTAAAAAATAGAATAGTGACATACTGTGAGATTTTCCAAACTACACGGAAACATCCACTGGCAACTCACGTCTGAAGACCGATAACGAGAACTTATCAGTCATGTACTTAATAGCAATATGATTCTTTTGGAAAAGCCAAGTACACATGAATTTTAGCATGTTATAGCTTTTTACAAAAGTCAAGACACTGCAAATGATGACAAAACCATGCCAAGTCACCCATTGTGGTAGGAGGACATAAAATGCCGAATAGGGAGACAAGACTCCTGTAAATAGAAAGACGGTTTTGCAAACGGCATATCTCCAATGCTTATGATCATGTATATCACCAGTAGAAAAGAACACGCCTAGTGATGCAACAAAATTCATAAGTAAAGTTAATAAGGAAATTGCTACCCGTATCTTGTTTTCAATCGTACGTTCAGTGAGTTGAACAATTGCTTGCACGAGTATTCCCACAATCGCTACAAAGATAGCATATACTGCAACGCCCAACAACCTAAAGAACGATCATTGGTAGTCCATTCGTCATGTTTACGTTAACCAAAGAATTGAAACAAATTTAACGAAACAAATACACAAACATGATACATGCACATCACATGCACATGCACATGCACATGCACATGCACAGGCACAGGCACATGCACATGCATATATAGGCTTATACATAACTTGTAGCTAATTCACAGTTTTTATTTTCATATCATTTTAAGTGTGCATGTACCTACATGAGTGTTTTTCGATCGTAGTTAGTACTACTAGTACTCTAACACGAAAATCAAGCAGACATGTAAATTTCATGCATCATCAATATATTTTGCCTTTCAAAAAAAAAAAAAAAAAAAAAAAAAAAAATCCATCAGAAACGGTGAGTGTAGCATACTAGTCACGAGTGTGCGTTTGTGGCAGGTGTGAGTAGCAGTAGATTACACAACGATAAAGATGAGGAAAAGCTAATAATAGTTACCTGCGATTGTCGAGATTAGTATCCATGAAAGCAGTCTCTTAATTAAGCTTTCCAATTTTTTCTTCCTTACATTGCTTGTGAAGTTGCATATGTTTTCCCCTTATTTATAAGCCTCTATCAATGGCGTAGCTTAAGTTTTCTCCCATTAAGTAGAGGATACCACGGAAAGTTAAATGAAAGAAAACGATGTTTAAATAAAATACTCCCTCCGTCCCATTTTATAAGTCCACGTTTGAAAAGTCAAAATCTTTTTCTTTATAGTTTGACCGTAATTATTTTTTTTCTTGTTATATAATACTTGATACAAAATATATAAATTGATTTGTCTTTTAAATGTATTTTCATTAGTATATTTTTCATCAAGTATTACATAACACGAAAAAAAATAATTACGGTCAAACTCTGAGTAAAAAGACTTTGACTTTTCAAACATAGACTTATAAAATGGAACGGAGGGAGTAACTTATTTGACTCTCCACCTGCATCCAATTTTCCAGGTAGCCCACCATAGCATGTTTTTTCCAATTATATATACGCAAGTTTCAAATATTGTCCTTCAACTATCACAGAAAAATAATGGAAATGGTTAACTTTTTACATAGTTATATCTCTAGAAAAAATTAAGACATTGCATATGTGCCAAGATCAAACATACACTTGATAATGAAGAAAATGACTAAGAGCTTGATGTACGTGTAATAGAGACAAATTAAGCACGTTTTTAGGCTGACCAGTCAATGTTCAAATAAATTCTAGGATTATTTTTGTGACCTATTTTCATAAAAGGGGTGAAGTGTAAAAGTGGAACATCTCGATGTCTAACCCTCTACGTACCACTCAAGTGAAAGATTGAGAGAGACTGCCTTTCTATATTATGTTGGCATGAATCTAAACTGGGCCCACTCATGAACCGGTAGGGATACAAAATCCCATATAGGCATGTTGTATTGTGTCAGTGGTGTACTTGTGTGCTCAACTTTTGAAAAAGGGGATGACCGTCTATGGTTAGAGCATCGACAATGTTCTACTTTTACAATTAATAGTGCATTAAATTCTTCGATGCATAAAAGCTTTTTGAAGGGTCCTACTAAATATACTCTTGATTCACTAATTACTTTTTTTTTTACTGTATAGAAGTTTGAGCAACCACCAATTTTCTTGGGTCGTGTTAACCCCACGGTATACTACTACCTAGCCCTGCAAACCCTCCCCTAGTGAGGCCCACATGCAGGTTTTGTCCTTTTAGGTTTTTTTTTTTTTTTTTTTTTTTTTTTTTTTTTTTTTTTTTTTTTTAGTTTGTTTATTTTCTTATGTTTGATCCAAGTTTTTTTTTTTTTTTTTTTTTTTTTTTTTTTTTTTTTTTTTTTTTTTTGTCACAAACACAAACACAACTGCAAACACAAAACACAACACAACTGCAGTATTGAGACAAACACAGGCTCGGATTTTTCCGTTATCGTCATCGCCAAGTCCTTTTTTTTTGTCACAAACACAACTGCAAACACAAACACAGCTGCAAACAAACACACCAAGGCCCTTGTTGACCACACACTAGTCTATTTTTTAGACAAACACAACTGCAGTATTGAGACAAACACAAACAAAAGGCTCGGATAATTGTCGTCATCGCCAAATGTGGAATTTTTAGAAGGCTCGGATTTGAGGGTTGCGAAAGTGATAAAAATATCACTCCGCCATACCATTCGGTTTTAAAAACCATTCGTCATCGCCTCGGCTCAGATTGTAAACCAATCATCATTGCCTAAACCCTACAAAATTTACAAGTTACACAGCCAAAGATTCTCAAGTTCTGAAAAGTTCACATGCCAAACTGCACAAGTTCTCAAAAGTTCACATGCCCAAACAGCACAAGTTCTCAAAAGTCACATGCCCAAACAGCAGGATTCTCAAAAGGTACATCACAAGCCAAATAGTAAGGATTCCCAGGATTCAATCCTGGACTATAAACACAAGTGTGAATCACAAACAACAACTAAGCAACCACAAGTCTAAACAAGTTACTAACCACAAGTGTGAATCACAAACAACAACTAAGCAACCACAAGTCTGAACAAGTTACTAACCACAAGTGTGAATCACAAACAACAACTAAACAACCACAAGTCTGAACAAGTTACTAACCACAAGTCTGAAAGAAGCAGTATCACAAGTGAAACACAAGAAGCAGTATCACAACAAGTGAAACACAAAGCAACTCTCAAAGAAGCAACCACAAGTCTGAATCACAAACAAGTGAAAATGTGGAATTCACAATTTAACACACGGGAGGTAAGGCTCAGATTACATTAAATCCTTTATCATATTGGCTGCAACATCAAAGGTTGCAAATATATTGCCTATCCATTTGGAAATGCCACGCCAAAATCAAGCTTTTATTTTTTTTAAATCATCATCGCCATCACAAGCAGTTTCATCACAAGCAGTTTCACCACAAACAAGTAGTTTCATCAAGCTTTTATTTTTTTTTTAAATCAAGCTTTTTTTTACAATACTAATAAACACAAACAAGTATCATCAGATACATCACACCCTCCCATTTAGGGAGGGTTTGTCTAAAAAATAGACTAGTGTGTTGTCAACAACACCATCACCACAAACATCACTTTAGATCACAGAAACATCACTTTATCACCACAGCTGTCTCAAACACAATTAAGCACAACAAAACCATCACATAAGAACACAGAACCACCCTCCCATATAGGGAGGGTTGGGATAAATTATAGACCAGGGTGTGGTCAACACCACGCTTATCTAACAAAACATCACATAAACATCACGTATCTAACAAAACCATCAGAGATACATCACGGATCTATTTTTTTTAGATCTAAACTTTTTTATTACAGAACCACCCACCACTTTATATGAAGTAAATCAAGTCAGATTCAAAAACCCCCATACTAATTTTGCGAAACCCTAATTTAAAAAATTAGGGTTTCTTTAAAAAAATCAAGATTTTGATAAATTAACGTACGAATCTTTCAATTAACACACTTTATATGAAGTAATCAAGTCAGATTCAAAAACCCCCAAACCAATTTTACGAAACCCTAATTTAAAAAATTAGGGTTTCATTAAAAAATCAAGATTTTGATAAATTAACGTACGAATCTTTCAATTAACACACTTTATATGAAGTAATCAAGTCAGATTCAAAAACCCCCAAACCAATTTTACGAAACCTTAATTTAAAAAATTTGGGTTTCTTTAAAAAAACTCAAGATTTTGATAAGTTCACGTACGAATCTAACAAAAACATCACATAAACATCACGTACCTAACAAAACCATCAGAAAAACATCACATAAACATCACGTACCTAACAAAACCATCACAGAACAATCTACCCAACAACATCACCACACACTCACAAACTCTCTTACAAATCACCAACAACATCGCACAAATATTAGTGATTTTAGATCTAAAAAGAGAGCAGATAACTTAGAGAGAGAGAGAGAGTTTTGAGTGTGTGGTGTGTGTGAGACAGCTGTGGTGTTAATACCGAGTGTGGGTGTGAGACAGCTGTCCACACAAAACGCGTTTTTATTTAATTTTTTTCTTTAAAAAAAAAAAAAAAGTGTATTAAAAAGTGTAAATAAAAAGTGTAAAAAAGTGTATTAAAAAGTTAGTTGTAAAAAAGTGTATTAAAAAGTTAGTTGTAAAAAATGTATTAAAAAGTTAGTTGTAAAAAAAATTGTGATAAAAAAAATATTTTGTCATTAAAAAAAACATTTTGTTATACAAAAAAATATTTTGTTATTAAAAAAATTAGTTGTAAAAAAAATTGTGATAAAAAAAATATTTTGTCATTAAAAAAAAAATTTTGTTATACAAAAAAGTTAGTTGTAAAAAAATTGTGATAAAAAAAATATTTTGTTATAAAAAAACCATTTTGTTATACAAAAAAATTAGTTGTAAAAAAATTGTGTTAAAAAAAATATTTTGTCATAAAAAAAACATTTTGTTATACAAAAAAGTTAGTTGTAAAAAAATTGTGATAAAAAAAATATTTTGTTATAAAAAAAACCATTTTGTTATACAAAAAAATTAGTTGTAAAAAAATTGTGATAAAAAAAAATATTTTGTTATAAAAAAAAACACTTTGTTATACAAAAAAGTTAGTTTAAAAAAAAAAAAAAAAAAAAAAAAAAAAAAAAACGTCACCATACGCGTTCGTAATGTTTTTTCAGGGGTTCGGATCTCACGAGCAATTAACGGATTGGGTGCAAAACATGATGATGATGATGATGTCTGTACCATGTCCTCTTTCAGTGGTAAATAATCATACGTTTACTTAGTTATGTAAATAATTTGTTTGTTAAAAATACATTTCTTATTATTTCCTGAACATGTAACAGCCAGGTACAAAAGACTATGGGTGTCGATACTTCGCGTGGAAAGATGTATTTGAAGCACAACACTTTAGTCAAGCCTCTTCTTCAACGCATTGCTCAAACTGCGTTGCTACAAAAAATGAGATCAAGTTGTTGAAGCAAAGAATAAAGGCGCTGGAAATGGAGTTAGAAATGGCAAGGAATCCTGATGATCACGCTTGTCAGTCAAGTGCCCGGCTCCATGATCTTTTAACCGAAATGAATAATCTTCATATGTCGTAGATATTGTTGTTTTTAAATAATATGTTAACGTTGACGTTTAATTTTATAATAATAGTTGTTGTTTTTAAATAATTTAAGTTTAGGTGTAAACACTGATCTTGTAGTAGTTTATAAATGCAAATGAGTCAAATAAGTTTAACCATATTTTTTTTATAACATCATATTTTTTTATAACGTCATATAAGCAATTATTAATTAACTATACACAACACAAAAACATTACAAACATTAGTTTATAAATGCAAATAAGTCAACGTCATCTTTTTTTATAACGTCATATTTTTTTATAACGTCATATAGGCAATTATTAATTAAGTATACACAAAAATGAGTCAACGTCATCTTTTTTTATAACGTCATATAGGCAACTATTAATTAAGTATACACAACATTACTAACATTACAAAAAAAATATACAAAACAAAAACATTACAAACTTAAAAAAAAAAAAAAAAAAAAAAAAAAAAAAAAAAAAACTACAAGACAAAAGTACAAAAAAAAAAAAAAAAAAAAAAAAAAAAAAGTATAAAAAAAGTACACCCTCCCACTAGAGGAGGGTTTGTCTAAAAAATAGACTAGTGTATGGTCAACAAGGGCCATTTTCTTATCTACTTATATTTATTGAAGCTTATGATCCCACTTCATTTAATTATTCTTTTAATATAAACGAGCAGATTAGCACGCATGTTACAGCCGGGATACAAGTTCTTTTGGATAATCAATAACCATATAACCAACAATTGAATTTAAATAGATTGAAGATTTTACAAAAAGAACTTGCGCGTTGCGGCGGGGTTTCTGAAACATAAATTATTCAGTTGCTCATTTTTAGCAATTGTCATATGTTATAAATCTCATATGGTTTAAGTAGTAACAACATCCCTGCAATTATATAGGAAATTGAGTTTTTCATATCATGTACATGAAAGCATTTGAGTGATCATTCGTAGTTTATGGTTGTGAATTTTAACATAATTCCTACCAGATATTACTTTAAAAAATGACAACCTTGACCTCTAAAGTCAAGGACGGAGCCAGTGGGGGGGGGGGGGGGGGGGGGGGTTGGGGGGGGTTGTTGGGTGCTCGGCCACCCCCAACTGGTCCAGCTAGCTTACCTACATAGCGAGCTGGGTTGCCCTATTTTTTTATTTTCCAGTGAGTTAAAGGTAGAAGACATAGGTTTTATCTAAAGGTAGAAGATAGAAAAAGAGGTTGTGTGGTGAAACTGGTGATGCCGATGAAGTTAAAGCTAGCCTACCACGAGAGGTGTGGTGAGAAGCTAAATGTGTAAAGGCTTAAGTAGTTAAGCGAGTCTAAGTGAGAGTAGTACCGGTTTGGGTGACCGACCGGGAAGTCCTCACTTGGGAACCACAAGCTCTAATGATATCAGGCGAATCGGGAATAGGATTGGGGTATCCCCTAAGGAAAGGCTCGCGGTTGGTATCTTTGCCCGAGGATGCGACACTAACTCGAGCCAACAACTAACAACTAACATCTAACATCTAACCCGCCGTTCAAAAAAAAAAAAAAAAAAAAGTAGGTGAATTTTTTTTATGTCCTTGCTTTTGTCTTTTGTGAGGTTTTATCTTTTTTCTTTTGTATTTTGTTATTTTTTAAAATCGTTTTCTTGTTTATTTGTATTTTTAGTGTGTGTGATTTTGTTTTGTAATTGGTGATTGACGTAGAGCAACAAAAAAGAAATAAGTACAACGGCATTTTTTTGGGTTAAATATGCTTATATTTTTAACATAAATACTTTAACATGCTATTTGAATTTGTATTTTTTTTAAGAAAAGTATTAAACTTAAAATTTTTTTCCCTATTCTTACTAAGGTTTATATATTAACTTAAAACTTATGACTCTAAATAACTTTCTTTTGGAAATGGATTGTTTGAGTTCTATTCAGTTATTCAATTTCATTATATCTAGTTTTAATACAATGTAGGATCTAATTATTTCTTTTATTTGGGTTGAGTGTTATTTTACGACATTGTTTTAAATCATTTTAAGAATAATTGCTAATAGATGTAATTGTTACAAGGTATAAATGTAGCTTTAAAACAATGCTGAACGGTTTGAACTTCAATCCAGCATCTAAAACAAGGAATTTACTACTATCGGGAAAAATTTTTTTTGAGCCCCCCTTAATACAAAATCCTGGCTCCGTCCCTGTCTAAAGTTATCTGGAACCCAAAGTTCATATGACCAAATAAGATAACTAAAAGGATATGTCAACGTAAAAGCGTTAATAGACTCTCAATGTTTTTCTGAAACATGCTTAGAGGGTTGGCAATGCACCACTCACCCCAAATACCTTCACTCACAAACAACCAATCCCCTTATGCCACATCACCCTCCCACTTTTCCCTTCACTCACTCATTTTTTGTTGGCATCACACCACTCAGGCACTCACCCTTCACTCACTTCTTTTTTTTCTTTTTCTTTTTCTTTTTTCTTTTTTAAATTATATTAAAATTTATTAAAAACTAAAATTCATCGTCGAATTTTGGATCTTCACAAAAATAATCACGATGCAATCTTTGTGCAGCAGAGATCCGATTGCGTTTCACTGATTTTCGTGTCGACCCAGCCGTATCTTCTTCATCTTCGTCAATCGCGTCAGCAAAAAATTCGAGACTAGTATCGTTAGACCACTCGAACGGCTCATCTAGATAAAAACTCGAACCAATTTTTTTATGCTCCATATACTTGCGGTTGAATCGGATATTTTTTTTGAATCGGATGTTTTTTTTTTTTTTTTTGGAACCGGGCTTTTTTTTTTATGGATCGGTTGTGTTTGTTTTTTTTTTTTTTTTGTTATGTTGTGTCTTTGTTTAACAAGTATATATACACAAAAAAATAAAAGTAACCTTTATACTCCCATTAATACACCTCCAACGTTCCTTTTTCGATTTTGCAACGGATAAAAAGCTTCGGTAAGCTTCACCGCAAAAGGATGCTCCCGTGCGGTAAGGAGGGGAGGGCGGCGGTGTTCCCGTGCGTTGGGGATGCCGCACCGTGCCTCCCCGCACCCATTGCCAACCCCCTTATCTACATATACCCGAGCAAGATTTCTAAAACTAATGCTAACGGCAAATATGCCTGAACAATATTGTTTGAGGTTTCCAAGTGCAACATCTGTTGGAGCAGTAACTTGACCACCTGGGGTCTCTTTGGCTTCATGTGTGTTTGCTACTATCAATAAAAGCTTTGTCGGACTAACAATAAGTATTAAGTACGTACCACTGTCAAAGAAGCAAAAAAGTTATGTCCGAATATTTCACATCTAACCTACAATAAATAATAAATGTGTGAATTGCTAATTAATAACATAGCTAACCTACAATAAATAATAAATGTGTGAATTTCATAACAAAACATTAGACTCAATGTAGTGGGAAACAACATTAATTAATAATAACATAGGCTAACATTAACCCATTTAACAATATCCATTTATGTGATAAAGAGTATAGATAAACCAAAAACTAACCACAACATATGTATAAACATCTTAAAAGAACAAATCAGCCCGCAACCACTAAAACATGTAAAATAAAGGTAAATCCAAACACCCGCTAAGTTCTTAGTATATTTGCCAAACATACCATGAATTCTAAATACTCTTGTTATTTCTACATATATAAGCATTTGAAATTTATCCAAATTGAAGAAAGTAGTGCTGGAAATATTATCCGCATGGTTTCTGTTTTTTAGTTTGGAGATGCCCTTACCTTCATAACTGATATATATAGTCAATCTAGTCACTTGAAAAGATCTTCAAACTCGAATTTTATTTGCATCTTGTTACTTGATTTCTTGGTGTCATTGTTTTTACCACCGCTAACATGAGAACAGCAATATCAAAACCCAAAAAGTCTTATAATCAAGAGTCGGAACACATTCTTTCAATTCATGGGTAGTACAAAACTAAAATACCATTCAAGGTAAAACCATTAACCATAGTCACATGGAACGAGGTACGCTCAGGTACGGGATCGAGAAACGGGAACGCGGTTCGCTAGGTCCCTAAAATCTGGTACAAAGGGGGTAGGCTCATTTCGGTACGCTCTGGTTCGCTTTGGTTCGATGTACCATATAATTTGGTACGATATACTCAATTTGATACAATGTGCCATATTATACTTATACATATATAGGTTTTAATAGGTATTTATATATTTTATATACATATTTATAAACTTTTATTAATTTTATTTTTATATCTAATATTTTTAATTATATATTTTATAAAAATGTTGCAAAATTTACATCAAGTATGATTTTAATTATATTTGAGTAAAGTCCACTATTAATTAACATGAAAGTTGGCCCATTTATACAAGTTATTAACTGGGGCAAAAAAATAATAAAATAAGTAATAAGCCTTTTACTCTTTTAGGGTAATAGAAAGTCTCTTTTTTTTAGCCGCTTTTCCTTCTTTCTTCACCATTTTTATCTTCTTCTACATATTTCTACCAGAAAACACATCACCACGAAAATCATAACACCACAAATGGATTCAAGGTACAAAATCATAACACTGGAAACGGAACGCGAAGACTAGCGATTCAGGTCGTGATCCTGAGCGATCCAGGTCGTGATTGTATTGTGTTTCATTACGAACGATCCGGAACGAGGAACGCGGCATACCCAGCGTTTCCTATGACTATGGGTAAAACTCATAACAAAAAAAACAAAGAACCTTACTTTGGACTCCTTGATGTAGATTCTCATGACTGGAAGAGAGTAGCTTATTTCCATAATAATGAAGCAAAAAATCAGTCATAATAAGCAATTCTAAATGACCTTAATTTTGTAGATCATTAGATTATTACTGTATTAGAATAATATAGTTTTTATGATCATTTAATTACAAAAGCTTGTTTCGAGTGAATCAATCCGACCTTATATGTCTCAACGCTAAATTTACCCGTTTTAACCCGTTACCCAACCCGTCGACATAACCTTTACCTGGTTTGTGAACTCCTCCGATTCATTCTCTGCCTCGTGTTTGTTCAAAGTTTCATACCTGTAGCACATAAAGAACCATATGAAGATCGGAAGAAATGTAAATCAAGTTAAAACTATAAAAAAATGGTACTATAAGTAACTTGATATATATTTGTGAATCCACTTTGGTGGTGTGTTAAGCAGGTATATACAAAAAAATAACCTGATGATGTGGATCACAACTTGCGGGCCAAAGAGAAGCTAGTTGCAAGTATACAACTATAAGTGTATTCATACATTCATGCGTCAATATTTGATGCGTGAGAATTGCACCACGCTTTACCTCTCGAGGGATCTCGAGAAGCTTACAACCCCCACCAGGCAGTGTACTTGATCGTTGTAGTATAGTATAGTGACAAGTACCGGGGGATTGATCGTTCAACTCAGGAATAGTGTTGCTAGGTTTAGAAAGCCTAAAAACTAGGTCTAGAGGTGAGGGATGATTCATTTTGTATTTTTATATTTTTATAAAAGCATTTAAAATCTCGGGTTTTGAAAGAGTGGGCGGAATTAGTTGCTAGTCAACTAACCCAATAACTAAGATGCAATCAAAATAAAATAACATAAATGTAAATAAAGCTAAATTAAACTAGTGGTGTGAACAATAAATGGGAAAATTGTGTTTACTTAGATTTCATTACTCCCTAGATATCTTTTACAGGTTGATAGTTTGTTACAGTTGCGTAGATGACGGGTTATATTCCTTAATACCAATCGTGGGGTGGCGTACGTACTTCCCCAACTCTATAAGCTCCTACTTCACTCCTATGTCGAGCCTGCAAGAAGCTCCTAACATGGAATCATTAGAATTCGCTCATGCATTAAATACAACCATAAAAACCTAGTATGCATTGGTTCATGCTTCTTAAGACGTTCAAGCAAGTTACACTATGGAAGTCTGCCAGTTTTCCTAAGCCTAACATCGAAATCATTCATCTATTACAACTATAAACAAGCAATCAACCTATAATCAACATCTAGGTTTCACTACATCTAAGCAAACACACGAGAGATCTAGCCTAGCATGTTAAAATCAAGACAAGCGAAAGATATATTCAAACAACAAATAGACATATTGAATGAATTGAAAGGATACTTATCTTAATTGAACATGAAAGGTTTCAAGGGATGAAAACCCTTGAAAAAACTGTTAAAATCGTGCTAGGGTTTATTCAAGTCGTCCCTAAAATTGTCCTCTCTTAATGAATGAAAATTACAAAAGTATATATAGATTTTCCAAGATGACGGCGTCAAGAAGAAAATTCTGACGCCGTCAACCCGCCGCCCATAATAAAATAGGATTGCCTAGATCCAGATCTGACGCCGTCAAGAGTGATTTTTCTCTGGGCCATGACGGCCTATGGTGACGCCGTCATGCCCTAGTGCAAAAACATTCTGGACCGTCATGGACTCCATCCTCTTCACCTCTTGTTTTTCCTCTTGACGCCGTCATTAAGAAACTTGTGATGCCGTCAGGTACTGTTCCTAGCAAGGAAAATTAAGACTTTGCCATTTTCTTCACTTTTATGCTCCAAAAATGCCCAAAATGTTTCCTTTTCCAGAATTCACACCAAAAGTACCTAAAATCACAAAAGGAACGATTTAGGGCAATATTTGATCAAATAAATTCAATTCCGGGCTTAAATGACCCCCTAAAAACGGATCATTTTTCGCCTCATCATATACCCTTACACTTGAGATTTGCTTGTCCTCAAGCAAATGCGCTTTTATTCTAGTCAAAATACAAGTTAGGGGTCATTTAACACTAATATAAAAGTAATTACAACAAATAATCGTTCCACTAAAGACCAAAGACAAGCACGGAGGTCATATACTAGCACCTCACAAATAGTGTTTAGATCCTCACATCTCTCGGGTGTAATAAAGTATATATCACAATATGGAAATGGAAAACATCTCTCACTACCTGTCATAGCAAAATAGATTACCATAGGCTTGGGAAAGGATCAAACCTCCACGACATGGCGTAAGCACCTAGGATAAACTATCAAAGAGGTCTTTTAAAGGTTTATAACGTTAGGTGTAAGGATATGGAATACACGGTTTTGTTTGATATAGGCAATCTTTACTAGTGGCGAGTTAATCATCTTGGTTAATTACATGTACAGTATGGCGTTGCTAAGCCAAGACTAGACTCGACTTAAGCTAATAAATCAAAAATAACAAAAAAAAACATAAAATAAACATAGAATGAAATGGGATGGTAGTCCGTATGTTTTTTTTCTCTTTTCTTTTTCTATTTTTTTTTCTTTTTCTTAATTTTTCGATTTTTTTCATACACTCTTACCCTACCATCCAAAATAATACATCATAGGGAATGAACATTCCCCTTACACTTGAATTTTTACATACTTTACAATAAACTAATCTAATGACTCGAATTAAGATAATCAAAACACTTGGAGTACTTTTAAGATTAACGCACATATGGGGGTAATAATAGATGATGTTCTTCCCCATTACTCCATAACACAAGTACTTTACCCATGAGTCCCAATCGTCCCAAAACAATATGTACAAGGATATGACTCGACTTAGCAACCATGTAATCAATTAGATAATTAACTAAGGGTTTAAACATATAACAATAATGCACTAAAAATGAGTGCATACACGGAAGGCTAAGGCGATTTGGGTGTACATTTAAGTGGGGTGTAACAAATTCTTCCTTTAAGTAAGATGCTTAAAGTTAGAAACGAAAAGATAGGCTCGGAGGGGTGTACTAGGGGTTTCGTGTACTAAAAATGAGTACAACGCTAAGGGTGTGGGAAAAATTAGTTGACTTAACTAGTCAAGTAATATAACTTAAATGGTCAAGTAATTATGATACGGGTTTAACACAAGGGTGATCCTAATGCCTCTTATCATGTAGTAAATCCTACTACACGAATGTAGTCTCACTAGCGGTCTCGGGATGCATCACTAACGCTAGTTTTAGAATCTAAATGCTACCGGTACACTCATAAGCACTAATAGTAAATGCTTTTCCTATCAAATCTAAAGGCGAACCTCACATATTTGGGTGGAAAATTTTTCTGAATAGTACGGTTTTGTGCTAGTCATACGACTCCTATCCATGAGACGCTTGCTAAGGCTAAAGTTTCACTCCTAAATGTTGTAAAAAATTTTAAAGTTGGCGCTAAAATTACACTAACAAGTATTTCTCATAGTTTTATTACACACCTACCATCAAACAAACAAACTCAAGTGAAAGTGTATCCTATAAGGTATCATCATTTACCCTCCCCTTACACTTAGGATGAACATTGTCCCCAATGTTCAATTATAGAATGTAAAAGTGAAATAGGTAAAAGAATGAAAGCAAATACTCCCCTGATTCGTTCGGTGTGGATAGTGCGCTAACAAGGTTAGATCTTCCTCCAAGAAAATGAACAATCAAAGCTTCCCTTCCAGAATATAAATCATCTTCTTGTCATACATAACCTGTTAAACCTGAGAAAACAAACAAGGCAACCTCACGTAAAATCGACGGCAATCTATATACTAATAAATCTTAGAAAACAATGTAAGATATAATGCTTGTGGAATGAATGTTTGCAGATTTCCTGGAGTTTATAAAACTAAAGAATTAACAAAAACTTTAAGACTCCGTTAGAAAAACAAAACTAGCAAAATTTCCAGAATTTTACACATGACACCGTCAGGAATTAATTCCTGGCGCCGTCAGAAGTGATCTGCAGAAATCCTTACGTCAAGTTTCCGGTAAATTTCTGGAAAAACTTATGTCCTACTTCCTGGAAAATCCTGCAAAACATCATTATGACTCGATAAAAGCATTTGACTCAAACAAATACGAATATACATGTCCATTAAATATTGTGGAGAATCATGATCAATTTTGTTTCTTAAAAACATATTTGGGGTTTCCCCTTACACTTATCTTTTGCGAAATACCTTTGGATGAAGTTAAGACAAAGCCAAACGACAAAATAAAGTATTTTCACCATTTTAGTTTTGAAACATGATCTACCAACAATAGAAATAAAGCATGCATACGGAAACAAATAACAATCAAACAAATAAAAATCACACAAAGCATGGGTTGCCTCCCAAGAAGCGTTTTTCTTTATTTACGAGTCTTGTAGCTAGACTCAAGGCCATGGGCTACGTTTTCCTTTCCCACTTTTGTGTTGACTCAAAACATCTAACCCAATACTCATCACGCTTGTACTCAGGGCCTAGATTCATGCAACCTGAATAGTATGTTCGCCTCCTCTCATAATAAGCATCATCATCAAATCCATCTTCCTTAACCTCATAAGGTCGAATCTCCTCAATTTGTAAATTCTTGATGCCCTTTAATTCTTCCTTCATGTGAGGCATCATAAAAGTAATCTTTTCTATCCCATCAGTAAACTGAACTATTCCCCTCCCATGATCACAATACATCTTAGTCTTCTCAACAAAAGGTTGTCCTAGAACCATTTCTCCTAGGTGTGGATCTATAATGCCTCTAATATCTTCTAGGATTACAAAGTCGCATTGATAAGTAAAATTTCCTATAAAGATGTGTACCCCTTTAACTCTCCTGACGAAATTACATAGTCTATTAGAGTTGTAAGGGTCTTTTCTAGGGCTTAATCTTTCATTCATTATCCAGTTGTAGTAGAGCCTAGACATAATATTCATGGGTGCTTTTAAGTCAATGTATGTATGCTCTCTAGACATGTACCCAATCATGCAAGGAATTTTTATGTTCCTAAAGTTATGCCTCCTAATCCATGGTATCTTTCTATATTTTGAGGGGCAGGGGTGTTGTAAAAGAAATCTATGGTAACTCAATTCATCAGGGGTTGGAACGAAGTCTGTAAACTCAATTTTCGTTTGGAGAGGCTTAATAAATCCCTTAAATGTGTTAACTTCTCTCTTTCTTCTTTTATGCGCTATAAGCCTCCTGCTAACTTCTAAACGGCGATTCTCTAAATCCATAAAGACCAACCTAATACGAACAAAGACACAAAGAACTGAGATAGACTAAAGAAAACCTAAAAATAAAAATAAAATCTTACTAGAAAGGAATCTAGCAAGTAGACCTAATAAAAAGAAATCTTAACCTAGACAATAACTATTCCCCGGGCTGCGGCGCCAAAAACTTGATGCGTGGGAATTGCACCAGGCTTTACCTCTCGAGGGATCTCGAGAAGCTTACAACCCCCACCAGGCAGTGTACCTGATCGTTGTAGTATAGTATAGTGACAAGTACCGGAGGATTGATCGTTCAACTCATGAATAGTGTCGCTAGGATTAGAAAGCCTAAAAACTAGGTCTAGAGGTGAGGGATGATTCTTTTTGTATTTTTATATTTTTATAAAAGCAATTAAAATCTTAGGTTTTGGAAGAGTGTACGGAATTAGTTGCTAGTCACCTAACCCAATAACTAAGATGCAATCAAAATAAAATAACAGAAATGTAAATAAAGTTAAATTAAACTAGTGGTGTGAACAATAAATGGGAAAATTGTGTTTACTTTGATTTCATTACTCCCTAGATATCTTTTACAGGTTGATAGTTTGTTACAGTTGCGTGGATGATGGGTTATATTCCTTAATACCAATCGTGGGGTGGCGTACGTACTTCCCCAACTCTATAAGCTCCTACTTCACTCCTATGTCGAGCCTGCAAGAAGCTCCTAACATGGGATCATTAGAATTCGCTCATGCATTAAATACAACCATAAAAACCTAGTACACATTGGTTCATGCTTCTTAAGATGTTCAAGCAAGTTACACTATGGAAGTCTGCCAGTTTTCTTAAGCCTAACATCGAAATCATTCATCCATTACAACTATAAACAAGCAATAAACCTATAATCAACATCTAGGTTTCACTACATCTAAGCAAACATACAAGAGATCTAGCCTAGCATGTTAAAATCAAGACAAGCGTAAGATATATTCAAACAACACATAGACATATTGAATGAATTGAAAGGATACTTATCTTAATTGAACATGAAAGGTTTCAAAGGATGAAAACCTTTGAAAATACTGTTAAAACCGTGCTAGGGTTTATTCAAGTCGTCCCTAAAATTGTCCTCTCTTAATGGATGAAAATTACAAAAGTATATATAGATTTTCCAAGATGGTGGCGTTAAGAAGAAAATTCTGACGCCGTCAACCTGCCGCCCATAATAAAATCGGATTGCCTAGATCCAGATCTGACGCCGTCAAGAGTGATTTTTCTCTGGGCCGTCACGTGTTAAGGGGCCATGATGGCGTATGGTGACGCCGTCATGCCCTAGTGCAAAAACATTCTGGACTGTCATGGACTCCATCCTCTTCACCTCTTGTTTTTCCTCTTGACGCCGTCAAGTACTGTTCCCAGCAAGGAAAATTAAGACTTTGCCGTTTTCTTCACTTTTATGCTCCAAAAACGCCCAAAATGCTTCCTTTTCCAGAATTCACTCCAAAAGTACCTAAAATCACAAAAGGAACGATTTAGGGCAATATTTGATCAAATAAATTCAATTCCGGGCTTAAATGACCCCCTAAAAATGGATCATTTTTCGCCTCATCAATATGTTACTAATTTGTTTTCACTAATAAAGTGTATTTATACATTCATGACTCGTGGGCGAAAGAAATCAAGTAACAGAAGCAATTTTTTTCTCTCTAATAAAAACTAAAACTATAGTTTGCACTATACTTCAACCCCTCATTTGGACTTGATTGTTTGAAACCAATTATCAATTATAGTATAATATCTGCAAAGAATTCAAAGGAAATTTGAATTCCCGAGTCGTTTTCCAAGTGAAAGTGTGTATGGAATCGTGATTTTTCGATTTACGAAACGTGTTGTGAATAGTGATAAGAAGATATTTTTGAGTAATTATGATAATGTTAATGAAATATAAACCAAAATTAAGCAAATAAACAATTAAGTAAATAATGAAAAGTACACGTAAGCTAGAACGTAAAGAAAACCTAAAAACGCGAATTTATCGGGAATTAAGCGCACCTAAAAAGCAAAATTTAGGAAAAGTGATCCTAAAAAGTCAAACTTACTTTCTAAAAGTCCTAAATACTCAAAGAAAATTTTAGAAAAAAGAAAAATATTTTTTTGGATTTTCTTTATTTATTATGAATTAAAAACTATTTAAAATGAGGAAATTAAAGAAAAATAGCAAACTAGTTTAGAAATTTATCAAAAATTAAGGAAAACTATTTTATAAGATACTAAATGAAATGAGAAAAGAAAATTTGTGAAAAAGAGAAAATTTAACTAAAAACATAAAGTGACGGGAAAATCCCGAGCCTTTTAAGTAAATTTTTGAAAAACAAGTCCAAATACTGAATGTATAATTTTCCTAAACGCTAATTATCAAAAGAAAATTACAGGAAAAAGAATTATATTTTTTTTGATTATTTTTTAATTTATTATGAATTAATTACTGATAAAAAGAAATAAAATAAAGAAAAATAGAAATTAATAGTGAAAATTATGAAAAATTACCAGAAACTAGTTTATACTATAGAAAACTCAGGAAAAATATGAAATGTGGAAAAGCAAAGGAAAACTATGTTAAGTATTAAATGTGGGAATATGTTTCTGAAAAAGACCCTAGGGTAGATGGTTTGGTTGTGTGTGGTGAGCTGGGTGGCCAAGGTTCGAATCCCATCAATGTATTTTTTTACGAAACTATTTTTACTTTTCTTTTTCTTTTTGCAAACAGATTATGCTATTAAAAATAGGGAACTTTTGTAAAGACTAACTTTTTGGAAAAGTGAAATAAGCTCAGAAAAGCTTCTAAGTTGCAGCAGTCGATTAAGGAGCTTAAGAAAGGAAAATTATCAAATCTAAAGCTAACAAAATGAACTAGAAGCTAAAGCTAATGCTAAAATAAGCTTAGAATTACTAAAAGCTATATTAATAAAGCTAACACCACTAATCTAACAAGCTCACACAATCTGACAAACTAACTATAGCAAATAATAAATCTCTAAATAAGCTTATATCAAAGAGAACTTTAGGAAAAATAGACCCAAGGGGTAGTTTATAAGCCACTCAAAAGCTATTAAGAACTATAAGCTAGCCTACCAAATTAAAACTATAACAAAGATGGTACTACTACCTTCTTATATACCAAAAATCAAATCCTAATAAGCTAAATTGAAGGAGAAATAAAAAAAGCTAAAAAAAAGTGAGTTTGGACAGTTATAGGTTTGCAGACATAACAAATAGCCCAAATGGCTATATATAAGTTACCTAAAAGCTACTAAAAAGCTAAAGACAAAATTTGTAAAAATGCAAATAAACTAGGCAAGCAACCAAAGAATAACTATGTTGAATATCAGGTCATAAGGTCTTGTAATAAGCTAATTAAAAATAAGAAGCATGAACTGAATTTGAAAAAGTATGACTGGTGCAGGGGTGGGGTTTGAATTCAAAAGTCGGTGAAAACAAGGTTTTTGACTTAAAAAGCTATTGTACCAGTATTGCAATTAATTCTAAACCATTATGAAACTAATACTTCAACCTAAATACTTAAAATCTCCAAAGTCTAATATGAACTGGGTAAAAATTATTAGGAAATTGAAATTTGGAAATTCAACTTAAAAGCTAGGAACTTATGTAATTATGCTAAAACTAATTTGAACACTACTAAATCAACTTAAATAAAGCTAAATCAAATGGATTTGATAGAAAATTCAGTCAAACTCAAGAAATGAGCATGTGCCAAACACTCCCTAAAACTTAAGTGTCTAAGAATTTGGTGATGCAAAACTAAGATTAAGCTACTGAATTTAAACACCAATGAACATTAAGCTATAATAACACTAGATAAGCAGATATAAACACAATTAATCACTAATATATGCTGAGAATTTAACTTGCATAAGACAGAAATGAAATTGAGACTTATACTTGCATAAGACAGAAATGAAATTGAGACTTACAATAGAACCAAAGCTGCAATCAAAGAATAAAGGAAGAAGAAGAAAAAGAATAAGCTTGAAAGGGAAGCTAAAGGGAGCTTAAGGTCATCATAATCATTACATATAAGCTCAAGTGCTTAATTGTCTTCAACAGTTGACTTTTTGTTGGCTCTTTGGAATTTTGCAATCAAATAAGAAATTAAACAACACAAGCTCACAAAAAGCTATAATGAGCTTCTATGAGCTTATGAAACAGGAAATAAGAGCTTGTGAAATCTAGTTAACTATTTGAGAACAATATGAGAAGCTTTTAAAGTAATTAACACAAATATTAAAGGGAAACTTAATTTTATTAAAACTATGAAAGATAACAAAGCTTAAGTTGAAAATTACAATGATGGAAGGTTGAAAACAATTAAAAAAAGCTAGATTAAGCTATACTACCCTATACTATTCCTACTCCTAATCTAGCTAACCGCTCCCAAGTGAGGTGAGGAAAGGGCTATTTATAGCCCAGCTGAGGTGATCCTAGGGTATCATTAGAAGGTCCTACACGCTTGATTACGAGCCTTTGATCAATCTCATGGATGGTACTGATTTGCTGTCTCATCCAATAAGGAGGCTTGAATATGCCATGGTGGCAATCCCAATGCGTCATCCCTTGTCCTCGTCAGCCTGGCCTTCTAGAAGTACAATTAGTACAAAGTTGGGGAGGTGGCGGTAAAAAGGGGTGAAGGATGATGAACAGTAGAAAAGGACGGTAAGGGTTTTATTGTTTATTTGACTAAGATCCATTGACGAAGGCTCTACCTGGCACTAAGCTTTATAAGCTTGCTGAAGGCATAGGACTTCGTTTAACTAGTAGTTTCATGCCCATTTGTGATTAGTATTTGGATAAAAGGATGCTATGAACGATTATTATTTTAATGAAATAAAGTATTATGTTATGTTTGATTATCTTTTTCTTAATAATATATCCTGTATTTGCATGTTTAAATCCTTGAATAAATTAGTTATTCTAATTTGTCATTTGTCGATTAATGATATGGGAATATCATTAAACTAAGACAAATTTGAGTATTAGTTAGAATATACTTGAAAGTATATTGATGCGTAGATATACGAATTTCACATAATATTCAATGAATTGAATATAGGACTGTTAGGATTAAGAAAAAAGTTCGGGCACCCCATGTATTTGCATACTTAGCGTAGCTCTTAGTTTTGTATTTATTAGATTAGATATTATAGTAATAGTTTAAATATTAGTCACACCGTGGAGGACGGACGGGTCTTTACCCACTGTACACATGATCCACAGCCTGCAGGAGGGCGTATATTGTAAGTGTATATATATACCCCTTCCCACCCAAGGGAAGGGTTGGTTGTTTCTCATAATACATACACCTTAAGGTGTTTCTCTCACTAGAAACCTCCCACTCTCTCTACTCTTTCTCTCTCTAACTCAACAATGATGAGCATGTTCTTCCACTATACTAGACCTCCCGAATCACAATAATCAACATAAATTACAATCCTACAATTGGTACCAGAGCCAAGATTGTTAGTTGTGTTGATTTTGTGGCTCACATCATTGTTTTGAAGCTGTTTTTATTAAATTTGTTTTACACTATTGTTTTTTTTCGGATGTGAAAATCTTCTTTCTATCTTTTGTTGTAAACTGTCTTTTACAATAGTTTTGTGGTCTAACAGTTTTAAACAATTTTTGTGGTCATCACATGGTCTGATAAAGGTGGTTTGCTTGGTGGCCATTTGAAGTATTTCTTCACAGCGAGTTGCTGCTTCTAGTAGCGATTTGTGCATCTATTTGTTTGGATTACCTTTTGTGGCATAAAGACAAAATAGTACCATAGTGACAGATCTGGGTCAACAACAATTTTGTTCAGTCAATAGCGATTTGGTACAAAATGGTTCTAGCATTTTGATGATTTTTTTATGCTCTTTTATGAAAAGAGATGCTGCCAAATTTGTCAGAAGTAGCAATTTGTTATAAGAAGATGAAGATGACAAAAGCAGTTGACCATAACCTAAAGACTACAAATCATAAGTGACCTCAGTATGAAACATCACCAGTCCAAGCGAGAAATGAAAGAATCAAAGCCATAAAGATTTGTATGGAACATATTATCATCACAGATCTTCAAACTCATAACGAAAATAATTTCTTCAAGATCTCAGTTTTTTTTTTGTTCGTGTGGTACAAATACAAACACGAAAAGAAGATAACCATCATTGATCTATAAGGTAAAACTGAAGAGCAAATTAATTCAAGATCTCAGATTGGTTTAATTCGTATCTCTTATGAGATTTTCTGAACCTTAATGATCTTCACAACTCAAAATTAAACCAACTCCTCATAGATCCTTTATGAGCTCAGTGTTTTTTTTAATATACGAATGAATTAAAGAAGGATCCATAACAGAAATGTTACAAATCTTCTTTTTATTTTTTTACCTAAAACATGATCAATATTTTCACTTACCCATGATCTTGAAACGAAAAGAAGAAAACTTTTACGGGGCTTGACGATAAAGATAAGAAAGTAATAATTTTTGTGGCTGCGTGTTTGATAAGCAGAGAAGAGGTGGATTAGATTATAAAATGTGAGAGATTTTAGGGTTAATCAATTTATAATCTCAATCTTTAAGGGTGTGGCATGTGTTGGATCGGGTTTTACAATTTGGGCCGAGTATACTGTATTTACGTGTTGGACTAGTTTTTAATTGGACTGGACCAGGCTTTTGAAGAGTTTGTCTTAGACAGTTAGTGTACACGAGTTGTATTGTCTTCAATGAATAATTTTGCTAATTTGTGTTAAGACAATAAACCTTGAAATAATCATTGATTGATGATTATTTTTTAGGCTCGTAATGACAACATGATTAACTTTCATGGGGTTACGTTTTTGACAAGAACGGAAAACTCAACATACAAAACCTTAGTTTTTAAACCCTAACTTACCGAAAAATTCTTCGGGGGCAGGCTGCCCCCTGAACCCCCCAGCAAACTCACCGCGGAGTTCGATCCGTGGAATAGGGGGTATCTAAAGAATTAGGGCGTATTGTGTACAAGAACCTAATCAAGATTCATTAAAATGTTAAGATGGCTGAGATTGGACTTGGAATGTCAAAGTGATTACGGAGTTAATTGGGTATCACTCATTTGAGATTGAAGTTGACTTTCACAAAGGCGTGATCTTATTTTATCTTGAAGTCTGGGGTGGTTGGATGAATGAATTTTAATGATATCTTGCTCGTACTTAAGATTTAAGTTGAAGACTTGGTTTATCTAGTTACCAGCAGTCGGGGAGGATGGTTGAAGACCTGGTTAACTATCACTTAAAGGAGTTACATTATAGTACTCAGTGTCACACGCAAAAGACGATGTGGATAATCTCAAGAGGTGATGAAAGTCTCATAATTTTTCGGGATAGTATTGAGTACTTAGAGATTTTCATGGTGCACAAATTCTCTACACCGTTCTTCCAACAACAGTGCAAGCCTAAGTAACAAATTTGGGGAATTCTACTTTATTTTCAAGTTTGGTATATCGGGTCTACTTCACCAAGTGGTCACAGCAATAGCCGACAGAATACAAGGTTGGTTTGTTAGCTAATGGGTTTAAAGGTTGAGGTTTGATCAGCAATTCTCAGGGGATATTCGACACTACAACATGTCAAAGATACTTCACAGTCTAAGTAAAATCTTTCAATATCCTTCATGATTTTTCAAGATGTTTGCTTAAGACAAGAACTTCTCGTGTATATGGCCGTACACGTCAATGATGCTTCCAAAAGTTCAAAACCATCATGGGGGAGAAACGTGTACTTTGATGATATAAGGTCGACCTCCAAGGAGAAGTGGTTTATACTACTTTACTTAGCATGGTTTGTGAAGTATTCTACATATGTGAGAAGAAGTGCTGCTGATCTTTTGCATTTTCCCTCAAACAGTTATTCACCAGAAACAACTAGTGGATTGTCATAACACATTCAATTTATCATTGTCTCACGGTTTCTTCTTGATTTTGTAAAATCCCGAGAAAGAATCTATTTCTCTGTTTAAATCATAGATTTGTAAAATCCCGTGATGATGGAACTATCCTTGAGAATGAAAAGTGCACTTTCGGATCTTAATTGATTTTGGTGCTACGATTTCGACTTTGAAGAAGGGATAAAGTGTGTGCTTCATGTATTGGATGAGTTTTGACATACTTCATGGCATTTTGGTTATAACGAATTTTTACGGGGTTTTTATGGGGTTATGTGTGTTTGACAAAGATCAGGATAAAACCATTATCAAAGTTCATTCAAAACATCAAAAAGGGCTAGTTTTGGGCATTTAAACCACAAGATGTGACTACGGTGTTAATTCATTATTATTTATTTTAGGTTGAAGTGAAATTTCATGGGTGCGTGTACTTAGTATATGAAGATATCGGGGTGGTTGGTTGAAGATTCTTCGAGATCCTTGTTCGAGCTTTTAACCTTTAAAATGACGAAGACTTGAATATCTAGTTATTTTTGGGATTCTTCCTTTCTATTTCCCCAAAATAACTATCATTTTAAGGAGTTACGTTGCAGTGCTCAGTGTCACACGAAGTTGTGGATATTCAAGAGGTGATGTACATCTTATACTTGATGGTTGGTTGGTTGAAGAGTATAGAGTACTTAGAGATTCGATGTTGCACGAACTCTCTACACCGCTCTTAGTCATACATTAGTGCAAGCTTAAGTGACAAGTTCGGGTTACTTTACTTCAGTCTCAAGTTCATCATATTTGGTTTTTCTCCATCAGTAGTCACGACAAAGAGCCGACAGAATGATAATGGGGGTGGTAATGAGTTATCAGAGAGAAGTAGAAAAGAGAGCTATGATGTTTGAACAATTTAGTTCAAACCTCGTTTTTCAAATATGACGTTTGGACACAACGGTTCAAGCCTCGTTCTTCAACATTATGGCGTCTACAGATAACATTTCAGGCCCCGTTCCTCAAAGAAAAGAAAGGTGTACGTTTCAGTGCACCTTATCTTGGGAAGAAGAGAAATCTTCTAGTTTATGACCATTTTCATCAATAAGCTTCATGTTTTTCCCATGTTCGTACAATCATCAAGTGGATCAACATACATTGGATTATATTTTTGTGCTTCACTTATTCAATCAAATATTGCAAACTGTCATATGCAATTTTTGAGGGGGAGAAGGGAAAGGGTGAAGAAACTACATGTTGATGATGTTTGTAAAATGGTCATTCGACTCTTGTAAGTAGATATTTTCTCCCTCTAAGGTTTAACACATTTCAACAAGTAGCTCAGGCATATTACAAGCTTCGTTGAACTCTTCATTTGCTAAGCCATTGACGAGGAAACAAATAAGGGGCTACTTCAAGAGTGTTTTAATCATCATCTTCGTAGTAGTATTTTTTGGAGCCACACACATATTTATGCTGCATCTGATAAATTTCAACCATCACAAAATCTCAACTATGGCAAAAATGTCGTTGCAAGCCATTTTTGAGGGGGAGAATAAGCGTATGTCCTTCTCCTTTCGACTGTGGCAAAAAGGTCATTAGCATGCCACTTTTGAAGAGGAGAATAGGCGTGTGTTCTTTCTCGTTTCTTGTGGGAGGATAAATGTGTATGCTGGGGTTATAAATCACAAAGGGATCGAGCTTAACTTTTCATGTTGGGGAGATTGGTGTCTTCTACTCCGAAATATTCCATGGTTTGTTACTCTGTTCGAGTTCTATTTTCACTTCTGGGATTCGAACTTGGTGTTATCATTTAGCACTCTAGTTGATTGACTGATTCAGATAAAGAAGAAGATGGTTAATATCAAGACCCTCAAACGTGATCATGACGTTAAAGTGTTGAATCAATAAAAGGGGATGATCAGTTTGAGGGGGAGCCGATTCAGAAACTTCACAAGTTTCGAAGAGGCTCTTTACATATGATGGCCTAATTGAGGGGGAGCAAACTCAATTAGTCATCATTTCATGACTCCTGAAATCTTCAGTTCAGGACTCATGAGGGCTTATCGACATCTTTTCACGGGCTGATATTAATAGTGATGAAAGGCTTCCAGTTAATGCTTCGTGTACACATCAGTATGATGATTCCGATTAATCGCAACCATCAGGGGAGAGGAATGTGTACACCAAAGACGCAAAACGAGTTCATGTGATCGGACTTAATGTCTTATGAAACAAATTAAAGATGATCAGTGGTTCAACTTGTTACTTTGGTACTATCACTTTATGTGCACGTCACGGGCTGATTAATCGCAACCATCAGGGGAGAGAGAAATGTGTACATCAGGGACGCACAACATGTTCACATGATTGAGTTTAATCAGTTATTCTGGAGCTGATATCCGCAGAGATGATCAGTGCTTCAACCTGTTACTTTGGTGTTTTTGTTTCTTTTTGTATTTGGTACATGTGTACATTATGGGTTAATTTGGTATATGTAATATAACTGGAAAGCATTTGGTGAGATGGAGATGTTGATATCCTATTCCCCAAATGGACAACATTGAAGAAGGTCGAGTCTACAGTTTGTTCTACATTCTCCGCTACGTGTTAGAAGACTAAAGACGATATGCATTTAGTTATCGAAAGACTTCTTCATATTCAAGGCACTCATCTGAAAGGTTGCCAGTTTGGGGGAGAGCACTAATTAGGGGAGAGTGAAAAGTATGTGTTAAAATCCCTAATTAGATGTGCTTACATTGCTCTTCAGCAAGTTGATTCTCACAGGATACATTTGTGCTATTTTTGTTCTTCTCACAAGATTTCAAGTATATGTTCGTAAAATGTGTTGCTGGTTTTGAGAGCTTTATACTTCTACTTAATTGAAGTTATTCCGGGAAGAGAAATGTCATAAACGCAAAGAAGATCAGTGTTTTAACTCGTATCTCTTGATGTATTATTCCAACTCCGTGGGGGAAGAGATGTAAGAAATAGTTCTGATGATAAAAGAGGTGCACAATTGATTGTGTGTGTACTTTGGGTTTTTGAGCTTCATATAATGAGACTGGTTGCACCATTTCAACTACTTGGGGGGAAGTGGTCTCTAGATACTTTTTGGTACGCATTACTTCAGCCTTCAGCGGGAAGAAAGATGAGAAGAACTATTCAATCGTGAGATGATACGTTACTGATCTATCAAAGCTTCACATTAAGAAGGCTCAAGTTTAGTCGATTATTCAGGAGCCTCGAAAGCTTTGGTGGTGATAGCTCAAAAAGATGTTGACATGGACATGGGTGATGATGTAGAGGATGAAGCTGATATGACATTATTGGTTGACATACGAAATCTCAAGTAATGTTGTCTTCGAAACTAGCAATGCAAATGATACAGATCTTGATGACCTGATCAAGGCAACAAATGATAGTTGAAACTTCCTTCAACCACCGCCAAGTCTTGTTATTCTACCCGGCAATGAAGAGGAAAAGAATGTCATCAACTCACTCTTCACCTCCAACATCACATACAACATCTATTGAGCTTACAGTTATGGCTTTGGAACAACTCAGTTTCGAACCCGAGCTTGCAGTTATGGCTTCTAAGCACTACAGCTTAGGACCCGCAACCAACCGTCTAAATTGTTCTGATCATTTAGTTGTACCACCACTCACATTTACTCATCAACAATTGGAAAGTTTGTTTGCTCCTCTGTTCACCGAGAATGTCGAATAGTGTGCTCCAGATGTATCTACTGCTTTCGCTGCTTGACCTGATGCTATTCCATTTCGAGATACACCTGAATCTACAACAACAACATTGCTGCAGATGCACCTCCAATCGATTTTCCAACAACAGAACAACAAAATGCTTCCAACTACAATGATACAGCTACTGATCAACAAAATCATAAAGTTCCCGCATTTGCAGATTATGACGGACATGCTTTCTTCAATCCATTTGCACCGCCTCCAACCGTTCTTGATTTAGCAGAGTCGTCTTCTTACAATTTGGATCCGTCTAAAATGCATATGTTCTATCAACTTCACCCTACAACACATCATTGGACTCTAATGGATCTGAAAAACAAGTTGAACGCCAAGCATATTGTGCTCAGATATCATCTCATCAAGGAGCGTGTCGAGAAGGGTACTATTGAAACTCGGGCGATAACGACCTATCTGATGAAGAATGGTGGTGGTAATTCTTCATGTATCCTTTTGTACATATTTTAAAACCAAAAAGAAAATAGAAAATTATAAAACCAACAAAATCCATAAAAATCGTTAAAAACAAAAAAATTCCAAAAAATATTCTTCTCGCGACATGTCTCTCGTAAAATCAATATTATGCACGTTTCTTGAAATGTCATTCGATAATGACACGAAAACATACATATGCTTGAGCGAGAGTTTTTCTATTTTTTTCCAAATAATGTTTTTTTCTAAAACATGTCGCTTCTAAAAATCTTCTTTAATTATGGCTTGCAGTTATTTCAGACTACAACCCGGATTTAAACTTATGGCTTGCTATTACTTTAGATAGCAACCCATTTTTCAAAATGGGGAAAACACGTCACCAAAAAGACGGTTGTTCCTTTTACCGGGTGAAATTCATCTGGGCATGGATTACTTTATATCCATGTTTCCTCGATCTAATGTACGCTTCAGTGCATTATTTCTTGTATAAGAAGAGAAATCTTCTTTTTATCGCCAATACTTTCCCTTTTATGATTTTTCAGGAAAGTACTTGTGCAAAACTTGGTGGTACCATGAAATTTTTGCTTGGAAATCTACCTGGACTCTCATTTTCATAAAATTTATCACTCAATCAATGGCAACAAATTTTCCTTCGATTTTAACATGGGTCATTGATTGAGGGGGAGAGTGATTTCAAAATTTTATGTATCATCAAAACTCGTCACTTTGTACAAACTAATCTAAAATGTGATGGTTATGTGTCAATACATGTATTTTTCATGAGTTTCTCGTTAAACTCCAAATCATTCAAAAACTCATCTTTTCCGATACATAACCATCCCCCTCATACATTGAGGGGGAGCTCAAAGATGTTCCTTCTATCAGAAAAGCTTAAACCTGACCACATTATTTTCCTAAAAAGTTTTGTAACTTATTTAAATCAATTGAGATCCAAAATCTCAAAAGGTTTGATATTTTTGATCGTGGGAGAGAATGTGATTTAAATATGAAATCTGATAAAATGTGATCTTTTGAACTCAATAATAGGCTCCCTCATATGTGCTAATTGCTTTCGTAATACTGACGCACATATTAAAGGGGAGCAAAAGGCGTTTGTGGAAAAATACCAAAGACCGGCCATTTACTTTAATGCACGGAGTTATAAGGATGGTTAAGGTTAGGTACGAGTTCCCATGATGCACCAGAACCGGAAGGATCTTCCAAGGGACAATCCTCTAGATAGATTAGAAGTCCTTAGGAATGATTCAAAAAAGGAGAAAAGTGAGAAAGGGAAGAGTGCCGACTGAGATAAAGCTAGGACTGGAACAAACCCAACAAGGTTCTAGTGATGAAGTCTCGGTAAGCACTGAAGGGGTTGAAGAATTAAAAAGAAACAAAATGAGAAAGGGTAAAAAGAAATAGCCCCCCATTTATTCAACCTTAGGGCAGAAACCGGGTTCAATTCATATGCTATTGGTGGTTACTAAGGTAACACCGGTATTGAAGACAAGACGTCATGGACCCAGTGACGCACTGCACTAAACTTCCTAGCCACTCAAGTTATCTTAAAAGAGATTTTTTCATTCTAACGGGGAACCTTGTGCAATGTATCGACCGCTCATTGCGAGCTATGTTGATACCTAAACAGGAGACGCCTTCCCAGTCTCCAAGAGCGGATCAAAACGCACTATTGAGTTTAGAGCCAAAGAGATCATCCATAAATCTCACTAGGACACACTTCCAATATGCTTACTGTTTCACACAATGTGGAAAGTAAGATAATATATTTAGAGTCCTACGCATTATCCTTGCAGTATTGCCAGAACATCTGAGTAATATGCAATTATTCACGATGAAGATGGAAATCCTGCTAGAGTGAACATCTATCAAGCTCTTGGTAGGTGACATGTGAGATCCTTCATGGATCAAACTAGTGACAACTGGAAAGCAACGATGGGGCGATTCGTTTTTGAATCAAACTTGTTCCAGGAAGTGAATTGATGGATAATTTTGGAAAACCCTTCGATGTGCTCAACTACTTTCTTTCGAGCACATTGACTGCGCATAATTTTCAAACAAAAGTATTTGACATAAAATTGATGTTTATCATAAAACTCTCGTTGTATTGCAAAAACTCTTTCTCTAGCAATACGCGATTGTTTTTCAAAATCAATTTCCTCATTAATCGGTGAATCATTAATTCACCGGTTCACTCACTCCGTGTTGTCTACTTTGAGACGCTCCGGTTTGAGAACGGCTAGTACAGCTGCGAAACCCTGTCAAGGAAGTTCTTCAGAATTCTACCTGATCACAGGCAGTATTTATACTGATTAACGGGGAACCGTGGTTCTTGCAACCCTATTCAACGAAGGTGAACAAAGACACTTTCGTGTGTTTATTGCTTACTGTTGTTTGCAGGAATACCCGACGGTTGCAGCTGATGGAAAATGAGACGTCAATTCATAACCTCATGCTCATACTCCACACTCACTATTAAAGATATCATGAAAAGTGAAAGATCAACAACGATGCTTCCGCAACTCTGATGCAAAGTTTCATGATCCAGAAAGGTGTGAGCATGACGGTCTGATGGTCACAACTTCACATGGAGGCGATTCCACAAAGGATGATTTGGAGATTTACGGTGACTGATGATCTCAATGAAAGCTCAAAGATCACACAAGTCAAAGGAACTTATGCTCAAAGATCACTACTTTCCGTACAAAGACAACACTTGAAGAATCAACGGATACAAGCTAGAGCTAAAGATCAATGTATAGAATGCTAAGATTTATTTTTTCTGGGGTGACCTCCCTTAGGGGGAGATTGTTAGGATTAAGAAAAAGGTTCGGTCACCCCATGTATTTGCATACTTAGCGTAGCTCTTAGTTTTGTATTTATTAGATTAGATATTATAGTAATAGTTTAAATATTAGTCACACCGTGGAGGACGGACGGGTCTTTACCTACTGTACACCTGATCCACAACCCACAGGAGGGTGTATATTGTAAGTGTATATATATACCCCTTCCCACCCAAGGGAAGGGTTGGTTGTTTCTCATAATACACATACCTTAAGGTGTTTCTCTCACTAGAAACCTCCCACTCTCTCTACTCTTTTTCTCTCTAACTCAACAATGATGAACATGTTCTTCCACTATACTAGACCTCCCGAATCACAATAATTAACATAAATTACGATCCTACAAGGACTTATCCCAAATACCTGAGTTTACTTTATGGATCTTGTCATTAAATAAATCATGAAAATAGTTATCCTCAGACTTGAGATACCAGATAAGAGTCATGAATGTAGTGCATTTTGTAAAGCAATTTATCGTTATTTTTAATTGGTAGTTAAAGGATTATTTTCAGAAGTTTTGCAAAGTTCATGGGTTATTGCTTGTAGTCAAGAGAGAAATTTTTCATTCAAATTTGTTTTGAAGTTTAATACTGCTTGGCCCCTCGTAGGGTTGACAAAATATTTGTGTGGCCACGGCCAAAGTCTAGCTGGAATATGTTCAGATGCTTGGGTAATTTTGTTCAATCATAAACAACGAGAAACATAATTGTTAAATAAAGAATGACTGAGATTCATATCTTTATTAACGTGGTATTAGAAACAAAAGGATAATAGTAATGATGAATCATTAAAGGTTTTTCCAGAAGACCTTACTCGAGTTCAACTAGGGGCATTGGCGTGTTGCTAGACGCTAACCAATGTCATTATACTATTAATAGATATCCAAGTGGGAGCTGTTGGTTTTGTGGATAAATATTAATGCGTATTTGTCTAGTTTTGAACCTGAGACCACGGGATTACACACATTACGAATGAGAATTAATAATCAATAATTAATATATGTGAAATGTCATATATTTAATTATTTAAACACTAATAATCGACTAACGGACGTTAGTACTTAACGGTAATTGACTAACGGTCATTAGGGATTAAAAGAGAAGGACAAGAGTAGATATTGGACATCGAGAAGGTTCTGGAATCCCTTCCCTTATGATGGTCGGTCGTGGGTATTGGGGTGAAGCCCAATCCCACTCAAACTTGGTGTTCAAGTTTCCATAACTATATATATAAACAAACCTTTAGGTCATTAGTTGGTATCTCTTGTACACTAAATCTAAAGTTTGGTTTTCTCTCCTCTTGTTTTTTCTTAAAACCGATCGAACAAACACCCCTAGGGTTTTGGTCGATTTTTTTGAAGCAAAAACATTAGTGTTTTCTTGATCTAGCAATCTTATTAATTCTCTATTAATTCGTGTGTACAAGAACGTGGTAATTACTCACTATAGTAATTATTTTGGATCAAATAACAAAACGGTAAGGGTTATTCATATATCCCTAAACAAACAATCATTAGAGTTCATCTCAATTCAAGCTTTGAAGCTGATTCTTGTTTGTGCTATAATCATAAAGGTACATGCTTTTTAAATTATGGTTAATCTCTTATATGTTAATTATGATCATAGCTTCCGCATGTTTACTTTGATGCTATATGTTTAATTATATGATTGTCATGGTATTTAAATTCTAACACTATAGAACGATATGATGTTGAGTATCTAATCGCATATTTAAACATAATTCTGGATTAGATATGCCTTTTGTGTTACTTGGATGCAAAACATATTACTTAAGCACGTTCATCTTTTTATGGTGTATCCCCAAATATACGTACTCTAAAACTTAATTAGGTGGACCAAATGGTTTAATATTACAAGCGAGAGTCACCATAAACCATATAGTTTTAACAGAATGTAAAAATTATAATAGTGTACACACTATGAGAAAACATCCACTGGCAACTCACATCCAAAGACCGATAACGAGAACTTATGAATCACGTACTTAATAGCAATATTATTCTCTTGGAAAAGCCAATTAAACATGAATTTTAGCATGTTATAGCTTTTTACAAAGGTGAAGACACTGCAAATGATGGCAAAACCATGCCAAGTCACCCATTGTGGTAGGAGGACATAAAATGTGGAATAGGGAGACAAGACTCCTGTAAATAGAAAGACGGTTTTGCAAACGGCATCTCTCCAATGATTATGATGTATATCACCAGTAAAAAAGAAAACACCTAGTGATGCAACAAAATGTTGTCCCAAACTAGATCAAATATAAGTTGCAAAGTTGAATAATGAATAAGTAAATTGTATTATGTTTCTAACCATTGTATCGTTACAAGTATATACATCTATATATATGAATCGGTATGATTCAACCATTGTGACCCTTCGGTTTTAGTCCCAACCAAAATAACTAATAACTAACTTTTCTATAACTAACTTCTGTAACTAACTTTCGGTTACAAACTATCTAACTAACATCTTTGGTCCTTCGAGTTTATAAGAAGCAATGGAGCGAGATTACTTGGTTCACATTCTCCTCCTTAATCTTGATCGTTGCTTCTTCCTAAATCTTGAACTCCGAGCATTTGTCGCATTGTCGTGAACTTCAATCTTGGTAGAGCCTTTGTTAGTATATTTGCTCTTTGTAGTTCTCCGCTAACGTGTTCCACATTGATGTGCCCATTCTCTATGCATTCTCGAATAAAATGATAGCGAATGTCAATGTGTTTACTTCTTCCATGAAAAACTGGGTTCTTGACTAGTGCTATTACTGAAACATTATCTACCTTCAATGTTATCTTCTTTTCTTCACTTCCAGTTAATTCACTAAGTAATCTTTTTAACCATAAGGCTTGACATGCTGCTGTAGTAGCCGCCATGAATTCTGATTCACATGATGATAGCGCCACTGTTGGTTGCTTCTGAGTACACCAGGTAATGGGTGACTCTCCAAAATAAAATACTATGCTAGTAGTTCCTTTTCCTTGATCAGTGTTGATTCCATAACTACTGTCGCTGTAACCTGTAATCTTGCAGCCGCCTTCTTTCTTGTAAATTATGCCATGCTCCTTCGTTCCTTTGATATATCGGATTACTTGCTTTACCACCTTCAGGTGATGTTCCTTCGGGTCTCACATCCATCTGCTGAGTAGTCTGACTGAATAACTAAGATCTGGTCTTGTATGTAGTAAGTACCTGAGACTTCCAATTAAGCTTTTGTAGTAAGTTGCGTCAACTGAGTTACCATCTTCCGCCTTGACCAACTTAGTACCGGGATCCATTGGTATCTTCGTATCATTACTATCCATCATACTTGTTTCCTTCAAGATCTTGTTAATATAACCTATTTGCTTGATTGTAATCTCTCCTCCTGTCTGTGTAACTTCTATCCCTAGGTAATAAGCTAACAATCCTAAGTCGCTCATTTCAAACTTTTCTTCCATATGGGATTTAAAAACTTTAATTCCTTTCTTGGAGTGCCCGTGATTATCAAATCATGTACATAAACTCCAACTATAATCGTAGAAGTCTTGTTTCTCTTCGTATAAAATGCTTGTTCGAGATTACACTTCTTAAAATCTAATGACTTTAACGTTTAATCAAGCTTCACATTCCACGCTCTCGGTGCTTGTTTTAAACCATATAAAGCTTTAACAAGCTTATATACTTTTCTTGAATTTTCTGGCTGTACAAATCCTTCAGGTTGTGTAATGTAGACTTCTTCTTTTAAGTCTCCATGTAAAAATGCTGATTTTACATCCAAGTGATGAACTTGCCAACCATGATATGCTGCTAATGCTAATATCAACCGTACTGTTTCTATCCTAACAACTGGGGCAAGTACTTCATCGAAGTCTATTCCTTGTTCTTGTACATATCCTTTTGCTACTAAACGTGCCTTATATCTAATGATCTTTCCTTGTGCATCCCTCTTGGTTTTAAAAACCCATTTGAGTCCAATTGCCTTATGATTTTCTGGCAATGTAGTAAGAATCCATGTGTTATTCTTATTTATTGAATCTAATTCAATTTCCATGGCCTCAATCCATTTCTTGTCTACTTATGCTTCCTTAAAGTTACGAGGTTCTTCTTCTGTGAAAAATAAGCTTGGTGTTTCCACTATACATGCAGTTTCGTAGATTTCTGCTAAACCTTTCAATCCTCGTACTAGTCTATGATCATATCTTTCGTCTGAGCTCTCTAATGAACTAATAGTACCCTCTTCTTCTTCGTCTGAGTTAGAGTGGTGAGTATATGTTGGTGGTGTAATTGGTGTAACTGGATCTGGTATTGCATCTGGTTCCTGATACGTATTATCAATGTTATCATTGATTTCTATGTTGACTGGTGTAACATTCTTATTGTCAACTCCTTCTACCACAAAACTAGCCCAAAATGTGTCTTATGTGTTCGTATATTCTCCATCCTTACCCCAATCCCACGGTTTCGTTTCCATAAACTTAACATCCCTACTAACGTGTTTCTTTTTTGTTATTGGATCATATAACCTACATGCTTTTGATCCTTCCTCTACTCCTAAGTAGATCATTGGTATGCTTCTGTCATCCAGCTTCTTTAAGTGAGGTATCGTTATCTTTGCATAAGCTGTGCATCCGAATATTCTTAGGTTTTCCATGTTTGGTTTTCTATTGTAGAGTGCCTCATATGGAGTTTTATCTATCAGGGCTCTTGTAGGTACCCTATTGAGTATGTAAATGGCATGTTTCACTACTTTCGCCCAAAAAGTTAAGGGTAACTTCATGGCTTTCATCATACTCCTCGTTGTTGATAACACTGTCCTATTTCGTCTCTCCACTACTCCATTCTGCTGTTGTGAGTAAGGTGCTGTGAACTGTCGTGCTATTCCATTCTCTTTATAGTAACTTGTGAATTCATTAGATGTAAATTCACCCTCTCTATCTGTTCTTAGCATCCTCACTTTCATTCTCATTTCCATTTCTAACTTCTGTCTAAATTCCTTGAAAGTACTAAGTGCTTGATCTTTTGATGTAAGAAAGTAAGCCCACATAAAACGTGTACAATCGTCTACTAACAAGAATATGAGCTAGTTTCTTGCCTGAGTGTGTTGTTGGACTAATAGGACCACAGAGGTCTCCATATACTAAGTCTAACGGGTTCTTAGATCTGAATTTAGCTTGGTTTGGAAATGGTGTTCAACTATGTTTTCCTAACAAACATGCATCGCAAATCTGTCCGGCATGATTTATTCTTGGTATTCCTTCCACTAGACCCTTCCTAGTCATCTTGTTGATATCGTCAAAGTTCAGATGACCTAATCTAGCATGCCATAACCATGCTTGGTTATCTACGTTTGCTAAAAGACATATAGGTGTGTCTATCTGTAGTCTAATACTATAAAGTCTATTCTTAGATCTTTCTACCTTCATCAACAATTTCCTGCTCTTATCATACAAAGTCAATTTATTTCCGTCCATTATGACCTTACAACCTATCTCCATAAGTTGTCCTAAACTTAGTAAGTTGCTCTTAAGGTTTGGTATATAGTATACATCCGATACTACCTTCTGTTCTTGGTTTCTACAACCTAACAATATAGAGCCTTTTCCCTTTATCTGTACATACGATCCATCTCCAAAATGTACTCGTCCTGTTACGCTCTCATCAATATCCTTAAAATGACTCCTAGTACCCGTCATGTGGTTACTTGCACCGTTATCTAAATACCATATGCTTGCATCCTTTGAAGCATATTTCCCTGGTTGAATTTGGCCTTCATTCAACAACACTTCCTTGTGTTCGGTTTCGTGCATTGTCATTAATAGTGATGGTTCATCTTCTTCTAAGATAAGGTTTGATTGTTCCTGAGCTGTTGATTTTACTCTACAAGTACACATATAATGTCCAAGTTTGTTACATTTAAAACATTTAATGTTACTCAAATCCGTGTTACTTGTATTCCTATTTGGGTTTCCCTTATGATTTGAGTTTCCTACTTGTGAGTTATTTCTGTTTTTATTATTCTGCCAGTTTCCTCGTGAATAATTTGATCTACCTCCGCGCTTATTAAATCGCTTTCCTTTTCCCGAGTGTTCGCCATGTGCGAATAGTAAGTTCTCCTAGCCTTCAACTTGTCCTCCCTTCCGGAGTTTTATTCTTTCCTCAAATGCTTTGAGTTTTCCAGTGATCTCATCTAGGGTAATTTTGTCTAGATCACTTGTTTTAACTGTGGATGCTACTATCTGAATGAATCTATCAGGTGTGGAGTATAATAGTTTTATAACTAAAAGTGATTCATCTATTGTTTTCCCTAGTTCCTTTGCCTTAGTGACATATCCGTTTAACTTGTCTGCAAATGCATCCACCGTCTCATCTTCCTTTATCTGAAGTGAGTGAAATCCAATCATCAATGAGTGTAATCGTGCTTGCTGCACTCTTTCTTCTCCAACGTGTCGTTTCTTTAATAATTCCCATAATTCTTTAGCCGTTTTACAACCCGCTACTTGTAAAATCATATCTTTGGTCAACGCTTGATATAACAAGGCCGTTGTTGCCTTATCCTTCTTATAATGTAATTGCGTGTTTTCCTTAGGTTCTATTGTTTCCCACAAACCATGTGCTTCTAGTATAACCTTAATTTGTATAGCCCATACCGTTTAATTTGTGTTTTTCATCTTAGGGCATTAGTATTGTGCAATAGGTGTTAAGGGTTTTAATGTGGTTGATGTGCTTGTATCGTCACCAGCCATCTTAAAAGTATTAATTATCTTCACTTTCTAGTATGTATGGGAATTATTCTTCCTAGTATGGTATCTCTTCTACTATGGGAATATATATATAGTTTCCGGGAATCCTAATAATACGGGATCAATAATAGTTTTCAGGATTTCCTAATAGTATAAACTAATATATCTATACTATTCTAATGTAATTGAAATCCAAAAAAAATGTAACTTGTGACCTCGTTTATTGTGTTGAATACAAGTTGTATTCCCTTGTCTCGTTAGTAAATTCGTTCACCAACGTTTGTTATTCCCACTTCGTTCTTTTGTTTTCTCCTGCCTCGTTGCCTTTTTTCTTCCAATTCGACTTCTAACTTCAACAAATCTTTCAGATTTTTGTTGCCTTCCTTCTGTTTTGATTCGAACCAAAAAACCAGAAACACCAAAGTTCCTTCTTTTCTCCTTGTCGAATTGTTGTTGTTTGTATTGTTCCCAACGAGTCTAAACAAAAAATTCCAACGCCTCCTTGCCTTGTTGCTTTCCTATTCTACCCTTGAATTACAACCAAAGTCTCAGCCTCCTTTTGTTCTTGTTGTTGTCGAAATGTTTGTTAATAATTCGACACAAACAAAACAAAATCTTGTACCACACTACACGTTCTTCTTTTCCTTTGTGTGTTGTTCTTGATTTCAATACCTTCGAAATTCCTAAGAATCTTTCTACACACAATATTTGGTACCACACCTTGGTAACCAAAGCGAACCAGAAATCAGTCCTTCATTTCTGAATTCGTTCCAATGAAACAAAACAGTCATTCGTTTGTTTCTTCCTTCGTTGTTGTTGTTCTTGTGTCGATGTGACACTTACTCCACACACTTTCCTTTAGTACTCCTACTTCGTTCTACGTATACGATTTATTCTCCACAACAACGTTTCTTAGATCTGCGTCTTATGATGCTTTGTGTCTTTATTTTTCAACCAGTTTACACAAAGTCTTCCAATCTTCCTTCCCTTTGTTGTTGCCAACAAAGTTTTATCCCACCAATATCGTTTGATGTGTACGCTTGCAACTTCTAACGCAAAACAGATCGTGATCCTTTACGTTTCTCCTTATTCACTCTTGTTTGTTTTCCTTGGAAGATAAAAAAAACAAATCGTCCCTCGCAGAAAAGAAAAAAAATAGCGGTGTTCTTCTTCTTTTCTCTGCGTCTTTCTTGGCTTCTCGTTAATGGTTTTATGATGTAGAAACAGAGTTTGTTTCGATGTATGAACCCTTGCTCTTGATGCCAATTGTTGTCCCAAACTAGATCAAATATAAGTTGCAAAGTTGAATAATGAATAAGTAAATTGTATTATGTTTCTAACCATTGTATCGTTACAAGTATATACATATATATAGGTTGTGAATCGGTATGATTCAACCATTGTGACCCATCGGTTTTAGTCCCAACCGAAATAACTAATAACTAACTTTTCTATAACTAACTTTCGGTTACAAACTATCTAACTAACATCTTTGGTCAAGGGCGGAGCTATGGCCTGGCTACCTGGGGCACGTGTCACACATGGGTTTGCCAGGTGAAGTAGTTTTGTTCTATAGAATCCTATGGTTCAATAGTTGTTTCTTGTGTGCTACCAAGTTTATTTAGAAGTAATATAGTGGATAATTTTAGGACCTACCTTGAAAACTAACCGAGAACCACCTTGGATCTAGTTGAAAAGAGAAAGACATAAAACTAAAGAAATAAACTTTTTAATTGAATGAACAGTCGTAAATTGTTGCAGAAGTGTATAACGAAGAAGATGTAGTTTTTGTTGTTTTAGACAAGATGAAGAGTATTGTCACATTTTTGTTTCTAGTGAACTCATAGTGTGGTTAGAAGAGTGTCACATGGGTTTAGTCAATAGGCCAAGAGTAAAAATTTATTTTGTATCTCTTTTCCTAGTTCCCTTGAAGTCTTGAGCACATGATATATAATTATCCTTTTATTATCTAATCAAACTATAGAATTAAAGTGTTGTTGGAGATGTTTTTGCTACGAGTTTTATATACAAAATTTTACGGCATAAAATCATATATTGTCACTACCTGTAAGTGAAATCTGATATTAAAAAATCCGTCTTGTTTTTAATTTAAATACAAATGAGTACCGACTACCGGACCTATTTAGTGGTTGGGTCTCAACAGTGATAATTTACCGCGTTAACTAATTAAAGGAACCATCTTAGATTTGATAATGAGTCCGCCACTGAGTCCAAGTAGTTAAATTAGCAGTTTGTTGTTAATTTTGCTTTTAATTTTGTATAGGTTAAAACGTGGGTAAAAAAATTGTGCCACACATAAATACAATTTCTGGATCCGCCACTGTCTTTGGTCCTTCGAGTTTATAAGAAGCAATGGAGCGAGATTACTTGGTTCACACAAAATTCATAAGTAAAGTTAATAAGGAAATTGCAACCCGTATCTTGTTTTCAATGGTACGTTCAGTAAGTTGAACAATTGCTTGCACGAGTATTCCCACAATCCCTGCAAAGATAGCATACAGTGCAACATCCAACAACCTAAAAAACGATCATTGGTAGTCCATTCGTCATGTTTACGTTAACCAAAGAAACAAATTTAACGAAAAGATAGCATACAGTGCACATGCATAGGCTTATACACGGATAGCTGATATTCAGTTTCTATTTTCATATAATTTTGAGTGTGCATGTACCTGCATGAGTGTTTTTCGTAGTGTATGTACTACTAGTACTCTAATTCGAAAATCAAGCGGACATGTAAATTTCATGCATCATGATAGATGGGTAGGGTGACAATGGAAATTGCATATGTTTTCCCCTAATATATACGAGTATATATGCCTCAATCATACTGCATCAAGACCGACAAGTGATATGAAAGAAAACGATGCTAAAAAAATAAGGTCAGAATAATTCATTTGACTCTCACCCAACTCCAATTTTCCATGTAGCCGACTATAGGTTACCTTTTCCAATTAAATACACGCAATTTCAAATATTCTCCTTAAACTATCACTGAAAAACAATTGAAATGGTGAACTTTTTACTTAGTTATATCTCTAAAAAAAATTAAGACATTGCATATATGCCAAGATCAAACATAAACTCGAATGAAGAAAACGACTAAGAGCTAGATGTATGTGTGATAGACACAAATTAAGCATGTTTTTAGGCTGAACCAGTCAAAATTCAAATAAATTCTAGGACTATTTTTGTGACCTAACTTCATAAAAGGGGTGAAGTGAAAAAGTGGAACGTCTCGATGTCTAAGACCCAACCTTATATCCAACATCCAAGTTCCGAGTGACCTTTCTATATGTTGACTTGAATCCAAACTGGGCCCATTCATGAACTGGTAAGGATATAAATATCTCTAAACTTTTGAAACAGGGAGATGACCGTCTCATCAATGGTAGTAGTAATACATCGTTTTATATTATTTTGTTTATTCATAGTTTAGTTATTAAGTGAAATGATCATTTTATTTTTAAATGATAGAGCAAAAAGATTAGAAAAGATGGTAGTCAATATCCAATAGTTTTAGTTTTTTAAGGGCAAGTTGCTCGTATCATTTTCATTTTCCAATAATGGCAAGATTGTCTTTGCGGTCTACTTGTGATTAAAACAGTCTCAGAAAAAGTGCAAGAAAATCCAACCAGTCTCATAAAAATGTAAACAATATCCCTCAGGTTATGTGATTATAAAAACATAGTTAAATCTAGTGATTATTTATAGATAGTCTATTAAACATAACTCACTTAACTAAAATCATCCTTATGAGAACATTTACAAAAACAATCTTTGTCATTATATTAATTTACAAAAATCAGTCCCTTTGTCCAAAAGTTAATCATATTCTTCTTTCCTTTTTTACGTTTTATATGAGTACTTTTTAATTACTTTGCCTTCGAATTTAACCATATTCATTTTTTTTCTGCGTTTTATAAAAATACTTTAAAAATTGCATATTTATAGTTGATTAATGTATAACTAAATTAGCAAGTTATTTTTTCTAATTAAAAGTAAGTTTTTAATTATTTCCCTAACAATTAATATTTATTTGTATATGTTTAAAACACTATATAAGTAATAATAATAATAATAATAATAATAATAATAATAATAATAATAATAATAATAATAATAATAATAATAATAATAAAACACTATACTTTTGGCCTATCTTCTCGACAGATGGCGTTATGGAGTTCGCAAAAGGAGGACTACACTTCAGATTGGCTTAGGGTGGCTCCGATATCTGGGTTGGGACAAACTATGAATGCTAGGACTTACCGATGTGTGTTGTGTTATCGGCTAGGTGTTCCCCTTTTTTCTGTTCAGATGTCGTGCTCTGCTTGTTCCAGAGTCTTTACTAGGGATATTTTTGGGGACCATGTTGTATCATGCGCGGGTATTGTTGGTATTAAACATCGGCATAATGTGGTGCGTGATGTTCTTGTTGACATATGTTCTCGGATTGGAATTTTGGCTAGTAAAGATGTTGATATTGGGCTTTGTGGAGAAAGAGATAAACCCTTACGTCCAGTTACTTTACTCGTGGGATGGTGGGCTTGATGTATGTGTTGATCTGACAGGGTCTTCACCCTTGACACAATCCGGTATGGTTGATTTTGTGCCGGGTCATGCGGTTATTGAAGCCGCACAACGTAAACGTATCAAGTATGAGGTTAAATGCGCGGATATTGGATATGGGTTTCTCCCTTTTTCATTCTCTTCCTTTGGAGAACTTGAGAAGGATGCAGTGACCTTACTTAAGTGTATTCGTAGATTCTTAGTTACTCAAGACATTGGAACACGTGTTGCTGCTCATGTTTTTAATAGGGTTGGTTTCGCTATTGCTAGAGGTGTGGGGGCCCAGTTAGTATCTCGGCTCCCCACTAATTTCTTGTAAATCCTATAAGTTTTTAATAAAAGTGATGTTGATAAATAATAATAATAATAATAATAATAATAATAATAATAATAATAATAATAATAATAATAATAATAATAACGATATCAGCCCAAGACACGAGTGAGATAGCACCTTGATCTTTTCTAAGAGAGTATACTTTCTTGGATGTTTTAAATACGATTTCTCTATCTCTAAATGAACCGGTTTGTTGTTTGAATGACCACGACATCAAGACAAGATTTAGCATCGTTGTTGATAGTTTCCATATCAGCCCAAGACACGAGAGTTGCCAAATCGTTTGGGTAATGATTTAGATCCCACCAACCATGAATTGAATTTCAAAGACTGGAAGCAACTTCACACTCGACAAAGAGGTGTTGAGCCATTACAGCTGCCCCATCACAAAAAGGGCATCTCGTTGAACGCAGATCTATGCCACATATATCTATTAAACCTAGTTGGAAGGAGATCAAATCTAAGGCATCACGAATGGATATTTACTTTGATGGGAAGATCCTTGTTCTAGCGTATTTGATCATCTTGTGTAAAGAGGTAGACAAAGTCGATTGTCTTTCTTAGAGAGGAGACAGTGAATAACATTGAGGGATTTAGATTGCATTCCTACAAATAACCTATAGATAACCTATTTCATTATGTAGATAGATAAGGATATGATTTTGCCACAAAATACTGTGATAACATTTGTACATCACCGATCACACTATGAAGCAAATTAAAAGGCCCAAGTAGAAAGCTAAAAGAAGCTTTAAGAGAGCGATTAACAAAACTGGGTTGTGGGGTACCAATCGAAGAAACAAGAAATCGATCCCATGGAACATAAAGTGTTTACTAAATTAAGTGATTGTATATGAAGCTTTTAATTAGCCTCTTTATGGAAGAGTGTAGTTAATAGGTCTCTTCATTAAGAGAGTGTAAAGGTTTTAGGCCCACAATTCTCTCCACTAAGAGAAAAGTAAACACCCGGGGGTGTTTATGGAAAAGATTGAGAAACACTTTAAACACACGAGCGGGGCTTTTGCATATATATCATTTCGAAAATGTATAATTGCATATATATCCAAAGTATGCCTAAAAACTATTGTATTATGTGCATAAAAAATTTGTACAAAAGATATATATGCAATTATTCAATTTGGTAGGGATATATATGCAATTCTGCATAAACAAAGAGGATGTTACCGAGGTAAACATTTCTTGTCTACATTACACTTGTTTAGTGTTTACTAACTTTGTATATCTAGGAAAGGTTTTTATCATAGAACGTAATGGTGTATTGGGTCAGAAATTCTCTTAATCTTGATGGAAATCTACTTAATTTGTTTCTTTTGTCTGCAATTTGTAGGTATACCCGTGGACAGACAATGAATAGTTTGATGACGCCTTGAAGAAAGCTGGTTTGATTTGAAGTTTTCATATCGGTATTATATATACGCTTGACATCCCTGTCTCGAAAACATGGTGGTTGAATGCCTATGACTTTTACTGCAAGTCATAATATAAAACATTTGATGGTCGTAAATGCTGGTTTGTTGATTTGTTAATATGGTGAATTTAATTGATTATGAAATTAAATTGAGTTTCATTTTGGGTTGTGGATTGAACTAACACATACAGTTATGAGCAAAATTCGCGGATTTTTATATGTGACGACCATGTCAAATTTTTACCTATCAATGATAATATGTTTGTAATTAACTATAGAACCATAAGATGTTGAGTATCCAATTGCATATTTAAACATAATTCTGGAATAGATAAGCCTTTTGTGTTACTTGGATGCAAAACATACTAATTAAGCACGTTCATCTTTTTATGGTGTATCAAATCTTTTATATTATAAAATAAAACTTCTAGTGGGGACTTTTTCATTTCAAAAAATCAAATCATACTTTATTTAGTAATAATTTTTTTAATTTGATTTTTTTCATGGATTTTGAAAAATCAAAAAACCAAAATATTTCCAAATATACCTAAAGTTTATAAAAAATCGTTTTTAACATGATAGAAAGGAAAAAGTGATCAATACACATGTCCTTACCAGGTATTTTTTAATAGTTTTGGGCTAATTTGTAAAATTATGAAAAAAGCGCTCCTTTGCAACTTTATATTCATATGTATCGAAACAGTTAGGAAAAAAGAAACACACAGGTCTTATATTCCACCAAAACATCTCTGAAGAAACACAGACAATTCACCTAGACAATTCTTTCATATACCTATATTCCAATACCCCAAATCTTACATTAGCTTCAAAGAACCCTAATTTTAAATGATTTATGTACTTATATCTCATATTACAATTGAAGTGTTCTTAACTATGATAGAAAATGGCAAAAGGATTGTTAAACTCTTTTATAGAAGGTTATGCTTTTCAGGTACTCTTTCATCGGTTCGTTTTTGATTAGTTTATGGTGTAAAGGTTTGAACTTGATTGTGATTTGTGTTATTATAAGTTTAATTAAGGTTAATTGTTTTAAGATTTTGTGTTATTATAAGTTTAATTAAGAATTGTTATTTGAAATCTGAATGCACTTTTGTTTTCTTAAATCTTTGTTTTTCTTATAACTGATTTAGTCTAATATCTGTTTATGAGTTGTTGTTCTCTTTGATGTAGCACAAACAGTAATCTGTTACTGATAAAGTCTTTTCGTAGTATATAATTATTCCGAAGAAATACTCGTGAAAGTATTTCCCGGGTCGTTTTCCCAACGAAGGTAGAATGGAGTCGTGAATTATCGAATCGAGAAATCGAGACGTGAAAAGTGGTAAAGTTAAGATTATGATTTTGGAATTCAATTTATGAAAAGTAATAGTGAAATAAGCAGAATGTACAAACTAGGTATGTACAAAAGTCAAAACCGTGAAAACGGAAATGCAAACGTAATATTAAACGTAACGTACGAAATAAAACGCGACTTTTAATCTAAAAATGATCCAACAAATGTGAAACAATTTTCTAAAAATCTTAAACTAATAAAAAGAATTTTTAGAAAAAGAAAAATATTTTTTTGGCTTTTTATTTATTTTCTAGAATTTATTTTCTATTTTTGGAATTAAAAATGAATTTAAAATAAAGAAAAATAGAAAAATAAAGTGGAAAAATGAAAATTTAATTCTAAAAATTCTAAAATATTTTAAAAGAATTTCAAAACTATTTTTGTATTTTTCAAAGCTTTTTCTGATTTTTTTTATTGATTTTTGGTATATAAAAATGATTAAAAGTGAAGAAATATTAAGAAAAATATCAAATCAACTCAGAAAATTATGAAAAATTCACAGAAAATCTAAAATAATATGGAAAGATTGCAGAAAAATTTTGAAAAGAAAAAGTTAAGCAGAAGTGCTTATTGGGACCAAAACAGCTTATGGCAAGTGCTTATTTATAAGCACTTGCCACAAAATCATAACCAATCTGATCACTCAAATGTAATATGCAATAATGGACTTAGAAATGCTCAAATAAGATGAAAGAGGACACAGAAGCTCAAAATCAAAGCAATAAGCAGTTTGGACAAAAGCTTAAATATAAGCAAATAAGGAAATAGAATAAGCCATAAGAAGCAGACCATTTACAACACTAAATCAACTAACAAATGCTACAGAAAATTCAATTAAGCTCAGAAATAAACTAAATGAAACACTAGCAGGCCTATAGTACCAACATAGAAATCCAGTCCTACACTACTAATAAGCAGGTTCAATAAGCTATCCTAATAAGCTCAAATAATGAAACCAAAGGGGGCAAAAACAAGCTAGATATACTGAGATTACAAAACAACCAAAAGACCTGATATAACTACTTATCTACTAGGCTAAATGATACCAAGAAAGCTGATGAAGCATTATGGTGCAGGGGAATATTAAGCTTAATGAGTCAACTTCCAACATAAATCCTAATAAGCAGATAAGTTCTAAACCTAAATTTTCTTGCTGATTATGTTTAATTAGCTACTAAAGAACACAAATCAACAAGCCAAATCTATTTCCAATTAGAAATGCAACCTAGGACTGCTTATGAAATTAGTGACCAAAACTGAATATACACTAGTTTTGACTATTTGTATTACAACTAAACTTTGACTAAGACTAAATTCTACTGCATAGCTACTATTATTTGTAATGATAAGCTGAAATTACACTAGATTAAGCTATATTACACTAACTTATACCTATTTCTACAATTGCACTATCTGATTCAATTAATCATAACAGTTAAAGAGATTGAAAACTTAACTTTGACTATTTTTAGTTTAAACCTACTATTATTATGTTTTAAACATCTATTACTAACCTAATCTAACTTCTTTGAGACAGAAAATCAGAGATCAAACAACTACTCAACACAGTAATACTCAAATCCAAACACCCCCTTATAGACTACCTATATACTACACTCGCAGACTTCAACCTACAAATAATGAACTTAAGATCAAAACAAATGTAAAAACATCACTAGAAACAAAATCAACCTTCAACTGCAGTAAATAACAACAGTAAGCAATTTCCACTAAGATCTACAGATTGATCACATACAATTCTATAAAACTCAGTAACCAACTAACAAGCAAACAAATGATCAAATAGACTCAATTATATCAAAATAAACTCATCTATTATCAATCAAAAGCAGTGAAACAGTAACATATCAGAACTAATCCAAGCTTTCACAAATTAAACTAGAAATTTAAGATTGAGATCAATACTTACAACACTTTTCACCTTAGCATGAACAAAGGTAATTCACTGAGCTTGCCTGTCTCTAGACAGGCCAAGTGCTTCCCTGACTCACTTAAGCTTGTCAAATCCACCTCAATTCACTAATTAAGCAAGTCAGTTTGACTTTCTTTGACTTTTGATTGAGAAAAGTACAATGACTGATTATGACTAGGATAACTAATTCTCTAAAGCTAAAAAGCTTAGATAAGTTGAATTAATCTTCAAATAAGCTAGTTTGAAAATTGAATCAACAAAACTATTTCTATTTCTTTCTATTTTCTGATTTGAATGAACATTTAAATGAGATTTAATACTGAAAATGAAAATTATTTCTAAGGAAACGTAGATAAACTGAATTAACTATAAACTTTAAGAGATATAAGCTGAAAGTAATAACAAGTAAACTAAAAATTAAATTGATTAAATGTGAAAACAGAATTTTATTAAAAACTATTACAACTAAACTAAACTAATTATAAGAGGAAATTTTGGCAGAGCTTTGCTACTCAAAGACTCCACACTCATACAAGTGGCCTAAGCTCCTATTTATATTACAAGTGAGTGAGCCATGTTGGCAATCCGTGTGAAGTTGTGTTTCTTTGTATCAATTGAGAACCCTTTGATCAGCTCTAATCATTACCCATCAAATCACAACCCTTGGATTACTCCTTATGACGCGTTCCTCCCAATCCATAGCTGCCACTTGCCCATAATTGTGTTTCTTTGAGACTGACACCATCTGACATCATCTACAGCTTCTAGAAACACTTTGATTTGACCATAACACCCTTAATTGCTGTTATTATTAGGAATGGGGTAATTAGGGTTCATTGTTTACTGTAGAATGAATAGTGATTTCTGGGGTGAGGGGTAATTTGGGGGCGGGAGTGTTTGGGATAATATTTTTATTTTGTTTTTATGTTTGACCGTTTTAAGTGGTGTTTGACCGAGAGGTGTATGGATCGGGTATAGTTTATTTTGGGTGGTGGGCTTTTGGATTTATTAAGGTAAATGGGCTATGGGTATTGTTTTGGGATTGGGTTATTATGTGGATCAGGCTTTTGTAAGTTGGATTTCAGATTTGGCATTTGTGAAATTACAAGGACCAATAATGTAGAATCTGAAAATGCAAGGGTCACTTCTGCCAATCTTTCAAAAATATTTCCAAAGACCATTGTTGACTTTTAAGATCACAGCTTTGACTAATTGACCGTCTTCCACTCTCGTGCTCGGTTTCGTTGTTTTCTCATGATTTTTCGTCATTTTGTATATTATTCGTACCTGCACTTTCAAAAACACAAAAACAATACAAATTTGGCATATTTGGTTAGCTTTTGGTCTTATTCGGTCTGGTTTTGGTCTTATAAAAGGTGTGTAAATTAATACACACCACTTACCATAGTATGGTTTTGTTTTTTTTTTTTTTTTTTTTTTTTTTTTTTTTTTTTTTTTTTTTTTTTGGTAATTTTTTATTGATCCTTCATACTTTTCGACCAGAATGTAATTTTCAAATAAAAAATTGACGATTCCTAATCAAATACGAATCATCCCATATTACCCTATCCTATTACAACTCAATAATCTGGAAAACCAACCAGCTTTACACCCTATATATAGTGATTTATAGTCCCAATTCAACAATTCCGTATCTTTTAACATTTTATCTATAGTTTTTCTTTTGCTTTTATATACAGGTTAACAATGGCAATCACTCCTCTTCAAGAAATTAGCCCCAAGAAAAGTAAGTTAAGTATTAAAGTTAAGATACTATATCTTTGTAATAGATATAATTCGAACAACAATACGTCAAAGTTAGATGGAATTAATATGATCCTAATGGATGAATATGTATCATTAAATTTTATAAGCAATTTTAGCCTATTTTAATTTTTGCGATTTTATTTGATTTTTATTTGTAATACTATATTTTAAATATTAGGGCACCAAGATTCATGCCACAATACAATAATTCAGCTTAGGTTTGTCATAGCTGTTTTAGGCTGATGGTTTTACTTTTGAACTTACTGTGCTTATTTTGGTTACTAAGGATCTGAGTTACCTGATGAAAAGCTTATGCAGATTGTCACAGAACTTCCAGCTGGAACCAATTGGAACTTTGATGTCCACTGGTATACAAAGATACCAGGGGTTATGTCGACATCCTCTTTCGAAGGAAAAAATCAGTATTTGATTCATTCTTTCATTATATTACAAAACATGAATTATATCTTAAAACATGCAAAAGTCCTATATAGTGGATTCTGCAATTTCTTTTGTTGATACTATTATTGGTTGAACACATAAGAATTACAAACTTTGGTGGTCGTTTTTACCTTTTTATGAATATCATGATAGTTTTGCATAGAGATACCAACTAAAAAATTATTTAAATTTTAATCTAAATGTATTTAGTTCTCAAAACCGATGCAGCCCATTAGTTTCTTTTTGAGAATTATTTTCTTTCATGTTTTATGTATGAACGGTTAAAAGTAGCCAATTACGGCCCACTAACATACCTGATGATAATTGATATATGGCAAATCTACACTATTGCTATGTGACAGGCCTTGAGTTATCGTTAGTATTTGTAACTTGACGTATATCAAATGAAATGTATTAGAGTATGTAGTTTGTTACAAAATAACTAAGGTGGTATGGTTATTGTTTAGTATTTCAACATGCCCGTGCAATGAAAGACTAATTTCTTGACTCAAAATATTAGAAAATTGTAGATGAAGATGACAACCATATGAAAGAACTAAGAAGTCAATGGTGTGAGCAAGCTTAAAATGTTGTAGCAAACACATTGCTAGAGATGAACAAGCATAATGCAAGTGTGAGATATATGGAATCCGTGCATTGGAAGTTCATGGAGGGTAGAAAAGCTCGTGTTACAGAGGTTATAGGCTCTTTAATCAACCAATTGAAGGCTGCTAAGTCAGTTAAAGGACTGATCAACAACAAAACTAGGTTATGTTTGTCATGTTTCTTTTTGATAAATGGTGTTATAATCAAAAGAATTATCATCAAGTGTTTTTTATTTATTTATTTATTTATTTTTTTGTATGTGTGTGTGTTTTAAAAAAGGGTTCCCATACATGCAAATATCTTATGCACAAGATTTTTTGGAAGCACCAATTCTTATCAGAAGTGAAAGAATTGCCTATCCACATTTGTCATATGCAGGAACCCTGTTTAGAACAACAAGAAAAGCATTCCTACATGACCCCACCACCAACTTCTCAACCCATCGCCGTCGTAGAATCTCTTCCGATCTCAATATCGAAACGCTTATCGCGATATCCGTAGGTTTCCCATCTGACTCATTAACCAAAGAAGAAGTAGAAGCTAATGTAGTTAAGAAAATAGGTGATACTTAACAAGCTAACTATGTAGTATTAGGAACCATATCTTAGCTAGGTGGAGGTTAAATGTTGATGTTTGGTTGACTAAAGAACAAGCGTTCAAGGTGATTAAACCCGAGTATAAGGGCTTAGTTGATTCGGCTTATAACTTTTTATTAGTACATGGGTATATTAATTTTGGTTATCTGAAGCGGTTAAGTCTGTTAAAATGATAGGGAAGAGGGTGGGAGTAGTGGGACTAGAGGGGATGTTGGTGTGATAGGGGCGGGTTTAGCGGGATTGGTTGCAGCTAGACAGTTGATTTATCTAGGGTTTAAGGTTGTTGTGTTGGATGGAAGGGCGCGTGCGGGTGGGCGTGTAAGGACTAAGAAAATGATGGGTGGGGAGTGTATGGCTGATGCGGATTTAGGTGGGAGTGTGTTGACGGGGATTAATGGGAATCCGTTAGGTGTGTTGGCTACGCAGTTAGGGTGTCCATTACATAAGGCTAGGGATGTGTGTCCGCTTTATTTTCCGAATGGAGTAGTGTGAATCCGGAGATTGATTCCAAGGTTGAAGTGGTGTTTAATTAGTTGCTTGATAGGGTTTGTAAGCTTAGGCAGGCGATGATGGAGGAAGCGAAGTCGGTTGATGTTCCTTTAGGTACTGCTTTAGAGGCGTTTAGGTATATTTTTAAAGTAGCGGAAGATCCTCAGGAGAAGATGTTGTTGGATTAGCATTTGGCTAATTTGGAGTATGTGAATGCTACTTTGATGTCGAATTTTTCTATGGTGTTTTGGGATCAAGATGATCCATTTGAGATGGGTGGTGATCATTGTTTTATACCAGGAGGTAATGATACTTTTATTAGAGGGTTAGCTGAAAATCTTCTTATGTTTTATAACCAAACGGTGGATAGTATTAAGTATGGGTCGTATGGGGTTTTGGTGTATGCTAATGGGCAAGAGTATCATGCAGATATGGTTCTTTATACGGTTCCTTTAGGTGTTCTTAAGAAGAAATCGATTAAATTCATACCCGATCTTCCTCAAAGGAAGAAAGACGCGATAGAAAGATTAGGTTTTGGGTTATTAAACAAAGTTGCAATATTGTTTCCTTATGATTTTTGTGGAGGTGAAATCGACACATTTGGGCATTTATCAGATCAATCGAGTATGAGAGGTGAATTTTTTTTATTCTATAGTTACTCGTCTGTATCAGGTTGGCCACTCCTTGTGGCTTTAGTGGTAGGTGAAGCTGCAATTGAGTTTGAAAAAAAGTCGCCTGTGGAACCGGTCCAGACAGTTATGGAGATTCTGAAGGGGATTTTTAATCCAAAAGGTATTGCTGTGCCTGAACCGCTTCAGGCGATTTGTACTCGGTGGGGCCAAGATCAATTCTCTCACGGGTCTTATTCATATGTTAGAATTGGTGCACCGGGTAATGATTATGATATACTTGCGGAAAGTATCGGAAATGGGAGAGTTTTCTTTGCTGGTGAAGCAACGAATAAACAGTATCCAGCAACAATGCACGGAGCTTTTCTTAGTGGGTTGAGAGAGGCAGCAAATATGTTGAGAATTGATACAATATCTTAAAAGTAGAGAAACATTGTGGCACTCGAGTTTGGAAAATGTGTCTAGGAGTTCGAATAACCATTAAGGTGTCAAGTTTTGTGCAATGGTTTTATGCATTGTTGTGCAGTGGTTTTATTTGCTACACATGTCTTAGCTACAGCTTGAACCTAAAACCCCTTTGTTAAGGGGCCATTCATATAACACTAGGTGATGAGGCGAAAAGTGAACCACTTTTAGGGGGTCATTTAAGCCCGGAATTGACTTTATTTGATTAAATATTACCCTAAATCGTTCCTTTTGTGATTTTAGGTACTTTGGGAGAGAAATCTTGAAAAGGAAGCAATTCGGACGTTTTTGGAGCATAAAAGTGAAGAAAACATCAAAGTCTTAATTTTCCTTGCTGGGAACAGTAGGTGACGGCGTCAAGAAGGAATTTCTGACGGCGTCAAGAGTACTTTCCATGACGACCCAGTACAGAATTGACGGCGTCACAAGGTAGGGCGTCAAGAGTAAAATACATGACGGCCTGGAAATGCATAACACATGACGGCGTCAAAAGTAGATCAAGGCAGTCCGAGAAGTATTTTGGCGGCGAGATGACGGCGTCACAAGATTTGTCTTGACGCCGTCAGACCCTATTTCCTATATATAGTTTTCTAATTTTCACATTAAAAAGAGAGAAGTTTTGGAGAAACCCTAAGTACGAACTTGGTACGAATTTTACAGGTTTTTCAAGGGTTCTTAGCCCTTGATCCCTTTCATGTGTAATTGAGATAAGTATTCTTTTAATTCAATCAATATGTCTATGTGTTGGTTGTCCATATCTTGTTTTTGTCTTAATTCTACCATGCTTGGCTAGATCTATCTTGTGTTTGCTTGGATCTAATGAAACCTAGATGTTAATTATGTGTTGATTACTTGTTTATGGTTGTATTGGATGAATGATTTCGATGTTAGGCTTAAGAAAACTGGCAGATCTCCAAATGGTAACATGCTTGAACGTCTTAGGAAACATGAACTGACGTGCACTAGGTTTTATTGGTTGTATTTAATGCATGAGTAAATTCTAATGATCCCATGTTAGGAGCTTCTTAGCCGGCTCGACATAGGAGTGAAGTAGGCATTCATAGGATTGGGGAATTAAGTGCGCCACCCCATGAATGGTATTAAGGAATACAATCCGTCATCCACGCAACTATAACAAGTAATTAACGTGTAAAAGATATCTAGGGAGTAGTGAAATCTAAGTAAACACATTTACTCCACTTATTACTCACAACCTTAGTTAATTTAGTTTATTTTCATTTCTAGTATTTTATTTTGATTGCATCTTTAGTATTGGGTTAGTTGATTAGCAACTAATTCCGCCCAAATCCTTCAAACCCGAGATTTTTACTTGCTTTCTAAAAAATATAAAAATACAAAAATAATCATCTCTCATCTTTAGAACTAGTATTTAGGTTTTCTAATCCTAGCGACACTATTCCTAGCTGAACGATCAATCCCCCGGTACTTGTCACTATACTATACTACAACGATCAGGTACACTGCCTGGTGGGGGTTGTAAGCTTCTCAAGATCCCTTGAGAGGTAAAGCCTGGTGCGATTCCCACGTATCAAGTTTTTGGCGCCGCAGCCCGGGGAATAGTTATTGTCTAGGTTAGAATTTCTTTTTATTAGCTCTACTTGCTAGATTCCTTTCTAGTAAGATTTTATTTTTATTTTTAGGATTTCTTTAGTCTATCTTTTTCTTTGTGTGTTTGTTCGTAATTTTCATTGACTATTCCGTTCACTATTATGAAGAATGTGAATCCACCAAGTCCGACACTAGAGTTTTACCAGAAAAAAATATAATTACACTTGTTTGGATATACCAAGATGGACAAATGAAATGAGGAGGACAGGATCTTATATTGATTTTATTGAGTACCTTGAGAAAAGAGGCCAAGGGCATAAGACTTTTAAAGAATTCACCTTAGGAGCTCCATCAACCCCTTAAAATGCCTCACTTAGTGAAACCTATGCACCATATGAGCCTTCACCGAGGATAGTTTCGTATGAGCCACCTAGCTGCATGTCATGGTTAGGCCCTACTATAATACAGGATGAACACATAGGTGACCTTGATGTGATGGAGGATGTAGCCAAACATGATCACATTGATTAAAAAGACCTAGCTTTTATGATCGATGATGATGAATCTCAAGAAACACATGATGAATCTTTTGGGCAATTCGTATATAGTAGTCATAATATTGAGGATGATCCTTATTATTCGGATATAGAAGTTGAGATGCCTAGAGAAGTACGTGAGATACTTGGAAAAATGTTAGGGTTAAATTATAATAAAACACATGTTGAGGATATAGGTGATCTTGACACAAGGAATGATGAAGTAGAAAATCTAAGCCCACCAAGTACCCCACAAGTCCTACCATCATTTGAGGCACATACACCGCCCGTGACTTACCCGGAAGAAGTAGAAGAAACTTTAGGAATTCCGATAGAGGTAGAGCCCTTGTATCAAAACCACTAGAGGATATAGGTTTGAATACTTCTAGTGATAACCTTACTCTTAGTTCTAGGGAATTACCTAGTGTTGATCAACCGGAACCTCAATCTTCACACAACTTACCATCCTTAGATATACATCTAGGAGACAAAAGAGGAGCCGACCCACCCATCAACCCATGTAGTCCGGGTAGTATTAGGGTAAAGGTGGTAGACTTTAAGCCATGTAGAGAGGAAGCCAATATAGGAGTGGAACATGACCTTACATGCTTACATCACCCATTTATGATTGATCACAAGAAACATTATGGGTTTAAACCGGGTTTATTAGGTCAAGATGGATCCCCAATTAGGAGTCTTTCGAAGTTGATAAAAAATGATCCCTTTTTAGGAGAAAATCTTAATCCACCCATTAACCCGATTGAATTAGGTAAGGTTATGATGGTAGGAGCACAGCCCTTTGAGCATATAATTCATCCACCACTCTTTCCTCACGTGGCATACTTTCACCGAGAAGGTGTGTATCGCTACTATCACCCGCACTTAATCTTAAGTGTAGGGAAAACTTCTCTTATTTCTGTAAAATAAGGGTAGAGTCAGGCTCGTGACTCGAACAAAAACAAGCGCTTCTTGGGAGGCAACTCATGTTTTGTGTGATTTTATTTTGTTTGTTTGTTATTTGCTTCTGTATGCATGCTTTATTTTTATTGTTGGTAGATCATGTTTCTAAATTAAATAGCGGAAATACTTTACTTTGTTGTTTTGGCCTAGTCTTAACTCCACCTAAAGGTATTTTTGCAAAAGATAAGTGTAAGGGGAAACCCCAAATATGTTTTTAAGAAACAAACCGATCATGATTCTCCACAATATTAAATGAACATGTATATTCGTATTTGTTAGAGTCAAATGCTTGTATTGAGTCATAATGAAGTTTTGCAGAATTTTCCAGGAAGTAGGACCAAGTTTTTCCAGAAATTTTCCGGAAACTTAACATAAGAATTTCTGCAGGTCACTTCTGACGGCGTCACGAGTTCACTCCTGACGGCGTCACGTGTAAAAAATCTGGTAATTTTACCGGTTTTGTTTTTCTAACGGAGTCTTATGGTTTTTGTGAATTATTAAGTTTTATAATCTCCATGAAATCTGCAAACTTCATTCCACAAGCATTATATCTTATTTTGTTTTCTAGGATTTAGTAACTTATATAGGTTGCCGCCGATTTTATGCGAGGTTGTCTTGTCTATTTTCTCAGGATTCACAAGGTATGACAAGAAGATGATTTATATTCTGGAAGGGAAGCTTTGATTGTTCATTTTCTTGGAGGAAGATTTAATCTGGCCACCTTATTATCCATACCGAGCGAATCAGGGGAGTATTTGATTTCATTCTTTTTACTTATTTCACTTTTACATTCTTTACTTGAACATTGGGGACAATGTTCATCTTAAATGTAAGGGGAGGGTAAAAAGATGATACCTTACATATGCACTTTCGCTTGAGTTTGTTTTGTTTAATGATAGATGTGTAATAAAACTATGAGAAATACTTGTTAGTGCAATTTTAGCGCCAAATTTAAAATTTTTTTACAACATTTAGGAGTGAAACTTTAGCCATAGCAAGTGTCTCATGGATAGGAGATTGTATGACTAGCACATAACCGTATCATTCAGAAAAATTTTCTACCCAAATATGTGAGGTTCGCCTTTAGATTTGATAGGAAAAGCATTCATTATTAGTGCTTATGAGTGTTCCGGTAGCATTTAGATTCTAGAACTTGCGTTAGTGATGCATCCCGAGACCGCTAGTGAGACTACATTCGTGTAGTAGGATTTACTACATGATAAGAGGCATTAGGATCACCCTTGTGTTAAACCCGTATCATAATTACTTGACCATTTAAGTCATATTACTTGGCTAGTTAAGTCAACTAATTTTTCCCACACCGTTAGCGTTGTACTCATTTTTAGTACACGAAACCCCTAGTACACCCCTCCGAGCCTATCTTTTCGTTTCTAACTTTAAGCATTTTACTTAAAGGAAGAATTTGTTATACCCCACTTAAATGTACAACCAAATCGCCTTAGCCTTCCGTGTATGCGCTTATCTTTAGTGCATTATTGTTATTTGTTAAACCCTAAGTTAACTATCTAATTGATTACATGGTTGCTAAGTCGAGTCATATCCTTGTACATGTTGTTGTAGGACGATTGGGACTCATGGGTAAAGTACTTATTTTATGGAGTAATGGGGAAGAACACCATCTTATTACCCCCATATGTGCGTTAATCTTAAAAGTACTCCAAGTGTTTTGATTTTCTTAATTCGAGTTATTAGATTAGTTTATTGTAAAGTATGTAAAGATTCAAGTGTAAGGGGAATTTTCATTCCCTATGATGTATTATTTTGGATGGTAGGGTAAGAGTGTATGCAAAAAAAAAAAAAAAAAAAAAAAAAAAAAAAAAAAATCGAAAAAATCAAGAAAAAGAAAAAAAAAATAGAAAAAAGAAAAAGAGAAAAAACATACGGACTACCATCCCTTTTCATTCTATGTTTATTTTATGTTTTTGTTATTTTTCATTTATTAGCTTAAGTCGAGTCTAGTCTTGGCTTAGCAACGCCATATTGTGCATGTAATTAACCAAGATTGTTAACTCGCCACCAGTAAAACTTCCTTTATCCAACAAAACCGTGTATTTCATATCCCTACACCTAACGTTACAACCCTTTAAAAGACCTCTTTAATAGTTTATCCTAGGTGCTTACGCCATGTGGTGGAGGTTATGGTAATCTATTTTTCTATGACAGGTAGTGAGAGATATCTTCCGTTTCCATATTGTAATTTATACTTTATTACACCCGAGAGATGTGAGTATCTAAACACTATTTGTGAGGAGCTAGTATATGACCTTCGTGCTTGTCTATTGGTCTTTAGTGGAACGATTATTTGTTGTAATTACTTTTATATTAGTGTTAAATGACCCTAACTTGTATTTTGACAAGAATAAAAGCGCATTTGCTTGAGGACAAGCAAATCTCAAGTGTAAGGGTATATGATGAGGCGAAAAATGAACCACTTTTAGGGGGTCATTTAAGCCCGGAATTGACTTTATTTGATCAAATATTACCCTAAATCGTTCCTTTTGTGATTTTAGGTACTTTGGGAGAGAAATCTGGAAAAGGAAGTTATTCGGACGTTTTTGGAGCATAAAAGTGAAGAAAACGCCAAAGTCTTAATTTTCCTTGCTGGGAACAGTAGGTGACGACATCAAGAAGGAATTTCTGACGGCGTCAAGAGTAATTTCCATGACGACCCAGTACAGAATTGACGGCGTCACAAGGTAGGGCGTCAAGAGTAAAATGCATGACGACCTTGAAATGCATAACACATGACGGCGTCAAAAGTAGATCAAGGCAGTCCAAGAAGTATTTTGGTGGCGAGATGACGGCGTCACAAGATTTGTCTTGACGCCGTCAGACGCTATTTCCTATATATAGTTTTCTAATTTTCACATTAAAAAGAGAGAAGTTTTGGAGAAACCCTAAGTACGAACTTGGTACGAATTTTACAGGTTTTTCAAGGGTTCTTAGCCCTTGATCCCTTTCATGTGCAATTGAGATAAATATTCTTTTAATTCAATCAATATGTCTATGTGTTGGTTGTCTATATCTTGTTCTTGTCTTAATTCTACCATGCTAGGCTAGATCTATCTTGTGTTTGCTTGGATCTAATGAAACCTAGATGTTAATTATGTGTTGATTACTTGTTTATGGTTGTATTGGATGAATGATTTCGATGTTAGGCTTAAGAAAACTGGCAGATCTCCAAATGGTAACATGCTTGAACGTCTTAGGAAACATGAACTGACGTGCACTAGGTTTTATTGGTTGTACTTAATGCATGAGTAAATTCTAATGATCCCATGTGAGGAGCTTCTTAGCCGGCTCGACATAGGAGTGAAGTAGGCACTCATAGGATTGGGGAATTAAGTGCGCCACCCCATGAATGGTATTAAGGAATACAATCCGTCATCCACGCAACTATAACAAGTAATTAACGTGTAAAAGATATCTAGGGAGTAGTGAAATCTAAGTAAACACATTTTCTCCACTTATTGCTCACAACCTTAGTTAATTTAGTTTATTTTCATTTCTAGTATTTTATTTTGATTGCATCTTTAGTATTGGGTTAGTTGACTAGCAACTAATTCCGCCCAAATCCTTCAAACCCGAGATTTTTACTTGCTTTCTAAAAAATATAAAAATACAAAAATAATCATCCCTCATTTTTAGAACTAGTATTTAGGTTTTCTAATCCTAGCGACACTATTCCTAGCTGAACCATCAATCCCCCGGTACTTGTCACTATACTATACTACAACGATCAGGTACACTGCCTGGTGGGGGTTGTAAGCTTCTCAAGATCCCTTGAAAGGTAAAGCCTGGTGCGATTCCCACGTATCACTAGGCTAAATGCCCATTGGTAAATCTTATACAAGTTATTAGTTATTGCTTGATTCACATAGTTTCTGGTTATAATCAGGTAGCCCAATGTTAGCCCCGTGTTGGAGAAACCATCATGCTTCCTACATGCTTTATTGAGAGCTCTATAAAGATCACTTTTTTCCATCGGCTACTGAAGTTAATGGTCCAAACTATCACAGGTAAGATACTTATTTTCATGTTATTTGTAACAATAAAGTATGATCTTTTATGCAGAAAAATAAACTAATATCATCACAGAAACATAGTGTTATCACCTCGAACTTGGGTTCATTTTGCATGTGGTACAATGAGGTCGAGTGGGTATGTAACGGGTCAAACACGTTCATGTTGAAAATAGTCATTTTAATGCACAATGAGCAAGTCGGGCGGGTATTAATCAAGTTTTGTTTATTGTTTTGTTCTTAAGGGGTGTTTTGGGTACACTGATATAAACAGCATAACCTTTTTGTTTTTAATGCACAACGAGCCAGGTCGGGAAGGTATTAATCAAGTTATGTGTGGGTAATAATCAAGTTATGTTTATCGTTTTGTTCTTAAGGGGTGTTTGGAGTACACTAATTTAAACAACATAACCTTATTTTGTTACTAAAATAGGTTATTAGCTGATGCATGCATTGTTGATTAACCTTCAATCAAATATATTGCAGGAAAGAACCCGTTGCATGATAATTTTAACCATGTTATAAACTTAAAGTCTAAAAACTCTCTTCCATGTGGGTACAAAAAGTAAAAGTGTGATTTCCGTATACCAGCAAAGGAGTTCAATTCACATATATCTTGAATCATCCTTATTTACAATTGGTAATGTGTAAATTAAACTACGGCTCAACGTTTTATGTTATTTTAATGGTTTGAGATAATTTATGTTATTTTCTTACTTCTGAGCAGTTTCCTTGAAATAATTTAACAGATCATACTGTTTGTTGTCGTTAATTGTAATTTCATTTTTAGGGGAAGTTAATGCCTAGGTTCAGAGAAAGTGTTAATAGGTAGGGACTTTTCATCATTTTTTCTTATGAACTTTAATTGTAATGTTTGTGTTTGTGGTATTTTTTTCCCCAATTACAGATGAATATGGACATTTGTTCGAGACGAATGAGCCGGTAATGACATGTTCAGGAAATTATCAAAGATGATGGAGATGGAGCTACTGATGGATGGATTTTCCATAATCACTAGATGCTTTTTTTGCTAGGTAGATTGTTATTTATACAGTATCTTTTTGCCATTCCATTGGAGTTTTGTTTGTGACAAATCAGGTACTGTAGTTGCGTAGTCCATATCTTTTTACATAAGGAGTATATTTTATTGTGTAACTGATTTTCCAGTTGTAATCGCTACAATTATCACTCTGCAATATATCTTATATTTCCATTTCTTTTGAGCCTATCTTCATTTTATGTCACAAAGGTTCAGAAGTTACTCATATCAGTTTTGGACTTTTGGATTTGAGTAAGGTAACATATAGTTAGACTTTACCATTTCACAGTTACTTTCAACTATACCAAATCACATAACAAACATTTATATATCATGTTTTCAAAGAATAATATAGATTACACAATAACTAACCTATATATAATTTATGTCTAAACTCCGTGTATGCACGTGTTTTAGAACTAAAATAAAGAAGATAACATCATTGATAAGAAATTATATATTTTTATCTTAATCAACAATAAACCATAACTAAAATTTTTAGAAAAAACCCCGTGCGTGCATGGGTATTATAAATAGTACGTACTCTAAAACTTAATTAGGTGGACCAAATGGTTTAATATTACAAGCCAGAGTCACCATAGACCATATAGTTTTAACACAATGTAAAAAATATAATAGTGTACACACTGAGAGATTTTCCAAACTACACGGAAACATCCGCTGGCAACTCACATCTGAAGACCGATAACGAGAACTTATCAGTCATGTACTTAATAGCAATATGATTCTTTTGGAAAAGCCAAGTAAACATGAATTTTAGCATGTTATAGCTTTTTACAAAGGTCAAGACACTGCAAATGATGGCAAAACCATGCCAAGTCACCCATTGTGGTAGGAGGACATAAAATGCAGAATAGGGTGACAAGACTCCTGTAAATAGAAAGACGGTTTTGCAAACGGCATATCTCCAATGCTTATGATGTATATCACCAGTAGAAAAGAACACGCCTAGTGATGCAACAAAATTCATAAGTAAAGTTAATAAGGAAATTGCTACCCGTATCTTGTTTTCAATGGTACGTTCAGTGAGTTGAACAATTGCTTGCACGAGTATTCCCACAATCCCTACAAAGATAGCATACAGTGCAACATCCAACAACCTAAAAAACAATCATTGGTAGTCCATTCGTCATGTTTACATTAACCAAAGAAACAAATTAAGAATATACAAATACACATACATGCACATGCATAGGCTTATACACGGATTGTAGCTAATATACAGTTTCTATTTTCATATCATTTTTAGTGTACATGTACCTACATGAGTGTTTTTCGTAGTGTAAGTACTACTGGTACTCTAATTCAAAAATCAAGAAGACATGTAAATTTCATGCATCATCAATTTCCATCAGAAATGGTGAGTGATGCATACGAGTCACAAGTGTGTACGTGCGTTTGTGGCAGCTGGTGTGAGTAACAGTGGATTACACAACAATAAAGACATAGGAAAATTTAATAATAGTTAATTACCTGCGATTGTCGAGATTAGTATCCATGAACTCAGTCTCTAAAGCTTTCTAATTTTATCTTTCCTTAGATGACTTGTGAAGTTTTGATAGATGATGGGTAGGGTGACAATGGAAATTGCATATGTTTTTCCCTTATGGCCTTATATATAAGCCTCTATCATACTCATTAACTATAGGAAAAAACCGACAAGTGAAATGAAAGAAAACGACGTCTAAATATAAAATAATTCATTTGACTCTCACCGAACTCCAATTTTCCATGTACCGACTATAGCATGCTTTTACCAATTATATATACACAAGTTTCAAATATTGTCCTTAAACTATCACTGAAATATATTGTAATGGTTAACTTTTTACTTAATTATATATCTAAAAAATATTAAGACATTGCATATCAGCATATGTGCCAAGATCAAACATAAACTTGAAATTGGAGAAAATGAATAAGAGCTAGATGTGTAAATAGACGTACACAAATAATATTCCAGTCAATATTCAAATAAATTCTAGGACTACTTTTGTGACCTATCTTAACAAAAGGGGTGAAGTGTAAAAGTGGAATATCTCGATGTCTAAACACTTTGCCTTTCCAACCTTGTAAGTTAGTATTAAAAAAAAGGTTTTTGCTAACGACAACTCTTAAAGCTGTTATTAATATAATTATTTTTACTACAATTAGTTGTAAGAAAATAATTCACTCAATGAGAATGAAGTGTTTATTGTGTATCCAGATTTCATCTGATTTTATCAAAAATGTCATCTAATAATAATCATTCATTTGTTCATATGTAATAAAATTAAACTCTTTACAACCACCCTTAGGGCTGCCATTAGTAAAACCTTAAAAAAATAATAAAAAGTAAAAAAAAAAAAAAAAAAAAAAAAAATCATTAACTTTCACTTTTTTCATCACTATTTTTTTTAATTATAAGTAAAGTATAAAAATCGTGTACTGTTCACCATAGATGCATAGGCAACCACTTTCTTTTTTAACCCGAAACCGAAAAATGTAGCCCCATGTTATTCGGGTCTCCCACACATTTTCTCACCTCTCCTCTCTCATATCATAGGTCCGACACCGGAAAAAAACCCCGATGGATCTGATTGCTCCGACCCGGTTAAATTATATCCACAGTGCATCTTCTGAGTATAGCTACAGAACCAGAGAAACAATTTTAAAATGGATTTGTGAGGGGGCTTTGTTTTGTGGTTGTGTTCTTGCCAGGTGTCCTTGCCCATTTTCACATCAACGGAGGTATAAAAACTTCCTCCTCTCCCACGTATTCTGGAACCCTCCACATAACACACGCATAGCAAGAAGTCAACATAAAGGAAGGTAAGATTAGTGTTTTGCTTTAATTTTGGGTTTTTATTAATTTTGTGTTTTTTATAAATTTCAGGGGTTTATGTGATTGCCTAATTTTTTTTGTTTATTCGTTATGCTTTAATTGGTATGGTTTAATTTGGTGTTAGGGTATGTGAAAAAAATTGGCTTACTTTCTTTGGCTTATCAGGTTGTTTAATTCAGCTTATGGCTTATTCATAAGATATGTGGTGCTTCTCTTGCTGCTAATTAATTCAGCGTATGGGTTTTTGTTGGATGAATTGGTTTCGGCAACATTTGCCTTTGAACATGTAATGAATTTTTTTAGATATTTTAATGATTTTTTCATGTCTTTGATAATGAGGTTTGCTAAAAATTTACTCATAGGTTTGTTATTCTTAATATAACTTTGGAATTCCATGGCAGTGGTTTGCCGGTTTCATGTGTATAATAGTATTCCATCCCAATTGACCTTCGCGTATCGATTTTCATACACGACGCACAAACCAAACACATCATTGTTATGGGTTGCCGCCAAGAATGGTGTTGTTGACTAATTCGTCGGGGTAACCGAGTTATACCTTTTGGTTCATGTGAATTTGAGTAAACGATTATCAGGATAAATACTTGAATTAAGTAACTAATAGAATTACATATTTAGAGTTTTCATGTGATTGATTTGTGGGATATTCACAGCGAATTGTATGTATATGCAGGTGCACGTGTGTCTCTCAAGTCTCAAATACAGATAACTCGAAACTGAGCTGAGATGGACAAAATGATGGAAGCGCAATTGTGAGTCTAACAGAGTTTGCGATAACTATGCAGGTAAACAAAAACATGCCTTAATAATGTCGCTTATCTTCATACGTTGACCCTAATTAAGTTACTAATTTATGCTTCAAACCAGCTACGTAACCCTGTAACAAGCGGCCATGAGGACTTTCAGGGTCACATTGACTTGCTTGGAGTCATGTTGTGATATCAGATGTGAGAAATTAGGTCCTGCACAAATGCTAGAAATTGATTTCTTTAATTTATAAATTCTGTTTTAAGGGTTTAATTTGATAATCGGGTAATTTTTTTTAGGTTGTTGCAAGGATTAGACTGAATAATTATGACAAGAAAGGCGTCGATTATAATATAAGGAGAGTAAGGAGAGTGTCGGACGATTTGGTGTCGGTCGGTGAGAGGAAGTTTAAGTTGGATGCAATGTTTGGTGCGAAATCTATTCAGGTATGGAGAAATATAGTTTACGATATTTGTTGATAAGCGAATTGTTTGTTGTTGAGTGTTGTTCAATATACTATCAGTCGTTTCACATTTAGTAGGAGTGCAAGACGGAAAACATAAAATGTTGTTGGGCGCATTTTTTCCCTTCAATCGTAAACAATATGAACTAAGATATTTAAAATGTGTCTGGTTTTATAATAGGGAGATGCGCCTGACATTTGTAATTCATATACGTAACCTTACTGAATTAGTTCTTGAATGCTTCTGAATCTTATATCTGCAAATCCAAACAGTATTATGTGAACTATTTTTTTAACACTGCAGCATTCTTTAAACGACTTCACGGGTATCTTGAAGTGTTACTCATTGAGTTTTGGAAGTAGCAGGTTTTGTTTGTTGCTAATTGTTACGGTTAATATTGTCGATATATGTTGACCAAGTGATTAACTGGTTTTTTTTTTTTTTTTCTTTTTTTTTTTTTTTTTTTTTTTTTTTTTTTTTTTTTTTGTCTCGGTTTTAACAGGCAGATGCAAGCAAAGAAGACTAGAGACTTCTCTGAATTGCTTTCGCACATGCTCTGTTTATGAATCCAACCAGTACGTATGTCAAAGTTTTCTTCTTTAATTGCCCATTTTTCATGTGGAAAGAATATGCCCTCTATTTTATGTGACTTATTAAGTTTATAATTTCATTTTGGTTTCAGCAAGGCACATCTTATGTGAAAAGCAAGGTAAAATTACTGAAGCATACAAGAAGCTGCAAGATGGGTGGCTTACCAATGGAGATAAGGTCCCTCCAGTTGAGTTCTCAAGGTAACCTCTTCATTCAATGGTTGCCATTCCTTCTTCTCTTTTTTGTTATTGTTGATCCTATAGCTATTTGAGTAGTAGTATTTAAGATATATTACATGTGACAACTGACAAATTAGGGAGCTATTTAAAAACCCGCATTACTTTAAATTTAATGATTTTTGAATATATGAAAGTTTATTCACTTTAAAATTGTAAACGTTGAAACGTGGTTTTGAAATTCGTGGTTTATGAGGAATTGATTTTTGAAATTATTGGTTTGAGATGGAATATCTGTGGTGATTTATTTTCGAGATATCTATTAGGCACTACGTTGACTTCGGCACTAGGATAACCTAACAAAATTTAATATTTTGAATTTACGATTTGAGTATATATTTATGGAACGTATCTTGGAATTTTAATTATTGGGAACGAGTTTGATTTGAGAATGTTGAGATATTTTGAAAGGTTTTCGGGTTTGGTCATTGTGTTTACTTAACTGGCCATCTAGTCCCCACACCATTACTATTATTATTATTATTGCTATTTAAAAAGAGAGAAAAAAAATAGAGTAGACTACAAAATCGTGCTTGTGGTTTCCTGGCTCAAAAAAAAAAATAATCAACACCAACACTTTCACTCTCTCTCTCTCTCTCTAATATTCAACATCATCATCTTCATCCTATCTTAACCTAGCCACCGTCACCCTTAAACGGCCGCCACCACTACACCGCCACTCCCACAACAATACCACCACCACCATCTTGACACTCATCTTATCCTCTTTCTATTGATATATCACACGCGCTCTAAAACCTCCCATAACATCATTTTTCATCATCAATTCGATTCATCTTTGTTGTTTTTATGAGATTCGTGAATTCCAAAGTTCAAGAAGGTGAGCATGTGCCAAAACAAGTGTAACCTTGTCTTGGTTTCCATCGATCCGTGAGATACGGAGTATATTTCGATTTGGGTTTTGGGTTTTCTTGATTCGTTTTGATTAAAAACCTGGAAAACAAGTGGGTTTTGATGTAAAAATAAGATTTAATATTGTTTGGTATCCGGGTTTGGTATCCCTTGTGGAGGTCGAGTTGGAAACCGTGAGCTATGACTCACGGCTTGGTTTTAATTTCGAGCTCATATGGCTCTTTTGAGGTTTTGATGCTCGTGGTCCTAGTAGCTAGAGATGTTGATTATATGGAGTTGGATTCGGCTTGATTTTTGATTATTATGGATGCTTGTTGTTACTCTTGTGTTGCCGCGACCCAAAGGGTCCGTATGGACTGTTTTTGTGTGCTCGTACGAGCCTAAGCAAAGGCCGAAGTGGTCTTGGGTTTGAGTCACCTTGACTCATGGTGTAGTCAAGACCCAAATGGGTTTCTCGACACGATATATGTGGTGATCTTATATGGCTCCTTGTTATATTTTTCTAGTTGTTATTATTGTTTTGTTGTTGAGGTATATTACTTTGGGCATCGTTGGTGTCATTGTCGTTTGCTTGAGAGCCGAGAATTAATGGTATGATGGTTGTTTTTGTGGAGTTGTGTTGGCGAAAATGGTATTGGGGACCGATTGTGAGACGGTCAATTAGATGACGGAGATAGGTTAGTCGGGTGCCGTAGTCGAACCCTATTGTTGTAGCACGTGAATTGGGTTTGATTTGGACGGAGTTGGATTACTTATTTATGACTTGATTATTTTATTCTTGGACTTGGACAATGAGCCGAGAGTGATGACTCGGACATGTGACCAACTCATATGACTCGATAAATATTTATAATCAAACGTTAATAATAAAACTCGTAATAATATTATTAGTAATATAATCGTTTATATAAGTATATAGACGTGAAAAACGTATATATATATATATATATATATATATATATATATATATATATATATATATATATATATATATATATATATATATATATATATATATATATATATATATATAAACGTATATTAATAATAAAACGATCACGAATAAAAATTATAATAACGTGACGATAATTATTGTACTATGTGAATAGTATTATAAATGTCAGGAGTGTTATTATAAATAAATAACTATAAATGGTGACGAAATATAATATGTTCGACAATCATTAAATAAAATATTTCTTTTAAATTTGGAAAACTTATCGAGTTATACGGAGTTGTGGCCACTTAAGTCCAAGTGGACTTCATTTTATTATATGACTTTTGTGTTGTCACGGATATATGACGATTAATATATCCATTTTCTATAACTACGTAACTTATTTAATCGACGGGTTAAATAGGGTTTATTTAGCTATATAAAATGAGTATATTAATGGGCATCGCATCCTACGACGCCCATAGGTTATGGTACGTGTATTAGGATAATAAATTACTAAATATCTCGTGGAGTTGGCTAAATTGACGAATTTGGAAAATTTGACGATATATCTAGGGAATTTATTGGACTACGATATTTACCATATAGTATTCTTTGTGCTATGTGAATTAGATTGGGTATAATCTTAGAATGATGTATTACGTAAATAAATATGGGGGATTACCAAATCGACAGATTTGATAAACTTCGATGATTTATTTAAATAATATATTGGACTAATATTAGACCTATAGATTGTTCATTATTCTTTTCGTTGTGGCTTCTTGGTTTGTATTGTGTCGACCCTCCACCCGCATGGATACCAAACGTCAAACTCTAAATTAATACGAGAATATTCGAGAAATGGATTTTTGGAAAGTAAAATGGAATACGTTCGGGATTGGGAATATTTGATTTTGAGGAAATGATTCTGAACGCGTTTAAATTGTTAGGAAGTGCCGAGTCTGTAGTTGCCGTTATTTGAGTTTACTTTACATCTTTCATCTATCGATTTCTTTTGCGGATTGCTGGACTTGAGGTGGGTCATAGCCCTATGATGAGTGTCTTAATACTCATCATTTCTGTCTTATTTAAGCTATAAAATATCTGAAAACATACAAATATGCTTCAAAATACTGGAATTATCTCCAAATTATGTTTTTAGGTGTTAAAGTGCATAAGGGATGAAAACTGATAAAAAACAAGTCAAATTTACATAATTTACAGTTTCAGTCCCTGATCTTTGAATAATTGGCAAATCTAGTCCCTGGTCATTTCAAAACTTGTAAAATATCATTTTAGGTCCTTGGGATTCACAAGTTGTTCAAAATAATCCTTTGAATATCAAAATATCAAAATGACAACTTTGGTCCCTTAACTTTGAAAAGTGTCAAAAATGGTCCTTAAGGTTTGAAAATTGGAAAATAAACAAAATAAACCTTGTACTATTCATATTTGACATATTTGGTCCTTATGAGAAAAGTTTTGAGAAAATACAAGTTTGGTCCCTGGAGTTTCTAAAAATGACAGATTTGGTCCCTAAGGTCTAAAATTGAATAATATTCGAATATAGTCCTTGTACTAATAAATAATTGCAGGTTTGGTCCTTATGAGAAGTTTGGGAAAGTTACAAATCAACCCCCTCAGTTTTGGTAAATTACAAAATTGGTCCTTGTTTAGCTAAAATACCAAACGGACCCTTGCTATTACTAAAAACCCAACTCCAAATCCAATCCATAAACCCAGCACCAAATCCAGTCCACTCCCTGGCCCAAAAATATAAAACCCGGCCCATTTCCCCTTTGTATTAATAAAACAGACAACCCAATCCCTCACCCCCGTTTTCCTCTTCACCCTCCACCTCCCACACTCCACCTGTTAACAATCCCACTTGCAAACCTCCACCTTACCCTCTCCAGCTCACCCCTAATCCTACCCACTCTCTCCATCACCCTTTCCATCAGAACACTCCACAATTAATGTCATTCACACCCAATTCTCACCCCAATACCACTCCTACCCATAGTATTGACCTAAACCCCCAACTTGGCCTCCAAGCATTGCCAAACGTGTCCCCCCACCTCATGCTAACTCCCAAGAACCCTTAATTGTATCAGAACTGCCTCAGTACACGTGGAGCGTTTTGGCGCCAAATCAAATTTAAACGGATTGGATGAATTAGACTCATTCAATGGCTCAGATCAAGTGGGATGTGATATTTTATCAAGTTGGAAAGCAAAGTGGTGATAAATAGCCAAGAAGACAGAGAAGAGCCATATCATAATTTGTACTTTAGTTTATGATCAACATAGCTTAATTAATCTAGTTGTCACCATTAGTGTAACCTTAATTTCTGTTTAAGAAGTGTTTATTTACTTTTCTAAGTGTAATAAACAACTTTGTTTGATCAATTCCAATCTATCTTTACATTTTCAGTAAAGTTCACTTTGTCCCATTTTATTTCAAGTTATTTAAATTTCTGTGAATGATTGTTGTTTAGAAGGTCTCATTAACACTACTTAGCTCTCAGTAAGCTATTGCAAGCTTTTGGATCTTATTAACCATCAATAATTCATATTAAAAAGAAGAAAATACCAAAAAGAAATCAAGTACTTAGAATTTAAACTAGAAGGTTACTGTAGACAAAGCATTGGAGCAAGGTTTATTCTGGATGGCCTTGGTTTAGAGCTTTGTGGAAAGCATTAGGATTGGTACTCAGTTCTTGGTTCTCACTTTGTTGCTTGGATTCAATTTGTAAGCAATTTCCATTAATTTTTGCATTTACTGTTTCAGTAGATAATTAGCTTAGATCTTGGTAGTTAATTGTTCCTGTGGTACTTGTTAGTGGATTTATAACATAATATTGTTAGTTTGTTAGTTGGATATCTTAGTTGTTAATTGGATTAAGTTAGACAGTCAAAACTAGATAAGTAGTGATTAATAGGTTCTAGTTGTTAATTGTTGTTAAATCTGTGTTAATTATGCTTATTTAATCTTAGTTCATCATAATTAAGTGTTAGAAATCAGTTACATGGTTTAAAATTGTATTGTGTAACACTAATCTAAAAAACAAACCTGTCTAGGGGTGTTTGGATCAAGCTGCCATACTAGTTTAAACCTGTTATTGTTCTTTGAAACTTATTGTTGCATGTTAGTATAGGTTTACATAGTCCATATCTGTCATATTAAGTAGGCCTTATTAGAGTAAAAGTCAAAAATAGGTGTTAATCTCATCTAGTGATTCAACTGTTAGTATAATCTGTCTATAAATCATCATACTAGCTTAGATTTGGATAACTTAGCTTAAAATCAACTTATTATAGCTTAATATAACATACTTAATCAGATAATCTAGGTTCAAGCTCAATTAATTCAAACTTAGAGTTAATCATAAAAAGTCAATTTGCAGCCTACATGATTTTTGAATAAACTTTTGATTTTCATTGTGTGCTTGTTATTTGAAATTAGGACCTGAGCTTGTAGGTTTAAATAATCTTGTTACTGATCTCTTGGTTACTATTTTTGTTAATTTTTTATCTAGCTTATTAAGAGCTTAATCAGTGCTTATCTTTGGGTGATTCTTCTTAGACCTCCCCTGTGCACAGTTTGGACACCCATTTTACCAAGCTTGTATAAGCTTGGTTAGTGAGTGAAAGCCTGTGTATTTTGGATTTTTATGATGCCCATGTGGCTAGTTGCTTAAAATAAGTGCTTATTTGTTTTTAATTGCTTATCTATACTGCTTATTCTTGCTAAACTTGTGCTATCAAAATAAACCAAACACTGATCAATCAGTGTACACAAGCAATATCACAAGCCCACCATAAGCTCATAAATAAGCTTTGGCTTGTGATCCTTGGCTAATTTAGAAGCTAAGCAATCCATCTTTTAAATTCAAGCTTAATTTCTCATTTCCTAAGCCTTTAACTAGGGCTGCACTCATCTATAAGCTTAATCATTCACTCAGTCCTCTGAGTGAACTCAGTGATACCACCAACTTCATAAGCTCTGCACAAGCTCATCTGTGGTTCACACAGCTTAAGCTTTGGCATTTTGGAATCCTTACTAGCCCATCTTCACACTTCAGCAATCAATAAGTTCTATTGAGCTTATTTCATAAGCTCAATTTGTCCATCTTGGTTGTCTGTCAAGGGTGTTTGGATCTCAGTTCATTGGAAGTGCTTATAAGCTTTTCACAAGCTTATTAGCTTACCCCAGTGATTCCACTTGTTCATACATATTAATATACCATATATATATAATAATATCTTTTTATTTTCTTTCTTAGGCTTATTTTAAAGCTTGTAATAAGCTTTCTAGCTTGTTTCACTTACTCAGGTTAACTGAGTAACTCAGTTTGGACCCCTCACTTCCTAAGCTCATTCTGAGCTACTCACTGGGTCCCACAACCTAAAACTTGGTTCTCCCAACCCCCTCCTACCAGGCTTGAACCATTGACCCTTTGCTTGGCCTAAATCCTAGTGGACCCCACGTGATTTGACCTCCCAAAGCTGTCCCAATTTCTGTCTCAGAATCAAATAAGCAAGTGCTTATTTGTGTTCTTTGGCTTATTCAAGTTACTAATTTGGTTGAATCTTGTTTAGTATTGTATAAGTAACTCAGAGAAACCAGTATATACCCTAGTGGACCCCACATAAGCTCCTTTGAGCTTATTTCCTTCAAAGTCAACTAAAAAGTCAACTGTTTTGGGTATTAAGCATTTTCTGTGCTTATTCTGTGTTTCCAAGCTTATTGTTTTTGTATTAGTTTCTTATTTTAAGTATTTTTATAGTTTTATAAAAGAAAAACCACAAAAAGCCAAAAATAATTATAGTGATAGCTTCTATTTAATAGAAACTATCTATTTAATTTTCTTTTTAGCTTATTTATAAGCACTTCTTTATTTTTATATTTTTATTAAATCTCTTTTATATTAAAGTACTTTTATAAATTTTTCTAGATTTTTCTTTTGTCATCTAGTACTTTTTAGAATTAATAATAGTTTAATTAATAATTAATTAATATTAAATAACTAAATAGTATAATTATATTTTATTAAGTAATACATAGTTTTTAAAATTTTTCTAGCTTTTATATAAGTTTTAACATTTTTAGGAATTTTTATAGAATTTTTACTGTTCATATTATAGTATTTTTAATTTAATTAGTTTAATTAGTTAATAAATAATCATATAGTTAATAATTAATATTAAATAGATAATAAGTGTAATAAATATATTTTTAGTTTTAAAATAAGTTTTATAATATTTTAGATTTTTCTAAGTTTTAATTTTATTTTTCTAGATTTATTTTACATTTTCTTTTTAATTAGTGTATTATTAAATAGTATTAAATAGGTTTTAATTAAAAATAATAATATAATAGTTCAATAAATAATTTTCTTTTTATAATAATTTTCTTTTATTCTTAGGATCTCAAAAATATAAATTTCACATTTGTGGGGTTTATATTGATCACTTTTTACTTTTATTTTTGTACGTTTACGTTTAATTTAATTTAAACGTACGTTTTTATACCTTTTACGTTTCTAGGGTTTTTGATCGTACTTATAAATTGATATAACTCATTTGAGTTATTTATACTCTTAATACTGTGACAAATCAATAATAACCCTATTCCTAATCATCTAAACTGTATAACATATTCGTTCAATCACAGGATATCACAACCTCGTTGGGGAATAAACGACCCGGGAATATAACTGTACTACCTCGGATTATTGCATTCGCATCTCTCTAGTTTGACTTGCCTAGTTGACCATTCCTAAGTGGTTGGCTAAATAAGTAGGCTAGTCAGCAGCGAATCAATTTTTGGCGCCGCTGCCGGGGAGGCTGTGCTGCGTTGAACGATTTTTTGTTCTCTCTTTTTCTTTCTATATATTTAAAAAGATAAATAATCTTCGCAACCTTCCTGAGTTTTCCTTTTCTTCAAGGATCCTTATACGCGTCTTAGTGCATGCGCACTCGTTCTTCAAGGTCATCAAGTCCTCTTCGTGAGCTTGTAGCCATACCTCGAAGAAGTCGTAGACGTTCTGCTCCCTCAGTCGTACCCGAGATACGTACTGAACCAAAAATTCCTGTCAAAATGACAGAAGAACAAACGATGAACGAACTTCTCCAGGCACCCACCGATGGGTACGGAGATGCCATTGTTGTTCCAGCCATCGTAGCTGAGAACTTTGAACTTAAAACGGGGTTAATAAACCTAGTGACAGCGCGTCAATTCTATGGTTTTGATAGGGACGATCCTCACTATCACATTCGGTGGTTCAATAAAATCACATCCACCTTGAAATGTAAAAACGTCCCTGAGGATGCAATCAAACTTCTTCTTTTCCCGTTTTCTCTCGATGGGCCCGCCAGGATCTGGCTTGATAAACAGCCCCCTAAGTCGATTGTAACGTGGGAAGATTTGGTACAGAAGTTTGTGCATAAATTCTATCCTCCTTCAAAAACTACGAATCTCCGGAATGAAATCATGAAATTCACACAACATTATGATGAAACATTCAGTGAATCATGGGATCGTTTTAAGGAAATGCTACGCAACTGTCCTCATCATGGATTTACTGAGTTGATATATCTGGATACTTTCTATAATGGCATAAGACAAGCTGATCAAGATTCTCTTAATTCCTCCGCGGGAGGTAATTTTTTAAATCGAACAACAAAGGATGCTTTAGCCATTATAGAAAACAAAGCTGAGGTCCGTACCTCAAGAAACAAACCAGTTGCTTCCAAAGCAAGTGATTCACCTTCTACTTCATCTCCCATGACTCAAACTGTTGACAATAATCAGTTTGCTCAACTCATGGATGCTATTAAAAATTTGACTCTTAACCAAAAGAAAGAGTCATCTACACATGCTGAAGTCAAAAAGATTGAACTATGTGTCACTTGTGGTGGTCCTCATGCATACTACAACTGTACTGCCACCGATGGCAATGCATTTGAAATCGATGCTCTAGCCGGTAATTTCAATCAAGGTGGTAACCAATACCATCCTCAAGCTGAAACAAATTACCGTACTAATAACCAAGAGGGACCATCAGGATCATATCAACCCAACAATTCAAATAGGTCTAATCCTAATCAGCCAAGAGGGCAATATAACCAAAATCAATATCGTGCTCAGAACAATCAAATTGTTCCTGTTCAATACCCACCCCATAGGGGAAATTCAAGTTCTAATCAAGGGTATTCAGCTCCTAATAATCAAATGGTTTCGTTCCAAGAATCTCAATCTGCTGAGCTAGCTAACCACATCAAGGCTACTGATGCTAAAATGAGAGTGGTTCAAAACCAAATCTCCAATTTGAAGAATGAATTTGATTCTTCAATTGCAAAGAACAATAATGAGCTGAAGAACGATCTAAAGAGTATGATATCTGATTTGGTAAAACAACTCGTTCCACCTTCCACCTCGGGAAGTCTCCCGAGTAATACTGTTGCGAATCCTAGGGGTGAACTCAAAGCTGTCACTACACATAGTGATACAGCTCAAGATGGACCAGCCATGGTGACAAAGGACCCTGTACTTCCTTCTGATAATGGAAGTACTCATTACGTCCAAACCACGGTTGTCCCAAACTCTACACCCCCAATTACTCCTACATCATCAAGAGTAGATCCCACTCTTTCACGATTCACGGTTAAAAGTTTGTCTAACAATCTTTATGACCAAAGGGCAGCTATGACTTATTCTCATATGCTCAATGCTTCCCGAAAGAGTGTACTTGACGATAGTGATGATGAGGAGGATTCCAACATCATCAAAGCTATCACCACTCGTAGTGGTGCTGCTTATGAGGGACCCTCTACTCCTATTCCACCACCGTTATACGATGTGGAAAAAGAGAACGAGGTTGCCAAGGACCAGGTGCAAATTCCAAGCCCACGAAGTACCGCACACGTCCAACCGCAAGTTGTCCCTCGAAAGAAAACCAAACCAGGAATTGTCTTTGAGACTGATGAAATTCCTGAGCCTACTGTCCCTAAATCCAAACCTTTTAAGCCTTCTATTCCTTACCCTTCACGCTTGAATGAGCAAGAGCACCGCGAGAGGTCTAATTATCAAACAGACAAACTCTTGCAAATCTTTAAAGATTTGCAATTTGATAATAAGTCTTGCGGATGCTGTCATCTTGATGCCCAAATTTGCATCAACAATCAAACAGTTGTTAAACAACAAGGAAAAACTGGTTGAATTAGCAAAAACTTCTCTAAATGAGAACTGCTCTGCAGTTATCTTAAAGAAGCTTCCCGAGAAGCTTGGAGATCCTGGGAAATTTATCTTACCTTGTGAATTTCCAGGAATGGTTGCATGCAACGCCTTGGCCGATCTGGGCGCCAGCATCAACCTTATGCCTAATTCAGTATGGAAGAAACTTTCTCTTCCTAAACTTACCCCTACCTGCATGACTCTCGAGCTTGCAGATCGTTCAGTATCTATGCCCCTCGGTATTGCCGAGGACGTATTTGTGAAAGTAGGGAAGTTCCATTTTCCAGCTGACTTTGTGGTTGTTGAATTCAATGCTGATCCTAGAGTTCCTATCATTCTTGGACGAGGATTCCTAAGGACGGGCCACGCTCTTATAGATGTATTTGAGCGTGAGATCACATTGCGTATGGGTAATGAGGCTATTACCTTTAACCATGATCAAACGTCGAAGTACTCCTCCAATTATAACTCTGCATCGGTTAACCGAATCGATGTTATTGATGTTGCCTTACAGGAGTATTCTCAACAAGATCTTGGTTATGTTCTTGATATGGTGAGTGGTGATCCCACTACATTGTCTCATTCCATCATTTCCGACTCTTCATCTGCCCTCACTCTAGTTGAGGAAAGTGATTCTATTATGGATGAGATTGATGATTATCTCAATCTGGATATATTTCTTCCTGGTATTGATGATACCGAGAGTGATCAGGAGGAAGATGTTATTCTTCTTCTTGAACAACTGCTGTACCCAGAAAATTATCCCATCCTCCCTCCCAAACAACTTCATAAAGAGGAATCCAAATCAGTTGAAAAAACTGATAAAATTCCTGAGATCAAGTATAAGACCTCCCCTCCTTCACCTAAATTTCAAATTCTGGAGGAGGAAGTTCTTGTGATTACTGCTGTCTTGATCTCCCTACTACCCTTCACCTACCCGGTGATTTCTCCATCTCTTCACTCATTCGGGAGTGAAGATGTTACCTTTGATCCTGGGATATTCCATATAACATTGGTTTAGATCCAGATACTTCCCCATGGATTTTTCAAATGCTTTGTCTCCCAACCTGTTCAGGAACTCTTTGTTACAGTTAATCGTTCACAAGCGGTTAGCTTGCGTGACAAACCTGACAGTGTGGGAGGAAAGATATCAAATACGGGGTCGAGTTAAGCTAATGACTCGGAAATCAAAAACATTAGTAAAAACATGGGTTTTCACCCGTGTGTAACACCCTAGTGTGGGGGAGATGCCCCACATGTTGTATATATGTAAATATCTTAAAAAAAAAAAAAAAAAAAAAAAAAAAAAAAAAAAAAAAAAAAAAAAAAATGTACATATAGTGATAGCTTCTATTTAAGAAGTTTTATCTAAAAAATATTTGTATGTATATACATGTAAAATAAAGGCTAAGAGTATTTTCCTTTCACCTTCTAAGTTCGGTTTAACACCCGGTACTTTGAATATTGAGGGCAATATTCAGTTCTAAGTGTGGGGGGGGGGGGGGGGATTCTCTCGAGAATTCAAACACATGTTCCATCAGGAACCCCCATTTTAGCCAAAAATTTTAAAATTTTTTCTCACTTAGAACGCAAATAAATGGTATCAATCCTCCATGTCTAACACACATAAGGATTGGCTAATCCTGGAGCAAACGGCTCTAGGTAAAGATAACTCAAACCCGTTTATGGCTTGCAATTTGCCCAAAATTGTATGGTTCCTCAACTCCCCATCATCCTCAAAAGATAATGAGTTGGCTAGCCCGCAAGTTTATGGCTTGTGGTAAAGGCAGTGAAAAACCATAATTGGTAATCAGCTCACCAAAGATATTATTAATAATTTATCTAAGAGTTGGCTAGTCCAGAAGCAAACGGCTTTTGGTAAAGACAAATCAAATCCGTTGACAGCTGGTGATTTGCTCAAAATCACACGGTTATCAGGTGTGCCACAGTTCTTACACCTGGCTATTCCAGAAGTGATGGCTTTTGGTAAAGAAGTTTTCAAATCCATTAAGTTTTAAATAAAATATTGCTAGGGACTAGCAATAGTTTAGTGTGGGGGATTGATGAGTGTCTTAATACTCATCATTTCTGTCTTATTTAAGCTATAAAATATCTGAAAACATACAAATATGCTTCAAAATACTGGAATTATCTCCAAATTATGTTTTTAGGTGTTAAAGTGCATAAGGGATGAAAACTGATAAAAAACAAGTCAAATTTACATAATTTACAGTTTCAGTCCCTGATCTTTGAATAATTGGCAAATCTAGTCCCTGGTCATTTCAAAACTTGTAAAATATCATTTTAGGTCCTTGGGATTCACAAGTTGTTCAAAATAATCCTTTGAATATCAAAATATCAAAATGACAACTTTGGTCCCTTAACTTTGAAAAGTGTCAAAAATGGTCCTTAAGGTTTGAAAATTGGAAAATAAACAAAATAAACCTTGTACTATTCATATTTGACATATTTGGTCCTTATGAGAAAAGTTTTGAGAAAATACAAGTTTGGTCCCTGGAGTTTCTAAAAATGACAGATTTGGTCCCTAAGGTCTAAAATTGAATAATATTCGAATATAGTCCTTGTACTAATAAATAATTGCAGGTTTGGTCCTTATGAGAAGTTTGGGAAAGTTACAAATCAACCCCCTCAGTTTTGGTAAATTACAAAATTGGTCCTTGTTTAGCTAAAATACCAAACGGACCCTTGCTATTACTAAAAACCCAACTCCAAATCCAATCCATAAACCCAGCACCAAATCCAGTCCACTCCCTGGCCCAAAAATATAAAACCCGGCCCATTTCCCCTTTGTATTAATAAAACAGACAACCCAATCCCTCACCCCCGTTTTCCTCTTCACCCTCCACCTCCCACACTCCACCTGTTAACAATCCCACTTGCAAACCTCCACCTTACCCTCTCCAGCTCACCCCTAATCCTACCCACTCTCTCCATCACCCTTTCCATCAGAACACTCCACAATTAATGTCATTCACACCCAATTCTCACCCCAATACCACTCCTACCCATAGTATTGACCTAAACCCCCAACTTGGCCTCCAAGCATTGCCAAACGTGTCCCCCCACCTCATGCTAACTCCCAAGAACCCTTAATTGTATCAGAACTGCCTCAGTACACGTGGAGCGTTTTGGCGCCAAATCAAATTTAAACGGATTGGATGAATTAGACTCATTCAATGGCTCAGATCAAGTGGGATGTGATATTTTATCAAGTTGGAAAGCAAAGTGGTGATAAATAGCCAAGAAGACAGAGAAGAGCCATATCATAATTTGTACTTTAGTTTATGATCAACATAGCTTAATTAATCTAGTTGTCACCATTAGTGTAACCTTAATTTCTGTTTAAGAAGTGTTTATTTACTTTTCTAAGTGTAATAAACAACTTTGTTTGATCAATTCCAATCTATCTTTACATTTTCAGTAAAGTTCACTTTGTCCCATTTTATTTCAAGTTATTTAAATTTCTGTGAATGATTGTTGTTTAGAAGGTCTCATTAACACTACTTAGCTCTCAGTAAGCTATTGCAAGCTTTTGGATCTTATTAACCATCAATAATTCATATTAAAAAGAAGAAAATACCAAAAAGAAATCAAGTACTTAGAATTTAAACTAGAAGGTTACTGTAGACAAAGCATTGGAGCAAGGTTTATTCTGGATGGCCTTGGTTTAGAGCTTTGTGGAAAGCATTAGGATTGGTACTCAGTTCTTGGTTCTCACTTTGTTGCTTGGATTCAATTTGTAAGCAATTTCCATTAATTTTTGCATTTACTGTTTCAGTAGATAATTAGCTTAGATCTTGGTAGTTAATTGTTCCTGTGGTACTTGTTAGTGGATTTATAACATAATATTGTTAGTTTGTTAGTTGGATATCTTAGTTGTTAATTGGATTAAGTTAGACAGTCAAAACTAGATAAGTAGTGATTAATAGGTTCTAGTTGTTAATTGTTGTTAAATCTGTGTTAATTATGCTTATTTAATCTTAGTTCATCATAATTAAGTGTTAGAAATCAGTTACATGGTTTAAAATTGTATTGTGTAACACTAATCTAAAAAACAAACCTGTCTAGGGGTGTTTGGATCAAGCTGCCATACTAGTTTAAACCTGTTATTGTTCTTTGAAACTTATTGTTGCATGTTAGTATAGGTTTACATAGTCCATATCTGTCATATTAAGTAGGCCTTATTAGAGTAAAAGTCAAAAATAGGTGTTAATCTCATCTAGTGATTCAACTGTTAGTATAATCTGTCTATAAATCATCATACTAGCTTAGATTTGGATAACTTAGCTTAAAATCAACTTATTATAGCTTAATATAACATACTTAATCAGATAATCTAGGTTCAAGCTCAATTAATTCAAACTTAGAGTTAATCATAAAAAGTCAATTTGCAGCCTACATGATTTTTGAATAAACTTTTGATTTTCATTGTGTGCTTGTTATTTGAAATTAGGACCTGAGCTTGTAGGTTTAAATAATCTTGTTACTGATCTCTTGGTTACTATTTTTGTTAATTTTTTATCTAGCTTATTAAGAGCTTAATCAGTGCTTATCTTTGGGTGATTCTTCTTAGACCTCCCCTGTGCACAGTTTGGACACCCATTTTACCAAGCTTGTATAAGCTTGGTTAGTGAGTGAAAGCCTGTGTATTTTGGATTTTTATGATGCCCATGTGGCTAGTTGCTTAAAATAAGTGCTTATTTGTTTTTAATTGCTTATCTATACTGCTTATTCTTGCTAAACTTGTGCTATCAAAATAAACCAAACACTGATCAATCAGTGTACACAAGCAATATCACAAGCCCACCATAAGCTCATAAATAAGCTTTGGCTTGTGATCCTTGGCTAATTTAGAAGCTAAGCAATCCATCTTTTAAATTCAAGCTTAATTTCTCATTTCCTAAGCCTTTAACTAGGGCTGCACTCATCTATAAGCTTAATCATTCACTCAGTCCTCTGAGTGAACTCAGTGATACCACCAACTTCATAAGCTCTGCACAAGCTCATCTGTGGTTCACACAGCTTAAGCTTTGGCATTTTGGAATCCTTACTAGCCCATCTTCACACTTCAGCAATCAATAAGTTCTATTGAGCTTATTTCATAAGCTCAATTTGTCCATCTTGGTTGTCTGTCAAGGGTGTTTGGATCTCAGTTCATTGGAAGTGCTTATAAGCTTTTCACAAGCTTATTAGCTTACCCCAGTGATTCCACTTGTTCATACATATTAATATACCATATATATATAATAATATCTTTTTATTTTCTTTCTTAGGCTTATTTTAAAGCTTGTAATAAGCTTTCTAGCTTGTTTCACTTACTCAGGTTAACTGAGTAACTCAGTTTGGACCCCTCACTTCCTAAGCTCATTCTGAGCTACTCACTGGGTCCCACAACCTAAAACTTGGTTCTCCCAACCCCCTCCTACCAGGCTTGAACCATTGACCCTTTGCTTGGCCTAAATCCTAGTGGACCCCACTTGATTTGACCTCCCAAAGCTGTCCCAATTTCTGTCTCAGAATCAAATAAGCAAGTGCTTATTTGTGTTCTTTGGCTTATTCAAGTTACTAATTTGGTTGAATCTTGTTTAGTATTGTATAAGTAACTCAGAGAAACCAGTATATACCCTAGTGGACCCCACATAAGCTCCTTTGAGCTTATTTCCTTCAAAGTCAACTAAAAAGTCAACTGTTTTGGGTATTAAGCATTTTCTGTGCTTATTCTGTGTTTCCAAGCTTATTGTTTTTGTATTAGTTTCTTATTTTAAGTATTTTTATAGTTTTATAAAAGAAAATCCACAAAAAGCCAAAAATAATTATAGTGATAGCTTCTATTTAATAGAAACTATCTATTTAATTTTCTTTTTAGCTTATTTATAAGCACTTCTTTATTTTTATATTTTTATTAAATCTCTTTTATATTAAAGTACTTTTATAAATTTTTCTAGATTTTTCTTTTGTCATCTAGTACTTTTTAGAATTAATAATAGTTTAATTAATAATTAATTAATATTAAATAACTAAATAGTATAATTATATTTTATTAAGTAATACATAGTTTTTAAAATTTTTCTAGCTTTTATATAAGTTTTAACATTTTTAGGAATTTTTATAGAATTTTTACTGTTCATATTATAGTATTTTTAATTTAATTAGTTTAATTAGTTAATAAATAATCATATAGTTAATAATTAATATTAAATAGATAATAAGTGTAATAAATATATTTTTAGTTTTAAAATAAGTTTTATAATATTTTAGATTTTTCTAAGTTTTAATTTTATTTTTCTAGATTTATTTTACATTTTCTTTTTAATTAGTGTATTATTAAATAGTATTAAATAGGTTTTAATTAAAAATAATAATATAATAGTTCAATAAATAATTTTCTTTTTATAATAATTTTCTTTTATTCTTAGGATCTCAAAAATATAAATTTCACATTTGTGGGGTTTATATTGATCACTTTTTACTTTTATTTTTGTACGTTTACGTTTAATTTAATTTAAACGTACGTTTTTATACCTTTTACGTTTCTAGGGTTTTTGATCGTACTTATAAATTGATATAACTCATTTGAGTTATTTATACTCTTAATACTGTGACAAATCAATAATAACCCTATTCCTAATCATCTAAACTGTATAACATATTCGTTCAATCACAGGATATCACAACCTCGTTGGGGAATAAACGACCCGGGAATATAACTGTACTACCTCGGATTATTGCATTCGCATCTCTCTAGTTTGACTTGCCTAGTTGACCATTCCTAAGTGGTTGGCTAAATAAGTAGGCTAGTCAGCAGCGAATCACCCTACTTTTACTCTTGAACTTTGTTTTCAATACTTGGGGTGAGAAACGTGCAAATTGCTTTATGTGGACTTTTATCGCTTTTTGTTTAAAACTTGCTATGCTTATAGAACTAGGTAGTGTAGAGCATGTCGCATCCCTGCGAATGCATATTGAATTGATTTGTTAAGAAGCATGTCGTATCCTTACGAATGCAGCGCATGTCGTATCCTTACGAATGCATGAACATGTCGTATCCTTACGAATGTTGGGCATGTCGTATCCTTGCGAATGCATATTGATTTGATTAGTTTTAGACTATAGTGTGCACCTGTAGGGTTGATTCGATTTGGTTGATTCGTTTTGGTTGGATGATTGAGGCCTAGTCTAGATAGCAAGAGTTTTGCGTATATGTCCACTTGATTTATTTATGAATTTAAACCTATGATCTCACCAGCGAAAGCTGACTTTTAGCACGTTTTCTCAGGTAATTAAGTGATGTCCTTGGATGCTTGGATTGGAGGCTTGGCTATGGCACCTGGTTATGGATCTAATTTTCTAAAACTCTGATAAATAATTGTGGACCTATGTTTATTTATTTTGGGCCTGACTTTGGATGAATTTGGGATAAATGTAAACTTTAAAACCCCGCGTGGTTGTATTTTTCTCATGTTTACTTTATCTCGTTCTTTCATGACTTTGAATGGATACCAATCCCCGTAACACCTCGAAAGCTTGTTGAGTCTTCCGCTGTACCAAATTTTGTGGGTGTTACAGATTGGTATCAGAGCCAAGGTTATAGAGAACTAGGTAAATAAACACCTAAACTATAACCGAATTTTATAGAAAACGATCCTCGACCAATGCCCGCCAGCTCGCCAAGCCGAAGCTTATTGAATTTAAGATTGAAGCATTTTTAGATTATGATATGAGATCTTTAAGATGATATGGTATATGAGACGCTTGTGGAGGGTGGCTCATGGGATGATTTAGGTGGTTGCGATAGGATTTATATGAATTGGGAATATTGGGTATATTGATTTTATGATATGATGGCGTTTTGAGGAATTATATGGCTTAATTGTTTTATAAATGTTTTAGTAATGCGGTATTTGAAATCTTTCCTGAAATTATACGATTGGGATTTTGATGATTTTGATACGATATTCTGAGTTCGCGGTTTAGTTGTTTTGAAACACTTACACCTACCCTACGCCGTTGTCACAAACCATGACCTCCTATTCGTTCGATGTTACTGAGAATGTTCTTACTGGTACGCGTCGCTCAGCACAAATCACTATGGCCCCTGATGACCCATACGTAATGGTCATGCGTTCAGCCATTACTTCATCGTCCCCTTTGTCGCCCTAAGTCACCGATTTTATCGCCTCGTGGTTCACCTACTCAGAGATGACGATTGATGGAGTACCCCTCCGACGAGGAGTATGAGGAGGAGTACGAGGATGAGCAGAATGATAACCCTCAACATGAGGAAGAGAATGATGACCCTCAGGATGAGGAAGAGGATGACCCTCAGGAGGAGAAGATGCCTGATGATGATGGGTCACCAGCACATTCAGATCATTCTGTGAAGCCCGATTCCCCGATACATCTGTTAGAGCCGGTTTCACCTGATCATCCATTTTTTGTTTGATACACCACCTGGTAGTCCCGTGGCGTCGGACGCGCCATCTGAGATATCTGCTGAGCCTGCAGATTTGGGTGAGACTGGTAGGATGTGGACTCGGATTACTGCACAGGGCGAGAGGATCTCGCGGATGTCTGATCGACTTGAGATGATTATTGCTGAGTTTATTATTGAGTTTATTGCTGAGTTTGTTGCTGAGTTGAGAGTTGATTTGACTATTGACATGGGCAGGACGACAGTGATTAAGAGAGGTATGATGGAGATACATGAGGAGATAGAGAGTCTGCAGAGAGGTTTCCTCACGGCTCGCGAGGGAGATCGCAAGCTGTGGCAGAGGAACACAGAGTTAGAAAAGGAGGTTGCGGACCTCAAGAGGGACAGAGATATACATAGTGTTGAGCAGGGATCGTTATTGAGGAATTTGGATGGTTTGGGATCGGAGTTGAGGAGTCTACGCCAGCATCATGGCTAGATCGATTTGAATTTGTGTTGTTGTTATGTTGCTTCCTAAGCCAGGGAGTGCTTGGTTAGGAGAGCTGGTTATTCTATCCCTTAAGTCATGTTATTCGGATTGTATGTTCGTCTCGTATGGAACGATTAGTATTTATTATGTCTTTTAGTGTTTTGGAACGAAGTATCGATCGCTACTTGTATGGACGATGGTGATTTCGTATGATATTCTATGGTTTTTGGCGTACATGGAGAATTGTGTTACTATTTGCGTGGCTGATATTGTGTTGGTATTATGTTCGTATTTCGACTTTAACCAATCGGATTCTTGTTAGACGTTATGGTACGTGTTATTGGAGACTTACGAACCTTGTATTGTGACTTCGATCAATGGCCCCACGACAAAACCCTGTTAGAGCTACCAGAACTGGTCCTGCAGCGACTACCCCTGATCGCCGTGGACGCCGTCCTACTCGAAATGTTGAAACCCCTACTCCTGATAACCTGGACGCTACAAATCACAACAACAGGAATCAAAATGTTGAGGTTCAGGGAGACAATTATCATGTTCCACCTAATGCACCTACTTTGGATCAAGCAATGATCAATCAACTTATGGAGCAACGAGTTGCTGAGCTACTAACTGAGTCAAATCATTCCAACAATTCTGCTGGAACATTTCCACCTGTTCGTGCTAATGGATGTAACTACAAGGAGTTTCGAATTTGTGGACCTATTGAGTTTGGTGGGACTGAAGGAGTGGTCTACTTGGTCAGGTAGATAGAGAAGACTGAGTCAGTGTTCAATGTCAGCAACTGTGCGGAGAATGCAAAGGTAAAGTTGCTTCTTTCACTTTTAAGGACGAAGCTCTACTTGGTGGAACAATTACCGAAATTCGGTTGGGAGTGATGTGGCTTATGCAATGACTTGGGAGCAATTTAAGTCTTTGCTGATTCAGACTTACTGCCCAAGGAATGAGGTTAAGAAGCTAGAAATTGAGTTCTGGAATCACAAGGTGAAAGGTACAGATATGGAACTTACAATCGCCGCTATCGAGAGTTAGCCTTTCTTGCCCCGATATAGTTAGGACTGAGACTCAAAGGATTGAGCGGTATACCGATGGGTTGCCGGTAGCTACAAGGAACGATGTGATTTCTGCTAAGCCTGCAAACATTCATGAGGCTATCACGATCGCTCAACAATTGATGGACTCGTTGGTATTGGAGGAAGCTGAGAAAGACAAGAATGGAAAGAGGAAGAGGGATAATCACTCTAAGGGTAATAATCATCGAGACAAGCGACAAACAACTACTAGAGCTTATGCTATGGGAGATGGAGATAAGAAGAACTACAATGGAGATGCACCCAAGTGTAGCCGATGTTATGGGAATCATTCTGGACGATGTACTATGGTGTGCAAGAATTGCTCTAAGATGGGACACATAGCTAAGGAATGTAGAGCTCGACCACTTGCTATGGTTCAAGCTACTCCTGAAACTATGAGTAAGGAAAATGTTACTTGTTATGGATATGGAAAGAAGGGACACTATAGGAATGAGTGTAGGGAATCGTGGAACCGAGGAAATCAAGGATCGGGTGGTAATGGGTACAATTATGGAAACCGTGGAGCTGGAGGAAACCGTGGATGACAAGACAATGGGGACCAACGTGTGGAAGCTGGAGCTTCTCATGGAAGAGTGTATGCACTTGGGAACAAGATAGGAGAAGATCCGAACGTCGTTACTGATACGTTCCTTCTTAGTAATCGTTATGCTTCCATACTATTTGATACTGGTGCCGATAAGAGTTTTGTGTCCACTACATTTGCACCCTTACTAGAGAAACCCTCGATGGCCTTAGGAATTGGTTATGATGTAGAGTTAGCTAATGGGAACATAGAAAGGATTAGGACTATCATTCGCGGTTGCACATTAAATTTTCTGAGTCGTCCTTTCAACATAGATCTTCTACCCGTCACATTAGGAAGTTTTGATGTCATTATTGGTATGGATTGGTTGTCGAAGTATCGTGCTCATATACTTTGCGATGAGAAGATTGTGCGTGTGCCTTACGGCAGGGAGATTCTAAATATAACAGGAGATCGAAAGGAATTGAGAGGTCCATCTAGGTTAACGGTTATTTCGTGCACTAAGTTACCAAAATTGATGGAGAAAGGATGTTGCTTTTTCTTAGCTCAAATCTCTGAGAAAGGAGGGACGGAGAAGAAGGAAAGAGGTATTTGAGATGTGTCTATAGTTCGTGACTTTCCTGATGTATTTCCTGATGAATTGCCGGGAATCCCGCCTACTAGACAAGTAGAGTTTCAGATTAAGTTGATACTTGGTGTTGCACCCGTGGCACGAGCGCCTTATCGACTTGCACCTACTGAACTGGAAGAATTATCGAAACAATTAGCAGAGTTAGCTGAAAAAGGATTTATAAGGCCAAGTTCTTAGCCTTGGGGAGCCCCGGTCTTATTTGTGAAAAAGAAGGATGGATCGTTTCGTATGTATATTGATTATCGAGAGTTGAACAAGTTAACGGTGAAGAATAGATACCCATTACCAAGGATCGACGACTTGTTCGATCAGCTTCAAGGATCGAGTGTGTATTCGAAGATCGATCTGAGATCGGGATATCATCAGCTTCGAGTTCGCGAGGAAGATATTCCGAAAACGGCTTTCAGAACCCGTTACGGGCATTACGAGTTTCAGGTGATGCCGTTTGGGTTGACTAACGCACCAGCAGTATTCATGGATCTCATGAATCGAGTGTGTAAGCCTTATTTAGACAAGTTTGTAATTGTGTTCATCGACGTTATTTTAATCTACTCGAAGAGTGAGAAGGAGCATGAGGAGCATCTAAGGCTTATCTTAGAATTGCTCAGGAAAGAGGAGCTGTATGCCAAGTTTTCTAAATGTGAATTTTGGATTCCGACGGTACAGTTTTTGGGACATGTGATTGATAGGCAAGGAGTTCATGTAGATCCTGCTAAGATTGAAGCGATTTAAGATTGGGCTGCACCAACGACCCCAACAGAGGTTCGTCAATTTTTGGGTTTAGCCGGTTATTACCGAAGATTCATTGAGGGATTTTCGAAGATAGCAAAACCATTAACCAAATTGACTCAAAAGAGTGTTAAATACGAATGGGGAGATAAGGAAGAGGAAGCATTTCAACTACTTAAGGAGATGTTGTGTAGTGCTCCTATCTTAGCATTACCTGAGGGTAATGAGGACTTCGTCGTCTATTGTGACGCTTCGCATAAAGGTTTGGGAGCTGTGTTAATACAACGAGAGAAAGTGATAGCTTATGCTTCCCGACAGCTCAAGAAGCACGAGAAGAACTACACCACCCATGATTTGGAGTTAGGTGCTGTGGTTTTTTCCTTGAGGATATGGAGACATTACTTGTATGGAACCAAGTGTGTAGTGTTTACCGACCACAAAAGTCTACAACACATCTTGAACCAAAAAGAGTTCAACATGAGACAGCGGCATTGGATTGAGTTGTTAAGCGATTATGATTGTGAAATTCGTTATCATCCTGGTAAAGCAAATGTTGTTGCTGATGCTCTTAGTCGAAAGGAGAGGATACCACCGCTACGAGTTAGGTCATTGGGAATGACTATCGTATCGCCATTACCGTCTCAAATATTAGAGGCTCAAACGGAAGCGTTGAAAGCAGAAAATCGACCTGCTAAGAACATATTTGGGATGGCAGAAAATGAGAAAGGATTTATTAAGCGTTTTGATGGAGTATTGTGTTTTGGAGACCGAAGTTGGGTACCATTGTATGGAGAAATTCGAGAGTTGATTATGCACGAGTCGCATAAGTCAAGATACTCTATTCATCCTGGGTCTGACAAGATGTACCAGGATCTTAAGAGATTATATTGGTGGCCAAATATGAAGGCAGATATAGCATTGTACGTTAGTAAGTGTTTGACATGCTCTAAGGTTAAGGCCGAACATCAAAGACCGTCAGGACTATTGACGCAGCCAGAACTCCCGGTTTGGAAATGGAAGCGGATTACGATGGACTTTATAACCAAATTACCAAAGACAGTTAGCGGTTGTGACGTTATCTGGGTAATTGTGGATCGTTTGCCTAAGTCTGCTCATTTCCTGGCGATTAGTGAAGATGATAGTGTAGCCAAACTTGCGAGGTTGTATGTGAAGGAGATCGTTTCTCGTCATGGAGTTCCGATATCGATTATTTCTGATCGCGACAGCCGCTTCACGTCAGCATTGTGGCGATCACTTCAAACCGCTTTGGGGACGAGACTTGATATGAGTACCGCATATCACCCCCAAACCAACGGTCAAAGCGAGAGAACTATTCAGACTTTGGAGGATATGCTTCGTGCATGCATAATAGACTTTGGTAAAGGCTGGGAGAAGTATCTACCCCTTGCGGAGTTCTCCTGTAATAATAGCTACCACACAAGTCTTAAAGCTGCACCATTTGAAGCTTTATATGGTCGTAAATGCCGTTCGCCTATTGGTTGGGTTGAAGTTGGAGATAGCCAACTCACAGGCCCTAAGCTTATTTTGGAGACTACTGAGAAAGTGACACAAATTCGAGATCGATTACAAGCAGCTAGGGATAGACAGAAAAGTTACGCCGATCAGAGACGTAAACCCCTAGAGTTCCAGGTTGGAGACAAAGTGATGCTGAAAGTCTCGCCTTGGAAAGGTGTGATACGTTTCTGGAAACGTGGGAAACTCAACCCCCGCTACATTGGACCATTTCTCATTCTGAAAAGAATTGGGCTCGTGGCGTATCGGTTGAAACTACCACAGGAACTGAGTAAAGTTCACGATGTATTTCATCTTAGTAATCTGAAGAAGTGTCTTTCAGATGAAACGCCGGTTATACCGATTAAGGAAATTCGTATGGATGAGAGTTTGAACCTTGTGGAAGAGCCGATTGAGATTTTGGATAGAGAGATTAAACGACTCAAGCGAAGTCGTATTCCACTCATCAAAGTTCGTTGGATTTCGCGGCATGGACCGGAATTCACGTGGGAACGTGAGGATGAGTTTCGAAAGAGATATCCGAAGCTTTTTACTTCGTAGATGGTTTGTTCCAAAAGAAACCCGGGACGGGTTTCTTCTGAGGCTGGGAGGATGTGACAACTTGCAAATTAGGGAGCTATTTAAAAACCTGCATTACTTTAAATTTAATGATTTTTTAATATATGGAAGTTTATTCACGTTAAAATTGTAAACGTTGAACCGTGGTTTTGAAATTCGTGGTTTATGAGGAATTTGATTTTTGAAATTATTGGTTTGAGATGGAATATTTGTGGTGATTTATTTTCGAAATATCTATTAGGCACTACGTTGACTCCGGCACTAGGATAACCTAACAAAATTTAATATTTTGAATTTACGATTTGATAATATATTTATGGAACGTATCTTGGAATTTTAATTATTGGGAACGAGTTTGGTTTGAGAATGTTGAGATATTTTGAAAGGTTTTCGGGTTTGGTCATTGTGTTTACTTAACTGGCCATCTAATCCCCACACCATTATTATTATTATTATTATTATTATTATTATTATTATTATTATTATTATTATTATTATTATTATTATTATTATTATTATTATTATTATTATTATTGCTATTTAAAAAGAGAGAAAAAAAATAGAGTAGACTACAAAATCGTGCTTGTGGTTTCCTGGCTCAAAAAAAATAATCAACACCAACACTTTCACTCTCTCTCTCTCTAATATTCAACATCATCATCTTCATCCTATCTTAACCTAGCCGCTGTCACCCTTAAACGGCCGCCACCACTACACCGCCACTCCCACAACAATACCACCACCACCATCTTGACACTCATTGGATCCTCTTTCTATTGATATATCACACGCGCTCTAAAACCTCTCATAACATCATTTTTCATCATCAATTCGATTCATCTTTGTTGTTTTTATGAGATTCGTGAATTCCAAGGTTCAAGAAGGTGAGCATGTGCCAAAACAAGTGTAACCTTGTCTTGCTTTCCATCGATCCGTGAGATAAGGAGTATATTTCGATTTGGGTTTTGAGTTTTCTTGATTCGTTTTGATTAAAAACCTGGAAAACAAGTGGGTTTTGATGTAAAAATGAGATTTAATATTGTTTGGTATCCGGGTTTGGTATCCCTTGTGGAGGTCGAGTTGGAAACCGTGAGCTATGACTCACGGCTTGGTTTTAATTTCGAGCTCATATGGCTCTTTTGAGGTTTTGATGCTCGTGGTCCTAGTAGCTAGAGATGTTGATTATATGGAGTTGGATTTGGCTTGATTTTTGATTATTATGGATGCTTGTTGTTACTCTTGTGTTGCTGCGACCCAAAGGGTCCGTATGGACTATTTTTGTGTGCTCGTACGAGCCTAAGCCAAGGCCGAAGTGGTTTTGGGTTTGAGTCACCTTGACTCATGGTGTAGTCAAGACCCAAATGGGTTTCTCGACACGGGTTTGACTTGGTAAGTCAACCCGGATGACATGATATATGTGGTGATCTTATATGGCTCCTTGTTATATTTTTCTAGTTGTTATTATTATTTTGTTGTTGAGTTATATTACTTTGGGCATCGTTGGTGTTATTGTCGTTTGCTTGAGAGCCGAGAATTAATGGTATGATGGTTGTATTTGTGGAGTTGTGTTGGCGAAAATGGTATTGGGGACCGATTGTGAGACGGTCAATTAGATGACGGAGATAGGTTAGTCGGGTGCCGTAGTCGAACCCTATTGTTGTAGCACGTGAATTGGGTTTGATTTGGACGGAGTTGGATTACTTATTTATGACTTGATTATTTTATTCTTGGATTTGGACAATGAGCCGAGAGTGATGACTCGGACATGTGACCAACTCATATGACTCGATAAATATTTATAATCAAACGCTAATAATAGAACTCGGACATGTGACCAACTCATATGACTCGATAAATATTTATAATCAAACGCTAATAATAGAACTCGTAATAATATTATTAGTAATATAATCGTTTATATAAGTATATAGACGTGAAAAACATATATATATATATATATATATATATATATATGCGTATATTAATAATAAAACGATCACGAGTAAACATTATAATAACATGACGATAATTATTGTACTATGTGAATAGTGTAATAAATGTCAGGAGTGTTATTATAAATAAATAAATAACTATAAATGGTGACGAAATATAATATGTTGGACAATCATTAAATAAAATATTTCTTTTAAATTTGAAAAATTTATCGAGTTATACGGAGTTGTGGCCACTTAAGTCCAAGTGGACTTCATTTTAATATATCCATTTTCTATAACTACGTAACTTATTTAATCGAAGGGTTAAATAGGGTTTATTTAGCTATATAAAATGAGTATATTAATGGGCATCGCATCCTACAACGCCCATAGGTTATGGTACGTGTATTAGGATAATAAATTACTAAATATCCCGTGTAGTTGGCTAAATTGACGAATTTGACAAATTTGACGATATATCTAGGGAATTTATTGGACTACGATATTTACCATATAGTATTCTTTGTGCTATGTGATTTAGATTGGGTATAATCTTAGAATGATGTATTACGTAAATAAATATGGGGGATTACCAAATCGACGGATTTGATAAACTTCGATGATTTATTTAAATAATATATTGGGCTAATATTAGACCTATAGATTGTTCATTATTCTTTTCGTTGTGGCTTCTTGGTTTGTATTGTGTCGACTCTCCACCCGCATGGATACCAAACGTCAAACTCCAAATTAATACGAGAATATTCGAGAAATGGATTTTTGGAAAGTAAAATGGAATACGTTTGGGATTGGGAATATTTGATTTTGAGGAAATGATTCTGAACGCGTTTATATTGTTAGGAAGTGTCGAGTCTGTAGTTGCCGTTATTTGAGTTTGCTTTACATCTTTCATCTATCGATTTCTTTTGCGGATTGCTGGACTTGAGGTGAGTCATAGCCCCACTTTTACTCTTGAACGTTGTTTTCAATACTTGGGGTGAGAAACGTGCAAATTGCTTTATGTGGACTTTTATCGCTTTTTGTTTAAAACTTGCTATGCTTATAGAACTAGGTAGTGTAGAGCATGTCGCATCCCTGCGAATGCATATTGAATTGATTTGTTAAGAAGCATGTCGTATCCTTACGAATGCAGCGCATGTCGTATCCTTACGAATGCATGAACATGTCGTATCCTTACGAATGTGGGGCATGTCGCATCCTTGTGAATGCATATTGATTTGATTGGTTTTAGACTATAGTGTGCACCTATAGGGTTGATTCGTTTTGGTTGGATGATTGAGGCCTAATCTAGCTAGCAAGAGTTTTGCGTATTTGTCCACTTGATTTAGTTATGAATTTAAGCCTATGATCTCACAAGTGAAAGCTGACTTTTAGCACGTTTTCTCAGGTAATTAAGTGATGTCCTTGGATGCTTGGATTTGAGGCTTGGCTATGGCACCTGGTTATGGATCTAATTTTCTAAAACTCTGATAAATAATTGTGGACCTATGTTTATTTATTTTGGGCCTGACTTTGGATGAATTTGGGATAAATGTAAACTTTAAAACCCCGCGTGGTTGTATTTTTCTCATGTTTACTTTATCTCGTTCTTTCATGACTTTGAATGGATACCAATCCCCGTAACACCTCGAAAGCTTGTTGAGTCTTCCGCTGTACCAAATTTTGGGGGTGTTACATTACATGATCATTAATATTGTCTCATCACAAATAGAATGTTTGTGTATTGAATACGACATATCTTCAAAGGTGATTATAGCTATAAATTGTACTCAATGAGCCAAATTAATTTTCTGCTTTAAAATTCAGGATAAAGCTCCATTCATTGAGGAATTGGAGTACCAGATGCAGAAGCTTCATAAAGAATGTGTAGAAGCTATCATAGAAAGAAGATTAGCTGATAATAATGACGAGCTAATGGAACTTGAAGCATCAGTTAATGCAGCTATGGCAGTTTTCAAAAAAGGCGACCCAACTTCCTCAATGGTTGAAGTCGCTACAAGTGTCGCTCAAGCTACATCAATCGCCTCAAAAGAATCGAGATACCTTTCTGTAAAATTGGACGAATTCGGTCGGGGCATGAATCAACAAAGCCGTATGGATATGAAGCAAAGAGCAGAGTCCTATCAACGCCGGAAATCTCGATCAGAATCCAAAAGAATGTCGTTAATAGAAACTGATTGTTCCATAGAAGGGGAATCAATACGGGTGAAATTGATAGTGAAAGCACAACATATAAATCAAATCGGGATCAGTTACTTCAGATAGCTGGACAGATGTTGAGTGATGCAAATAAAGACTTTTCTCAACTTTCATCTGTCAAAGAAAAATTTGGAATGTGGAAAAAAGATTACACGTCGAGTTACAGGGATATGTATATGTCATTGAGTATACCTGCAATCTTCTCTCCTGATGTAAGGTTGGAGCTTTTGAAATGGGATCCACTTCATCAGGATTCAGATTTTGATGAAATGCAGTGGTACGTACGCTCTGCTCGAATTTCTTAAACATGGCACATCCGTCCTGGAGTCTATCTGCATTGTTAACTTTACAGTGTTCATCTGTAAAAGTGAAATAATGACAATATTTTATTTATGCAGTCACCACTTGCAGCTGCTAGGTGTAGACAATTTCTGCCGCTCCCATAATTGAAGCGAAAAAAGGTTTATCACGTTTCCTTTTTATTACACATGCGTTAATACCTGCAACTACGACTTGCCGTTATGATATCATAAACATCTTAAATCATTTACAAGGTGGTCTGCACAACTTCAATGGGCATGATGAGTTAGTTTTTTGAACATGAATTTTCTTTAGTTAGAAGGCGATAAATTAGTTGAGGTTCGTTTATAACAAACATTTAGATTATTGTTATGATAAATTGTTTTTCAAATGAACCGATTAGTTACATATAACTTTGGCCCATTAGACAGGGCGTGATGATGGTTAGACAAGTCAAAATGGGGTAGGGTTGAAACGAGTCAATATGGGTCGAGTCAAATTGGTTTGTCTTGACCAGTAATTGTTCACTTTTTTAACTATTTATTAATATTTATGGCTATACTTATGAATATAAAGCGATTTTAGGACTTTGTAGGCTTTCCCAAATTGGCTTTTGTCTACTTTCAAATTATTCCCTTTTATGCTAAATAGCTTTCTTTGGCCCGTTTGAGACAGAATACAATAGATATCAACTCATTTTTACTAAATGGACTGAAATTGGCACAATGTTAGCTTAATGACCGATTACAAAATGAGTATCAAAGGCTAACGTTTAATTAATACTGATATATCACAAATTGATATTGTACTAGGTATCAATGAAAGACTAGGAAGGGGTTGTAGCAGCTTCCATGGGTTAAAAAATGTCACATTGGCGTCACATATAGCAAGACGTAGAGGTTGTGCTTAGGTAAATATTCAGTTTTGATCATTTGGGTTAGATATAGTGACATATTGTTGTTGCAGGCACTTAAATATATGGAGTCTACGAAGTGATGCTACAAATGCACCTAATTCTTTCAACTTTTATAAAATAAACATTCATAGTTTATTTCTGTCAGGTATAGACAAATATAGTTTACGATATAGGTTGATAAGCAGATTCAGTTTTATTTCTGTTGAAAGTTATAGTGTTTTTTGTAGAGACTAAACACATACTTTTGTGCAGCAAACAATCATTGTCCAAGGCTCGCTGTGACATCTACACACCATATGTGGCCCATATTGATTGCAGCCATGTCGAATATTTTCTAAAGTACATTGGAGGCTGCAACCTTCTGACTAATGATTTAAGTTCAACGAATATTTGCCCCCTTTCGGTCTAAGGCTATTAGTGCATAATTGCTAGAAACAGTTTTGGTGTACTACTTTATGAAGAAATGATGATTCTGTACAAGCATCAACATACATGTTGAAAGCTTCTTATGTTATTATTTTGTTTTTTTTGTGAAAACAAGTTTTAACTCTAACGCAATATAGTAACTTCGTCCTTCTCTTTTTTGTGCTAACTTGCATATACACAAACCCCGTGGCAACGTGCAATAATCCTTTGGCTTACATTTCACATGTAACACAGTAATCTCAAATGAGTGAACAAAACCATAAAAAACAGCCATTATACAAATCACTCTTTAAAGTTATGCCAGCCTCTCCTAACCAAAAAAAAATGTATACAGCACATTCAAATCTCAATGCTTGATTAAACCACTAAATCCATTACGACAGTCGAAAGTCTTTTTTAGCCTAACTTACATATGCAAACATCCCGCGGCAACGCGCGGGTTAAAAACCTCGTTAAAATTCACTTTCACTCATTTTTCTAAAAGTTACATATCTCAAAAACCATAAACCGTTAATCTACAAATATCACATCGCGATCAACATTTAATTATCCCAATAGAGGGACACTTTCATACATTTTCGACAAACTTTTTTTTTTCGATGCAGTATTTTGCTTGATATAATACTTATCTGTAAGTTCAAATACTTAACATGTTGTTTTTAAATTAATGTTAGTATTTGTATAGAACACTAACTGATTCACCGTTATTTATATTTAAAAATTCAATTATTAACTTTCCAACCATATATCACACATAAACTTTAAACTTTCAATTCTCACAGTTTATTCATAAAAGTTGGAAAATATATGATTTTTTTATTTTCATATATTCAAACACGCTTGATAAATCACATGTGATATAACATTAATTTTTAGACTCGAAGACAGAAGATATTGACATGCAAAAATGGTGAATCTTTTTGAGTTATATGAAAATACTTATGCCAATTTTACGACAACATGTTTAGTGTTCGAACTTACATATTAGTGTTATATCATAAGTGATACATCAAACGAGTTTAAATATCATTTTCTTTTTCTATTTTCAACAACTTCTATAAATCAACCGTATTAATTAAAGAAATATTCTGTGTGATATATAGTTGAAAAGCTTAGAATATGTATTTTTTTAATACAAAAAATGTTGAATCTTTTAGAGTTCTATACTAATACTTATGCGTATTTTACGATAACATATTGAGCGTTCGAACTTACATATTAGTGTTATCGCACATGTGTTACGTCAAGCGAGTTTGAATTTTGATAAGGTGTAACTTTATACGTTTTTAAGGGGTCATTTAGCCTCTAAACTCATACATATTTGATCATTTATTGCCCTAAATCAACTGTATTTGAGTTTTAGGTACTTAGAATACAATTAATGGAAAAGGATGCCCATTGGGATCGATTGAATGGACAAATGAAGAAAACGACAAAGACGTCATAACAAGTCCTTGTAACGGTATCACAAGTTACAACATGACGCCGTCACTTAAAGGTGCTGACCATTCCGTGTCTGGAGACGGCTTACGAGGACGGCGTCAGAACTCCTAAATGACGTTGTCACAACTAAGTCAATGCAAGAAGGAAACCCTAATGGACGGTGAGCTGGAGGCATCACAACCATAAGGAACTTATACCACCGAACCATAGTCGGTTTTTAGCAGCTTTTTAGGCCTTTTTTACAATTAAAGAACTCATTTATTGTTAAGATAAGCTATTTAATCAATCATTCAATCATGTCTATATTTGATTTGTTTAATTGCTTCTCTTTATAATACTACATCCGCCCCATATTAATTGTCCAATTTTGACTTTTGAAATCTTTCTTTTTCAACTTTAACCTTAAATATTTTTTTTTTGCGCTATATAATATTTAATAAAAATTATACCAAAGAAAATACATTTAAAACCCAATCTATTCATATATTTTGCATCAAGTATTACATGACAGAAACAAAAATATTTAAGTTCAAAGTTAAAAAAGAAAGACAAAAAAAGTGAAAGTAGATAGTTAATATGGGATGGTGGGAGTACTATGCTAGGCTAAATTGATTAGTATTTACTTAGGATTGCATGAAACTTAGTTATTGATTTTTTTGTTGTCGTCTCTTGTTTAATGGTGTGCGCGTTAAGAGTTGGAAAACTGGCTAAGTACAACAACCTAATGCTCTTCATGATATAATTTCTAGTGTTTTTTGGCTTTATTTTTTTACAATAATTAGTATCAACATATGAAGAGACCCGTGGGTTATAAACCTCCTTAATGGGGGTTAATAGTTGCCTACATACCTGCATAAGAAGAGACATGTGGGTTACAAACCTCCTTAGTCTTGAGTAATTGTGAGCATGCAAAGAGTCATGTCGTTACATTCATGTTTGCTTAATGGAGGAGATGAAAGTACAAGGGTTGCCGGAATTGATCGCATGGTATTTAGTATAGAATTAAAATTCGGTTATGGATTGAGAAGAAGTTGAAAAGGTTGCAAGAATAATTGATGATTTATCATAATCCATGCCTATATAAACCGGCCAAAATCACATTCACAAACACAAAAGTTCGAATCTTCATTCCTCCTACTTTATTTTGTAATTTATGGTTTCTTGATTTTCTTTTTTTTTCTTCCGTGTGCAGGTAATACATACAACATGATTCTCTTACTAATGTTACAAGAGAAGAGAAGAGGTGATATATTTATACTCTTTCTTTTCTCAGTCTCATTTGCAAATTTTATATATATTTTTTATAAGAATAATACAAAGAATCTTGAAATCCCAAAGTTCAAAACAACTGCAATGTAAACATAATTAATCTCATATACAAAACAAAAGCAGGTTCAGTTTTTAGCATGCATTCCCACGTTACTCATGCTTTGGTATGCACCTTCCTATACGTTCGTATATTTTAGTGGATTTTAAAAATGGTTCCACAGGTTGATGAGCCAAAATTTGAGATATACATAAATGCATGTATATTTGCTATTATTTTTCTCTAGTAATCTCTTATTTTTCCCCTATCACAAGGAATAATACATTAATGATGATAAAGATACGTAGGGCACGACGAGTTGGTCAAGAAGGTCATTCAAAATGGACTACGACGAATGGTCAAAAAGGTCGTTCAAGACGGGCTACAAAGAAGATCATAGAAAGAAAGATTCGAACGTAGAAAAAACCGATCCCAAATGAGGACTCATCGGTTGGTTTGGATGGATTTTTTTAGAGATACTACTAAATATATATTGAGTTTACAAATGAGAATGATACTCATAAATTCTTAATGACCTTGAGTGTTCATTATTGATTTATAAAATCACAATTAAGATATGGTGCATAATATATGATGATCACATGAGTTTTTGTAGTTAAACTAAAGAATCATTTTTTATATTGTGATATCAACTTTAGAGGTTTGATTTTATTCCAAGATTGCTTCATGCCTATAATATTGATGGTTTTTATTTTTGAATAATTACAATTTCATTCTTTACTTCTCTTTTATCTGATATTGACCATATTATTGGTTTAATTGCATTCTTTACTATTAAAAAAGTTTAAAACCTTTAAACAAAAAAAAACACAACTAAATACTGCCTTAAATAATGAATATAAAGAAAACAATACACAATTATTGATCTAACACATTTGTAAATTATAATAACAAATCGGTGCAACGCACGAGTCTAAAAAATCTAAAAACATTTATAATAATAATGATGCGTGGAATTGCGCCCTCGCAAAAGGTTTTACCTCTCAAGGGATCTTGAGAAGCTTGCAATCCCCACCTGGCAGTGTACCTATTCGTTGTACTATAGTAAAGTGACAAGTACAGGAGGATTGATCGTTCAACTCTCGGAATAGTGTTCCCTAGGGTTAAATTTCTACTAAACTAGGTCTAGGAGTGAGGGATGATTCTTTTTGTATTATTATATTTTAAGGAAAGCAAGTAAAATCTCGGGTTTTGAAAGAGTGGGTGGAATTAGTTGCTAGTCAACTAACCCAATTAACTAAAGCTGCAATCAAAATAAAATAAAATAAAATAAACTTAAACTAAATTATGGTGTAAACAATAGTGAGAGAAAGTGTGTTTACTTTGATTTCGTTACTCCCTGGATATCTTTCACCGGTTGATTGGCTTATTACAATTGCATGGATGACGGGTTATATTCCTTAATACTAGTCTAGGGCCGTGTACGATCTTCCCTAACTCTATAGGCTTCAACCTCAATCCTATGTCGAGCCGACTAAAAGCTCCTAACATGGTATACCTGGAAGTTACCTATGCATTAAATATAACCAAATAATCGTAGTACACCTCCGATCATGTTTCTTAAGACGTTCAAGCAAGTTACCAAATGAAAGTCTGCCAGTTTTCTTAAGCCTAACATCGAATTCATTCATCCACAACAATTATAAGCAAGCCATCAACCAATAATTAACATCTAGGTTTTATTACATCTAAGCAAACACGAAGGAAACCTAGCCTAGCATGTTAAAGAGAAGACAAGCGTAAAATATAATCAAACAACACATAGACATATTGAATGATTAGGTATAGTACTTATCTTCAATTGAACATGGAAGAAACAAAGGGTTGAAACCCTTAAGATAGCTGGAAAATTCGTCTAGGGTTTTATTCCCTCAAAGTTGCACACAATGAATGAAAACTAGAAAACTATATATAGATTTTGCATTATGACGGCGTCAAGAGTTAAGTCTGACGCCGTCAACTCGCCGCCATAATAGTACTCGTATTGCCTAGATCCACTTCTGACGCCGTCACTCTATATGGGTTCTGGGCCGTCACTCTTTATGATAACTCTTGACAGCCTTGGAATTTTTGTACATGACGCCGTCAAACCCTCTTCACAAAATATTCTGGCGCGTCACGTGTATTTGATTTATCCACCCTTTTTTCAACTCATGACGCCGTCACTAACACCTTGTGACGCCGTCAAAGGCAATTTCCAGCATGCTTTTGAGACTTTGTCATTTTCTGCACTTTTTCGCTCCAAAAACGTCCAAAATGCTTCCTTTTGTAAAATTCCTCTCAAAAGTACCTAAAATGACAAAAGGAACGATTTAGGGAAATATTTGATCAAATAATCTCGACTTTGGCCTTAAATGACCCCCCACAAGCGGTACACTTTTTGCTTTATCAAATACCCTTACACTTGAGATTTGCTTGTCCTCAAGCAAATGCGCTTTTATTCAAATCAAAATACAAGTTAGGGGTCATTTAACACTAATAAAAGTAAATGCAACAAAGAATCGTTCCACTTCAACCAAAACAAGCATGGAAATTATACACTAGCACCTCACAAATAGTGTTTAGATACTCACATCTCTCGGGTGTAATAAAGTATATATCACTATATGGAAATGGAAAACATCTCTCAGTACCTGTCATAGCAAATAGATTACCATAGGCTTGGGAAAAGATCAAACCTCCACCAGTTGGCGTAAGCAACTAGGATAAACTATCAAAGAGGTCTTTTAAAGGGCTATAACGTGAGGTGTAGGGATAATGTAAACACGGTTTTGTTGGATATAGGCAATATTTACTGGTGGCGAGTTAATCATCTTGGTTGATTACATGTACAATGTGGCGTTGCTAAGCCAAGAATCGACTCGACTTAAGCTAATCAAAAACTAACAAAAACATAAAATAAACATAGAATGAAACAGGATGGTAGTCCGTATGTTTTTTCTCTTTTACTTTTTCTATAATTTATTTTTTCTTGATTTTTTGATTTTTTTTTTCTTTTTTTCTTTTTTTTTTGTGCATACATTCTTACCCTACCATCCAAAATAATACATCATTGGGGATCTGCATTCCCCTTACACTTGAACTTTTACATACTTTACAATTAACTATTCTTACCCTACTATCCAAAACACTTTGAGTACTTTTTTTTTAAGATCACGCACATATGGGGGTAATATATGATGTTCTTCCCCATTACTCCATAACACTAGTACTTTACCCATGAGTCCCAATCATCCCAAAACAATATGTATAAGATATGACTCGACTTAGCAACCATGTAATCAATTAGACAATTAACTAAGGGTTTAAACATGTAACAATAGTGCACTAAAGATGAGTGCATACACGGAAGGCTAAGGCGATTTGGATGTACATTTGGGGTGGATTGTTAACAAATTCTTCCTTTAAGTAAAATGCTTAAAGTTAAAAATGAAAAATATAGGCTCGGAGGGGTGTACTAGGGGTATCGTGTACTAAAAATGAGTACAACGCAAAGGTGTGGGAAAATTAATTGACTTTATTAGTCAAGTAGTTTGACTTTAATGGTCAAGTAATTATGATACGGGTTTAACACAAGGGTGATCCTAATGCCTCTTATCATGTAGTAAATCCTAACTACACGAATGTAGTCTCACTAGCGGTCTCGGGATGCATCACTAACGCAAGTTCTAGAATCTAAGTGCTACCGGTACACTCATAAGCACTAATAATGAATGCTTTTCCTAACAAATCTAAAGGCGAACCTCACATATTTGGGTGGAATTTTTTTTTTGAGTGGTACGGTTTTTGTGCTAGTCATACAACTCCTATCAATGAGATGCTCATTAAGGCTAAAGCTTCACTCCTAAATGATGTAAAAAAAATTAAATTTGCCGCTAAAATTGCACTAACAAGTATTTCTCTTAGTTTTATTACACACCTACTATTAAACAAACAAACTCAAGCGTAATTATATTCTCTATGGTATCATCATTTACCCTCCCCTTACACTTAAGCTGAACATTGTCCCCAATGTTCAATAAAAAGATGTAAAAGTAAATAAGGTAAAAGAATGAAAACAAATACTCCCCTGATTCATTCAAATGTGGATAAATCGTTAACATGGTTAAATCCTCCTCCAAGAAAGATGAATGTTGAAAGCTTCTCTTCCAAATTAATAAATCATCTTCTTATCCAATATAACTTGTTAAACCTGAGAAAACAATCATGGCAACCTTGCATAAAATCGACGGCAATATATATATATATATATATATATATATATATATATATATATATATATATATATATATATATATATATATATATATATATATATATATATATATATATATATATATATATATACTAGAAGGGTACCCGCGTAATGCGGCGGCGGGTACCAGGTGGCGGTGACTGTTTGTGGCGAGCAAATATTTTTTTATCTTAAACCTTCCTTAATTAGTATTGTCTCAAATACTTTAAAACGTAGTAGATATATGTTTTTTAAAAGTAGAACATTTAAATTATTAATAGTGTAATGTGTGTTTAGAAGCTGAGAAAAAACTGTGTTAGTTTGTGGGATAGTTTGTAGGCTTCATATGTATGAAATATGCATTAAAAGATAGTTAATTGGGCTGTTATATCATATTGATTAAATGGACTATTGCAAGTTAATGAGGTTCCTAAATGTTAATGGCTCCTACAATTAAAGAGATTAAAATTCATAATGTAACTTAACTCCTATTCATATATATGTGTTAGTTTGAAATATTTCCAATTAAAGAAATGTTTTTGGTCTTATTTTTTTAAGACTTCCTTTTTAAGAATAGCCTAAATGCATTATAATGTAGTTAAGATATATATATATATATATATATATATATATATATATATATATATATATATATATATATATATATATATATATATATATATATATATATATATATATATATAATGCTTGTGAAATGAATGTTTGCAGATTTCCTGGAATTTATAAAACTAAAGAATTAACAAAAACTTTAAGACTCCGTTAGAAAAACAAAACTTGCAAAATTTCCAGAATTTTACACATGACGCCGTCAGGTGTTAATCCTGACGTCGTCAGAGTGTTCTGACAGAAATCTCATGTTAAGTTTCCGGAAAATTTCTGGAAAAACTTATGCCTTAATTCCTAGAATTTCCTGCAAAACATCATAATGACTCGATACAAGCATTTGACTCAAATAATTACTAATATACATGTTCATTTAATATTGTTGTGGTTCATGTTCAATTCCGTTCTTATAAACAAATTTAAATTTCCCTTACACTTATCTTTTGCAAAATACCTTTTATGAAGTTAAGACAAACAACAAGGTAAAGCATTTTCACAATTTAATATGAAACATGATCCACAAACAATAAAAATAAATCATGCATACAGAAACAAATAAAATCAAACAAACAAACAAATAAAACATGGGTTGCCTCCCAAGAAGCGCTTTTCTTTATTTACGAGTCTTGTAGCTAGACTCAAAGTCCTGGGCTATCCTATATGGGTGAGCTCCTCATCGAGGACATCTTTGGGATCAAACTTAGGTTTCAATTTCCTATCGGTTCTCTTGGTGCGGTATGACTTCTCAAAATTTTCTCCATCCGGATCATATAGAATCATCTTCATATGCCATGATCCGTCACCTTCCTTAGGTGGCTTGTCCCAATTCCATTTACATTTATCACCTTCCCTTTTCCACTTGTTTATTCCTAAATTGACAGGCATCACTCCTAGGAATTCAATCATCATCCTAAAGACTAAAGGATCCTTAAAGGGGTTTAGCTCTTCATCCCTAGCTATGAGTTGCTCCACCGAATGCATTTTGTTCATAAACTCTTCTTCTAAATAAAATGGGCGTTGAGGTCCATTGAAGTCTCCATTAACCAAAGGTCCATACTTAGATGGTCTCCTATTCACATCTACCCAATGGGGCGTTGGTTCCTCATTAGTATCATAGGCATGTTTCTTAACATCATAGACCGACCAAGTTTCTCCTTCTCCTACCGCTATTCTAGATTCCTTACAATCAATCATCGCACTTGCGGTAGCTAAGAATCCTCTTCCTATTAATAACGGGCACGTAGTGTCACTAACAATATCAAGGACGTGGAAGTGGCCAACATTGTCAATCGTCCTATATGCACTAACACGTCCTTCACTACCTCAACCGGATATGCTACACTTCCATCCGCAAGCCCTATGATTACCTCAGTTTCATCTAACTTTACTGGCTTAAGAGTGGTGTATAGAGATAATGGAAGCAAATTTAGGCTTGACCCAAGATCGGCTAGTGTGTCAAAAGTTCAAAATTTCCGATCTTACAAGGTTACACGAATATGCCCGGATCATCTAATTTCTTAGGCAACTTGTTTTGAATGAAGGCAGTCCCATTGTTACCCAACTTAAGTTTCTTTTCATATTTTTCTAAAAGGGCATTGTAATAGGGAGCACGGGCTAATACATCAATGACGGAACGCTAAAGGTGAAGTTCCCTGAATTCTTCGCCAAGGTCTTGTGTAGGAAGTGTTTCAACTATGCTATTGACCAAATTGATGTTGGGCATTACATTCAATTGGTTCTTTTGAAAGATTTGGGTTTGTTTGAAACACGTGCTCATGGCATTGACCGAATATATTGTGGACAAGAAGTAGGAGACGAAATAGATGATATAGCATTAACGTTTAGTTTCAGATTCTTGACCGTGTTACTTGGGAGTGCTCCAATTTCTCGGTCATTGATAACTTTCAACAATGTGTCAATCTTATTGGTCATCTCACTTTGCTTTTGTTTGAAATCGGCTTCAAACTTTGTTAAACGAGTCTCTTGAGATGCCATAAATTTGGACATCAATCCTTCAAAATTATTGGTACTACCATAGTTGTTGGAAGGATTGTTGTTGAAAGTACGGTTAGAGGATGAACCGTTTGGTTGGAATCGATTAGGTGGAGTGGAAGAATTGTTTTGGGGCATGTTTTGGTTTTGTTTCCACCTAAGGTTCGGGTGATTATTCCAAGAGGGGTTGTATGAATCACCGTAAGGGTTTTTCTCGGGTTTGAAAGTGTACCACTTGTCTCCTGCTCCGTCGGTACGCGAGGATGCATAATCCACGAAAGCTTGTTCGGGGAGTTCCATGCAATCACGAGTGTCGTGGTGACCACTACATAATTCGCACGAAGAAGCGATTTTGTTCACTTGGCTTGAAGGTTTAGGAGCTTCGTAGGATTTCATGAGAAACTTGACTTGGTTTTCAAGTTCCATGATCCTACGGTCGGGAGTGATTGAATTGTTCGAAGGCAAAGATATTACCTTGACCGTTTTGTTCAAATCACAGGGATCATTCCAACTTTCGTTGTCATAGAGAGCAAGATCTTCTATGAGTTCCCATGATTCTTCCGCACTTAGATCACGAAGCTTGCCACCGGCCGATGGGTCAATGGTTCGCCTTGTGGAGAGATCGATATTGTCATAGAAAATTTAGACTTGGAGCCAAAGATCTATGCCATGATGAGGGACTTTTTGGAGTAAGTCCTTGAAACGAGTCCATGCTTCATAGAGAGTTTCACCTTGACATTGTTGGAACATCAAGATATCATTTCTAAGCTTAGTAGTTCTCCCCAGTGGGAAAAATTGAGCAAGGAAAAAAGTGGTGAGATCATCCCAAGAGGTGATGGATCCCGCGGGTAAACGCTCAAGCCATTGACTAGCTTGGTCACGTAGAGAGAATTGGAAGAGACGCAATCGGGTCGTCTCTCGAGTAACAACATCAAGGTCTATGGAATCTACTATTTTGAGGAAATCCTTGAGATGTTGATTAGGATCTTCGGAACAAAGTCCATGCAATACACATCCGCTTTGCACCAACCGGATGGTGTCGGATCGTAAGGGAAACAAATTGGCTCCTTGAGTGAGCTCAATGGTGTTTCGATAGCCTTGGTGGCTAGGACGGGAGTACTCTCATAAGGTTCGGGGTCTAGGAGGTTGGTTTGGTAGTGGTGGGTTTTGTGGGTTGTTTTGTTGTGGTGGGTTGATGGGATCAAAGAGATTACCACCTTCCATAATGGCGGATGACAAAGGTTACGAACAAAGGAATGAAGAAATAAGATAGACTAAAAATAAAAATCTTACTAGAAAGGAATCTAGCAAGTAGACCTACTAAAAAAGAAATTCTAACCTAGACAATAACTATTCCCCGGGCTGCGGCGCCAAAAACTTGATGCGTGAAATTGCGCCCTCACAAAAGGTTTTACCTCTCAAGGGATCTTGAGAAGCTCGCAATCCCCACCAGGCAGTGTACCTGTTCGTTGTAGTATATTATAGTGACAAGTACCGAGGGATTAATCGTTCAACTCTAGGAATAGTGTTCGCTAGGGTTAAAATTCTACTAAACTAGATCTAGGGGTGAGGGATGATTCTTTTTGTATTTTTATATTTTAAGGATAGCAAGTAAAATCTCGGGTTTTGAAGAAGTGGGCGGAATTAGTTGCTAGTCAACTAACCCAATAAACTAAAGCTGCAATCAAAATAAAATAAAATAAACTTAAAATAAATTATGGTGTAAACAATAATGAGAGAAAGTGTGTTTACTTAGATTTCATTACTCCCTAGATATCTTTTACCGGTTGATTAGCTTGTTACAATTGCATGGATGACGGGTTATATTCCTTAATACTAGTCGTAGGGCCGTGCACGATCTTTCCTAACTCTATAGGCTTCAACCTCAATCCTATGTCGAGTCGACTAAAAGCTCCTAACATGGTATCCCTGGAAGTTACCTATATTAAATATAACCAAATAATCGTAGTACACCTCCGATCATGTTTCTTAAAACGTTCAAGCAAGTTACCAAATGGAAGTCTGCCAGTTTTCCTAAGCCTAACATCCAATTCATTCATCCACAACAATTATAAGCAAGCCATCAACAAATAATTAACATCTAGGTTTCATTACATCTAAGCAAACATGAAGGAAACCTAGCCTAGCATGTTAAAGAGAAGACAAGCGCAAGATATAATCAAATAACACATAGACATATTGAATGATTTGGTAAAGTACTTATCTTCAATTGAACATGGAAGAAACAAAGGGTTGAAACCCTTAAGATAGCTGGAAAATTCATCTAGGGTTTTATTCCCTCAAAGTTGCACACAATGAATGAAAACTAGAAAACCATATATAGATTTTGCATTATGATGGCGTCAAGAGTGAAGTCTGACGCCATCAACTTGCCGCCATAATAATACTCGTATTGCCTAGATCCACTTCTGACGCCGTCACTCTATATGGGTTCCGGGCCGTCACTCTTTATGATAACTCTTGACGACCTTGGAATTTTTGTACATGACGCTGTCAGACCCTCTTCACAAAACATTCTGGCGCGTCACGTGTATTTGATTTATCCACCCTTTTGTAAACTCATGACGCCGTCACTAACACCTTGTGACGCCGTCAAAGGCAATTTCCAGCATGCTTTTGAGACTTTGTCGTTTTCTGCACTTTTTCGCTCCAAAAACATCCAAATCATTCCTTTTGTAAAATTCCTCTCAAAAGTACCTAAAATGACAAAATGAACGATTTAGGGCAATATTTGATCAAATAATCTTGACTTTGGCCTTAAATGACCACCCAAAAGCGGTACACTTTTCGCTTCATCAAATAATAAATAAACTATAAACTCAACAAAATGATTACATTTACGTAAACCTAAACAAATTCATTTCAACAAATAACCAATATCTCCTGCGGGAGCCTTAGTTATAGATTGTTGTATATTCGGTAATTTACACAAACATTACGCGATAAACACTTAGATACAAACTAATCAAGATAATGAAGATAGAGTCCCATAATTTAATGTGAAGTAACATCGAGATGGAAGTGCAAGGGTTGCCAGAATTGATCACGTATTTAGTATAGAATTAAAAGTCTGTTATGAATTGAGATGGAGTTGAAAAGGTTGCAAATAATTAATGATTTAACCTAATTCATGCCTATATAAACCGGCCAAAATCACATTTTGTATGTACATTTGAAGATGATTTACACATCTTTTAGATCTTCAATTGTTGTTAGCGGTCTGTAAATTCTCTTTTGCAACATTTAGTGCGTACATGTTGAAGTGACACATCTTTCATATCTTTGCAATTAACTTGGTCTTCTTTTTTTCTTCTTAATTTAGTTATCATTTGCAGGTACCATGAAAATCACACAAGATCATGCATGCTTAGATAAATGGAACCAAAGATTGGGATACCAACTATTTTCTTTGTTTCTTACATATTTAGGTGATTGTTATAGATAAGCATATATATAGATATATGTATTATGTTAATGCATTTTCATATACAAGTAACTTATGTGTGTTTTCTATTGATGTATCTCACATGTGCAAATTGATTCAAGAAAATGTGCACGAACATGTATGTAAAACAACATATAAATGGTTAAATAAGTCTTTTTTTTAACAAGCTAACTTAATCTTGTATTAGACACTATGATTATTGTTTCCTTATTGGATGTCTTTCGGCGACACCAAGAACCTTTTTTGGATCCTAATTTAATGGGAGGAAACAAGAAAATTATTATCTATATTGAGTCCACTAATTTAATGTGGAGTAATCAAGATGATCAATATGGAGTCCCATAATTTAATGTGAAGTAACATCGAGATGGAAGTGCAAGAGTTGCCGGAATTGATCACGTATTTAGTATATAATTAAAAGTCGGTTATGGATTGAGATGAAGTTGAAAAGGTTGCAAATAATTAATAATTTATAATATGAAATAAAAAAGTTGAGTTTTAAATATAAGCAAAAGTTCAAACTTTTATCGAAAAACAAAACCAGTATTTAGTGTGAAGTATATACAACATCGAGATGCAAGTGCAAGTCTTACCGGAATTGATCACATGATATTTAATAATTAGTATAGAATTAAAACTCGGTTATGGACTGATGAAGTTGAAAAGGTTGCAAGAATAATTGATGATTTAACCTAATGCATTCCTATATAAATCGGCCAAAATAACATGCACAAACACAAAAGTTCGAATCGGGGTTATTTGGTAACGATATTTTCCATAACGTTATCATAATTTGAACATTTTATTATGAACCATAACTAAGTGTTTCCGATTATTACTTCGAAAAAGTTAGGTATAGATGTTATATTGATATATTTAATTACTTTCCCAAAAAAATGTGTTTACATCAAAATCTACAAAAGTATCTATAGTTTACATGTGGAGTCCAAAGGTTTTAGGAATTATAAATAGTGTGTTAATTAATATTCATTTGGTTAACTATTTAGAATTGAGTTTATTGATAAAATTTATTAATGTTAGTTAGACTTCAATGTTAAGTTTCAATTAAATTAGTTGTACAGTAAAATAAGATGAAGACAAAAAGGTTTGTAACAATTTTTATACAGTTTATGTAGCATTATTATATATACATGATTATACAAACTTTTACATATGCACGGTATTGACAAAGAACCAAAGAATAATATTGAGTGTTGCTTCATCGGTAAGCTACTAAAAGATTACATTTGATAATGCGTAATTATGATGAGCAAGTGGACAAAGATTAGTAGTGAACTATGTAAGAATATGTTTGTATCACTTACATGAATAACAACGTTGGTACATTGCATGTAATGTAGGAACAATGTCACCGATAAATGTATAATAACGCTCTTTTGTAACGGTGGGTTTTAGTACATCCAGTTTGAACAACAAAATTAAAACAATTTTCTAAAACAACAAAATACATCATATTAAAAATATCAACTTAAATAATGAATACAAAGGGCAAAATACAAAATTTTGGCTTGAAGCCATTTGTAAATTATAATAAGATTTTTTTTTTTTTTTTTTTTTTTTTTTTTTTTTTTTTAGACATAAGCAACAGTTAAATAGTTTATTTAAAAACAAAACCGGTGCATCGCACATGCTATGAAGATGAACTCATTATTATCATTGCGCCTATGCAAAAACGTCTTATCGAAGCAAATAAAAAATAATAAATAAAACATACTCTAGAGGCCCAATGCAACTAACAACACAAACACATTAATAAATAAGATGCGAGGTAATAAATAAGAGTGTGAAAAGATCAAAATGTAACAATTCACATTTTCGTATTACTATTCATTTGTACTATTCACTATTACTATTCACTTTTTACTATTCACTTCGCTATTCACTATTCACTCCCGAAGTTTTTATTCATATTCTCGTGAGATAAATTATTTCCATGATAAAATAAAAGTTTGACGCTCATCGGATCATTTTCGCAAAAGTTATTAAGAAACTATACGTTTGGCTTAAACGTCGTTTAAACACCCTACGCATAACAAAAACCAACTGCGCCAATTTTTCTCGCATCAGATTAATGTTTAGTACACTCATGATCAATTAGGTAAATTTTGATAATTAAGTTTAAATGTTATCAAATTGACCCTGTGCCGTACAAAACAGAAATTTGCGTTTTAAGCACTTTTACTTATCCGCAACCTTAGCCTATACTTGCACCACGTTTTCTGAGATGTTTAGAAGCTTTTATATTTTTTGAAAAGTCAACATATTTTCCCCCTCCTTTGACCATAAAATCATTCCTTGATTTTATAAATCATTCCTTAATTTTTAACACTTACGGTCTTAGGTTTAAAGAATATTTAACACCAACCGACACTATACTAAGCCCCAAGCTAGAAATTATAGATCATTTTAATCCATTATTATCCTATTAGAAAAGTTACATTTTACTTTTCTCCATTTTACACAACTTTCGTACGTTTTACGTATTATGCATTTTAGACCCGCGTTCCAGTTTTAACAGGGTTTGAGCAACCCGATGGAACTTACCACTCATTTTATATTTTATTATGGTGTATATTGACAAGTTTAGTCATTCTTTCAAGTTTCGTATTTTTACGATACCCGATTTTACGTTTCGTGGCTTAACAATTTACGGTTAGCAATTTACGGAAACAAAACTAACTCCATAAGTAGGATAATACCAAAACCAACCAAGTCATCTTATCCTAAGCCCTTGAACGGCCTATAGAGGGGGGGGGGGGATTCGTCCCTTATGTGTCTTGATCTCAAGCTTTGTAACCTTAAGATCATTCCATGTGTAAAAGCTTCCTATGTAAGCTTTGAAAAGTCTTGCAACTAACCTCCTTAAGACACCTTCCTAGGAACTTTCCTAACCTCCTCAGCTCACTATAAAAACCTCCTCTTCTTGCCTTCCCATAACATAAGCTCAAACACTTTCATTAGTTAGTTTCCAACTTCAAGTATTTCAACTAGTTTCAAGCTCCAAGTGAACTCCATCTCAAACAATTGCAAGTTTATGTGGTCTACTTGAATTGAAATACATTCAAGTCACTAAACACCTCATCACCAATCCTTCAACAATACAAGAGTGTAGAAGGATTTCCAAAGTGAAGAGAAGTTGCTCAATCAAAGTCCTATCCTTATTCTTAACTTCCTTTCTTTAGAAAGTCTAAAGTTGTAAGAAACCCTAATACACTTTCTTGCTCAATATCATTTTCATGCTTATTATATTTCGTTTATTCTATATATGGTCTTTGTATTATGTTCATGGTGTATAAAAACTATTAAAACAAGTTATGGAAACCATATGTAGCTATATAGACATAAACAAGAAAACTAGTGACATATATTGTGAAATTCGACCAAAATAGTATAAACATGATATTGGACAATTACATACTGTGGTAGAGGACTTAACAAGGAAAACATAGCAATTTGAATCACCTAAAATGAGTATACAGGTCAAAAGATATGGCTATTAGAAGTTACCAAAACTTTGCGGGAAAACTGTCCCAAAGTTTCTGTGACAGAATTAAAACATGCAAAAAGAGGCCTTTCTGCTCCGTTTTATCAAAAAGTTAAAATATGAAAGTTGTCAGAACGATGTTTTCTTCAAAAACTCAGGAGCACGGGTCCAGAAAACCCATAATGAATGCTATTTTTCTTCAATTCTTAACAGCCCTTTTTAATACCCAAATGACCATGTATTGGTTATGGCTAAGTAAAACCAAGAGGTCTAATGACCTTAAAGCCGAGACCACATCCATGGCTAAGACCAAGGATCAGTCTCAAGACCATGGTAGCAATGACCAAAGTCACGGCAAAGCCACGGCTAAAGACCTTATGGCTTTCTAAGTCGAAAACATGAACTAAAGTGTTAGTTGTAACATAATCAACCAATTTGGATCTACTCCATCATATGACCATGAGACTTTGCAAGTAATATCCAATCTAGGCTTAATAAACTCATTGAAAGTAACAATCTTCATTTAAAATAAACTTTCCTAAGTTTATTCAACTATTCGGTGCAACTTTTAAAGATCAAAAACATATATTTTCTATCAAATACTACAACACTAGGGAGCTTCATGTGAGGGGTTTCATTTGGGTTAATGGATCGACGAGTTGCTGGATTTACGATTTAAAGTGTCCTAGCTCCTCAAACGTTTACTACATGACCTCTGAATTATGACGGCCCGAACGGTAGTAAGAGATATACAAACTATACATGTTTCATAAACCACTTTTATTCAAAGACTTAAACTATATACTAAGTACTACATCATGAACAATATGCAAGACATATATAGGCAATTCTTCATATTCTTTGACATTACTCCAAACCTAAGTCGCAACATTCTATTATAGGTTGCTCTTAGAGACCCTCGCGATTCGACTACCATTTTCATTTCTCACTACATAACTTAAGGTGAGTTCATAGCCCCACTTTCCATTTCTTAATTGTTTTACAAACCCTTGGAGGGAATACATGCTTTTATTTTTCAACCGAACACAATGCTTTTCAATTGTATGCTTGTCTGATTGTTTTATTGTCACTAAGTACCATCCTAGCCAATCCAAGACCCCTTATCATGAAACATTTAATCACTAGTAATAGTGAGCGCGAGTATTGTGAATAGGCCTATTGGGATTGATGAATCCCATTTGTATTGACTAAGTACGTTCAAACAAATGCACTAATATTTGAGACTTAGGTATGACGGCAAAGTACCTACCGGGGTAACTCCACCGATTGATATTGGTACCCGTTAACGTTTTGGTGTCATGAGCTTAGTGTAATAATATTTGTTTTGTTTTCAAAACCATTGGTGTGAGTCTAATTAACTCACACTATCAACATATTGTGTTCAACCATTTAATAAACTCTATGAATTTCACTCAACCTTTGTGTTGACAGTTTTAAGCATGTATTTCAGGTCCATAAAATCCCATTTCTTTAGCTATATAGTTGCAGACACTACTTTACTATATTATTGTCTAATCTTAGCCTTGCATGATAAATTGTTAACACTGGCTAGTCAATTCATTTTCAAAAATGTTTATGTTGATACTCCATGTTGTGTGAGAAGCTCTCAAACTAAATTATGGTTGTGGGTTTAAGTCATGCTTTTTTTTTTTTTTTTTAAGAGCAAAGCATTTCATAGAATGAACAAAGCAGATAGGCCAATACAACTACAGCTATCAAGATGAAGACTACAAAGAAAAGAAAATAAAGCAAGAACTAAAAACAAAGGGAAAAGAGAAAATAACCCGAGCCCGCAACGACCAAAGATAACCAACCCTTATGTCGTTAAATTAGCAATATCATCGTAGATCACTCTAGGTGTGTTCACTCAAGACTTCCAGTTAGGAATGACACTCTTCATTGACCACCTATTAGAAATCCATAAACGGGAATTGGGTTGAATCATAGAAAACATATATGCGCCTTGCTCTTTAGATTTAGATTCAATGATGACATGAGCCACCTTGCTTCTCCAGTGCCACATACTCCAAAGAGTAACAAGACAAACTCCTTGAAATATATTTTGAAGACAAGGATGAAGAAGTAAACTACCCGCTATTACCTCTTCAGGCATTTGAAACAAACCAACTTCACCTTTGAATAATGAAGAAAAAGGTGGTTGATCGACTCAGGAGCATCATTGCATAGAGGGCAAAGAACTAAGGGAATGTCTAAGCCCCTATCATCCAGATTTGTTAATAGTGGCAACCTATTGAGAGCCAATCTAGCTTTAAACAAAAATGTTAATCTTCCTATGAATTAAAGGGTTCCATTAGTGCGTTTTTCCCATGTTGTTTTCCCTAAGGGTGATGCCATCAATCATCTTGGACAAATGCTTCACAATGAAAGCATCTCCAAAATCTAACAGCCAATCTCACCCATCATTAGAACCATCACGTAGAGATATGTCGCAAACCAACGAATCCGATAGCCAATCCTCATGTGGCTTAAATATTGTGAGATAGTTAAAATTTTCGTTCTAAAATAATTATTTTGGAGGAACTAGTTATGCTGTCTTAGTTATCCATATCCTATATTCCTATCCAAATGAGTTGAAAAAGGTATCTTAGTTATCTTTTACTGAAGAACTAATTATGCTATCTTTGAGTGTGTTTGGCTTTTCAGAAAAACTAGCCTCTTACCTATTACCTCGTGTCCAGCCAAACGCGATCAGACTTTTTGTTGTTTGTTTTTTCATTTTGAGTCAAACCCTGTTAAATATATTGCCTGTCACCCAGTAAGAACTGAGGGGACCTTTTATTTGAAACACGCAAGAGTTCTCAACCACATACATTTCATACATACTCAAATGAAACAACTCGACAAGAAAACTAAACAACTCAAACGAAACAACTCGACATGCAAATGAAACAACTAAAAAAAAAACAACTCGACAAACAAACTGAACAATTCAAACGAAACAACTCGACAAGCAAACGAAACAAATGACATAGACCATAAAAAAACATCGCCTATTCATTTTTTTATGCTACTTCCCGCTTTGCTAGAACCTGCACCATCTTTTCCATTCCTTGCTTTCCTTTGCTTCATATGTTCAAACGTAGCTTCGAGATTTGTTACCCTATTTCCCAGATCATCAAGTTTGGTGTCCAACGTGCTTTCAGCTTCATCGTCACCTCAAACATCATTAGCTTGAGCGTCCAAATACTCTTTCTAGTACGGCTTTTTTCTCAACCATTCCAGAATCTGGTCACTCATCTACGGTGCACAGTTCTTATAAGAACCATATTTATCATAAATTTCACAGCCATATGTATTAAGAACTTTATTAAAGAGGAGCTCATGTGATAAAACATTTGACCACTCTTCTTCCGGCGTGTAACCATCCATTGTTATGTGTGTTTCGTGAGAATTAACAATCGGGTTTTGTGAGAATATATGTGCGTTTTGCCAAGTTAAGGATGATTCGGTATATATAAGTAAAAAATTGGCGGGAGAAAGGTAAAATGAGGCAGGAAGATATATCCGGTGACATGTCGTCGGTACAAAACATGCGGGAAAAAAGCCCGCCCAATTATTCGCTATTATTCACAAGCGGGGGAAGCCAAAATTTGTCTAAATACGTACTGACGACGTGTCATCTGTACAATAACACTAATAACAAAGGTAAACGCTAATCAAATGCTAATCAAAAGTTAATTACAATAATTTTTTTAGTTTATATGTTACCGACAACATGGCGTCGGGAACATCTTGGCGGGGCAAATTCCCGCCCAAACGCTATTATTGGAGAAGTCAAATTTGACCAATATGGTCCCGACGACATGACGTCGGGATTTTAAAATCCAGAAAATTCAACGCTGGCTTGGCTCGGTCAAGCGTAATTTTTGTCGTTTAGTGTTAAATGCCAACGCTCTTTTGTCGTCGGGATTTGCTCGTAGCTAGTTCTCCTTATTCTAGTAGTGGGCCCCACCAATTGATATTTACTTTGCTGGGAAGATCCTTGTTCCAGCGTATTTGATCATCTTGTGTAAAGAGGTAGACAGAGTAAATTGTCCTTCTTAGAGAGGAGATAGTGAATAACATTAAGAGATTTAGATTGGGGAAATTGGCAAAAAAATGCATCATACTTGCCACTTTTTGTCATTATATGTAGCGTCATTTTTTTTATTGTAGCACTAACCTTTGTAAATCGTGTCATTGTGTGTACTTTGCGACTTTTTAGTCATGTGAAATAACCATTTTACACTTCAAAATTTAAAAAAAAATAAGGGTAAAATGCTCACAAAGTACACACAATGACACGATTTAAAAAGGTTAGTGCTACAATTAAATATATATATATATATATATATATATATATATATATATATATATATATATATATATATATATATATATATATATATATATATATATATTTAAAAAAAATGCTACATACAATGACAAAAAGTAGCAAGTATGATGCCTTACAAATAACCTGTCGATCACCTATTTCATTATGCAGACAGATAAGGATATGATTTTGCTACAAAACTACTGTGATAACATTTGTATATCACTGATCACACTATGAAGCAAATTAAAAGGCCCAAGTACAAAGCTAAAAGAAGCTTAAGAGAGCGATTAACAAAACTTGTCCATGGGGTACCAATCGCAGAAACAAGAAATTGATCCCAGGAACATAAAGTAAGTCCAAAATTACAACAACAATAACATTGCCACGTGCTATCCATGATATCCTAGCTGGGTGTTATTCCCAAACTTGTTACAACACTTAAGATATATAAGATAAATCTTTTAAACAAGCAATGAAAACTAAATGCATAATATATGATGCAATAAATATAAATTCAATGGGAATAGATGAAGCAGTTTTAGAGATTTAATGGGGTATATATCAGCGACTGCCGACTGATCATCACTGATATAGTTTGCTGACTGATCATTTTCACTGATATAGTTGTGTATTCAACCAAAACACCGGAGTATTTTAATAAGGGTTTTTCTAACTTGTGCTCTAAGAGCACAAGTTAAGCACACTAAAAATACAAAGTGACTCACGAAAAAGTACAAAAAAATACTCAAGGACCCATGAATTTTGTGTTTCGAGTACTTTTTTGTACTTTTTATAGGCCCTTGAGTACTTTTTGGTATGCTTAGCTTGTGCCCTAGGGCACAAGTTAGAAAAACCCTTTTAATAAAGTTATAGCCAAGTGTTTTTTTTGTTTTTTTTTTTTTTTTTGTTTTTTTTTTTGTTTTTTCTCACATATCTCATAATATATCTTATAAATGCGTCAAATGAGGCTTAAAACTACAACCTATAGGTTGGTGACATAACACTAGAGTAAAGGCCTTGGGTTCTAGTCAACTGAATTACATAATATATCCAAACACACATCTCATCACCCTAGATGAATATGGTATATTGGTTCATTTGGATATATAGTAACACTTGTTGTATGTATGCAGATGAGTTGCACTTACTAACAAAAGTCTTGCCAAAACAGCTTTGCAAACTTGATCGGTAAACAAATAAGCATGCTGGTTAATGCTCATCTACATTTCCCCTCATAGATTTTTGGTGGATCATTATGATGTTAGTCACTTACTCGCATGATTGGTTAAAGCTGTTTTTCATAAAGCTTATTTGTAAGTTTTTAACACACATGAGTTCATTAATTTTTTAGTAAATAACATGGGACGTCCTTTTGGCCAAACCACTGTAACACACATGAGTCCATTACCTGACACCACCATAGCCATCATCTTATCATCGCCACCATAGAGACTGCTAATGTTACTTTCTTCTAGCTTACGAGCAATTTGTGCAAAAGAATAGTTTCAGGGTCTGTGCATGTACACTTTTGGACAAACCACTGGGACCGTGTAGTTTACTTTTAGTATTTTTCATGCACAAGATGCTTTATATAAATTTCCTGTTTGGTTTTGAATACGCTCAACATCCCTAAAACTTGGGAGCTGAGGTTAAGTTCAAAATTCTTAGTAAACTAAACCATGAAACTACTTCTTCAAAGAGAATACAAATACTTTAAGCAAATAGATGTACAAAATGATTAAATTATACGAACCATAGTCATCTCAATGCTATTTAGTAATAATGACAACAATAATATAATATTCAGCAAGTCGGGATGATTTGATTTAGACAACAACATCCGTTGACAACTGCCGTGTCAACATATACACCAAGAATGTTTCAGTCACATATGTGTGCGCAACAACAAATCTTTGATATAACCATGCTAACACGAATTGCAGCACATGACGACCTTCTCTGATTGCCACAATGGCACACACTGTGGCAAAACCATACCACGTGAACAATTCGGGTTCAAGCATAGAGAATGCTACATAGGGAGACAGGATCCCAGTGAACTTATGGAGTATTTTGAAAATGAGAGTTTTCAAATGATTGTGTTGTACATCTGAGTACACCCACATTGCTGCAACAGCATTTATCTTTAGGGCTGCTAAGGAGATTAACAAACACCTCCTATTTCCTTTAGTAAATTCAACCTTTTGGCTTATAGTTGCCACCAATATTCCGTTGACTGCCGCAGATATGCTATATAGTACCACCCTATAAGGACAGATAATATTTCATTCGTCACATTCAGATTAATAACATATTTGTAAATTCAATGGTTATAGATACACTGGTAGCACCAGCTCGACCGTAAGAGCACTAGCGAAAGCAAAGGCTTTATTTAGGCTTCACAAATTTTAAAGCCCAGATTCCAGTATTTCCTTAATACATTTTTTGTGTTGAGGAAAATATCATTTCTCTTCACATGTACAGTAATAATCTTTTGAATCTAGCAATGTGCTCTACTTCAAATAACAAACCTAGCTACTTTCCTATGCCAATGAAGAACTCATAGTCACTCACACATATTCAATATTCGACTCTTTATTTTGTGCCCTTATGCAAAACCGGGCTCTTTTAACCTTTTAAACCGGGCTCTATGTCAATTTTTGTAGTAGTGTCCATTTCTACAATTAAGTTATGTGTTTAATGAAATTAATTATATATAGATTAAAAATGGACAAATAGTTCACTATTGAGTCAGCCTAAAGCTATGATTCTGGTAACACAGATTTGCAAACAAAAAGACAAAGAGTAGAAAGTAGAAAGTGTAACAAAATCACAAAGGGGCTTTGGAATTTTTCTTAAAGCAATAATAAAAATATGATACACAAATAAATATTTGTGAGATCAGATTAACCAACATGTAACAAAACTGGAGAAAAACAAGTCCCCCGAGACACATGTTGAAATAGACGAAATTGCGAAATTGAGTTATTAAACTCATAAAACATATATGATGCGAATCTTGAAATAGATTGAGAGATTTCTAGCAGATTATGGTAGGATTCCCAAAGAAACGATACGTACATACTGTAGCTAAACCATGTATTTTATATTCAGATATTGGATAGCGGAGATAGGTTGATTGCAAGATTATCCCACTTTAGCTTAACATTTTATCTACTATAGTCTACATGATGAAAAGCTAGCTAGAAAGATGATTTATGTTTTACATAAATAGCATAAGTTGACTAATTAAGTACTCATGTTTTATAGTATTATAAACGTATTTAAGACCCCAAAATTGAAAGCTCCCTTAAGGCCTTCTAAATCCTCAAAAAGCTCATATCTTACTCCTTTACAACGAGTACATCAAATAACTTAAAAAACTAGGAGGTGCAAATTCAAATGCATATCTTACTTCTATATAAAGAATGTATCATTTTTGTCTTATAGTTTTAAAAAGTACAAACTTTGATGTTACTAGTGCAAATAATTTAAGCCAATATATGGATGTTACATTGATAATAAAATAAATGTTATGATCATAATAAGAATTTATATTACATTGACTATAAACAATGAAACCTACGAATATGAATATCCACATTATTATCATTTATCTTAGTTAATTGATCATAGAGGCGAGCAAATTATTTGATACTTGGAAACATAAAAAACATTTGCTTGCCATAAAAAACATATTCTTAATACTATAATATAAATTTAAAGTTAGTCAAAACTAATTAAAACTAATTAGATCATTCAAAATTATTATAGTAAATGATAACATGCAAATTAAAATGTCGGTTATGTTTTTCTTGAGTAAGAATGATAATTTTGGGTGGTCAATATACGTTGAGATGCCGACGGTAAAGTTTGTTAAGGTGGTGAGAAAAGAAGCGTTGTCTCGAGATGATGAATTCACAGCCATATAAGACAAAGATACCATGCTACAACATCTACAAACATGCATTTGGATATTACCACCAATAACTGTTTTTTTCCTTTCTAATGTCGTCGCATAACGTGGGTCACATAAAAAAGAGTTAATTATAATGAGGAAGAAAATCATGAAGATCAAATACAAGGACATTGCATATATGGCAAAATAGATTTTTCTATTATGGAAAGGTCGCATGTAGTATATATACTACCACCTAAAAGACTTGAGACATGTAATATTATGGTGCAAGTGAGTGTTAAAAATACATAACACGTCAAATATTGCGGTGATGATTTACTTGTAAATGACGGTGGTGGTTGCAAATTGTGAAATGGTGTTGGAGGTGGTGAGTTGTCAAAAGGCGGTAGTCGTGTTGGTGGTTTACTAGCTTGCAGAAGTACATTTTCCGTAATGTTGGGTGCATGGAAATAAGAAAAGGGTGAATTTACCAGAGATTGAGAACATTTGGATTACCTGAGATTGAGAGCATTTGGATCCATGAAAACTAGTATGCTACTACATTCTCCTTTGTTTGATTGCTCCAACTTAAATAGATAATGAAATCGTACTTGGGGAAGAATTTAAATCAATATATCGTCAATCTTTTCCCTGTCTGCTTGGTCCACACGCAGCGACAAAAGAAGAGAATATTGCCCTAACTAGCTACGTTCCACAAAAAGATTTGAAAGATAAGCATAATCGTGAATATCTAATTAAACGTCTAAAGTGGTGTTGTAGGTTCACACTTGATTAGAATGAAGGGAACTGAGTATCATATCCTAACATATACAAGTATGATTATGATTATTATTATTAGGTGTATATATAACAGGCATATGTTTTTTGGTTATCGGTTTTTCTAAAGGGGTATGTCGGTGGTTTAAAGGTGTTGTGAGTTGTTGTTTTGGGTGTAGTATCGCGGCATGCAGGGCATTTCTTAGTGGAAATTCTTATGTCTTGAAACTTGCAAGTGTTTGTCCATTGTCCATGTGTGTATGAAAATGTTTGACCCCGTTTCAATTAAGTTAACAACTATTTCAAGTATAGTTTTACATAGAAATACATCAAGCACAAACCAGCTGGTTAAAAATTCGATTGACATGCTGACATATACATGCTTCCCTTTTCGATTTGCGACAGCCACCCAATTAAGTGGCATTTGATGTGTTACCCTTTTCTACTATTACCAATTTTGGTTTTACACAGGAGCATACGATCCCTAGGTGTGTCAACATGTCCAGCCATATAGAAACATATGGTATTGGTTTAATTAGTAGGTGAACATGTCTTTCAGTTCTAACAATTATGCATTATTACAAGTCAGGGATGGTGATGGTGACGGTACGTGGAGTTAGCAAGGTACTGAAACAAAATAAAACGTTTTGGGGTTACAACTGTAATATATATAGAGTAAGATCTTAAATCGTTGCTTACAAAATTGTTTTTATGTTCTACTGTTAGCAATTATTGGTCCGCGTGTTCCAACTTAAGGACAATATGTGAAAGACAATACATGAGTCACGTGTGATTATTTTCATATAGAGAAATTATTAGGAGGAGTATGGAAGCTTCTGTGTGTGTTCCGTTTGCAACAAACAGGCTGGATACATGGATGGAAGACAGCCAATAAAATGATTCAACATAAAGAGCTACAATTACATAGAAAAAATTACGAAGCAAAAAATTTATTCCTTTCAACTTTTACTATAAATGGCAAGACAAAGAAACAAAAAAGCAAAACTTATTACAGTGACCACCTTAAAAATTGGTGGAGTCAAGAAATGTTTTCCAAGGTTTCCAGGTTGTAACATAAATCATGTTATGTAAAGTGATGTGTTCATACAAAACGTGTATAATTAGTTTCTATGCGTGTGATATACATAAGTGGCTATCAGCTATCATTGCATGCAGTTTCGATAAACTTATACGTTAATGGCGTCAACTTTTTTTATATTAAATTGTGAATTGTTTTATATCTAGTGACGAATTCAAGAATGCCCAATTTCTTGGCTTCGTTGGTCAATATGTCTTATTTCGCATGTTTGTCAGCTTTTAACTTTTGTTAAAACAAAAGCTAGCGACATCAAAGGACAATATGCAAAAAACCACAACATAACCCCCACACCGGTGTCACCCCACTAGGAACTAAAAGACAATAAAACCCGAAACATAAAATTTAGCAAAATCTCACCAACAGACCAACTTAACTACTTAAGCTCAAACCACACTCGCTCCGACCAACAATTCACTCGAGTTGTATCTTGTTAACAAAAAATTTGTACAAACTAATACTATGTATGTGTCATTTCACATTTGTTTTGATGTTATTTACCTCTTAGTTATCTCGCACTTAACATACACTAAAAGTTAAAATTAAACCTTTAAGACGACACTACTATTTCTATAATGTGTATGTATTCAGCACCATTTACTGTAATTATAACTAATTTCGCACTGTCACAGCAAGTGCTAATAGCTAAAGTATGCAAACGATCAAATCCACACATTTTGGAAAAACAAGGCACGTGAATTGGATAATCTATGTTAATGGTAACCAGTAATATTCCATGTCATATGTCATCAAAAACTTTAGCTATTAAAATCCCATTTCTTTAGCTATATAGTTGCAGACACTATTTTACTATCTTAGTTGTCTAATCTTAGCCTTGCAAGATAAATTGTTAGCACTGGCTAGTCAATTCATTTTCAAAAATGTTTATGTTGATACTCCATGTTGTGTGAGAAGCTCTCAAACTAAATTATGGTTGTGGGTTTAAGTCATGTTTTTTTTTTTGTTTTTTTTTTTTTGTTTTTTTTTTTTTGTTTTTTTAGAGCAAAGCATTTCATAGAATGAACAAAGCACATAGGCCAATACAACTACAGCCATCAAGATGAAGACTACAAAGAAAAGAAAATAAAGCAAGAACTAAAAACAAGGTGAAGAGAAAATAACCCGAGCCCGCAACAACCAAAGATAACCAACCCTCATGTCGTTAAATTAGCAATATTATCGTAGATCACTCTAGGTCTGTTCACTCAAGACTTCCAGTTAGGAATGACACTCTTCTTTGACCACCTATTAGAAATCCATAAAAGGGAATTGGATTGAATCATAGAAAACATATATGCGCATTGCTCTTTAGATTTAGATTCAATGATGGCATGAGCCACCTTGCTTCTCCATTGCCACATACTCCAAAGAGTAACAAGACAAACTCCTTGAAATATATTTTGAAGACAAGGAGGAAGAAGTCTAGCAAAACTACCCGCTATTACCTCTTTAGGCATTTGAAACAAACCAACTTCACCTTTGAACAATGAAGAAAAAGGTGGTTGATCGACTCAGGAGCATAATTGCATAGAGGGCAAAGAACTGAGGGAATGTCTAAGCCCCTATCATCCAGATTTGTTAACAGAGGCAACCTATTGAGAGCCAATCTAGCTTCAAACAAAAATGTTAATCTTCCTATGAATTAAAGGGTTCCATTAGTGCGTTTTTCCCATGTTGTTTTCCCTAAGGGTGATGCCATCAATCATCTTGGACAAATGCTTCACAATGAAAGCATCTCCAGAATCTAACAGCCAATCTCACCCATCATTAGAACCATCACGTAGAGATATGTCGCAAACCAACGAATCCAACAGCCAATCCTCATGTGGCGTAAATATTGTGAGATAGTTAAAATTGTCGTTCTAAAATAATTATTTTTGTAGAGGAACTAGTTATGCTGTCTTAGTTATCCATATCCTATATTCCTTTCCAAATGAGTTGAAGAAGGTATCTTAGTTATTTTTTTTTTCTGAAGAACTAATTATGCTATCTTTGAGTGTGTTTGGTTTTTCAAAAAAACTAGCCTCTTACCTCTTGTCCAGCCAAACGCAATCAGACTTTTTGTTGTTTGTTTTTTAATTTTGAGTCAAACCCTATTAGATATATTTCCTGTTACCCAGTAAGAAATGATGGGACCTTTTATTTTAAAACACACAAGAGTTCTCAACCACATACATTTCATATAGACTCAAATGAAACAACTCGACAAACAAACTAAACAACTCAAATGAAACAACTCGACATGCAAATGAAACAACTCAAAAAAAAACAACTCGACAAACAAACTAAATAATTCAAACGAAACAACTCGAAAAGCAAATGTAATACACGACATAGACCATAACAAACATCGCCCATTCATTTTTTTATGCTACTTCCCGCTTTGCTAGAACCTGCACCATCTTTTCCCTTCCTTGCTTTCCTTTGCTTGATATGTTCACAGTAGCTTCGAGATTTGTTACCCTATTTCCCAGATCATCAAGTTTGGTGTCTAACGTGCTTTCGGCTTCAACGTCACCTCCAGCATCATTAACTTGAGCGTCCAAATACTCTTTATAGTACGGCTTTTTCCTCAACCATTCCAGAATCTGGTCTCTCATCTACGGTGCATAGTTCTTATAAGAACCATATTCATCATTAATTTCCCAGCCATATGTATTAAGAACTTCATTAAAGAGGAGCTCATGTGATAAAACATTTGACCACTCCTCTTTCGGCGTGTAACCATCCATTGTTATGTGTGTTTTGTGAGAATTAACAATCGGGTTTTGTGAGAATATATGTGCGTTTTGCCAAGTTAAGGATGATTCGGTATATATAAGTAAAAAATTGTCAGGACAAAGGTAAAACGAGGCAGGAAGATAATCCCGACGACGTGTCGTCGGTACAAAACAAGCGGGAAAAAAGCCCGCCCAATTATTCGCTATTATTCACAAGCGGGGGAAGCCAAAATTTGTCTAAATACGTACGTGTCGTCTGTACAATAACACTAATAACAAAGGCAAACGCTAATCGAATGCTAATCAAAAGTTAATTACAATAATTTTTTTAGTTTATATGTTACCGAAAACATGGCGTCGGCAACATCTTGGCCAGGCAAAATCCCGCCCAAATTTTCGCTATTATTGGAGAAGTCAAATTTGACCAATATGGTCCCGACGACATGACGTCGGGATTTTAAAATCCAGAAAATTCAACGCTGGCTTGGCTCGGTCAAGCGTAATTTTTGTCGTTTAGTGTAAAATGCCAACGCTCTTTTGTCGTCGGGATTTGTTCGTAGCCAGTTCTCCTTATTCTAGTAGTGGGCCCCACGATTTGATATTTACTTTGCTGGGAAGATCCTTGTTCCAGCGTATTTGATCATCTTGTGTAAAGAGGTAGACATAGTCAATTGTCCTTCAGAGGAGACAGTGAATAACATTGAGAGATTTATTGCATTCCTACAAATAACCTATCGATCACCTATTTCATTATGCAGATAGATAAGGATATGATTTTGCAACAAAACTACTGTGATAACATTTGTACATCACTGATCACACTATGAAGCAAATTAAAAGGCCCAAGTACAAAGCTAAAAGAAGCTTAAGAGAACGATTAACAAAACTTGTCCGTGGGGTACCAATCGCAGAAACAAGAAATTGATCCCAGGAACATAAAGTAAGTCCAAAATTACAACAATAACATTGCCACGTGCTATCCATGATATCCTAGATGGGTGTTATTCCCAAACTTGTTACAACACTTAAGATATATAAGGGGTGGCAACCTTGCCACACCTTACCTCAACATTAACTAAAATCAACCAATAAGATGGTCACAACACATTTCATACCTAGCAATGCCTCAACATGGATTTTAAGTGGCAATCTTGCCTCAACATGATATCAAGCCCAACATTCCAATATTAATTGATGGCCAACGTCCCTTTTTTTTTGGAAAAGATCTCACCGAATCGGTGAGAAATACCAATTGTGGCACCGCTGTGGACATGCCGATTGGGTGGCAGCCCATCTTGCCGATCGGCAAGCTTTGTCGAAGCCCATTTGCCGAAAGGTTGCCAGTCCCCTAAGATAAATCTTTTAAACAAGCAATGAAAACTAAATGCATAATATATTATGTAATATATATATATATATATATATATATATATATATATATATATATATATATATATATATATATATATATATATATACTAGTTTTCTAAGCCCGCCCGATGGGCGGGCATGATTTGTAATTTTACGTTTTAATTTAAAAGTTTGTACATGAAATGTTTTTTGTAATTTTAATTTGAATTTAATGATGTATGAATATTTGTTATATATACATTTTAATTTAGTTAGGGCATGACTTGTAAGCCATCCCGGGCATATAAGCCCGGCCGTTGAGCGGGCATGACTTATAATTATTGTTGGCATTTGTAATTTTCATTTTAACCCAACATCGCCTATTATGACCCATACTAAATAATTACCCGTTGAAACCCAACTTATACACTTTTCTTCACTTTTCTAAACATGAAATATTATAGAATAACATTAGGTACTATACCTGTACAACACGTTGTTGGCGAGCTTCTTTATTTTGTGCAACACGTTCAACAATTGTTAGATAATGTGTCAACTTGCGAGGATGATCAATGCCTTCATCCATTTAATAGAAATTCTTGCAGACATCATAGTTAAATTTCATAGCGCCAACATCAAGCCATAATAGGTCATGTAAATTTGAAGTTCGTAAAGTCAAAGCTGGAATCTTTTTGGATTGATGGAGTAAAAATTTTACGTAACTCTCACGTTCTCATTTAGTATATCATTTATATTGTTCTTAGCGTACTTAGAAATGTTGATATTGTCATGTCACTGTTGTTAGATATAATAAATTAAAATTTTAAGTTCCAGGATCAAGTTTGATTTAACCATAGTGAACATATAATACTTACTTTCATGTAACTGGATCAACACAATGAGAAGTTTTTGATATAACCGATTAAATGATCAGCCTCAATATCAGATTTAATGGTTTCACTCATTCCGTGTACCTATAAAAATATTTAATATAATATAAAGAAGGCCATTAAACATATAATGAAACTAATTTTTTAATATTGATACAGCAAATGCTATATATTATACTAATTACGGATAATATGTAAATAGGTTTTGAGAAAATTAAAACAACTACTACTACTAAAAAAAAAAAAAAAAAAAAAAAAAAAAAAAAAAAAAAAAAAAAAAGTGTAATGTATCATGCATATATACCAATGTTCATGGAAACTACACATTGTCACTTCGTCCATCATAAATTATGCATATTAGTGCCTCGAACCGCAATTGTTCTTCTAACTTTGCGACAATCTATTCCTTTTTCAATTACTCATCCTTTTTAGCAGCTCAAGCTCATCTTTCGACAATGTATTAATTACCTCCTTTAGTTTGATACTTTCGATGCTAATGCTTTTTTTTAATAGATAAATATCCAAACCCCAACCCGTTTTAACATGCCAAAAGGCTTGTTGTTGCCCCAATCGTTTTGACCCGTTAATTAGCACATTCGTCTTGCCAACTCTAATTCGCTGACCTACATTAGTCACCGAATCCATCATTGTCAAGTATCTTTTGGTTTATGAGTATCGTTAGCATACTTTTCTTTAACAAAAGAAGGGTGTTAAATGTTTTTATTATTGATTGTAAATGAATGATATATTTAGAGATACAATAATTGGAAAACAAAGACGTAATGAGGCTTATGAATATTGTTGATAAAAAAGCTAATAAATAATAAGCTATAAACCCTTTCACATTAGCTATTACATCAATTCAATCACAAATAACACATCAATACCTAAAATAAACAATGGCTAAAACCCTTCCTATAGGACTTCTTGTGAATGTGTAAACTACTTACTGGTGCAGTAGCCTATTCCAAACAGACTTAACTTAGGCAGTGAGTTGATATGAACAGTGGGAGTCCACTTTAAACACTCTTCATATCTTTTACAGCCTGATCCGAGCACACTTTATTTTTGCAGCACCAAATTTGATTCAAAGAATACATGTACCTGTTACAAATTAAACTTATTAAAAAAATACATAAAACTCCTAATAGTGACGCCCTAGTAGGCTTAGTGAAAAACTCCAAATAGTTACATATTATTATATCCTAAATGGCTGGACATGGTGCCACCAAACCGAATATTATGCCTTTCGACTTATAAATATATAAGTAACTTGTGTATTCTAAGTTTGCTACAGAGGGGGTGTTTGGCATAAACAAAAATAGATAAATTAAGCCTCTAATATATTTATCAGAAGTATTAGTTTTGAAACTAAAGCTTCTCACAACTATTTTGTTTTTTAATTTTCCAATTTTATGCATCTTTATTGTTTATATAACATTGCTTGAAACTGAAAAAAGAAAAAGCAAGAAGATAACATTGAAAACCAAGCTTACTTATCTTAGGATTGAACCTCCTACCTTCGGTTAACTTAACCAACTATGGATGGCTAGGGGTGTTTGGATGCTGCTGTGAAGGAGTGTTTGGCTGCTGCTGTCCAGGATGTTTGGTTGCTGTCAGAAGGGTGTTTGGTTGCTGTTGTCAGGGGGTGTTTGACCGTTGTCACTGTTTGGATGGTTGCTGTGAGGGGGTGTTTGGATACTATCATTAGTTGAAGACCGGACCATCGCCTATATCACAAACACATAGTATAAAATTAATCACTCATAGATTCAAAGATAGATATGATAGATATGAAAATTAATCACTCATAGTAGAAAATTAATCACTCATATATCATAGATATGAAAGATCAAAAATAGATTCAAGAGTGGGTAAATAAATTTTTGGAGCTTAATATGATGTGGCTCGAATACATTATTAACCGTTAGCCAAACGTCCTATTTTGCCACCTCTACATACGATAGTCTATTCTTTCTTGTAAGTTGCATATCTAGTGTGACAATATACCTTCATTGAATTATAGGGTATGGATCTTAAGCTCCAAAACATTTCATAATAACGAATATGTGTTTTCTTACTGATATCTCTACATATCGAAAAGTAACTTGTGACTTTGATAAAATTTGTCATTTTACATAAAACATATTTTTTGAAATATGACCAATCAGGTTGGATTACGCGTTGAACCAAAATATTTTAGTACTGTTAAAAGATAGCCGAGCGTGTTTGGGTTAAAATGCCGACAATTGATAAAGTTACTGTTACGTCATCATTGTGACCACGACCTCGTCGAATTATCCGTAAATCACAAGTTTAACTGAAATGGATCAAATGAAGAAAATTTTGAATGAAAAATTATCCGTAAATGCTACAATTTCCTCCCATATTTGCAACTTTTGTATAACATATAATATAAAGTTTTCAAACTTGAAAGTAATGAGTTAAATTATTATCACTACTAAAAATAACACCTACTTTAAATGTCAATGTGATAGCAAATGACATGTTACATTGATATGCTAAAATGAAATAAAAAAAGACAAATTTACAGCTAGATATCCCAAAGGCCTGCTCACTTTCCAAACATCCAAAATTGGCCACATGATAAACCTGATTAACCATTTAAGTATACTAACTTCTGATTTACAATTCCCATACCACAACTTTTGCAAATTGGGTAATCAAGTACGCAGTCTTATTTTTCACATGTCTCAGGACCAACAATTATTCCATTTTGACAATTGTCAAAACAACTTCCTAAATTCTAAACCAACCATTATTCTATTACAACGTACTAAAATTAAACAACATATCACACTTTTTTGTTTTACATTTTACTAAACCAAACTGATATAACCATTCTAGCTTATTTCATTGCGCTCTTGGATAGTGATTGCATTATACACATAAGAGGTCACCTTGACATAGTAGTTCCTCGTGTTCTATGAGTTATTAAAATATGAAAAGAAACTATGGTTTATCTCTTTAAACAAACTTCAAATGGGTGAAATGGTTTATATTTTATAGAATACTGGCTAAAACTAAAATGGGTGAAATGGGTCAAAGTCCAAACAGTGGGATTAGCTCAAAGGTGGCTTATGTTTGTTAAAAACCGTGAGATATTCTGGTATTTCTTTAAGCATGTAATGTCGAATGATTATTCCTTTATCAGTGATGGCAACGTCAGCTACCATGAGTTCACACTACAAACATATGGAAATATCAGGACACGAATATGTATGTTCTATTACAACATAGTGTCTATTACCTTCAAGCATGATTTTGTTGTTTTTCCTAGCACCACCACGCTACCCTGGCCTGTTAACATATCTTTCTCGTCCTGCCCTATTTTCGTCAATATTTCACCAAGCAGACGCATTATAATGTAAACCACCTCTCCTTGTTGGTGCTTGAAGCAGCCCTTTTGCCATACCACCACCTTTTTGATACTTGAAATTGTCATCCTGCATCCTACCACCTTGATTGTATCATTGGTCATCACCCCATAGCATAATCTTTGATGCTCTGTTATGGCCACACATTCAGATGTTGTCTGTGAGAAAAAGTAGTATATGTAATTTAGTTCAATTGTGTATAAAAATAACTGGAAGAAATAGATGCCAACTGTTTGCTGTATATGTATTTTAGTACTTCTGTAGTGGCAACCATCTTACACGTGTTGGTACAGTAACCGATTCCCTGTTGCAGCAAATTTCCCTGCTCGTAAACTCAACATAACCCATCATCAATAAAACCGTAACATCCTTAACCAAACTCATCTTCTTCTCACCTAAACTCTAAACACATCTGCAAGAAACAACAATATAAACCCTCAAACCCAATGTATTAGCAAACTTTACACATAAATCAACAATTAAATATAAACATATAATTAATTATGGACATCATAATCAACAGATCCTTCCCGATCTTCTGTCAATAAACATCGACCTCTGGTTGCCCAGCCAATTTCTTGCAATCACAGAAAAAAATGGCAATGAAATCAAATGTTAATTCAGGGAACTCACTTTTCACTAAAGCATCAAATGGTTTTTTAATTTCTTGTCGAAAGCCTCCATCTTCTTGGCTCATTCAAAGAACATCATAGTATAAGTTTAACAATCACCATAAACAATTTTTTTTCATGTAGAGGCAGCATGTTAGGATCAGTGTATCCATGTTCGTCTGTATTTTTTTCAGCAAGGTCCAATAAGTGCAGTGGCAACATCATCGAAGAATGTTGCTCTAGCTTCGGCTGTCTGATCAGGCATGTTTGTAGCCAATAAATAACTGTTGAGAGGCTTATTAGATATTTGCAATATTAAACAGTCTTCAACTGATTAATTGATCCACAAATGATCATATAGTCTAAAACATAACTTCTTTAACCAAACATTAAAACTGATATTATGACATTAATTCTCAACATCTATTACTTTCAAATGCAAATCCAAACACCCCTTACGGCCCTAAATATGTTAACAAATCATTGAAACTAAATAAAACTCACCAAGAAATCATTGTTTTAAGATTCATTAATACCACATATGTTCAAAGCAGATGACTAACCTGCAAAGAAGACGTAAAAGAAGATGTTAGATCGTCCTGATATTATGATTAGCATGAGAAGTTTTCGATTTAGGGTTTTGTGTTTTTTGGAAGGGTAGCGAGATTGATAGGAGATTGAATAGAGGTTTAGTTATGTGGCTGTGTTTTTTCTCTTAATGTCTCCTTATGTGTTTTTCCAAGTTACCTTTATAGATTATAAGTTGCAAATTAAGTTCCAAGTAATATGTTGGTGTAATGGTAAAATGTATGTCAAACATATGCACAACCCATGTTCGAATCCCACAATTGTAATTTTTAACAAATTAATCCGAATTTTAGAATTTGATGGAATTGCTTACATGGACAAAAACAATTTCGAAATTAATTATAAAAATACAAAATAAATTTAAAAAATTGCTTACATGCGAGAATGTGATGACATGGCTGATGACATGGCTGATAATGAATTACTGGGCATTGACTGGGCAATGAGGTGTCATTTTCTTCAAATGCCTCCTGTTATATATAATGTAGATATATATATATATATATATATATATATATATATATATATATATATATATATATATATATATATATATATATATAAATTCAATGGGAATAGATGAAGCAAATTTAGCGATTTAATGGGGTATATATCAGTGACTGTGCCCTAAGGGCACAAGTTAAGCACACAAAAAATACATAGCGACTCACGAAAAAGTACTCAAGGACCCATAAATTTTGTGTCTCTATGAGTACTTTTTTATAGGCCCTTCAATACTTTTTGTACTTTTTTTTGTGTGCCTAACTTGTGCCCTAGGCCACAAGTTAGAAAAACCCTTTTAATAAAGTTATAGCCGTTTTTTTTTTTTTTTTTTTTTTTTTTTTTTTTTTACCACATATCTCATAATATATCTCATAAATGCGTCAAATGAGGTTTAAAACTACAACATCTAGGTTGGTGGGCAACTCACATAACACTAGAGTAAAGGCCTTGGGTTCTAGTCAACTGAATTACATAGTATATCAAAATTACATAATATGAAGTCCGGGAGGCTGCAGGTACTATGGATCCTCTTACTCCCAATCGGCTTGCCTTCCCAGGTCTCGCCAGTGTTGTCTGTAGGTCGTGATGTGCCTTGAGATCCCCCCCCCCCCCCCCGGTGGGGAATCCGCTCCCGGGTCTTCGCTCTGCTGCGTCTGGCCCGTCCTCTAGGTACCTTTGGAAGGCAGGGAGTGTGACAACGTACACGCTTCCCTTTACTCCATACCATAGGGCATTTTCATCAGTTGCAGGGTTTGGTGCCCGAAATTGATTGGTTCATTTGGATCTATAGTAACACTTGTTGTATGCATGCAGATGAGTTGCACTTACTAACAAAAGTCTTGGCAAAACAGGTTTTCAAACTTGATCGGTAAAAAATAAGCATGTTGGTTAATGCTCATCTACATTTCCCCTCATAGATTTTTGGTGGATCATTATGATGTTAGTCACTTACTCGCATGATTGGTTAAAGCTGTTTTTCATAAAGCTTATTTGTAAGTTTGTAACACACATGAGTTCATTAATTTTTGAGTAAATAACATGGGACGTCCTTTTGGCCAAACCACTGTAACACACATGAGTCCATTACCTGACACCACCATAGCCATCATCGCCACCAAAGAGACTGCTAATGTTACTTTCTTCTAGCTTACGAGCAATTTGTGCAAAAGAATAGTTTCAGGGTCTGTGCATGTACACTTTTGGACAAACCACTGGGACCGTGTAGTTTACTTTTAGTCTTTTTCATGCACAAGATGCTTTATATAAATTTCCTTTTTGGTTTTGAATATGCTTAACATCCCTAAAACTTGGGAGCTGAGGTTAGGTTCAAAATTCTTAGTATACTAACCATGAAACTTATTCTTCAAAGAGAATACAAATACTTTAAGCTAATAGATGTACAAAATGATTAAATTATACGAACCATAGTCATCTCAATGCTATGTAGTAATAATGACAACAATAATAATATTCAGCAAGTCGGGATGATTTGATTTAGACGACAACATTCGTTGACAATTGCCGTGTCAACATATACACCAAGAATTTTTCAGTCACATATGTGTGCGCAACAACAAATCTTTGATATAACCATGCTAACACGAATTGCAGCACATGACGACCTTCTCTGATTGCCACAATGGTACACATTGCGGCAAAACCATACCACGTGAACAATTCGGGTTCAAGCATAGAGAATGCTACATAGGGAGATAGGATCCCAGTGAACTTATAGAGTATTTTGAAAATGAGAGTTTTCCAATGATTGTGTTGTACATCTGAGTACACCCACATTGCTGCAACAGCATTTATCTTTAGGGCTGCTAAGGAGATTAACAAACATCTCCTATTTCCTTTAGTAAATTCAACCTTTTGGCTTATAGTTGCCACCAATATTCCGTCGACTGCTGCAGATATGCTATATAGTACCACCCTATGAGGACAGATAATATTTCTTTCGTCACATTCAGATTAATAACATATTTGTAAATTTAATGGTTATAGATACACTGGTAGCGCCAGCTCGACCGTAAACTAGCTAAAGCATAGGCTTTATTTAGGCTTCGCAAATTTCAAAGCCCAGATTCCAGTATTTCCTTAATACATTTATTGTGTTAAGGAAAATATCATTTCTCTTCACATGTACAGTAATAATCTTTTGAATCTAGCAATATGCTCTACTTCAAATAACAAACATAGCTACTTTCCTATGCCAATACAGAACTATAAGTCACTCACACATCTTCAATTATTCGACTCTTCCTAGTTTTAGGTTGTTTCAAACAAAGTTTATACGAGTACTTCCATTTCTACAATTAAGTTATGTACGTGTTAAATGATATATATTAATTATATATAGATTAAAAATGGACAAATAAATCACTATTGAGTCAGCCTAAAGCTATGATTCTGGTAACACAGAATTGCAAACAAAAAGACAGAGTAGAAAGTAGAAAGTGTAACAAAATCACAAAGGGGCCTTGGAATTTTTCTTAAAGCAATAACAAAAACATGATACACAAATAAATATTTGTGAGTCATCAGATTAACCAACATGTACTCATGACAACAAAACTGGAGAAAAACAAGTACCCCGAGACACATGTTGAAATAGACGAAATTCCGAAATTGAGTTATTAAACTCATAAAACATATATGATACTAATCTTGAAATAGATTGAGAGATTTCTAGCAGATTATGGTAGGATTCCCAAATAAACATATGTACGTACTGTAGCTAAACCATGTATTTTATATTCAGATATTGGATAGCGGAGATAGGTTAGATTGCAAGATTATCCCACTTTAGCTTAACAATTTATTTACTAGTCTACATGATGAAAAGCTAGAAAGATGATTTATGTCTACATAAACAGCATGAATTAACTAATTAAGTACTCATGTTTTATAGTGTTATAAACTTATTTAAGGCCCCAAATCGAAAGCTCCCTTAAGGCCTTCTAAATCCTCAAAACGCTCGTATCTTATTCCTTACAACGAATAAATCAACCGGCATAAAAATTAGGAGATACAAATTTGAATGCATATCTTGCTTCTATATAAAGAGTGTATCATTTAGTCTTTAATTTTAAGAAGTATAAACTTTGATCTTAATATTACAAATACGTACTTTAAGCCAATATGGATGCTACATCGATAATAAAAATAAATGTTTTTCTAACAACAATCCTATAGGTGTTGTTTAAACTTAGTTAAAAATGTTTTCAAACATGAAATAAACATTTCTATAAATACATGACTTAAATACATATAATTAAGATAAGTGAGTTTCAATAAAGTGTATATATTAATATCAAGTAAGTTTATACTTGAAAATGTTTTTAATTAAGAAAAACTTATACAATACACATGGGTTGTTGTTAACAAAACCTAAAAAATAAATACTATGATCATAATGAGAATTTATATTACCTTAACTAAAAACAATGAAACTTGCGAATATGAATATCCACATTATTATTATTTATCTTAGTTAATTGAAAAATTAACGTCTTGCAATAATAATTAAGTTTCATTTATAATTTAATAATTTGTTTGATAATTAAAATATTAATTATATTCTTTTAAGTATAAAAATAATCATTTAGAGGTGATCAAATTATTTGTTGTTTGAAAACACAACAATTGTTCACCAGAAAATTTATTTACACGGATACCAGCCGCCGAAACGAACAAATATCTAGTTACTTAGCTAGTAATACAGTTACAAGTCAAAAGTTCTTAATATTATAATATAAATTTAAAGTTAGTCAAAACGAATTAAATCATTCAAACGTTAAAATATCGGTTATGCTTTTCTTGAGTATAATAATGATAATTTAGGGTGGTCAATATATGTTGAGATGTTAACGGTATAGTTTGCTAAGGTGGTGAGAAAAGAAGTGTTGTCTCAAGATGATGAATTCACGACCACATTAAACGAAAATATCATCTGAAAGAGATGATGGTATAATATGGGGTCTCCCCCTCCGGTAGGATCAGAAAAGGTTGCATTAAAGTTTCGTTCAGTTAATAACATGGTAATTGATCACATACAAGGACATTTTACATAAATGGCAAAATAGAATTTTCTATTATGGAAAAGGTCGCATAGGTATACTACCACCTAAAAGACACGAGACGCGTAATATTATGGTGCAAGTGAGTGTTGAAAATACATAACACATCAAATAGTGTGGTGATGATCGACTTGTAAACCACGGTGGTGGTTGCAAATTAAATTGTGAAACGGTGTTGGAGGTTGTGAGTTGTCAAAAGGCGTCGTGCAGTGTTGGTGGTTTACTAGCTTGTAGAAGTACATTTTCCGTTATGTTGGATGCATGGAAATAAGAAAAGGGTGAACTTACCTGAGATTGAGAGCATTCGGATCCATGAAAATTAGTACGCTGCTACATCCTCCTTTGTTCGATTGCTACAACTTAAATAGATCACAAAATCGTACTTGGGGATCATCAATCTTTTCTCTTCTTGCTTGGTCCACATGCTGCGAAAAAGAAGAGAGCATTTCCCAAACTAGCATTATCGTGAACATCTAAACGTCTAAAGTGGTGTTGTAGGTTCACACTTGATTACAATGAAGGACATTGAGTATCCTAACATATACAAGTATGATTATGATTATTATTTATACTGTATAAACAGGTATGTGTTGTTTTTTTATTATTGGTTTTTCAAAAGGGTATGCCGGGTTTTTTTTAAGGTGTCGTGAGTTATTGTTTTGGGTGTAGTATCGCGGCATGCAGGGCATTTCTTAGTGGAAATTCTTATGTCTTGTAACTTTCAAGTGTTCATTGTTCATTGTCCATGTGTGTGTCAAAATGTTAGACCCCGTTTCAATTAAGTTAACAACTATTTCAAGTATAGTTTTACATAGAAATACATCAAGCAAAAACCAGCTGGTTAAAAATTCGATCCATGCACATGCTGACACATGCATGTTTCCCTTTTCGATTTGCGTCAGGCACCCAATTAAGTGGCATTTGATGTGTTATCCTTTTCTACTATTACCAATTTTGGTTTTAGACAGGAGCATACGATCCCTAGGTGTGTCAAGCGTGACATGGACTGGATGCAAACATGTCCAGCCATATAGAAACATATGTTATTGGTTTAATTAGTACTACCTCCGTCCCATTTTAATTGTCCGTGGGCCCGAATTTGACCGTAAATATTTTTGTTTGTATTATATAACACTTGATGAAATTTATATCATTGAAAAGTTCGTTAAACGAACTTTTCAATGATATAAATTTCATCAAGTGTTATATAATACAAACAAAAATATTTACGGTCAAATTCGGGCCCGCGGACAATTAAAATGGGACGGAGGGAGTACTAATTAGCCGATAGATAGTTGGTCAAGCTCGGTATGTGAAGTCATGGTCCATTAGGGTTTACTCATGTAACCTTTATATAATATGCATGAATAATAACTATAAACTGCGGGGTTTACAATGTCTAACATACTATCGGAGCGGTTTTGATCCTCACCTCAGACCTAGGTGGATAAGTTGAGCCGCCTCCCCCTAAGCCGCCCGTCAAACCCTATCATACAAACCCTAGTTTGCTGTCATTTATCAAACACAAATCTTCGGCTGCCATTATTTTTTATTTTTTATTTATTTTAAGGTAATCAAGAAGAGGATCCAATATCTGATCACACGCAGAGTACTTAGAAAAGTACAAGGAGAACCCACAACTGTTTAGATACTTGGCTTGATCCATAGTATTTTGACGATCATATTTGGTTGCAAAGGCATAGAACAACGATTAAATATGTCTTTGCTGGTTATCTTGGGAACAATCTTTTGGGGAGGGGGCCCATTTATTACTTTCGTGGAAAGACAAATACGTCTTTTGTCAATTGATTTTGTGCAGTTGACTTGTTGAAATTCTGTTAGGATATCCTTGAAGAAGTGATATTTGGAAAGTATTGGCGCAGGTTTATAGGCGAAAAAATAGAAACTATAAAAAATAAAATAAATTGTTTTATTATTTGTTACGAGTGGACTAAATTTTATTTTATTATCATTATTATTATTATTTTAATTTACTTCTCTAGTTTTAGTTTTCGCGATTTCGCTGCGGGAGTATTAACCGATAGATAGTTGGCCAAAACCTTATATGTGGGCTTACACTCTGTTTCCGAGTGTAAAGTGGAAAGAAGAGAAATGAATGTTATAAAAAAGAGAGAAAAAAAGAGGAGATGGAAAAGTTTTGATTTTTAATTGTGTGTTTCCAAGTTAAAAAGAAGAGAGAAAAAATGGTACCAAATTAAGCCTAAAATTTCACTTTTCTCATCATCTCAATTTGAGAAGAAAATTAGGAGGAGGAATTTAGCATAATTTTCTTCCCTCTTCTCTTCTCTTCTTTCCAAAAAAATCTCAGGAACATGATTATTTTTTAATTTCCTCTTCACTTCTCTTATTTTCTTTCCAAAAAGAAACTCAGGAACAGAGTGTAAGGTCCATTAAGGTTTACTCATATAACCTCTATATAATGTACATGAATAATATTTATAACCTACGGGTTTACAATGTCTAACAATTAATTGGTGAACATGTCTATCAATTCTAACAATCATACTTTATTACAAGTCGGGGATGGTGACGGTGATTGTGGAATTAGCGAGTTATTACAATTTTGTGTTTCATACACACGGTAATGAAACAAAAGACTCCCTCCGTCTCATATTGACAGTCCAGTTTGACTTTTTCAAGTATTTTTTTTTTTTCAATTTTGATTTTATATATTTTTATTTGTGTTATATGCAATATTTGATAAAAATTATACCAATAAATATATATTTAAAAATTAAATTTATTCATATATTTTGCATCAAGTATTATATACACAAACAAAAATATTTAAGATTAAATTAAGAAAGAAAAACTTGAAAAGGTCAAACTAGAGAGTCAATATGGGACAAGAGGGAGTAAAATGGTTGGGGTTACAATTATAATATATAGAGAGTAAGAACTTTAAAGGTGCGTTTAGTTAGGGGAAAACACCTTTGTTATTCACAAAATATTTTGCGGAAAACAACGGAAACACATATTGCGTTCAAATATGCGTTTTCTAACAAAAGATTTTGCAAAACACAAACTCTCTTATTTCTAACTTAATAGGGAAAATTACAAAACAAATTTTAGTTGTTTTCCTTTGTAACGCACAACCCTTCCTCCCCTTCTTCAAAATAGAAAATACAAAAATCAACTAAACGTCTTTTCTATATTTTCAAATGTTTTGTGGAGATAAATTTTCCTTCCAAATTTTTACGAAACCAGAAATACAAAACAAGATAATTTTTTCTCTAACGAAACGCACCCATCTTTGCTTGCAAAATTGTTTCTATGTCTTTTCATTTTCTAACACATGCATGGATTGAAAATCTTGAGTTGAATATCAAAACCATATATAACCGTTAACATTGCGAAATTATTAGGAGGTAGTAAGGAAGCTTCTGTGTGTTTCCCGCTTAACAGGCTGGATACCAACGGAAGGAAGACAAGTAGACAACCAATAGAATGATTCAAAATAAAGAGCTATATATATAGTAATTACTTAAAAAATACCAAGCAAAAAAACTTTTTCCTTCAGTTATTACTATAAATGGTCAAAAGAAACAATTAAAGCAAACAACCCTTAGCTTACGAGTTACGACACTGAATTCCAGTTACCACCTTAAAAATTGGTGGAGTCAAGAAATGTTGTCCAAGGTTGCCAGGTTGAGTTGTAACGTAAATCATGTTATCTAAAGTGATGGATTTTTTTTTTTTTTTTTTTATCATACTGTACAATAGATATGACGTATATATGTGTTCATACAAAACGTGTATATAATTCATCTTGTATTTTTTTTTTAATTATTTATTTTTTTTATTATTATTTTTTTCTTTTGGTGGCTATCAGCTATCATTGCATGCAGTTTCGATAAACTTATACGTTAATGGCGACAACTTTTATATATATATATAATAAATTAATGGTTTTATAGTGACGAATTCAAGAATGCCAATAGCTTTGGGACAGTTTTTAGAAATAGGATGTATTTCTTGGCCACTAAGTCCACAACTACATTTAATTAGTTTCAATGCGTGTGATATACAAATAACAAATGCCAATTTCTTGGCTTCGTTGGTCAGTATGTCTGTGTCTCTTGTTTGTCGGCTTTAATTTTTTGTTAAAACAAAAGCCACACAATGTGCCCAAAAAAACCACAACATTAAACCCCACAACGGTGACACCCCACTAGGAACTGATAGAAAAGACGGAATATAGTGTATTTTTCGTTGGGGATTTCCTGGAAAAAATCATCGGCTCTTCCTTCGATTTCGTATAAAAGATATCCAGTCTGTCAGAGTAGAAGTTAAAGAGGGTATTTATACTCGTCGTGTCCTTTATATGGATATTAAAGGCCAGGGAGCCATTCCATTGACTCGTGTTGATGAGAATTTTACTCCACGGGAAATGGAACAAAAAGTTACTGAATTGGCCTATTTCTTACGTGTACCAATTGAAGTATTTCAAGAAATGAGTCGACAAATGCATGCTTTCTCAGTAGGAGGGCAAAAACGCAAGAATCCTCTTTTTCTATAACATAACTTAATTGAAATTTCTTCAGAACATCCATTCGAGTCAAAGCAGACATATATGGAACAATTAAAAAAAATAATAAAGAGTGAATAGATTCATAGATTCGGTAACTTGTAATAGAACTGATCATGCGTGAGAGAAATATTAGATTACATAAAGTCGACGAATAAGATTCATTAACAATTCACAGATGAAAAAATGGCAAAAAAGAAAGCATTAACTCCTCTTTTCGATCTTGCATCTATAGTATTTTTGCCTTGGTGGATTTCGCTCTCATTTCAAAAAGGTATGGAGTCATGGATTACAAATTGGTGGAATACTAGGCAATCCGAAACCTTTTTGAATGATATTGAAGAAAATAGTATTCTAGAAAAATTCAAATAATTAAAGGAACTCCTCCTCTTAGAGGAAATGATCAAGGAATACTCGGAGACACATCTACAAAACCTTCGTATAGGAATTCACAAAGAAACAATCCATTTAATCAAGATACACAATGAGGGTCGTATTCATACGATTTTGCACTTCTCGTAAAATATAATATGTTTCATTATTCTAAGTGGTTATTCTATTTTGAGTAATAAAGAACTTGTTATTCTTCACTCTTGGCTTAGGAATTCCTATATAACTTAAGTGACACAATAAAAGCTTTTTCTCTTCTTTTATTAACTGATTTATGTTTCGGATTTCATTCACCCCATGGTTAGGAACTGCTGATTGGCTTTGTCTACAAGGATTTTGGATTTGTTCATAATGATCAAATTATACCTGGCCTTGTTTCCACTTTTCCAGTAATTTTAGATACAATTTTAAAATATTGGATTTTCCGTTATTTAAATCGCGTATCTCCGTCACTTGTAGTGATTTATCATTCAATGAATGATTGAAAAATTATCTACCTAATCTAATTATAATGTTTCTTATTACTTTGCAGTTGTACATAAACAAAGCATTAAAAAAACTTTATATTTCTACTCATCACGGAGATTCATCCTATATTCCTATATATTAATCTAGTCAAATTATTATTATTCCAGTAAATAACAAAATCGTGGATAGGAAACTCCATTAGTGACCAACCCCAATTTATTGTAGACATTTTCGAGATCAATTGTTAGACCATGAAAACTAGAAATACCTTTTCTTGGATAAAGGAACAGATTACTCGATCTATTTGCATATCGCTCATGATATATATCATAGCTCGTACATCCATTTCAAATGCATATCCCATTTTTGCACAGCAGGGTTATGAAAATCCACGAGAAGCCACTGGACGTATTGTATGCGCCAATTGCCATTTAGTTAATAAACCAGCGGATATTGAGGTTCCGCAAGTTGTACTTCCCGATATTGTATTTGAAGCAGTTGTTCGAATTCCCTATGATATGCAACTGAAACAAGTTCTTACTAATGGTAAAAAGGGGTTTTGAATGTAAGGGTTGTTCTTAGTTTACCAGAGGGTTTTGAATTAGCCCCTCCCGATCGTATTTCCCCCGAGATAAAAGAAAAGATGGACAATCTGTCTTTTCAGAGTTATCGCCCCAACCAAAAAAAATATATATTCTTGTCATAGGCCCTGATCCTGGTCAGAAATATAGTGAAACCACCTTTCCTATTCTTTCCCCCGACCCCGCTACTAAGAAAGACATCCACTTCTTAAAATATCCTATATACGTAGGCGAAAACAGAGGAAGGGGCCAAATTTATCCTGATGGGAGCAAGAGTAACAATACAGTTTATAATGCTACAACATCAGGTATAGTAAGCAAAATCCTACAAAAAGAAAAGGGAGGGAATACGAAATAACCATAGCGGTTGCATCCGATGGACGTCAAGTGGTTGATATTATCCCTTCGGGGCCAGAACTTCTTGTTTCAGAAGGTGAATCTATCAAATTGGATCAACCATTGACAAGTAATCCTAATGTGGGCGGATTTGGTCAGGGAGATGCAGAAATTGTACTTCAAGATCCATTACATTGATGCATTATTTCATCCTGTTTTAAATTTATAAAGTTGAAGATATTATGACTAACACATACTCACAGGAAGAGTACCCGGTCATGTGAAGTATAGTCTTAAATAAATCCGAGTGTCGTCCCAAAAGCTATTGGTCTAGCGAAACAAGGTAAACACTAAAAGGGTAAATGAGATAAAAAGATATTAAAACATAATTAAATAGAATTAAAATGGAATTAAACAAAATTAAACAGAATTAAAACTAAAGACAAGATAACCAAAAAGGATAACTAATTAAGATAAAAAGGTTTAGTAATTCCTACGTTTATTAACTCTATATAGTGGGTAAAAATCAACTAGACTCATTTGTCAATTCATCTAGTCCTATTTCCCATAGACCCCTACTTCGATATCTAAGGATTTATCCTTAGTGATGAACGGAGGTCTCCGGTAGACTATGTTGAGTCATTAAGCGCCATGTTTAATAGACTTGTTTAGGTGAAACCCGGCCGGTCGAAACTCAGGTTTCCTTTTACTTCTTAAGCAAATTTAATTGATAGGTGATCTTATGGTCAATTTTCACACAAAGAATGGTAGTACTATGGCCAGTTCTTACCAATCCTCGTAACCTACTCGTCTAGGGTCCTATGGTCAATTCTCCCAACTAATAGGTGTATCGAGCTTCAATACTACAAAAACAAAAGGATCTTAAACAAGCAAGGAAAACTTCTATATAGATAAACATAGTAAATCAAACCAAATCTTAATTAACAAAGTGAATTCATCTAAGACTAAACATAAAATGTAATAGAATTCAAACTTGGATTAGACTAGGATTCCTCCTAGCTAATATTGTCTCTTCGGTCTTCTTAAGTCTTCATTCTTCTTCTGGGTCATTCTCCCCAAACCCTAATGAGGTTTTGGGAAAAGGGATATATCTTTATAATGAAAGACTAAGGCGTAGTTTTTATGTGTGTCTATGCCGTAGTCTTTGTTTAACACAACTACGTCGTAGCTTCTTAAGTGGCTATGCCGTAGCTTTCATATAAATTCATTTGCGCCATAGTTGGATGACATGTCATGGCCGTAGAGTTCCAGCTAGCACATCTACACCGTAGCCTTTTGCATACTACGGCGTAGCTTTCTTCAAATAGATATTAGGAATAGTAGCCTCAATATCCAGCTAAGCTGCGATCTTTGTATCTTCAGAATGAGTAGACTACAATTATCAGTAGAGTAAATCCAAATAATCGTCAAAAACATTCATTTGCTCCTTTCTAGTCCTGAAATGGAATATAAAGAAATAAGAGCATAAATGAAGGTATAACGGGGGAAATTGATACTAAGAATATCGGGACAATTTGATGTTATCATACGTGTACAAGGGCTTATTTTCTTCTTCGCATATGTGATTTTTGGTCAAATCTTTTTGATTCTTAAAAAAAAAACAGTTCGAGAAGGTTCAATTGTCCGAAATGAATTTCTAGACTGGCGTATTTATCGACATCACTATGGGTATGGATATTGTTGATATAAATAATGTATAAAAACGTTATTAATATCTTTCGATATCCTTAAGTTTTGACGATCACAAAATATAAGAACATTAAACACAAAGTTAATACGTAAACAAGTTTTAAGCAAGTTTATATCATCTCATCCAACATAATCACTTAAGGTATGAATAAACAAGTGACTAATACATTTAATGATCAAAGGGATGTTTATTTAAGTAATACAAAGTTTATAAAATTAAATAAACTTATTATATATTTTTGAAAAACATTTTTGGTAATAAAGGAAAATGTTTAAGTCATAGTAAATATATATATATATATATATATATATATATATATATATATATATATATATATATATATATATATATATATATATATATATTCAAATTTTTAACCAAAATCAATTAGTTTTTCACCAAATAAACTTTCCCTATAACAAGACAAAGATTCTGGCCGTTACAGCTGGGCAGCCCCCTTAATTTTAAGGGGGCCGGCCATGAATTAAGGGGGCCGGCCACGCTCCTCTGTCAGAATCTGTCAGAAATTTTCTCCTATAAATACCACCTCAAACCTGGTATTTTTCTCACCTCTTGCACGAAAATTTTCAGAACCAAATCTCTCTAAACATCCTCCTAAAAACCCTTTGATCATATAATTGTTAATCCTTGTTTCAAGTGATTCATTCCCTCACCTCTCATCTCTCAAAGTGCAAGAGAAGAATACTCCTTCAACATCAAGTTGTGAAGTATTGTAGATTTGTGTATATAGTCTAGTTGTTGTGTACATTCATTGTAAAGGTGTGATAGTATTATAACTAGATAGATCTAGGAGTAGAAGTTGTGAATAGAAGTAGTGAGATATAAGTAGTGGTGTGAAGAAGAAGTAGTGGAGTAGTGTGAAGTTGTGAAGTAGTAGTGGTGTGTACAATTTGTGAAGAAGGTGTTCCAAGTCGTGAAGAAGTTGTGAGATTGGTTCTAGCTAGGATTAGAACTCGACATTTAGCTTAGTGTCGTTAATTGGTGTAAGAAAAAGTTATGTAAGGTTTTCTCCGCCATAAGGGCGCTTGTTGACATAGTGAAGAAAACTCTCGAGTAGGTGACTCGGGGAGTGGAGTAGGGCAAGGAATGTGTCCTTGTAGTCTAACCACTATAAATCCTTTGTTTCGCGGTTAGATCTTTCCAACTCTAACTTATTACTTAGCTTACTTACTTACATATCGTATATAGCTATAATTGTCTATATTATGCATGAGTTGATTGTACATAGTTAGCTTACTTCGTTATTACTTTTCATACCTCGATATAGTTGTTCATATTGTTCAAGACTTGAGTTCACATAAGATCGAATCAAAGTTTTAAGAGTAAACAAGGCTTTAAAACTAAACTAAGTTTTCATAAATAAAAAGGGACGTAAAAATACTTGTCTATATTGTTATTGTTTACTTGCATAGATATAAGTTCTTATAATTCATACTCATCCATATTGTTATTATTTACTTGCGTAGATATAAGTACTTATAAGTATACAAGTATTGATCTCACATAAACTAGAAACGAAGTTTTGTTTTAAACAACTAAGTTTTCATAAAAATAAAAGGACGTAAAACTATTCAACCCCCCCCCCTTCTAGTTTTCCACAATTGGCATCAGAGCCAGGTCAAACAAGATTTTTAAAATATATTGTATTTTAAAACTTGTATCGATCTATGAAATCGGAAAAATATTTAGAAGGGCAATCTATGCAAAGACCACCACTATTTGAAAGTGATGGTTTTCTTTATTGGAAAAATAGATTCGAAACTTATGTGAAATCAAAAGATCTTGATCTTTGGCATGTCATTACCTTTGGTGATTTCCCCCTATTCAATATAATTTTGAAATTAAAAAGGATGAAATAGTATATTTTGAAAAACAAAATGATAATTTGAAAAAGAAACTAGCAAAAAATAATGAGGCTAAAATGGTTATTTATAATGCATGGTTATTTATAATGCGTTACCACGCAAACAATATGAAAGAATTTTTATGTGTAAAACCGCAAAAGAAATTTGGGATTCTTTATTAATTACTCACCAAGGTAATAGTCAAGTCAAAGATAATAAAATAGATCTTCCTGTTCAACAATATGAACAATTTACGATTCCGAAAGAGGAATCAATTGATAATGCTTTTGCTAGGTTTAATACTATCATCACAAGTTTAAAAGCACTTGATGAGAACTTTTCTAGTAAGAATTTTGTTAGGAAATTTCTTAGGGCTCTTCATCCAAAATGGCGAGCTAAAGTTACGGCAATTGAAGAATCAAAGAATTTGTCAACTCTACAACTTGACGAATTGATCGGTAACTTAAAGGTCTACGAAGAAATAATAAAGAAAGACTCCGAGATGGTCAAAGGAAAAAGGGAGCAAAGCAAATCAATTGCTTTGAAGGCTAAAAAGGACTCTAGTGACGAAGAATGCTCAACCTCCAAAAGTGACGATGAAGAGTATGTTATGGCCGTACGAAACTTCAAGAAATTCTTCAAAAGACGAGGAAGATACGTTAAGCAACCATATAATGAAATAAAGTGTTTTAAGTGTGGAGATCCAAATCATCTTATTGAAGAATGTCCGAAATTGTCAAGAATTCAAAACCACAAGGCCTTTGTAGGAGGAGCACGGAGCGATAGTGATAATGATGAAAAAGAGACAACAAATAATGCAAAGTGACTTATGGCAAAGGCAACCGATGAGGTACGTTCTAAAATCGAATACTATAGTGATGAACATTTATCTTTAGATAAAAAAGACTTAGATAACAAATATAGTAGATTGTGTAAATTAGTTCAAAAGGTCATAGCTAAAAATAAGTCACTAAAACATATTAATAATCAATTAGAAAATGAAGTACTCAAATTAAAAATTAAACTACAATATTTGGAAAAAGAAAAAGAAGTTTTTAAAGAATGTAAAACATGTTTAGAGGTCAAAAATGAAAACGAAAAACTTAAAGATGAAATTTTCAAACTTGACAAGTTTAAAAATAGTAGTAACTCACTTAAGAAATTAATAAGTGTTCAAGAAACTTTGGGAGATAAAACCGGTCTAGGATTCGACTTAACTAATGTTTCAACTAGTGAAAATAAAAATGAAAAGTTTGAATGTGAATCTAGTAAACAAAAACCATTAGACTCAAAACCTAAGTATGTACCTATAAAAGATAGAAAAATACCTATTGCGAGTGATGAGGAAGTAAAAAGTTTTTATAAACCATCATTAAAAGCCAAAACCGGATTTTCTAAACTAAAATTAAGATCTAAAACTCCACCTTCAAATAGACCAAATAATCCTCATCCTCAGTCTAAAACTCCTCAACATAGGAGAAATCAAGGTAGACAAAAATTTTCTAATAATAGTCACCCAATGTGGATTTATCCACATCAACCAAGCTTTAGCCTATGGGGAATACTTCCACCACACATGCATCCTAGTCAATTGCAAACCATGTTTGGTTCAAACAACTTTGGACCAATGAGACTATGGGCACCAAGTGGCTAAGTTTCACTTTTGGAAAATATTGGTATCTCATCTACAAATGGCTTCTATAAGTCAACATGGCATCTTGAAGTGTTTGAAGAAAATTTATTGAAGACTATAAGGTACGCGTTTCTTTTAAGTTCATCGTTAAAATTTATATTCTTAGATTAACAACTAGTTAGATTAATGCTTAGTTATATAGCTAGTTATACTTACTTACTCACGCATTATGAACCCCTCTTAGTTGGCTTTCCTAGGATTATAATAAAATTGTTCGTTGTCGAACAACATAGAAAATGGAAATCTTCTATGTCCACTAGTAGAAAACTCATGGTGATGAAGTGAAATGAGTCAAGTGGATTAATTATTAACATAGAAGTAAGATTAGATTTCTCGTGTTAGAAAACTATGGATGAAACAAGCTCTCGTAGACTATGGCATTAAGTTAGATAAGTGTGCGACAGCAAAGGAGTTATAGAAGTTAGGATATATCCTATTCAACACTCTTACATCAAACATATAGAACAACTTCATCAATCACTTATGATCATAGGTTATGTAGAAAAGGTAGCTTTGGAAGATAACATTGCCGATATATTTGCCAAACCCCTTAAGCATGAACTATTTAATCACTTGCGTTTAGGATTAGGAATGATGGAGCAAATTGATTAAATTCTTGGAATACTTAAAATATTCTGAAAAATCAAAGTTCTGAAAATTTCTTTTCTGTCAGATGGGCGGACCCCTTAAATTCATAGGGCGGCCCCCTTAAACATTAAGGGGACTGGCCACACTTTAAGGGGGCCGGCCATCTGAGAAATAAATTTCCAAGTTTTCTCTACTTTTTCACTAATCCGAGTCTAGGATTCTATTTTGCACAAAATCAGGAATTGGGATATTTTGTTATTGCATCAATATGTTTTCAAAGGAAACCCCAATTCAATTTTTAAAATCATTTCATGTTTAGGAGAACTCATTGTTGAATAATGATAAAAACGTTTTTCTATCAAACCATGCACAATAGTCTCACTTTCGTTGTCTATATATATATATATATATATATATATATATATATATATATATATATATATATATATATATATATATATATATATATATATATATATATATATATAATCCAATATATATATATATATATATATATATATATATATATATATATATATATATATATATATATATATATATATATATATATATATATATATATATATACATGACACTTAGAAGTGAGCAAAGCTAAATCAAGGAGATCAAAGATCGTTTCTTAGGAAAATTTGTTTTTCTTTTATAGGAGTCGAAACAATCTTAACTCCGTATTTGTTTCATATAGGCTTACACTAGAACAAAATCAAGAATTACACTATCACATTTGTTCCATCACTAGTGTCTCACTCATTAGTTGCTTTTGCCCTTGCACTAAGTTAGTCATGTTAGGTAGAATGCCTTAATTGCTTGATCTATTATTTTATTAAGTGTGCATGCATGCGTAGTTGTACTTATATTACATGTTTATTTGCCTATATACTTTTCATGCATATTCCATTAAGATAATACATGCATAGTTGCCTAAAGAGGTAGACTTGCCCAAAACCAAACCTCATAATCTTTACACACTCAAATCTCATAACCTTTACTCACCCATACCCTTCTACCTTACACTCAAACCTCATAACCTTTACACACTCAAACCACCAAAGTGAAATGAAAAACCAAGGCATCCCTTCCGTGAACATCGCTATTTCACTCTCACCAATCACACCACTTGATACTCATCTCCCATCCTCACCAATAACTCCATCTAGTCACCCTCACAAAAAAATTCAACCATGAAACCATTCCCTACACTCTACAAAGTGTGTCATCACCACTACAACTTAACCCATGAAGGTCAAACCATACTTCATGATACACAAACCTCATGTTCACTCAAATGAACCCTTTCACAAACCACATCATAATAACCAATCATCCATCTCATCACCCAAGTACACCTTCGTCTCATTCTTTACCTCCAACAAACATCACCATAATCCACCATGGATTCACCAAAAACTTCCATTTCCAAAACATCAAAGAAACAAAAAATCCTCATCATCACTCCTAAACAACTCTTCATTGACTTAACCAAATATGACAACACAACCCCATCACCTCAACTTCAATGCTCATCTCCTACTGCACCAAATGCACCATCCAAAACACCCTCTACTCATGGAACATCCTCTTCTTCAATACTGTCATCCTGATCCATCAATGACTACCTAAACTCACAAATGTTTCCACCACCACTTCCTAACAACACACATGATATTCCCATGTTGCATATCTAATCATCCATCCCTAATCACAACCCAACACCTCCATCATCACCTTCGTCCAAACAATGAAAGTTCGTTGAGGAGCTTAAAGAAGCTCATGAGCTAAGTGCTCTTCTTGTCATGCATCTTGTTCTATGCAACTTGGACCAACCACCTTTATCACCCTACTCAAATTGTCTCCCTCACTCACTCCACTTAAAGCAAGTTTCGCATCATACTCACTATTGTCCTTGTTTCATTTACCTCCAAAAACAAACCATTCTCTTGGAAGAACACCTTACTTGGATTGAATACCTCTTCACTAGGAAAAACTCAAACCCATCACTCACTCAAGACACCAACAATTCATCAACCGCTCCAAACCCACAACTTACCATTGAATATGCATCCGTAGACATCACCCTTTCATTATCACCCATAACATCCCTTAATGCATACTTCTCCTCATCACCAAACAACCTACCAAACTTTAATCCTATACCATGAAGCTTACTTGAAGCCAACTACCATGCATCCCATTAACAACCACCAAACTCTCCAAACACCATTCCAACAAAATTCTATCTCCACTAAATCCAACTACCATGATTCCCATCCTCAAATAAAATCTCCACAAACCTTTTGTGTTCCAAGCAAGTCCAAGAGACCTCAAGTTGGCAACTTAGTATTATCTAGTGTAATTTGCTAGAAAAGCATATATATATATATATATATATATATATATATATATATATATATATATATATATATATATATATATATATATATATATATATATATATATATATATATATATATATATGCTTATGTATTAATGATTATGTTTTCAACATAATCTATTTAAATTATTCTTGTTAGTTATCTTATATTTGTTCCATATATATATATATATATATATATATATATATATATATATATATATATATATATATATATATATATATATATATATATATATATATATATATTACTTGTGCTCTAAATATTTTTGCAAGCATTCCATATCTCGATTGCTTACTGCTACTGCTAAAGCTATTACTACGTGTCGCCAAACATACCCATTATCTAGGACATACAATAACAAAGATTAACAATATACGCAACGGAATTAAACACAGATCAATGTTATTAACAAGGTTTTTCCACTCCAAGCCCCAATTATTATTTGATCAGAATAATACGGTTACACCTAATTTGTAACAGGAATCAAGAGATTCTTGAGGCTACGAAACACTTCGTTTAGGCGTTCATAAACACACGCCTAAACACACACACACACACACCTTTAGTCGACTACATATCGAAAGACTTAATAAAAACCTATTCCCTGTATTCTGTTTATATAGCACAAAATTAGGGTTACAAAAATACTATGAAGGACTAAAATATAAATCTTCTTTTGCAAGAAAGTCCTTCTCCATCTTTTGTAGAATTCATTCTTGTCGTATTAAGTCCCTATTGTTTCATTCTTTGTTTTTTTGTATCATCAAATCTAATAGACCCAACAATCTTTCCCTATTTGATGATGATAAAACAACCACGAATCTTGTACGAACTTCCCTAAACGAAGAAGAGAAATTGAGATAATTAAACATCGCCATGAATGAAACAATCTTTGTCTTCCCCTTAATCCATGCCATGTCACTCCAAAATCTCTTCCCCTTTTTGTTATCAACAAATAGGGAACATATGCGAAACTTCCCCTTGAGTGGTGCATGTAAATGGTTAAACATTTAATTAGTAAGCTTCCCCTGAAACCAATATATTTACCATCTTCTTGTATCTTTAATTCTATGGGCTCTATGTAATGATCACATGTGAAGAAAACTAAATATAACGAACTTGATGAAAAAGTAGAATAACCCAAACTTGTGTCTTATGTCTTGTACTATCCACATGACTTTGAACTTATACCCAAAACCGAATATATAAGTAGACCGCAATCTCTTGACAAAATCCTCATCTTCAATGAGACACTGAGCACAATAACGTAACTCCTTCAAGTAATAGTTAACTAGGTCTTCATCAATCCTCCCCTTGACCTATGAAAACTAGATTTGACAAGTCTTTGTCACTACCGTATAAAACAAACAAGTTATCTTCAAAGTGTAACACCCACTTTGAGATATGATAAGAACACAAACTTGTGAAACTCAACTACAACATCAAGTATGTGATAATCAACCTTCTTTGTAATCAATTAATCCAATAAAAATGAGCCATTAAAAACTTTTAAGAACATCAAAAACCATCTTGTGTGTGCGAACCAATAATCTTCATGTGTGTGTAAAACCATACTCATCGAAAAACCAAATCCATTTGCTAACCGATATCGAGTAACACTAGCCGTAGAATCAATTTATATTGGACAATGCTAGCAGTATAATCATGACGCGCAACAGCAGAAAAATATAACTAGCAGTAGTATCTCGATAAGTGCAGCAGTAGTAACTTACTATACGTAGCAGCAGAATCACAAAATTCAATATGTAAGCAGTACAAACCTCATTATCAGCACTTGGTACCATACTTTTCAATGTTTCAACCAATCAGTACTAGGTAAAAACTAGATAGCACCATCCCATGATCTCGAGTATAACAATTAATTACATCTTTGTCGGCATCTCATCAATAATCATATACGAGGTTAAATTAATTATGATTTAATACTTCCAACAAACCAATTATCAAATCATCCTATCATATTCTTGCTGCAACCCACGTTAATATTAAAACCAATATACTCGAACCCCATAAAAAACTGCAGCATTAATTACTCCCATATCATTAATTGGTACGAGGTTATGAGTAATTACCTATGATGTTGACAGTACGAGGATATTGAATCCATCTATCATCTTGTTCCACTGTATAAACAAACAATAAAAACAATTTACCATCATTGACCCACTATCAATTGTTAGTACGAGGTAAATATGTGAAGTACCAGTAGATGACAAACCAAGTCCCACAAACGAATCTTGATTATTATCTAATTAATCCAGCCCCACACTCTTGTATTAATAAGTGACAAAACAATTGAAACCAAAATTACTATCTTAATGAGTACGAGGTATTCAAGTATTCACATGAAGTAGGATTACATTCAATAGCAAATATTCATCACCGACTAACAAATAGAATAAATCAAATTAAATATAACCTGATCACGTGATAAACACTTTTATTGCCAAGTAAAGAGATAAAATTGTTATTTCATATTCTATCTTTGTCGTACACAGTAACAACCAAGTCGATACCCTTTCCATTGAAAACCAATAGTACCTTCTTCCAAAGCAGTTTCTTTGACAATAAAAACCTTGTGAAATCCTTAGATAACGAGCAACCTGGCTCTGATGCCACCTGTAGGATCATTGTAGCTCGAGATTGTTTAGATCTCATATTATCTAGGACATACAATAACAATATACGCATCGGAAGTAAACAAAGATCAATGTTATTAACAAGGTTTTTCCACTCCAAGCCCCAATTATCATTTGATCAGAATAATACGGTTACACCTAATTTGTAACAGGAATCAAGAGATTCTTGAGGCTACGAAACACTTCGTTTAGGCATTCATAAACACACGCCTAAACACACACACACACCCCTTTAGTCGACTACATATTGAAAGACTTAATAAAAACCTATTCCCTGTATTCTATTTATATAGCACAGAATTAGGGTTACAAGAATACTACGAAGGACTAAAATATAAATCTTTTTTTGTAAGCAAGTCCTTCTCCATCTTTTGTAGAATTCCTTCTTGTCGTATTAAGTCCCTATTGTTTCATTCTTTCTTGTTTTTTATCATCAAATCTAATAGACCCAACATTTTTCTCTCTCACCCTTTGTTTCTATGCAATCAAACAACCTTAATAGGGTCAGGTACCATGCGTCGTGCCTCACGTTTCCCCCTAAAACGCCACCCCAGCACGCACACTCGCCATCACGTTTTCTTTACCACCAGCCTAAATGGTCCCGGAAAACGTGACGGGACGGCACCACAACCACACCATGGCTCGTTTTTCCCCGTTTTTGTTTTAGCATTTACCCTTTTTTCTATTTTTTTAATGTTAGCTAATGGTTGTAAAAAGCTAATACCATATGGGTGTGTTATTGTAAAACAAATCATATGATAGATGGTTGTTTTTACGTGTGGATTTGTGTAGAAAATGAAGAAGACTATTCGAGCTGTGATGTGTGTTGTGGACTGATGATGATCAAAAGAGGGAGAGGCTGCGTATGAATAAGATTAGGGTTGAAATATGTGAGATAAATTAGGGATCTACTATCTATATAAAGCATGGTTTTGCAAAGCAATCTCTAACCCAAAATTCTTCTAAATTCGACACCTGGAAATTCATTATGATCGTACGGTCTGGAACAATTTTGACTTCTACACATTGAATGCAACAAAAAAAGGGCGGTATGTCTTATCTCTCATTCATTTGTTACAACTCATAAAAAAAACACACACACACAATTCTCTCTAGTTCCCCTTTTGCAACACTAACCGAAAATCAAAATAAAAATTCATACAAATTAAATCAAGTTTTGAGGAATCAAGATCTAAGAATGATTATCAAAAACTCCGAAAACCAAACTATCAAGGATGTCTGATGGCATGAATAACCAAATCAATCATACGACTGGTATTGGATATTTAATTTGGTAAGTTTAATTTTTGTATTTTTCTTCGTGTTCAATTTTATGAAATCAGGGTTATTTTTTAGGGTTTTTAATTTCATTGATTTTGGGGATTTCAATAACTCTTATGCTTTCTTGAAATTAGGTTTTAGGGTTTAACCAAATTTAAATCTAAAATTAGTTCACAGTTTGTATCTAATGAATTAATTTTGCCTAAAATATAATTCTCAAAACAACATTTACAACCAACACCATATCCAATCCAATGATTACAATAACGATTTTGTATTTTCTGATTAGAACAATCATCATGAATAGATCCTTTTTAGGCAAAATTCAATTCGGGGAGCAAGCTGTTATATTTCCGATTCGTGCAGAAATTAAACAGACGAGATTAGTGTTTGCACACAGGTCCTCTTTTGATGATGGATTCCTGGGATAAGGTGAACAAACAAGATGTTATTCTCAATAAGTTCCTTTTTGATTTTATTGTTTATTATTAATTAATAATCATTTTGTGGTTTACTTTTAATCGTTTATTATTTTTAGATATCATAAAATGCATGGTTTGACATAATGTAGAAGATGATTTTTTTTGTTAATACTGTTGATATAACGTATAAAGCACCCCATTTTTATTTATTTATTTATTTATTTATTTATTGAATAGGTTATGATAATGCAGGGTAGTTTAAATTTTGAATGATATGTCATCATAATGCAGGAACGTTTGATTTGATTTAATTTGTTTATAAAAAGCCTCATTAAGTGTAGGTAACACACTTCCTTGATTTTTGGTTAAACTTTTAATTTTCAATTTGTTTCCCTAAATATCGTCCATTTTCAAAAAATCCTACATTATCCCAAAACTAATCTATAAATTCTTATGTCATGTGCACATACATCACATATATACATCACATATCTCCTCCATGTCTCTCTCCATTAAGTTAATACTTTCTTCAACTAAACATGAAAATGTGAATTTTATCATTTATATTCATAGCAGTTGCTATGATTCTAATCATTGATGAATGTTCATTTTTGAAGCTAAAACAATGGATCAGAACATCACTCCATTGTGCGGCATTGATCCAATGTTGGATGATGTTAAAATATTGGCGTGTTGCATTAGTATCTGGAAGTCGCACCCTGCAGGAAAGCCCAATGAAATTTGGAGTTTAGACATGATTTTCCAAGATCCGTAGGTAGTTTTATACACACTTTCTAACCTTTTCAATATTGTTTTATCATTACTTAATTTAAAACATTAAAATATATTTCTGAAAATCGACTTATGAATTTTTGGTGGTTTTTTACATTTTCATTTTCTTGATAAGTGTTTCTATATGGATTCTCCTGATCTTTTCCGTTATTTAATTTTAACATTTTACACCGATAAACGTAGGTCAAGAAAAGGCGTGAATTATCACTATTGCAACTGTTTGTAACTTTTCTCTTAGATCATAATTCTAATATAATTGTTTTGTAAGTTAACTAATTGATACACTTGGTATGATTTTCTGTTGTGTATGATAAAGGTCGAACTATGCCTTCGAGAAAGCATATTGGTTGGATCAAAACTCCAATGGTCGTGGTGTTTGACAGTTTAAAACAACTCTCCTTCAACGTTTAGAGAGGGTATGGAAATTATGCCTTTAAGCACTTTGACTTACTTTTAAATTTATATTAATCATGATTTCTGTTAACATAAATAATGCATGAAAACGTTATTTATATTTTTCGATATCTCTATATTTTGATGATCACAAAATGTAAACTCATCAAACGTAAGATTACTACGTAAACAAGTATTAAGCTAATTTATATCAATATATCCAACTTAATCACTTATGGTATGAATAAACAAGTGTTTAATACATCTCATGATCAAAGGGGTATTTAATTAACTAATACAAAGTTTATTTAATTATATAAACATATTATACATTTTTGAAAAACACTTTTGGTAATAAAGAAAAATGTTTTAATCATACTAAATATATGATTTCAAATTTTAACCAAAATCAGTTAGTTTTTCACCAAATAAACTTTCCCCACTAAAAGACAAGTTTTTTGGCCGTTACAGTTGGGCGGCCCCCTTAATTATAAGGGGCGTTCCCCTTAATTTTAAGGGGGCCGGCCTTGATTTAAGGAGGCCGGCCACGCTCCTCTGTCAGAACTTGTTGCCTATAAATACCACCTTAAATCTGGAATTTTTCTCACCTTTTGCACGAAATTTTCAGATCTCAAACTCTCTAAACATCCTCTAAAACCCTTTGATCATTTGTATATTAATCCTTGTTTCAAGTGATTCAATCCCTCATCATCCATCTTCATCCAAAGTGCAAAAGAAGAACACTCCTTCTACAACTAAGTTCAAGAAGTATTGAAGAGTAGTTGTGCATTGTGTGTGTGTGTGTGTATATATATATATATATATATATATATATATATATATATATATATATATATATATATTTGTGAAGTTGTGTTGTGTATGTAATAAGTAGTTTAGAAGTAATAGAAGTTGTGTAGGAAGTAGAAGTTGATTAGTAGTGAGGTAGTGTAGTTGTGAAGAAGATAGGTGTGTAGTATATTGAAGTGAAGAAGATAGATGTGTAGTAGATTGGTGTGAAGAAGAAAGGTGTGAAGAAGATAGGTGTGAAGTAAATAGGTGTGAAGAAGTTGTGTAGAAGTTGTGATCAAGTTGTGGTGTGTAAATTGGTGTGTAAGGTTTTCTCCGCCATAAGGGAGTTTGTTGACATAGTGAAGAAAACTCTCGAGTAGGTGACTCGGGGAGTGGAGTAGGAACAAGGAAGGTGACCTTGTAGCCGAACCACTATAAATCCTTGTGTTGTGGTTTGATCTCTCCAACTCTTTTCATTACTTACTTACTTACCTTTACTATATTAGCTTAGTTAGTTAGTTACTATATAATTGTTCATATAGTGCAAGTATTGAGATCACATAAACTAGAATCGAAGCTTTTAAAACAAACTTGTTTTTATAAATTTTAAAAGGACGTAAAACTATTCAACCCCCCCCCCTTCTAGTTTTTCACAATTGGTATCAGAAGCCACGTCTTGCATGATTTTTAAAATATATTGTATTTTAAAACTTGTAACGATCTATGGAATTTGAAAAATATTTAGAAGGGCAATCTATGCAAAGACCACCACTATTTGAAAGTGATGGATTTTTATATTGGAAAAATCGATTCGAAACTTATGTGAAATCAAAGGATCTAGATCTTTGGCATGTTATTACCAATGGTGATTTTTTACCTATTCATAATAACCCCGAAACTAAGAAAGATGAAATCGTACCTTTTGAAAAACAAAATGATGATTTAAAAAGAAAACTTACTAAAAATAATGAAGCAAAAATGGTTATTTACAATGCGTTACGACGTAAAGAATACGAAAGGATCTTTATGTGTGAAACCGCAAAAGAAATTTGGAACTCTTTATTAATAAGTCACCAAGGTAATAATCAAGTCAAAGATAATAAAATAGATCCACTTGTTCAACAATATGAGCAATTCACGATTCCGGAAGAGGAATCAATTGATAATGCTTTTGCTAGATTTAACACTATCATCACAAGTTTAAAAGCACTTGATGAGAATTTTTCTAGTAAGAATTTTGTTAGGAAGTTTCTTAGAGCTCTTCACCCAAAATGGCGAGCTAAAGTGACGGCTATTGAGGAATCAAAGAATTTGTCAACACTACAACTTGATGAATTAATTGGAAATTTGAAAGTCTACGAAGCAATTATAAAAAAGGACTCCGAAATGGTTAAAGGAAAACGATAACAAAGCAAGTCAATCGCTTTGAAAGCTAGAAAGGAATCCAACAACGAAGATAGCTCATCTTCCGAAAGCGATGACGAAGAATATGCCATGGCCGTAAGAGATTTTAAGAAATTCTTCAAAAGGCGAGGAAGATTCGTTAGCCAACCACACGATGAAAGGAGAGCACTTCAAAAGAATAATGATGACAAGTATAGCAAGAATGAGAGAAAGTGTTTCAAGTGTGGTGATCCGAATCACCTCATTGGAAAATATCCAATGATGATAAGAGATCAAAATCAAAGAGCGTTTGTTGGAGGAGCTTGGAGTGATAGCGATGAAGATGAGAAAGAAACAACAAAGGAAGAAAAGTGTCTCATGGCTAAGACATCAAGTGAGGTACGTTCCGAAACCGAATACTTTAGTGATGAAAATTTATCATTAGATGAAAAAGATTTAGATAGTGAATACAATAGATTATGCAAACTAGGACAACAAGTAATGGCTAAAAACAAATCACTAAAATACATAAACAACCAACTAGAAAATGAAGTGCTAGAACTAAAAATTAAAATACATCAACTTGAAAAAGGTAAAGAAATTGTTGAAGAATGTAAATCATGCCAAGAGCTTAAAAGTGAAAACAACAAACTTAGGGAAGAAATTTGTAAACTTGATAAATTTGAAAATAGTAGTAACTCACTTAGTAAAATCATAAGTATTCAAAGAGTATCCGGAGATAAAACCGGTTTAGGATTTAACTCAACTGAAGCTTCAACAAGTGAAATTAAAAATGTTAAATTTGAAAGTGAACTCAAGGAATTAAAACCTTCAAAATCTAATCCTAAGTATATACTCATAAATGACAAGAAAATACCCATCTCTAGTAAAGAAGAAATAAAACCGTTTTACAAACCATCTTTAAAAACCGAAGTAGGATCATCCAAAACTAAAACAAGATCTAAAACTCCACCACCTAGGAAAACAAATAATTCTTACCCTATATCTAAAACATCTCAACCAAGAGCAAACCAAAATAGACGAAACTTTAACAATAATCAACAATTGTGGAAATTCAATCCGTGGGGAATGTTTCCACCATATATGCACCCAAGTCAAATACAAAACATGTTCAGATCAAATAACTTTGGTCAAATGAGACAATGGGGACCAACGTAAAATATTCGCCATTCAAACATGGAAACCTTTGATGTCACTTCTTGTTCGGACTATTCCTTGAAGACTTTGAAGATAAACGCGTTGAAGACGAAAGGTACACATTTCCTTTTATTTTCTTGCCAAGAAATGCATGCTTAGTTTAGTATCTAGTTGTTATGTAATTTTGTTTGGCTCATTGTTTCTTCTGGATTTTATATATATATATATATATATATATATATATATATATATATATATATATATATATACCTATCTTATTATACTATATCTAAATGTATATACATATATATATATATATATATATATATATATATATATATATATATATATATATATATATATATATATATATATATATATATATACTTAGTTACATCTAGGATCATATAACCTAGAAAATTCATTTGTTGATTTTCTAGAACTAGAATTTGTTCGTTTACGAACCATTTCTTTCCCCCATTTGCCTTATTGAACTTTAATGTTCAACAACACGCATGCTGATGAAGAGAGATGAGTCGAAAAATCTATGGATGAAACAAACTCCCGGCTTCCGTTGCATACGTCTCCCTCATATATTCTCGTTTTATAAGCCCTTACTATATATATATATATATATATATATATATATATATATATATATATATATATATATATATATATATATATATATATATATATATATATATATATATATATATATATATACATATACTTATGAACCTTCCACAACTCTCTCGTCCACTTGACAACTTGATGAATTTCATCCGAAATAATCAAGAAAATTTATTTGACGAAATGTCAAGTAAAAATGTCAAGCAATCCCTTTCGTGCGAATACTCTCCAACGTATTTTTGATTAAATATAAATCTAATATATATATAAATATTTTCTTGTTAGTTCCAGAAACCAGAAACACGAAAAATAAACATTTTGGAGGGCGGCCCCCTTAATGTTTAAGGGGACCGGCAGCATAATGAAGAGCGGCCCCCTTAATGTTTAAGGGGGCCGGCCATCTGAATGCTCCAACCCGTTTTTTCCTTTATTCCTCTTGCCAAACACTCCACTTTTTCATACTCTCCTTCCCCTGCTACTACTGTGACAAAAACCAAAACCCAAAAACACCTTAAATCACTTCCAAATCACATAATTCGGGTTAATTCGCAAAGGGCAAATTCATCTAACACAATCACCATGACGTATTGTAAGTTTTTCATAATACATTTCATCTAATTCCATCTAATTTGGTCATACTCATGATTATGCATGTTTTATAAATTTCTTCAATTTCACAATTTCTTTCGAATTGAGTCTTAAAATTCCATAACTAAATGCTTCCCCTAGGATTAGAATGATTAATCAACACTAGAAACTAGTAATTATAAACAATCTTGTCAAAAAATTTTGAAAAATTCCATACATTCCTTTTCAAAATTTTTAGTAAACACATTGTTGAATAATGTTTTGAAAACGTGTTAAAACTAATCACATTATACTTTTATAAGTTGTAAAACTTGAAATTACATTTTTCGACCAAGAAAAAATATTTTGGTTCACAATAAGGGGGTGTTTGGATCATGTCCAAATAATATCGAAACTTAGTCATTATAATTTTTATAAAACGTTGTTATGATTATAAACCTAAAAATTGCTAATCGGACTTGTCAAGATATATAATTCATATATATATTGACATACTAGTAGTATAAGTAACTAGTTAAGGAAGCGTTTGGTTTAATACGAAAAACGACATTTTTGAGTCAAAATATAAACTATCTTTTTCGAAAACAAATCACATGCATAAGAAACTCGTAAGAAATAGCTAGTTTTACAACCCAATGTAAATCTAGTAAATTTCATGATATATTAAGATATTTAAAGGGGCGTTTGGATTTGTCCATAACCACTTACTAAACATCGTAAAATATATCTAGAACGAGTTAAAAACAATATTAAGGAACATGATAAACTACTTCCTAGGATTAGTGTCGAAGTATGTTTACGTTCCAACATAAGTCTTAACAATATATATATATATACTTTTATTCTTCTTTATATTTATTTTTGTCTTTTGTATTGTTGTTGTGTTTAGGTGAAAATGCCAAAAGCCACTACCGAAGATCTTTCCCACACTAAAAACTACATTCCCAAAGTTTCCCAACTCCCTACTACATCTCCTTCCATTGGACGTATATATCGTGAAATTGAATATAGAAACGTTCATGAGGGACGTGTAGTAGATCTAGCCTTTGCTCAATCCGACTACATTGATCGCTTGTTTTCAAGCATCAACCTCAATTGCCTTTATGAAATTAATGAACCAATCGTTCCTCGTTTCATATTCGATTTCTTTAGCCAAGTCACCATCCAAACCAATGATCTTGGTTTCATCACCATTTCCTTCATGATTCAAAATGAATTCATCACCTTAACTCTCGAACAATTTGGTCAAATCCTCCAAATTCCTTTCAGAGGTCAAGCCGTTTTCACAAACGAGTGGGACCTCGAATCTCTTCATCGTTGTCGACCAACCTTTGGTCCTTATCTATCCGATATCCCTCATCCCGATGAAATTCGTCAAATTCTTGGTGTGGAACGTGCCACCACTACCCGAAAAATAAAATCCAAAAATGCTCAAATCTCTTCGTACCAACTTCTCCTCAAAGAATTAGGCCCTCACATGAAGCGTTGGGAAGAACTCATTCGTGAGAATGCGTTTGGTACTGAAGGTCACCAGGACCATCTCCCGGCGTGCCTTGCTCACATGTTGTATTGTATAGCTGTCGAAAAGCCGTACAATTTGGCCTACTTCTTTATCAAACGGATTGAGTGTGCTAGAAAAACTCCCAAAGCCAATCTTCCATATGGAATGCTCCTCACTCGTCTCTATACTCATGTTATCGAGTACTACCACGATCTTGACAATAGTATTTATGAGTCCATCTATCCCACCTTACGTCCTCTCGCTCTAAAACAAGCTCGACGAACTCGAAGTGACAAGGGAAAATCTCGTCGTCATAGCTTTCATGGATCATCTTCTAAACAAGACGATGACGATGAGGAGGAAAACATCCATGATGCTAGTACCCCTTCGTTTTCTGAGTTCGTTGACAATTTAGAGGATCTTGACTATCCCGAGTATTCTACCCCATCTCCTAGTGATCAAACCGAAAAAGTGCTTCATGAACGAACTACCGAGATGCTTAGAATACAAAAGAGTTTGCATGAAGAAGTTAGAGGTGGCTTCAAATCTATCGGGAAGACATTGAAGGGCATATTCGGGAAGAAAAAGTGATGATGTGCTTGGATTATGTTTGTTGAACAATACTTATTTTTATGTCTTGTGTGCTATTTGTCCAAAGTATATTCGAAAGTACTTGTTATTTTCTTGAATAATTGTTTGGATATTTGTTTAGGATGCTAACTTGATTGTTTATGTTTAATATATGCTTTTAAATGCATGCTTTACTACTTTATCTATATATGTGTTTGCATGATTAGTTCATGTATATGTAATATGACTTGTATGCTTTCTAATAGACCAAAACAAATGTGAAATGTCCAAATAGAGCTTGCTGCAAATACAAAACAGAACACAACATTTTTCCAAAAATTTTTTGAAAAATTTTGGTTTCTGGGTCGTCAGATAGGCGGCCCCCTTAAATTTAAGGGGACCGGCCATCTGGAACAGTTTTTACACTATTTTCTTTTGCACCTTGTGATCTTTTTTGCTAGTCCCAGCTACCCTTTTCCTTAAAAACTAAACTGATTTTGGAATCTAACATTACAATTTCAAATTAATTCCACTTCTAATCATGTTTTCCCACTATATAATCCCCATGCATGTATAATTCACATTCCATCATCCTCAACATTCATCAAACATCATCCTTTTATCATGTCATCACCAAGAACCACCTATTCAAACAATGCCAAGAAACAAAAACTTGTCATTATTCCACCAACACAATTATTCATTGATCTTACAAATGAAGACAACATTACCCCATCACCACCACCTCAATGCTCATCTCCTAGTGCACCAAATGCACCCTCCAAAACACCATCAACAAATGGAAATTCCACTTCCTCCATACCATCCACTTCATCCATAAAATGACTACATAAACACCCACTTATCTCCTCCAACAATTGATCAACCATCACAACCTACCAATGAAAACACAACTCTTGCACTCACTCTCTCATTATTACCATTAACACCTCTTGATGCACACTTCTCATCATCCCCTATCAATCCACCAACCTATAACCCCGTCCCATGCAGCTTACTTGAAGCTCATGGAGACACTTGCCTTTGTTGCATTCATAACCGAACAATTGTGTTCGGACTAAGAGATGAGATACAATACATGTTTTCTCATATTGAAAACTTGTTGCATCAACCACCAACAACAAACACAACACCTCCACCACCATCAAAAAACACCCCTCCACCATCACCATCTCCATGTTCACCATCCATTCCTCCCAATTAAACATGCTTAGTGTTTTACAAATAAAATTATCGTAAACCATTTTGAATGGCAAGCTCTAGAGAGGACTCTCATGTTTGAGCCTAGGTTTATTATTTTAGTGATGATTGTAAGCCTTTAAGGCTTTTGTTAGTTGCATTACTTGTTATGTTTGTTAATGTAATGCTTGATGTATCTTTTTCATATTATTAATGTTATGGTTATGTTTAGTCTCTACTCTTGCATGCTATATACATATATATGTTGCTTGTCCACTAAATATTTTTGCAAGATATCCATATCTCGATTTCTTTTTGGCCTCAAAAAGAGGGGGAGTATACTTCAAGGGGGAGCTTCTATAAAATCGGGATAACCTTTTTGATGCTAACAAAAAGGGGGAGAATTGATATAAACTCACAATAATACTTGTATATATACTAATTTTCGATTAATGAGTTTAGATTTTGTAATCGTCAAAAAGGGGGAGATTGTTGACATAAATAATGCATGAAAACGTTATTTATATTTTTCGATATCTCTATATTTTGATGATCACAAAATGTAAACTCATCAAACGTAAGATTACTACGTAAACAAGTATTAAGCTAGCTTATATCAATATATCCAACTTAATCACTTAAGGTATGAATAAACAAGTGTTTAATACATCTCATGATCAAATGGGTATTTAATTAACCAATACAAAGTTTATTTAATTATATAAACATATTATATATTTTTGAAAAACACTTTTGGTAATAAAGAAAAATGTTTTAGTCATACTAAATATATGATTTCAAATTTTTAACCAAAATCAGTTAGTTTTTCACCAAATAAACTTTCCCCACTAAAAGACAAGTTTTCTGGCCGTTACAGTTGGGCGGCCCCCTTAATTATAAGGGGCGGTCCCCTTAATTTTAAGGGGGCCGGCCTTGATTTAAGGGGGCCGGCCACACTCCTCTGTCAGAACTTGTTGCCTATAAATACCAACTTAAATCTGAAATTTTTCTCACCTTTTGCACGAAATTTTCAGATCTCAAACTCTCTAAACATCCTCTAAAACCCTTTGATCATTTGTATATTAGTTCTTATTTCAAGTGATTCAATCCCTCATCATCCATCCTCATCCAAAGTTCAAAAGAAGAACACTCCTTCTACAACTAAGTTCAAGAAGTATTGAAGAGTAGTTGTGCATTGTGTATATATATATATTTGTGAAGTTGTGTTGTGTATGCAATAAGTAGTTTAGAAGTAATAGAAGTTGTGTAGGAAGTAGAAGTTGATTAGTAGTGAAGTAGTATAGTTGTGAAGAAGATAGGTGTGTAGTATATTGAAGTGAAGAAGATAGGTGTGTAGTAGATTGGTGTGAAGAAGAAAGGTGTGAAGAAGATAGGTGTGAAGTAAATAGGTGTGACGAAGTTGTGTAGAAGTTGTGACGTAGTTGTGGTGTGTAAGGTTTTCTCCGCTATAAGAGAGTTTGTTGACATAGTGAAGAAAACTCTCGAGTAGGTGACTCGGGGAGTGGAGTAGGAACAAGGAAGGTGACCTTGTAGCCGAACCACTATAAATCCTTGTGTTGTGGTTTGATCTCTCCAACTCTTTTCATTACTTACTTACTTACCTTTACTATATTAGCTTAGTTAGTTAGTTACTATATAATTGTTCATATAGTGCAAGTATTGAGATCACATAAACTAGAATCGAAGCTTTTAAAACAAACTTGTTTTTATAAATTTTAAAAGGACGTAAAACTATTCAACCCCCCCTTCTAGTTTTCCACAATTTCTTTATAATTTAGTTAACTCTATCTGGTATTAGGACTGTCAACAGCAACATGGTAACAAACGACGTGTGTAGTGTGTGGCACATTTTATAATCCATGGGTCCTTTCTAATTTGTGGTTTTGAAGGATGGCAATTGTCATTACAGGTGACTTTCACAATATTTAATGCCTACTTAGTTGATACTTATTTATAAATACAGGTTCTTTGGAAAAGTTATTTGCAAAATTTGCGTGGTAATTTGCGTAGAGATAATAGGCGCAAAAAATCATCAGCTGGAGGCAAGTTAATCTGTACATTTGGACAAAATTATTTTTTAAACATTTGAACAGTAGACCCATTCGCCCTATAAGTAACTTCCCTCCTTTGTTTTTATGTTCCAGAATTGTTGTGTATGTCGTGTGGAGATTGATTTACGTAATCTTAGCTTTTGATGTCCTATTATTTGGTAGGTATAAATGAATCTTTGCAGAATGTGCGTGGTGATTTGTGTGGAGATAATGTGCATGAATAATCGGCGTGCAAAGGCGAGTTACCTTACACATTCAAACATACTTGAATAGCCGCATCGTAAATATCTTACATTTTCCTTTCTTTTAAGCAAGATATGAGGCGGAAGTGAAATAATACTAATACACTGACCGTTGTAATTGTTCTAGGATCTGAACTCTACAGCAGATGTCCGCCAAATCAACCCGGTACTTTGCAACAGAGGACACGTGATAAAAGACATAAGTCTTTCTCTTTCTTTTAGTAAAATATCAGTTTACATTTTTGCATTAATAAGTGTTTGGATGTTACGAAGTCTTTCTCTTTCTTTGAAATTTGTTTTGTAGTTGGAGATTGATGTTCATGTTATACTAAAGGATCTTTAGACCCCAAAGTGTGAGTATCTTATTGTCTCACTTTACTACTTAAAAATATACGTCTCACACACATTCTAAAAACTTACGCTTGAATACTATAATAAAGGTGTTTCCTGCCAACGGTCGTGAAAGCTCGATGCAACATGGCATACCATATGATTCCACCACTGTTGGCGGCCAAGGTAGTAACTACATCGGTAACTATACGCCCACTTCATTATTCAGCTCTGTGTGTATTCAGAAGTTTCAACCGTCATTATTTTTTTTCTTCTAGCGGGTGGTCTGGTGCCTAATGTGTTTGTTGTCGATATTGATGTCGCACAAAATCTTGCTACCCAGCAGCCTCCATTTGAACAGTAGACTAATGTATCTAACATCACTGCACGTCAAACTTCATTTGTGTCATCTCCAACGACAACCACATGTACGGTTCCTTCTATTGTCAACAGTTCAAAAGCTCACGCTGTCTTCCAAGCCTCAGATATCTGTTTCTTGTGGGTGGGTTTTTTTTTTTTTTTTTTTTTTTTTTTTTTTTTTTTTTTAATTATTTTTAAGAACTATACATGAACATTACACTAGAAGTCAAACTTAAGTAATCTTGACATGGTTGATTATGCACATATGTGTTTGTGTTGGAGAGTTGCATTTTACTAGAAGGTGTGACACAAGTCATATGGAACCTGATTAGCTTTGGTCTGAATATCAGCCTGTGAATACTTAAGGTGAGATTTAAGGAGTGGTTGGATTTGCACTTTAGAATTGGGTTGCTGCTTTCCTACCAAAGCTGATTTTTAGTTTGATGGGGTATAGTACAGTGAACTAGGTTGAAACAGTTAAAAATATTATGTGACAAACGAATGCTGTATGTTTGTATGTGGGGAAATAATTTTGGATTTCATGTATCATCATCTATCGTTATGCGTATGTTTAGTAAAATGAAGTTTTTAAGTTGTTTGATTTCGTTAGGTGTTTTTAAGCAATCCCTAATTTTAGAAAATGAAAAGAAACTCAAAAGTGTCAGTAACAATGATATTGTTTATTCCATATAGGTTGTTGAAATTGGGAAAGCTTATAAGCTCATTTTTATTTTAAAAACTTTTTATGAACATTTTTTTTATTATGGATGCATGTAGGTTATCTTTCTTTAGTATTTTTTACCGTCATACATTTGATAATGTGTTAAGTACGTCGTTTTGAGCAGGAAATATATGCTGGATCACTTAGGCAAGCAACATATACAACTGCCATACTTGGTACCTTCAGTTTCTACTTGCGTTTCTTTATCATACTATCACATATGATAATTGGATTAAAGCATTTGGTTATCAACTCTATTAATTTTTATTTATTTATTTATTTATTTATTTATTTATTTATTTATTTTTTTGGATTGGTTAAAGGGTATGCTTAATGGAGGGACATCTGTGAGGATAATGTTGGTTATGGCTATGGTTTAGAAGCTTCCCAAAAGGCTGGTTATGGCTATGGTTTAGAAGCTTCCCAAAAGGCTGTTACACAATATCAAGTGCTTGGTGCTACAATACGTGGTTGTTGATGGCTTGAGTTGCGCTCACTTACAAATCATAAGCACCATGTATGAGCCACACTTGCACTATTTTCATAGTCTAATATTTGCAAATGTATTTACAATGGGCAATGTGATTTTATTTGCACTACAGGTATTTAATAGAAAACTCATTTAGTATTGAAATTTTATTTGCACAAGAGTGTAACCATTTGTGTAAAATGTCTGAATAAGTTGACTCTTTATGTGGCAAATTTTCAAAGATTGCGACTTTGGCAACAACATGCATAGGGGTAAGATCCTTTGATGAATTTTAGGAAGAAAAAAATAGATGACGCTTCTTTCTTTTATCATTTACTACTCTTGCTCATTATTCAATATAGGTGCAGTGGACAACTAAGTGTCTACGATGACATATTAAGTGGAACAAGTAATAATACGAATTGGATATTTTGATGTCAGTTTATGAAGCCTTACTACCAAATAGCTTATTAAAATTCATGTCCGCTTTTAAATTTTATGCTTGGTACAATGTCTTCAGCTTCCAAGTATGTTGGCTAATAGAAAACTAAGGGCATCATTATTTTTTATAATTGAAATATGTTGGAATGTTATACGCGTAAGTCGTAACTCGCTAGTATCAGCCATGTCTACTTATTTCAGTTGGAAAACGGATATGGATTTATGAAGCTGCATATAGCGAGGGTAGCAAAACATATACCAAATAAGCATAATGCCTCCCGCCAAGAAAAGAAGTAGACGTGTTGCAAAAATTCTTCAAGTGTTTGATTTGAGTAGAGTAGAGTATTTAATTTTACTAGAGTAGAGTATGTTATTATTTCCATATCTATTGTATAAAAAAAATTCTTAAAACTAGTCGTTCATTGGGTGGGCCTTGAAACTAGTTGTAGTTATATACCCTAGTTTAGGTTTTGTTAAATTATCTAATTGTGCTCGTACTATTTTTGTTCGGGTCCAACTTTAGTTGCTATTATTTCTAACTGATTTGTTTTGCAATAACACACCTCATATGATAAACTAATTTCGAATAATTGGTCCGAAAGAAATTTTTTAGTTAATAGTTAATGTATTTTTTTAATGTTAGTTAAATATATATATATATATATATATATATATATATATATATATATATATATATATATATATATATATATATATATATATATATATATATATATATATACGGGCCATTCATGTGAGAAATCTAATTTTTGTGAGAACGCGAGAACTAATACTAGCCACTCATTTTATCCTCCTTAAACTTTGATCTAATGGCTATTATTAGCTAACTATTTTTTTTTAAAATTTCAAAAAAATTTCGAAAAAAATTCAAAAAATTTTAGAAAATTTTTTTGAAAAATTTTCAAAAAGTTTCTGAAAATTTTTTTGAAAAATTTTCAAAAAATTTTCGAAAACTTTTTTTGAAAAATTTTCAAAAAAATTTCAAAATTTTTTTTGAAAAATTTTCGAATTTTTTTTTCACATGTGACGAAAAAAAAATTTCGTCGAAAAAAAATTTTTACATGCGACGAAATTTTTTTTTCACATGTGACGAATTTTTTTTTCACACGTGACAAAAAAAATTTTGTGAAAATTTCCAAATTTTTTTTCACATATGACGATTTTTTTTTTTCACATGTGACGGAATTTTTTATTCACATGTGACGAATTTTTTTTCACACGTGACAAAAAAAATTTCGTTAAAATTTCCAAATTTTTTTTAACTTGTGACAGAAAATTTTTTTTCACATGTGACGGAATTTTTTTTCGCATGTGACGAAATTTTTTTTTTACATGCGACGAAATTTTTTCACATATGACGAATTTTATTTTCACACGAGACAAAAAAAAAATTCGTGAAAATTTCCAAATTTTTTTTCACATGTGACTAAATTTTATTTTCACATGTGACGAAATTTTTTTTCACATGTGACGACAAAAAATTTTTACATGTGACGATTTTTTTTTTCATATGTGACGATTTTTTATTCACACGGGACAAAAAAAAATTTCGTCAAAATTTCTAAATTTTTTTTCACATGTGAAGAAAAAAAAATTTCGAAACTTTTTTTTCCGGAAAAAAAATTCGGGAATTTTTTTTTCAAAAAAAAAAATTTTCAAAAAAATATCTTTTTACGGAAAAAATTTTTTTTTGAAAAAAAAAAATTTCGATAAATTTTTTTTTGAAAAAAAAAATATTCAGAAATTGTTTTTTTCGGAAAAAATTTTTTGTTCGAAAAAAAAAAATTTCGTAAAAATTTTTATTTGAAAATTTTTTTTCGAATAAAAAATTTTTGAAAAAAAAAAATCGAAAAATTTTTCAAAATTTTTTGTAAAAAAAAAAATTCGAAATTTTTTTGAAAATTTTCGAAAATTTTTTTAAAATTTTTTCAAAACTTTTTAAGAAATTTTCAAAAAGTTGGTTAACTAATATTAACAATTAGATTAACGTTAAAGGATGAAAAAATGGGTGGCTATTATTGCTTCTCGCGTTCTCACAAAATTTAGGCTTCTCATTTGAAGATTTCACTATATATATATATATATATATATATATATATATATATATATATATATATATATATATATATATATATATATATATATATATATATATATATATATGTATATATTAGATTAAAGTTAAAGGAGAATAAAATGGGTGGCTAGGATTGCTTCTCGTGTTCTCACAAAATTTAGGCTTCTCATTTGAAGATTTTACTATATATATATATATATATATATTATATATATATATATATATATATATATATATATATATATATATATATATATATATATATATATATATATATATGTATGTATATATATATATATATGTATATATATATATATATATGTATATATATAGATATATCTATATACATATATACATATATATATATATATATACATATATATATATATATACATATATATATATATATACATATATATATATATATATATACATATATATATATATATATATATATATATCTATATATATATATAGATATAATCTATATACATATAGATATATATATATACATATATACATATATATATATATATATATATATATATATATATATATATATATATATATATATATATATATATATATATATATGTATATATGTATATATATATATATATATATATATATATATATATATATATATATATATATATATATACATATATTGTGAAGCGTTCAAATGAGAAACCTAAATTTTGTTAGAACACGAGAAGCAATCCTAGCCACCCATTTTATTCTCCTTTAACTTTAATCTAATGGCTAGTTAATCAACTTTTTAAAAATTTCTTAAAAAATTTTGAAAATTTATTTTTTCGAGAAAAAAAAATTTCCGAATTTTTTTGAAGGCTTCACTATATATATATATATATATATATATATATATATATATATATATATATATATATATATATATATATATATATGTATATGTATACATATAACATATATATATATATATATTATATATATATATATATATATATATATAATATATATATATATATATATATATATGTATATAGTGAAGCGTTCAAATGAGAAAACCTAATTTTTTTTTTTCGTCACATGTGAAAAAAAAATTGGAAATTTTGACGAAATTTTTTTTGTCCGTGTGAAAAAAAAAATTCATCACATGTGAAAAAAAAAATCCGTCACATGTGAAAAAAAAAATTAGTAACATGTGAAAAAAAATTGGAAATTTTCACGAATTTTTTTTTGTCTCGTGTGAAAAAAAAATTCGTCATATGTGAAAAAATTTCGTCGCATGTAAAATTTTTTTTTCGTCACATGCGAAAAAAAATTTCGTCACATGTGAAAAAAAATTTTTTTGTCATAAGTTAAAAAAAAAATTGGAAATTTTCACGAAATGTTTTTTGTCACGTGTGAAAAAAAATTCGTCACATGCGAAAAAAAAATTCCGTCACAGGTGAAAAAAAATTTGAAAATTTTCACGAAATTTTTTTTGACACGTGTAAAAATAAATTCGTCACATGTGAATTTTTTTTTTCCCGACGAAATTTTTTTTTGTCACATGTGAAAAAAAAAATTATAGTCACATGTGAAAAAAAATTTCGTCACATGTTAAAAAAAAATTCGAAAATTTTTTCAAAAAAACTTTTGAAATTTTTTTTGAAAATTTTTTCGAAATTTTTTTTGAAATCTTTTCGAAATTTTTTTGAAATTTTTCAATAAAAATAATTAGCAAATAATAGCCTTCAGATCAAAGTTTAAAAAGGATAAAATGAGTGGCTAGGATTAGTTCTCGCGTTCTCACAAAAATTAGATTTCTAACATGAATGGCCCTCTCTCTCTCTATATATATATATATATATATATATATATATATATATATATATATATATATATATATATATATATATATATATAGTTAGGATCAAATAAGAAGATTACTTAAAATAAGAAGGAATAAGAAGAACTATAACTACAAATCCGAGATGCACCGACCTAAATTAGATGCATCCCTATAATCTTAGATGCATTATAACGCACCATAGTGTGTTTTCAAGCTTTTAATCAGATGCATATACGTATATTAAATGCATTTCATGATTTCTCTTATTTTTTGTTCCTCTACACGTGCCAAAATCATGAAAATCAATTTGCACCATCTATACATCAAATTAACTTTCGAAACTCAAGATGTTGCATCTATAATGAATAGAAATGCATCTAATGCAAGTCGTTGCATCTCAAATGCGTGATTTTGGTCACTTCTTATTTTAATTTACTTTTTACTGGATCCCTACAATATATATATATATATATATATATATATATATATATATTATAATATATATATATATATATATATATATATATATTATATATATATATATATATATATATATATTGGGGCCATTCATATTAGAAATCTAATTTTTGTGAGAACGCGAGAACTAATCCTAGCCACTCATTTTATCCTTTTTAAACTTTGATCTAATGGCTATTATTTGCTAACTATTTTTTTTGAAAAGTTTCAAAAAAATTACAAAAATTTTTTTGAAAAATTTTCGAAAATTTTTTTGAAAAATTTTTGAAATTTTTTTTTCACATGTGAGGAAAAAAAATTTTACATGCGACGAAATTTTTTTTCACATGTGACGAATTTTTTTTTTCACACGTGACAAAAAAAATTTCGTGAAAATTTCAAAAATTTTTTTCACATGTGACGAATTTTTTTTTTCACATGTGACGGAATTTCTTTTTTCACATGTGATAAAAAAAAATTTACATGCGACGAAATTATTTTTTCATATGTGACGAATTTTCACGTCACAAAAAAAATTTCGTGAAAATTTCCAAAATTTTTTTAGACGTGACAAAAAAATTTTCCGAAAAAAAAATTTCGAAAAAAAATTTTTCGGACAAAAAAAATATATATATATATATATATATATATATATATATATATATATATATATATATATATATATATATATATATATACTAGTCGCTAAGCCCCGCCCGATGGGCGGGCATGTCTTATAATGATCGTTGACATATTTTTTTATAAAGAAAGAAGGTTAGTGAAGAATGGCTGAAAAACGGTGGACATGTTGAAAGACACGGTTATATTTTCATAAGAAATTTAAAATGAATAAATACATATAAAAGAAACTTAAACTATCAATAATTCCACGTTCAATAAGAGGTTTCAAATAAATAGTACCGAGATTCGATACAACAGTTACAGAATTAGTCCACAATGTCGATCTTGAATCTTCAAACATGCCTCTTTTAGCCCAAGTAGACTTGCCTGATGCAGGTCCCGACCATAATGAAGTAGATCTCGAAGATGTCATTCTATGTCAACTGAGGTGGGCCAATTTAAGTCATCTGTGTTTCGGAGAGCAGCCACTACTGCCATCAATAATTTTGTAAAGATAAAAAACCAAGTACAATTCCATTTTTCATTAGTAAATGTGATAGGAAAAGATATCATTAGAAAGACTGCCTCGTCAAATTGCATAATGCACTGTGACTCCTCGGCAGAATCAAAGGGGAGAATGTTGTATGGTGCGTGTATAACCTGTTTTGCCTCAATATCGGTCGCTGATTCAATGGTCTAGAAAAATAAAATAAAATAAAAGGAAAATTGTTTAAGCTTATCTAAGCAACTTATTGCATTATGGTACAGACAAAGAGTGTTTGGGTTGGAGCCGTTTAAGTTAATAAGTTATTTCCCACATTGTGTTTTGACACTGTATAAGTTAATAAGTTGTTGTTTGTATAAAAGCATAAACCGGTTTGAATTAGTTGTCCTAAACACCCCCTAAACATGTTGTGATACCACATATTACCTGTTTTGAGAGTTTGTATCATACCTATATGTTTATATTATCTCCTGCTTACTTGAGCGTAAAATAGAGACATAATAATAAGCAATTTGGGAGTTGATATTCTAATTCCCATCATCTTACGGTTTAAAATTCTTAACCCCTCAATAAGAAATACACACACACACACACACACATATCCACATTATTGTAGATTAGAAACTTGAATATTTGTTTTCATCATAATACATGCCGAATTGTAAGCTTATTAATGATCAGAGTGCAATAATAACAGAAATTCCTAAGTAGCGTTGTAATAATATTTCTAACACAAGTAACATTAATAAGGAATGGGAATACGTACATGTTGTCTTGATATTCTTCTTCTTTGTTTTTGGCTTGGGTGGTGGAGGAGGCTTGGGAACATGGGTCATGAAGGAGGTTTCGGGGTCGCTGCAAGAAAAGGGTATAAGTATGAGAACAAAAGGAGATAAGAAACTTATGAGAGTATATTATTAATTATCGATCTTCAACTGTTTACAATTAAGCTAAACAAAAGTATAAAGGCTGCAGCTAGAGAACATACTATTTCCAGTCAGATGGCAACTCATCAAAACATTGGTAGTACTTAGCAACACGCGGAATATTGGGCTTAATATAATCCGATTTGCGTTGTGCAAACCTTTTGTTGTTGTTCAACTTTAGAGACTTCCTAGCTTTAGTTTCATTCTTAATCAGATCTTACAATCTCTTTGGATTTTCAGATAGCGATGTCATGTACAACAATAACAATAATTAAGAAAGACGGCAATAGTTAATGAAGTTGTTGTTAGCATCAATGGCGGCTAATTAAGAGAAAAGAAATTCACGCATACTTGTGCTTAGAGTTGATATTTTTTTTTTCTTTTTTTTTCTTTTTCAGGAAGTGCAACCTTGACCTGGAAATCAAAAAATAATAGTAATAATGATCAATAACAACAATACCCAATTCCTCCAGCAAGTGTGAGTGCAACAAAGCAGTAAGCAAAATATATTTCATTTAGGGGTAATTTCATATTTAGGTACTACTAAATGTTTAGGACCATACTTCTCTTTTTTGGAATTGCTGCTACCGGCAATGGCAAGATAACCTGTTGCTTTGAATAAAACATCTTCTGAGTTGCAGTTTCCTTAAATGCCGTGTACTTCTGTCCAGTTGACGTAGCCCACACTGCCGGAGTCCATCCATCAGGTAGCCAATCACGAGTAAAAGTTCCACCACTTATAGAGTGGACATGTTTCCGCGAGCAATAAGGGGTAGTGGAAGTTCCTCTACTTATAGACAGAACTGGTCTATTGTTCTCCTTAAAAATAACAATAATGCTCAAATTATAGAAACACGTACACATGTGTTAAACAGACAAATAAGCTGATAACCCAAACAAAATGATAAATAAAAAGAATTAGTTAGTCTCTATTTACCTATAGAAGAACAACAAATCATCATTAATAAAAAGCACAAACCAATCAAATACTCCATATCAGACAACCACTTTCAAAGGCCAAATCGATATATGCTCTTTATACCTCTGTAACGATTTGTATAAATTCGTGGGTTCACTATCTTCACGATAACTACAGACGTTTTCCCGTTGTTTTACATTGATACTTGTTATGAAAAGGCAACTGTGAATTGTAAACATTTAGTATAGTGCAAAACAGCTAATGTACACCACGTCTTTCACGGGTCGGCTAATTCATAGTTAAACAAACCTTTGCACTTTGGACGCCTCTGACGCTTACCCGTGCGCGACATAGAGGTCACCTCTTGTTGCCCCCGGCCTCGTTTACTACAATGGCAATTCGTTGTTGATGAATACAATGTAAAAGATAATACAATCTAATTTCTATTTAGGATTATAGATTTTACTTCTTTAAATAAACTACATATACATTGTATACAAAGGGATTTAGGGGCACTTCAGGCGATTGAAAGTTATAGCCATAGCATGTTGTAGTACAAACCTCTATTCGAGATACAATCCCCTTGGTCACAGAAATTGTGTCTCCACCAAGTGGATACCCTACAACAGTTACTGGATCCTGTAGATAAAAATTTTATAGTTACAAATACATATCATAATTTTTTTTTTATCTGTTCTTTTATTATACTTCATAGTTAGTTCAGTGACTTCAGTCAATTTTTATGGAGGATCCAAAGTGTGCAAAAAATTGACCTGAAGATGAGGCAAATGGCAAAGCTGTAGTGGCTCCGCTCCTTTCCAGAATTTCTCATTTCCCACTAAAAGCAAAGCTATGTCACATTCCATACCTTTAGTTAAAATCTGTGTAGTAAAATGTTGATAATAGTTAAATAACATTAGAAGCGACGTCTACTGCATAAGTACTAACAAAATACTGTATGCCAAAGAATTATCACACCAAATTCAGAAGGTTACTTCAATAACCTGTTAATAAGAATACCTTAGCCCCATACTTGGTATCGTCCCCTCTTTTCTTGACTTTTACCTGCAAACAGTGAACATAATGATGATAAGTAATAAGGAAACTAAACTCTTCTGTGACATGTACATGGTGAGCTAGAAGAAAGCAATCCTTACAGCTTTAAGATTAGAACAATTTTCATATGTAAAGTTCCTAAAAAGTATATCATTCTAAACTAAAACACTACGTTAGACAACTAATGCATTTTCCATGTTTTTATCTATAGCTATAATTGTACTATGTTTCTTCAACAACCATAAAAGATATCAGAATCATAGTCAATGATCTTTCAAGTGGCACTAATGTTTATGTGTATCTACAGTTCCCTCGAAATAGGTGTGTCATCGTCATCTATAAGGAGGCCGAGGGTTGATTTGTTTTGGACAGAGTAGTAGGAAAGGGCACTGGAGTCATCAAGCTGTACTATGTCATTAGCTAGCTTCCGTGGGTGTGGAGAAATACCTTCTTTTCTCTGAATTAGAGCTTTCATTATGATAATGCTGTTATAGTGAAGGACATCCAGAGAGAATGTATTTCCAGAGATGGTCTTTATCAATAGCTTTACATAACTGGTCAGAGAAAAGATCCAGGAGTGGACTTCCCACACACGTTGTAGTCAGCAAGGGTAGTACTTCTCTTATTAAGATTCATTGTAGTAGCTCGGGTTGATGTGGTTATGTATTATCTTAACAGCTTAGCTATAATGTAAACTGGCTCAATACATTAAACGGGTTGTAAGTCATCTCAAGTTTATGCAACTGCATGAAACCTCGTAAATCCATTACTAAAAGGGTATCTTAATAAGATAAAAAAGTTATTATTTTATTTGTCCCCTTTTAGTTATTGTATCTTTTACATACATTTGAATCATCTAAATACGTTTATTTAGATGTAATATAATTATGGTACGCCAAAACTTTAAAGAGTTACATGGCTTTCTACTGGCTTTATCTACAAATAGTGCATTTAAGGCAGTAATGATGACCTGAAAAAAGCAAAAAGAAGAGAGATTCATCACTTATTAATGAGCAACTCAGCTGGATTATAAAAGATTAGACATGAAAATGTTTTGACCCGTTTACTAAGAATTTGGTTAGTATTAGATGCACCTGCAACACACACAGGTGAAAATAATAATAAATATCAAACCATAGGAAGAAGATCCATGACGCAATGGCTTTCCAGATTCAATTAAGGTTCATTTAATCAGTATGATGCCAAAAGTTGTGTAAGATTTTGTTCTACACTCATTGATTTAGAATTTAAACGCAGCTGAAGAGATGCCGGAAGCAGCTAATATTTTGTTAAAATGAGTTCAGAGTTCAGACACCTTTCATTCATAGAGGCATGAAGCACCAAATATTCTATGTCATACATGCTCAATGTATCTGTTTGTTTATTTGATTTATGAAAATAAAAAGTACTGGTTTAAATACATAGTACTGTAATACATTTCTTTTGGATTATTACCAACCATTATATGTTTTTCCGATATTTCTGAGTTAAAAAACAGTAGTTAAACTGCCTTGTTCAAAATTTAACAACACCTAACTATTCTAATCGAAGATTACTTATTAAAAAAAAAACAAAAAAAAAGTAGAACTGGGTGAAAAGGCTTGTGAATTTAGCACTCAGGGCCAACGTTCTTCTACATCTAGTAAGCTATAAAGTTATACACATGAAAATTCAAGCATGTTTTATACCACTACTATAAAATGTCCATAGTTGCCTTACTTATAAACCGGTTTTCAAAAAATTTGTCAACATATGATCAATTTTCATTATGTGCAAATGGCATTACTAAGCAAAACTTCAATCACCTTGTTGGTTGATGATCCTAGCGATCCATCCATCGCCACAGGTTGATATTTCATAAGGGTTTTGGCATGTGATTTCTTTGAGATCACAGCGGCTGAAGTTCTTGTTCAGACACAACTGAATCTACCGGTCTGTATGGAATGCTAGGTTATTGCCTACGTCTCCAAAACCACCATGTAACAAAACCCAACGATCGAAAAACTAAACCGAGCATTATTACCATCACCATAACCTTGTAGTTCTGCCACCATGTTCTACATATCATGTTCACAAGAATTTAGTGCAACTTTTATGAAGCTTCTAGAATGACTCTTTTCGGAATTTATAGTTCTTTATTTTCTCTGTTCTTTATTTTCTTATTATCGATCCGTTTCTTGTTCTCATCTTAAGCGTAAATCGAATAGTATAATCAGTATTACCTATTTGGTTCGGATTCAATATACCAATTCGATATACGATATTTTGCGAAGCTTTTAGGAAGGTGTATCTCATCTTCAGCTATGCGAGCAATAATATTCTGCCACCAGAGATTACACGTAATAAACGTTTAGCTATAAGATAAAAATAGGTGGCGGTATAATATATATAACTTACAGATGCAGTCGCTTTCGACATATATGCAGCAGGTTTTGGTGGAGTAATGAACCAAATTGTAAGGGAACCATTTGCCTCGGATGTGAAATCCAATAAGTGAACCTGTATCCATTATTTACAGATCAATGAGAAATTTTAAGAAGAAGAATGATAACGAAAAAGCAAATCATAACCATGACTACCACAACCTACCATAAAATGTAGTCAAATTTTCTTATTTAAAACCATAAATTGTAACGTTAAGTACCTGTGAAACGTTAACATCCAAATCCATGGCTATAAACTGAGTGAGCTCCATGATCTTGGGTTCCAATTTAGAGTATTTAATATTCAGTGACATGTAAAATATTATGCTTCCAACTTTTGACCCTGCAATGCAAATACATTATACAATAATGGTATCACTGTAATGCAAATGTATTATTTAACACGTTTTAATGCTTTCACCAATACTTTCTACCTTATATAAGAGTAAGTTAAAATTAAGCAGTCTTGGTAGCTTCATCAACCTCTCATTTGACAAACTTCAATTTGACATTTCCAGTTACGGTCTGATTTTTCTAAAGTCTAAAAACTGACATAATTTTGTGCACATAAGTAGTAGATTACATGTCAAAATTCCATTAGCTTATATGAGACACTCAACACCCCCTAAGCCAGGGTGTACAACTGTACCTCTATATTTGAAGTCAATATCGCTTAGAGCAGGATTGGTTCACTAAAGAACATGTGTTCATTTTTTTGGACGTCGTGCGTAGGTAAGTGTTTACCATGTGTAAACTTTTTAAGACAATTGCGTCATGTGATTCCAAACACTTGTTGACGATACATGATTGATGCTAAACCGTCAACTTATATTGACCAAATAATGGTCAACAAAGTCAGACAGCCTAGAGTCAATGCTCCGTGGAATATAGTGTTTCCCCGGGTCGTTATGTCCCGACGAGGTGTGCTGGTTATTAAACGGATCTGTGATCGGGTGAATTTGGATGGAAAAGGGGTTTGTGAATGGTTTAACTAAGGAATCTACAAGAGACTAGCTTAAATAAGCTATATGAATAAGATTGTAAAGTCAGAAAAACCAGAAACGATTTAAACCTAAAAACGCGTACGTTCACGTTTTAAATAACGCGAACGTACAAAATAAAACGTAAAAACTGAAATCTAAAAACCCTCAGGGGGGTGAAAATGACTTTTTTACAAACTAAAAGGTAAAAGAAAATTTTTATAAAAAGAAAATAAATTTTAACACTAATTAATTATTTAATATGAATTAAATACTATTTAATACTTATTATTAATATTTAAAATACTTAAATATAATATAATATTAATTAAACACTAGAAAAATGAAAATAAAATTTCTAAAATTATGAAATAACTAAAAACAAGTTTTAAAATTAAAAGTAAGTATTTTTATCTTTTTGTGGTTTTTATATTAATTAATTACTAATTAAACATTAATTACCTAATTAAACTATTTTAAATTATAAAAAATACTAAATGAACAGTAAAAATTCTAGAAAATTTTCTAAAATTATTTTACATCATATAAAAGTTAGGAAAAATATAAAAACTAGGTTTTACTTAATAAAAACTAATTATGCTATTTAATACTTAATATTAATTAATTATTAATAAAACTAATATTAATTCTAATAAATACTAAATGGTAGAATAAAAATCTGAGAAAATTACTATAAATACTTTAATATATGAGGAATTTAAGAAAAATATAAAATAGCTAAGTACTTAATAAAAATTTAAAAATGAAAATTAAAATTAAATTACATTAAATAGAAACTATCACTTAATATTAAATTGTTTTTTCTTGATTTTTCTTTTACCAACCTATTTTATAACTAAAAACTAACAACTTTTGTAAAAACAAAATTTTTATAACTTAAAAATAAGCATAATACAAACTAAAAAGGGTGACAGTTGACTTTAGTTGACCACAAAGGAAAATAAGCTAAAATGGGTGTAAGTGGGACCCACAATGGTTAAAACTGATTCCAATAAGTTAAGGAAACATGAATAAGCTGGAAAAAGCACAAATTGACCACAGAATAAGCAATAAGCCAACAAATAAGCACTTTGAAACTTGGTGCTTGACTGAAAGTGGGACAGAACTTTGTGGTCAATTCAAGTGGGGTCCACAGACTTCTAGGTCAAACCACAGGTCAAAACTTGGAGTGTGGTAGGAGGGGGGTGGAAAGGACCAAGGTGGAATGGTTGTGGACCATTGTGGTGGCCAGAAAACCACCACCAAGTGGTGGTGGTGGGCTGATGTGCAGCTGATGCAGGGGAAGGGCTCCCCCTGCAAGTTACTTTGGGGGATTGTGGGGCCCAGGAAAAAATCACAAAAATCCAATGAACATGGATTATCAAAATTGAGGTGGTAGACAACTAATGGGAACAAGATTCAAGCCATGAAAGCAAACATAAAATTCAAAACAATTCTTTGAAATTTTGGTAAAAACTGAGAAACCATGCACTTTGACTTTTTTAGGAAACTTAAGATTTTGACTTTTGTGAAGTTTGGATCACTCCTAATGATTGAGTATGTTATTTTAAGCTATTAGAGAATGAAATTAGGCTAGAACACCAACTAATGATCAGCTATGAGTAACTTGAACCACCAAATCCCTAACAGTTAACAATTAATAGACTTTAACTAGGATTTTGACTATTTAACCTAAATGACCCGAGTTTTAAGACTTCAATACCCTAATAAGACCTAAAGTAATGTAACTAAACTATCCTAGACCACTAACACCACCAAGTACACTCAGTATCAAGCTGAGCCAAACACCTCCTTATACTAACCTGTTATGCAATTTTAACTAGAAACAAACAAGTTCGAGGCTAATATAGAATAGAGAAGCTATAATAAGCAATAAATAAAGGTAATAAGCTAGGATTTTAACTAATAAGCTACTGAAAAAAAGGGAAAGGCAAAAATATAAATCTTACTTGAAAATGTGATGCAAAAGGTAATGGTTGTGTTAATGAAGGAGATAAGCTCAGATAAGCTATGAGAGCTTACTGAGCTTATCCAACTGATATGTGAGCTAATACAAACCAGGATTAACAATCTTTCAATACTTAACAACAATTTAGAATTTTTAAAATGAAAACACAAATATCAAATTTAGAACTGCAACTTTGAAATTAAAGGGTGGAATGAGTTTCAAATACACTACTAATACTGAATACAAGTATCTTAAGTAAAAGGTTACAACAGAATTTGATAATTTAGCTAAAACCTAAGCTAAGTTACACTACTTTTTAGCTACACTAACTAATGCCTCCATCTTCTATTTTCTTCACTTAAATACACCAAGAAATGTCCCACATGCTTTCCCACAGCTGTTTGTAGCCCTTGGATTGCTAGATTTCATCCTGGCCCTTCAAATTGTTTTGGCGGGAAAAAATGGGATTGGGCAGTTGGGGGTTTGGTGTGGGAATTAATGAGGGGGGGGGGGGGGGGAAGGTTGGTTGGTTGGTGAGTAATATTTAATGGAAATGTGAGTTGGTGAGAAAAATGGAGGAGGGGGGAGCAGGGTTGCAGAAAAACGGGGGAAGTGGGGTTGGAGGTTAGGGATGGTGGTGTTGAATGTTTGACTGGGGGTTGACTGGGTGGACTTTTTTTGACCGGGTATATTATTAAAAGGGGGGAATGGATTGGGCCAGATGGTGAAGTGGGCTTGGGGTAGGCTAGGTTGGTTATTGGATCAGGGGTGTTATTTGGGTGGATTGGCTATGGTTTAGTTGTAATATTAAGGGTCCATTTGTTTTGTTAGCAAAGAAACCACAAGGACCAATTTTGTAATTTAGAAAACTACAAGGGCTGATCATGTAATTTTCCAAAATATATTATGAGGACCAAAATTGACAAGATTTGAATATTACAAGGACAAAAAATAATATTTTTCCAAAATAATACACCCGGGGACCAATTTTGCAAATTTCCAAACTCCGGGGACCAAAAGTGTAAATTCTCAAAACTTTTTACCCAAGGACTATTTTTGATAAATTTTGACTTTTAAAGGACTTGGGTTGATTTTTCTTGCAAAATAAATACTCAGGGACTAGTTTTGTCAATATTTGAAAGTTGAGGGACTGAAACTGCCAATTTTGCAAACTTTGTACGTTTTTCATCTGTTTTTGCTCATTTTGCATCTAAAACATATAAAACACAATTTTAAAATATTTTTAGTATTTTGATGCATTTCTGAGTGTTTTTGTATGTTTTGCAGTTCAGATTAGACTAAAAATGATGAGTGTTTGAGCTCTCATCAATACACGTTTTGAGTAAATGGCTATTATCACATAGCAGTAGACACCTGGAACCAATACATTTGGAATATGAAAAAATATATATACACCATTTGCATGTGAAACCAAATTATAACATGTTTAAATTAAGGTCGCAGCTTGTCAAAAATCTTTTTACTTACCTTGGACATGAACATCCACCAAGTTGTTACACGGACTTTCCATGTCATTACTTTCAGAATGACATTTGGCCATAATAATAAACATCGAATATACATTTTAGAAAAAAAAAGTTTGATATTAATTTTAGTACCGGTGTTATTTGTCGAAAGCTGATTCTGTAAAACATCACAAACAATGTAACACATAAGTGCATTTTGCCAAACCCCTTTGTGGCCTTAAATTGCAACAGGAAGAAACACCTATTAGCAATCATTAAAAAAACAAAAATATTGAGAAAGCCGCTGGGAAATCAAGTTGAGACAGAAGATCGAGTGCCAAGCATATGGAAGTCGCTGGAAAATCAAGCTGATAAAGAAAATCAAGATCCAAACATACAGGTGATATGCATAACTTCAGAGTGAAAAAGTTTCACTAATACCACAAAAAGCGGTTATAATTGCTGAATAATATTATACGACTACTAATTTATTGTTTGTACGGTGTCATTCTTCTAGCACTTGTGGCTGCAAAGTTGTTAATCTTCTTATTTTCAAGATTAGATGATAGATGATTCAACATAACCTAACCACATCATACATATTTAATATCATACGTGAGTCAATTTGTATTTGCCTGAATGAGTTTCACCCTACATGCAACTAAACGTTTGTCCCAATTCTACAACCTGATGTGATTAAAGACATAATGGTTTAATTTTTATTAATAACATATGGATGAGGCAACAATAATTCACAATATCAACAATCAACTAATTTAATAATTGAAACGGTTTATAAAATTGGTTTAGGGTTTCGCTTAACATTATTATAAACATTTAATTATAAAGAAAATTAAGAACTATAAGATAAATCTTACCAAGACCATATACACCAACGAACCTGCTTGTGTCAATATTACAAAATTGGATTAGGGTTTTCTAATGATAAGGAACTGTGGCCGCTTAGGGTTGGAATGAGAGAAAGAAAATTGTGAAGCGAGTTTTGTTCACTCTCTCCATGTATGATGAATGCAAGAGTAGCATAATTTCATTAAACCATTCATTGTGTTTTAGGGATTAGAGAAAAACATGATCTTAGGGTTTTGAGAAAAAGTTACTCCGTATTATGAATGAATTCATAATTTTTTTAAGTAAAATTAAAAATGGATAATATGTTATGGATTATTATTGGATTTTTATGCTTCTAATTAATACCTTTATCAATTTTTACTTGGAAACAGATTAACAAAAGTTGGATTGGTCCAATGGTTGAGATGTTGGTTTATAGTTGGAGACCATCCCATGTTCGAACCATGCTTGCTCCATTTTTTAATTCCGAATTTTAATCAATTAGAAGTAATTTGAAAATTGTGATGATTTGGCAATAATACATGCTTAGGTGGACTGAATGTGATGACATGGCTGCTAACGACAATTACTGGGCAATGAGGTGGCGTTTTCTTGATTTATCTACGTGTAATGAGTGTTTTTGGTGTTTTGATGAATTCTTGTATAATGAAAAAAAAAATGCTAATGTGATAACATTTTTTCCTACGGCACCAACGAAACGGCTCCACGATACCTAATGCTCTAATATTCTAATATTAACCATGTTTCAAATGTGAACTGCTTAGCGCTGCCTCATCCAAACGGGCACACTCCCTGGATACTTTTCTAGTGCATCAATGAAGTACCATATTATTTTGGTCAACTTAATTTAATCATGATTTAAAATTGGCAAACTTTAATACAGTATTTGATAACTTTATTTATTTTACATTTTCCTAAAACCTATGTTAATAAACATTTTTAAATGATAAAAAAAATAAGAGTAAATTACATGGTTGGTCCCTGTGGTTTGTCCAAAATAACAACTTTCGTCCCTCGAAGTTTAAAGTTGCATTGGTAGTCCCTAAGTATGTAAACAAATAACACACCTGGTCCCTATAGGGACCATTCATGTTATTCTTTGGAGGCGAAAATTTCACCTATAGGGACCAGGTGTGTTATTTGTTTACATACTTAGGGATTACCAATGCAACTTTTAACTTTGAGGGACGAAAGTTGTTATTTTGGACAAACCACAGGGACCAACCATGTAATTTACTCAAAAAATAATATAAAATTCAATAACTGCTATTTTGACTTTTATCGGTCTCTCTAAAGCCCCCTCTCCTCCACAACAAAAACACCATCATCGATCCACTAGAGCCGGTATTTATTTTTCACCTTTTTACAATCTTCATTTATATCACATATTTATTTTCTTACTCATTTTCTGTATGCTGTAAATTTATTATTTGCTGAAAATGAATAATGCTTTTTTTTAGATTTCCATTGATTATTAGTATATAAAATGTAGGAAGAATGAATGGTGGAAACTAGTATATTGCTTGATTTGTTTCATGGGGTGTTTGGATTGGATTATTCATTTGATTTTGGAAAAGCCAATAAGCTCACTTTTTAGAGCTTATAGCTTATTATGGTCTTTGAAGATATGATGTATAAGGAATCCCTCATTTCCTCCTAAAAACTGTATATTGAATTTAATAGCATAAATGACATTCATCACATAAGAATTTTCATTTGTTCTCGGGTTGACATCTGTTTGTTTCGGCTTATATAGCCGGCTTATGGCTTATTTGGTTTTGGGCTTATGTTTCATAAGTTCACTTTTTGTGGCTTATTATGAAACTTTTCGGCTTATACAAGTTCATTATGACATAACAAACTTATATAAGCTGAAAAGTTTCAAAATAAGCCACAAAAAGTGAGCTTATGAAACATAAGCCCAAAACCAAATAAGCCGTAAGCCGGCCATATAAGCCGAAATAAACATCCTAGTATATTTTCTGATTAATGTTTTTGTGATAACTGATTGGTATTGCTCTTTTTGGATTATGCTTAATGGAAATTTGATCATAATTGTTGTTGTATTTGTATATTATGTTCTACTTTATAGGTCTTTCTAGGTTTAACCAGTTTGTGCGGGATGTCGAAGGTGGATGTGTAATAAGTTAACTTATCTGATGACAGGGTCTGATATTGAAGTTCTCTTTAAACAAATTACATTGCTAAGAACTTTATGCAACATTTTGAAGTTGTATGATTTTTTTATTTCACCTTAGTCAGTACACGATAACGAATATGAGTTTGTGGGTATCATGTAGAGAAAAAGTCGTTTTTGGTTGTTTTCTCTCTTAATTGTTCGAGTACCTAGGAGGATAATCCTTGTACATAGCCTTTTTCTTGCAGTTTGCAATTAGGTTTTTTCCATGATTAGAGTGTGTCAGTAAGGAAAGTTTATTAGCTGATAACTTGATATTACCCGAAATTTGAGTCCTTGATAACGCCTATAACTAGAAATGACATATTTTATCTTATTATGTTGACTTTGCTTTTTCTCTTGTATTGAAAATGTTAAAAACAGTTGCAAACCTTCTATAATTTCTATATTATGATATCAAATCCTGCTTTCCGTACCCCTTTCGTCTTCCTTAACATTAATTAATTGTAGCAAAATATGGTTTGCAGGTTCTCGCATGGTGCCTACAACTTTAATGCCATCACTTGGCTGTCCTAATAAGCTTTTTACTATTGGATATTTGAGGTCAACAGTGTCATCTAACCTTCTGAAAACTTCAGCCTCGTTTCAGAAGACACTGTATGCTCAGTTGTTCATCTTCCATATATCGCAACCTTTTTTCATCAAGGACTCCAAGTGAGTACAATTTTCTTCTATAAAAGGATTATTTTAAGGTGCATATCTGAAACCCATATACAGTTTCTTCTGAAAAACAACTATCGTGGGGGTATGGACTCTTTTTAACACAGCATCTTTATCAATCCCTTCATTTATATGCAAGATTTCTCTCTTTGTCAAAGTCTTAATCTGCAATGTCCTTTGCTCGTTAGTAACCATTACGAAATGTTGACAACTTTGACTCTGGTTGCCATTACTGAGGGGTATTTAAAGTACTCCATATTTTTATTTAGGGAGTATACTCTATGAATTATGCAAGTTTGCTTCAAAGTTTCATGTTGCGTGACTCCTAGTGAAAGTTGTAGCTATACATGCATCTGCATTAAAATTGCAAGTGTTTCCTTTTCGGTAATATTATAATCCTAAATTAACTAGTCCATGATCAGTTTTTCACTTTTTCAAGGAATTTTTTATATGCGAATCTGTTTCTACAAAATGCTTCTATTTTTTACTAGTGAAGGATATCTGTAAAACTCTTTATTATTTTATAGAAAGTTTGACTTACTTTAACTTATTGATACTTTTTTGCGGACTAGGAGGACGACATGGCATATTAAAAGCAGCGCAGATGGCAGCGGTTTTAATTCCTCCGCAAATAATAACAATGGGACTAGACTCATAAGGGCAATACGAGCCTTTCAAACCAAGATAGTAGCCAGAATTAAGGACTTGAGGAAGGATCTTCCCATGAAACTGCTATTTTTCTTGACGGGCTTTTATTGTTCAACTGCTTTCGCAACTGTTATAGGACAAACGGGTGATTGGGATATTCTTTCTGCTGCTTTAGCTGTGGCTGTGGTGGAGGGGATTGGGGCTCTTATGTACACAGGCTCATTTCCTTTGATCAATAAGGTAAAGAACTTAATCACCATGTTCAATTACTGGAAAGGTGGACTTACTATGGGTCTTTTTCTGGATTCGTTCAAGTATTAGAGATCTACTGCTTCTCAAGTTCGTCTTTTAGTTTAAAAAGGTCATTTCTTGCCCTCCAAGTAAACGGATGACCTAAAGATTATATGGGCATGGTGTATATTCATTAACTGAATCCTACATCTGTATAGTTTTGATGGAAGTTCTAAATGTGATTCAATTGATTCTTTTGAAGCGGGTTATATGGAATCGCCGTAGATGATTACCAGAGTATTTTGCAGCTCAAGGAGTGTTGTTGACTTGATTTTATAGTGAAAAATGCTAATTGTGCTGCTCAAGTGCAGGGATTAACATGGTATGGCATTGGATCTTCTGGATCACAAGACAACCCAACCCCCTTTCCTGACCATTTTGACACGTACTCTAAAGATGACCCGCTTCAAACCCAACTCGTGTTGTCCTTTGGTGGAAACCCTTATTTTCTAATCATGGCTTGTGGTGGTCTATGCAGCTAGAATTGGCTTGTTTTGGGACCTTAAGTTGAGCCGACAACAGATAAAGCATTGCACCCTGAATTCATGGGTAATTGATCTTCGGGTTTTTCTTGTAATATCTAGAAGACATTAATTTTAAAATCCATTTCACATATAGTGTATAGCAATGTTGATATTAGTTTTGGATTACTCGTTTGTAGGATTTTTTAGCTAGAATACAGATAGTGAATTAGAAAGCAGAAATGATCCTAATACATATTCTTTTTGCAATTTTTGAAGTTATCATTGAGTTTGCCTTGTGCACCTTCTTTCACACGAGTTATCTATTTGTCAAATTCAAAGATATCAATTACTGTATTATTGTAAATGAATAAGGCCAGTTCATGTAGCAACTAGCAAGGTGCCCGTGCACAGCGGCGATAAAAAAATTGTTTTGTGTGTATATTTTGCGGAAGTGAGTATGGTTTTACCTTTTTCAACAGAGCTTCGGCGATAGTCCTGCAGTTGTGTAGTGAGTAGCGACTGTCTAAAGTGGTCATACAATCGTTATGTGTATGTGTGACTTATATAAGTGAAATAGAGGTGAGGCATTTTATGTTTTTTTTTTTTTTTTATAAAGTTGAAAATGTAAAGAATTGTTTGTGGGAATAGAATTTTTGATTTGGAAAGTAAAATAAGAATGGATTTAGGTGTGTGCTTTACTCTTAAAATGGTTCAGAGTTTCAGGTACAACATATGAGCATAGAGTATAGATAATAGTAGAATGCTGGGAAAAAAATGTTTTAGTTAACCCAACCTATACCAAACCAGTACACATTTTGACCCATTATAGCATGCATATTTTGCACACTAAATGATACTACTACGTTTTAATTACTGAGATGCTTTGATCACACAAACAGATCAGTTTGATAGTGACCTTGGCAGATAGAAATACAAATACATGAACCAATGTACCGAACTAAAACCACACTGTAAATTAACATAAATCATCTTGTCTTCAACATCCACAAAAGTGTGTATTAGTAAAAAAATTGTTCAGGTCAATACAAAATTGGTTTGCATACAAGAGCTATAGTATCCTTCAATCCCCTGGACTTCACGAGGAACCACCAAAAACCTACAAGGGCAATAATAGACCGAGTATTAATGACCATCATGCTTCATATTTCAATTAAGGTACACTACAAACACACTCACCCCGGCCAAAAGGGACTTTGAAAGTCCATGCTTTTGCTTATCACCACCATCTGTTACTGGTTTTGTTTGAGGAAAATGGCGAGTGACTTTTGCCACCTGTTGATCATCTGGAATCTCTGAAGTCGATCCATTTTCTTGTTGCATCTTACGTTTCTACACAAATAATATTAATTCCAATAATCTTGTAAATAAGAACAAATCACAAGAATCTTAGATTGTATATAAAGTTCTCATTTTAGGTCTCATGTCATGTAATGATTTGTTTCATTTGAAGTTTCCTAGTCAGGACACTTTTGTTAGTTGTGACTTGCAAGTCAAAAAGTAAACATGTAAACAGAAGTTGAAGGATACCTTCTTCAGTCGTTCATCTATAGAACTTAGAGCTCGAGACTGATCAACTTTTGCAAGATAAAAGTCCCGCTCCTTTTTAGCTGCTGAAAGTTCCATTGCTAATTTTTGCTCTCTTGTGGCATTCTTATAGGCTGTAATACAAAAAGTCAAAGTTAAGAACTAGAAGACACACTAATGCAATAAAGATTTCAAATTTACTATAAAGCTGAAACAAACAAATATGTATGTAAAAACTAAAAAGGGTACGCTTAGTGTTCAGCAGCAAACAATGGGGTAAATTCGTGCAAATGGCTCAACTATTTCATACACGGTTTGAGTAACCGCTTTAAGAATTTGTTTAAGTGGCATAAAAAAGCAAGGACATACCAATCTCTTCTGTAAGATGATCCCATTTGAATTTACTTAAGTACTTAATGTTCCAAAGGTCATAATAGAACTGCGACTTTTTCTTCCCACCTAAACACATGCAAAGTTAGATAATTATACTTGCTCGACTAAATTTGCAACTTGTAACTAAACAAGTAAAAAATCATATATGATTGCCTGCACACATACCTATTTGTTCACCATTCAACATTGAAGCAACCCTTTTAGCAACATTTTTGTTGGTAAATTCAACCCATCTGCAGGCATACAACAAGTGTCAATATATTCTGGTGGAACCCATGTTATACACCACTCACCACTGGTATGTAGCAATCAAAACCACCCAAATCGTAAGAACTTACCCTTCTGTAAAACCTTGTCCACGATAGCCACCAGCTTTTTTACGGTGCACATGAGCAGTAGGATCTGTATAAAGATATTATTCACATGTATAAAACATTCGATTCCAATAATAACATAAATAATTCCAGGTTTGTGAATACACACACAATACTCATAACTCACAACAAGACTACAAAGTAAGAAATAAGAGTAACCTTCGGGCGTAAGATAAATTCTTTCGAGCTCTGCATACTGAGACAAAATTTGACGAAGCTTTAAAGGATCCATTCGTGGAGGTATACGACTCAAGTAGCAAACCCCACGCATATCAGCCTTAGCAGCTTCCTTCAATAAACGTCTTTTCCTTTTCATTTTCCGTTCCGCTTTCACTTGTTCTAATTCAGCCTTCATTTCTTCTAATGCCCCATCATCTACTTCGTCTAATTCAACTTTTTCTTCCTCAGACATACTTGAAAACAATTCGGTTCTGAAAATCCATGGAAGAGCTTATAAAAATTGTATACAACAACTGTCTCCAAGAAAATGATAAAAGTATCCTAACGATAATACGAGATGATATAATGCATAAATAGACTCAAAGTGGTACAGCAAACATAGAAAATTCACATCGACCAAGGTTTAGTTTTGTGAGTTCTTTAAAAACTTATTTAAGAGTCGTTGTGCTTTCTCTTTTTATTTCATAAGCAGACAAGCAATTTGATTTTTTTTTTTTTGGATATAAGCAGCTTCTGTTTATGTGCTTAATTTAAGGGGTTGTTTGGCTAAGCTTATGAGTTGGGCTTATGCTTATGTTATATAAGCGGCTTATTGCTTATATAACATAAGCTTAATAGCTTATAAGCCCATGCTTAGTGTTTGGATTAGCTCTTGTTTAATAAGCTTATAAACTCAAGTGTTTAGTTTCAATATCAACCAAACACCCTTTAAAGCAGTCACAGCATATGGCAGCAACACAGACAGCTCGAAATAGGACTAAAAAAACAGCTTATAGTAACAGCTCAAAATAGGACTAAAAAACAGCATATGGTGGCAATAAAACAGCTTGAAAAAACAGCATATGGCGGCAACACAGAGAGCTTATTATTGCAGCAAAACAGCTCGAAATATGACTAAAAAACAGCTTATAATAAGAACAGCGAAACAGTTTAAGAAAAGCACATATAACAGTTTGATAGCAGCTAAGCACCCATTTATGTAAATCGTCTATATTGAGCAATGGGTTTTACCCCTTCAAAGCACATATTTGAGCAATAAAGATCACCAAGAACTAGCCTAATGAGCGAATACAACATTGAATATATAATTCGATCTACTTATGTGCCTACAATATTTCACCAAGGAAAATACAAACATTAAATATCACCAACAGTCGATTGATTGTATTAGAAAAGAAAAGAAAAAGAACAAATTTGTTTACTAGAAAAGGAAAGTAACACATACTAATCATTTGATGTTAAAGAAAAGATAATGAACAAATTTGTGATAAAAAGATGAATACCAGATGATGGAGGCTTAACAGTAACGAGATTAATGGAGGCCAACAGTAAAATGAGGTTTATAAAGAACAAAAATATGACTTTAGATTTAGGGTAAATTTGTAAATTTCTTATATAAGCCCAAACCCTCACAAAAAAGCCACACTTTTGCCGCTTATCAAAACACCCGACTATAAGCTCATAAACGCACTCATATAAGCTTAGCCAAACACTTGGTTTGGGCTTATATGAGTCATATAAGCTAATAAGCTCATAAGTGATAAGCCCACTATATAAGCTAAAACAAACAGCCCCAAGCATTTTTTAATAAGCAGGTTGAGAAAAAAAGATTGGATTTATACTTTCATATCTATCCCTAAAACGCTTAAAGAGATACGCAGCCAGCTAACGCCAGTCTCTACTTCTAAAATGTTCATTAAAGATAAATGTAACGTAAGCAAAACCAAACACTAATTCATAAATTGCTTATTTCTAAGCTGCTTATCTACTTCTACTTATAAACAGGAAAATAAGCAATCCTAAACATCCTCTTATATGTGACATGGGCATTTTGGGGTTTATCGCACACCAAGTGTTTGTTAAAATGCAAATTAGAAAAATAGGATGAAATAAACTGTGCATAAAACCATATATTTCAGTACCATATAAAGAAAATAAGATTCAATGCTATGTTATACAAAGTGCTAAACAGAAACCCTAATTACGTACATGAATCCGCGGCTGTGCAGTGGCGGTCCGGTGAGTCTGGTTGAGGGCTGACTGCTGAGACTAGAGTTGGGTATTGAATAAGTGGAATATGATTTTGGGCTTACGGTTGGGCTAATTCTCTCACCATTTCAATTTACTCTCTTTGTCATTGTAATATCGAAGAAGGTTTAAGGGTGTTCATCGGTTCGGTTATCGGGTTATTCGGTTCGGCTACTTCAGTTAAAATTTTTTTCTAGGTCAAATCGAAAACGAAACCGAACTGAACTAGAATTCAACTGACCTGAACCGAATTTGAATTCGGTTCGATTTTCGGGTTGACCCGAATAACACGAATTACACCATTATATTTTTTTAAAAATTTAATTATATAGATTTTTGGCAAAAGTTACTCAAGCATAAAAATGTTTTTTTTTTATCTTAGGATAAAATTCTAATGATCTTTATATATATATATATATATATACTAGATTTCGAAGCCCGCCCTTTCTTTTGATGGTGTAACTTAAAAGAATTTCATTTTTAAAGATGGGTGCTAATTTATGATTTTGATGGTATTGTTAAAAAAAAAAAAGTTAATGGGAGATTTTGAACAATTCTTAATAGTGTTAATATTTTTATTTAGCAGACTTATTTTTTTGACTTTTAAATATGAATCAAAAGTTTTATGTTTATTTTTTATTTATTTATTATTATTATTTTTTAATTTTTGGAAGGTATTAGTTAAAGGATAAGAACATATATGTTTATACATTGTCAAAATTTGAACATTATATGTTATAAATTCGTTAGAAAATATTTTAGGTAATATTGAATGTCTTTATTATAATCGTAATCCATTTATTTTTAAGTATTTGGATTATTTTGTAATTACCATATGCCGATGTTGCTTATGTTATTGTTCTGTTGGGTTTTACGTATTGAGTACTCGGATAGCAGCATGATTGCAATGTACATTGCGAGTTGTAATGACATTGATTAAACACAGATTTTTTTTTTTTTTTTTTTTTTTTTTTTTTTTTTTTTTTTTTTTTTAGTAGATTGACTCATATTGGTAAAGAGGAAATGATTCAAATTCAATTAAAAAAGTCAATTGTAAGTCAAGTAAGAAGGAAGGAGGCTAGCGCCAGAGAATGCTCCGCGCCTAGGTTCTTTTGTCGTTGGGCTTACACCTTGTGACTCATTCATTTGGGCTTGTTTTGTGAATATCGTTAACTAAAAAGTAAGTAATGGTAAATCAATTATACTCATACCAAATTATTTATTGAATACATTAACAAAGAAAAATAAATAAATGTTCATCCAATATAAGAAAGTAAAAGTTAATAAAGTAACTGCAAGAACAAAATGGTTTTGCTCGCGTTTTTAAACAAATGACAACCGATGCATTACAAATACCTTGAAAGGTAAATATACATGAAACAATTATACTCATACAAACTCTCAAAATGCTAGTACCAAATATTAGCACTACTCAACCAAATTTCTTTGAGTCCGTCATGTACAACACTTTTGGCACGCCCCACCTACAATTTCTAGAATTTTTAGGGAACATTATATTACCAATTGCATACTTAATGAAGTAGCAAACAAAGTTAAGCCAAAGAAATACTTACAAGGCTGTTAACTGTATAGCTTCCAAGATGACCCCGAGCATGCTTAGTCTTGCAATACGTGCAAGCACCCAAACAACCTACATTTATGGAAAGAATTTCCACAAACTTGTTCTTCCTTACCTGTTAGGAATATGATAATTTAGCCAACACTATATAATCAATACGCTTCTAACATTTTAGCAAATTGCTGTTTCTTTCCACAAGCCAATCATGCAGCAATTCTTATGTGGTATTTAGATTTGTGTGATGGAACTGATCATCTAGGCATTTCCATTTCAAGTTGCAATAGTTAGACTGTACTCTTTAATGTATGAACAAACAAATTATAACCAAAACCAACAATTATCAATGCATTTTAGAAAATGCGTTTTGTTATTCCCACTTGATAATTTTGTAGTGAATATGAGCTATGAAACACGGTGTATGGATGTGTGTTTAGAGCTGATTACCACAATTTCAAGTCAATACTCTCAGTTTTCAATGTTTTGATAAACATAGCCTAGGTCTAAGGATAGAATAAAATAAAACTCTTTTGACCAATATCTCATTATTAACAGCAATCATACATCTAAGCCTATCTATAGCTAGTTCTATTATGATAGAATATCCCCTTAACGTAAGAAACAAATATATAGTACCTTAAGAAGATCAAGTGCTGGAAGAGTTTTGCGATTCAGTAGCCGGACCTCGTGACCTTTGAGGGTCTCCTCATCAACCTCTACAACCCGGTTAAATTGTTGAACTCCAACTATACTCACACCTTCAAGCTCTTTCAGATATCGACTTCCTTGAGGCACACATCCTCCCACCACGATTGACTTTTTTGCGCTTGTACATTTTGATATTAATGTGTCCATGGCTAACTGACTTGAGGATTTACTGTACAACTGAATTATAAAAATAATTATTAATATAGACAAAATCATAACCAATATATGATAAGTTACAACATTACTGTGACTTCTATTTGTACACCAAACACTGGAGTACTTGAAGCTGTAAATGCAGGAGTGCTAGTAGAAGCAAACAATTGGGTAGTAGGAGCTCCAAAAGTTACGGTGATTGAAACACCAGAAGTAGGAGTAGAAAAAAAACCAAACACTCGAGGCTCCGGGTTGTTGCTTTTCTAATTACTAAAAAGTCATGTGTACTTGTTGGCCAAAAAACCTATAATTTTTTTGATCATGTGAAAAGTGATGAAATGGGTATGCTTTACTACGGGTCAAAACGAGTCAAAAGCATCATTTTTTCAGTATGGCTCAAAAGCAGGCCAGGCGAAATTGTGTGGAGTCGCAAACCCTTTTTGTACAGCCAAAAAAAAATTAAAAAAAAAATCTATCGGTTATAGTTAAAAAACACCAGTTAAGTAGGGCTACTTAAATTTTAAAGATTGGAGTTAACACCAACTTGCTCATAACAAACATCGATTAGTTATAAAGCATGTGTCATTTCAACCATTCCAAGTTCTCCAACTGGTGAAGGCGAATTCTTTGTTTAAATCCAAAATGTGCTGCTCCACCTGGAAATATCGAAACAAAAAACTGAATGTTAAAATTAGATTATAAAGTTATATGACCATATGGTTCATACGGACCCATCTGGTTTCACATGTGAATTAACCATATGTTAATTAGATTATAAAGGCAATAGCGTTAAACCATATGCAAGAACAGTCGTGGTTGTATCTCAATGTTAATTGATGTACGTTGTACATAGCATTAAAGAAAGATACCGTAATACAAACGGAACATACATGTATCTCAATGTTAATTCTTGGCGATCTCTTCACCATAACATGCATCATGTCCAATAAAAAATGTGACATACATGTCTGCAAGCCATGAGACCGCAAGCTTCTCTCGCTCTTCGGTCAATAAATTGGTGATGAGTATCCTTTCTGTTGTGCAGTGTATAGAATACATTGATTTCCTGGTAACGCACTCGTCAGTCAGACTCCTAAACATGTAAAAAAGAAATATTAGTTTTCGTCATGCTAAAAGATGGATTTGCTAAATGTTGAAAACACTCGCAAGATTAGTAAAACAATCAACACCGACAAAAAGGTTCCAATTCTAGAATAAAAAACTGAAGGGAATCCATTCTACCCTGACTTCACTCAAATCACAAAACTTTATCTGTTGTGCATAAGAATGTTAGTCAAACTGTATGTACTTTGTTGCCCATTTAAGTGCTTGTTAGCTCATCTATCTATTTTAAGCATATAAGACCATTTGAATATGCAGATAGAACCACTTAGTTGCTTATTTTAGTCTTATTGAGCACTTAGAAGGTTAGAAGCTGGCACATGCCTATTTTTTAAAAATATATCTATAATAAGAAGTGAAATGAACACACAGACCTGAATAATGCAACGTAAGGGGCGTTGTTGACCTTTACAAATCTGAGTTCCAATGGAGCTTACAGTCAAACTTGTCATCCTTGTATTCGGAATCCTTTATTACTATCTGATATTAGACCAGTTATTGAAAATAATACAGAATAAAGAATACAATACACACTCACATGCTCTCACCTTAGTTGCTTCGTACCCTGTTACCGCCTTCTTTTTAGTTCATTCCAACTTCTTCAGTCACCATTTCCTTTCCTCCTTTAATATGTTTCCTAAATTGGTTTTTCCAAAAAGAGCAAATTGTTTTTTACCGCAATCATTCATAGTAGCCATGACTGCAAGGAAGAAACATTTTTTTTATATTGTATCTACCATATCATGATAAAAATTGATTTTAAAGCATGATATTTGTTATAATATAATGCGTCTAATGCAGGGAATCTAACCTGGTTGGTTCAATTATGGCGTTGCCATTTTTTGTCGTTGTCCTATCCAGGCTTACGTGGGTTGAAAAGTTTTCATCACCCAAATCTACCCATTTTAGCCACCCATTTGGAACTACCTGATGTAATCTTATTAAACAACCCCGACGCTATTGGGACCAAAACCCACCCCCTGCTGAAATGGTCATGTTACCTGATGACGGGGGCTTATGGAGTAGACACCCCTAGATGACAATTTAGTCTTGCATATTATTTTAGAAGCGTATAAAGGAAAAATATTAGCTCGTCAGACTACATAACATCTATATTTCATATCCAGATAATTCAACAAACAAAATAATAACAAAGTTCGAAAAGACGAAAACAATACAAACCGCCATGGATGCAAATAGTTGTACTCCTGTCCTAGAATCACAAATTGCCAACCATAAATTTTCAAGCAAGCAAAACACAATGCCAAAACTCGCTTGACTTAAGTACCAATATAATACTTCATTAGGCGATCAAAAGCACTTAAGTACCAATTTAGTGTTTTGACCCCCAACAGCGGCGACCGTAGTAAACTAATTATTCAAAACTGGTATTTTGGACTTTCACATAAGCATATAGTCGTAAACCACTATCCCTCCATATAAACAATAAAACTGATTATCACTTAATCATTCTTAATAAGCAATCCCAAACACCCCCCGAAAGAAGATGCCTGCAAATTTACAGGGAAAAAGTATTAGAAAGTAGAGGGTTTTAGTTTCTTGCTCAGATATTAATAGTAGTAACACAAAGCAAAAGAAACAATTACGGCCAAATAACATGTTACCGGCTGTTATGTCTCCTACTACATTTCTCGGTCGCTTACATCAGGACCAATCTGTTGGTACACGTGATGCTATTCCGAGCGAAGTTCATGTTCAAAAGCACACTGCTTCACCCGACTGCATATGTATGGAAAGGAATCGGTTACCACCGTCAAGACCCATAAGATCAAGTAAACCTTATTGGTCTTGATGGTGGTAACCGATGTGCAGTGTAAGGCTTCCTACCTATATCAATGCACATGAAGATGAAAATGATGTATATGTAAAAGCTAAATTTGGGAGATTACCTGATATATTAATGTAGCCCTTCCATATTTTAGCAAAATGGTAACATTTCAATCTAACCTGGAAAAGAAGAAAATATATATACCAGTTAAGGCAAAAGAGCGTGACCACAGGTTTTATTAGAGACGTCCTTTGCATAATGTGGTAACTGAAGAAAACATAACCAATAAAAGATGGCCCATTTGATCAGGATTAGATATGTAAACCATCAAGAAAAAGAGGATCGAACACCCGTTAGTGCAAACTTCATAAGCTGTTCCAACAGTAACCATTTTATACAAAAGGCGCCATTTACACAATTTTTTTTAACCACAGTTAGTTTTACCTTAACAGATGCAGTCATTCGGTAATGATACATTTAGTTCAATGCCAAACACACCTATATTGTTTTTGAACCACTTGCACATGTAAAAAACTCAGTAAAGACTTATTGTAAGCAGCCCTTTCGATGTCTCAACATGTTATTAAGGTCCGTTTGGATAGCCTATTTCAGGAGTCATTTGGCGTCCTAAACATGTTATTAAGGGGTGTTTGGATAGCTTATTTTCAGCAGCCCTTTCGGTGTCTTGACATGTTATTAAGGGCTGTTTGAGTAGCCTATTTCAACAGGCATTTGGCATCCTAAACATGTTACTAAGGACTGTTTAGATAGCTTATTTTCAACAGCCATTTTGGTGTCTTGAGCATAAGAAAGTGGACCAAATAAATCAAGTTTATTGGGTAACAACAAAACAGATTAAGATGATATTTAGGAACTCACGATGCAAACTATGATAGGGTTGTTGTCATCACAGAATTCCCTTGCAATAACATCCACAATTCTTTGATCCATCCCTAGTTGACAACTCGTGTATAAATACCATGTCGAAGTGGAATCGATGGCTCAATTATTCATTACCACGATGACCACTCGAACATATTGAATGAGAGTTGATCTAAGTTCTCGAATGCAACCTACAAAATCCACTTCTTAAACTTATATCCAAGGTTTTGTTTCACTTTCAAACAGCCCAAACCTTTAAAATATTGCTTTCTCCAGTTACCCTACTCGCCCGACCTACCCGTTTCTAGCTAACCTAAACTCTTTTTAAGTAGTTGTTTCATCCCAACAGGCCACTAAAACAAAGGGCGATTTACTACATGGTTTTTCTTCAGACTTTTGGTGAATCCGTAGTAAAGTTTAAAAGTTGACCTGTTAGATTGTAGACATTTCCCCTGTAATTCCTTCCATATTGGATTCACCCAACCTGTTCAAAAGACCTGAAAAGGAAACCAAGTAACAGCTAATCAATCAAAAGTTAATCTTTATAACATCCTTCATAAGTGTGTAGGACTCCAACTACACATCTTTATTTGGAGAATAAAATGATAGCAACAATAAAATTCTAAGCATATGAAGTTTAACTGCGATAGTGGTTATTTAAAAAAAAGGAATGCGACATTAAGACCTGAAAAAACTAAACATTTAGAAATCTTTGATGTAACTTCTCATAAGGTTTACGTCATGAAATGAGATTTGTGACAGCGAATAGGAATCGTAGCAAACATGAGCTACTAATCTTCAATGTCATTTGCAGTCGGCCATGGATGCACGCTCTCTGGTGTCAAAGGCACAGCAGTTGAGGATGAAGGAACAGCTGTATATGACGCTGATGTCATGCCAGACATAATGGGAACCAACAACCAGTTCTTCCGTGAGCTATGCAGGCATTTGGTGGTACTTGAAACTGAGCGGCACCTAATACAGAAACATTGGCATATCCAAAAGTGTCACCCAAATATAGCTTAAAAAAAGATCATAACTTGTTATATACATAACTGAAACCAATGATTAATAGGTACTCACCTCCAGTCAGGCATTGTATACAGCAGCGTCTGCGAATTTTGTGCTCCAGGTGTACTAATGGAAGAGCGGTCAGCTGCGAATAATGGTAAGCATTTAGTGTAAGTAATTACAGGAAAAAAAAGGGTGAATGATGATGGGCATTGATATTAAATGTAATACATCTATCATCAATAACAACATAATAGCACCTTCAATGGGTTTTTTCCCTTTATCGCCAACTGTTCGACATTGTACATGGGAATCAACAGGAACTGTTGGAGTATTCCATGTAGCAGCTCCAAGGTCAAGTATACTTTTTTTCAATACACCCCTCTCACTCATATTAGCTTATTATTGGCAGCAATAATTTCAACTACACTTTTTTTCTAACTGTACATATATGTTTTGAGTTTGAGCATGCAAAAAAATGGAACATATAAATAACTCTTATTAATCTTGCTTCATCAGCTCCGCTCTGTTGTCTCCGTTTCATCTTTGAATGCTTCGACCTATGAGAAGACGCATTCTCATCTACACTAATTCAAAAAAAGAAAACCAAATTATACATGCATGGAAAAAATGGAAGATATGTATACCTCTTATTAATCTTGCTTCATCAGCCCCGTTCCGTTGTCTCCGTTTCGTCTTTGAATGCTTCGACCTATGAGAAGTCAACACATTAAAACTAATTAGAAAACAACAATAATCTAAAGAACCACAGTTAATGGAAGAACTCTAACTAACTTATGGACACAAAAGGCAAACAAATTACCTGCTGCTATTTGAGAGCAACCCCATTCAAAGATATGCCTGAGAGTAGATGTAACTTATATCCACTATATAAAAATCACTAAGAAACTAACCTGGATTTTGATTAATCCCTGCATATATCGAAGATTGAGCCAAAAAATTGACCTTTGATAAAATTGGTTATAAAGCTAATTAAATACATACATATTAAGTATTAATCCCTGCATATATAGAATATTGAGCCAAAAACCTTTGATAAAATTGGTTATAAAGCTAATTAAATACATGCATATTAAGTAAATAAGGAGCATCTAAAAATCAATTAACCTATCACCTGTATTTTTATTAGATGATCATAACATGTATTTATCTAAAAACAATCAGTGGCTGATTTTGATTGCGGATGCAATTATTACTGGTGTCAAGACATATGAATGAATACGAATACCTGCTAATCATATGTTAAGAAGGATTATCATAAAACATACACATTATACTACATGGCGTGCAACAAATATTGAATTAAAAACATAAATCGATTAGTAGAGAGCAGCTTAGAACCCAATTTAATACTCCCTCCTTTCTGTTCGAATGAGAAATAATAGAATATGTATAGTTTGTAAACTTATTAGTTCGCTGTGTATGTAAACAGAAGGGTTGTCATAATATTACTTGTGTTGTTGAGTTGTAGATATGATCTTGTTGCAAGTAATAAAATTGTAACTTTACACAATAAAAACTCACGATCATCAGATGAGATGGCTCTGGAAAAGATGATATTAGGGTTTTATCTTATTAAAATGGTCAATAATTGATTGTATAGGTTTATAGCTTTGGACTTGCAAAATATAAACAAAAAAAATTGTGTTGGTCTAGTGGTTATCAAGTTTGTTGATGTTTCCGACATCACAAGTTCGAATCCCGCGGCTGTCATTTTTACACCAAATATATTAGAATTTTAGAAATTAAATTTTAATACGAATTATCTTTGCTGACATATGAATGCGATGACATGGATGCTAAAGTGGCAACAAAAGTTGCTTACATGGCGACAATGTGATGACATGGTTGATAATGAATTACTGGGCAATGAGGTGGCGTTTTCTTGAATTATCTACATGTAACGCCTCCTGTTATATATAATGTAGATATATATATATATATATATATATATATATATATATATATATATATATATATATATATATATATATATATATATAGGGTGGGGTTATTTTAAAAAAGGCCTTATAATAAAAAGTGTAGGAAGGATTGTGGGAGTGACATGTGTTATATATTTTTATAACTGAGATGCACTAAAAAAAAGGTACATATGGGTTATAAATTTTTGGCCCAAAAAAAAATTTTTTTTGGCGGGGAAAAAAATGTTTTTTCGGGGGGGGTAGGGTGCGAATTTACAAAACCTCCTTAAAGAATGAAGGAAAATACAATTAGGTCCCTGTAGTTTGGTGTGAAAAAAATGAGGGGAAGGAGGGGCTGATTTGTACACTTTTCTCACTTTTCTACTAAAGTGGACTTTTTACATGAACCCACCTATATATATATATATATATATATATATATATATATATATATATATATATATATATATATATATATATATATATATATGTATATATATATATATATATATGTATATATATATATATATATGTATATATATATATATATATATATATATATATATATATATATATGTATATATATATATATATATATATATATATATATATATATATATATATATATATATATATATATACATATATATATGTATAATCTAATGAATCAAAGAAACATTTACTTCAAACTTAATGAAACAAAGTTTTGAAACATAAACAAACCAACTAAGTCTTGACATAGATTACCTCAGGTTACGTGAGTAAGTCGTCTAATATCTGAGTCACTTTTGACATCAATCAGATTTTCCTGAACTAAGGTGAGTTCGTAGCCTCGCTTTTAAATGTCTTTACTATTTTATGAAAACCCACGAGGGGGATACTAGCTATAAACCATGAATATTATTATTACCCCTTGTATTATATGTTTTCCAAACTCCGTGAGTTCGTAGCCCCACTTTTAAATGTTTTGACTATTTTATTAAAATTCGCGAGGGGGATACATGCTATAAACTATGAATATTATTATTACCCCCTGTATTATATGTTTTCCAAACTCTATGATTTCTTAGCCTCACTTTTACATGCTTTATAAACCCGTGAGGGGGATACATGCTATAAGCATGAATACAAGTATTTTCTCCTGATTGATTATTGCTTGAGTACCTTTACTTGCCATTTTTTCCCAAATTTCATGAACCATAATCACTTGTGTGTGAACACGAATATTGTGGATAGATCTATTTGGAGTGTGACTACTCCTGTTGGTTTGCCCCTACCAAGTACCAATAGCACTATATTTGATAACAATAGGTAACTTTGGCAAGTTACCTCTCCAAGCGGACTTTAGTTCCTCAAATATCACTAAAGTGATCCTCATGTTAATGTGTTGGTGTCATGAGCTTAGTTGCAATAATAACCATTTTCATTGATAATAGCATCCGTTGCAGTTATTACAAACTATGGGTGTAACAACGGAACCCACCTAAAACTTGTTTTCAAACCACTACAATCTAAAACCTATGAATTTCACTCAACCTTTGTGTTGACCTTTTAAGCATACTTATCCTAGGTAATTGAGCAATTTATGGCATGAAGTGGTACTGGACTTGAGGACTTTCAAACTTGTTATCATTCAAAGTATATATTCCATATAAATTTTGGGGTCTCCTTTTGTAAAACTCTGATGAATAAATGAATGAAAACATTATTTTCCAAAACGTATCTTTTGAGTCGTTTTCTATTATTGTGACTGTGATTCACGTAGTAATACCCCAGATTTAGCTTCCGCTGCTATCTGTGAAAATGAGGGTTTTACATTTAACCCACGCGTACACGAGTTTATAAATTAAGTATGACGCAAGTTATACTTCTTTATATATAAGAGTCATTATATGCTATTAATTCATGCTTAATGTCTAAAACATGATATCAATAGTTAAAAAAAATATCAACATTAATACAATGACTGTTAAACAATGTCAAATCGTTCATCAAACAAAAACTTATAAGCAATATTAATCGAAATTAATATATAATAAAAATTTTATGTAAAAATCCGCACGTGCACGGGTATTATAACTACACAAATACAAATATTTTACGTAATTGTATAGAAAATCATATTACAGGTGGTTAAAAACTATACGGAGTAGTGGTTTATGATGCAAATATTTGAATTAATTGCATTGTAATTAATGTTCAAGGATGGGATATTTTGTGATTAATGGTTCATAATTTCATATTTACTTATTGATGATATCATAAATGTCTACATAATAAATTCAATCATATCCTTAACAAAAAATTTTGAAATCTTTAATAGCATTATATGAATTGAGTAGTGATCAATATTTTTCCATCCTTTTTGGAGACCAAGATGCATACATTTTTGTAATAGAAGAAGCCAATAATTACCATACATGAAATTACATGCCTCTGTCCACCTATGTGATAACCATCTAAAGTCTAAACATGGAAACTCATTGACCATCTAAACAAAGTACTACAAGATCGAGTTATTTACCAACTAGTTACTTTTAGAAAACTTATTTATTATTGTATGGCATGTTTAAAAATATTGATATAGTGTTTCATCACATATGTTTTTCACTTTTAGATTTGATCATGTCTTTAATTTATCTTGATATGAACGAGCGGTGGAAGAAGTTGAAGTCTTTTTTTTTTATCGTACAACAATTTGGTTGAATGTATGTTATGACAATTTGGTTGAATATCACTAGTTCATATATTCACTACATTTCAATGCGATTAAAAATACAGTAGCTAAAAGACTACTATACAACATGGCAAAAATGTATGAAAAGAAGACATCTGACAAAACAATAATTCATGCATACAAAATCCAAATACTCTAACCAACAAAAATCAACATAGAATTCATGTCAGTTGATAAATATCCAAAATATCCATTTGCAGAGCACCAATTTCTTTTGAAAACATTCATTAATGAATCAAAATTTAACGGTTGAAGAGTAGGGCCATAAAGAGTTTTCTTCTCTCTTTTCTTACATTTTGTGTTTTGTTTTTAACGAAAAGAATAAAAATAGGCTATATTATTAAATTTGGAATTCGACACTGTACAATAGTTTATAATTTTTAACAAACCATAGAATGGTAAATAAGTTTTTGAAAGCCGATTAGTTGGTAAAAAACTCCTACAAGATCCACATGATGGCTTGACCTATGAGGCGCGAAAGCTCAACATATCCTCGCGATAATAAGGCCAGTTTGAGTTTGAACATTTGATAGGTCATGTACTAGCTAGAGATGAAGAATGAAGGCAATATTATCAAACAACTCTAGCTAATGGACAAGCTAAAACAGTAAATATATGACAAACCTAAGGTTTTATCACGTATCCAACCCTAGTAATCAACCATGTCGACCTCTTTCTACCGGACATACTTACTCACTTCTTTATATCTGCTATTTACGACACTGGTTAACATTCTTTTTCTTTTAAATATCCAAACCTGAGCTTTATATAGTGAAAAAAATAAACATAATAATAACCATCTTGGCTGTTAGAAAAAACAACAATATCAAACCAACATCATAAAATTACCATTCAATTCAAATTTCTTTTTTAATTTATGATAAAGTTGCTCTATTTGCATAAATCTTGACACAAGTTATAGTTTGGAGTACAAAACTTCCTAGGTCCTGAGCAACAATAGCACGAATTCTCTCCTGGACATTTCCCTGGATTAGGTGCACAAACACCGTTGATAAGTGGTTGGCTTAAATTATCACCCTTGATGTTCGCTATTATAGTATCCACTTTTGTGTCAATATTCTTTTCTCCATGAATACCTATAAATTAAATCATGAAACCATAAATAATTCTTGAAATAATAATGCAATATATATACATCATTACGAACATACAAGAGATTATTTTAGTATGTGAAACTATGTTTGTAGCTTATACATAGACTATATTGGTCTCTATTATAAGAAAATGGGTTTCAATTTTGTAACAAGAATTAATAAATTTCACACTAACAAAGAATAGAAACAACCACTCACATAAAAGGAAGAGGCTAAAAGCTACGACGAACTGTAGAGTTTGCTTATTGATAAACATTTTGGTAAAGATTTTCTTTTTTGTTTTTTAACTATTGGCAAAGAATTAGAGATAGGTTTTTGAGAATTGTGATGCAACAATTTATATTAAAAACTAATGTGATAAATTGCAATTGATAGGCTTACATATGTAAAGAGTTGCAACATTCGGTCCAAACAAAGTTGCGTTTTTTATTCTCAGAATGTTACTTTCTCTATTTCAAAGTAATTGTTCATTGATTAAAAAACACATAGTCTAATAAAAACATAAATAACTAATTAATTCTTTAAAGTTTGTAATATTATTGTCATTATATATTATATTAATGCATGTGCATGAAATTATAAATATCTTATATACTAAAAACTTAAGTTGTTTTATAAATGCAAAGTGTTCACAATTAATGTTTCATGAATTAAAAGTAAAATGTAGAGGCTTCATGTGTTAGTACATTGATTTAATAGTCATGCATAAGGGTAAGTACATAAGAATAGTGATTCAAGTAATTGAAAAAATTTGTACGGTACAAGGTAGTTTAACCAACATCAAAAGTATATCAATTACGCAATATTGGGTGACTTAATTTAATGTGCAAGAGGATTTGTGCACAAATTGTAGTACGGTACAAGGTAGTTTAAGCAACATGAAAAGTATATCTTATATACTATCTAAAGATTGGAGTGCTTAATTTAATGCACAAAAGGCATTGTGCACAAAAGTTTGTACGGTACAATATGTTTTGTATGAGGAATTGTGCACAAAAGTTTGTTCGGTGTAACATGTTTCAAGCCATCTCTAAACCTTAAAGAATACAAACCAAAAATGCCATGAATGCATAAATTAAACACACCAATTAGTGGTTAGTCTTTTTACCTTCCCGTCCATGAGTTACAAAATATTTTATCAACTATATAATGTGTCAAAGTCACACACAACAAACTACAACTTCCTCCACACCGCGTGTACATTGGGCTACAACTTATTATGGTGGTAAGGTAAACATCATATCGTCTTACTTATTTAGCATATTGATTTATATTATTTTATGTAAATTTCATGTGTGTTTTGTGTGTGTAAGAATGTAGGACATAAATATGGTGCTTAGGAGGTTTGGTAGTAACATCATCTTCTCTAATGGTTTAAGAGATCCTACACATCGTTGTCTTATCAATTAAGTGGAACATGCACAAACATTTTTACTTTGATAAAAAATGCAATATATTGATTAACTGTATTTAAGTTACTAATGATCAACTATATCTAATTGTTTTTTGTAGCGCGTCAAGAAGCATTAAAGAAAAAGATCGAAAAGTCACAAAAATTGTATCAAGAACAAAACATGCAACAGGCCAATGAACAACAATGACAAAGACAACAACAACAAGAAGAAGAACAACGCCAATGCCACCGGTGGGATGAATACTTAGCATTCATATTAATAGTACGTTACAAATTAAACATGTAATATTTTACTTCATGTAATACCGCTAAACGGGCTAATACTATTTATTCATTAGTAAGTAAGTTTATTGAAATTAATGTGACGAGCATTCAATTTTTAGTCAATAATTATTACTACACTTTGTTGGTGCATTTCAATATTTTTGCTCTTAATGTAGTTTTTTGTCTTGCGGTGTGTTAATGTCACTTTCGTAATTAAACGTCTTGGAATATAGTGTGACTTTGATATTTGATATGACTGTGTAAATTATGTCGATATTACATACTGAAAATGGTAGTATATAATAAAAATATCTTCACACTATTATCTTAACAATAAGAATCTTCTATATCGAAGTATATAAAGGAGAAGAAAATTGTATTTCAAATGTTATCCTACACCTATCACGAGGTAAGCATTATTCATTTGAGTTTGAGATCATGTGATTCATGTCGTCATACTGTAAATACTTAGAGTGAGTTACTAATGAATGCTCCAAATTTGATATTATAGTTTAGGGAAAAATGTTGTAATAATGCATTAATTAAAAAAATAATTAATGCAACTTACTCATATCAAAAGATAACATATGAAAAGCTTCATTTAAATATAACATTTTACAAAAAACCTCTTCACATTAAAAAAAGGGATCGATAAGTCACGAAAATTATATCAAGAACAAAACATGCAAAATGCCAATGAACAACAATAAGAATAAGAACAACAAGAACAATGCCATGGCTACCGGTGTCAATATAGATGAATACTTAGCATTCATATTAATAGTACGTTACAAATTAAACATGCAATATTTTACTATACGAGTTATATTTTATTATACGAATTATAATTTATACTCTTGAATATACTAATTGCTTTAATATTTTATGTTTTTATAGTTTTGTTAAAAAGAAAATTTGGTTTATAGTTTGCTTTTAATAATGTAATTTATTTGAACAACGAAGTCCGTCTTTCACAAAAAATGAGAGTTTCAAACATGAACCGAAAATTAGACCCGAACATTACGAAAAAAACAATTAGATCTAACCTGTGTGCATCGCATGGGTCCTGAGGCAGTCCAAACCTGTGTGCATCGCATGGGGATGAATATAAAAGGTCTCCAATATTAATGTAATCGCTTCATATTTAAAATAATTTATGTAACTTATACATATTAAAATATTACATGTGAAGAGACTTTTTTCAATGTAACATCTTGAAAAAAATCTCTTCACATATACTCTTTTAATGTCAATAAACTATTTTAAATGTGTGACGTACATGCTTGAAAATGTGATACCATCACAACTTAGATATATAATGACGAAAATAAGTGCCGAATATTACGCTATAAAAACTTATATACAGCCCATGTGCAACTCAATAAAGTATTTTAAATACGTATAAAGCTTAGCAAATGTGTGGCACAATGACAACTTAAATATAAAATGATGAAAATAAATACCGAATATTACGCTATGAAAACTTCTATACAGCCCATGTGCATCGCACGTATTTTAAATCTATGAAAACTTCTATACAGCCCATGTGCATCGCACGGGCATTGTTAACTATCATAAGAAATAGTTATAACTTAGCCGGATGTATTAATATTAGTTAGTTCCAATAAAAAACGATAGAGTCAATACCAAAATAAATAGACAAAAAATATTATGTAAAAAATACATTTTAAAAGATTATATGTCAATAAACTATTTTAAATACGTATCATGCTTACAAAATGTATGCAACCATGAGAACTTATATATATAATGACAAAAATATGTCTCGAATATAAAATGACATAAATAAAAAACGGATATTAAACTTTGAAAACTTCTATACAGCCCATGTGCATTAAACAGGCTTTTAGAGTTTGCTAAAATAACAAAATACGACATAGTAAAAATATCATCTTGAATAATGAATAGAATGGAAAAATTACATAATTTTGGCTCGCAGTCATTTATAAATTATAATAACAAACAAAAAAGCTGTGTGCATCGCACGGGTCATGAGGCAGCTCGAGTTATATATTGTATTTTGATTGTTTGACTCGACCTCAATTAAAAGTAACGAAATAACGGCATCAACATTTTTCATGTCATGCTAACAAACACAACTTAGAAACTTATTGACTAACAAAATCCATCCATGATCAAAATGACGAATATTAGTGTTGAACAATACACTATGAACATTTAGATCGAGCCCGTATGCATCGCACGGGTCTGATTGCCTAGTTAAAATAAAAGCACATGTTATTGCGATATGCAAATTAATGCAAGAGATTGTACATATACGAACGATTTATGTTAAATAATCATTTTATTTTTCTTTATACGTTTAACCCGCGTGTACACGGGTTTATAAACCAAGTATGATAGAGGTTATACTTCGTTATATTCAAGGGTCATTATGTGTTATTAAACATGCTTAATGTCTAAAACATGATATCAATAGTTAATAAAACATCAACTTCAATACAATAACTGTTAAACAAAGTTAAATCATTCGTCCAATAAAAATTTGTACACAATATTAATCGATATTAATATATAATGAAAATTTTATGTAAAAATTCACACGTGCACGGGTATTATAACTAGACAGATATAAATATTTTACATAATTGTATAGAAAATCAAATTTACAGGTGGTTAAAAGCTAATAGTAGTAGTTTATGTTTTAAATATTTGAATTAATTGCATTGTAATTAATGTTCATAGATGTGATATTTTGTAATTAATGGTTTATAATTTCATATTTAGTTATTGATGTTAATTTTTTTTTTTTTTTTTTTTTTTTTTTTTGAAAAAAGGCTTTCATTCAACAACGCCAAAAAACGGACCTTAATGTGAGGACCGACGGCTCAAACCATTACAACATATACATAGGAAAACGACACCAATCCTTCCAAACAAGCCTGTTACATTTTGTTCTATTCTTAAACCAAAGAAAAGATAGGGATTTGACACTAGAAAGAATTATCTCCACACTAGGTTGGGCCCCTTTAAAAATCGTGTCATTGATGTTAATTAGTTCAACAATAACCTTAACAAAAAATTTGAAATCTTTAATAACATTATATGAATTGATTAATGACCATTATTTTTCCATCCTTTTTTGGAGAGCAAGATGCATACATTTTTGTAGTAGAAGAAGCCAATAATTACCATACATGAAATTACATTCCTCTATCCACCTATGTGATAACCATCTAAACATGGAAACTCATTGACCATCTGAACAAAGTACTACAAGATCCACATGAAGGCTTGAACTATGAGGCAAGCGAACTCAACACATCCTCGCGATAACAAGGTCATTTTTAGTTTGAACATTTGATAGGTCATGTACTAGCTAGAGATGAAAGAACGAGGGCAGTACTATCAAACAACTCTAGCTAATGGACAAGTTAAAATAGTAAACGTATGACAAGCCTAAAGTTTTATCACGTATCCAACCCTATTAATCAACCATGTCGATCTCTTTCTACCGGACATACTTGCTCACTTCTTTATATATTCTATTTACGACACTGGTTAACATTCTTTTTCTTTTAAATATCCGAATTTTAAATATCCGAATTTTAAATATCCGAACCCGGAGCTTTAAATATTGAAAAATGAAACACAGTAATAACCATCTTTGCTGTTGGAAAAAACAACAATATCAACCCAACATCATAGAATTACCATTTAATTCATTTTTTTTTTCAATTTATGATTACGATAAAGTTGCTCTATTATCAGGAAATTTGACACAATCCACAATTTGGAGTACGAAACTTCGTAGGTCCTTACTCCTGAGCTACAATAGCATAGAGATACTCCTAGACATTTCTCTGGCAGCCTAGGTGCAAAAACACCGTTGATAAGTGGTTGTTGGCTAAAATTTTCACCCTTGATGTTCGTTATTGTAGTATCCACTTTGGTGTTGACGTTCTTTTCCCCATGAATATCTATAAATTAAAGGGCCAATGATTTAAATAGACCATTTTCTCTATTTGGAAAAAATTCTAAATATAGACTCCTCGACTGTGTGACCACTCGACTTTATTTTTAGTTTTTTCTTCGACTTCACTATCACTTGCTCGACTTCACACTATAATTTTACTCTACTTCACTTTTTGGGGAAAAAAATCGCGAAGTCTATAGGCTGGAAATCAAATTTGTTTTGGTCGATTTAAGCCATTATCTCTAAACTAAATCATGAAACCATAAATAATTGTTGAAATATTAATTCAACATAGGAAAGGGATCCGGTAAGTAGAAAAACTAAAATAAAAAGAATAAGAAGAATTTTTAGCCACAAATTTCAACTAGGAGGGAGAAATTTAAGGGGAGATGCATCTATTTTTATAGGTGCATTTGAAATGAGTGGTTGTGGTGTCTTCTTATTATTCTTATTTTAATTTTTCTTCTTATTTGATCCTAACTCATGCAATACATATACATCATTACTAATATACAAGAGATTATTTAAGTATGTGAAAATAAGTTTGTTATGTATTTCTTTTCCGATAAAATATTACTTGAATTGCAGTTTATACATAGAATATATTGGTCTCTATTACAAGAAAATGGGTTTCAACTTTGTAACAAGAATAAATAAATTTCACACTATCAAAGAATAGAAACAACCGCTAACATAAAATTAAGGAGGAGGCTAAAAACTACTAAAGTGAGTTAGGTTTTTATTTGTTTTTATTTTTTTAGATTTACATTTGTTGGTAGTGTTGTGATTTCAGGGATTTGAAGTTTGCTCTTTAAGGCGAAGTAAAGACACGTATTTTCAATGTGATACTTCTACCATATTTGGAGAAAATTTTAGGGGAGCTCTCGTTCCAATTATACTTTTCTCCTCTTTTTATTATATGTTTGCATAAAAAAAAAGACTTTGTACATTTCAAGTGGGGGAACGGGAGTAGAATTACAAATTGAACTTTATTTGCCCATTTTTCTAGTTTATTTTGAAAAATTATGCCATTTTGAAAACTTTTGACATGTTTTTTCATAATCGAACTAGAATAGACCTTAGCCGAGCACACTATTACCCTTGATTTCATTGGTGAGGTTTAGCCTTTCATCTTCCCCTTTATTACTTAAATCCAACAAATATTGAGTGTGTCGATAGTATTGTAAATTTTAGAACTTGACCTTACATCATTTCGAGACCATCGACGAGTAGTGTGTCGAGTTAGCTTGATACATTTAGGAGGGATAGTTTGAGAAGGCAATGTTTTAGGATTTACACCTAAATAGCCCATATGTGTATTATTATGTGTGTTTATCGATTAGTCACCTTAACTTTTTGACCCCCGTGTAAACCCTTTTGTTGCACTCACCTTTTGTGCAAGATACCCCTTGTTATACCCTTTTGAGCATTCTTTTCGTTTCTCAACCCATATCATGTATTGTTTCGTTACACCTATTCGCGTTAGGCTACCGTGTAGTCTTGGTTTATGATTGGGAATTTGCCGTTTGCCTATGTTTGAGGTTCGGGTATAGAGATTCTGGAATCACGCCCACGTTGAAGACTTATATTTGAAGATCATTAAAGACCCTCCATATTTATCACATAATTCATCTCAAGTGGGGGGATGACTTATTTATTTATGTGTAGTTATGAAAAAAAATTATTAGTAGTTTATTGTTTATTGTAAAGGGATAGTGCAAACATTATAAGCACTAATCATTAGTCATTATGGAGTTTATTATGCTAGTATCGAGTAGTTTACCTCGGTCGCATTCAATTGAAGATTTGAGTTTGTGGCGAATCTACACCAACTAGTTTTGAAGACCAAGTTAGTATGCACCCCATTATATGACATCTACTTATGGCACACTAACCTGTTACATGATGATCCGTTTTTCGTGTCTTGAAGCTTGGATTTTGGATGGACGGTGGGCGGTAACGACTTGGTTGTAGGCTAAGACTATTTGCTTGTTTATTTTTATTTTTCACCATTTATGTGCATCCCATGTCTTATCCTACCTTTTAGTCACGAATCATGCTTAGGTGATGGAGTGAGCAGTCATTGGTGTCTTGGCCATAGATTTGGTTATGTATCGATGGTCTTTATCACCTTTGCCGTAGCATGTTAGTAATGGCAATTGACCTTAGCCTTACAAATTTGTTCACCCAACGTAGCCTTTAGGGATTATCTTGACCTTAGATCTAGTGGTGAAGATTTGTGTAACTGCCAAGCCTATAACATAATACATACTATGACCGTGCAATGGGTGATCACCCTAAAATTGACACTTAGAATAGAGAGAGTATGATTTTTTTGTTCTCATTTCGTGAGGTGTTCGGCTTTGATAAATTCTAGCATAGGAAGTTTTTAAACTTATATTTTAAAAGAGACGATTTTTAGCAGCATACAGAGCATTTTCCAAGGGATAATTCACGCCATTACTACATATGTTTTAGTTATTTCATATCATACGTTTGTATTTGATTCAATTTCATTCATTATGATCCTAAACATTGAATTTTCTACATTATTTAATATGATTGACTAAACACCTTTGGTGTTAGCCTAGTTATGAAATCGTTATTGCTATGATTTAGTTTTCTCATTTTCGTATCACTTTATGTGCATATTTTCTTTACTTATTTGTGGACACCCTTGTTTCGGTAGTGTTAATGTTTGGTAGTATCTATAAAGGTAGGAGAATTGACCGTCAGACCCTAGATGAGTAGGTTGCGAGTAGTGGTAAGAATTAACCATAGGACTACCACTATCTTGTGTGCGAATTTACCATAGGATCACCTACTAAGCAAAGATACTTAAGAAGTTAGGAGAAACCTAAGTTCCGAGAGGCCAGGTTTCATAATAATAGGTCTAGATTGTAGTTGGTGCTTAATGACTTAGCATAGGTTAACCCACAAACTCTGTCGATCTCATGATGATGAAATAGGAACCTATTTGCATAGGCTAGACAAATTTACGCGAGGAGTCTAGTGACATTTACCCCCACATGAAGCGGTAGAATGCATTTATAGGAAGACTTAATTATAGCTTAACAAGATTAGTAATTAGGCTAGCACATTTATCCCTACTGATTATTTCATCAATTTACTTTTGCTTTTATTTTATTTCATTTCATTAGTTTAATATTAATATGTTCAAACCCTTTTTAAAATTAGTGACATTAGACTTAAATTAGGATCCACACTCATAGCTCTTGCGACGACATCAGATTTACTAATTACTACATTACACACGACCGGGTGCATTGCCCGTTAGTGCATGGTAGACCATAGGTAGACGAGAAATTATAAATATTAAAACCTGGTTTGAAATCCTGCATCAAGTTTTTGCGCCACTGCCGGGGAGCTATTTTAGGATTTTATTTAAGTATTAAAATTTTTGTTAGTTTTTCATCATCTCACTATTTCTTTAAGTTTCAGGTACCGTGGCCGAAGTATCATTGATAACCTTACCCTCGAGGAATACCTCGTTTTGACCCGAAAGGAGCAAGGGCTGGGGCTTGTTAGGCCAGCCATAGGAGCAAAGTTTCATTTCGAGATTAAGAATCAGTTCATGCGGGAGTTAAGAGAAAACCCCTTTTCTGGAAGCGAGACTGAAGATGCATACGAGCATGTTGACAATGTCTTGTATATCGTGAGCCTTTTCAACATACCTGGTGTTTCTTACGATGCGGTTATGCTCCTTGTGTTTCCAATGACACTCACTGGAGCCGCGAATAGGTGGATTGATAGGTTGCCCGCAGGAACCATCAATACATGAGATCTCCTTAAAAGAGCTTTCTTTCAATGTTATTGCCTTCCATATAAGATGACAAAATAGCTCGAGGAGATTCACAATTTCAAACAAGAAGTTGACGAGACATTATACCAAGCTTGGGACAAGTATAATGATCTCCTTTACAGGTGCCTGACTCATGACCTAAATAAGTAGCAAGTGGTCAACATCTTCTACAAAGTATTAACATACCAACAAGGCAAATGCTTGACTCACAGGGGCCGATCCCTGGGATGACTCCTCTTCGAGCCCATGAAGCTATCCAAGACATGGCAGACCATTCGCAGAAATGGCATGATGGTGGCAGCAGCAGAAGTATGGGAGGAAATTTGGATGGTATTTCTATTATTATTAACAAAGTTGAAAGTCTTGGCAGGGATATGAAGAAATTAAAAGAAAATGTGCATGCTATTCAAGTAGAATGCGAAACTTGTGGAGGAGCTCATCTAGCCAAAGATTCTGTTGATATAAATAATGCTTAAAAAAGTTATTAATATTTTTCAATAACTCTACATTTTGATAATCACAAAATGTAAACTAAATTAAATCGAAAATTATGATGTAAACAAGCATTTAGTGGTAAATATTTATTTCTACAACTAAATCACTTAAGGTATGTATAAACAAAGTGTCTAATGCATTATATGATCAAAGGAACATTCTCTTAATCTCTAGATTTTTTATAAAATGTCACAAACATTTCATATCCTTTAGAAAATCATGTTTGGTATTAAATAAAAATGATTAATTAACCATAAATATATAAATTCAAATTTTCAATCAAAAATGGCAAAAATGTTTCAGAAAAACCTTCCCCACAAAAAGACAAAGCTGGGCAACGTTCAAAAGGGGCGGCCCCCTTAATTAACTAGGCGGCCCCCTTAATTACTAAGGGGACCGGCCACGCTCCTGACCCCCCAGCTTTGCCTATAAATACTGATTCATTCCCACATATTTGCCTCACCTTTTTGCACTAAAAACTTTCTGATCTCAATCTCTATCTCTATTCTAAAATCCTTTGATCATATATTCATAAGTCTTTGTTTCCAAGTGATCCAAAGCTTCATCCACACAAGTGCAAAAAGAAGAACACTCCTTCAACATCTATACATAGTAGTAGTGTTGTGTTTAGTTAGTATCATCTTGTAGTAGTGTTTGATAATTTGTAAAGTGTTGTGTGATTAAGTTACTTGTAGATATTAGTTGTGTTGAAAAGAAGTATTGTAGTAGTTGTGAATAAGTTGTGCAAAGAAGAGGGTGTTTAAGAAGACGTGAAGAAGTTGTGAAGCTATCATGAAGAAGTTGTGAAGTTGTGAAGAAGTCGTGAGATTAGTTCTAGCTAGGATTAGAACTCGACATTTCGCTTAGTGTCGTTAACTGGTGTAAGCTAAGGTGTGTAAGGTTTCTCTGCCATAAGGAGTTTGTTGACATAGTGAAGAAAACTCTCGAGTGTGGTACTCGGGGAGTGGAGTAGGGCAAGGAAGGTTTCCTTGTAGCCGAACCACTATAAATTCGCGTGTTGATCTTTCCATCTCTATCTTTCATTTCATTTCATTACATTACTTACATTATTAGATTATACTTGTTTAGATTTACTCATATTTGTTAACAATTGAATTCACGTAAGATCGAATCAAAGTTTTAATAAGCAGCAAAAGTTTTTCGAAAATCAACTAGAAAAGAACGTAAAACTATTCAACCCCCCCCTTCTAGTTTTCCACAATTGGTATCAGGAGCCAGGTCTAGCAAGATCTTTAAAATATATTGTATTTTAAAACTTGTAACGATCTACGGAATCTGAAAAATATTTAGAAGGGCAATCTATGCAAAGACCACCACTATTTGAAAGTGATGGATTTTTATATTGGAAAAATCGATTAGAAACTTATGTGAAATCAAAAGATTTAGATCTTTGGCATGTTATTACTAATGGTGATTTTTTACCTATTCAAAATAATCCCGAAAAAAAAGAAAGATGAAATTGTACCTTCTGAAAAACAAAACGATTATTTAAAAAGAAAACTTGCTAAAAATGATGAAGCAAAAATGGTTATTTACAATGCGCTACCACGTAAAGAATACGAAAGGATCTTTATGTGTGAAACCGCAAAAGAAATTTGGAACTCTTTACTAATAACTCACCAAGGTAATAGTCAAGTCAAAGATAACAAAATAGATCTACTTGTTCAACAATATGAGCAATTCACAATTCCGGAAGAGGAATCAATTGATAATGCTTTTGCTAGGTTTAACACTATCATCACAAGTTTAAAAGCACTTGATGAGAATTTTCTAGTAAGAATTTCGTTAGGAAGTTCGAGCTAAAGTGACGGCTATTAAAGAATCAAAGAATTTGTCAACTTTAAAACTTGATGAATTAATTGGGAACTTGAAAGTTTACGAAGTAATAATAAAGAAGGACTCTGAAATGGTCAAAGGAAAACGAGAGCAAAGCAAGTCAATCGCCTTGAAAGCTAGAAAGGTATCTAGTAACGAAGATAGCTCATCTTCCGAAAGTGATGACGAAGAATATGCCATGGCCGTAAGAGATTTCAAGAAATTCTTCAAAAGGCGAGGAAGATTAGTTAGACAACCACATGATGAAAGGAAAGCATCTCAAAAGAATAAAGATGACAAGAATAGCAAGAATGAAAGGAAGTGCTTCAAGTGTGGTGATCAAATCATCTCATTGGAAAATGTCTAATGATGTCAAGAGATCAAAATCAAAGAGCATTTGTTGGAGGATCTTGGAGTGATAGCGATGAAGATGAGAAAGAAATGACAAAGGAGGAGAAGTGTCTTATGGCAAAAACATCAAACGAGGTACGTTCCGAAACTGAATACTTTAGTGATGAGAATCTATCATTAGACGAAAATGATTGATTGGTTTAAAATCAAATATAGTTATAGTATAGATTTTCTCAAAGGAATTGCTAAGGAAATAAGCAAAACCCGAAGTCGTAGTCCGTGTGAAGGTGTGAATGGAATTTCAAATTCTCGGTTCGTGAAACGTGTCATGAAAGTAGGAAAAAGTGATTCTAATGAGATTTAACCTAATGAATATGAAAATGAAGCACAATTAACCAATTAAGCAAGTAATTCAAGTAAGGTAACCTAAAATGTAACGTAAAATTAAAAACGTAAGCTAAAACGTAAGATAAACGTAAATGCGCGAAATAAAAAGTAAAATTGAAGCTATACTAATCCTACGCATTTGAAAATTTTTTTCCTAAGTTAAAAATGATAAAAGAAAATTTTGAGAAAAAGAAATTTTTTTTTTTTTACCTTTTATTTAATTTTTATGAATTAAAAACTAATTTAACTAATTAAAAATTAAAAGAAAATGGAAATTAAGTGAGAAAAATAAAAAATTAATTTTGAAAATTCTAAAATAACTAAAAACTAATTTTAAAACTGAAAATATATTTTTTTGGATTTTTGTGTAATTATTATGAATTAAAAATTATTTTAACTAATAAAAAAGTAATTAAAATTCAAATTAAATGAAAAAAATGCAAAATTAATTTCTAAAAATCTAAAATAAATGAAAACTATTTTCTAAAATATTTTCTGGATTTTTTTAATGCTTTTTCTGATTTTTTTTGGAATTTTTGGTATTTAAAAAGTATTAAAAATTGATTAAAAAGTAAAATTTAATAAGAAAAATAGCAAACTAATTTAGAAAAATATGAAAAATTCAGGAAAATTCTAAAACATTATTCTAATCCTAGGAAAAATTTTAAAACTTAAAATTAAGCTGAAGAAATGCTTAATGCCACTCTTTGACCAAATTGACTGAAACTTTGACCCAAGGTATTTTTCACTTAAATAAGCTCAAAAGTACTGAGATCAGACCAATTAGAACACAGATACACATATATGGAACAAAAACAGTTGAATAAGCACTTGTGGAACTAGCAATAAGCAAACAGAATAAGCTATGGGTACCAAACCAGTGAAATAAGCAACAATAAGGTCTGAGTAACTGATATGAACCACAAATCTCAAATTCCAAGCAACAAAGCACAAAAGCAGGCCTAAACTAGAATTCAGTCACTAGTGGAAATCCTACACTTTGATAGGTCAAATAAGTAGTGCAAATAAGCTGACTCTGGTGAGCTTATGGGGGCAAAACCTTCACTGACCTACTGAGATGACAAAAACACCAAATTAATTCACTCAAAAGCTTATTAGCTTTCCTACTGGTTGCCTTGAAATCTGATGAAACCCAATGGTGCAGGGGAGCACCTGCTTAATAGACAACTTTTGATTCAAAACTTCAATAAGCAAATGAATTTAAAAGTGAAATTTTCTTTTTAAAATTGATTCCCTAACTCATAAACTCTACAAATAAGCACACAAAACTTATTTCCATCTAATATTAAATCCTACAGTTGCTTACCAAAATCTGACTAAAATTTGAATTCAAGGCTTTTTAACTTTTTGATTTTTTTCAAATATTTTGACTAAGCTGAATTTAAATTGATCCCAATTGGTTACTTATGCAAAACTAAGTTAAGATGTAACTATATTAGGCTAAATAAACAAAATCTACAACAACTGACTTGATTATGCTACCAAATACCACTAACAGTCAACTAAATTGCAAGTTCAAAAGCAAATTAATTTTCTAGTATTCTAACTACCAAAATAGTGTGCTACTAATCTATATTCCACTACTATAGACTACCGGTGCACTAGTTTTTCACAAAATGACCTCAATACTGCTTAGTGCAGTGAATGCCAAACACCCCTTATGACTATCTGTTATGAACTTTTGTGAAACAACTAAGCTCTTAAGCAATTCCAACTACCAATGTAGTTCAGATATATATCAAACAAGCTCAAACTAATCCAGAAACATAGAGTTCAAACACACAAAACACAGATTCAAGAGATGACAAATATGAAATAGTAGTGCTCAAATGAAATTGCAAATCACAATATTAAGCTACAACTACCAAAGTAAAACTGAATAATACTAAGACTACTTAATTGAGACAGAAATAAGCTATAACAATCAAAGTTATACTACTACTACTCTATAAGGAAATTTAGAGAAAATTTTAAATGAAAACTTACAAGGTCAATCCCCCTCAGCATGAACATAGGGGGTTCACTAAGCTTGCCTGTCTCTAGATAGGCCAAATGGCTCCCTTGGACTGTCAAATCACCAACTGAATAAGCTGTGCTTATTGGATAAGCTGTTGTTGACTTTTTGTTGACTATGTTTGAATTTGATTAATGGAATAGTACCAATCTAACTATAACTCACAATAAGCTATAATTGAGCTTATATGAGCTTAGTAAAACAGAAAGGAAGCTTGTTGAAGCTTGAGTTTGAAATTGAAACAAATATTTTTTTATTTTTATTTTTAGAATTTTCTGATTTTTTTTTTTTTTTTTTTTTTTGGTTTTTCAATATAAGGTTAATAAATTGAAATGAAAACTGTTTAAACAAACTAACAAGGATTAATCTAAATTAGATAAGCAGTAAATGATATTAAAGTAAAACTAATTAAGAAAATAAGCTAAATTGAAATAAAACTAAATTTTCCTTAATTCAAAAGAGGAGTACAATACTGAAGAGAAAATTACAATTCATAAAACATAAAAAATACATAAAACTACTACCAAACTACACACCTAAAGCTTGTGGAGGAGGGGTGATAAGATCGTTTTACCTCGAGGTTGTTTAGACCTCATCTAGGGATTACACAATAATAATGAATAATACGATACGCAGTGGAATAAACAAATATATCATTATTATTGCTAACAAGGTTTCTCGTCATCATCTCTACTCTAACATACACCAAAGCCCCAATGCTACGTGATCAAGTGTAGCACGGTTACAATCTAACAGCTATCATAAGATAGTTGAGGCTTAACATCAATCTACCCTAGGTGTTTCCCATACAACACCTGTACACACTAGTCTAGGCGTTTCCAGCCCTAGACATACACACACGTTTTTCTGATTTTACATTGTGGAAGACTTATTGAAACCTATTCCCTGTATCTCTTTATATAATAGAGATGTTAGGGTTACAAGGAATAAACTAATAAAATAAAAGATAAGCTGTAATCTTTTTCTTTCTTTGCAAGTTTCTTCCTTTGTCTCCATAAGTCCTTCATCTTTCATATTTGTCAATATCAACTCAAAGTATAATTCCTAACAATCTTCCCTTAGTTGATATGACAAAACCAAGTATATGAAAGATGTCGTCTTCCCCTCAAACCATGCATATCATCAAGGATCTTTAAGCTGCAATCTTCAAAGTATTCTTCTTCCTCTTTTGTCATCATCAAATAGGGGACAAATGTATGCAACGTTGATCTTCACAACCACGAATCAATATTACACATCCAATTCATCTTTCCAATGTTTCAAAGTCGCCCACCATTAAGTTTTCCGCATCTATAAATGGACTTGAAACAATAGAAATCCAAACCATCAGTAGTAATAACAACTAGCAGTAGCAAAAACCTTGATCTTCATAATCACCAACCTGGCTCTGATACCAATTGATAAGATCGTTTTAGCTCGAGGTTGTTTAGACCTCATCTAGGGATTACACAATAATAATGAATAATACGATACGCAACAGAATAAACAAATATATCATTATTATTGCTAACAAGGTTTCTCGTCATCATCTCTACTCTAACATACACCAAAGCCCCAATGCTACGTGATCAAGTGTAGCACGGTTACAATCTAACAGCTATCATAAGATAGTTGAGGCTTAACATCAATCTACCCTAGGTGTTTCCCATACAACACCTGTACACACTAGTCTAGGCGTTTCCAGCCCTAGACATACACACACGTTTTTCTGATTTTACATTGTGGAAGACTTATTGAAACCTATTCCCTGTATCTCTTTATATAATAGAGATGCTAGGGTTACAAGGAATAAACTAATAAAATAAAAGATATGCTGTAATCTTTTTCTTTCTTTGCAAGTTTCTTCCTTTGTCTCCATAAGTCCTTCATCTTTCATATTTGTCAATATCAACTCAAAGTATAATTCCTAACAAGGGGGTATATATAGGATATTGAGGATGCTTCTAGGATTTGCCAGGTCACCAATCCGTGCTTCTTTGTGTTTCTTTGAATCCCTCTCAGCCTTTAGATGCGTTTCCAGATACATCCCATTAATTAGGACCCTTGGATTGATTTTGGTGATGTGACTGATCCTGCGTGTATGTCTTGATTGGTCCACGTATGCACTCTGGATGCTTCCTGACATTCTTTGACAGCTTCTAGAATCCCAATCATTGGTTAATTATTTTAGTACGAGGTTAATATGGTGGGGGTGAAAATTAGGGTTCTATGTGAACAGTAATTTCTGGGTAAGGGTAAGAATTGGGGGGCGGGAATGGTTTGGGTATTATTTTTATTTGTGTTGACCGGGTTTGGGGTTGGGTTTGACCGGGTTAAGGGTGGATCGGGTAAGCAGGCTGGGTTGGGCTTTTGATATTATGGGCTTGTGGGATTTTGGGTATAACTTCTTCTGGATCAGGTTTTTGTTATTTAAGATTTTAGTAAAAATGACAAGGACCAATATGTATTTCTTGCAAACTTCAGGGACCAAATCTGTTAATCTTTGAAATTTATTCGAAGGGCCAATGTTGACAAATTTTGATAATTGAAGGGCTTGAGTTGTCATTTTTCCAAAATATCTTCAAAGGACTAATATTGACAAACTTTGAAAGATGACGGACTGATTCTGCCAACTCTTAAATCTTTGCTCCAAGGATCATTTCTGACAATTTCTAATTCTTCAAGGATGATTTTGGAATTTTGAGCTTTTCCTTTGACTTTTTGACTTCCCCTGCTTCGGCTTTTGCCACTTTCCATTCTCGTGCTCGTTTTTGTTGGTTTTAGCTTTGTTTTTGTCCATTTTTCACATATCTGTACCTGCACATACACAAATACAAAAACACACATTCTCTAGGCATATTTTGTTATTATTTGGTATTTTTGGTCTGATTTAAGGTCTAAAAAAGATGTGTGAATAAGCACACATCAAAACTCCCCCAGACGAAGGTATTGTCGTGCCCTCACGCAATGTCATTACCTCACGTTTAAGAGATAAATAATTTTCAAAACCTCATTTTACTGACTTTGTAAAGTAGCAATGATGTTTGAAAGAGATCTTAAAATCATTTATTCTCAAAAACGCTCCGTTTTTCAATTTTCATGAATAACAAATACCACTACTATTTTTGTTCTTTTTCATTTTTATATATGTGACGGTTTGCTTGACTTCCATTATCTTTTGATAATTTTCAGGGTCTACGAGTAGAAACACTTCTCATGGAGAAGAGACCATACGGATAAAAATCGTAATCCTTGATTTTTCACAAGCCCCCAAACTAAGCGTAAAATCGAAATCATTGTTTATCCACAAGTTAGATGCTAACACTACCTACAGAAGTTACTTGTGTAATTACCTCTTGTTCCCAATTCCTAAGTTTTGTATCTCAAGATTTTATTTTTGTGAGAAATGAATTTCTTCATATTTTCTCGTTTTGATATTTATTAGTCCGATAAGAGCACAAAATTTGAACGCTAAGTAGTTTCCAAACTTTCCCTCGAAAACCCCTGCATACGAAAATCGGGTCCACATGGAGGTCTCTGATTTAACACGATTTTGAGGGCCCCCTTTTTATTTACGACCGAAACATCCCATGTCTGAGACCCGAGACGGAAGCTTTTTATTAGGAAACCCCCTGAGTCGAAGCTTGGCATTTTTAAATATTATAAGCACTTTAATAATATTTGGTCCTTAGTCTTTTATTTCAATTACAACAACGGTTGTGAGCCGTCAAGATGCAAGAGTTTTATTATGACCTTGGATTTTTCCGCTGCTTTTTATAGCTTTGAATTCCTCTGCATTATTTTTGGCTTTGGATTATTATTATTGATATTCATAATCATTTTCCAAACCCCGAGTCCCACGGCCTTTACAAAGATCACAACATCGGCTGCGAACCGGAAAGATGCAATAGTCTATTTCACCGTAACACTGGCAGTACCCCTATGTGTACCAAACCCCCATATGCGGAGATTTTCTTAGGAACGAGAAAAAACTAAGTATTGCCCAAACCGTATGCCCTTAATTAAACCTAGAGATCTATTTTCATTGGTGTGCAATCTTGTGGGAACAAGGAGGCCACAAGTACCTTTCGTGGGCTCTAAAGAGATCCAACTACTCCATGTTTAGCACCAAACTTCTAAATAAACTCTATCATTCCTCGATCTCCGCAAATTTAAAATCCCAAATAATGAGATCCGCGGATGCTTAGTCGATAATCTTTTAATTATATTGGTTAAGGGAGAAAAGCTAGGGCTCAACACGCCCAGTCAAGTCGGAACATTTATTTTTACTCTCGCCGATAGGAAAGTCAAAACAAGGTGTCAAATCTTATTATTATATCATATATCATATCATTTTTTTTTGAAATAAAAATGTGACAAAAATTTTAAATTTTGGTGGAAAAACGGAGTTGCGTAAGTTAACAGCTCAGACGAAGGTGCCAGGTCAAATCGAATCGAAGATTCACCCCCAGACTAAAGTGAAACATTGTCCTCAATGTTTTAAGGGTACGGGTAGTCTTACGTAATATCTAAGGCCGTTTATTAAGTATGCCAAGAGATAAACATTAGTCGATAAGATTTTGGATATGGTGAATTTCCGAAAGAGCAGCGAAGAATGAGACTCGAGTGGAGAGAACGACAAAACACGAGCACGAGATTCCTCAATCTTTGGGGAAATTCCTGGAAATTCACAAACAACCACGAAAACATGAGTTTGGAAAGGGTCACCCCCCTCACGTCACGTTACTTAAGAAGTAAAGAAATAAAGAAGATGAAATGGATAAGCATGGGGTGCCTCCCACGAAGCGGTTGTTTTTGTTCACCGAGTCACATGAGCTTGACTTGATCCCCGAATTTAATTGTCCTTGGGGAAAGTTTGGAGATCTGGGACAACCATGGGTGGTATGTCCCCTCCGAAATAATGTTTGAGACGATGGCCATTCACCTTAAAATTGGGACCATTGGGTTGAGATAATTCGACGGTTCCATACGGAAAAACTTGGGTAATGGTGAATGGTCCAGACCAACGGGTTTTTAATTTGCCCGAGAATATCTTCAATCAAGAATTGAAAAGAAGGACTCGATCACCAACGTTGAAAACGCGATCTTTAATCTTAACATCATGAATCCTTTTCGCCTTCTCTTTGTAGATCAAAGAATTCTCATAGGCTTGATCTCGAAGCTCAGTTAATTCATTCAATTGAACTTTACGATGATCACCCGCGTTTTTGATATAAAAATTAGCGTGTTTCAAGGCCTAGTAAACCTTGTGCTCAAGTTCAAAGGGCAAATGGTTGGCTTTCCCGTAAACCAGCTTGTAAGGAGTGCACCCAATGGGTGTTTTGTAAGCGGTCCGGAAAGCCCATAATGCATCATCTAACTTATCAGCCCATGAAGCACGATGTTCTCCTACGGTCCTTTCTAAGATATGTTTCAAGCCACGATTGGACACCTCAACTTGACCGCTCGTCTATGGATGATATGCAGTAGAAAGATGATGTGTGACACCATATTTGAGCATAACTTTAGCAAATTGGTCATTACAGAAATAGGTCCCACGATCATTTATAATAGCACGAGGTGCACCGAATCGGGCAAAGAGACTTTTGAGAAATTTTATGATAACTCGGGCGTCATTGGTGGGGAGCGCTTTCGCTTCAACCCATTTCGACAAGTAATCGAAGGCCATGAGTATATATTTGTTTCCTCTAGATGACGAGGATGGTCCCATGAAATCGATACCCCAGACGTCAAAAATCTCACAGACTTGGATAACATTTTGAGCCATCTCGTCTCTTTGAGAGATTTTTCCGTGACGCTGGCAAGAATCACATGATTTTACCAATTCATGGGCATCCCGATAAATCGTCGGCCAGTAGAAGCCGGAATCAAAAACTTTCTTAGCGGTGAAGTTGGCACCATAATGTCCCCCCGTAGGTTCATTGTGGCATGCTATGAGAATTTCAGCGGCTTCCTTGCCGTGAACACACCGTCCAATCACTTGATCCGCAAAAATTTTGAACAAGTAGGGGTCGCCCCAGAAACAATGTTTAACATCTTTGAAGAATTTCTTCTTTTGCTGAAACGACATCCCTTTTCTTAAGAAATTCCCCGCATGGTAATTCACAAAGTCGGCGAACCATGGGGTACTAGGATCACTGTGTGATAAACTCACAAGTGTTTCGAGAGGAACTGTTTCGGTAATTTCCTTTTTCTCGAAATCACTTTGATGGAGATTCTCTAAACGCGAAAGGTGATCGGCAGCAAGGTTCTCAGCTCCCTTTTTGTCTCGAATTTCAACATCAAATTCTTGAAGGAGTAGAACCCACCACATCAATCTTGGCTTAACATCTTGCTTTGCCATTAGATACTGAAGAGCCGAATGATCCGTATAAACTATGCATTTCTTTAGAACGAGATAAGGTCGGAACTTTTCAAAAGCATAAATGACGGGTAACATTTCTTTTTCAGTAGTCGTATAATGGTATTGAGCATCGGTCATTGTTTTACTAGCATAGTTGATACGTGGGAATCGCACCAGGCTTAACCTCTCGAGAGATCTCGAGAAGCTTACAACCCCCACCAGGCAGTGTACCTGATAGTTGTAGTAGAGTATAGTGACAAGTACCGGGGGATTGATCGTTCAACTCAGGAATAGTGTTGCTAGGATTAGAAAATCTCCTAAATTAAGTCTAGAGGTGAGGGATGATTCTTTTTGTATTTTTATATTTTATAAAAACAAGTAAAAATATTGGTTTTGGAAGAGTGGGCAGAATTAGTTACTAATCAACTAACCCAATAACTAAAGATGCAATCAAAATAAAATAACAGAAATGAAAATAAATCTAACTACTAATGTGGTGTAAACAATGATAGGGAAAGTTGTGTTTACTTAGGTTTCATTACTCCCTAAATATCTTTTACAGGTTGATAGCTTGTTACAATTGCATAGATGACGGGTCGTATTCCTTAATACTTTAGGGCCGTGTACAATATTCCCTAACTCTATAGGATCCTACTTCACTCCTATGTTGATCCGTTAGAATCTCCTAACATGGGATCATTAGAATTCTCCTACGCATTAAATACAACCAAAAATCATAGTACACCTCTGATCATGTTTCTTAAGACGTTCAAGCAAGTTACCAATGGAAGTCTGCCAGTTTTCTTAAGCCTAACATCGAATACAATCATCCGTAACAACTATAAAGAAATAATCAACCCATAATTAACATCTAGGTTTCACTACATCTAAGCAAACACAAAAGAGATCTAGCCAAGCATGTTAAATTGAAGACAAGTGTAAGATATATTCAAGTAACACATAGACATATTGATTGAATTGAAAGAGTACTTATCTGAAATTGACATGAAAGGTTCAAAGGGTTGAAACCTGTTGGGAATTCTGCTAAGAGAGAACTCGGCTGAAGAATCTACTGATGGATTCTACTGAAGACACAGATTCTGCTTATAGATTGTTTCTGCTGAAGTTTAGTTTCAGCATTATTAGTTTCTGCGGATATAGTTTTTTCGTGTTTTATGTAATATAGTTAGGATATGCATGAGTTTATTTAGGAAGTGATAATGCATATCTTTTAGAAGTTTTTAGAATATATGTTTCTTGTGAAACGGTTTAGGGTTCCTTGTGTATAAAAGGAACACAAGATTATGTATTGAGTTACGTTTTAGAAAACACTTTGATAATTATTGAAAAGATCCATAGAGGATCGATTGTTCTTAGTATTAAAACTTGTGTTTGTTTCCGCTTTAAAATACAAGTTACAGAGATTGTCTATTAGTGTGTTGGTGATTTCATTAACATAACTAACGGTCCTAGAGTGCTCAGAAGATCTATCAAGGTCTAAGTTTCAACAAGTGGTATCAGAGCCTCGGGAGAGTCTCTGTGATACTAAGAAGCACAAATCTTACACTCACTCAATCAAAACAATCAAGAAAAATGCCTGGATCAGATGATGAAGCTGATACAACCCAGAACCTAAACACCACTTCTCTCCAACAACTCAATCTCTTAAACAGTAATGCTAAATTCCCATACTTGAAGAATGCAGAAGACTATGATTTGTGGTCCATGAAGATGCAAAACTGGATCACAAACATTGACTGGAATCTTTGGGAAATTGTCCGTAAGGGTAATAGCCTGAAGAAACATGTCAAAGATGCTGATGGGATTGTTACTGTTGTAGGTCCCAAAACTGCTAAAGAAGTTCTAGCCGTGCAAAGGGAGAATAAAGTAAGAACAATTCTGCTCCAAGCTATACCAGATGACCACATGGGTGACTTCCACTTCATGGAGGATGCCAAGGACATTTGGTTGGCAATCAAGGCTAGATTTGGTGGGAATGAAGAATCAAGAAGAATGATGAGGTCAATGCTGAAGCAGCAGTTTCAAGAGTTTCAGATATCTGAGGAAGAAGGAATCCACAAAGGCTATGATAGGTTCCACAAGATCTTGAGTCAACTTAATCAGATGAAGGCTAGGCCAGATAATGAGGACTACAATGCTAAGTGTCTGAGATCATTGCCACCATCCTGGTTGCAAGTCAGCATTGCTCTCAAAGCTAAAGGAGGGTTGGACATGATTTCTTTTGATGACCTCTACAACAGGCTCAAATCACTTGAGCCTGATGTTAGAAGTCCCATTCGACCATCCACTCACTCAGCCTTTGTAAGCACCACAAAAAAACCTGTGCACCATGCCTCGATTTCTTACACCTCAGGAGCATCTTCTCAAACCCAAACTAAATCAACTCCTAAATCAAAATCCAGTAGTGTAATGGAAGATATTCTTCATTCCTTTGTGGCTGAATATGAACATCAGCAGTTTCTTGCTTATGAGGATTTTGAACAGGTGGATCCATTGAAGATGGAGGAGATGCACTTGAAATGGCAGTTAGCAATGATTTCTATGAACATCAAAAGATTTGAGACTAAGTCTTGTAGAAAGTTTGGTTTTAATGGAAGAGATGCATCAAGGTTTGACAGAAGGAAGGTTAAATGCTACACTTGTGGTCAAATGGGCCATTTTTCAAGAGAATGCAAGGAAAGAAAGTCTGGTGATGAAGTTAGATATGGCTCATATCTATTGGAATCAGGGACTTCTAAAGCTACACCTTCCAAAGCTTTGGTAACTCTGGATAACCAGATTGATTGGACTGTTCATGAACCTGCTGAAGAGGAAGCTTCTACTTCTGAACAAGTGAATATGCGGGCATACTCCCCTTCAGAGGATAAGAAGGAGCAAGTTTCCTTAATGGGCATCTCTCAGGTACACAATTGTGTTTTTGGATGTAGTGTAAGATACAATGAACTCAAACAAGAATATGATGAATTGAAACCTAAGTACAATGAGTGTTATGTAGAAGTTGAGGCCTATAAAAAGGCTTTAAAAACTTTAGAAAAACAAAAGGTTTGGTTTCAAAAGAATCAACTTAAATATGATGAAATGATAAGAGTTTTAGAAAGTGATTTAGAATGTGCAAAGATAGATTTATGACGTACTGAAAAGGAAAAATCTGATGTAGAAAAAGAAAAACAAGAATTACAAGTAAAGTTAGATAAAGAGGTGGCTGGTCGTATGAAGTGGCAAGAAGGGGCCTCTAATTTAAATAAATTGATTGATGGTCGCCAATGTGTTAGGTCTAGAAAAGCATTAGGATATGAGAAATATATATATCCTGAAGAATTAACTTATCATAATATGTCTAGTGTTTTTTACCCTGAACCAGCCCTAGCATTTCAAACACCTGTAAAATTTGTTAAGGAAGGGGGAATGAATGCTGTACCTGGACCTATTAGAGGGGAACATATGCCAATAGACCTGTCCATACCTGTTCACTTTGATGGATCACACCATCTATATGGCAAAAAGTCAAGTGACTTGCCAGACCCTGTTATTAAATCTACTGACTTTGTCTCTTGTTGTGATAGTGACAAGTCTTCTGATGAAGGGTCTACTTCATATGCCAGTTGTGATTCAAGTGAGAAGTCAGACCTTCCCAAGACCACTTCTAAGACCACACCCAAGACTCCCCACAAGCCTGCTAGAGTTACTGCTGATTCCAAGACAGTTTCTTCTGAAGACTTGTTTTCTAATTCTTTGCAAAACAATATTTCTAGTTCTGTTAAAAACAATTCTGTTAATCATTGTGGTTTGAATGCTTTTTCATGTTATGGAACATCTTTCACTTTAAATAAATCTTCTAAAAAGAAGAAATGTTTTGTGTGTGGAAGTAAATTTCATTTGATTAAGGATTGTACTTTTCATGAGCAAAGAATGGGTGTATGTTTTAGTCAAAGAAAACCTAGGCAAATGTGGAAGAATGTTAATGAAATACCCTCTTTTATTCCACATCAGCAGAAACCCAATTTTGCTGAAAAACATTCTTCATGGAGAAGAACCAGTACTAGACCTTATGTTCGACCCACTAGTTCTTTCTTTTCTAATGGTTATTGGCCTAGATAGTTTGACTCAATGTATGTTGGTGGAAGGTATTGGGATACTGCTGTGAAGCCCTCAGCAGGTTGTTCTTGGACAAAGAAGGGACCTAATTTGCATTACAGGCCCAAGAACAATGGTGGATCTAAAACATCTACATGGCCTACCTCTAATGATCCACAAGGCAGGCTCAAGTCAGCAATGACTTGAGTCTCCAATGTGTACTAACTCTTGTATATTTTTTGTTGTTATTGCAGGATCATCCTCTGAAAAGTACTTAAGTAGGTATAGTTGATAGTGGTTGTTCCAGAAGTATGTCAGGGAACAAAGGTAAGATGCATGACTTTGTGCCTATAGGAGGAGGAATCGTTAGTTAACCCTACAGCAACAAAGAGGATCAATAATGCTCATCCCCTATCAAAGATTATTAGAGATCCTCAAGCACCTGTTAGAACTAGAAGCACTGTCAAGAACACTAAATATGGTGAAGTTGCTTTCATTTCCTATGTCCACAATCAAAATAGGGACAATCACACAGACTTCAAACATTGTCTATTTGCATGCTTTCTTTCTCAGATAGAGCCAACTAGTGTTCCTCAAGCACTAGCTGATTCAAGTTGGCTTGAAGCAATGCAAGAAGAGATGCTGCAATTTAAGAACCAGCAGGTTTAGATACTGGTCCTTCTCCCTGATGGTAAATATGCCATTGGGACAAACTGGATTTTGAAGAATAAAAGAGATGCAAGGGGTATTGTGGTGAAAAACAAAGCAAGATTAGTGGCTCAAGGGTTTAGGCAAGAGGAACGCATAGACTATGATGAGGTCTTTGCACCAGTGGCCAAAGTTGAAGCAATCAAGATATTCTTGGCCTATGCATCATATATGGGCTTTATGGTTTATCAGATGGATGTCAAAGGTGCTTTCTTGTATGGTGAGATTGAAGAGGAGGTTTATGTGACGCAACTCAAGGGATTTGAAGACCCTGATCATCCTGATTATGTGTATAAGGTTGTCAAAGCTCTCTATGGACTTCATCAGGCATCCAGAGCTTGGTATGCTAGGCTTTCTACATTTCTGCTGAAGCATGGTTACAGAAGAAGTGCCATTGACAAGACTCTCTTCCTTAAGAAAGACTCCAGGGATATCATTCTTGTGCAGGTTTATGTGGATGACATTATATTTGGTTCCACAAAAGAAGCATGGTGTAGAAAGTTTGAGGATTTGATGAAGGGTGAATTTCAAATGAGTGCCATGGGGGAGCTCACTTTCTTTTTGGGTTTTGATACGTGGGAATCGCACCAGGCTTTACCTCTCAAGGGATCTTGAGAAGCTTACAACCCCCACCAGGCAGTGTACCTGATCGTTGTAGTATAGTATAGTGACAAGTACCGGGGGATTGATCGTTCAGCTAGGAATATTGTTGCTAGGATTAGAAAACCTAAATACTAGTTCTAAAGGTGAGAGATGATTATTTTTGTATTTTTATATTTTTTAGAAAGCAAGTAAAAATTTCGGGTTTGAAGGATTTGGGCGGAATTAGTTGCTAGTCAACTAACCCAATGCTAAAGATGCAATCAAAATAAAATACTAGAAATGAAAATAAACTAAATTATACTAAAGTTGTGAGCAATAAGTGGAGAAAATGTGTTTACTTAGATTTCATTACTCCCTAGACATCTTTTACATGTTAATTACTTGTTATAGTTGCATGGATGACGGATTGTATTCCTTAATACCATTCATGGGGTATCGCACTTAACTCCCCAATTCTATGAGCTCTTATCTCCTCCTATACCATGCCCAGCACAACCATAGGGATTATAAACAGTGGCTCATGCATTAAATACAACCAATAAAGACCTAGTGCACATCGGTTCATGTTTCCTAAGACGTTCAAGCATGTTACCAATTGGAGATCTGCCAGTTTTCTTAAGCCTAACATATAAAATCATTCATCCAAGACAATTATAAACAAGTAATCAACACATAATTAACATCTAGGTTTCATTAGATCCAAGTAAACACAAGATAGATCTAGCCTAGCATGATGGAATTAAGACAAGAACAAGATATAGACAACCAACACATAGACATATTGATTTAATTAAAAGAACACTTATCTTAATTACACATGAAAGGTATCAAGGGCTTAGAACCCTTGAAAAACCTGTAAAATTCGCACCAAGTTCGTACTTAGGGTTTCTCCAAAACTTCTCTCTTTTAATGTGAAAATTAGAAAACTATATATAGGAAATAGGGTCTGACGGCGTCAAGACAAAACTTGTGACGCCGTCACCTTGCCGCCAAAACTCTTCTCGGACTGCCTTGATCTACTTCTGACGCCGTCATGAGTTATGCATTTCCAGGCAGTCATGAATTCTACTCTTGACGCCCTACTTCGTGACGCCGTCAAATCTGTACTGGATCGTCATGGAAAATTGCTCTTGACGCCGTAAAGGATTCCTTCTTGATGCCGTCACCTACTGTTCCCAGCAAGGAAAATTAAGACTTTGGCGTTTTCTTTCACTTTTATGCTGCAAAAACGTCCGAATTGCTTCCTTTTCCAGATTTCACTCCCAAAGTACCTAAAATCACAAAAGGAACGATTTAGGGCAATATTTGATCAAATAAATTCAATTCCGGGCTTAAATGACCCCCTAAAAGTGGTTCATTTTTCGCCTCATCATATACCCTTACACTTGAGATTTGCTTGTCCTCAAGCAAATGCGCTTTTATTCTAGTCAAAATGCAAGTTAGGGGTCATTTAACACTAATATAAAAGTAATTACAACAAATAATCGTTCCACTAAAGACCAATAGACAAGCACGGAGGTCATATACTAGCACCTCACAAATAGTGTTTAGATACTCACATCTCTCGGGTGTAATAAAGTGTAAATTACAATATGGAAACGGAAGATATCTCTCACTACCTGTCATAGCAAAATAGATTACCATAGGCTTGGGAAAGGATCAAACCTCCACCACATGGCGTAAGCACCTAGGATAAACTATCAAAGAGGTCTTTTAAAGGGTTGTAACGTTAGGTGTAGGGATATGAAATACACGGTTTTGTTGGATAATGGAAGTTTTTTACTGGTGGCGAGTTAACAATCTTGGTTAATTACATGTACAATGTGGCGTTGCTAAGCCAAGACTAGACTCGACTTAAGCTAATAAATGAAAAATAACAAAAACATAAAATGAACATAGAATGAAACGGGATGGTAGTCCGTATGTTTTTTCTCTTTTTCTAATTTTTTTTTTCTATTTTTTTTCTTTTTCTTGATTTTTTCGATTTTTTTTTTTTTTTTTTTTTTTTTTTTTTGCATACACTCTTACCCTACCATTCAAAATAATACATCATAGGGAATGAACATTCCCCTTACACTTGAATCTTTACATACTTTACAATAAACTAAATCTAATGACTCGAATTAAGAAAATCAAAACACTTGGAGCACTTTTAAGATTAACCCACATACGGGGGTAATAAATTATGTTCTTCCCCATTACTCCATAAATAAGTACTTTACCCATGAGTCCCAATCGTCCCAAAACAATATGTACAAGGATATGACTCGACTTAGCAACCATGTAATCAATTAGAAAGTTAACTTAGGGTTTAACAAATAACAATAATGCACTAAAAATGAGCGCATACACGGAAGGCTAAGGTGATTTGGGTGTACATTTAAGTGGGGTGTAACAAATTCTTCCTTTAAGTAAAATGCTTAAAGTTAGAAATGAAAAGATAGGCTCGGAGGGGTGTACTAGGGGTTTCGTGTACTAAAAATGAGTACAACGCTAAGGGTGTGGGAAAAATTAGTTGACTTAACTAGCCAAGCAATATGACTTAAATGGTCAAGTAATTATAATACGGGTTTAACACAAGGGTGATCCTAATGCCTCTTATCATGTAGTAAATCCTACCACACGAATGTAGTCTCACTAGCGGTCTCGGGATGCATCACTAACGCAAGTTCTAGAATCTAAATGCTACCGGTACACTCATAAGCACTAATAGTAAATGCTTTTCCTATCAAATCTAAAGGCGAACCTCACATATTTGGGTGGAAAATTTTTCTGAATATACGGTTATGTGCTAGTCATACAATCTCCTATCCATGAGACGCTTGCTATGGCTAAAGTTTTACTCCTAAATGTTGTAAAAAATTTTAAATTTGGCGCTAAAATTGCACTAACAAGTATTTCTCATAGTTTTATTACACATCTACCATTAAACAAAACAAACTCAAGCGAAAGTGCATATGTAAGGTATCATCTTTTTACCCTCCCCTTACACTTAAGATGAACATTGTCTCCAATGTTCAAGTAAAGAATATAAAAGTGAAAAAGTATAAAGAATGAAATCAAATACTCCCCTGATTCTCTCGGTATGGATAATAAGGTGGCCAGGTTAAATCTTCCTCCAAGAAAATGAACAATCAAAGCTTCCCTTCCAGAAAAATAAATCATCTTCTTGTCATACATAACCTGTAAAACCTGAGAAAATAGACAAGACAACCTCGCGTAAAATCGGCGGCATCCTATATAAGTTACTAAATCCTAGAAAACAAGATAAGATATAATGCTTGTGGAATGAAGTTTGCAGATTTCCTGGAGATGATAAAACTTAATAATTCAAAAAAACCATAAGACTCCGTTAGAAAAACAAAACCGGTAAAATTTCCAGATTTTTACACTTGACGCCGTCAAGTGTTAACTCTTGACGCCGTCAGAAGTGACCTGCAGAAATTCTTATGTTAAGTTTCCGGAAAATTTCGGGAAAAACTTGGTCCTACTTCTTGGAAAATCCTGCAAAACTTCATTATGACTCAATACAAGCATTTGACTCTAACAAATACGAATATACATGTTCATTTAATATTGTGGAGAATCATGATCGGTTTGTTTCTTAAAAACATATTTGGGGTTTCCCCTTACACTTATCTTTTGCGAAAATACTTTTAGGTGGAGTTAAGACTAGGCCAAAACAACAAAGTATAGTATTTCCACTATTTAATTTAGAAACATGATCTACCAACAATAAAAATAAAGCATGCATACGGAAGCAAATAACAAACAAACAAACATACAAATAAAAACACACAAAGCATGGGTTGCCTCCCAAGAAGTGCTTTTCTTTATTTACGAGTCTTGTAGCTAGACTCAAGGTCATGGGTTACTACGTGACCTCATCATTGGTTCCACTCTCTAGGTCTTCTTCTAAACTAGTATCGCTTTCGTAGTGTAAGTATTTTGGGTCTTCGAACTCAAAGAAATCTCTTCGATACTTAGAACCAAGCTTACTAACATCCTTAAAGAATCCACATGATAAATCAGAAGTGTTCTTACACCCTCTATTAACATCTTCATCGCACAAAATAAGTTGGGAACTAATCTTATCAAGCCCGTCACAATCGATTTCCTTAAGGTCTCTTCTCTTGTATGGCGTTTGGTATGAAACCCTCCTAATTCCATCAGCGAAGGTCATAATTCCGTTCCGGTTATCAATTATTAGATTAGTGATCTCGCAAAAGGGTGCCTCAAAAATAATTTGTGATAATCTAGGGTCAACATAGTCTTCGATGTTGTCAACGATCGTAAATTCCATAGTGAATGCCATATTTCCTACAAACACCTAGATTTCATGATCCTTACCAACCACTTTCTCTCCTTTGTAAATCATTCCCCATCTACAGATATTGTTATAATGGAGTAATGACATAAGATTCTTCGGCAGGAATACGTTAATGTAGATGCTATCGAAGTATTTATGACCGATCATGCAGGGGATTTTGAGATTATTCGGATCACGCCATCTTATCTTCCCCGACTCTCCATCCTTTGACCCATATAGATTCCCCTCAAGGGAAGGACGATACTCGTACACCTCCTCATTACCCCTACGAAAAATTATCTTCTTAACACCATTGGTGAATAATGCACTACCATCTTTCTCATCAAGGATTACTCCCGATTCATTGATAAATGGTTTCCCAAGAACAAGGTTGGTTAACGTTTGCTTAGTGAGAGGGTCCACGTCATCGAACACGGTGAGGTCAGTATTGTAAACAAGCTCTCCAATCCTGATTGATAAAATTTTCATTACCTTCTCACACGCAATGCGTTCTGGGAAGGCTTCGTGGTGTAAGGAAAAGGGAATTATGTTGACTGGGAAGCTAGGATCTATATGACTATCGGTTAAGTGCTTTCCCTTAATGGTGCAGGAGATCTTGAAAACTTTAGGGTTGCTTTCCTTAGTCCTATTGCTACTCCCACTAGTAACATCCTCCATTTTTCTCTCGGGTTCCTCCATAATAGATTTACCCAAAATGGTTGGATTCCTCTCATGCTCTTCCGATCTCTCTTTCCCTTCATCTGATTTGCCAGATTCTCGCGCGGTGTACTGCTCGGATGAGTTGGTAGGTTTTCTGGCCGAATCGTGGTCTACCCTTAAGGTCTCATCTTTAACTGTCTGACCGAATTCGTTAGTTTGTTGTTGGGTTGGGTTGGGTGTAGAAGTAGATATCGTGGTGATGGTGTTTACGAAATGGATTGGTCCTAGGGGGTTGACAGGTTCTTTTCCTTTAGGGGATAGATGTTTGAATAACTTGCTAGGACTTTTTATTTTCACAGGGGATGTTTGTGGACTCATGACGGTGACAGACTTAACCTCATCAACGTGAATGGGTTTATTAACAACATGCTCTTTGATAGCAGTTAACAGATTACAAATCTTGTTGTTCATATCAGCCTGCTGTTGTCTAAATTTAGCCTCGAGCGTAGAAAGCTGTAACTCTTGAGATAGAATGAATTTTTTTAGAGCATCTTCACAGCTTTGCCTAGAAATGCCTTGTGATGGAAAATGCTCGGACCAAGTGAGTGGTGAGGAGTCATTGAAAGATACGCTCTGCGTTTGGTACCCTCTGAAATTAGGTTTATCCTTCCATGCCTCATAGGCCTCACCAGAAGTTCGAGGACCTTGACCCACATGTGATGATGTGAATTTGTTATAAGCACGTTTTGGAAGCTCCATGCAGTTATGAGTCTCGTGAGGGACATTACATAATTTACATGTAGAAGCGATTCTGCTTACTTGGCTTGAGGATTTTTGAGCTTCGTAAGATTTCATGAGAGACTTGACTCGACCTTCAAGTTCCATGATCCTACGGTCGGGAGTGCTAGAGTTGTTCGAAGGCAAAGATATTGCCTTGACCGTTTTGTTCAAATCACGGGGATCATTCCAACTTTTGTTGTCATAGAGAGCAAGATCTTCTATGAGTTCCCATGATTGTTCCGCACTTAGATCACGTACCTTACCACTGGCCGATTGGTCAATGGATCGCCTCGTGGAGAGATCGATATGGTCATAAAAAATTTGGACTTGGAGCCAGAGATCTATGCCATGATGAGGGATTTTTTGGAGTAAGTCCTTGAAACGAGTCCATGCTTCATAAACAGATTCATTTTGACGTTGTTGGAACATCAAGATGTCATTTCTAAGCTTAGTAGTTCTCCCCGGTGGGAAAAATTGATCAAGGAAACGAGTGGTGAGATCATCCCATGTGGTGATGGATCCCGCGGGTAAACGCTCAATCCATTGACTAGCTTGATCCCGTAGAGAGAATTAGAATAGGCGTAATCGGGTTGTCTCTCTAGTTGCAACATCTAGGTCTATGGAATCTACGATTTTGAGGAAGTCCTTAAGATGTTGGTTTGGATCTTCGGAACGAAGTCCATGGAATGCACATCCGCTTTGCACTAACCGGATGGTGTCGGATCGCAAGGGGGTCACATTGGCTCCGATGAGCTCAATGGTGTTTCGGTAGCCTTGGTGGCTAGGTCGGGAATACTCTCCTAAGGTTCAGGGCCTAAGGGGTTCTAATGGTGGGTTTTGTTGTGGTGGGATGACGGGTTCAAAGATGTTCCCGTTGTCCATGATGTCGGGTGGTTACGAACAAAGACACAAAGAAATAAGATAGACTAAAGAAACCTAAAAATAAAAATAAAATCTTACTAGAACGGAATCTAGCAAGTAGACCTAATAAAAAGAGATTCTAACCTAGACAATAACTATTCCCCAGGCTGCGGTGCCAAAAACTTGATACGTGGGAATCGCACCAGGCTTTACCTCTCAAGGGATCTTGAGAAGCTTACAACCCCCACCAGGCAGTGTACCTGATCATTGTAGTATAGTATAGTGACAAGTACCGGGGGATTGATCGTTCAGCTAGGAATAGTGTCGCTAGGATTAGAAAACCTAAATACTAGTTCTAAAGGTGAGAGATGATTATTTTTGTATTTTTATATTTTTTAGAAAGCAAGTAAAAATCTCGGGTTTGAAGGATTTGGGCGGAATTAGTTGCTAGTCAACTAACCCAATGCTAAAGATGCAATCAAATTAAAATACTAGAAATGAAAATAAACTAAATTATACTAAAGTTGTGAGCAATAAGTGGAGAAAATGTGTTTACTTAGATTTCATTACTCCCTAGACATCTTTTACATGTTAATTACTTGTTATAGTTGCATGGATGACGGATTGTATTCCTTAATACCATTCATGGGGTATCGCACTTAACTCCCCAATTCTATGAGCTCTTATCTCCTCCTATACCATGCCCAGCACAACCATAGGGATTATAAACAGTGGCTCATGCATTAAATACAACCAATAAAGACCTAGTGCACATCGGTTCATGTTTCCTAAGACGTTCAAGCATGTTACCAATTGGAGATCTGCCAGTTTTCTTAAGCCTAACATATAAAATCATTCATCCAAGACAATTATAAACAAGTAATCAACACATAATTAACATCTAGGTTTCATTAGATCCAAGTAAACACAAGATAGATCTAGCCTAGCATGATGGAATTAAGACAAGAACAAGATATAGACAACCAACACATAGACATACTGATTTAATTAAAAGAACACTTATCTTAATTACACATGAAAGGTATCAAGGGCTTAGAACCCTTGAAAAACCTGTAAAATTCGCACCAAGTTCGTACTTAGGGTTTCTCCAAAACTTCTCTCTTTTAATGTGAAAATTAGAAAACTATATATAGGAAATAGGGTCTGACGGCGTCAAGACAAAACTTGTGACGCCGTCACCTCGCCGCCAAAACTTTTCTCGGACTGCCTTGATCTACTTCTGACGCCGTCATGTGTAATGCATTTCCAAGCTGTCATGAATTTTACTCTTGACTCCCTACTTCGTGACGCTGTCAAATCTGTAATGGATCGTCATGGAAAATTGCTCTTGACGCCGTCAAGGATTCCTTCTTGACGCCGTCACCTACTGCTCCCAGCAAGGAAAATTAAGACTTTGGCGTTTTCTTCACTTTTATGCTCCAAAAATGTCCGAATTGCTTCCTTTTCCAGATTTCACTCCCAAAGTACCTAAAATCACAAAAGGAACGATTTAGGGCAATATTTGGTCAAATAAATTCAATTCCGGGCTTAAATGACCCCCTAAAAGTGGTTCATTTTTCGCCTCATCAGGTTTACAGGTTCAGCAGAACCTGATGGTATTTTTATTAGTCAGGATAAGTATGTAAAGGATATTTTGACAAAGTTTGATATGGAGAATGTCAGGACTGCCACTACTCCCTATGAAGCTCCCAAACCAAAGAACAATCTTGAACCTGATCTTCCTGTGAATGTTCATTTGTATAGGTCAATGATTGGTTCTTTGATGTATTTGACTGCTTCTAGACCTGATATTACATTTGCTGTGAGTGCTTGTTCAAGGCACCAAGTCACTCCACTTACCTCTCACTTGAGTGCTGTCAAAAAGATCTTTAAGTACCTGAAAGGCCAACCCAAATTAGGTCTTTGGTACCTAAAAGAATCTCCATTTCAGCTGGCAGCTTATAGTGACAGTGACTATGCTGGTGCCAGTATGGATAGGAGATCCACAACTGGAGGTTGCCAATTCCTTGGAAGAAGACTGATTTCTTGGCAATTCAATTAACAGACCATTGTTGCTACCTCCACTACTGAAGTAGAGTATGTTGCTGCTGCCAATTGTTGTGGATAGGTTCTATGGATTCAGAATCAATTGCTGGATTATGGGTAGAATTTCATGAATACCACTATTTTCATTGACAACCAAAGTACCATTTGCATTGTTAAAAATCCAGTTTTTCATAATAGAACCAAACATATTGAAATCAGGCACCACTTTATCAGGGATGCTTATGAGAAACATTTAATTAAAGTGGTCAAAATTCACACAGATGATAATGTGGCAGATTTGTTAACTAAAGCTTTTGATGGACCTAGGTTTCAACATTTAGTGGTCCATATTGGTATGCTTAACCCTTGAATGCAAAGTTTGAGGGGAGGCATAGCCTCAGGGGAGGCATATGCCTCAGGGGAGGATTATGATTGTAAACTTTGTATAATTTGCATACTTTTTGAGTTTTGTTTAACACTAACCAACTAATGTATTGTAAGCTTGTTTGGTTTGTTTGCTAGTCTGTGTCTATTTTGCAGGATGCCATTACAAGTTGTCCCTGATTTTCACCATGATATGTTCATATGGATGCTGAGATTGATTTCTACTGATTAAAGATATAAAGAGATCAAAATTAGCAATTGATTTGTTTTTCATTCATTCTGAGAACATATTGCAGCTTACAAACAACTTCAAATGAAACTACAAGATGCAACCCTATACAAGTCTAGTCTAATTAGTCAAGCTTCTATCATTTATTACAAAAGCTGATTGATGCATAACCAGTATGATGAAGAAGCTGAAGGTGAAAATGGAAAAAGAAGAGGAGGAAGAATGATGAAAATGATGATGAAGATGCTCAAGAACCAAGGTTTATAACTTTGGTCCTTGGCAACATCCCATCATCACCTACACCATTTTCCCTTTCCCCTTACCCATGACATCTGTCTTCTTGCCCTTTCCCCTGCATCCATGGTATGAAGAACCAGGTCCTGGAGCAGGAAGACCCAACACCACACTTCGTGATGTTGGAAGAGATGGATTTCTCTTCCTAGGCCTTGGTTGGGGTCTCTCTGGTGTGGAAGGAGGAAGAAATGAGGGATCTTCGTCTTCATCCTCTGAAGAGTCTTCATCAGATGTGAAAATGAAGGGAGAGACATATTGTCTCTCAGCAGGAATGAGGGCATTACTAGCTTCCCCCTTCTCTAAGGCATTCCATCGCCTTTCCAATTCACGTGCATAATCAGAATCATCTATTTCTGATGGATATGGTGGAAGATCATTGGATGAGGAGGAAGAGGAGGAGGTTAAGTCTATAATTTCGGGCTTGGAAGACATTATATGAGGAAGAATTGGGGATGATTGAGAAATTAGGGTTTTGAGATGATTTGGGGTTAATTGATATCTGAGAAGTTTAATTTAGGGTTATTAAATAAGCAAAGTTCAGGCGTTATGATAATTTATGCGAGTTGGGTGGCACAGTAAAAATCAAGATATTCACCGAAGATATTTTTACTCTTGCTTGGTTTCTGCTGATTGACCATTCATCAGCAGATTTGACTTTCATTTCTACTGAAGGGTAATTTTGAATTTGGAGGATTTCACATTACACGTCAGACTTGGTCAACAGTTAGTTCCGATAATTTTGACCACGATTGGGGAACTTTCAATTATAACCTACTTCGCATATCTCTTCCTAAACTAAAATATTCTCTTATCACTCCATTTAAAACCATCATTCTTTTAGTAATTCATAACCGTCTCACACAAATTCATTCAAATGGCACAACTTCAATTGAAGAAAGATCATAACAAGTATGTTATTTTGAACAAGGCTAAGGTCATGAAGAGTTTGATTTAATGGTGGAGTTTCTACAGCGTTCAAAGATTCATTATGCTTTGACACACTGTCCTAATGTGATATATGAATCAATGGTGAAGCAATTTTGGGCATCTGCTACGAAGAGATCTGACACAGAGATTGTGGCTGAAATTGAAGGTGTTGAGTATATGGTGACAGAATGTTTGATCAGGACAAAGCTTCAGTTGGATGATGAGAATGGTGTTTACCACTCCAACACTGCAGAGATACTTGCTGGGCTAAGGGAAGCTGGATATCAAAGCACTGAAACAACTAAGTGGCAGAAGAATCAGTTTTGTCCCAAGTAGAGGTATTTGGTGCATTTGCTGCCCCAATGTATAAGCAACAAGTGTGGTGGATGGGATCAATTCTCTCTACAATTGGGTTGTGGTATTGTCTGTCTCTCTAAGGGTCTAGCTTATAATTTCTCAAAGTTTATTTTTGAAAATATGCTAGAAAATATTGAGAAACAACAGCATAAGTTCTTAATGTACCCTAGGTTTTTACAAATTATTTTAGACATAACCACTGAAGATAGGATTCATGTGCCTATTAAGAGTCTTGGTTCTAAGTTTTTTGCCTCAATGAAAACAAACTATAATGGGGAACATCGCCCTCTGTTAGATGCTATGTTGCCACATGGCAATGATGATGTAGTTTAGGGTGATGATGCTGGTAATTTGCCTACTCAAAATGCTGCTGATGATGGTAATCCATCATCTTCTGGTGTTGCTGCTGATGGTAATCCTTCAGTGGTAAATGAGGAAGAGCCAGCTACAACTGCTGAACCATTACCTATTTCTTCTGACCTACGACCACCTTCCCCTGCCCAAATGTCACCTAGTCCTGTTAATTCACCTTCTCAGGTTGCTCCTGTTGAGCAAACTCCTGAGATTGAAGTTACAATTCAGTCTCTTGAACCTGAGATCACTAGATTACCTACACCTAGTCCAGTGAAAGAGCCAGTTGATGAAGGCTCTCCCAATGTTGTACATATGTCTATTTCTCCTGCTAGGTCCAATGAAGCTCCATTTACCACTGAGCAATCTGTTGGTGGAGCAGAGGACCCTGTTACTCTCACTTCTGTATATGATTTGCTCTGCAGGTATATGAGAAAGACTGATGATCGCCAAAAGGAGCTTGCTGATACAAAGTCTACTCTTGGTAGTGAGATTGAGATGCTGAAAAGAAAAGTTCAGGATTTGGAGGCACAATTGACTCAGCAGAAGAAAAGCAAGGTGATAATGGATACTGCTGAAGTGCCTCAGGAGGAAAATTTGGACTCTTTTGAAATTTTGGCTGAAGTTGCTAGACAGTCACATGTTTCTTCTACCAAAGCTGCTGAAGTATCTCAACCTAAGCCAAGAATTCACTTCAGCAGAAGAAGTAGAAGACAATATTTGGCAAAGAAAGCTGCTGAATCTTCTAAGATGTCAAGTGGTGATGACATTCTTATGGCAGAAGCTGCTGATACTCTTCAGGAGAAACAGCCATCTAGTACCATTGTTGTTGACAAGACTACTGATGGGGTTCATGCATCAGTAGATACATTCTTTGTAGTAGGAAAAGAGTATATGGATTCCCCTGTTCATGATCCATCTGTTATTAAGCAAGTTTCTCCTGATGACATCACTGAAAACCTCAAGCCTCAAGGATCTGCTGATAATCTACTTGATTCAGATGTTTAAGTGTTAATTGCTGATCCTATGGAAGATTTGGATATTCCTCATGATGATTTTGCTGAAGGGGTTGAAGTGGGTGAGGATGAGATTATTACAGATGAAGAAAGAGTTGAACAAGAAAGACTCTTGAAAGAATGGGAAGACTATAAGAGGAGTTCAGAGATGGTTGAGGCAGAGCAAGCCAAGTTTGATTCAGAATATTAGTCTGCTACACAAAGATACATTTCTACCTTGCCTATTGAAAGATAGAGAGAATTGGATGCTACTGTTCAAAATTTTGATGAGTCAGACTGGCAGCATATTGGAGAACAAGTGATTGCTGCTCCTGGTTTAGCTGCAGACATTCTTGGCAATGAGGTGGATAAAAAGGACTGGGTTTCTGAAATTGTGAAAAAGATGAAGTTGAGGAAGAAAGAAGCTGATGAGCAAAGAGCCAAAGCAAAAAGAGATAAACCCATGACTCAAGCACATCAAAGGGACTATATGAGAGCATATGTGAAAAGTCAAAGCAGTGCTTTATATAACAATGCTTGGACTAGGAAACAAGTGTGGGCACTTTCAGATGAAAAATTGATTCAGATGTATAATAGAATCAAATCTAGGTGTGAGAAAGATGGAATGGGTGCTCCTAAGATTGTTCCTAACATTCTTGCTGATGCTGGTTCTTCTGTTCATATCGATATTCCTGTTGTTGCTAAGGTATCTTTACCTGCCACTTCTGCTAATGTACCACCTGTTGCTGCTTCATCTAGTATTGATAAAGGTAAAGCTAAAGTGATAGCAGAAGATCCTCCATCTATAAAGAGAACCAGAAAACAAATGGAGGAGGAAAGGTTGGGTTATGTTAATGTAATCACCAACACACTAATAGACAATCTCTGTAACTTGTATTTTAAAGCAGAAACAAACATAAGTTTTAATACTAAGAACAATCGATCCTCTATGGATCTTTTCAATAATTATCAAAGTGTTTTCTAAAACGTAACTCAATACATAATCATATGTTCCTTTTATACACAAGGAACCCTAAACTGTTTCACAAGAAACGTATATTCTAAAAACTTCTAAAAGATATGCATTATCACTTCCTAAATAAGCTCATGCATATCCTAACTATATTACATTAAACACGGAAAAACTATATCCGCAGAAACTAATAATGCTGAAACTAAACTTCAGCAGAAACAATCTATAAGCAGAATATGTGTCTTCAGTAGAATCCATCAGCAGATTCTTCAGCAGAATTCTCTCTTAGCAGAATTCCCAACAAAACCCTTGAAAAAGCTGGAAAAATTTGTCCTAGGGTTTTTTCCCTCAAAGTTGCACCACTAATGAATGAAATTTGGAAAATTATATATAGATTATACAGGGTGACGGCGTCAAGAAGAAATCTGTGACACCGTCAATTCGCCGCCCATAATGAAATTGGATTGCCTAGATCTACTTTTGACGCCGTCATGTGTAATTTTCTTCTGGGCCGTCACTAATACTTGGACCATAACGGCCTTGGGTGACACCGTCATCTCCTTAGTACAAAACTTTCTGGATCGACATGTGTATCATCCACTTCCACCTCTTGTATTACTCTTGACGCCGTCATTAAGGACAATGTGACGCCGTCAAGTACTGTTCCCAACAAGGAAAATTAAGACTTTGCCGTTTTCTTCACTTTTATGCTCCAAAAACGTCCAAAATGCTTCCTTTTCTAAATTTCACTCCAAAAGTACCTAAAATGACAAAAGGGACGATTTAGGGCAATATTTGATCAAATAAATTTGAATTCGGGCTTAAATGACCCCCTAAAAATGGTTCATTTTTCGCCTCATCAATAGTGTATCGGCTGAAAATATTTTGACTTACGTTGCCCCAGAACTGCCCCAATAGCGTAATCGCTCGCATCGCACATTAGCTCAAGAGGCAAGTTCCAATCGGGGGTAACTAAGATAGGAGCCTCCGTTAACTTCTTCTTTAGGATGCTAAATGCTTCAATGCGTTCATTTAATAAGATAAATGAAGCATCTTTTTCAAGTAAATGGGTCAGGGGCCGAGCTATTTTGGAAAAGTCTTGGATAAAACATCGGTAAAAGCCGGCATGACCGAGAAAACTTCTAATTCCTTTTACGGTTGTGGGATGAGATAACTTAGCAATCATGCCGACTTAAGCTTTATTGTCACAACTCACCATTTCAGGTCATTTCCCAAACTTCGACAATTTACTATTCATAAATCACTATTCATCAAAACACTATTCATCATTTTACTATTCATCATTTTCGAGGTCAATTTGATATTCTGAGAAACATTTGAAAAATTCACTATTCACTGAACACTATTCATTACCGGAAAAATTTTCACTATTCACTTGCATTAATCATTTCATCGTAAATTTAGTTTACGGGTATTCAAATTCGCGTAACCGGATTGGTTTAGGTGCGAATTCATTTCATTATCAGTAAGGACACTGCATACGGACTAGAGACAGTCTGCATATCATCATAATAGCATTTTCATGTTATACCACTCTTAGGATTTGCAAAATTATATATTTGATATATTTAACGTTTTACGTATAATTATTTATAAATAAACGTTAACACACGGTTAATAAACACGACGAGTATATCTAAATATTCCCACAATGGTCCCGACATATTTTTATATCCATTATATCATCATAAAAGTTATAATATTCATTTACCCAGTATTTTAGAAATTTATTTTATTTATAACGTAAGTTTATAAATATTACGACGGTTTTCGTGGAAACTAAACAATAATCACCCGAACACTCAATACTTGTACCCAACATATTTTTAACATTTTTAGAACTTTATTTTATCCCGAATAACTTCGTTAACAATTATTTCTATCAAACCCGGTACCCGATTTTAACTAATAACTCAAATCTACACTTAAACTACACTCAAATTCCTAATTAAAGCACAAGTACCCCTACCACCCCCCCCCCTTGCTCACCCATGACCGGCCATACAAACACCCCTAGACACATGACTTATATTTTTTAACCTCATGCATTTATGTACTAATATTATACCATAAACCTCTAAAGTTATACCAAAACCAAAAACCAAAATCATATTATCACAATTTCAAGATCAAAAAGTTTTCATCCTTTCCCTTCCTCCTCTCTAACCCACGACCCAAACCCAAGCTCCATGATCAAGTGATTATTTTTCAAGATTTAAAGCTACAAAGTTGTTCCTTTCATCATTCTAATCAAGAGTTTTGCAATATAAACCCAAGTAACACAAGATTTCTCATCATCTAATCACATATTATTTCAAAGTAAGTTATCAAATTTATTTTCATGATTTCATCAAATTTATACTTGTATCTTATGGTTTTCATGCTTAATTTCATGTACAAGTTAGCTATACCACATTATTTTTGTTAACTTTTTGAACATACAAACCCTAGATTTTGATTTAGGTATTTCTTTGTTAAATTAACATGATTAGTAGTGATTAGGAACCCATGGCACCCTAAGAAGGTGTATGGTAAGAATAGATTAGCTTTGTGGTTTTTGCAAGAGATTTGGTGTTGTTAGAAACTAGTTTTGAACATGAAAAATGGATTTGTAACAAGTATATAAACCTACTGTCCCATTTTTGTAAATCCAGGAAAATAAGTAAACATAAAGTAAACTTTGGCAAAATTTTTAGAAAATACTTTCAAAAACTAATCCGTAGGCGAAAGAACGGATTAAAAAGAGTTTATAACGAAGAAGTTATGATTTTTGCAAGTTTATTGACGAAAAGTATATTTTCTGAAAATACATGCTGTTGGACGTTTTTCATCAGACAAAATGAGGCTTTAGACGTAACCCGGAGGAGCCAAGATTTCCAAAATATATTACTACATATTAAGACGTAACCATGGATATAAAGAACAAGCAAAACGGACTTATAATGACAAACATATTCACGTTTGAATATCGGCAAAACTTATATTATTTTTGACAGCTTTTGGTAAAATAATACTAATACTACGTAGTAACTCTAGATTCTAGAAATAATACCCAGGTACTCAATATTATAACTAAGGAAGTATTAGTGAATACAAGTATATTTTTATTACGACAAGTCGTTATTTCAAGGATTTCAAGCCGAGGATTTCAACACTAACATTGATACATACGATATATATATATATATATATATATATATATATATATATATATATATATATATATATATATATATATATATATATATATATATATATATATATATATACATTTCAACTAGTTTTATTTTCTAGTTGCCATATTTTCCTAAGTTTTGGAAAATGTATTATTTTGATAACAACAAGTGTTTTTCAAAGAGTAGAGTTGTATAGGAAACATGTGCATGGACATTCATAATATCATTTCATGATCTAAATTAGATTGTTCATCATTCATATTAGGTTGAGGCAGCTAACCGTTCATTGTTGTTCATTTCACTTCATCACAGTATCATCAGTTTAAGGTGAGTTTTCATAGCCCCGTATACATTTTATGATTGTTTTCAAATCCCACGAGGGAGAATACATTGCACCTTTTTAGTACGAGCCCAAGTATCAAAACTTATGTACATAGCTTAAGTTGCTTATCTGCCTTGTGATAGTCCCCTATTATCATCATGAAGCATTAATTTGCCTACTTAGCGAGAGTGAGTGGATAGATCTATTGAGGGTGACGCCTCCATCCGTGGTAGTATTTACCAACAGTAAGCGGATGCATTTCATGTCTGTCATATTTGAGTGTTTTGGCAGAACATTCAGGAGGGGCATATATTTCATCAGTCTAGCTTCGGTGTCATGAGCTTAAGGTCTATTGTACTATTTTACGTGACTTTTGTCATGCACTTATACTTGTGGTGGTCGTACAACATTACATTTTATAAACCTATGATTATTCACCAACTTTATGTTGACCGTTTTCGCAATGTATTTTCAGGTAACTAAAGGCATTATCATATCATATGCATGGAGTCACATTAGGGTGTGCTAGGGATGACGCACTACATTTTGGATTTTTCATGCACTTGTAAATTATCGTTTGATCATACCAGACTTATTTCCTTAAACTTTTCCAGACTTTGGGACCTATGTTTTGTAACACTGGATGTTTTTAAATTAATCAAACGATGTATTTTCCAAATGACACTTTAGGTCGTTCAATATATCCTTGTTGTGGTGCTATGACAGTTACACTCCCAGGCATTCCATTCTGCTGCAAGTCAGGTAAATTGGGGGTGTGACATCTATCAACCTCAACCCCGGATTCCAAAATCTTATGGTCGAGGACAATGCCCTCTTTAACCATGAAATGACACTTCTCCTAATTTAAAACCAAGTTGGTGTCTTCACACCGTTTCAGCATTCTTTCTACATGGGAGAGGCAAGAAGTGAAGGAATCTCCATAAACCGAGAAATCATCCATGAAAACTTCCATGGTTTTCTCAATCATATCGTGAAAAATTGCCATCGTGCACCTCTGGAACGTGCCTAGAGCATTACATAAGCCGAAAGGCATACGTCAGTAAGCAAACGTTCCATAAGGACAAGTGAAAGTGGTCTTTTCATGGTCTGGAGGGTCAATCAGAATTTGAAAATAACCAGAAAAGCCATCGAGAAAACAATAGAACTCATTTCTCGCTAAACGTTATAGCATTTGGTCTATAAATAGAAGTGGGAAATGGTCCTTACGAGTCACGTCATTCAATTTCCTATAATCAATACACACTCTCCATCCGGTAACAAGACATTTCGGAATCAATTCATTATCTTCATTAGTCACTACAGTCATTCCACCTTTCTTCGAAATACATTGGACCGGGCTAACCCATGAGCTATCTGAGATTGGATAAATCATTCCGGCATTGAGGAGTTTGATAACTTCCTTTTTGATAACCTCATGAATTTTCGGGTTAACCCATCGTTGTTGTTGGACAGAAGGTTTGTAATTATCCTCAAGCAAAATTTTGTGGGTACAAAAACAAGGGTCGATACCCTTGATGTCTGAAATTTGCCAAGCGATGGCACTTTTATGCTTCTTGAGCACATCTAAGAGACGGGTCTTCTCCTCATCTTTAAGGTCTTTTGAAATTATGACGAGAAGTTTGTCGGTTCCTTCTAGAAAAGCGTATTCAAGATGAGGAGGTAAATCCTTGAGCTCGGGCTCTGGAGGATTCTCAGTAGACGGCTTAACTTCTTTAACATCAGCCATTTTAAGGTCCATCGGAGGGAGAGACGGAGTTGGGTCTTCATTCAACAATTTTTCAATCAAAAGAACATCTCCCTCCGGATCGCAAGCGGAATGATCAATTTCTGGTGAAATTGAATCATTTGAAAGACAAGCTTTGATTTCTTCCCAAGCGAAATCACTTCCCTCAAACGGAGTAAGGGAAGGGATAGAATCGGAGATGATTGGTTCATAAGAAGAAGTGGATTGCCACTCGAAGCATTATTTGTGAAACCAAGGAGCTCTTGAGAATACTCCTCCATAGCTTTATTGATAATATTGACTCGGTTCACAGAAAATTTGTCATAATCAGAGGAGTATCTCGTGGTTTGATCCAAATTAAATGTTACGGCTTCGGTACCAACGCGTAGGGTAATTTCTTCATCGTAAACATCAATTAACGCATGACCAGTCCTTAGGAAACCTCTCCTGAGAATGAGAGGAACCCGTGGGTCAGCATCAAAATCAGAAATGACAAAATCGGCGGGGAAATGAAACTTTCCCACATTGACGAAGACATCCTCGGCTATTCCCATCGGGTGGGAAGTAGTTCCATCGGCAAGCTCGAGGGTCATGCAAGTCGGAGTCAAATCGGGTAAAGACAACTTTTTCCAAATTGATAACGACATTAGGTTAATGCTAGCACCAAGATCGGCCAAGGCGAAGCACTGCACCATCCCCGGAAAATTGCAAGGAATGAGAAATCGACTGGGGTCTTCAAGCTTTTAAGGAAGCTTTTTGAGGATAACCACCGAGCAATTCTCATTCATCTGGGTTTTTGACACTTCAAATAATTTTTCTTTGTTACTCAAAAGACCTTTTAACATTGAAGCAAATTTTGGCATCAAAAGTATAGCATCCGCAAGACTTATATCAAAATGCAATTCTTGAAAGATCTAATAAAACTTTTCCATTTGATTTTTATATTTCTCACGGTGCTTTTGTTCATTTAAGCGTGATGGATAAGGCAATTTTTTTACGGGAATTTCATTCTCAGCTTCGTAAACGACTTTTTCTTTTCCTTTTGACGTTTGGACCACCGGAGGTTGGATGTTTTCGGTCCTTCCATTATTAATAGGAGTTTCCGTATCCGTTGTCACCTCGGTTTCACGGGCGACTACCTTAGGAGGAAGAGAAGAAGAGGTATTCGGAGCCGTTGGTCCATCATATGAAATACCACTCCTAGTCGTGATCGCTTTTGCATCGCCCCTCGGGTTAGCAATCGTGTTGCTTGGAAGGGTACCCGAGCCCGAGGGTCGATCATTTAAAGACTTCTTAATTTTAGTGATTTCCTTAGTCAGTAATTCCTGATTTTTCATTAAATTCGGATTTTGCAGCATCAATTGTTTAATCAATTCATCCGAAGGTGACTGATTTTGATTCACAACTAGATTTTGAAAATTTTGTCCACGGTTATTGTTGTTGAAACCTTGATTTTAAAATTTTCCATAATTTTGATTTTCATGATTGTAATTCCCATGATTAGAATTTTGAAAATTTTTGTAATTTCCTTGGTTTTGAAAATTCCCTTGATTCGGGCCTTGATTGTAATTCCCCCGATTTTGATGAAAACCTTGATTTTGATTTTGAAAACCATTGTTCATCCGGTTTTGATTTTGATTATGGTTAAATTGATTGTTTCGGTTTTGCACATTATGATTCACTTGATTGACTTGCTTAGGTTGATTGAAACCGGGAGGTCCAAGATAATTGTTAGAACGGTAGCTAAGAAGATTTCGGTCCCCTTGTGGTTGGTAACCGTTACCGCCCATATTATAGGTTCCCGAAGTAGCATACACATTCTCGTGAGTGAAGCCACCGGAGGCTGGGCACTCAAAATACGAATGAGGACCACTGCAAGTCTCACAAACATGGTTGACCATATTGACTTGATGATTTTTGGTTTGATTTTGATTCTGAGTCGTTTGATGCATTCGTAAAACAACCGTAGACAAATCATCAAGTTTTTTAGTAATGGCGGCTATTTCAGAACTAGACATAGAAGAATTATGAGCAGCGGTCGATCTTGTTGACTCATTCCTCTCAGCCGAGGAATCCCAGTAATTGTAATGGGCTGTCATATTCTCAATAAGTTTGTAACAATCTTCAGGACGTCGTTTCATAAAAGTTCCACCAGCAGCTGCATTGATCGTGTTCCGATGTGGTAAAGTCAAACCATTGTAAAACGTATCGATTATCGTAACAAGAAGCATATTATGGTTTGGACACCGATCAATAGCAAGCTTATAACGTTCCCAAGCTTCGAATAAAGATTCATCGGGAAGCTGACGGAAATTGCTAATATCGTTTCGGAGTTTCGTCACCATCGATGGTGGAAAATATTTTCCAAGAACTTTGAAACCATTTCTTCAAAGGTATGAATTGAGTTCTTGGGTAGACGATCAAACCAAGCGGTGGCATGATGCGTCAAAGAATAGGGAAAGAGAGAAAGATGAAGGGCGTTATCGAAGACCCCATTTTGTTTCATACTTTGGGTGACGGTTAAAAATTTGTCAAGATGCTTGTTGGCATCGTCACTCGGTAAACCGTGAAATTGGCATGAATTTTGGACTTGTTGAATCATATGATGCTTGAGTCCAAAATCCGTAGCCTTGATATTGAGAGGGGCAATCGGACCACCTCTTCCATGCATTGTCGGTTGGCACAACTCCATCGTTCGGAGATCGGGGGCTAGCACATTTTGAATATCACCCATCAGAGGGTGTTGATTGTTGTGGTTATTTTGTTCCATTTCCTTAACGTTTGGGAAACGAACTCGGTGTGTGTGACGAATTAAACTTTCTGGGTTCGAAAGTGGAGAAATAAGACGTTTAGAAGATGAACGGGTGTTCATACACCACAAAAATCACAAATTTAAAAATAAAATGAAAATCAAAATGGAAAATGAAAATCTTTTTGTATTTTTGATTTGAAATTATTTTTGGCTTTTTTAATATATTGGAAAAAAAAATTACAAAACTTAAACTTTTATTCTCTTTTTGGTAACTGTTACGTTAACCGAAAACCGTTTCCTCAATTACTACGCGCAGCGGAGCGGGAGAGAAGAATGAATCTCTCTTCGGTCTGCAATTTAATGTCAAGACCTCCGTATTCTCTGTTTAGTTGGTTGTAGCAAGAAAGTAATCCGATAACGTTTAATTTCACAATCTCTTTTGTTTTTTTTTTCGGAATGGTTTACAACGTTCTCTCGAGAACGAGGATGTTATTTTATTTTTGGAATTTTGAAAACACTTTAGTAAAAGTGTTTTTGATTTTTTTTACTTTTTATATTTTTATAGAAAATATATACAAGATAGAGGAAGGTTTTTAAAACACGATTCGAAAACGAAAATCAAAAATTCACTTCAACCTTCCCCGGCAGCGGCGCCAAAACTTGATTGGTTTAAAATCAAATATAGTTATAGTATAGATTTTCTCAAAGGAGCTAAGGAAATAAGCAAAACCCGAGGTCGTTGTCCGTGTGAAGGTGTGAATGGAATTTCAAATCCCCGATTCGTGAAACGTGTCGTGAAAATGGGAAAAAATGATTCTAATGAGATTTAACCTAATGAATATGAAATTGAAGCACAATTAACCAATTAAGCAAGTAATTCAAGTAAGGTAACCTAAAATGTAACGTAGAATTAAAAATATAAGCTAAAACGTAAAATAAACGTAAATGCGCGAAATAAAAAGTGAAATTGAAGCTATACTAATCCTACGGGTTTGAAAATAATTTTTCTAAGTTAAAAATGATAAAAGAAAATTTTGAGAAAAAGAAAAATATTTTTTTTGACTTTTTATTTAATTTTTATGAATAAAAACTAATTTAATTAATTAAAAATTAAAAGAAAATGGAAATTAAGTGAGAAAAATACAAAATTAATTTTGAAATATCTAAAATAACTAAAAACTAATTTTAAAACTGAAAATATATTTTTTTTGGAATTTTGTGTAATTATTATGAATTAAAAGCTATTTTAACTAATAAAAAAGTAATTAAAATTCAAATTAAATGAGAAAATGTAAAATTAATTTCTAAAAATCTAAAATAGATGAAAACTACTTTCTAAAATATTTTTTGAATTTTTTTATGCTTTTTCTGATTTTTTTGGAATTTTTGGTATTAAAAAGTATTCAAAATTGATTAAAAATTAAAATTTAATAAGAAAAATAGCAAACTAATTTAGAAAAATATGAAAAATTCAGGAAAATTCTAAAATATTATTCTAATCCTAGGAAAAATTTAAAAACTGAAAAATAAGCTGAAGAAATGCTTAATGCCACTCTTTGAGCAAATTGACTAAAACTTTGACCCAAGGTATTTTTCACTTAAATAAGCTCAAAAGTACTGAGATCAGACCAATTAGAACACAGATACACAGATATGGAACAAAAACAGTTGAATAAGCACTTGTGGAATTAGCAATAAGCAAACAGAATAAGCTATGGGTACCAAACCAGTGAAATAAGCAACAATAAGGTCTGAGTAACTGATATGAACCACAAATCTCAAATTCCAAGCAACAAAGCACAAAAGCAGGCCTAAACTAGAATTCAGTCACTAGTGGAAATCCTACACTTTGATAGGTCAAATAAGTAGTGCAAATAAGCTGACTCTGGTAAGCTTATGGGGGCAAAACCTTCACTGACCTACTGAGATGACAAAAACACCAAATAAATTCGCTCAAAAGCTTATTAGCTTTCCTAATGGTTGCCTTGAAATCTGATGAAACCCAATGGTGCAGGGGAGCACCTGCTTAACAGACAACTTTTGATTCAAAACTTCAATAACCAAATGAATTTAAAAGTGAAATTTTCTTTTTGAAATTGATTCCCTAACTGATAAACTCTACAAATAAGCACACAAAACTTATTTCCAACTAGTATTAAATCCTATAGATGCTTACCAAAATCTGACTAAAATCAGAATTCAAGTCTTTTTGACTTTTTTATTTTTTCAAATATTTTGACTAAGCTGAATTTAAATTGATCCCAGTTGATTACTTATGCAAAACTAAGCTAAGATGTAACTATATTAGGCTAAATAAAAAAAATCTACAATAACTGACTTGATTGTGCTACCAAATACCACTAACAGTCAACTAAATTGCAAGTTCAAAAGCAAATTGATTTTCTAGTATTCTAACTACCAAAATAGTGTGCTACTAATCTATATTCCACTACTATAGACTACTGGTGCACTAGTTTTTCACAAAATGACCTCAATACTACTTAGTGCAGTGAATTGCAAACACCCCTTATGACTATCTGTTATGAACTTTTGTGAAACAACTAAGCTCTTAAGCAATTCCAACTTCCAATGTAGTTCAGATATATATCAAACAAGCTCAAACTAATCCAGAAACACAGAGTTCAAACACACAAAACACAGATTCAAGAGATGACAGATATGAAATAGTATTGCTCAAATGAAATTGCAAATCACAATATTAAGCTACAACTACCAAAGTAAAACTGAATAATACTAATACTACTTAATTGAGACAGAAATAAGCTATAACAATCAAAGTTATACTACTGATACTCTATAAGGAAATTTAGAGAAAATTTTAAATGAGAACTTACAAGGTCAATCCCCCTCAGCATGAACAAAGGGGGTTCACTAAGCTTGCATGTCTCTAGATAGGCCAAATAGCTCCCTTGGACTGTCAAATCACCAACTGAATACGCTGTGCTTATTGGATAAGTTGTTGTTGACCTCAGTTGACTTTTTGTTGACTATGTTTGAATTTGATTAATGGAATAGTACCAATCTAACTATAACTCACAATAAGCTATAATTGAGCTTATATGAGCTTAGTAAAACAGAAAGGAAGCTTGTTGAAGCTTGAGTTTGAAATTGAAACAAATATTTTTTTTATTTTTATTTTTAGAATTTTCTGATTTTTTTTTGGTTTTTCAATATAAGGTGAATAAATTGAAATGAAAACTGTTTAAACAAACTAACAAGGATTAATCTAAATTAGATAAGCAGTAAATGATATTAAAGTAAAACTAAATAATAAAATAAGCTAAATTGAAATAAAACTAAATTTTCATTAATTCAAAAGAGGAGTACAATACTGAAGAGAAAATTACAATTCATAAAACATAAAAAATACATAAAACTACTACCAAACTACACACCTAAAGCTTGTGGAGGAGGGGGTATATATAGGAGACTGAGGATGCTTCTAGGATTTTCTAGGTCACCTATCCGTGCTTCTTTGTGTTTCTTTGAATCCCTCTCAGCCTTTAGATGCGTTTCCAGATAGATCCCATCAATTAGGACCCTTGGATTGATTTTGGTGATGTGACTGATCCTGCGTGTATGTCTTGATTGGTCCACGTATGCACTCTGGATGCTTCCTGGCATTCCCTGACAGCTTCTAGAATCCCAATCATTGGTTAATTATTTTAGTACGAAGTTAATATGGTGGGGGTGAAAATTAGGGTTCTAGGTGAACAGTAATTTCTGGGTAAGGGTAAGAATTGGGGGCGGGAATGGTTTGGGTATTATTTTTATTTGTGTTGACCGGGTTTGGGGTTGGGTTTGACCGGGTTAAGGGTGGATCGGGTAAGCAGGATGGGTTGGGCTTTTGATATTATGGGCTTGTGGGATTTTGGGTATAACTTCTTTTGGATCAAGTTTTTGTTATTTAAGATTTTAGTAAAAATGACAAGGACCAATATGTATTTCTTGCAAACTTCAGGAACCAAATCTGTTAATTTTTTAAATTTATTCCAAAGGCCAATGTTGACAAATTTTGATAATTAAAGGGCTTGAGTTGTCATTTTTCCAAAATATCTTCAAAGGACTAATATTGACAAACTTTGAAAGATGAGGGACTGATTCTGCCAACTCTTAAATCTTTGCTCCAAGGATCATTTCTGACAATCTTTAATTCTTCAAGGATGATTTTGGAACTTTGAGCTTTTCCTTTGACTTTTTTGACTTCCCCGACTTCGGCTTTTGCCACTTTCCATTCTCGTGCTCGTTTTTGTTGGTTTTAGCTTTGTTTTTGTCCATTTTTCACATATCCGTACCTGCACATACACAAATACAAAAACACACATTCTCTAGGCATATTTGGTTAGTATTTGGTATTTTTGGTCTAATTTAAGGTCTAAAAAGGATGTGTGAATAAACACACATCAAAACTCCCCCAGACGAAGGTATTGTCGTGCCCTCACGCAATGTCATTACCTCACGTTTAAGAGATAAATAATTTTTAAAACCTCTTTTTACTGACTTTGTAAAGTAGCAATGATGTTTGAAAGAGATCTTAAAATCATTTATTCTCAAAAACGCTCCGTTTTTCAATTTTCATGAATAACAACTACCCCTACTATTTTTGTTCTTTTTCATTTTTATATATGTGACGGTTTGCTTGACTTTCATTATCTTTTGATAATTTTCAGGGTCTACGAGTAGAAACACTTCTCATGGAGAAGAGACCATACGGATAAAAATCGTAATCCTTGATTTTTCACAAGCCCCCAAACTAAGCGTAAAATCGAAATCATTGTTTATCCACAAATTAGATGCTAACACTACCTACAAAAGTTACTTGTGTAATTACCTCTTGTTCCCAATTCCTAAGTTTTGTATCTCAAGATCTTATTTTTGTGAGAAATGAATTTCTTCATATTTTCTCGTTTTGATATTTATTAGTCCGATAAGAGCACAAAATTTGAACGCTAAGTAGTTTCCAGACTTTCCCTTTAAAACCCCTGCATATGAAAATCGGGTCTACATGGAGGTCTCTGATTTAACACGACTTTGAGGGCCCCCTTTTTATTTACGACCAAAACATCCCATGTCTGAGACCCGAAACGGAAGCTTTTTATTAGGAAACCCCCGGAGTCGAAGCTTGGCATTTTTAAATATTATAACCACTTTAATAATATTTGGTCCTTAGTCTTTTATTTCAATTACAACAACGGTTGTGAGCCGTCAAGATGCAAGAGCTTTATTATGACCTTGGAGTTTTCCGCTGCTTTTTATAGCTTTGAATTCCTCTGCATTATTTTTGGCTTTGGATTATTATTATTGATATTCATAATCATTTTCCAAACCCCGAGTCCCACAGCCTTTACTAAGATCACAACATCGGCTGCGAACCGGAAAGATGCAATAGTCTATTTCACCTTAACACTGGCAGTACCCCTATGTGTACCAAACCCCCATATGCAGAGATTTTCTTAGGAACGAGAAAAAACTAAGTATTGCCCAAACCGTATACCCTTAATTAAACCTAGAGATCTATTTTCATTGGTGTGCAATCTTGTGGGAACAAGGAGGCCACAAGTACCTTTCGTGGGCCCTAAAGAGATCCAACTACTCTACGTTTAGCACCAAACTTCTAAATAAACTATCATTCCTCAATCTCCGCAAATTTAAAATCCCAAGTAATGAGATCCGCGGATGCTTAGCCGATAATCTTTTGATTATATTGGTTAAGGGAGACAAGCTAGGGCTCAACATGCCCGGTCAAGTCGGAACATTTATTTCTACTCTCGCCAGTAGGAATGTCAAAACAAGGTGTCAAATCTTATTATTATATCATATATCATATCCTTTTTTTTTTGAAATAAAAATGTGACAAAAATTTTAAATTTTGGTGGAAAAACGGAGTTGCGTAAGTTAACAGCTCAGACGAAGGTGCCAGGTCAAATCGAATCGAAGATTCACCCCCAGACTAAAGTGAAACATTGTCCTTAATGTTTTAAGGGTACGGGTAGTCTTACGTAATATCTAAAGCCATTTATTAAGTATGCCAAGAGATAAACGTTAGTCAATAAGATTTTGGATATGGTGAATTTCTGAAAGAGCGGCGAAGAATGAGACTCGAGTGGAGAGAACGACAAAACACGAGCACGAGAGTCCTCAATCTTCAGGGAAATTCCTGGGCATTCACTAACAACCACGAAAACACGAGTTTGGAAAGGGTCGCCCCCCTCACGTCACGTTACTTAAGAAATAAGAAAATGAAATGGATAAGCATGGGGTGCCTCCCATGAAGCGCTTGTTTTTGTTCACCGAGTCACATGAGCTTCACTCGATCCCCGAATTTAATTGTCCTTGGGGAAAGTTTGGAGATCCGGGACAACAATGGGTGGTATGTCCCCTCCGAAATAATGTTTGAGACGATGACCATTCACCTTAAAGTTGGGACCATTGGGTTGAGATAATTCGACGGTTCCATAAGGAAAAACTTGGGTAATGGTGAATGGTCCAGACCAACGGGTTTTTAATTTTCCCGAGAATATCTTCAATCGAGAATTGAAAAGAAGGACTCGATCACCAACGTTGAAAACGCGATCTTTAATCTCAACATCATGAATCCTTTTCGTCTTCTCTTTGTAGATCAAAGAATTCTCATAGGCTTGATCTCGAAGCTCAGTTAATTCATTCAATTGAACTTTACGATGATCACCCGCGGTTTTGATATAAAAATTAGCGTGTTTCAAGGCCCAGTAAGCCTTGTGCTTAAGTTCATAGGGCAAATGGCTAGCTTTCCCGTAAACCAGCTTGTAAGGAGTGCACCCAATGGGTGTTTTGTAAGCGGTCCAGAAAGCAAATAATGCATCATCTAACTTATCAGCCCATGAAGCACGATGTTCTCCTACGGTCCTTTCTAAGATACGTTTCAAGCCACGATTGTACACCTCAACTTGACCGCTCGTCTACGAATGATATGCAGTATAAAGATGATGTGTGACACCGTATTTGAGCATAACTTTAGCAAATTGGTCATTACAAAAATGGGTCCCACGATCACTTATAATAGCACGAGGTGCACCGAATAGGGCAAAGAGACTTTTGAGAAATTTTACGACAACTCGGGCGTCATTGGTGGGGAGCGCTTTAACTTCAACCCATTTCGACAAGTAATCGACGGCCACGAGTATATATTTGTTTCCTCTAGATGACGGGAATGGTCCCATGAAATCGATACCCCAAACGTCAAAAATATCACAGACTTGGATAGCATTTTGAGGCATCTTGTCTCTTTGAGAGATTTTTCCGTGACGCTGGCAAGAATCACATGATTTTACCAATTCATGGGCATCCCGATAAATCGTCGGCCAGTAGAAGCCGGAATCGAAAACTTTCTTAGCGGTGAAGTTGGCACCATAATGTCCCCCCGTAGGTCCATTGTGGCATGCCATGAGAATTTCAGCGGCTTCCTTTTTATGATAGAGGAAGGTTTTCCAAACACGATTCGAAAACGAAAATCAAAAATTCACTTCAACCTTCCCCGACAGCGGCGCCAAAACTTTATTCGTTTAAAATCAAATAGAGTTATTGATGCGTAGGGATTGCACCAGGCTTTACCTCTCGAGGGATCTCGAGAAGCTTACAACCCCCACCAGGCAGTGTACCTGATCGTTGTAGTATAGTATAGTGACAAGTACCGGGGGATTGATCGTTCAGCTAGGAATAGTGTCGCTAGGATTAGAAAACCTGAATACTAGTTCTAGAGATGAAGGATGATTTTTTTGTATTTTTATATTTTTTAGAAAGCAAGTAAAAATCTCGGGTTTTGAAGGATATGGGCGGAATTAGTTGCTAGTCAACTAACCCAATACTAAGATGCAATCAAAATAAAATACTAGAAATGAAAATAAACTATATTAAACTAAGGTTGTGAGCAATAAGTGGAGAAATGTTTTTACTTAGATTTCACTACTCCCTAGATATCTTTTACACGTTAATTACTTGTTATAGTTGCGTGGATGACGGATTGTATTCCTTAATACCATTCATGGGGTGGCGTACTTAACTCCTCAATCCTATGAGTGCCTACTTCACTCCTATGTTGAGCCGGCTAAGAAACTCCTAACATGGGATCATTAGAATTTACTCATGCATTAAATACAACCAATAAAACCTAGTACACATCGGTTCATGTTTCCTAAGACGTTCAAGCATGTTACCATTTGGAGATCTGCCAGTTTTCTTAAGCCTAACATTGAAATCATTCATCCAATACAAACATAAACAAGTAATCAACATCTAGGTTTCATTAGATCTAAGCAAACACAAGATAAATCTAGCCTAGCATGGTGGAATCAAGACAAGCACAAGATATAGACAACCAACACATAGACATATTGATTGAATTAAAAGAACACTTATATCAATAGCACATGTAAGCATTCAAGGGCTGAAAACCCTTGAAAAAGCTGTAAAATTCGTATATGGTTCGGCCTTAGGGTTTCTCCAAACTTGTTCCTCCCAATAAATGAAAATTAGAAAACTATATATAGATAATTGAGGCTGACGGCATCAAGAACAATCTTGTGACGCCGTCATCTCGCCGCCAAAAGAATCCTCGGACTGCCTTGATCTACATCTGACTCCGTCATGTATTACACTTTTCCAGGCCGTCACACATTTAACTCTTGACGCTCTTCCTTGTGACGCCTTCATTTCTGTACTGGGACGTCATGAAATTTACTCTTGACGCCGTCAACTTGTTACTCTTGACGCCGTCACACACTGTTCCCAGCTTGGAAAATTAAGTCTTTGGCGTTTCTTCACTTTTATGCTCCAAAAACGTCCGAATTGCTTCCTTTTCCAGATTTCACTCCCAAAGTACCTAAAACCACAAAAGGAACGATTTAGGGCAATATTTGATCAAATAAATTCAATTTTGGGCTTAAATGACCCCCTAAAAGTGGTTCATTTTTCGCCTCATCTTATACCCTTACACTTGAGATTTGCTTGTCCTCAAGCAAATGCGCTTTTATTCTAATCAAAATACAAGTTAGGGGTCATTTAACACTAATATAAAAGTAATTACAACAAATAATCGTTCCACTAAAGACCAAAGATAAGCACGGAGGTCATACACTAGCACCTCACAAATAGTGTTTAGATACTCACATCTCTCGGGTGTAATAAAGTATAAATTACGATATGGAAACGGAAGATATCTCTCACTACCTGTCATAGCAAAATAGATTACCATAGGCTTGGGAAAGGATCAAACCTCCACCACATGGCGTAAACACCTAGGATAAACTATCAAAGAGGTCTTTTAAAGGGTTGTAACGTTAGGTGTATGGATATGAAATACACGGTTTTGTTGGATATAGGCAGTCTTTACTGGTGGCGAGTTAACAATCTTGGTCAATTACATGTACAATATGGCGTTGCTAAGCCAAGACTAGACTCGACTTAAGCTAATAAATGAAAAATAACAAAAACATAAAATGAACATAGAATGAAACGGGATGGTAGTCCGTATGTTTTTTCTCTTTTCTTTTTCTTTTTCTTTTTTTTTTCGATTTTTTTTTCACACACTCTTGCCCTACCATCCAAAATAATACATCATAGGGGTTGAACATTCCCCTTACACTTGAATTTTTACATACTTTACAATAAACTAATCTAATGACTCGAACTAAGAAAATCAAAACACTTGGAGCACTTTTAAGATTAACGCACATACGAGGGTAATAATATGATGTTCTTCCCCATTACTCTATAAAACAAGTACTTTACCCATGAGTCCCAATCATCCAAAAACAATATGTACAAGGATATGACTCGACTTAGCAACCATGTAATCAATTAGATAGTTAACTTAGGGTTTAACAAATAACAATAATGCACTAAAGATGAGTGCATACACGGAAGGCTAAGGCAATTTGGGTGTACATTTAAGTGGGGTGTAACAAATTATTCCTTTAAGTAAAATGTTTAAAGTTAGAAACGAAAAGATAGGCTCGGAGGGGTGTACTAGGGGTTTCGTGTACTAAAAGTGAGTACAACGCTAAGGTGTGGGAAAAATTAGTTGACTTAACTAGCCAAGTAATATGACTTAAATGGTCAAGTAATTATGATACGGGTTTAACACAAGGGTGATCCTAGTGCCTCTTATCATGTAGTAAATCCTACTACACGAATGTAGTCTCACTAGCGGTCTCGGGATGCATCACTAACGCAAGTTCTAGAATCTAAATGCTACCGGTACACTCATAAGCGCTAATAGTAAATGCTTTTCCTATCAAATCTAAAGGCGAACCTCACATATTTGGGTGGAAAATTTTTCTGAAAGTACGGTTATGTTCTAGTCATACAATCTCCTATCCATGAGACGCTTGCTATGGCTAAAGCTTCACTCCTAAATGTTGTAAAAAAATTTAAATTTGGCACTAAAATTGCACTAACATGTATTTCTCACGGTTTTATTACACATCTACTATCAAACAAACAAACTCAAGCGAAAGTGTATTTGTAAGGTATCATCATTTTACCCTCCCCTTACACTTAAGATGAACATTGTCCCCAATGTTCAAGTAAAGAATGTAAAAGTGAAAAAAGAAAAACGAATGAAATGAAATACTCCCCTGATTCGCTCGGTATGGATAATAAGGTAGCCAGGTTAAATCTTCCTCCAAGAAAATGAACAATCAAAGCTTCCCTTCCAGAATATAAATCATCTTCTTGTCATACATAACCTATAAATCCTGAGAAAACAAACAAGACAACCTCGCATAAAATCGGTGGCAATCTACATAAGTTACTAAATCCTAGAAAACAAAGTAAGATATAATGCTTGTGGAATGAAGTTTGCAGATTTCCTGGAGATTATACAACTTAATAATTCAACAAAAACTTTAAAACTCCGTTAGAAAAACAAAACTGGTAAAATTTCCAGATTTTTACACGTGACGCCGTCAAGAGTAAATTCGTGACGCCGTCAGAAGTGACCTGCAGAAATTCTTATGTTAAGTTTCCGGAAAATTTCTGGAAAAACTTGGTCCTACTTCCTGGAAAATCCTGCAAAACTTCATTATGACTCGATACAAGCATTTGACTCTAACAAATACGAATATACATGTTCATTTAATATTGTGGAGAATCATGATTGGTTTGTTTCTTAAAAACATATTTGGGGTTTCCCCTTACACTTATCTTTTGCAAAAATACCTTTAGGTGGAGTTAAGACTAGGCCAAAACAACAAAGTATAGTATTTCAACTTTTTAGTTTAGAAACATGATCTACCATCAATAAAAATAAAGCATGCATACGGAAGCAAATAATAAACAAACAAAATAAAGTCACACAAAGCATGGGTTGCCTCCCAAGAAGCGCTTTTCTTTATTTACGAGTCTTGTAGCTAGACTCAAGGTCATGGGTTACCAAGAAGCGCTTTTCTTTATTTACGAGTCTTGTAGCTAGACTCAAGGTCATGGGTTACCACGTGACCTCATCATTGGTTCCACTCTCTAGGTCATCTTCTAAGCCAGTTTTGTATTCCGGACCTAGTTGCAAGCATTCTTTGTAGAAACCAAGCATCCTATTCTTCACATACTCAACTCCTCTACGTCTATCCTCATCATTCCTATAATAAGCCGTTTGCTTGTGTTCCTTTTCTATATTAGAGAGAAGGCGGTATTGCTCAATTTTGTAGGGCATTTGGTAGGCAATCTCATTATTCTCTTCCTTGAATCTAACTATCCCTAAAGTCGGATCATAACTCATCCTAGTGGCCTCAACAAATGGTTTTCCGAATATTATTTGGCTTAGGCAATCATCAATCACCGGACGAGTGTCTTCCACTATCATAAAATCGATCTCATAAGTGAGATTACCTATAATCACATGCAATCCCTTCACTCTCCCTACAAAATGACTTATCAAATTCCTATTGGGCATCATCCTAAAATCAAGTTGTTTCTTCATCACCCAATTGTAATAAGTCCTAGTCATGATGTTAACAGGAGATCTAGGATCGATGTAAGCTTTCCATATATGCATGTGCCCGATATTGCATGGTATGTTAATGTTAGAGGGGTCTCCCATTTTGATAAGGGGTCTGCCAAGGATATATGGTCTCTCGGGACTATCGAATAAATCCTTATGGTATTCCCGTTCTTCCATGGTGGGCAACTTATCAAAGTACTTCCCTATAGTTTCTACTCCCTCTAACCCCTTTTCCTTATTAACCTCAACTTCCCTACTTTCATCCATAGTTTCGGTTTCTACTCTAACTTCATCCTTGTCATTTCCTTCTATCTCCTTATCTATTGGCTTAATGGTGACAACATTGACAAAGTGGACATGTTTAGATGATGAGGGGTCCTTAATTTGGATTCCGTTATTGGTGTCCCTAGTGTCCTTCCTAGGTGTAGTTAACGCTTGGTTGTTGAGGGCTTACAACAAGTTGTCTATCTTGTTGGTCATCTCCGTTTGTTGTTGGTTGAATTCGGTTTCAAACCTAGTTATGCGAGCTTCTTGAGATGCCATGAACTTAGACATCAATCCTTCAAGATTGTTGGTACTACCATAGTTGTTATAAGGATTGTTGTTGAAAGTACGGTTGGAGGGTGGACCGTTTGGTTGGTAACAATTAGGCGGATTGGAAGAAGTGGGTTGATTTTGTTTCCACCTAAGGTTTGGATGATTTTTCCAAGAGGGGTTGTAGGAATCACCGTAAGGGTTTGGCTCGGGTTTGAAAGTGTACCACTTATCTCCCGCTTCGTCGGTACGCGTGGATGCGTAGTCCGCAAAAGCTGTTCCGGGGAGTTCCACACAATCACGAGTGTCATGGGGACCACTACATAATTCGCATGAAGAAGTGATTTTGTTCACTTGGCTTGAAGGCTTAGGAGCTTCGTAGGATTTCATGAGAAACTTGACTTGGTCCTCAAGTTCCATGATCCTACGGTCGGGAGTGCTAGAGTTGTTCGAAGGCAAAGATATTGCCTTGACCGTTTTGTTCAAATCACGGGGATCATTCCAACTTTCGTTTTCATAGAGAGCAAGATCTTCTATGAGTTCCCATGATTGTTCCGCACGAAGATCACGTAGCTTACCACCGGACGATTGGTCAATGGCTCGCCTCGTGGAGAGATCGATATGGTCATAAAAGATTTGGACTTGGAGCCAAAGGTCTATGCCATGATGAGGGACTTTTTGGAGTAAGTCCTTGAAACGAGTCCATGCTTCATAAAGAGATTCATTTTGACGTTTTTTGAACATCAAGTTGTCATTTCTAAGCGTAGTAGTTCTCCCCGGTGGGAAAAATTGAGCAAGGAAACGAGTGGTGAGATCATCCCATGTGGTGATGGATCCCGCGGGTAAACGCTCAAGCCATTGACTAGCTTGATGCCGTAGAGAGAATTGGAATAGGCGTAATCGGGTTGTCTCTCTAGTTTCAACATCTAGGTCTATGGAGTCTACGATTTTAAGGAAGTCCTTAAGATGTTGGTTTGGATCTTCAGAACGAAGTCCATGGAATACACATCCGCTTTGCACCAACCGGATGGTGTCGGATCGCAAGGGGGTCACATTGGCTCCGGTGAGCTCAATGGTGTTTCGGTAGCTGATGCGTGGGAATCGCACCTTGCTTTACCTCTCGAGGGATCTCGAGAAGCTTACAACCCCCACCAGGCAGTGTACTTGATCGTTGTAGTATAGTATAGTGACAAGTACCGGGGGATTGATCGTTCAGCTTAGGAATAGTGTCGCTAGGATTAGAAAACTTAATTTACTAGTTCTAGAGGTGAGGGATGATTATTTTTGTATTTTTATATTTTTTTAGAAAGCAATTAAAATCTCGGGTTTTGAAGGAGTGGGCGGAATTAGTTGCTATTCAACTAACCCAAAGCTAAGATATATTCAAAATAAAATAATAAAAATGAAAACAAACTAATTATACTAAGGTTGTGAGCAGTAATTGGAGAAATTGTGTTTACTTAGACTTCACTACTCCCTAGATATCTTTTACACGTTAATTACTTGTTATACTTGTATGGATGACGGATTGTATTCCTTAATATCATTCGTGGGGTGGCATACATAACTCCCCAACTCTATGAGCTCTTATCTCCTCCTACACCATGACCCAGCACAACTATAGGGATTGTAAACAGTGGCTTATGCATTAAATACAACCAATAAAGACCTAGTACGCCACGGTTCATGTTTCTTAAGACGTTCAAGCATGTTACCATTTGGAGATCTGCCAGTTTTCTTAAGCCTAACATATAAATCATTCATCCAAGAACAAGAATAAACAAGTAATCAACACATAATCAACATCTAGGTTTCATTAGATCTAAGCAAACACAAGAGAGATCTAGCCTAGCATAATGGAATTGAGACAAGAACAAGATATAAACAACCAACACATAGACATATTGATTGAATTAGAAGAACACTTATCTCAATTACAATGCAAGGTATCAAGGGTTTGGAACCCTTGAAAAACCTGTAAAAGAGGCACCAAATTCGTCTTTAGGGTTTCACCAAAACTTTTCTCTCTTTAATGAAAAAACTAGAAAACTATATATAGGAAAAGTAGGCTGACGGCGTCAAGAGTTACATGTGACGTCGTCACCTCGCCGCCATATACTTCCTCGAACGGCCTTGATCCACTTATGACGGCCTATGTAACGCCGTCACCACCCACGGTATTTTATTCTTGCCACTTTGACGCCGTCATGAAGCCTTCTGACACCGTCACCACCTACGGTGTTTAATTCCTCATGTCTGACGCCGTCAAGATGGTGGTCTTGACGCCGTCACCTTGTATCTTCAGCATGGAAATTTGGTACTTAGCCGTTTTCTTCACTTTTATGCTCCAAAAACGTCCAAAATGGCTTCTTTTCTAGAATTCACTCTCCAAACACCTAAAATCACAAAAGGAACGATTTAGGGCAATATTTGATCAAATAAATTCGGATTCGGGCTTAAATGACCCCTTAAAAACGGATCATTTTTCGCCTCATCATATACCCTTACACTTGAGATTTGCTTGTCCTCAAGCAAATGCGCTTTTATTCTACTCAAAAGACAAGTTAGGGGTCATTTAACACTAATATAAAAGTAATTACAACAAATAATCGTTCCACTAAAGACCAATAGACAAGCACGGAGGTCATACACAAGCACCTCACAAATAGTGTTTAGATACTCACATCTCTCGGGTGTAATAAAGTAATATAACATCATGGAAATGGAAGATATCTCTCACTACCTGTCATAACAAAATAGATTACCATAGGCTTGGGAAAGGATCAAACCTCCACCACATGGCGTAAGCACCTAGGATAAACTATCAAAGAGGTCTTTTTAAAGGGTTGTAATGTTAGGTATAGGGATATGAATTACACGGTTTTGTTGGATAAAGGAAGTTTTACTGCTGGCGAGTTAACAATCTTAGTTAATTACATGTACAATATGGCGTTGCTAAGCCAAGACTAGACTCGACTTAAGCTAATAAATGAAATATAACAAAAACATAAAATAAACATAGAATAAAAACGGGATGGTAGTCCGTATGTTTTTTCTCTTTTTCTTTTCTATTTTTTTTTTCTTTTTCTTAATTTTTCGATTTTTTTTTTTTTTTTTTTTTTTTTTTTTTTTTTTTTTGCATACACTCTTACCCTACCATCTAAAATAATACATCATAGGGGTTTGAGCATTCCCCTTACACTTGAATCTTTACATACTTTACAATTAACTAATCTAATGACTCGAATTAAGAAAATCAAAACACTTGGAGCACTTTTAAGATTAACGTACATATGGGGGTAATATATTATGTTCTTCCCCATTACTCCATAAAATAAGTACTTACCCATGAGTCCCAATAGTCCCAAAACAATATGTACAAGGATATGACTCGACTTAACAACCATGTAATCAATTAGAAAGTTAACTTAGGGTTTAACAAATAACAATAATGCACTAAAAATGAGCGCATACACGGAAGGCTAAGGCGATTTGGGTGTACATTTAAGTGGGGTGTAACAAATTCTTCCTTTAAGTAAGATGCTTAAAGTTAGAAACGAAAAGATAGGCTCGGAGGGGTGTACTAGGGGTATCGTGTACTAAAAATGAGTACAACGCTAAGGGTGTGGGAAAAATTAGTTGACTTAACTAGCCAAGTAATATGACTTAAATGGTCAAGTAATTATAATACGGGTTTAACACAAGGGTGATCCTAATGCCTCTTATCATGTAGTAAATCCTACCACACGAATGTAGTCTCACTAGCGGTCTCGGGATGCATCACTAATGCAAGTTTTAGAATCTAAATGCTACCGGTACACTCATAAGCACTAATAGTAAATGCTTTTCCTATCAAATCTAAAGGCGAACCTCACATTTTTGGGTGGAAAATTTTTCTGAATATACAGTTATGTGCTAGTCATACAATCTCCTATCCATGAGACGCTTGCTATGGCTAAAGTTTCACTCCTAAATGTTGTAAAAAATTTTAAATTTGGCGCTAAAATTGCACTAACAAGTATTTCTCGTAGTTTTATTACACATCTACTATCAGAAAAAACAAACTCAAGCGAAAGTGCATATGTAAGGTATCATCTTTTTACCCTCCCCTTACACTTAAGATGAACATTGTCCCCAATGTTCAAGTAAAGAATGTAAAAGTTAAGAAGTAAAGAGAATGAAATCAAATACTCCCCTGATTCGCTCGGTATGGATTTTAGGTTGACCAGGTTAAATCTTCCTCCAAGAAAACGAACAATCAAAGCTTCCCTTCCAGAGTATAAATCATCTTCTTGTCATAAATAACCTGTAAATCCTGACAACAATAGACAAGGCAACCTCGCGTAAAATCGGCGGCATCCTATATAAGTTACTAAATCCTAGAAAACAAAGTAAGATATAATGCTTGTGGAATGAAGTTTGCAGATTTCTTGGAGATTATAAAACTTAATAATTCACAAAAACCATAAGACTCCGTTAGAAAAACAAAACCGGTAAAATTTCCAGATTTTAACTCCTGACGCCGTCAAGAGCAATACTCTGACGCCGTCAGAATGGACCTGCAGAAATTCTTATGTTAAGTTTCCGGAAAATTTCTGGAAAAAACTTGGTCCTACTTCCTGGAAAATCCTGCAAAACTTCATTATGACTCAATACAAGCATTTGACTCTAACAAATACAAATATACATGTTCATTAAATATTGTGGAGAATCATGATCGGTTTGTTTCTTAAAAACATATTTGGGGTTTCCCCTTACACTTATCTTTTGCAAAAATACCTTTAGGTTGGAGTTAAGACTAGGCCAAACAACCTAATAAAGTATTTCCACATTTTAGTAGAGAAACATGATTAACCAACAATAAAAATAAAACATGCATACGGAAACAAAAAACAATCAAACAAATAAAATCACACAAAACATGGGTTGCCTCCCAAGAAGCGCTTTTCTTTATTTACGAGTCTTGTAGCTAGACTCAAAGTCATGGGTTACTACGTGATCTCATCATTGGTTCCACTCTCTAGGTCGTCTTCTAAACCAGTTTTGTATTCCGGACCTAGTTGCAAGCACTCCTTGTAGAAACCAAGCATCCTATTTCTAACATACTCTACTCCTCTACGTCTATCCTCATCATTCCTATAATAAGCCGCTTGCTTGCGTTCCTTTTTAAAATTAGAGAGAAGGCGGTATTGCTCAATCTTGTAGGGCATTTGATAAGCAACCTCATCATTCTCTTCCTTGAATCTAACTATCCCTAAAGTCGGATCATAACTCATCCTAGTGGCCTCAACAAATGGTTTCCCAAATATTATTTGACTTAGGCAAGCATCTATCACCGGACGAGTGTCTTCCACTATCATAAAATCAATCTCATAGGTAAGATTCCCTATGATAACATGTAATCCCTTAACTCTCCCTACAAAATTACTTATCCAATTTTTACCGGGCATCATCCTAAAATTGAGTTGCTTCTTCATCACCCAATTGTAAAAAGTCCTAGTCATGATGTTCACGGGGGATCTAAGGTCGATGTAAGCTTTCCATATATGCATGTGCCCAATATTGCATGGGATGTTAATGTTAGAGGGGTCTCCCATTTTGATAAGGGGGTCGCCAAAGATATATGTTTTCTCGGGACTATCGAATAAATCCTTATGGTATTCCCGTTCTTCCTCGGTTGGCAACTTATCAAAGTATTCCTCTATAGGTTCTACCTCCTCTAATTCCTCATCCTTATTAACCTCAACTTCCCTACTCTCATCCTCACTATCGGCTTCTAATCTAACTTCATCCTTGTCACTCTCCTCTATCTCCTTATCTATCGGCTTAATGGTGACAACATTGACAAAGTGGACATGTTTGGATGATGAGGGGTCCTTAGTTTGGATTCCACTATCGGTGTCCCTAGTGTCCTTCCTCGGTGTGATCAATGTTTGGTTGTTGAGGGCTTTCAACAAGTTGTCAATCTTGTTGGTCATCTTCGTTTGTTGTTGGTTGAATTCGGTTTTGAACCTAGCTATGCGGGCTTCTTGAGATGCCATGAATTTTGACATCAATCCTTCAAGATTGTTGGTACAACCATAGTTGTTAGAAGGATTGTTGTTGAAAGTACGGTTGGATGGTGGACCGTTTGGTTGGTAACGATTAGGTGGGTTGGATGAATTGGGTTGATTTTGTTTCCACCTAAGGTTTGGGTGATTTTTCCATGAGAGGTTGTATGAATCACCGTATGTGTTTGGCTCGGGCTTGAAAGTGTACCACTTATCTCCCGCTTCGTCGGTACGCGTGGATGCGTAATCCGCAAAAGCTGTTCCGGGGAGTTCCACACAATCACGAGTGTCATGGGGACCACTACATAATTCGCATGAAGAAGTGATTTTGTTCACTTGGCTTGAATGCTTCGGAGCTTCGTAAGATTTCATGAGAAACTTGACTTGGTCCTCAAGTTCCATGATCCTACGGTCGGGAGTGCTAGAATTGTTCGAAGGCAAAGATATTGCCTTGACCGTTTTGTTCAAGTCACGGAGATCATTCCAACTTTCGTTGTCATAGAGAGCAAGATCTTCTATGAGTTCCCATGATTGTTCCGCACTAAGATCACGTAGCTTACCACCGGCCGATTGGTCAATGGTTCGCCTCGTGGAGATGTCGATATGGTCATAGAAGATTTGGACTTGGAGCCAAAGATCTATGCCATGATGAGGGACTTTTTGGAGTAAGTCCTTGAAACGAGTCCATGCTTCATAAAGAGATTCATTTTGACGTTGTTGAAACATCAAGATGTCATTCCTAAGCTTAGTAGTTCTCCCCGGTGGGAAAAATTGAGCAAGGAAACGAGTGGTGAGATCATCCCATGTGGTGATGGATCCCGCGGGTAAACGCTCAAGCCATTGACTAGCTTGATCCCGTAGAGAGAATTGGAATAGGCGTAAACGGGTAGTCTCTCTAGTTTCAACACCTAGGTCTATGGAATCTACGATTTTGAGGAAGTCCTTAAGGTGTTGGTTTGGATCTTCGGAACGAAGTCCATGGAATGCACATCCGCTTTGCACCAACCGGATGGTGTCGGATCGCAAGGGGGTCACATTGGCTCCGGTGAGCTCAATGGTGTTTCGGTAGCCTTGATGGCTAGGTCGGGAGTACTCTCCTAAGGTTCGGGGCCTAAGGGGTTCTAATGGTGGGTTTTGTTGTGGTGGGATGATGGGTTCAAAGATGTTACCACCTTCCATGATGTCGGATGGTAAAGAGTTACGAACAAAGGCACGAAGAAATTAGATAGACTAAAGAAGACCTAAAAAATAAAAATAAAAATCTTACTAGAAAGGAATCTAGCAAGTAGACCTAATAAAAAGAAATCCTAACCTAGACAATAACTATTCCCCAGGCTGCGGCACAAAAAACTTGATGCGTGGGAATCGCACCTTGCTTTACCTCTCGAGGGATCTCGAGAAGCTTACAACCCCCACCAGGCAGTGTACCTGATCGTTGTAGTATAGTATAGTGACAAGTACTGGGGGATTGATCGTTCAGCTTAGGAATAGTGTCGCTAGGATTAGAAAACCTAATTTACTAGTTCTAGAGGTGAGGGATGATTATTTTTGTATTTTTATATTTTTTTAGAAAGCAATTAAAATCTCGGGTTTTGAAGGAGTGGGCGGAATTAATTTCTATTCAACTAACCCAAAGCTAAGATATATTCAAAATAAAATAATAAAAATGAAAACAAACTAATTATACTAAGGTTGTGATCAGTAATTGGAGAAATTGTGTTTACTTAGACTTCACTACTCCCTAGATATCTTTTACACGTTAATTACTTGTTATACTTGTATGGATGACGGATTGTATTCCTTAATATCATTCGTGGGGTGGCATACATAACTCCCCAACTCTATGAGCTCTTATCTCCTCCTACACCATGACCCAGCACAACTATAGGGATTGTAAACAGTGGCTCATGCATTAAATACAACCAATAAAGACCTAGTACGCCTCGGTTCATGTTTCTTAAGACGTTCAAGCATGTTACCATTTGGAGATCTGCCAGTTTTCTTAAGCCTAACATATAAATCATTCATCCAAGAACAAGAATAAACAAGTAATCAACACATAATCAACATCTAGGTTTCATTAGATCTAAGCAAACACAAGAGAGATCTAGCCTAGCATAATGGAATTGAGACAAGAACAAGATATAAACAACCAACACATAGACATATTGATTGAATTAGAAGAACACTTATCTCAATTACAATGCAAGGTATCAAGGGTTTGGAACCCTTGAAAAACCTGTAAAAGAGGCACCAAATTCGTCTTTAGGGTTTCACCAAAACTTCTCTCTCTTTAATGAAAAAACTAGAAAACTATATATAGGAAAAGTAGGCTGACGGCGTCAAGAGTTACATGTGACGCCATCACCTCGCCGCCATATACTTCCTCGGACGGCCTTGATCCACTTATGACGGCCTATGTGACGCCGTCACCACCCACGGTATTTTATTCTTGCCACTTTGACGCCGTCATGAAGCCTTCTGACGCCGTCACCACCTACGGTGTTTAATTCCTCATGTCTGACGCCGTCAAGTGTCTGACGCCGTCAAGATGGTGGTCTTGACGCCGTCACCTTGTATCTTCAGCATGGAAATTTGGTACTTAGCCGTTTTCTTCACTTTTATGCTCCAAAAACGTCCAAAATGGCTTCTTTTCCAGAATTCACTCTCCAAACACCTAAAATCACAAAAGGAACGATTTAGGGCAATATTTGATCAAATAAATTCGGATTCGGGCTTAAATGACCCCCTAAAAACGGATCATTTTTCGCCTCATCAGTAGCCTTGGTGGCAAGGTCGGGAATACTCTCCTAAGGTTCGGGGCCTAAGAGGTTCTAACGGTGGGTTTTGTTGTGGTGGGATGACGGGTTCAAAGATGTTCCCATCGTCCATGATGTCGGGTGGTGAAGAGTTACGAACAAAAACACAAATAAATAAGATAGACTAAAGAAAACCTAAAAATAAAAATAAAAATAAGATAGTAACAAGTACCGTGGGATTGATCGTTCAGCTAGGAATAGTGTCGCTAGGATTAGAAAACCTAAATACTAGTTCTAGAGATGAAGGATGATTATTTTTGTATTTTTACACTTTTTAGAAAGCAAGTAAAAATCTCGGGTTTTGAAGGATATGGGTGGAATTAGTTGCTAGTCAACTAACCCAATACTAAGATGCAATCAAAATAAAATACTAGAAATAAAAATAAACTATACTAAACTAAGGTTGTGAGCAATAAGTGGAGAAATGTGTTTACTTAGATTTCACTACTCCCTAGATATCTTTTACACGTTAATTACTTGTTATAGTTGCGTGGATGACGGATTGTATTTCTTAATACCATTCATGGGGTGGCGTACTTAACTCCCCAATCCTATGAGTGCCTACTTCACTCCTATGTCAAGCCGGCTAAGAAGCTCCTAACATGGGATCATTAGAATTTACTCATGCATTAAATACAACCAATAAAACCTAGTACACATCGGTTCATGTTTCCTAAGACGTTCAAGCATGTTACCATTTGGAGATCTGCCAGTTTTCTTAAGCCTAACATTGAAATCATTCATCCAATACAACCATAAACAAGTAATCAACACATAATCAACATCTAGGTTTCATTAGATCTAAGCAAACACAAGATAAATCTAGCCTAGCATGGTGGAATCAAGACAAGCACAAGATATAGACAACCAACACATAGACATATTGATTGAATTAAAAGAACACTTATCTCAATAGCACATGTAAGCATTCAAGGGCTGAAAACCCTTGAAAAAGCTGTAAAATTCGTATATGTTTCGGCCTTAGGGTTTCTCCAAACTTGTTCCTCCCAATGAATGAAAATTAGAAAACTATATATAGATAATTGAGGCTGACGGCGTCAAGAACAATCTTGTGACGCCGTCATCTCGCCGCCAAAAGAATCCTCGGACTGCCTTGATCTACATCTGACGCCGTCATGTATTACACTTTTCCAGGCCGTCACACATTTAACTCTTGACGCTCTTCCTTGTGACGCCTTCATTTCTGTACTGGGCCGTCATGAAATTTACTCTTGACGCCGTCAACTTGTTACTCTTGACGCCGTCACACACTGTTCCCAGCTTGGAAAATTAAGTCTTTAGCGTTTTCTTCACTTTTATGCTCCAAAAATGTCCGAATTGCTTCATTTTCTAGATTTCACTCCCAAAGTACCTAAAATCACAAAATGAACGATTTAGGGCAATATTTGATCAAATAAATTCAATTCCAGGCTTAAATGACTCCCTAAAAGTGGTTCATTTTTCGCCTCATCAGTTATAGTATAGATTTTCTCAAAGGAATTGCTAAGGAAATAAGCAAAACCCGAGGTCGTAGTCCGTGTGAAGGTGTGAATGGAATTTCAAATCCCCGGTTCGTGAAACGTATCGTGAAAGTGGGAAAAAATGATTCTAATGAGATTTAACCTAATGAATATGAAAATGAAGCACAATTAACCAATTAAGCAAGTAATTCAAGTAAGGTAACCTAAAACGTAACGTAGAATTAAAAACGTAAGCTAAAACGTAAAATAAACGTAAATGCGCGAAATAAAAAGTGAAATTGAAGCTATACTAATCCTACGGGTTTGAAAATAATTTTCCTAAGTTAAAAATGATAAAAGAAAATTTTGAGAAAAAGAAAAATATTTTTTTCACTTTTTATTTAATTTTTATGAATTAGAAACTAATTTAACTAATTAAAAATTAAAAGAAAATGGAAATTAAGTTAGAAAAATACAAAATTAATTTTGAAAATTCTAAAATAGCTAAAAACTAATTTTAAAACTGAAAATATATTTTTCTGGATTTTTGTGTAATTATTATGAATTAAAAACTACTTTAACTAATAAAAAAGTAATTAAAATTCAAATTAAATGAGAAAAATGCAAAATTAATTTCTAAAAATCTAAAATAAATAAAAACTTTTTTCTAAAATATTTTTTGGATTTTTTATGCTTTTTCTGATTTTTTTAGAATTTTTGGTATTTAAAAAGTATTCAAAATTGATTAAAAACTAAAATTTAATAAGAAAAATAGCAAACTAATTTAGAAAAATATTAAAAATTGAGGAAAATTCTAAAATATTATTCTAATCCTAGGAAAAATTTAAAAACTGAAAAATAAGCTGAAGAAATGCTTAATGCCACTCTTTGACCACATTGACTGAAACTTTGACCCAAGGTATTTTTCACTTAAATAAGCTCAAAAGTACTGAGATCAGACCAATTAGAACACAGATACACAGATATGGAACAAAAACAGTTGAATAACCACTTGTAGAATTAGCAATAAGCAAACAGAATAAGCTATGGGTACCAAACCAATGAAATAAGCAACAATAAGGTCTGAGTAACTGATATGAACCAAAAATCTCAAATTCCAAGCAACAAAGCACAAAAGCAGGCCTAAACTAGAATTCAGTCACTAGTGGAAATCGTACACTTTGATAGGTCAAATAATCAGTGCAAATAAGCTAACTCTGGTGAGCTTACGGGGGCAAAACCTTCACTGACCTACTGAGATGACAAAAACACCAAATAAATTCACTCAAAAGCTTATTAGCTTTCCTAATAGTTGCCTTGAAATCTGATGAAACCCAATGGTGCAGGGGAGCACCTGCTTAACAGACAACTTTTGATTCAAAACTTCAATAAGCAAATGAATTTAAAAGTGAAATTTTTTTTTTTTGAAATTGATTCCCTAACTGATAAACTCTACAAAATAAGCACACAAAACTTATTTCCAACTAGTATTAAATCCTACAGATGCTTACCAAAATCTGACTAAAATCTGAATTCAAGGCTTTTTGACTTTTTGATTTTTTTAAATATTATGACGAAGCTGAATTTAAATTGATCCCAATTGATTACTTATGCAAAACTAAGCTAAGATGTAACTATATTTGGCTAAATAAACAAAGTCTACAACAAGTGACTTGATTATGCTACCAAATACCACTAACAGTTAACTAAATTGCAAGTTCCAAAGCAAACTGACTTTCTAGTATTCTAACTACGAAAATAGTGTGCTACTAATCTATATTCCACTACTATAGACTACTGGTTCTCTAGTTTGTCACAAAATGACCTCAATATTGCTTAGTGGAGTGAATGCCAAACACCCCTTATGACTATCTGTTATGAACTTTTGTGAATCAACTAAGCTCTTAAGCAATTCCAACTACCAATGTAGTTCAGATATATATCAAACAAGCTTAAACTACTCCAGAAACACAAAGTTCAAACACACAAAACACAGATTCAAGAGATGACAGATATGAATTAGTAGTGCTCAAATGAAATTGCAAATCACAATATTAAGCTACAACTACCAAAGTAAAACTGAATAATACTAATACTTCTTAATTGAGACAGAAATAAGCTATAACAATCACAGTTATACTACTGCTACTCTATAAGGAAATTTAGAGAAAATTTTAAATGATAACTTACAAGGTCAATCCCCCTCAGCATGAACAGAGGGGGTTCACTAAGCTTGCCTGTCTCTAGACAGGCCAAATGGCTCCCTTGGACTGTCAAATCACCAACTGAATAAGCTGTACTTATTGGATAAGCTGTTGTTGACCTCAGTTGACTTTTTGTTGACTATGTTAGAATTTGATTAATGGAATAGTACCAATCTAACTATAACTCACAATAAGCTATAATTGAGCTTATATTAGCTTAGTAAAACAGAAAGGAAGCTTGTTGAGGCTTGAGTTTGAAATTGAAACAAATATATATATATATTTTTTTTTAGAATTTTCTGATTTTTTTTGGTTTTTCAATACAAGGTGAATAAATTGACATTTATCGTCTTTCTTTATTCAGTTACATACAATAACTCGAAAGAGAAATCATGAAACACCCAATGTTATTTATAAGAACAGCAAAATAGTATAATTGTTGTCTTTCTAAAAAAAATAGTATAGTGTAGTCTTATACAACTCAACAAAACTTGTATTAAGACCCTCCCACGGGTAAAGATATACTTACGCCTAAGGATTAGAACCAACACCAACAATTATTGGTAATTGATCAGTTCCAAAAACGAACACCCAAAGCTTATCAATCGTGTGCCTCACTGCAAGAACAACCTTTTGATTAAACCAAGCAACTATCACGTTATAACCTTTTACAGTTGTCACAAAAGTGCATATGATCACAAAGCCATGCCAAGTGAACCATTCTGGTACAAGAATCGAGAGATTTGAACCATTCTGGTACAAGAATCGAGAGATTTGCGTATGGAGATAGGATCCCTGTAAAAATAAAAACTATGTTGAAAATCACAATTTTCAATTGGTTTTGTTGTATATCATGTCTGCGAGAGAACACCCATAGTGCTACCACAAAGTTTATGAGCAAAGTTGCTAGAGAAATAGCCAAGCGCTTCCTGTTACATTTAGTTACTTGAGCAGTTGTTTGCACCAAGATTCCCATGACTCCTATAAAGATGGCATAATATTGTGGCTCATCCAATAACCTTCAATCACCATTAACAATTTGTCAATTTCATATGTCAAGATTTTACCAACAAGAAATCATTAAGAAATACACAACGAATATAGCAAGGACAAAAGACTTTTCAACTGAACTTGAATATAGCTAGTAATTAGCCTTAACCTCAAGCAGCCACCATTTCGATCCATAGCGAGTTCTTAAATTACTGTATCTTCTACTTAAGAAAGTTATTGCATAGTTTGTATATATTGCTAAAGACTTTAGATTGATGTTCCAGGCTTTATATAGGCATTAGGAAAGATGTTGATATCAAGAAAATATCATTAAAAACTGGAGATTAGTCTACGTTGTAATATTAAACTAAACCCTAAACTAAACCTTTTATAGACAATATATCATTTTCAAAACTTAACTCTTTTATTATATCACAAATCACAATAATGGTGACACATTTAGACTTGTGTAAGACGGACACAATTAAGGATATATATTGGCCAGATAATAACTGTGACAGAGACTTAATTAGCAAAATAAAGCAAACGGCCCGGTGCATGCGGTAAAGGATGCGGAAAACCTCTATGTTGAGACACCATTCAGGTGGTGTCCCTTCACACAACTTCACACCCTGCACTGGGAATCATCCTCGACAAATCTCACGACATTGTTGTGTATGTGTGTGTGTTTTTAGTCGAGCGTTTTTAATAAAAGGACAGGAGAAAAATAGATAAAATACAGAAGGTGCTGGCTGAATTTACATGATATAAGAGATAAAGAGAGGAAGTGATCTAGGTTGTTAGAGAACGAAAATCACTTCCCACACGCTTGAAAGGAGACATGTAGTGACGTTCTTCTATCAAAAGGTTAAAAATCTTCACCAGGTTAAAACCAAATATAGTACAAGAAGGGTTAATAAATTTCAAGTTTTTATTGATTTTGAGTTTAACCTTTAAATTACTTTTTGCAGAGGAATTTTTATTATTCAAATAACTATAAGCTTTCTTATTGTTTTTTTAGTACTAAAATTGTTACTCTTTTTATAGTAACAATTTAGTCATAAGCTCAAGGATCAAAATGCGAATTAGGTCAATATTTGAGGATTATTATTGATTATAACACTTATTAAAAAAAAAAAAAAAAAAAAAAAAAAAAAAAAAAAAAAAAAAACGTAGTTATATTATTTCATGAACATTATTTCAAGGATGTTTCCTATGACGTGTAGTAATATGTATCCGCTAAGTTGTGGCCCCTACAAACTAAACAAATTATGTTCACTTTAATGCATGCATGATTTTGTTCATTATCGTAAGTTGCAGACTTGCAGTAAACTATTTTAAATTTCATACGTGAACGGTGAACGTTAACTACTTTCAACTGAATATATATTAATTTAAAATTTGTTATAAGGTGCATGTCAAGAATGAACTTCTATTTTTTTTTCTAAAATGTTGAAACTTATCGGAATAAGAAACTTTTGAGGTTTGCTGATGTAAAATAGATACATATTTAGATTATTACATGCTGTTTATGGATTGGATACGGATATCTCTATATTCATAGTTTGATAGAAGAACCTTTCAACATCAGAATCATAGTAGCATATAATCCAATTATAAAAGCATACGAATATTCACGCCAGTCATAATTTAATTGAAAAAGCCACGATATCATGTATTAGGTTTCCAGGATACGCACCTCACGTGTTCGGCGTGCATCCAACGTCCACTACCCCCACCCCGTCCAGCTTTGGGGTCTTCTTCCCCTATATTCAGAGTACTTTTTGATGGGTACTTTAAATTAAAAATGATGAGTACTTTTTTGATTGGTTAGTAAACTTATAAAACATATGTATACCGTAAATAAAGGAAAAACTTTTGAAGTGAAAAAGTGAAAAAAAATAAATAAATAAAGCTATTTATGCAAATCATTCGGGATTTGCAAACAACAACCTACTGAGTATTGTTTATGTATTCCATATATAAAAAGACACTTTTAATGAACTAATGTATTTTATAATTATACAGTTTTAATCATTTTAAACATGAAATGTGATGTTATATATAGAATATCCAGAGATCATTAAATGCTAATTTTTTTAAATATATAATGCTTAAACAATAGCTAATGGGTTGTTGTTAACAAATCTCAAATCATAAACTTTTATTACTATTTTCGTTTATAACTCATCTTATTTACATTCAATTTAAATAGTGCTATTTTCAATCAATGTTTTGAAAACCGGGTGTCTAATCGACCTGTTCGAGTCACCGGGTTACCGGTTCGACCACTGAATCAACCTGATCATCCACAAAAATTAAATTATATATATATTTGAAATGATACAAAAAAAAAAAAAATATCCACCAATGTTCTTCAATATCATCATGAACGCATCCTCTTTTTTCACAAAAACCTTACACACGGCCGCAATATTATCGTTGCACGCCTTATAAGAACATACATGCACACCTTCGAAGAAAAATTTTGTATTTCCAATTTCTTATCAAATTCTTTAGAACAACTATGTGTTTCTTAAAACATGTATGTTGTTTTTAGATTATATGTGCAAAAAAACAATTATTGAAGTCGTGCATGTATGTTTTTGGTGGTTCTCTCAGTTCTCGCAGATAAGATGGTTTTCGCAAGAAAGTCTCACTATATATATATATATATATATATATATATATATATATATATATATATATATATATATATATATATATATATATATATATATATATATATCGAAAACAAGGTTGATCCGGGTCACTTTAAACCCGACGGGTCTAACCGGGTTTCGAAAATATAAAAAGCGGTTTAATTTGACCCCTTTTTTCGACCGGAACCGGTTCAACCGGTGAAACCAGCCGAGGCGAACCGGGTTATTTTCATCATGGATTTTACCCAAATTGATGTCATGCATGATATAATGCACATGAGCCATGGGTCATGTGTCATAGGTTTTGGTTTATGAATCATCAATAACTCATTCTATTTAGGGTAAATTGCAAAAATGGTCCTTAACGTTCCACAAATTAACAAAAACGGGACCGAGATAAAAAGTAGAGCAAAAAAGACACCCACGTTCCACATTTTCGCAAAATTGCCACTGAGAGGCCTTTTTGGCTAACTTCCGTTAGTTTTCCCGTCAGTCAAGGGTATAATCGCATGAAATGACAAATATACCCCTTTAACTTCACATACAACCCTAATTGTTGCTGCCAAATCTTTACCAGTGCATTTTCCTATTCACTGCCTTTGAACGATACATACAGATCCGTATAGTTCCGGTTAGATTACATCGATCGTCCGTGCCTTTGAACGATACAGTAAGGCACAGTGCATTTCCTCTTTAATTTCCCTCCTATTTTGTGAGTTTTGTTTTTTTTAATTATTTGTTAAAAGGTGTATTTGTTGTTAATGTTATGGACTTACAATTGTAGGTGGTCAGATGGGAAATGTGAAAGTAGTAGATGTAGATAATGAAACAGAAGAGCAGAGTGGCGGGAGTGATTCAGAGGATTTGGACTATAATCGAAATGATGATGAAGTGTTTGATGACGATGATCAGGTAATTGAAGATGTTCCCGTAAGCAAGTCTGATTTGCTATGCCATAAAGCCTGTGAAATTCAATCAGGTATACCTGTTTTACCAAACATTATGCACTGCTTAGAAAGTATGCCCAAGAGTTGGTTAATCAAAATCCAGACACTACTGTTATGATTGATGTACAGATAGAACCAAATCCAGCGAGTTCAACAAGAACTTTTAAAAGGGTGTATGTGTGTTTGGGAGCTATTAAACAAGGTTTCAAAGCTTGTGGCAGAGAATTCTTAGGATTAGATGGATTCTCCATGTCAGGTCCTTTTCCAGGTCAATTACTAACAGCAGTTGGGATTGATGTAAACAATGGGATTTATCCAGTAGCATATGCTGTAGTTGATGCACTAAATAAGGCAACTTGGTTTTGGTTTTTGAAACTACTAGGAGAGGATCTTGGGATAGAAACCAACTGCAAGTTCACTTTCATTTCTGATAGGTAAAAGGTGCACATTTCTATTGTATAATTAATCATGTGTTTTATGCACAATGAGAACCTGTAAAGTTTTAACACCATCCATAACCTTACCTGTTCACAGAGATTGATACAAGCTATTGCTAGTGTGTTTCCAAATGCTGCACACAGGTTTTGTGTTAAGCATATTCATGAGGAAATGAAGTCACATTTGAAAGGAGGTGTTTACAAGGACATGCTTTGGAAGGATGCAAGAGCCACAACTGTTGTTGAATTCAACAAAGAGATGGATCATCTGAAGAATAACAATGTTGCAGCTTATGATTGGTTGCTGAAGATTTCAGCTGAACAATGGAGCCGATCACATTTTAAGGTAATTCATTAAGTGGCACTGGACAAAGCCATACTGATAATTGATCATATATTAATACATAATGTGTGATTTGTTTAACAGGCAAAGCCCTATGTGGACTACTCTTAAACAACATATGTGAGGTGTTCTGTAGCCAGCTAAATGATGTCAGAGATAAATCCATCATCGTTTGTCTTGAATATATCAGGGAGTACTTGGTGAAGAGGATTGTGGTAGTTCAGCAAATAATAGAAAGGAGTGTTGGACAACTTACTCCTACTGTGCAAGCCATGGTTGATGAAAACAAAAAAGAAGCTACTGATTGTGTTGTTGAATGGATTGCAGCTTCGTTATATAAAGTATATGTGCCTAACGTGGATCATTGTGTTGCTAACATGGATAGGAAGGAGTGTGGTTGTAGGATGTGGGAGCTGACTGGAATACCTTGTAAACATGTTGTGGCTGCAATAAACTATATGAATGAGGATGGAAAAGGAGTTGTTGTACCTGAAGAGTGGGTTCATGCTGCTTACAGCCTAGAAACATGGGCGCGTATGTACTCATTCAAGATCAATGGGTGTTCTGGCCGCAGATACTGGCCAAGAATTGAGTCTACAGCAGTTATAGTACCACCCAAGTACAGACCTCAGGTTGACAGGCCAACTAAAAAGATGAAGTTAAATGATGAGCATGCACTTCCAACTTCTTCATGTGTTACCCACTGATCTTTGAACAATATGTTTAACGTTATTGTCTGTTAGATTCTATATTTGTAATCTTTGTTTTACTTGATTGTGTTTAGAACAATATCTTTGAACCCATTGCAGTTGGACTTTCAAAAGTCAAACTTGCAAAAATGTTTATGTTTCTGATGTATTGTATGTTTGTTTGCATCAACCATGGCTTGCACCCATTGCAGACTTTCAAAAGTCAAACTTGCATTCAAGACTTATCAAAAAACATACTGCAAGAACATTATGTTTGCACCCAGTGCATTAGACTTTCAAAAGTCAAACTGCACATATTGAATTGGAATCATGTGTTTTCACCCATTAATTACCAAACAGAACCAAATACTTTTTTAGACGTTCACCCGTTTGACTTTCATGGCAAACATCACCTAGCTAACAGTTTGTGCATAAGCTGCAAACATCACCTAGCTAACATATGAGTAACATAAACATTAAAACTTTCATTTATCAATATAGACATATCAGTAACATAAACGTTAGAAGTTTCATTGATCATAGGAATTCACAACCATTAAAATTTTTAAACACATATCTAAACAAACACTTGTTTAGTAGTTTGAACCACTGCCCTCCGCATCACCCTTTTCTTCTTTTTCTTCAATTCTTTTTCTTTCTTGTCCTTCTTCTCCTTTAGATACTTGAACACCTTTTCAAGATTGGAAATCTTCTGTTCCAACTCATCAAACTTGGGTAAAACGGTATCCACAGGCTCTTGCTTCTCCTCCTCCTTCTCCTCCTCATCATCACTCAAAAGCGCTTCATAGTAGCCATCTTCTTTCCTCAGATGGGTCAGAATCTTAGTTCTTAACTCCTTAGGTATCTTCTGATGCGTGGGAATTGCACCAGGCTTTACCTTTCGAGGGATCTCGAGAAGCTTACAACCCCCACCAAGCAGTGTACATGATCGTTGTAGTATAGTATAGTGACAAGTACCGGGGGATTGATCGTTCAACTCAGGAATAGTGTCGCTAGGATTAGAAAGCCTAAAAACTAGGTCTAGAGGTGAGAGATGATTCTTTTTGTATTTTTTTATGTTTTATAAAAGCAAGTAAAATCTTGGGTTTTGGAAGAGTGGGCGGAATTAGTTGCTAGTCAACTAACCCAATAACTAAAGATGCAATCAAAATAAAATAATAAAAATGAAAATAAACTAAATTAACTAAAGGGTGTGAGCAATATGTGGGAAAATAGTGTTTACTTAGATTTCACTACTCCCTAGATATCTTTTGCAGGTTAATTACTTGTTACAGTTGCGTGGATGACGGATTGTATTCCTTAATACCATTCATGGGGTGGCGTACTTACTTCCCCCAATCCTATAAGCTCCTACTTCACTCCTATGTCAAGCCGGCTAAGAAGCTCCTAACATGGGATCACTAGAATTCGCTCATGCATTAAATACAACCATAAAAACCTAGTACACATCGGTTCATGTTTCTTAAGACGTTCAAGCAAGTTACACAATGGAGGTCTGCCAGTTTTCTTAAGCCTAACATTGAAATCATTCATCCATTACAACTATAAACAAGAAATCAACCTATAATCAACATCTAGGTTTTATTACATCCAAGCAAACACACAAAAGATCTAGCCTAGCATGTTAAAATCAAGACAAGCATAAGATATATTCAAACAACAGATAGACATATTGAATGAATTGAAAGAAGACTTATCTTAATTGAACATGAAGGGTTTCAAGGGGTGAAAACCCTTGAAAATACTGTTACAAACGACCTAGGGTTTATTAGGTTCGGCCCTAGTATTCTCCACACAAGTTTCTCGTTTAATGAATGAAAAATAGAAAAGTAAATATAGATTTTGTGAGGTGACGGCGTCAAGAGTAAATTTCTGACACCGTCATCTCGCCGCCAATAAAGTTCTCGGACTGCCTAGATCTGGAGCTGACGCCGTCGCGTGTAATCCTTCTTCAGGTCGTCACCAAAATAACTCTTGACGCCCTACTTCTGACGCCGTCACGTTTTCTCTGGGTCATCATCCATTTTGCTCTTGACGCCGTCAAATTTTCCTTCTTGACACCGTCAGGTACTGTTCCGAGCATGGAAAATTAAGTCTTTGCCGTTTTCTTCACTTTTATGCTCAAAAAACGTCCAAAATGCTTCCTTTTTCATAATTCACTCCCAAAGTACCTAAAATCACAAAAGGAACGATTTAGGGCAATATTTGATCAAATAAATTCCAATTCCGGCTTAAATGACCCCCTAAAAATGGTTCATTTTTCGCCTCATCATATACCCTTACACTTGAGATTTGCTTGTCCTCAAGCAAATGCGCTTTTAATCTAGTCAAAATACAAGTTAGGGGTCATTTAACACTAATATAAAAGTAATTACAACAGACCAAAGACAAGCACGGGGGTCATACACTAGCACCTCACAAATAGTGTTTAGATACTCACATCTCTCGGTTGTAATAAAGTATATATCACAATATTGAAATGGAAAACATCTCTCACTACCTGTAATAGCAAAATAGATTACCATAGGCTTGGGAAAGGATCAAACCTCCAACACATGACGTAAGCACCTAGGATAAACTATCAAAGAGGTCTTTTAAAGTTTTGCAACGTTAGGTCTAGGGATATGGAATACACGGTTTTGTTGGATATAGGCAGTCTTTACTGGTGGCGAGTTAATCATCTTTGTTAATTACATGTACAATTTGGCGTTGCTAAGCCAAGACTAGACTCGACTTAAGCTAATAAATCAAAAATAACAAAAACATAAAACAAACATAGAATGAAACGGGATGGTAGTCCGTATGTTTTTTCTCTTTTCTTTTTCTATTTTTTTTTCTTTTTCTTAATTTTTCGATTTTTTTTTTTTTTTTTTTTTTTTTTTTTTTTTTTTTTTTTGCATACACTCTTACCCTACCATCCAAAATAATACATCATAGGGAATGTACATTCCTCTTACACTTGAATTTTTACATACTTTACAATAAACTAATCTAATGACTCGAATTAAGATAATCACAACACTTGGAGTACTTTTAAGATTAACGCACATATGGGGGTAATAATATTATGTTCTTCCCCATTACTCCATAAAATAAGTACTTTACCCATGAGTCCCAATCGTCCCAAAACAATATGTACAAGGATATGACTCGACTTAGCAACCATTTAATCAATTAGATAATTAACTAAGGGTTTAAACAAATAACAATAATGCACTAAAGATGAGTGCATACACGGAAGGCTAAGGCGATTTGGCTTTACATTTAAGTGGGGTGTAACAAATTCTTCCTTTAAGTAAGATGCTTAAAGTTAGAAATGAAAAGATAGGCTCAGAGGGGTGTACTAGGGGTTTCGTGTACTAAAAATGAGTACAACGCTAAGGTGCGGGTAAAAAAAAATTAATTGACTTAACTAGCCAAGTAATATGACTTAAATGGTCAAGTAATTATAATACGGGTTTAACACAAGGGTGATCCTAATGCCTCTTATCATGTAGTAAATCCTACTACACGAATGTAGTCTCACTAGCGGTCTTGGGATGCATCACTAACGCAAGTTCTAGAATCTAAATGCTACCGGTACACTCATAAGCACTAATAGTAAATGCTTTTCCTATCAAATCTAAAGGCGAACCTCACATATTTGGGTGGAAAATTTTTCTGAATGGTACGGTTTCGTGCTAGTCATACAACTCCTATCCATGAGACGCTTGCTATGGCTAAAGTTTCCCTCCTAAATGTTGTAAAAAATTTTAAATTTGGCGCTAAAATTACACTAACAAGTATTTCTCTTAGTTTTATTACACATCTACCATCAAACAAACAAACTCAAGTAAAAGTGTTTCCTATGAGGTATCATCATTTTACCCTCCCCTTACACTTAGGATGAACATTGTCACCAATGTTCAATTAAAGAATGTAAAGTGAAATAAGTAAAAGGATGAAATCAAATACTCCCCTGATTCGCTTGGTATGGATAATAAGGTAATAAGGTTAGATATTCCTCCAAGAAAATGAACAATCAAAGCTTCCCTTCCAGAGTATAAATCATCTTCTTGTCAAACATAACCTGTTAAACCTGAGAAAAAAATCAAGGCAACCTCGCGTAAAATCGGCGGCAATCTATATATGCTAACAAATCCTAGAAAGCAAAGTAAGATATAATTCTTGTGGAATGATGTTTGCAGATTTCCTGGAGATTATAAAACTAAAGAATTAGCAAAAACTTTAAGACTCCATTAGAAAAACAAAACTGGTAAAATTTCCAGAATTTTACATGTGACGCCGTCAGGAGTTTCTTCCTGACGCCGTCAGAAGTGACCTGCAAAAATTCTTATGTTAAGTTTCCGGAAAATTTCTGGAAAAACTTGGTCCTACTTCCTGGAGAGTCCTGTAAAACATCATTATGACTCGATACAAGCATTTGATTCTAACAAATACGAATATACATGTTCATTTAATATTGTGGAGAATCATGATCGAGTTTGATTCTTAAAAACATATTTGGGGTTTCCCCTTACACTTATCTTTTGCGAAATACCTTGGGATGAAGTTAAGACTAAGCTAAACAACAAAATAAAGTATTTTCACCATTTAGTTTGAAACATGATCTACCAACAATAAAAATAAAGCATGCATACGGAAACAAATAACAATTAAACAAAATAAAAATCACACAAGACATGGGTTGCCTCCCAAGAAGCGCTTTTCTTTATTTACGAGTCTTGTAGCTTGACTCAAGGTCATGGGTTACTATGTGACATGGGTGAGTTCCTCATTGAGGACATCTTTGGGATCAAACTTAGGTTTCAACTTCCTATCGGTTTTCTTAGTACTGTATGACCTTTCAAACTTTTCTCCATCCGGATCATACAAAATCATCTTCATATGCCATGATCCGTCGCCTTCCTTAGGTGGCTTGTCCCACCTCCATTTACACTTATCCCCCTCTCTTTTCCACTTGTTCATCTCTATGTTAATGGGCATTACGCTCAAGAACTCAATCATTTCCCTAAAGACTAGGGGGTCCTCAAAAGGATCTAGCTCTTCATCTCTAGCTATGAGTTGTTCCACCGAATGTGTTTTATCGATGAAATCTTTTTCTAGATAGAATGGGCGTTGAGGTCCTATAAAGTTCCTTTCTATCCAAGGTCCATATCTAGATGGTCTCCTATTCATCTCTACCCAATGCGGTGTCGGTTCATCCTCACAATCGTAGATATGTTTCTTAACATCATATACCGACCAAGTATCACCCTCACCTACCGCTATCTTAGACTCCTTACAATCTATCATAGCGTTAGCGGTTGCTAAAAATCCTCTTCCTACTAATAGTGGGCATGTAGTATCACTAACCATATCTAGGACGTGAAAATCCGCTAAAATAGTTAACATCCCTACGTGAACAACTACATCCTTAATCATTCCAACCGGGTGGGCAATACTCCCATCCGTTAGACCAATTAAGACCTCTGTCTCCTCTAACTTCCCTAGCTTGAGAGTGGTGAAAAAGGGCAAGGGAATCAAATTGAGGCTTGATCCTAAATCGGCTAGTGTGTCGAAAGCTTCGAATCTTCCTATCTTACAAGGCAAAACAAATATACCCGGATCATCAAGCTTTTTAGGCAACTTGTTTTGAACAAAGGCGTTCCCATTTTTACCTAGCTTAAACTTCTCATACTTTTCTAGGAGGGCACTATGGTAAGGATCACGGGCTAAGACATCAATGGCAGGGCGTTCAAGGTGAAGCTCCTTGAATTCATCGTCAAGGTCTTGCATAGGAGGTGTTTCAACTATGCTTTTGACCGGTTTTTTATCGGGTATTTTGTTTGATTGGTCCTTTTGAAGAATTTGATTTTGTTTGAAACACATGCTCGTTGATTTAATTGAGTAGTATTGCGGACAAGAAATGGGTGACGAAACTGATGATATGGAATTAACGTTTAGTTTCGGGTTCTTGACCGTGTTGCTTGGGAGTGCTCCTATTTCTCGGTCATTGAGAACTTTCAACAATGTGTCAATTTTGGTGGTCATCTCGCTTTGCTTTTGTTTGAAATCGGCTTCAAACTTGGATATGCGAGCTTCTTGAGATGCCACAAACTTAGATATCAATCCTTCAAAATTGTTGGTACTACCATAGTTATTAGAAGGATTGTTGTTGAAAGTACGGTTGGAGGGTGGACCGTTTGGTTGGTAACGATTAGGCGGATTGGAAGGACTGATTTGGTTTTGTTTCCACCTAAGGTTCGGGTGATTTTTCCAAGAAGGGTTGTAGGAATCACCGTAAGGGTTTGGCTCGGGCTTGAAAGTGTACCACTTATCTCCCGCTTTGTCGGTACGTGAAGATGTGTAGTCGGCAAAAGCTGTTCCGGGGAGTTCCACGCAATCACGAGTGTCATAGGGACCACTACATCGCATTAAGAAGTGATTTTGTTCACTTGGGTTGTAGGCTTAGGAGCTTCGTAAGATTTCATGAGAAACTTGACTTGGTCCTCAAGTTCCATGATCCTAAGGTCGGGAGTGCAAGAATTGTTTGAAGGCAAAGATATTGCCTTGACCATTTTGTTCAAATCACGGGGATCATTCCAACTTTCGTTGTCATAGAGAGCAAGATCTTCTATGAGTTACCATGATTCTTCCGCACTAAGATCACGTAGCTTACCGCCGGCCGATTGGTCAATGGTTCGCCTTGTGGAGAGATTGATATGGTCATAAAAAAATTGGAATTGGAGCCAAAGATCTATGCCATGATGAGGGACTTTTTGGAGTAAGTCCTTGAAACGAGTCCATGCTTCATATAGAGTTTCACCTTGACGTAGTTGGAACATTAAGATATCATTTCTAAGCTTGGTAGTTCTCCCCGGTGGGAAAAATTGAGCAAGGAAACGAGTGGTGAGATCATCCCATGAGGTGATGGATCCCGCGGGTAAACGTTCAAGCCATTGACTAGCTTGATCACGTAGAGAGAATTGGAATATGCGTAATCGGGTTGACTCTCTAGTTGTAACATCAAGGTCTATAGAATCTACGATTTTAAGGAAGTCCTTGAGATGTTGATTTGGATCTTCGAAATGAAGTCCATGGAATGCACATCCGCTTTGCACCAACCGGATGGTGTCGGATCGCAAGGGGGACACATTGGCTCCGGTGAGCTCAATAGTGTTTCGATAGCTTTGGTGGCTAGGTCGGGAATACTCTCCTAGAGTTCGAGACCTAAGAGGTTGGTTAGCTAGTGGTGGGTTTTGTGGGTGGTCTTGTGGTGGTGGGTTGATGGGTTCAAAGATGTTACCACCTTCCATGATGTCGGATGGTAAAGAGTTACGAACAAAAATACGAAGAAATAAGATAGACTAAAGAAAACCTAAAAATAAAAATAAAATCTTAATAGAAAGGAATCTAGCAAGTAGACCTAATAAAAAAATCCTAACCTAGACAATAACTATTCCCCGGCAGCGGCGCCAAAAACTTGATGTGTGAGAATTGCACCAGGCTTTACCTCTCGAGGGATCTCGAGAAGCTTACAACCCCCACCAGGCAGTGTACCTGATCGTTGTAGTATAGTATAGTGACAAGTACCGGGGGATTGATCGTTCAACTCAGGAATAGTGTCGCTAGGATTAGAAAGCCTAAAAACTAGGTCTAGAGGTGAGAGATGATTCTTTTTGTATTTTTTTATGTTTTATGAAAGCAAGTAAAATCTCGGGTTTTGGAAGAGTGGGCGGAATTAGTTGCTAGTCAACTAACCCAAATAACTAAAGATGCAATCAAAATAAAATAATAAAAATGAAAATAAACTAAATTAACTAAAGGGTGTGAGCAATATGTCGGAAAATGGTGTTTACTTAGATTTCACTACTCCCTAGATATCTTTTACAGGTTAATTGCTTGTTACAGTTGCGTGGATGACAGATTGTATTCCTTAATACCATTCATGGGGTGGTGTACTTACTTCCCCAATCCTATAAGCTCCTACTTCACTCCTATGTCGAGCCGGCTAAGAAGCTCCTAACATGGGATCACTAGAATTCGCTCATGCATTAAATACAACCATAAAAACCTAGTACACATCGGTTGATGTTTCTTAAGACGTTCAAGCAAGTTACACAATGGAGATCTACCAGTTTTCTTAAGCCTAACATTGAAATCATTCATCTATTACAACTATAAACAAGAAGTCAACCTATAATCAACATCTAGTTTTCATTACATCCAAGCAAACACACAAAAGATCTAGCCTAGCATGTTAAAATCAAGACAAGCATAAGATATATTCAAACAACACATAGACATATTTAATGAATTGAAAGAAGACTTATCTTAATTGAACATGAAGGGTTTCAAGGGGTGAAAACCCTTGAAAATACTGTTACAAATGACCTAGGGTTTATTAGGTTCGGCCCTAGTATTCTCCACATAAGTTCTTCCTTTAATGAATGTAAAATAGAAAAGTATATATAGATTTTGTGAGGTGACGGCCTCAAGAGTAAATTTCTGACGCCGTCATCTCGCCGCCAATAAAGTTCTCGGACTGCCTAGATTTGGAGCTGACGCCGTCACATGTAATCCTTCTTCAGGCCGTCACCAAAATAACTCTTGACGCCCTACTTCTGACGCCATCACGTTTTCTCTGGGTCGTCATGCATTTTGCTCTTGACGCTGTCAAATTTTCCTTCTTGACGCCGTCAGGTACTGTTCTCAGCATGGAAAATTAAGTCTTTGCCGTTTTCTTCACTTTTATGCTCCAAAAACGTCCAAAATGCTTCCTTTTCCAGAATTCACTCCCAAAGTACCTAAAATCACAAAAGGAACGATTTAGGGCAATATTTGATCAAATAAATTCCAATTCCGGCTTAAATGACCCCCTAAAAACGGTTCATTTTTCGCCTCATCATCTTCCTATAAGAACCATACTCATCAATTGGTTCTCCGCCAAATGCATCAAGAAGTAAATCGTTTAGATAATAGGTTCTTAAAACTTTATCAAATTCCTCTTCCTCGGTACCAATGTAGATACTCTTCCCTTTTCCATTGTTTGCCATCGTCGGTTGTTTTGATCGTTGGGATTGTGTGTGTTATGGTTGAATAAGCGGGATAATCATGAACTTTATAGTCCTATGCAATCGCTTGGGTTGCCGAGTTACACAAAAAAAGAGGGAAAGGTTAATCGCTTCGGATGCCAAGTGTGCCTCCAAAATTAAGTTTTATAACTTTGCAAATTTGGTCATTGAAATAAAGTTGGGTAATCAAAGGCGGGAAGCGAGCGAAATGGCGATTATACCCTTGACTGACGGGAAAACTAACGGAAGTTAGACAAAAAGGCCTCTCGGTGGCGATTTTGCGAAAATGTGGAACGTGAGTGTCTTTTTTGCGCTACTTTTTTGTCTCGGTCCCGTTTTTGCTAATTTTTGAAACGTTAAGGACCATTTTTGCAATTTACCCTTCTATTTATTTGCGTATTAACTTAACTTAGATAAACTTTAACTATGTATGAAAATGTAAGTAACAAGTTTAACTTATAAAGGTTTTATAAAAATGGTTTTGACTTTATGTAAACTAGAAATGTTTGAAGGTTTATTTGTTTTGTGAAATGAGTTAGAAAATTATTGGCTCAAAAACTTATGTATTTTATTTATCTCGTTAAAATGATTTTACGATTGTTATCAACAAAATATAGAAAGATCGTAAGATATAAATAAACGTTTTTACAGTTTATTTGTATTAACAAAAATGTGTCGTTATTAGTTATTGGGGTTGCTTATATTTGAATGTCTATTTAGGTAAATTGCATATAATATGAGTACTAAACAGATGTGCACGGTGTATCACCGAGATTAAACTTTGAAGTAAATTTATATAAATTTACTTTGTGTATTTTAATTGTTCTATAAATCTTAACATTCATCTGAGTTTAAATCATATACAATGTTGCTACAAAAAACTTTGTATATTTTAATTGTTCTATAAATATTGATGCTCATTTATTTTCATTGTTAATTCATTCAATATAAAAATTGATACGTTTATATTTTATTTTTTTTAACTTATTTATTTCAACATTACTTATATAAGTCATGCCCGCCCATTAGACGGGTTTAAAACTAGTTTTATATATACATGAACAGAAAGTAAAATATTAAATTCATTCATCAACAAATATATATAACTATTGGTCTATTGCTAAAAAACAAATACATGACAATATAAAATACGATTTACATTTTTCTAGCAACAACATTTTTCACACATTTATATCACTTATCTACACCATCCCACAATTCTTTTATATAATAAGATAAGACTCAGAATAGGTATTCAATGAGAGAGATCAATTTTATAGTCGAGCATTTTGATTGGTTAATAAAAGTCAAAATTAGCTTCAATTTCTTCAAACATATCAAAATTTCATCTAGCAAAATAAATATTAAAAAAAATACATGTATCAATAAACTAAAAAAAAATAATAATTAGCAAATCTTTAGTTGTAAAATTTTTTTAAATAAATTATAAAAACTTAATTAAACTTATCAATTTCAAGTTTTTTATTAACTTTATAATTTTAGTGAATACCCCTTAAACTTTATATCTTTTATTAAAAAAAATGACTTGCACGTTGTTGTTATTAATAAACATTATTATCATTATATATTAAATTAATATATATGCATGAAACTATAAATATCAAAATGAGCACACTAGTTCTATGATATATAAATGAATATAGGATATTGTACATATACGAACTACACATGTTATTCTCTTAATGATATTAAGAAAAGAGATCTCAAAAAGCAATTCTTTTACTAATTGCGTTCAATAACGACTCGTGTTATTGCTCTTTATAACTTTAACCCGCGCGAGCAAGGATTTAAAAATTAAGTATGGCTAAAATTATTATTAACATGAATATAAATATTAAATTGAAAGCACGACCCCACATATTATTTTGAGATAAAAATAAATACACAAGATTGTACATATAACAACGAAGCATGTAATTCCCCTCAATGTTTAAACAAGGATATCCCAAAAAAAAAAAAAAAAAAAAAAAAAAAAAAAAAAAAAAAAAAAACGCACACACACACACACACCATTTTGCAAGTGTCATTACGTGCTATTAAACAGGCATAATGTCTATAACATAATATCAATAGTTAAATTTAAACAGCATCCATCTCAACTCAATTAAACAAAGTCAAATACTTCGTCTAACAAAGATATATACAAAGTATTTATCAATATTAATACATAATGAAAATTTTATGTAAAAACATGCGCTGCACATGTATTATAACTATATAAATATAAAAAAGTTACATAACTTTATTAAAAGAAAATTATTTAATAGCTTTTAAAAACTCAGCAACACTTGTGCAAGAGTCTCCCATGCATAGTACGAATTATAAGTTTAGTTTTTTAAGGAGAACCAACATCTATTGGCAACTGACTTCCCGACACCCAAAGCTTAGCAATTATGTACCTGGTTGCAAGAACAACTATCTGATTAAACCATGCAAACTTGGTTTTTATCAAGTTATAACCTTTAACAAGGGTGACAAAAGAGCATATGATCACGAAACCATGCCAAGTGAACCACTCGGGTAGGAGAATGGAGAGAGTCGCATACGGAGATATGATCCCTGTAAATATGAAAACGACGTTATAAAAAACAACTTTCCAGTTGTTGGGTTCTATATCATCGGTGAGAGAAAATGCCCATAGTTCTGCAACCAAGTTCATGAGCAGAGTTGCTAGAGAAATCTTCATGTTAAATTTGTTTACGGGGGTAAATTCCGTTATTTGAGCAGTTGTCTGCATCAAGATTCCCATGACCCCTAGAGAGATGGCATATTGTCGCTCATGCAGTAACCTGAAACGGCCACCATTTTGATCCATCAGAAGTTTATAAACTAGCTATTACAACTTCTGCCTTAGGTTTTTCAAGGTGTCTGTATAAACCGATAGAAACCATGTGAGCAGGGCTTTATATAGACTTGTTGATATTAAACGACGACAAAGTCATATAGTTGGAAAGTCTTGCTACTTTCAAATATTAAAACCTTTAATTTGTTAACGGAAAACTATCTAGCAAAGATTTTTTCTTGTTTTGTTTTATATGATCATTTTATTGCCTAAATATACAGTGACAAAAAAAAAAAAAAAAAAAAAAAAAAAGTAAGTTGGCACTAAATTTTCACAAGCCCTTTTTCTTGTAGTGAAGATCATCGTCACCTGCTCGACTGCTTTATCTTGTTTTATTATGACGTACTTTTATAAGATCTAATTACATGCCTCAATTAATTTATTGGATTGAACCAGAACCTTATATCGGCATAGATGTTTTCATAATAGATTATACTAGGGGTAAATTGCAAAAATAGTCTTTAACGTTTCATAAAATTGCAAAAACGGGACCGAAACAAAAAGTAACGCAAAAAAGACACCCACGTTCCACATTTTCGCAAAATCGCCACCGAGAGCCATTTTCCGTTAACTTCTGTTAGTTTTCCCGTCAGTCAAGGGTATAATCGCATGAAATGACAAATATACCACTTTAACTTCAGATACAACCCTAATTGTTGCCGCCAAATCTTTACAAGTGCATTTTCATATTCACTGCATTTGAACGATACGTATAGATCCGTATAGTTCCGGTTAGATTACATCGAACGTCCGTGCCTTTGAACGATACGGTAAGACACAGTGCATTTTCCTCTTTAATTTCCCTCCTGTTTTGTGAGTTTTTTTTTTTTTTTTTTTTTTTTTTTTTTTTTTTTTTTTAAAGGTGTATTTGTTGTTAATGTTATGGACTTACAATTGTAGGTGATCAGACGGGAAATGTGAAAGTAGTAGAGGTAGATAATGAAACAGAAGAACAGAGTGGCGGGAGTGATTAAGAGGATATGGACTATAATCGAAATGATGATGAAGTGTTTGATGACGATGATCAGGTAATTGAAGATGTTCCCGTAAGTAAGTCTGATTTGCTATACCATAAAGCCTGTGAAATTCAATCAGGTATACCTGTTTTTACCAAACATTATGCACTGCTTAGAGAGTATGCCCAAGAGTTGGTTAATTAAAATCCAGACACTACTGTTAGGATTGATGTACAGTTAGAACCAGATCCAGCTAGTTCAACAAGAACTTTTAAAAGGGTGTATGTGTGTTTGGGAGCTATGAAACAAGGTTTCAAAGCTTGTAGCAGAGAATTCTTAAGATTAGATGGATTCTTCATGTCAGATCCTTTTCCATGTCAATTACTAACAGCAGTTGGGATTGATGCAAACAATGGGATTTATCCAGTAGCATATGTTTTAGTTGATGCACTAAATAAGGCAACTTGGTGTTGGTTTTTGAAATTACTAGGAGAGGATCTTGGGATAGAAACCAACTGCAAGTTCACTTTCATTTCTTATAGGCAAAAGGTGCATATTTCTATTGTATAATTAATCATGTGTTTTATGCACAATGAGAACATGTAAAGTGTTAACACCATCCATAAACTTACCTGTTCACAGAGATTGATACAAGTTGTTGCTAGTGTGTTTCAAAATGCTGCACACATGGACTTTGAACACTAATCTACTTAAAGAGGATTTGACTAACATCCTGGTGTGGGTTAAATTCCATGATGTTCCCCTTGCAATGTTTTCTGATAATGGCCTCAGTCTTCTTGCCACACTGATTGGCACGCCCAAAAGGTTAGATGCTTTTACAAGCCAAATGTGTAAGGAATCATGGGGCCGCAATAGTTTTGCAAGATGCATGATAGAAGTGAGATCGGATGAGGTGCTTCGTGACAGCCTCACTGTTGAGATACCATTACTTGATGGTACGGGTTAGACTATTGAGAAGATACGGGTTGAATACGAGTGGCAACCACCCCGTTGTGACAAGTGTAAGATATTTGGTCATACTCTGACTGAATGTCCTACAGTTGTTATACCTCCTGTTCAGCCTACTAAGCCTGTTAATGATAGTTTCAAGGCTGTCAATCACAAGAAGAAAGGAAAGCAAGGAGGTTCTACAATTCCGGGTCAAGGGGGTTTACTAAACCTGTTGTGGGTAAGCAGTTTCAGTATCAACCCAAAAAGACTCCTCCTGAACCTAAGAAAGCTGGTGGCACTAAGAAGAAGACTTCGGATGTGGCTAGTTCTAGTGGTACTAAGATTTCTATATCTAACCAATTTGATGCTCTTAATATGGATGATACAGATACTTTGGTTATTCCTACTTATGACACCAACAAGGATGTGGATGCTGGCCGTACAATGGATGTTAATGAGGATGAGTCGGTTAAGACTGATACTACATCACAAGAACCGCTTGTGCGTGATTCAATGGGAACTAAGGAAGTTGGTTCTACTCCTATAGTTGATAAAATTAGTAAGCTTGAAAAGCTACTTATCGATGGGAAAGCTACTCTTGTGGATGATGAAGGTCATCCTATTCCGTCCGCCTCTGTCACTAAGAGGGCTAACCCATTTTCCAAGGTGGGTGAAGTTGTGGTTTCTGATAGTGAAGAGGAGGAGGTTCTTAACACGTTTGACGAATCAGCAAACCTTTTTGGTGGAGGTCATGAACATGAAGATGAGCTTGATGACTATGATGATTACTCGAAGCAAATTTACGATCTTCCAGGGGAATTGGATGCTCTTAATGCCATCTATGGCTTTAATCTCCAAGGTCGTAGGAAGTAGTTTATATGTTTGTCCGAGTCTTTCATTATTATGTGGTAGTGGTTTTGTTTTCTTGTCTAGAAAATAGGAAGTATCTTGTTATGTAAGCTTTTCGCCTATGTAACGGGCTGAGATATGGGATTCACTCATATCCGTTGTACTTAAATGTTTTTTTGGAGTAATATATTTACCGGGTCGTTGACCTTTTACCCAAAAAAAAATGCTGCACACAGGTTTTGTGTTAAGCATATTCATAAGGAAATGAAGTCACATTTGAAAGGAGGTGTTTACAAGGACATGCTTTGGAAGGCTGCAAGAGCCACAACTGTTGTTGAATTCAACAAAGAGATAGATCATCTGAAGAATAACAATGCTGCAGGTTATGATTGGTTGCTAAAGATTCCAGCTGAACAATGGATCCGATCACATTTTTCAGGTAATTCATTAAGTGGCACTGGACAAAAGCATACTGATAATTGATCATATATTAATACATAATGTGTGATTTGTTCAACAGGCAAAGCCCTATGTGGACTACTCTTAAACAACATATGTGAGGTGTTCTGTAGCCAGCTAAATGATGTCAGAGATAAATCCATCATCGTTTGTCTTGAATATATCAGGGAGTACTTGGTGAAGAGGATTGTGGTAGTTCAGCAAATAATAGAAAGGAGTGTCGGACAACTTACTCCTACTGTGCAAGCCATGGTTGATACAAACAAATAAGAAGCTACTGATTGTGTTGTTGAATGGATTGCAACTTCGTTATATAAAGTATCTGTGCCTAACGAGGATCATTGTGTTGCTAACATGGATAGGAAGGAGTGTGGTTGTAGGATGTGGGAGCTGACTGGAATACCATGTAAACATGTTGTGGCTGCAATAAACTATATGAATGAGGATGGAAAAGGAGTTGTTGCACCTGAAGAGTGGGTTCATGCTGTTTACAGCCTAGAAACATGGGCGCGTATGTACTCATTCAAGATCAATGGGTGTTCTGGCCGCAGATACTGGCCAAGAATTGAGTCTATAATAGTCATAGTACCACCCAATCACAAACCTCAGGTTGACAGGCCAACTAAAAAGATGAAGTCAAATGATGAGCATGCACTTCCAACTTCTTCATGTGTTACCCACTGATCTTTGAACAATATGTTTAACGTTATTGTCTGTTGGATTCTATATTTGTAATCTTTATTTAACTTGATTGTGTTTAGAACAATATGTTTGAACCCATTGCAGTTGGACTTTCAAAAGTCAAACTTGCAAAAATGTTTATGTTTCTGATGTATTCTATGTTTGTTTGCATCAACCATGTTATGGTTAATGAATGTAATGGATCTCATGATCCAGATTGTGTTTAGAACATTATGTTTGCACCCATTGCATTTAGACTTTCAAAAGTTAAACTGCAAATGTTGAATTGCATAAAGTCAACTGTCATATAAGTCTTTTATTTTTGTCCACACATGAAGACTACACAGTACGTGGCAATCTTTTATAAGTCCTTTTATAGGCAAACACATGAAGGCTACTAAATACGCATCTTTTAAAACACTAACTTGCAAAACACACCTCCCTATTTCCTTAACCATGAACAACTCTCAATGTGATATTAATCTAAGGGTTGTCTGTAACTCGTATGTGCTAACTGAACTAATGCTTGGCCCTTACCACACCGAGATTCTTCAAGACTTGCAGCAGGCACACGATTTGGAGTACAAGTCCAAAAAAATTACTGAAAGGGTCGAACGTAGGGGGGATGTGATTGTTAGACTTCAAAACTATTCACGTGCAAGAATTGCAAGGAACAATACAAAGAAGTTTAGGAGGCTACAAACAATTGATAAGCGTAGAGCGAATGCATTGTTGATGATGGCCAGGCAAGTCAAGGACAAGATGTTTAAGAAGATTGAGTTTGTTGTAAAGAAGAAATATCCATGAGGGGGTTGGTTGTTTTGAGATTAGTGATGGTCAATGAATGTAATGGACGGGGTTGGTTGTTTTGAGATTAGTGATGGTTAATGAATGTAATGGATCTCATGATCCAGATTTTGTATGAATAATGTCTTCACATATGTTTATACTTCATTATTGTATTTGATAGGTATCACAAACATAAACAAGAAACTCACATTAATGAAACATTAAAACACAGACTAAACACAGTGATTCAGTTTGTGGTTTGGACATGCCCAAAACTACATCCTAGAAACACAGACTAAACGTAATGATTCAGTTTGTGGTGTTGTTTTTAATGAACTTTCTTGGCTTCTTTTTTCTCTTCTTCTTTTCTTCGGTTGATTGAGTTGCATCTGCAACACCCCCTGCACTTATGTTTCTACTTGTAATACCCAGACCAATGACACCACAACTTACTTCCTCTGCCGTTGCACAACCTTCCTGTTCAAGTATTAGAACACTATGCCTCCAACACTTAACATCCCCTCAACAGATGAAGCATCTTTTGTCCAACACCTCTATCTTTGCACCACCCCCTCCTGTTTTATTCCCACTTCTGATACCGAGACCAATTACACAACCACTTTACTTCCTCTACCTGTGTATTATTACGACTCATTTTCTTTCTCTTTAATTTTTGAGTTACAGATTCTGCCATATGTATGTTTTTGATAAAGTTGGACAGGAGACTTTACTATACTAGTTGGTTAGATAATTTACTTCATTTTGTGTAGTAGGTAAAGGAGTATTAACTTATTACTAGTGCTAGTCAATAAACCAAGTGACTTTCACCCGTTTGACTTTTACCTGTTTGACTTTCATGCAAAACATCACCTATCTAATGCTTTCTGCATAAGCTGCATAGGAAGTACCCATATATTTCAAAAATGAAACACAAACATAAAGAAATGAAAATCGAAACACAAACATATCAGTAACATAAACATTAAAACTTTCATGGATCATAGGAGTTCACAACCATTACAAATTTCCAAACAGATATCTAAACAAACACTTGTTTAGTAGTTTGAACCGCTGCCCTCCGCATTACCCCTTTTCTTCTTTTTCTTCAATTCTTTTTCTTTCTTGTCCTTCTTCTCCTTTAGATACTTGAACACCTTTTCAAGATTGGAAATCTTCTGTTCCAACTCATCAAACTTGGGTAAAACGGTATCCACAGGCTCTTGCTTCTCCTCCTCCTCCTCCTCATCATCATCACTCAAAAGCGCTTCATAGTAGCCATCTTGTTTCCTCAGATGGGTCAGAATCTTAGTTCTTAACTCCTTAGGTATCTTCCTATAAGAACCATACTCATCAATTGGTTCTACGCCAAATGCATCAAGAAGTAAATCGTTTAGATAATAGGTTCTTAAAACTTTATCAAATTCCTCTTCCTCGGTACCAATGTAGATACTCTTCCCTTTTCCATTGTTTGCCATTTTCGGTTGTTTTGATCGTTGGGATTGTGTGTGTTATGGTTGAATAAGCGGGATAAACATGAACTTTATAGTCCTATGCAATCGCTTGGGTTGCCGAGTTACACAAAAAAAAGAGGGAAAGGTTAATCGTCAAGTGTGCCTCCAAAATTAAGTTTTATAACTTTGCAAATTTGGTCATTGAATAAAGTTGGGGTAGTCAAAGGCGGGAAGCGAGTGAAATGGCGATTATACCCTTGACTGACGGGAAAACTAACGGAAGTTAATGGAAAATGGCTCTCGGTGGCGATTTTGTGAAAATGTGAAACGTGGGTGTCTTTTTTGCGCTACTTTTTGTCTCGGTCACGTTTTTGCAATTTTGTGAAACGTTAAGGACCATTTTTGCAATTTACCCTTATATTAGTTAAATTCCCGCGCACGCGCGGGTTTTTCTAAATTTTTTGAATCATATATTTTTATTTATTAAAAAACAAATAATTTATTCTTTGTTTTGTTTGATTTATGATGTTTAATTATAGTTCTTTATTATTAAAGATAATTATTTAAAAATTTTAATCCAATTATTAATTGTATCTAATCTATATTTTTTGTATTTATCTTCTACTTGTGTTAATTGTATCTTATCTATATTTTTGTATTTATCTTCAACTTGTGTTATGTATAAATATAAAATGTTACCTAATAAGAAAATAATTTTTTTAAATACAATTACTACTAAATAAGGTATGAATTGATTTTTTTGAAATGAAAAATTCCTAATAGGAGTTTTATTTTATTATATAAAAGATTATGATATCTTTATAGAATGTACAACGCTTTGTAGTCGATCATGTGATATCAGTGAGATGCTTCACAATCAAGCTAAGTGATTGTTAATTCAAATTCCATGTTAAGATGTATGTTTTGTACTAACTCGGTGAAACGCGGGCTGCCCCTACTCGTTACCTCTTACTATACATATTAGAAACTACACGTTGTAAAACAATAATTATTATTGTATGGTAATCTCATATATTATATATATATACTAAAAGATAAGAGGTTAATGCAGCAAATACTGTAGCTTCTACAGTAAACATGCTTTTTTGACACTTTTATCTCCTGACGTTATAGATCAATTGCAAAGTTAGTCATTAATGGTCGTTACCTAACAGTTATGGATTAAATTTGCAACGACCCAATAATTTCAAGGACATAGTGCTATCTACAGTACAAACTTCCTTACCAAATTTAAAAAGCAGTCCCTACATTAGCGATAAATTACACAGTTAGTCCCTAAAGACTAACTTTGCAAAATTCCAATAACTTTAGAGGCTTTATGTAAAAAACTATACTATTTCCAGAAATTATTTCTAAAAATAGTACTCGCGGTTATCGATCTTTTGTATAGTTAGTCCTTAAAAAAAAATTACGACGGTTTCGTTTCGAGTTTAGATTAAACACAACATTCCCGCAGCAACGCGCGGGTACCAAACTAGTTAAGGACTACAAAGCGAAAAGATAGAAATGAGTTATTATATTGATTACGGTCTTTCAATATAAATCATATACTAGTTATAATGTCCGCGCACGCGCAGTGTTTTTTGTTTTTTGTTTTTTTAATCATATATTTTAATTTATTAAAAAACAAATAATTTAATCTTTATTTTGTTTGATTTATGATCGATGACAGAGCTATGATTTTTCATTCGGATAGGCCACATCAAATATAAGAAAAATAAATGTATAAATTTCATTAGTTTTCCGGTAAAAAGTTACCATTAGAATCGTCTAAACCTAGTCTAAACTACGTAGTAAAATTTTTTGAAAAGTAAAAATAAAGAAAAGTACTACGTACACATCTAAGTGTTTATCCGGATGTGTCAAATCTTTTATATTTGGGCAGGCAGAAACTATTTAGTAAGTATAATTTACTAGATAATATATACATGCATTGGTAGCTAACATATGTTTAGGGTGGGCCATGGCATATCTAATGCCATACTTGGCTCCGTCTCTGTTTATTATGATTAATTATAGTTTTTTTATTACTAAAGATAATTATTTAAAAATTTTAATCTTATTGTTAATTGTATTTTATCTATATTTTTTGTATTTATCTTTTACTTGTGTTATGGATAAATATAAAATATTACCTAATAAGAAAATAATCTCTTTTTTTAAAATAAAATTATCATATTATATTATAAAGTATGAATGCCTTCTATTATTAGAATATTTAAAATTAAGCCTTACAACTTCTAAAGCTATAAGTACAACAACCAATGCTACTTATAGAAATTCCCCTCATATTTAATTCTAACATACAATTAATACTAACATTAAATAAAATAAATAAATCATTATGTACATTAAATACAATTAATTAACTGGTGAATAAATATAATTAATGCACTTATTAAAACACCCTTTACATAAGAAATACAAATTATCAAGCATATTGTACAACCAACTTAAACACAATTCTTGCATTAAATGTCACTAATACAAATAATAAAGCATATTATACAAATATTCAAGCCCGAACGGGCAATGAGCCAAATGGCCTCGAGCCCGAACGGGCACGGGTCAAACAGGCTCGAGCCCGAACGGACACGAGCTAAACAAAATTTTTGATATCCGTAAATTTATTATCAAAAAGGATATAATAAACTAAAATATGTTCACATACTGTACAAACCAAGCAAATTACTAAACAAAAAAAATAAAATAAATAATAAATAAAATAATACAAACTAAGCAAAATTTCATCAAACTTTTGCTATAAAAAACTTATTAGTAAAGCTATTGACAAAAAACGTACAAATAAAATAAATTATGAGCTGAAAAAATTAAATTACAGGGTGCCCGCAGCTGCATCGCGCCGGGACCCTGCTAGTTAATAAATAAGATATGAATCCATTTTTTTGAAATAAAAAATTCCAATAAAAGTTTTGTTTTATTATATAAAAGATTGGCCGTTCAGAAATACAAAAGTATATGCAAAGGTAGTATTGATTTTCATATACTAGCTAGTTTTAGTTTTCATTCGTGGACATGATATTTTGCGGTTGAGTATTTTAGTGGTTCCATTGTAATTGTTCAATATTTTTACTAATTACCTTTTTGCTTTTTTCAAAAAAAATATTAAACGGTAACACGAAAAATATGAGCCTCAGATATTCTGATAACACGAGTTATAAATTGACAGGTACCTTAAAATAAATATTCCATCCGTCCTTTAAGTGTTCATCTTAAATACTTATAACAGAGAAATGGTCAAATGAAATGTTGAGTTTTTTCAACATAGTCAAAGGAGAGAGAAGATAAACTATTCAAAGAAACTTCTTAAACACAAGGTTTGTATTATGGGAAACATTGAATTGAAACAATGAAATATCAAGACATATTAGTACACACGATTTGTAATTGTAATACATAGTTGACTTTCAGATATATAATTGATTTTGAGAGAAGAATAACTTTTAAAATAGGGAATGATTTGATACAAAGCTGAAATTGACATGCCACACATCACATAAGCACACACCCGAAACGCTGAAACACACACACAAACCCTCATTCTCTTCCTTTCTCTCTTTCTAGCACACACACCCCTTTTACTCCTTTTAGTGTCATTTTGAGATTCTTTCATCTCGATTGGCTTTCTGCAATTTCAGGTAATCTTCACATTGTTTTGAATATATGTTTTATGGATTATAAACATCAATGGATTTATATTAACTTCTTCTTATTGCTACTGATTCTGGGGTTGATTTATGTGTCGCCACAGCTTCATCTCTGATTTGACTCAGGTAACTTATTACGGAGTATTTTTTTTTCTTTAGCAGCTTCTTGGTGTTGGATTTTTACTAAAGGATTTTGAATTATAACAGATTCTCCATGCACGCCAACTGTTTGGTGAAATGCTTTAATGAAGAAAAAGAACTTAAAATGTAAGTGATGCTTCTTTTTTCTTTTCTTTTTTTGTTATTCATTGGAGTTCTACAACCTAATTATATAGTTAAATCTTAAGCAACAACACTTATGCTATAGGAGGTTTAAACAAAACATAAAACAATGTGACTATCTATATGATTAAAGCTGTTTTGTATGGACACTTTAATTTAAGTGTTGTTTATCTACTTGATAGGTGAATTGAGAAGGTTTTGCTTATGATACTACTTGATGTTCTTTAAAAATGAAAAATTGATGTTGATAAAACATGAAAAATTGAAATATGTGTCGTCATGTGCGTAACTTTAGCCATTATTTCTTTGGAGTCATTGTTTTAGATAATTCTTAGGTTATTGAAATTGTGTTTTCATGTGTGTATTTAACATGGACTATGTAGCAATGAACTCTCATGATCTTAGGAATATTGAGTTGTTTTCGACATTTTTTAGTCAATTACATCTTACCACAAAATGCCTTGGTGAAGAAAAAGTTCCCAATGTTTATCTCATTGATTGTTCCATTGTTTGCAATTTATGAAGATGAGATTATTAACATTCTCTTTGTGAAATTGTTAGATGAAATTGACTAAAATAAGCTATTGTTAGATAAGTCGGACATGGTTGAAGCTCATATATATGTGATTGTTAGGATAACTTGATACAATGGAGATAAATTGACCTTCTTGAGCCTTAAAAGTTAAGTTTATTATCTTCTTTTTGCAACTAGAGTTGCCGAAGATAAACTGTTTATTCATGAATATCTTTGAGGAGATACGTGTATGTTGTTTGTAATGAATGTTATTAGAATGATCCCATCCATATACTCAAGCTGATGCTATAAAAGAATGGATATAGAGCCATATGCCAATTAGTTAATTAAAGGTAAAATCTTATTATGCTCATTACATTGTTTCTATTTAACTATTTACTTAATCTATATCGGCAAGAAAAGGGGCTGCTAGAACTTTGAAATTTGGACATCCTACTGTTGCTGCTACTTGAGGTACACTGATGAATTGTTTCTAATGGAAATTTGAAGTCTTTTATGCTCTACTTGATCTCGATATATAATTAAACGATTCTTGATCTCGATATCTATATACTATCTATCTTAATCTTAATCTTAACTACATATAATATCAAAATGGTCAACATTGAAAAAGTGGAAAGTCAAGGTTCGTGAAATGTTGAAAAAATTAATAAAGGAAATATTGAAATGAAATGCATTTGTGGAATGTTAAAATATATAGCCATGACATCGATATTGTAGCAAAGATTTGGCTATCAATTACAGAAAAACGTTTTGTATTTTAAATGATGTTTAATGCTAATTAACGCTTTAATTAGTTACTTATAATAAAACGCTTTAATTAGTTACTAGATTTATTATGTGCAGAAAATCCACAATTTTAGGCTTATTCATTGATATTTCTAACGAAAGTTTTTTTACGTAATATTTTGGTTTCCACTTAAAGGATTTAATTCTTATGTTTATGAGTCAAAACCGACAATATGCGTAGATTATAAATCCGCCGCCTCCAACTCCATCATTTGAATCTTCCGTCATTTATACTTCCGGGGTTGATGGTATCGAAACGGTTTTAGGGTGGTTTCGGTTGGGTTTCAAGAGAAGGTGGTGACTAAACACAAAACAAACACATACATTGCCGCTCTCTTCGATGCCTCCATATCCCATCGTTGCTGCTACACTTGGCGTGTGATAATGGTGATGGATGTTTAACGATGTTGAAAAAAGCAAGGTAGTATTGGTGTTTTTGGTGTGTGTTTGTTACACGGGTATAAATTTTTTTTTGGTTGTTTCGAGTATGTTCGGATCTATAATGATTTGAGTGGAATTATTATGGCTTAGATCTTTAGTCGATTTGAATTAATCTCTACAACGGATTATGTACTTTGCTTTGCAAAATAAGTGTATGGTTGGATCTATTTCTTTTTGGTTTAATATGTACAATGATTTTATTTGTCTTCTGAGTTTGTTGTTTGTGGCTTTTGCTTAGCTAGCTCTCAATTTTTAGAAAACCCTTGAAACAATAGTTTGACAAAAAAAGATAAACCATAATTTTATACGGTGCATTGTTAGTTTAGGAAAAAAATAGTTTGTTCTATACCTGATGTTTTAGGAAAGATTGAAAATATATAATGAAAACAAGGAAACTTAAATGAATAATTAATACATACTTTCACTTCAAAGAAAAGCACACCATCTCAAACTGTTTCGTCAACTTAAAACATGAAAACTTATGTGACTATTAATAAACATGTTTTCAAGCCACAATATTTTGGTCTTATCATTCCTTGTACAAAATTATATACGTCCTTCATTTCTTACATGTTATTATATACAAAGGAGACAAAAGACACAATATGGTATAATTTTATGAGATATTTAAAGTTATTCATAAGGTATATTATATTGTTTTGTTTAGAATATAACAATGTGTCTACTTCCTATTATTGATAAGTGTTCGTGCATAGCAACGAAATTTATAGCGGCAAATACTTATAGTGATATTTTGGTTACACAAAACACTTAAGCAAAATATCACTATAACTATCTGCCGCTATAAAATCCCATTGCTATGCAACATATAGCCATATGGGTAATTTAGTAGTTTTCTATATTATCAACTGGATTGTGAGTGCTATGCCACGGTCTAGGATGTATACCATCATGTACCACCTTTTTAGCCACGGTAGCGAGCTGCGGCTCTACATACGCATTTGGTATCTACTCTGCAACCCTCAAATCAAGCAAGGTTACGACAAATGCACGCTAGAAAGAGTCTCTCTTTTGATTTTGGGTATTAAGGGCTATATTGATAGTTTTGTTGATTTCAATTGTCGGATTACTGTTTCAAACGTAGTAGATTCTTATTCTGAACTTCATGAGGTTATTAATATCAATAAGTGTAGTTTTGAAGATGGTTATGTACAACACATATCTTAAGGCTTATGGCAAATGATAATGACAATGAAGGAAAACTAAAAGCTGATGGTTTACTCTACTATTGGTTTATGTATTAGATGTATTACTTTGATGTTGGATATTGATAGCTTTGTTGACTTCGGTTGTAGTTTTATTAATATAAATGTTGCAGTTTTTTGTACTGATGTTCAACATATGGTTATAAATATCAACACGATGTATTGATCTTTTCACGCTCTATTTTGAACATTACACGAACCACTTACTACTATATCGTATATCGTTAATTGTGTGCCGCTAGGAATTTCCGTTGCTATGCACGGGTACTCGCCTAGTTTTTATAATGCACAAAGTTTTAGGAGATTTCACTAATTAAACTCTCCACTAATCAAATATTATTTTTATCCACTAAAGTCTAATCTTATTAGTTGAAAGGTACAAGTGGACATTTAATTTGAGACATACAAAGATTCCATTTTGGACACTTAATATAGAACGGAGGGAGTAGTTTCATTTTAGAGTTAATTTCATAAACGGGGTCTGGTTGAATGGAAATAGTCTCTAAACTTTTTTAACGGATCCAGTCCTTATGGTCGCAACCTGTATCGGGTTTGGTCCTTAAGACTAACTTTCGTTAGTTTTTTCCGTTAGCTAACGACCGTTTGCAACAAACATTTGCAACGTTAGTCCTTTATATTAACAACCGTTTATACTTAACTTAAAATTTGGTTTTTTCTTTTTTCTTTTTTTTTTCTTTTTTTTTCCAAATATCTTTTTATTTTAGATATACGTTTTTGTACATATATTTTTATACACTTTCTACACACACCTCTTTATACAATTTTTTGTACACATTTATATAAAAAAATTTATACACACGTTTTTATACACACTTTTTTATACACGTTTTTATACACACATTTATATACATATTTTTATACACATTTTTATACACACATTTTTATACATGTTTTTACACACACGTTTTTATATACACATTTTTATACACATATTTATACACACATTTTTATACATGTTTTTATACTCACAATTTGATACCATTTTTATACACACATTTTTAGACACCTTTTTATACACGTTTTTTACGCACGTTTTTATACACACATATATACATACATTTATACGCAAAGTTTTATACATGTTTTTATACACACATTTTATACTTGTTTTTATACACACATTTTTATATACATACTTTTATATACACATTTTTATACATACATTTTTATACTTGTTTTTATACACTTATTTTTATACACACATTCATACACTTATACACATGTTTTTATATACATTTTTATAGGCAAGTTTTATACACACATTTTCATACATACTTTTATACACACATTTATACACGTGTGTATAAAAACATTTATAAATATGTGTATAAAAACGTATATAAAATTGTATGTATAAAAGTGTGTATAAAAATATGTATAAAAATGTGTGTATAAATATGTGTATAGAAGTGTGTATATAAAAACGCGTGTATAGAAACATGTATAAAAAGGTGTGTATCAAAATGTTTATGTATAAAAATGTGTATAAAAATATGTGTATAAATGTGTGTATAAAAACATGTATAAAGGTGTGTATAAAAACATGTGAATAATTGTGTATATGAAAACGTGTGTATAAAAATGTATTTATAAAACCGTGCATAAATTGTGTGTATAAAAACGTGTATAAAAATGTGTGTATAAAAATATGTATAAAAATGTGTGTATGAATATGTGTATAAAAGTGTGTATATAAAAACGTTTATAAAAGGAGGAGCATAAAAATGTGTGTATAAAAATGTGTGTGCAAAATCGTGTATAAAAAGGTGTATATAAAAATGTGCGTATAAAAATGTTTATATAAGTGTGTGTATGAAAACGTGTGTATAAAAATATATGTATAAAAACTTGTATAAAAAGACATGTATAAGAATGTGTGTATAAAAATATGTATACAAAAATATGTATAGAAATATGTATATAAAAGTGTGTGTATAAAAATGTGTGTAAAAACGTGTATATAATTTAAAAGATATTTGGAAAAAAAAATAATAAATAAGAAAACCAAATATTAAGTTAAGTATAAACGGTCGTTAGTATAAAGGACTAACGTTGCAAATATTTTTTGCAAACGGTCGTTAACTATGTGAAAAAAAAGCTAACGATAGTTCGTCTCAGGATTCAAACCTGATACGGGTCGCAACCACAAGGACCATTTATGAAATTAACTATTTATTTTAGGTTTCTTGCCTACTTTTACTTTGTAAAATATTAAAAAAGTTTACAATTAACTAAGAGTCGAGTTATTTTACAAACCAAACATTACTCACATACCAATGGACTCATCCTCACCATCCATTTAAAAAGAAAATCAATGGTTGAGATTGAAAGCATTTTAATATTTCACCCATTTTTTGTAATTTAAATATTTCTCAAACCGTTAATCGTTAAGCGAAAATAATTACACCATCGCGACGGGCATTTAATTATCTTTCTATAGACGGTCACTTTGATATACTTTCGAAAAAAAATCGTTTCTTTCACGTTTTTTTTTCGTGACCGAAAAAATCATATATGATATTACATATCATATCATATATGATATTATATGTAATATCATATGTGGAAAACTAGAAGGGGGGTTGAATAGTTTATCGTTTAAAATCTTTTTAACTTGTTTAGTTAGCTTTGAAACTTTCCGTTTGATCAAAGATATATATACAAATACAATATATAACATGCAAGTAAACGAAAGAAACGATCAAACCACAACACGAGTATTTATCGTGGTTCGGCTACAAGGACTCTTTTTCCTTGCCCTATGTCCACGCCCCGAGTATCCAACTCGAGAGTTTCTTTCACTAGTCAACAAGCTCCTTTCACCGGCGGAGAAAACCTTACACGTCGCTTATACTTTTACCGACACTAAGCTAGATGTCGAGTTCTTTACCAAGGGTACAACCACTCCCGTTAGTTCTTTTACAAGGGTACAACTACTCCCGATACACTTTGTATTTTGAGGACTAAAATACTAACCGATCACTACTGAAAATACACAATCAAATGAAGTGTAAACTAAACAAGTCTACACAATGCTAAGCTAACAAGTCTTGTAACGTTGTGTTGAATACTTGTTACTTTTAATGAACTCGTGAATCTCTTTGCTATAAAAAGAAACTTCACATATGAAATATTAAAGGGTTAGATGAAAGAATGAATGAATGTGTGTAAATATGATGTAGAATGATAAGCCAAAAATCAACTTGTGGCTTGGTATTTATAGCAAAGCCTTCTGCAGACTTGGCGGATACGGCGGAACCCTCAGATGGGTTCCACCCGTGTACCCCCAGGGTTCCGCCGGGCTTGCAGTTGGTTTTGCAATAAATCTTGCAAACCAAACAATGTCATATCTCATTACACCTTGTAAACCAAACAATGTCACATCTCATTACCCCTAATCAAACACATAACTTGCAAGCAAACACAAAGTTAGTCAAACACACTTTCTTTCCATAAATGTATATTGACAAAACTTGCCATAAATGTGATGTGACATTTCTATTTTAAGAAATAAAAAGTGTTGTGTTTTATGAAATGTAAAATGTAACAAAAGTCTAGTTTATGCAAGTCTTTAAAACTAAGATTATGTTTTACTTAGAAACTAAAGTTTACATTTTGTTGTTAACAAAACATAGCAAAGATCGTAAAATATAAATAACGTTTTTAGGCTATATTTGTATTAACAATCTCCCCATTTTTGTTGATGACAAAACATAAACTTTGTTTTTAAGTAACTCACAAAATCTTGGTGTTTAAGACTTAAAATTTTTTTATATTAAACTTGTTTTACTTAAGTGATAAAAATCATATTAAGTTTTGAAGGTTTAATATATTTCTCCCGCTTTTTGTCGAAACAAAAAGTATAGTAGCGAAGCAGAATAATGCACTTGCTCCCCCTTGCTTGTTACTCCCCCTAAAAGGAGTGCCAAGATGGGAAACATGGATTTTGATCATACAAAAAAATGGTTAGTTGATGATATATATAGTCAAGCTTGTAGTTACCACACACATTGCAACCACAATGACAACACAAAAATGATCAACCAACAATGCACGAAAGTAAGTAGAAAGAAATATCATTCCAAGTAAAATTTTGACTTTGAAAAGTCAAAAGACAAGAAATGTGAAATATTTTTCTACTTGTAAACAAAAACTAAAAAATAACCAAGAAAGAAAAATAAAATCCTACTTTCCTAAATGGGGCAAACGACCTACAAAGGTTGTCTAGGATTTGTTTGGGTGGGAAAGAGCATCCAAACGTTCTATGACATGTTGGAATGCAAAACGGGTTTCATCTTGGAATTGGTGAAGCAACGTTTTGATACTTGCACCCATTTGCTCACAATTTGAGCAAACATGGGGATGAGTGGGTGGAAATGGGTTGGTTTTGGTTTCTTGGTTTGATGGATGGTTGGTTTTTAGTTCTTGGGTAGAGGATGGGTTTGGTATTGAGTCAAGCAAGGTGGTTTGAAATTCTATTGCTTGATGAAGGTGGTTCTCAACCATGCTTTGGATTTCCTCATATAAAGGAAAGAAAGACTCAAAGGTTTGGGCTTGAGAATGTGGTGGAGTTGGGTGATCATGGTTTTCAAAGTTTGGTTCTCCATAAATAGGACCATGGATGTCATGGTAGATGGGGTGAAACAACATTGGTTTGGGTTGATGGTACACTTGTTGTGGTGGTTGAGTATGGTTAAAATCCTCATCAAGGTCAAGAATTGACCTTGGTGATTGATTGGCTCAAAACAGTCAACCTAAATTGACCAGGTGATGGTCAACAAAGTCAAACTGCCTAGAGTCAATGCTCAATGGAATAAAGGGTTTTCCCGGGTCGTTATGTCCCGACGAGGTGTGGATTGTATTCAAACGGCTTTGTGATCGGGTGAATTTGGACAAGAAAGGATTTGAGATTGATTACACTACTGATTTATACAATGAAATAGCTTAAATAAGCTATATGAACAAGACTAGTTGGAAAAACCAGAAACGTTTAAAATCTAAAAACGCGAATGTTCAGATTAAAGTTACGTGAACGTAGAAAATAAAATGCGAGTTTTGTACAAATAAAATACTTACGAATATGAAAATTACATTTTTACAATCCTAATGATAAAGGAAAATTTTTGGAAAATTAAGATTAATTTATACACTACTACATTAATTATTATTAATTAAATACTATTTATTAATTACTTAATAATTATTTAAATTAACCTAAATTATAACTAAATGTGAAATTACACTAAAAATATGAAAAATAAATTTGTAAAAATCTAAAATATTATAAAACTAATTTTCAAACTTAAAATATATTTTTCCTACTTTTTAAATAATTACTATTAATTAATTACTATTTATAACTATTTAAAAATACATTAAATAATAAGAAAATGTAAAATAAGCCTAGAAAAATAAAATTAAAATTTAGAAAAATCTAAAATAATATAAAACTAATTTTAAAACAGAAAATATATTTTTAAGACTATTTAAATAATTATTATTAATTATTTACTAATTATTAATTAATAAAAACTAATATTAATTATTAAAAATACTAAATGCAAAGGTAAAAATATGAAAAAATTACAAAAATTACTTTACAACTACAAGAACCTAGGAAAATTATAAAAATACTAAGTGCTTAATAAAAATAAGCAAATAAGCAATAAGCTTCTTAAATAGAAGCTATCACTTTAGGTATTTTTGGCTTTTTTGAAGTTTCCTTTTACAAAATTACTTAAACATACAAAACATCAAACTTTAATGAAGGGACATTTGTTGGAAATGAAAAATAAGCACTTAGTAAAGCTAAGTGCTTAACAGCTTGGACTTTAAGGCTTATTAGGATTTATGAAGTATGCAAAAGCTGACCAAAAGCTAACTTATGAATAAGTAAACCAAAACAGAGCTATGAGGACTTGAATTAAGCCAAATGTAATAGAAAATACCAAGCAATAAGCTGAATTTAAGCAATAAGCAATCCACACTCACCACAGTCCACTCAGACCAAATGAGGGAACTTAAGGGGTCTGTGGGGCCCACCAGTGGAGTTGGAGGTCCAAGGGAAAAGCAAAGCCAATAAGCTGAGCTTATTGGCTTTCTAAAAAGCCAAGGCTTATTTACTGGGACCCACAGGTGAGACCAGGAGGGGGCATGGAACCTATGCTCAAAAGCTGCACTCTCAGCATATACTCAGAAATGGACAAACAAAAGGACAATAGCAACCCTATCAAATTGGGTGCAAACTTCAAAATAAGCCTTGGAACATGAAGATGAGCTTATTGGCTTTTCAAAAAGCCAATAAGCTCATTGTGGGGCCCACTATGTAGGCCAGGGAGTACATTGAAAGTAAGGGTGTTGGACTGAGTTCTGTGTAGCAGGGCATGCATATGCCCTGCAACCTACTTTGATAAGCAATAATAAACTCAAATTAAATCTTAAAAATAAGGTCTTAGCAGATTATTAGAGACTAGCTGGGGGACAATGAGTTGTCAAAAGCACAAAGTCTGAAACACTCCACAAAATTCTAATTAAATCATGCAAGATTTGGTTTTCTTCAAAAAGGAAACTTTGACTTTTTATGATAAACTTGCTAGATTGACTAAAATGAGATTAGATTACTTCTAATTGACAGAGATACATGTAATAAGCTATAATTAACTTGATTTAAGCTAAAACTACCAACTACAAGATAAAATGAAGGCTTGTGGATCTTAAATCCACAACAGTGGACTGATATGATGATCAATGAGTCATTTTTGACTTTTGATGAGAAAATGACCAAAGTGATGTTCAAATTAACCTTATGTGAGTCTAATGATAGTGAACCATAACACCCTACCTCCTAATATCAACAATAATTCACCACAACAACTTGTTCCAAACACCCCTAATGAAACTGAAAATTGGATTTGATTAAGCAATGTGATATTTAAACCATGAATTTCACCATTTAACTTCTACTAACACAGAAAAAACACAAATAAGCATAAATCAACAACAATGAACAGCTACAACTAGCAATTACAAAATATGAAAATCAAATTTAAAATAAAACTGAAATGGGACTTATATATGACCTTGAGCTCAAAACAAAGATTGAAACTTTCACTATTTGCCTACTGTCTCCCTGAGACTCTAAACCATACTCACATTGCTTCTCTGGTTCTTTTTCTTCTTTTCTTATTTTTTTGCTATTTTTGTGGTTTTTCAGATTTTAAAACAGGATGGCTTAAAAAGCCTTGAAAACTTTGAAATACATTCAACTAAGCTTAACTAAGCTTAGACAAGCTCTAAACAACAGGTTCTAACACTTTTACAAGAAATTGCCATTTCTACTTTAAATTGCAAATTTGAACTTGGAAGCTGAGACCTTGGAATAAATGCTAATAACTCTTAAGATTTCACTTAATGAAGTTGATTACAACTGATGTAAAATAAAAATGACAACTAAAAATGAAATTACAATAAAAACTACATAAGCTATACTAAGCTAAATTAATACTACTCTAACACCTTTTCTTCTGCTCTTTTTCTTTTCTTATATAGGTCCTGGGTTCCTCCTTTGACTTTCCCACTTGATTTGGAGCCGTAGGAGTGCTTCAATTAATCCCCACCGTTCAAATGATTTTTTGGCGCGAAATGGTGAAAGGGCAAGATGAGTAGAGTTTGGTGAGGAGGTTGGGGGTAATAAATGAGGAGGGGAGTTGTGGGAGAGAAAAGGGAGTGTTGGTGAGGGTTTTGTGGGATTTGGAGAGGGAGCAGGGGGAGGGAAATCGGGGAAGAAGGTGGGGGTGAATAGTGGTGGTGTTGGTTTGACCTGGTCAACGACCAGGGGTGGTTTTTATATTAAAAGGGAAATGGGGTTGGGCCTGGTGGATTGGGCTTGGAGTATACATGGATCAGGGGGTGTTGGTTTGTATTTTGGGTTTGGATTATGATATTAAATCAAGGGTCCGTTTGGTTTGTAACTTAGAAATACCACAAGGACCAAAAAAGTAATACAACCAAACATGAGGGGCTGATCATGTAATTTTCTGAAAATATCCACATGGATTAAACATGACATAAATGAATAGTACAAGGTCCTTTAATTTTTATTTTCCATAATGAAATACCCGGGGACCAATTATGCCAAAATCCAAATATGAAGGACCAAAATGTAAATTTCCAAACTTCGGGGACTAAACTTGTAATTTTCTCAAAATTTTCATCCAGGGATTAAAAGTGACACATGTGAATTCCCAAGGACCAAAAATGATTTTTCTTTAAAAAATATCCCACCAATGACCAAATCTGCCAAAAAGTGAAACTCCAGGGACTAAATTGCAAATTTCCAAAACTTTTGAGATTTTTCACCAAAGGACTAAATATGACAACTTATGATTTCAAAAGAACCTTTGGTGATAATTTTCCATATTTTGAATGACCAGGGACTAGTTTTGACATTTTATGAAAGTTGGGGGACTGAAACTGTCAATTTTGCAAACTTTGTACGTTTTTCATTTGTTTTTGCTCATTTTGCATCTAAAACATATAAAACACAATTTTAAAATTATTTCAGTATTTTGATGCATTTCTGAGTGTTTTTGTATGTTTTGCAGTTCAGATTTGACCAAAAATGATGAGTGTTTGAGCACTCATCAATCCCCCACACTAAACTATTGCTAGTCCCTAGCAATAAACTGTTTTGAAAACTTGATGGATATTAAACTCTTTACCAAAAGCCATCACTTCTGGAGTAGCTAGATGTATCGATTCAAGTAACAACTATGGTCCACCTGATAACCATGTGATTTTGAGCAAACCACCAGCTGTCAACGGATTTGATTAGTCTTTTTACCAAAAGCCGTTTGCTTCTGGACTAGCCAACTCTTGATGGACAAGTCAACATCTTGGTGAGCTGATTAGCAATTATGGATTTTCCACTGCCTTTACCACAAGCCATAATCTTGCGGGCTAGCCAACTCATTCGCTTTTTAGGATATGGCGAGTTGAGGTACCATACAATTTTGGGCAAATTGCAAGCCATAAACGGATTTGATATATCTTTACCAAGAGCCGTTTGCTCCTGGATTAGCCAATCCCTTTTGTCGGTTAGACAAGGCGGACTGATAACCACAAAAAAATTTGAAGCTCAAGTGAATTTTTTTTTTTTAATTTTTGCCAAAAACGGGGGTATAAGATAGTAAAATGTGATAAAATTCGCTAGAATAGCGAAATACCCCCCCCCCCCCCCACACACACACACTTAGAATGAATATTGTCCTCAATATTCAAAGTCCCGGCTATTTTGCCAACTCTTTGAACGTAAAAGGGCAACATTACAAGCTAAATGTGGAAACACCAGTTTGTATTTTCACTTTTGTAACCATAGCAGGGGTAACTCCCCCACACTTAGGGTGAAAACCCTAAGTACATGCTACTGTTTTTGTTTACCGAGTCGCTAGCTTGACTCGACCCCGAATTCATTTGTCCTTGGGGAAGCATGATGTGGAAGAAACAATCTCAATCGGAATTTCATTCAAGATGTTTGGACAAACATTTGAAGCACGTGAAAGTTCCACACCGATGAGATAAGTATCCGGCTCAAGATAATGATACATGAAAATGCCGGGATCAAAGATGGTGTCTTCATTCCCGAAGGAGTGAAGAAAAAAGGAAGGTACCTCGAGAGCAGGCTCATTAGCCTGAGTTTGGATTTTAAGGGTAAGCTCAAAAACATCCCGGGAGGGTGGGTGGGAATTTGCAAATCCTCATGATTGAGTGTATCTCCCCCCGGGCTATCATACTCCGGAGGAGCCATGATAATGTGATCAATGACGGGCTCAGAAGGAATTTCATCAACATCACTGATGTCTCCATAAGATAAAGAATTTTCATTAGTGGGTGAATCACTAAGCCTGGTGTTGAGATAGGAGTTGAGTGATGGATCATCATTCAATAAGCTTTCAAGGAAAAGAATATCCCCTTCTGAATCAAGATAGTCATCATCAACTTCATATGAAGTTGAACTATCTAGGGCAAGGAATGCTTCGTCTTCTTCCATATCATCTTTGAAATCAAAGAGATCATCATCACTTCCCGATGGAAGTGGATTGGTGTGAGTGAGTTTATCGGCGAACTCCTCGAGAAGAAAGTCAACATTAGAGTAGGGAAGGGATGCATCAACATACTCAATGTCTCCATAAGATAAACAATCATCACTGGAATCAGAGACAGTCTCAATTTGATCATTTGGATTATTAGGGTGAGAAGGAATATCACACACTTGATCAAAAGTCCCATGTGACTCTCTCGGGATTGGGACAAGGATCTCAACACTAGACTTTATTAATTCGTCCGATTCCTTATTAGGAACAGTGCTAAGATGCTCATCCCCCATGTTTAGAGAGTGAGTGTGAACTTCGGGTGTGATAACAACAGACTGAGGGAGATGAAAGGAGCTAGAATTCATGGATTGTACAAGTTCCATTTGATCTTCTGTTAGTAATTTCTCTGTCTCATTATTTTCTCCCTGATTTTCAATGGGAGGAATCACAAATGATGAATCTGAGGAACCCTTATAAAATTGAAGGATATCAAGGGTGTCCTCATTATCACTATCATCATCACAGTCTAGAAGAGCAGCTTGACAAAATTTTGCACGTGTTATAGCTGCTTGTTCTAAGACAAGTAATTCTTCCATACTCAATTCGTTTCTAGCCTCTCGTTCTTCAGCAAGTAATTCTACCATAGATTTCTCACGAGAGTCTCGAGACGATGTAGTAACCAACTCCTCCTTAAGTTCTTTCAATATATCAAGAGCCTTAAGTAAAAGGTCTTGCTCAGTATCATGAGGAGTTGTGTGAATCATTGGGTACTGTGGAGGTGGGTCTGAAAACGAATAGTCGTAATTGTTACAAGGAAATAAATTCCTTGTTTGACAATCCGAGCTAGAGTGTGGACCTCCACAGTAATCACAACAGTGAAACTGATGTGGTTGTGGGTTGTATATGCTAGAGTTATAATTGTTATCAGGAAATTGCTCATAGACAAGCGTGTTTCCCGATTGACAATCAGAACTGTAGTGTGAACCACCACAGTACTCACAACAGTAAAATTGTTGAGTCTCATAGTGTGGTAACTGATGGAATGAATCAGTCGTGTCATGGTAGGAATAGGGATTCTGGTTATAGACAGACCCGTTTCCTGACTCTACCATGCCACAGCTGGGGCAATTGCCACCATTATAAGGATTACCACACCAATGGCAAATAAGAAAGTCTGGATGAGACATAGAAAGAATCAAAAGGTTTGGGAGGGGTAGGGATGAAGAATCAAAGATGTGAGAGGGTAAAGGAGAATGTTTTTGGATTTTTGGATAAACATTTTGTACAAATATGAAAGAAAATGTTTTTTGTGTTTTTTGTGTTCGTTGAAAATTGATTTTAAAATGTTTTCGGGAACAGTTTTGTTTTTATATGATAATAATAAGATAATATGAACAAGAATGGGAAATTTACAAAGGATTGAATTCCAAAAGCACCAATCAGCAAACCGTTTTTTAGAAAAACGCGCACAACCTCCCCGGCAGCGGCGCCAAAATTTGATTGGCTTAGAACAGTCAACCTAAATTGACTAGGTGATGGTCAACAAAGTCAAACTGCCTAGAGTCAATGCTCCGTGGAATAAAGGGTTTCCTCGGGTCGTTATGTCCCGACGAGGTGTGGATTGTATTCAAACGGCTTTGTGATCGGGTGAATTTGGACAAGAAAGGGTTTGAGATTGATTACACTACTGATTTATACAATGAAATAGCTTAAATAAGCTATATGAACAAGACCGGAAAGTTGGAAAACCAGAAACGTTTAAAATCTAAAAACGCGAACGTTCAGATTAAAGTTACGTGAACGTACAAAATAAAACACGAGTTTTGTACAAATAAAATACTTACGAATATGAAAATTACATTTTTACAATCCTAATGATAAAAGAGAATTTTTGGAAAATTAAAATTAATTTTTACACTACTACATTAATTATTATTAATTAAATACTATTTATTAATTACTTAATAATTATTTAAATTAACCTAAATTATAACTAAATGTGAAATTAAACTAAAAATATGAAAAATAAATTTGGAAAAATCTAAAATATTATAAAACTAATTTTCAAACTTAAAATATATTTTTCCTACTTTTTAAATAATTACTATTAATTAATTATTATTTATAACTATTTAAAAATACATTAAATAATAAGAAAATGTAAAATAAGCCTAGAAAAATAAAATTAAAATTTAGAAAAATCTAAAATAAAATAAAACTAATTTTAAAACAGAAAATATATTTTTAAGACTATTTAAATAATTATTATTAATTATTAACTAATTATTAATTAATAAAAACTAATATTAATTATTAAAAATACTAGATGAAAAGAGAAAAATATGAAAAAATTACAGAAATTACTTTACAACTACAGGAACCTAGGAAAATTATAAAAACACTAAGTGCTTAATAAAAATAAGCAAATAAGCAATAAGCTTCTTAAATAGAAGCTATCAGTTTAGGTATTTTTGACTTTTTTGAAGTTTTCTTTTACAAAATTACTTAAACATACAAAACATCAAACTTTAATTGGTAGCGTAGGGATTGCACTATGCTTTACCTGATCGATGTAGTATAGTATAATGACAAGTACCGAGGGATTGATCGTTCAGCTAGGAATAGTGTCGCTAGGATTAGAAAACCTAATTACTAGTTCTAAGGATGAGAGATGATTCTTTTTGTATTTTTATATTTTTATGAAAGCAAGTAAAAATCTCGGGTATTGGAAGGAGGGACGGAATTAGTTGCTAGTCAATTAACCCAATACTAAAGATGCAATCAAAATAAAATACTAGAAATGAAAATAAAACTAAATTAAACTAAGGTTGTGAGCAATAAGTGGAGAAATGTGTTTACTTAGATTTCACTACTCCCTAGATATCTTTTACACGTTAATTACTTGTTATAGTTGCGTGGATGACGGATTGTATTCCTTAATACCATTCATGAGGTGGCGTACTTAACTCCCCAATCCTATGAGTGCCAACTTCACTCCTATGTCGAGCCGGCTAAGAAGCTCCTAACATGGAATCATTAGAATTTACTCATGCATTAAATACAACCAATAAAACCTAGTACACATCGGTTCATGTTTCCTAAGACGTTCAAGCATGTTACCAATTGGAGATATGCCAGTTTTCTTAAGCCTAATAATGAAATCATTCATATAATACAACCATAAACAAGTAATCAACACATAATCAACATCTAGGTTTCATTAGATCTAAGCAAACACAAGATAAATCTAGCCTAGCATGGTGGAATCAAGACAAGCACAAGATATAGACAACCAACACATAGACATATTGATTGAATTAAAAGAACACTTATCTCAATTACACATGTAAGGGTTCAAGGGCTGAAAACCCTTGAAAAACCTGTAAAATTCGTATATGGTTCGGCCTTAGGGTTTCTCTAAAACTTGTTCCTCTCAATGAATGAAAATTAGAAAACTATATATAGAAAATTGAGTCTGACAGCGTCAAGAACAACCTTGTGACGCCGTCTTCTCGCCGCCAAAAGAATCCTCGGACTGCCTTGATCTACATTTGACACCGTCATGTATTAAGTTTTTCCAGGCCGTCACACATTTAACTCTTGACGCTCTTCCTTGTGACGCCTTCATTTCTGTACTGGGCCATCATGATTTTTACTCTTGATGCCGTCAACTTGTTACTCTTGACGCCGTCACACACTGTTCCCAGCTTGGAAAATTAAATCTTTGGCGTTTTCTTCACTTTTATACTCCAAAAACGTCCGAATTGCTTCATTTTTCTATATTTCACTCCCAAAGTACCTAAAATCACAAAAGGAACGATTTATGGCAATATTTGATCAAATAAATTCAATTCCGGGCTTAAATGACCCCCTAAAAGTGGTTTATTTTTTGCCTCATCATATACCCTTACACTTGAGATTTGCTTGTCCTCAAGCAAATGCGCTTTTATTCTACTCAAAATACAAGTTAGGGGTCATTTAACACTAATATAAAAGTAATTACAACAAATAATTGTTCCACTAAAGACCAAAGACAAGCACGGAGGTCATATACTAGCACCTCACAAATAGTGTTTAGATACTCACATCTCTCGGGTGTAATAAAGTATAAATTACAATATGGAAACGGAAGATATCTCTCACTACCTGTCATAGCAAAATAGATTACCATAGGCTTGGGAAAGGATCAAACCTCCACCACATGGCGTAAGCACCTAGGATAAACTATCAAAGAGGTCTTTTAAAGGGTTGTAACGTTAGGTGTAGGGATATGAAATACACGGTTTTGTTGGATATAGGCAGTCTTTACTGGTGGCGAGTTAACAGTCTTGGTTAATTATATGTACAATATGGCATTGCTAAGCCAAGACTAGACTCGACTTAAGCTAATAAATGAAAAATAACAAAAACATAAAATGAACATAGAATGAAAAGGGATGGTAGTCCGTATGTTTTTTTCTCTTTTCTTTTTCTTGATTTTTTCGATTTTTTTTTTCATACACTCTTACCCTACCATCCAAAATAATACATCATAGGGAATGTAAATTCCCCTTACACTTGAATTTTTACATACTTTACAATAAACTAATCTAATGACTCGAATTAAGAAAAATCAAAACACTTGGAGTACTTTTATGATTAACGCACATATGGGGGTAATAAATGATGTTCTTCCCCATTACTCCATAAAATAAGTACTTTATCCATGAGTCCCAATCGTCCCAAAACAATATGTACAAGGATATGACTCGACTTAGCAACCATGTAATCAATTAGATAATTAACTTAGGGTTTAACAAATAACAATAATGCACTAAAGATGAGTGCATACACGGAAGGCTAAGGTGATTTAGGTGTACATTTAAGTGGGGTGTAACAAATTCTTCCTTTAAGTAAAATGCTTAAAGTTAGAAACGAAAAGATAGGCTCGGATGGGTGTACTTGGGGTTTCGTGTACTAAAAATGCGTACAACGCTAAGGTGTGGGAAAAATTAGTTGTTGAACTATAGAACCTTGATAGATCTTCTTGAGCACTCTAGAATCGTTAGTAATGTCACTGTAATCAATAACACACTAATAGACAATCTCTGTAACTTGTATTTATAAAGCAGAAACAAAACACAAGCTTGATACTAAGAACTCTTGATCCTCTATGGATCTTTTTAATTATAATAAGAGTATTCACTAAAAGTTATTCAATACATAATCGTGTGTTCCTTTTATACACAAGGAACCCTAAACCGTTTCACAAGAAACGTATATTCTAAAACTTCTAAAAGATATGCATTATCACTTCCTAAATAAACTCATGCATATCCAAACTACATTACATAAAATACGAAAATACTATATCCGCAGAAACTAATAATGCTGAAACTATGTCTTCAGCAGATATACTGCTTCAGCAGGAACTAACTCTTCAGTAGTATCCTTCAGCAGAAACAGCAGCAGAATTCTTACTTCACAGAATTCCCAACAATCCTCCCCTAATCTTGAATTTGACCTGGTTAAGTTCAAGATTCTTGATAGATCTTCAAAATAACATACCAAGAGGATTGTAATAAGATAGAACCAGCAAAGAATCATCTTCAGGAGAATCTCTATGATCAGCAAATACTTGAAAGCTCCATTCTTTGCAGCAACAAATGACCAAATGTACATCAAAACAAATAAGTTTCATACTATTCTCATTACTTCCAGGTGTGTTAACTCCTGTGAGAGGTGAATCATTGAAAATAATGGATTTGATGTCTCTTTACCAATAGCCATCACTACTGGAGTAGCCAAGTGTTCTAAGGTACACTAATAACCACATGATTTTTAGCAAATCATCAGCTATAAACGGATTTGAGATGTCTTTACCTGTAGCCGTTTGCTCAGGACTAGCCAATTATTTTGATGAAAATCATCTTGGTTAACTGATTACCAAATATGGTTTTCCACTGCCTTTACCACAAACCATATACATGTGGGCTAGCCAATTATTTGGAATCCAGAAAGGAAAAATCCATGGTCAATTGACAACCATTTCAACTACTCAGCAATAAAGCATGGGTGAGTTGAAAACCCTATGGTTTTGAGCAAACCATTACAGCTATCAACAGATTTGATGTGGCTTTACCAAAGCTGTCCCCTTTGGACTAGCCAACTTTATGATGGAATAGTCAACATCAGGTAAGTTGATAACCAAACCTGCATACAAATACTATACAACAAGATGTTAGTTTTTTTTTTTTTTTTTTTTTTTAATTAAAATAAAATAAAACAAATATACAATATGATATCCCTAATCAGATGCTGCTCTGGAAGTCTTAATCCTTTGTTTGAAAACCTTCACCAAAGATTCAGCAAACAATCTTGTATTTCCAGCTGGATCAGGAGGAATTCCCAACTTCTGTTGTAACATTTTCTCCATCAGAGATACCTTCAGAAGATACCTTTTGGTAAGATCCATAATAAGCCTAAGACCAGTGGTAGTTTCCAATACATGAACATAAGGCATAGGATAGAACTTCCAACTCTGAACTTTCCATCTCTGATTGTTCTTCCATATATCATAGCTTGCACCAATGGGAGTAGAAGAATCAAAAAACACTTGAAGATCACCCAACAAATACAATCCAGACCCTTCAGGAGTATGAGTTGCATAGTACTGAATAACCAACTCATATAGAGTGACTAAATCCTGATGATTCACAAGATGAAGAATCTGTTGAAGAAATGTAAAGGATATGAAAGTTTTATTCAATCTATAAATGGTATTCACTTGACCATCTTTACTTAACTCCCAATGAACCAAAACATCTCTAGTTCCTTCAGGCCAATCATCAGAGGATCCATACCTTATAAAAGAAGCATCAGAAGCATTCACATTGATTAGACTTTGTTTTGAATATGAAGATCTTACTTTAGCCATTCTCTTGCCTCTTCTTCCAGGAACATAAATAGCATCATGTGCTGCTTCAGCAGAATCACCTTCTGCAGCATCAGTTTCCACTGATGGAGTATCCAATTGTTCATCAGTAGAATCTTGAGAAGATTCAAGTGCAGCAGAGGCATATTGTTCATCCATAGCCTTCCTTATTTGTTTGTTTCTAACAGCTTGAATTTCAACTTCTCTTACCTTCAGTTCATGAAATCTTGCAAGCTCAGCTTTTTGTTCAGCTTCTTGTTCCTCAGCCAACCTCCTAGTAGTCTCTTCACCCAATCTTTCCTGCTCCAATTGTCTCCTAGTTCTCTTTCTAGTTGGAGGATCTGATGTCATCACTTTTGCTTTACCTTTATCCACACAAGAGGAAGCAGCAGAATGTGGTACATCAGCAAAAGGATGAGGTAAAGATACCTTTTCAGCAACAATAGGAACATTAACAATTGAAACAGCATCAGCATTAAGGAGAGGAATATTCTTGGAAGCACCCATTCCAGCCTGTTCATTTCTAGTCTTGATTCTGTTATAAATCTCAACCAGTTTTTCATATGGAAGTCCCCACACTTTTGTTTTAGACCAAGCAGAATTAAATAATGAGCTACTTTGACTTCTCACATATGTTCTCATATAATCTCTCTGCTGTGCTTGAGTCATAGGTTTATCTCTTTTAGCTTTGGCTTTTAACTCATCTGCTACCTTCTTCCGCATCTTTAACACTTTCACAATCTTAGAATCATAGTCTTTCTCCTCTACCCTTTTACCAATAATATCAGCAGCTACATCAGGATTATCAAGCATTAGTTGTCCAATCTGCTGCCAATCTGACTCATCAAACTCTAGAACAGCTGCATCTAATTCCCTTTGTCTTTCAATGGGTAAGGTAGAAACATATCTTTGAGTGACTGTATCTAATTCTGCATCAAACTTGGCTTGTTCTTCCTCAGCTAGATTAGCACTCTTCTTATAATCTTCCCATTCTTGAAATAGTTTTTCTTGTCCAGCTCTGTCTACAGCTGTTACAAGCTCATCCAAATCATCATGAGGGACATTATCTACAGCAATATCATCATGAGAAACATTCACATCTGCCATAGGTTCATCATGTACATCTTGAACCTTTCTATCATGAGAAACTTGTTGATTCTCAAATGAATGATGAACAGGAGAATTCAAATATTCTTTTCCTACTACAAAGTATACTTCTCCTGATGTATTTCCTTTATCAGCAGATTGATCAGCAGCAACTCCACTTACTGATTGTTTCTCCTGAAGTATATCCACAGCTTCAGTCATCAGCACATCATCATCATCACCAGTCACTTTTGAAGTTTCAGCAGCTTTCCTTGCCAAATAATGTCTTGTACTTCTTCTTCTGTGGACTAGTATCTTTGGTTTAGATTGAGATACTTCAGCAACTTTAGGAGGAACAACATGAGACTGTCTAGCAACTTCTGCTAGAATCTCAAGAGAATCCAAATTTGCCTCCTTTGCAACTTCAGCAGAATCCAATCCATCCTTACTTTGCTTCTGCTTACTCAGCCGTGCCTCCAAATCTTGAACCTTGCTTTTCAAACTTTTAATTTCATCACCAAGAGTAGTCTTGGTCTCAACAAGCTCTTTCTGGAGATCTTCAGTCATTTTCATGTACCTACTAAGGGAATCATATACAAAAGTGAGAGTAATAGGGTCCTCTGCTCTACCAGCAGATTGCTCAGTGGTATGTGGAGCTTCATTGAACCCAGCAGGAGAAACAGACTCATGTACAACATTAGGAGAACCTTTATTAATTTGCTCTCCGAAAGGACTGGTTGAAGGTAGTCTAGTATGCTCAGGTTCAAGAGTCTGAAAGTTATCTTCAAACTCATGAATTTGCTCATCTGGAGCATCCTGAGTTGGTGAAATGGTAGGACTAGGTGACATATGTACAGGGGTAGGTGGTGGTAAGTCAGTAAAATCAGGTAATGGTTCAGCAGTTGTAGCTGGCTCTTCCTGCATTACCACTGAAGGATTACCATCAGCAGCAACACCAGAAGATGATGGATTACCATCACCAGCAGCATTAGGAGCAGGCATATTACCAGCATCATCACCCTCAACTACATTGCCATGAGGCAACATAGCTTCTAACATTGGGTGATGTTCCCCAGTATAATTAGTTTTCATTGAGGCAAACAACTTGGAACCTAGACTTTTAATAGGTATATGGGTTCTATCTTCAGTGGTTATGTCTAAAATTATTTGAAAGAATCTAGGGTACATTAAGAACTTATGCTGTTGCTTATCTATATTTTCTAGCATGTTATCAAAAATAAACTTAGAAAAATTATAAGTTTGACCCTTAGAAAGACAAACAATACCACAACCCAATTGCTGAGAGAACTGGTTCCATCCACCACACTTGTTGCTGATACATTGAAGTAGCAGATGCACCAAATACCTCCACTTAGGACAAAATTGATTTTTGTGCCACTTGGATGTATCAGTACTTTGATATCCAGCTTCTCTTAGCCCAGCAAGAATCTCTGCAGTGTTGGAATGATACACACCATTTTTATCATCCAACTGAAGCTTTGTCCTAATCAACCCTTCTGTCACCACATACTCTACACCATCTATTTCAGCTACAATCTCTATAGCAGATCTCTTAGCAGCAGATGCCCAAAATTGCTTCACCAAGGATTCACACACCAAATTGGGACTACAAGTCAGAGCATAATGAATCTTCGACCTTTGTAGAAACTCCACCATTAAATCAAATTCTTCATGTCCCTTTGCCTTTTTCAGAATAGCATACTTGTTATGGTCGCCTTTCAATTCGAGTTGTGCCATTGGAATAATCGTGCGTGAGACAGTTATGAATTACACAGAAAATAATGGGTTTAAAAGGAGTGATAAGCGAATAATTTTATTTAGGAAGAGATATGCAAAGTGGGTTAAATTTGGAAGTTCCCCAATCGTGGTCAAAATTATCGGAACAACTTATTGACCAAGTCTGACAAGTAGTTTAAAAACTTCCAATTTGAAAATTTACCCTTCAGCAGAAATGAAAGTCAAATCTGCTGAAGCATGGTCAACATCAGCAGAATCAACCAAAAGTAAAAATATCTTCGGTCAATATCTTGGTTTTACTGTGCCACCCAACTCGCATTAATTATCGTAACTCCTAAACTTGGCTTATTTAATCACCCCCAAATCACATCTCAGTCACCAATTTACCCCAAATCATCTTACAAACCCTAATTTTCTAATTAACCCCAATTCTTGACCAAAACCATGTCACCACACCCAGAAATCTCAGATCCAAATTCCTCTTCTCCATCAGCAGAAGAAGATTTACCACCATATCCATGGGAGCTTGATGGTTCTGACTTTGAAAGAGCACTGGAAAAACGATGGGATGCACAAGAAAGACAATGGAATGCTCATAGGAAGGGTGAACCAAGCAATGCACCCATTCCTGCTGAGAGAGAGCTTGTCTCTCCCTTCATCTATACCTCTGATGAAGACTCTTTAGAGGAAGAAAATGAAGATCCAACCTTTCTTCCTCCTTCCACACCAGAGAGATCCCAACCAACATCAAGTAAGAGGGATCCATCTCTTCCAACATCACAAAATTTGATGTTGGATCTTCCTGCTCCAGGACTTGGTCTTCCACATCAAGAACATATTGGACAGAGCAAGAAGGCTGAGATCATACGTAAGGGAAAGGAGAAGCTGAAGTAGTTGATTGAGGAATGTTGCCATGGAATAAAGTTCTTGAGTATTTTCTTGACTTTGATTCATGAGCATCTTCACAGTCTTCCTTCTCTTCTTTTTCCATTTTCATCTTCAGCTTCATCATTGTACTTGTCATAGCCTCAAGTATTTTGTAATAAGTGATAGAAACTAGTAGTACTTAATTAGCCAAATGTTTAGAAATGATCATTGTAATTCAGTTGAAACTGTGAATGTAAGCTGTAACTTGTTTCTATGAATGAATGAAAAGATCTTCTTAATTTATCAACTTTGTAAGATCTTCAGCATAATCGACTTATCAGTAGAAACCATGTTTCAGCATTTTTGACCATATTTCTTTGACTTCTGCTCTTGGTGACTTTAACATGAAACTTACATTCTCAGACCATCTGTAAAACAGACATAAAACAAGCACATACACCAAACAACTTGCAAAACTGTTAATGGGTTAGTGTTAAAACTCAGAAATTATACAACTTATACAAATCTACAAAGTTTACACTCACAATCCTCCCCTGAGGCATATGCCTCCCCTGAGGCTTATGCCTCCCCTTAAACTTTGCAGTTAAGGGTTAAGCATTCCAATATGGACCACCAAATATTGAAACCTTGGTCCATCAAATGCTTTAGTTAACAAATCTGCCACATTTTCATCTGTGTGAATTTTGACCACTTTAACCAAATGTTTTTCATAAGCATCCCTTATAAAGTGGTGCCTGATTTCAATATGTTTGGTTCTATTATGAAAAACTGGATTTTTAACAATACAAATGGTACTTTGATTGTCAATGAAAATGGTAGTATTCATAAAGTTATACCCATAATCCAGCAAGTGATTCTGAATCCATAGAACCTGTCTACAACAATTGGTAGCAGCAACATACTCTGCTTCAGTAGTAGAGGTAGCAACAATGGTCTGTTTCTTGCATTGCCAAGAAATCAGTCGTCTGCCAAGGAATTGGCAACCTCCAGTTGTGGATCTTCTATCCAAATTTGCACCAGCATAGTCACTATCACTATAAGCTGCTAGCTGAAATGGAGACTCTTTGGGATACCAAAGACCTAATTTGGGTTGGCCTTTTAGGTACTTAAAAATCTTTTTAACAGCATTCATATGAGATGTAAGTGGAGTGACTTGGTGCCTTGAACATGCACTCACAGCAAATGTAATATCAGGTCTTGAGGCAGTCAAATACATCAATGAACCAATCATGGACCTGTATAAATGAACATTCACAGGTAGATCAGGATCAAGATTGTTCTTTGGTTTGGGAGCCTCATATGGAGTAGTGGCAGTCCTAACATTCTCCATAGCAAACTTGGACAACATATCTTTTACATATTTCTCCTGATGTATGAAAATACCATCAGGTTTCTGCTGAACCTGTAAACCCAAAAAAGAAAGTGAGTTCTCCCATGGCACTCATTTGAAATTCTCCCTTCATCAAATCCTCAAACTCTCTACACCATGCTTCTTTGGTTGAACCAAAGATAATATCATCCACATACACCTGCACAAGAATAATATCCCTAGAATCTTTCTTGAGGAATAAAGTCTTGTCAATGGCACCTCTTCTGTAGCCATTATTCAGCAGAAATGTGGAGAGTCTAGCATACCAAGCTATGGGAGCTTGATGAAGTCCATAGAGAGCTTTGACAACTTTGTACACATACTCAGGATGATCAGGGTCTTCAAATCCCTTGGGTTGAGTCACATAAACCTCCTCTTCAATCTCACCATATAAGAAAGCACCTTTAACATCCATCTGATAAACAATAAAGCCCATATAAGAGGCATAGGCCAAAAATATTCAAATTGCTTCAACTCTGGCCACTGGTGCAAAGACCTCATCATAGTCAATGCCTTCCTCTTGTCTAAACCCTTGAGCCACTAGTCTTGCTTTGTTCTTCACCACAATACCCCTGGCATCTCTTTTATTCTTCAGAATCCATTTTGTCCCAATGGCATATTTACCATCAGGAAGAGGAACCAAAATCCAAACCTGCTGATTCTTAAATTGCAGCATCTCTTCTTGCATTGCCTCCAGCCAACTTGAATCAGCCAGTGCTTGAGGAACACTAGTTGGTTCTATCTGAGAAAGAAAGCATGCAAACAGACAATGTTTGAAGTCTGTGTGATTGTTCCTCTTTTGATTGTAGACATAAGAGATGAAAGCAACTTCACCATATTTTGTATTCTTTACAGTGCTTCTTGTTCTAACAGGGTCTTTAGGATCTCCAATAATCTTTGATAGGGGATGAGCATTATGAATCCTTTTTGTAGCTATAGGTGGAACTTCAATTGTGGCATCAAGGTTGTTGACTGTAGGCCCAAACTCAGTATCATAAGAAGCTGTGTGAAACAAGCCAGGCTTTGGCTGATAATTCCCAAGATCAGAAGGACTTGGAAATCTTGTAAAGGGCTTATCAAAATCTGCAGAGACTTTAGTAGAGATGGAAGAGTGAGCATCAGTAGAATCAGCATCTGTGACCTTAGCAGTGGGAACAGGTGTGCCTTCAGTAGAACCATCAGCAGAATCCTTTTTACCACTGACTGCTTGTGCTGATTGATGTAGGATAGCTTCAGTCTCTTGTGTAACCTTTTCATGGAGTTTCTGAGCTTCCTTAGTAGCAACATGTTCTTGCTTATTCAGTCTTGCAAGATCCTCTGCATAATGTGACTCATCATCTTGTTCAGCAGCAGAGTGATTACCTACAAAATGGTTAGGTGGAAAAGATGGTACAACAAAAGTATTCTCTTTTGGCTCAAATTCACAGTCTGAGTCATCATCCATGGAACCTGCAGGGTTAGAGTTTGGATCTTTGGTACCTGCATTAGGATTAGAAGCATGTCTAGAATAACCCAAATAGTCAGTCAAATAATCTAGGTCAAAATACCAAGAATGGCCTTGTCCCTGAATATTTGGCTGATCTTCAAGAAATCTTAGATTAAGGGTCTCTTCTATCCTTTTGGCATTCAGATTATAAACCTTATAGGCCTTGCTATGAGCTGAATAGCCTACAATGTATCCCTCATCAGCTTTCCCATCAAATTTACCCAGTATATCAGCAGTATTCAAAATGGTAACTTTGCATCCAAAAGGTTTAAGGTAATGTATGTCTGGAACTTTCCCAGTGAGAAGTTCATAAGGTGTCTTGACATGAAGTCTAGTGATGGATACCCTGTTCAATACATAGCAAGCAGTACTTACTGCTTTAGTCCAAAACATTGTGGGTAGTTTGGAGTCTGCAAGCATTGATCTGGCAGCCTCAATGAGGGTTCTATTTTTCCTTTCAGCAACCCCATTTTGTTGTGGGGTCCTTGGAGTACTATAGTCCCTTCTAATACCCTTAGACTTACAGAATTCTATGAAGACAACATTTTTGAATTCTGTCCCATTGTCACACCTAATTCCTTTAACCTTTTTATTTAGCTGGTTTTCAACTAATATAATGAATTCTTTCAAAATAGGAGTTGTTTCATCTTTAGTTTTTAGAAAGAATACCCAGCAAAACCTGCTATAATCATCAGTGATGACCAGGCAGAAGTACTTGTGATCAATACTTGATAGGAGTTGGACCAAAGAGATCCATGTGCAGCAACTGAAGTGGTTCAGAAATGTTGCTCACAGCTTTGACTGCTTTGTATGAGGCTCTGTGTTTCTTTCCCTTATTGCAAGCATTACAGTTGTGTTCATTGGTGAAGAGTTTAGAAGGAAGGCCCTGAACAAGACCAAGTTTAGACAACTGGTTGATAGTCTTGTAATTCACATGAGCCATTCTCCTATGCCATTTGGTAGATTCATCCAGGGAAGCTTTGGCCACCAAACATGTTAGATCACCTTCTGGCTTGACATCATTCAGATTGAAAGTGTACAAGTTGAAGGTCGTTGGAACTCTCAGCAATACAGTTGTGTCTTCTGGAAGTTTGAAGTCCTTGGAAAGTACAAGACACTCATCTTCAGAGAAGAAAACCTTATTCTTAGTGTCACAAATTTGTGATACTGAGAATAGATTAAAATGCTCCAGTTCCTTCACATAATAAACATTTTCAAAGTCTAACAAGGGTGTCTTAATTGTTCCTTTCCCCGTAATTTTGCCATCTCCACCACCAAAGGTTACAGTGCCTCCTCCTTCTATGGGCTCAAAGTCATGCATCTTGTCCTTGTTCCCTGACATACTTCTAGAACAACCACTATCAACAATACCTACTTCTGTACTTTTCAAAGGATATTCCTACAATAACAACAAAAATTATACAAAATTAGTACACATTGGAGACTCAAGTCATTGCTGACTTAAGCCTGCCTTGTGGATCATTAGTAATAGGCCATGTAGATGTTTTAGATCCACCATTGTTTTTGGGCCTGTATTGCATATTGGGTCCCTTATTTGTCCAAGAACAACCTGCTGAGGGCTTCACAGCAGTATTCCCATACCCACCACCATAATACATTGAGTCAAAGTAATTAGGCCAATAACCATTAGAAAAGAAAGAACTAGTGGGTCGAATATATGGTCTAGTACTGGTTCTTCTCCATGAAGAATGTGATTCAGCAGAATTGGGTTTCTGCTGATGTGGAACAAAAGATGGTATTTCACTAACATTCTTTCACATTTACCTAGGTTTCCTTTGACTAACACATTCACCCATTCTTTGCTCATGAAATGTACAATCCTTAATCAAGTGATATTTACTTCCACACACAAAACACTTCTTCTTTTTAGAAGATTTATTTAAACCAAAAGAAGTTCCATAACATAAAAAAGTATTCAAATCACCATGATAAACAGAATTGTTTTTAACATAACCAAAAGTATTATTGTGCAAAGAATTTAAAAACAAGTATTCAGTAGAAACTGTCTTTTTATCAGCAGCAACTCTAGAAGGCTTGTTGGGAGACTTGGGTGATGTCTTTGGTATGGTCTTGGGAGAGGTCTTGGGAGTGGTCTTGGGCATGTCAGACTTCTCACTTGAATCACAGCTAGCAAATGAGGTAGACCCTTCATCAGAAGACTTGTCACTGTCACAACAAGAGACAAAGTCATAAGTTTTCATAAGAGGGTCTGACAAGTCAATTGACTTTTTGCCGTAGAGATGGTGTGATCCATCAAAGTCACTAGGTATGGATAGGTCTATAGGCATGTGTTCCCCTCTTATAGGTCCAGGGACAGCATTCATTCCCCCTTCCTTAACATATTTAACGGGTGTTTGATAAGCTAAGGCTGGTTCAGGGTCAAAAACACTAGACATATCAGGATATATTAACTCTTCAGGGTCTATATATTTCTCATATCCTAATGCTCTTCTAGACCTAACAGATTGGCGACCATCATTTAATTTACTCAAATTAGATGCCCCTTCCTGCCATTTCATACGACCAGCTATCTCTTTATTTAATTTAGCTTGTAATTCTTGTTTTTCCTTTTCTAAGTCAGACTTTTCCTTTTCAGTACGTCTTAAGTCTATCTTAGCAATTTCTAACTCACTCTCTAGTACTCTTATCTTTTCATCATATTTAACTTGATTCTTTTGAAACCATACTTTTTGTTTCTCTAAAGTTTTTAAAGCCATTTTATAAGATCTAATTCAACATAACACTCATTGTATTTTGGTTTCAATTCATCAAGTTCTTGTTTAAGCTCATTGTATCTTACACTACATCCAAACACACAGTTGTGTACCTGAGAGATTCCAATCAAGGAGACTTGCTCCCTCTTGTCTTCTGAAGGTGAGTATGCTAGCAGATTCACTTGTGAAGAAGTAGAAGCTTCCTCTCCAGCAGGTTCATGGTCAGCCCAATCAATTTGGTGATCCAGAGTCACCATAGCCTTTGGAGGTACAGTCTTGGTATTCCCTGCTTCCACTGGATAAGAGCCATATCTAACTTCATCTCCAGCCTTTCTCTCCTTGCATTCTCTTGAAAAATGTCCCACTTGACCATAAGTGTAGCATTTAACCTTCCTTCTATCAAACCTTGCTGCTTCTCTTCCATTAAAGCCAAACTTCCTTCCAGACTTGGCTTCAAACCTCTTAATGTTCATGGAGATCATTGCAAGCTCCCATTTCAAGTGCATCTCCTCCATCTCCAATGGATCCACCTGTTCAAAATCCTCATAAGCAAGAAACTGCTGATGTTCATATTCAGCCACAAATGAATGGATAATATCCTCCAACACACTACTGGATTTTGATTTAGGAGCATATTGATTATGGGTTTGAGAAGATGCTCCTGATGAATATGAACTTGAGGCTTGATGCACATGTTTTGTAGAGGCACCAACAAATGCAGAATGAGTGGATGGACGAATGGGACTTCTAACATCAGGCTCAAGTTATTTAAGCCTATTGTAGAGGTCATCAAAGGACATCATGTCCAACCCACCTTTGGTCTTGAGAGCAATACAAACTTGTAACCAAGATGGAGGCAGAGATCTCAGAAATTTAGCATTACAGTCCTCATTATCGGGTCTAGCCTTCAATTGATTAAGTTGACTTAATATTCGATGAAACCTGTCATAACCCTTATGTATTCCCTCTTCTTCAGATATCTGAAATTCTTGGAACTTTTGCTTTAGCATAGACTTCTGCAACCTTCTTGATTCATCATTCCCACCAAATCTTGCTTTTATAGCCATCCAAATGTCCTTGGCATCCTCCATAAAGTGGAAGTCACCCATGTGGTCATCTGGAATAGCTTGGAGCAAAATTGTTCTGACTTTACTCTCCCTTTGCACAGCCAGAATCTCTTCAGCAGTTTTGGGACCTACAATAGTAACAACTCCATCGGCATCTGTAACATGCTTCTTCAGACTATTCCCCCTTTTGACAATCTCCCACAGATTCCAATCAATGTTTGTGATCCAGTTCTGCATCTTCATGGACCACAGATGATATTCTTCTGCATTCTTCAAGTATGGAAACTTAGCATTACTGTTGGAGAGGTTGAGTTGTTGAAGAGAAGTGGTGTTAATGTTATGGGTTGTATCAACATCATCATCAGATCCAGGCATGTTTATAGATTTGTTTGGATTCTGAAGGTGTAAGATGTGTGTTTCTTAGTATGACAGAGACTCTCTCGAGGCTCTGATACCACTTGTTGAACTATAGGACCTTGATAGATCTTCTTGAGCACTCTAGAATCGTTAGTAATGTCACTGTAATCAATAACACACTAATAGACAATCTCTGTAACTTGTATTTATAAAGCGGAAACAAAACACAAGCTTGATACTAAGAACTCTTGATCCTCTATGGATCTTTTTAATTATAATAAGAGTATTCACTAAAAGTTATTCAATACATAATCGTGTGTTCCTTTTATACACAAGGAACCCTAAACCGTTTCACAAGAAACGTATATTCTAAAACTTCTAAAAGATATGCATTATCACTTCCTAAATAAACTCATGCATATCCAAACTACATTACATAAAATACGGAAATACTATATCCGCATAAACTAATAATGCTGAAACTATGTCTTCAGCAGATATACTGCTTTAGCAGGAACTAACTCTTCAGCAGTATCCTTCAGCAGAAACAGCAGCAGAATTCTTACTTCACAGAATTCCCAACATTAGTTGACTTAACTAGCCAAGTAATATGACTTAAATGGTCAAGTAATTATGATACGGGTTTAACACAAGGGTGATCCTAATGCCTCTTATCATGTAGTAAATCCTACTACACGAATGTAGACTCACTAGCCGTCTCGGGATGCATCACTAACGCAAGTTCTAGAATCTAAATGCTACCGGTACACTCATAAGCACTAATAGTAAATGCTTTTCCTATCAAATCTAAAGTCGAACCTCACATATTTGGGTGGAAAATTTTTCTGAAAGTAAGGTTATGTGCTAGTCATACAATCTCCTATCCATGAGACGCTTGCTATGGCTAAAGTTTCACTCCTAGATGTTGTAAAAAATTTTAAATTTGGTGCTAAAATTGCACTAACAAGTATTTCTCATAGTTTTATTACACATCTACCATTAAACAAACAAACTCAAGCGAAAGTGTATCTGTAAGGTATCATCATTTTACCCTCCCCTTACACTTAGGATGAACATTGTCCCCAATGTTCAAGTAAAGAATGTAAAAGTGAAATAAGTAAAAAGAGTGAAATCAAACACTCCCCTGATTCGCTCGGTATGGATAATAAGGTGGCCAAGTTAGATCTTCCTCCAAGAAAATGAACAATCAAAGCTTCCCTTCCAGAATATAAATCATCTTCTTGTCAAACATAACCTGTAAATCCTGAGAAAACAAACAAGACAACCTCGCATAAAATCGGCGGCAATCTACATAAGTTACTAAATCCTAGAAAACAAAATAAGATATAATGCTTGTGGAATGAAGTTTGCAGATTTCCTGGAGATTATAAAACTTAATAATTCAACAAAAACTTTAAAACTCCGTTAGAAAAATAAAACCGGTAAAATTTCCAGATTTTTACACTTGACGCCGTCAAGAGTAAACTCGTGACGCCGTCAGAAGTGACCTACAGAAATTCTTATGTTAAGCTTCCGGAAAATTTCTAGAAAAACTTGGTCCTAATTCCTGGAAAATCCTGCAAAACTTCATTATGACTCAATACAAGCATTTGACTCTAATAAATACGAACATACATGTTCATTTAATATTGTGGAGAATCATGATCGGTTTGTTTCTTAAAAACATATTTGGGGTTTCCCCTTACACTTATCTTTTGCAAAAATACCTTTAGGTGGAGTTAAGACTAGGCCAAAACAACAAAGTAAAGTATTTCCACTTTTTTAGTTTTGAAACATGATTTACCAATAATAAAAATAAAGCATGCATAAGGAAGCAAATAACAAACAAACAAAATAAAATCACACAAAGCATGGGTTGCCACCCAAGAAGCGATTTTCTTTATTTACGAGTCTTGTAGCTAGACTCAAGGTCATGGGTTACTACGTGACCTCATCATTGGTTTCACTCTCTAGGTCGTCTTCTAAACCAGTTTTGTATTCCGGACCTAGTTGCAAGCATTCTTTGTAGAAACCAAGCATCCTATTCTTCACATACTCTACTCCTCTACGTCTATCCTCATCATTCCTATAATAAGCCGCTTGCTTGTGTTCCTTTTCTAAATTAGAGAGGAGGCGGTATTGCACAATCTTGTAGGGCATTTGGTAGGCAATCTCATCATTCTCTTCCTTGAATCTAACTATCCCTAGAGTCGGATCATAACTCATCCTAGTGGCCTCAACAAATGGTTTTCCAAATATTATTTGGCTTAGGCAATCATCTATCACCGGACGACTATCTTCTACTATCATAAAATCGATCTCATTAATGAAATTGCCTATAATCACATGCAATCCCTTCACTCTTCCTACAAAATTACTTATCAGATTCTTATTGGGCATCATCCTAAAATCAAGTTGCTTCTTCATCACCCAATTGTAATAAGTCCTAGTCATGATGTTTACAGGAGATCTAGGATCGATATAAGCTTTCCATATGTGCATATGCCCGATGTTGCATGGTATGTTGATGTTAGAAGGGTCTCCCATTTTGATAAGGGGTGTGCCAAGGATATATGGTCTCTCGGGACTATCGAATAAATCCTTATGGTATTCCCGTTCTTCCTTGGTGGGCAACTTATCAAAGTACTTCTCTATAGTTTCTACTTCCTCTAACCCCTTTTCCTTATTAACCTCAACTTCCCTGCTTTCATCCCTAGTTTCAGTTTCTACTCCAACTTCATCCTTGTCACTTTCTTCTACCTCCTTATCTATTGGCTTAATGGTGACAACATTGACAAAGTGGACTGTGGAAAACTAGAAGGGGGGTTGAATAGTTTTACGTCTTTTTAATTCGTTGTAAAAGACAGTTTTAGTGTTTTCTTAGCTTTTAAAAACTTAGATTCTATAATATGTGATCTCAAGTCTTGTACAATATGAACAACTATCAATAAGTAATATATAACAATGATAAGTAATGAAATAAGTAAGAGATGGAAAGATCGAACCGCGAGACAAGAGATTTATAGTGGTTCGGCTACAAGGACACCTTCCTTACCCTACTCCACTCCCCGAGCACCTAACTCGAGAGTTTTCTTCACTATATCAACAAGCTCCCTTATGGCGGAGAAAACCTTACACAGCAATTTACACACCAATTTACACACCAAATTTCACACCACAACTTCTTCACACCTAAGTCACAACTTCTTCAAATCAATATACTTCACAACTAACTACTCCACACCTATCTTCTTCACACCAATATAGTTCCTAACTTTTCTTCTTCACACCAAGCTACTAACTAATCACACAATCTATATATCTAGCACAACTATCTACACTCAAATATTCACAACAATCTTCACAAAGAATAATGTAAATAATCTTGATGATGTACCAACAACTTGGATGTGGAGATCACAACAAGTTGTAATACTTCTTGTCTTGGGGGATAGAAGTATTCTTCTCTTGCACTTGAGAGGATGAAGTTTGAATCACTTTGAAACAAAGAATTATACACTTATGATCAAAGGATGAGAGAGTAGAAATATGGATCTAGATCAAAAAGTTTTAGAAGTGCAAAAGGTAAGAAAATTCTGAGGGATGAACCAGTATTTATAGGGGAGAAAAATACTGTTCAGGAGCGTGGCTGGTCCATTTAATTAATGGCTGGTCCCCTTAATGATTAAGGGGGCCGCCCCTTCAGAACGTTGGTTTTTCTTGTCTTTTAGTGGAGAATATTTTTCTGGATAAAATTTGCCATTTTTGGTTGGAAATTTGAAATCATATATTTATAATGAATTAAACATACTCTTTTAATTCCAAAAGTAATTTTGTAAAAGATATAAGATGTTTAATGCATTTTATAAAAATTATAGTGATTAGAGAAATTTCCTTTGATCATGAAATGTAATAAACCCTTTGTTTATTCATACCTTAAGTGATATGGAAGCAAAGACAAATATTAAGCACTAAAAACTTGTTTACGTCATAAGTTTTAGATTAATGAGTTTATGCTTTGTAATTATCAAAACATAGAGACATTGTTAATATGCTAACAATGTTTTAAGACATTATTTATGTCAACAATCTCCCCCTTTTTGATGATTACAAAACCTTAAACTCATTAGGTCTAAAAAATAATTTTTAGACAAGAATTTAGAGTTTAACATTCTCTTCTCCCCCTTTTTGTAAAATCAAAAAGGTTAATGCTCCCCCTTGATGTAAGCTCCCCCTCATTTGAGAGCACCAAGGGAATGAGCTATGGAAATCTTGGCTACATAAAATATTAAAAGAGAACAAGGCACATATACATGCAAAGCAATAATTATAAAAATAGATTCATTCAAGCATCATAGAAAGCATTACAACATTTAATATGCTTAAGGCATATTAATCATAATAAAACAAAAGAAAAAGACATAGTCCTATATTGCCTAAAAGGAGCACTTGGACTTGCTTGCAACTCATGGTTGATTGTTTTATTTGCTTGAAGGATAACATAAGCATAAAGCTTAGTTGTTAGATGGAGAGGGATATGGAGTGGAGTATGGAGCGGAAGAGGTAGCCCTTACGATATTGTATCGTGTTAAGGGTGGAATGAGATGAGGTCTAGTGAGGAGATATTCAATCCAAGAAATATCTTCACTCAAGTAAAGGAGTTGTTTTTGAAGAAAGATGCAACAAGGGCAATAGTGAGTGTGGTTTGTAACTTGATCCAAGTTGAGAGAGTGAGGAAGGCAATTGTTGTAGGGTGATGATGGAGGTTTGCCTTTGTTGCGTTGTGCAAGATGCATGGCATTGAGATCACAAAGATCATGGATTTGTGATATTTCATCACGGAACTTTTGCTTTTCCGTGGTAATGCGGAGAAAGTCATTGTGTTGATATGGATGAATTGGGTTTGTGTAGTTGGAGTTGTAGTGGGATGGTTGATCAAACTTGTATGGATCATTACAAGTGATTAGAGGATGAGATGAGTGGTATGGCATGAAGGAAGATGTTTGGCCAATGTTGTATGGTTTGTAAAGAGGATCAAATGAATGTCCTTGTGAATTTGGTGGAAAGTTTGGGAAGTAAGTGGTTGGTGGTGTTGAGTGACTTCCAACTTCATTAGTTATGATGGATTTGTTTCGTGGGCTTTTTCTTCGCCAAATGGGTTTTTCCGTCATTCTTTCAAGCCTTAAGGCTTTTGGTTTTGGTTTGTTTGGAGAAGCCATGAAGGGATGAGTGAAGTGTTGTGAGGATTGGGGGTATTTATAGTGTAAGATTTGTGTGTTTATGGATGGATAAAGTTTGTTTGGGAGATTAGGACAAAATGTGTTGGTGAAAATTGGGAAATGTAGGTTGAAATGGGATAAAAAGCAGAAAAGATTCTGTAAACCCGACCATCAGATGGCCGGTCCCCTTAATGATTAAGGGGGCCGGCTTACAAAATTAAGGGGGCCGCCCATCTGGTGATTTCCAGGTTGCCAGAATTGGGTTTTTGGCAGAAAGGTTGTGTGTTTGGATTAGAGTTCAAGCAAGTTCAATTCCCTTAGGAAATATAGAATCTAATCTAATCAAGATATAGCATGCAAGCAAGAACACATAGGCAAAAGAGCAAATAATCAACATATAATAAGCAAGAGGAGGTAAGTAAAGGCAAGATCACTTAAACTTCCTAAGGCACCTATCTTAGATTAAAGGCAAAGGTAACTAGTGAGTGAAAAACTAGTGATGGATCAAGATGACAACATTATTAGTGACTTTGTCCTAGTGTGTGTCTATATGCAACAAATGTGGAGTTGTGATTGTTTCGACTCCTAAATGCAAAAAGAAATAACGATCCTAAGAAACAATCCAAATGATCTCCTTGATTCAATTTTTGCTCGATCATGAATGTCAAAGACATATATTAGATTATATACCTTGACAATTTATGTGAGAGTTTATGCATGATTTTAAAAAACAATGTTTTTAGTATTAGTCAACAATGCAAGGAAAATGATCTTCATGTGATTCCTAGATGTGAGAATAATTTTTAAAGAGAATTGATTGGGTTTTACAAAGGAGCTTATGCAAAGAAAATAAGTTTTCCCAATCTTTATTTTTGTGCGAAATAGATTCCTAGACACAGAAAAGATGAAATGGAAGAAAAATAAATTTTATGCAAGTATAAATTTGTATTAATTCAATATAATTTAGTCAACTTGTTCCATCATTCCTAATCTGATGCAACTTTTTCTATAGATATATTTCCTTTTTGTACATTATCCCTAAGAAAATGGTGGCGTATTTCTATGTGTTTAGTCCTAGAGTGTTGCACCGGATTTTTACTTAAATCTATTGCACCTTTGTTATCGCACATAATGGGGACATTTTCTAACCTAATGCCATAGTCTACAAGAGCTTGTTTCATCCATAGTGCTTGTTGACATGCCTTTCCAGCGCTTACATATTCGGCTTCGGTGGTAGAAATAGCAAGAGCGGTTTGCTTCTTCGAAAACCAAGATGTTAGACAACATCCCATAAACGTGTAAATACCGCTAGTGCTCTTTCTATCTACGTAGTCTCCCGCATGATCTGAATCCGCATAGACGATGGTTCTATGCCGGATCCCTTAGGATACCATAATCCTAAGTGTATAGTGCCTTTAACGTATCAGAAGATACGCTTAACCACTTCTAGGTGAGAGGTTTTGGGATCCTCTTGAAAACGGGCACAAAGGCAGACACTAAACATGATATCGGGTCTACTTGCCGTCAAGTATAGTAAACTACCTATCATTCCTCTATACTTGGTGTTATCTACGGACTCACCTTCATCGTCCTTGGTGAGCTTTACTTCCGTAGACATGGGAGTTTTCATGGGTTTTGAGTCTTCTAGGCCAAATTTCTTAAGCATTTCCTTAATGTACTTAGATTGGTTAAAAAATATTCCATCTTCTAATTGTTTTATTTGTAATCCTAGGAAGAAGTTAAGTTCACCCATCATACTCATCTCAAACTCATCATGCATTTTTTAGCAAATTCATCACACATGTCTTGACAAGTCGATCCAAATATAATGTCATCGACATATATTTGGACAATGATGAGATTTGGGTCTTTCCTTTTAGTGAAAAGAGTGTTATCTACCATTCCCATTGAATAATCATGTTTAATAAGAAAAGCTTTTAATCGATCATACCAAGCTTTGGGAGCTTGTTTGAGTCCATACAAAGCTTTCTTTAACTTATAAACATAATCAGGTTTTGCGAAGTCAATGAATCCTGGAGGTTGTGCCACATATACCTCCTCATTGATAAAACCATTAAGGAATGCACTTTTCACGTCCATTTGGAATAACTTAAAATCTAGGGCGCAAGCATAGGCAAGTAATATCCTAATCGATTCTAGTCTAGCTACGGGGGCATAAGTTTCATCATAATCAATTTCTTCTTGTTGATTATAACCTTGGGCAACTAACCTAGCTTTGTTCCTAGTAACTATTCCATTCTCATCTAACTTATTCCTATATACCCATTTGGTTCCTATGATGGTCATATTCTTTGGATTTGGGACTAATTCCCAAACATCATTTGCCTTAAATTGATTTAATTCTTCTTGCATAGCTATAACCCAACTTTCATCTTTTAACGCCTCGTTAATATTCTTAGGTACTATTGCTGAGAGGAAACAAAAGAAATTGTTTTTATCTTGGGCTTGTGACCTAAGGGTTCTTTGGTTAAGATGTCCTATTATATTATTTAATGGATGTGATCTAGATTCTTTAATATTAACAGTTTTGTTATTTTCTAAGTGAATGTCTTCATTATCATTTCCTATGGGTTTAGTTTTACTAACCTCAACAGCTTCATCTTCGACTAAATCATCATCTTCTAAAGGTAATGTTTTAGGAGGTGGTGGTGTTTCATCAAATGTTACATTTAGTGATTCCTCTACTTTCATGGAGTGTTTGTTAAGTATTATATATGCTTTGCTATTTTGTGAGTATCCTAAAAATATTCCTTCATATGATTTTGGATCAAACTTAGTGAGGTAACCCTTAGTGTTTAGAATATAACATTTACTTCCAAATACCCTAAAGTAGCTTAAGTTTGGTTTTCTACCTCTTAATAGCTCATAAGGAGTTTTCCCTAGAATTCTCTTAATTGATACCCTATTTAAAATATAAGTTGATGTATCTACGGAGTGACACCAAAATTTTTGTGGGATGGATTGTTCATTTAACATAGTTCTACTCATTTCTTGTAGTGACCTATTTTTTCTTTCTACTACGCCATTTGATTGAGGAGTACGAGGAGCGGAGAAATTGTGAGATATTCCATTTAACTCACAATATTTTCCGAATTGTACTTCGTTATCAAATTCCCTACCATGGTCCGTCCTAATGGCAGCTATTGAGCATCCTAATTTATTTTGAATCATTTTACTAAATATTTCGAATTTTTCAAAGGCTTGGGTTTTGTCACTTAAAAACCTAGTCCACGTGTATCGTGAGTAGTCATCTACTATTACTAAGGTATATTTGTTTCCTCCATAGCTCCGCACAGCGGATTGACTGAAAAGATCCATATGTAATAATTCTAGGCACCTAGTAGTAGACACTATATTCTTAGCTTTGTGACTAGCATGAGCTTGTTTTTCAATTTTACATGCATCACAAAAATGCTTATCATATTTTAGATTAGGCAAATTTCTAACTAATTCCTTAGAGGCCAAAGATTTTATTTGTTGCATGTTAGCATGTCCTAATCTCCTATGCCACAATGTAGAGTTTTCATCTAGGGTCGTTAGGCATATCCTATCCCCAGGCTTGTTTCCTAGTTTCATAACATATATGCCACCTTTCCTAATTCCTCTACCTATAATTTTTCCATTCTTAACTATTTCGCTATCCTCTTCGGTAAATGTGACTCTATATTTATTATCACATATTTGTCCTACACTAAGCAAGTTATATGTTAAATTATCTACATGCTCTACATTTTCAATAGTAAGAGAGTCTTGAGAAATCGTACCTTTGCCAATGATTTTTCCACGTAAGTCACTACAAAAAATAACGTTACCTCCATTGTATGCCTTGTATATAGAGAATAGATTGCGGTTCCCCGTCATGTACCTCGAACATCCACTATCTTTGATCCATTCGTCAGGTTCCAAGTCAATTCCTAAACATATTTCGTTGGTTTCTTTTGCCATGAAACACTTTTCGTCTCTTGGCTTTTGAACTTCTTCTTTGTCACTATCACTCCATGTTCCACTAACAAAGGCGCCTTGATTTTCATAACCCGGTGGCTTTAGACATTCGCCAATGAGATGATTTGGACTTCCACATCTAAAGCACTTTCTTTTCCCGTAGTTGTCACTTCTATTTCTTTGGAATGCTTTTCTTTTGTCTCGTGATATTCTAATGAATCTTCCTCGTCTCTTGAAGAACTTCTTGAATTCTCTTACGGCCATTACATATTCTTCGTCTTAACTTTCGTCACTTGAATCATCATCATCACTAGATTCCTTTTTGGCTTTTAGAGCAATGGATTTGGATTGTTCTTTCCTGACTTTGACCGTTTCCGAATCTCTTCTTATGATTTCTTCATGAACCTTCAAGTTGCCAATTAGTTCATATAGTGATAACGTCATCAAGTTCTTTGATTCTTCAATTGCCGTGACCTTAGCTCGCCATTTTGGATGCAATGCCCTAAGAAATTTCCTAACACAATTTTTACTAGAAAATGTCTCATCAAGTGCTTTTAAACTTGTGATAATAGTGTTAAACTTAGCAAAGGCATTATCAATTGATTCCTCTTCCAGAATCGTAAATTGTTCATATTGTTGTACAAGAAGATCTATTTTATTATCTTTGACTTGGCTATTACCTTGGTGAGTAATTAGTAAAGAATCCCAAATTTCTTTGGCGGTTTTACACATAAAAATTCTTTCATATTCGTTGCGTGGTAACGCATTATAAATGACCATTTTAGCCTAATTATTTTTTGCTAATTTCTTTTTCAAATCATCATTTTGTTCTTCAAAAGATACAATTTCATTCATTTTAGTTTCAACATTATATTGAATAGGAGGAAAATCTCCAAAGGTAATAATATGCCAAAGATCAAGATCTTTTGATTTCACATACGTTTCGAATCTATTTTTCTAATATAAAAATCCATCACTTTCAAATAGTGGTGATCTTTGCATAGATTGCCCTTCTAAATATTTTTCAGATTCCATAGATCGTTACAAGTTTTAAAATACAGTATATTTTAAAAAATCTTGCTAGACGTGGCTCTGATACCAATTGTGGAAAACTAGAAGGGGGGTTGAATAGTTTTACGTCTTTTTAATTCGTTGTAAAAGACAATTTTAGTGTTTTCTTAGCTTTTAAAAACTTAGATTCGATAATATGTGATCTCAAGTCTTGTACAATATGAACTATCAATAAGTATTATATAACAATGATAAGTAATGAAATAAGTAAGACATGGAAAGATCGAACCGCGAGACAAGAGATTTATAGTGGTTCGGCTACAAGGACACCTTCCTTGCCCTACTCCACTCCCTGAGCACCTAACTCGAGAGTTTTCTTCACTATATCAACAAGCTCCTTTATGGTGGAGAAAACCTTACACACCAATTTACACACCAAATTTCACACCACAACTTCTTCACACCTAAGTCACAACTTCTTCAAATCAATCTACTTCACAACTAACTACTCCACACCTATCTTCTTCACACCAATATAATTCCTAACTTTTCTTCTTCACACCAAGATACTAACTAATCACACAATCTATATATCTAGCACAACTATCTACAATCAAATCACAACAATCTTCACAAAGAATAATGTAAATAATCTTGATGATGTACCAACAACTTGGATGTGGAGATCACAACAAGTTGTAATACTTCTTGTCTTGGGGGATAGAAGTATTCTTCTCTTGCACTTGAGAGGATGAAGTTTGAATCACTTTGAAACAAAGAATTATACACTTATGATCAAAGGATGAGAGAGTAGAAATATGGATCTAGATCAGAAAGTTTTAGAAGTGCAAAAGGTAAGAAAATTCTGAGGGATGAACCAGTATTTATAGGGGAGAAAAATACTGTTCTGGAGTGTGGCCGGTCCTCTTAATTAATGGCCGGTCCCCTTAATGATTAAGGGGGCTGCCCCTTCAGAACGTTGGTTTTTCTTGTCTTTTAGTGGGGAATATTTTTCTGGATAAAATTTGCCATTTTTTGTTGGAAATTTGAAATCATATATTTATAATGAATTAAACATACTCTTTTAATTCCAAAAGTAATTTTGTAAAAGATATAAGATGTTTAATGCATTTTATAAAAATTCTAGTGATTAGAGAAATTTCCTTTGATCATGAAATGTACTAAACCCTTTGTTTATTCATACTTTAAGTGATATGGAAGGAAAGACAAATATTAAGCACTAAAAACTTGTTTACGTCATAAGTTTTAGATTAATGAGTTTATGCTTTATAATTATCAAAACATAGAGACATAGTTAATATGCTAACAATGTTTTAAGACATTATTTATGTCAACATGGACATGTTTGGATGATGAGGGATCCTTAATTTGGATTCCGTTATTGGTGTCCCTAGTGTCCTTCCTAGGTGTAGTTAACGCTTGGTTGTTGAGGGCTTTCAACAAGTTTTCTATCTTGTTGGTCATCTCCGTTTGTTGTTGGTTGAATTCGGTTTCAAACCTAGCTATGCGAGCTTCTTGAGATGCCATGAACTTTGACATCAATCCTTCAAGATTGTTGGTACTACCATAGTTGTTAGAAGGAGTGTTGTTGAAAGTACTGTTGGAGGGTGGACCGTTTGGTTGATAACGATTAGGCGGATTGGAAGAATTGGGTTGATTTTGTTTCCACCTAAGGTTTGGGTGATTTTTCCAAGAGGGGTTGTATGAATCACCGTAAGGGTTTGGCTCGGGCTTGAAAGTGTACCACTTATCTCCCGCTTCGTCGGTACGCGAGGATGCGTAGTCCGCAAAAGCTGTTCTGGGGAGTTCCACACAATCACAAGTGTCATGGGGACCACTACATAATTCGCATGAAGAAGTGATTTTGTTCACTTGGCTTGAAGTCTTAGGAGCTTCGTAAGATTTCATGAGAAACTTGACTTGGTCCTCAAGTTCCATGATACTACGGTCGGGAATGCTAGAGTTATTCGAAGGCAAAGATATTGCCTTGACTATTTTTTTCAAATCACGGGGATCATTCCAACTTTTGTTGTAATAGAGAGAAAGATCTTCTATGAATTCCCATGATTGTTCCGCACTTAGATCACGTAGCTTACCACCGGCCAATTGGTCAATGGCTCGCCTCGTGGAGAGATCGATATGGTCACAAAAGATTTGGACTTGGAGCCAAAGATCTATGCCATGATGAGGGACTTTTTGGAGTAAGTCCTTGAAAGGTGTCCATGCTTAATAAAGAGATTCATTTTGACATTGTTGGAACATCAAGATTTCATTTCTAAGCTTAGTAGTTCTCCCCGGTGGGAAAAATTGAGCAAGGAAACGAGTGGTGAGATCATCCCATGTGGTGATGGATCCCGCGGGTATATCTCAAGCCATTGACTAGCTTGATCCCGTAGAGAGAATTGGAATAGGCGTAATCGGGTTGTCTCTCTAGTTGCAACATCTAGGTCTATGGAGTCTACGATTTTAAGGAAGTCCTTAAGATGTTGATTTGGATCTTCGGAACGAAGTCCATGGAATGCACATCCGCTTTGCACCAACCGGATGGTGTCGGATCCCAAGGGAGTCACATTGGCTCCGGTGAGCTCAATGGTGTTTTGGTAGCCTTGGTGGCTAGGTCGGGAATACTCTCATAAGGTTCGGGGCCTAAAAAGTTTTAGTGGTGGGTTTTGTTGTGGTGGGATGACGGGTTCAAAGATGTTCCCATCGTCCATGATGTCGGGTGGCGAAGAGTTATGAACAAAGACACAAAGAATTAAGACAGACTAAAGAAAACCTAAAAATAAAAATAAAATCTTACTAGAAAGGAATCTAGCAAGTAGACCTAATAAAAAGAGATTCTAACCTAGACAATAACTATTCCCAGGGCTGCGGCGCCAAAAACTTGGAAGCGTAGGGATTGCACCAGGCTTTACCTCTCGAGGGATCTCGAGAAGCTTACAACCCCCACCAGGCAGTGTACCTGATCGATGTAGTATAGTATAATGACAAGTACCGGGGGATCGATCGTTCAGCTAGGAATAGTGTCGCTAGGATTAGAAAACCTAATTACTAGTTCTAGGGATGAGAGATGATTCTTTCTGTATTTTTATATTTTTATGAAAGCAAGTAAAAATCTCGGGTATTTGAAGGAGGGGCGGAATTAGTTGCTAGTCAACTAACCCAATACTAAAGATGCAATCAAAATAAAATACTAGAAATGAAAATAAAACTAAATTAAACTAAGGTTGTGAGCAATAAGTGGAGAAATGTGTTTACTTAGATTTCACTACTCCCTAGATATCTTTTACACGTTAATTACTTGTTATAGTTGTGTGGATGACGGATTGTATTCCTTAATACCATTCATGGGGTGGCGTACTTAACTCCCCAATCCTATGAGTGCCTACTTCACTCCTATGTCGAGCCGGCTAAGAAGCTCCTAACATGGGATCATTAGAATTTACTCATGCATTAAATACAACCAATAAAACCTAGTACACATCGGTTCATGTTTCCTAAGACGTTCAAGCATGTTACCAATTGGAGATCTGCCAGTTTTCTTAAGCCTAACATTGAAATCATTCATCCAATACAACCATAAACAAGTAATCAACACATAATCAACATCTAGGTTTCATTAGATCTAAGCAAACACAAGATAAATCTAGCCTAGCATGGTGGAATCAAGACAAGCACAAGATATAGACAACCAACACATAGACATATTGATTGAATTAAAAGAACACTTATCTCAATTACACATGTAAGGGTTCAAGGGCTGAAAACCCTTGAAAAACCTGTAAAATTCGTATATGGTTCGGCCTTAGGGTTTCTCTAAAACTTGTTCCTCTCAATGAATGAAAATTAGAAAACTATATATAGAAAATTGAGTCTGACGGCGTCAAGAACAACCTTGTGACGCCGTCATCTCGCCGCCAAAAGAATCCTCGGACTGCCTTGATCTACATCTGACGCTGTCATATATTAAGTTTTTCCAGGCCGTCACACATTTAACTCTTGACGCTCTTCCTTGTGACGCCTTCATTTCTGTACCGGGCCGTCATGATTTTTACTCTTGACGCCGTCAACTTGTTACTCTTGACGCCGTCACACACTGTTCCCAGCTTGGAAAATTAAATCTTTGGCGTTTTCTTCACTTTTATACTCCAAAAACGTCCGAATTGCTTCATTTTTCTATATTTCACTCCCAAAGTACCTAAAATCACAAAAGGAACGATTTATGGCAATATTTGATCAAATAAATTCAATTCCGGGCTTAAATGACCCCCTAAAAGTGGTTTATTTTTTGCCTCATCATATACCCTTACACTTGAGATTTGCTTGTCCTCAAGCAAATGCGCTTTTATTCTACTCAAAATACAAGTTAGGGGTCATTTAACACTAATATAAAAGTAATTACAACAAATAATTGTTCCACTAAAGACCAAAGACAAGCACGGAGGTCATATACTATCACCTCACAAATAGTGTTTAGATACTCACATCTCTCGGGTGTAATAAAGTATAAATTACAATATGGAAACGGAAGATATCTCTCACTACCTGTCATAGCAAAATAGATTACCATAGGCTTGGGAAAGGATCAAACCTCCACCACATGGCGTAAGAACCTAGGATAAACTATCAAAGAGGTCTTTTAAAGGGTTGTAACGTTAGGTGTAGGGATATGAAATACACGGTTTTGTTGGATATAGGCAGTCTTTACTGGTGGCGAGTTAACAGTCTTGGTTAATTATATGTACAATATGGCATTGCTAAGCCAAGACTAGAATCGACTTAAGCTAATAAATGAAAAATAACAAAAACATAAAATGAACATAGAATGAAAAGGGATGGTAGTCCGTATGTTTTTTTCTCTTTTCTTTTTCTTGATTTTTTCGATTTTTTTTTCATACACTCTTACCCTACCATCCAAAATAATACATCATAGGGAATGTAAATTCCCCTTACACTTGAATTTTTACATACTTTACAATAAACTAATCTAATGACTCGAATTAAGAAAAATCAAAACACTTGGAGTACTTTTAAGATTAACGCACATATGGGGGTAATAAATGATGTTCTTCCCCATTACTCCATAAAATAAGTACTTTACCCATGAGTCTCAATCGTCCCAAAACAATATGTACAAGGATATGACTCGACTTAGCAACCATGTAATCAATTAGATAATTAACTTAGGGTTTAACAAATAACAATAATGCACTAAAGATGAGTGCATACACGGAAGGCTAAGGTGATTTGGGTGTACATTTAAGTGGGGTGTAACAAATTCTTCCTTTAAGTAAAATGCTTAAAGTTAGAAACGAAAAGATAGGCTCGGATGGGTGTACTAGGGGTTTCGTGTACTAAAAATGTGTACAACGCTAAGGTGTGGGAAAAATTAGTTGTTGAACTATAGAACCTTGATAGATCTTCTTGAGCACTCTAGAATCGTTAGTAATGTCACTGTAATCAATAACACACTAATAGACAATCTCTGTAACTTGTATTTATAAAGCGGAAACAAAACACAAGCTTGATACTAAGAACTCTTGATCCTCTATGGATCTTTTTAATTATAATAAGAGTATTCACTAAAAGTTATTCAATACATAATCGTGTGTTCCTTTTATACACAAAGAACCCTAAACCGTTTCACAAGAAACGTATATTCTAAAACTTCTAAAAGATATGCATTATCACTTCCTAAATAAACTCATGCATATCCAAACTACATTACATAAAATACGAAAATACTATTTCCGCAGAAACTAATAATGCTGAAACTATGTCTTCAGCAGATATACTGCTTCAGCAGGAACTAACTCTTCAGTAGTATCCTTCAGCAGAAACAGCAGCAGAATTCTTACTTCACAGAATTCCCAACAATCCTCCCCTAATCTTGAATTTGACCTGGTTAAGTTCAAGATTCTTGATAGATCTTCAAAATAACATACCAAGAGGATTGTAATAAGATAGCACCAGCAAAGAATCATCTTCAGGAGAATCTCTATGATCAGCAAATACTTGAAAGCTCCATTCTTTGCAGCAACAAATGACCAAATGTACATCAAAACAAATAAGTTTCATACTATTCTCATCACTTCCAGGTGTGTTAACTCCTGTGAGAGGTGAATCATTGAAAATAATGGATTTGATGTCTCTTTACCAATAGCCATCACTACTGGAGTAGCCAAGTGTTCTAAGGTACACTGATAACCACATGATTTTTAGCAAATCATCAGCTATAAACGGATTTGAGATGACTTTACCTGTAGCCGTTTGCTCAGGACTAGCCAATTATTTTGATGAAAATCATCTTGGTTAACTGATTACCAAATATGGTTTTCCACTGCCTTTACCACAAACCATATACATGTGGGCTAGCCAATTATTTGGAATCCAGAAAGGAAAAATCCATGGTCAATTGACAACCATTTCAACTACTCAGCAATAAAGCATGGGTGAGTTGAAAACCCTATGGTTTTGAGCAAACTATTACAGCTATCAACAGATTTGATGTGGCTTTACCAAAGCTGTCCCCTTTGGACTAGCCAACTTTATGATGGAATAGTCAACATCAGGTAAGTTGATAACCAAACCTGCATACAAATACTATACAACAAGATGTTAATTTTTTTTTTTTTTTTAATTAAACTAAAATAAAACAAATATACAATATGATATCCCTAATCAGATGCTGCTCTGGAAGTCTTAATCCTTTGTTTGAAAACCTTCACCAAAGATTCAGCAAACAATCTTGTATTTCCAGCTGGATCAGGAGGAATTCCCAACTTCTGTTGTAACATTTTCTCCATCAGAGATACCTTCAGAGGATACCTTTTGGTAAGATCCATAATAAGCCTAAGACTAGTGGTAGTTTCCAATACATGAACATAAGGCATAGGATAGAACTTCCAACTCTGAACTTTCCATCTCTGATTGTTCTTCCATATATCATAGCTTGCACCAATGGGAGTAGAAGAATCAAAAAACACTTGAAGATCACCCAACAAATACAATCCAGACCCTTCAGGAGTATGAGTTGCATAGTACTGAATAACCAACTCATATAGAGTGACTAAATCCTGATGATTCACAAGATGAAGAATCTGTTGAAGAAATGTAAAGGATATGAAAGTTTTATTCAATCTATAAATGGTATTCACTTGACCATCTTTACTTAACTCCCAATGAACCAAAACATCTCTAGTTCCTTCAGGCCAATCATCAGAGGATCCATCCCTTATAAAAGAAGCATCAGAAGCATTCACATTGATTAAAGTTTGTTTTGAATATGAAGATCTTACTTTAGCCATTCTCTTGCCTCTTCTTCCAGGAACATAAATAGCATCATGTGCTGCTTCAGCAGAATCACCTTCTGCAGCATCAGTTTCCACTGATGGAGTATCCAATTGTTCATCAGTAGAATCTTGAGAAGATTCAAGTGCAGCAGAGGCATATTGTTCATCCATAGCCTTCCTTATTTGTTTGTTTCTAACAGCTTGAATTTCAACTTCTCTTACCTTCAGTTCATGAAATCTTGCAAGCTCAGCTTTTTGTTCAACTTCTTGTTCCTCAGCCAACCTCCTAGTAGTCTCTTCACCCAATCTTTCCTGCTCCAATTGTCTCCTAGTTCTCTTTCTAGTTGGAGGATCTGATGTCATCACTTTTGCTTTACCTTTATCCACACAAGAGGAAGCAGCAGAATGTGGTACATCAGCAAAAGGATGAGGTAAAGATACCTTTTCAGCAACAATAGGAACATTAACAATTGAAACAGCATCAGCATTAAGGAGAGGAATATTCTTGGAAGCACCCATTCCAGCCTGTTCATTTCTAGTCTTGATTCTGTTATAAATCTCAACCAGTTTTTCATATGGAAGTCCCCACACTTTTGTTTTAGACCAAGCAGAATTAAATAATGAGCTGCTTTGACTTCTCACATATGTTCTCATATAATCTCTCTGCTGTGCTTGAGTCATAGGTTTATCTCTTTTAGCTTTGGCTTTTAACTCATCTGCTACCTTCTTCCGCATCTTTAACACTTTCACAATCTTAGAATCATAGTCTTTCTCCTCTACCCTTTTACCAATAATATCAGCAGCTACATCAGGATTATCAAGCATTAGTTATCCAATCTGCTGCCAATCTGACTCATCAAACTCTAGAACAGCTGCATCCAATTCCCTTTGTCTTTCAATGGGTAAGGTAGAAACATATCTTTGAGTGACTGTATCTAATTCTGCATCAAACTTGGCTTGTTCTTCCTCAGCTAGATTAGCACTCTTCTTATAATCTTCCCATTCTTGAAATAGTTTTTCTTGTCCAGCTCTGTCTACAGCTGTTACAAGCTCATCCAAATCATCATGAGGGACATTATCTACAGCAATATCATCATGAGAAACATTCACATCTGCCATAGGTTCATCATGTACATCTTGAACCTTTCTATCATGAGAAACTTGTTGATTCTCAGATGAATGATGAACAGGAGAATTCAAATATTCTTTTCCTACTACAAAGTATACTTCTCCTGATGTATTTCCTTTATCAGCAGATTGATCAGCAGCAACTCCACTTATTGATTATTTCTCCTGAAGTATATCCACAGCTTCAGTCATCAGCACATCATCATCACCACCAGTCACTTTTGAAGTTTCAGCAGCTTTCCTTGCCAAATAATGTCTTGTACTTCTTCTTCTGTGGACTAGTATCTTTGGTTTAGATTGAGATACTTCAGCAACTTTAGGAGGAACAACATGAGACTGTCTAGCAACTTCTGCTAGAATCTCAAGAGAATCCAAATTTACCTCCTTTGCAACTTCAGCATAATCCAATCCATCCTTACTTTGCTTCTGCTTACTCAGCTGTGCCTCCAAATCTTGAACCTTGCTTTTCAAACTTTTAATTTCATCACCAAGAGTAGTCTTGGTCTCAACAAGCTCTTTCTGGAGATTTTCAGTCATTTTCATGTACCTACTAAGGGAATCATATACAAAAGTGAGAGTAATAGGGTCCTCTGCTCTACCAGCAGATTGCTCAGTGGTATGTGGAGCTTCATTGAACCCAGCAGGAGAAACAGACTCAAGTACAACATTAGGAGAACCTTTATTAATTTGCTCTCCGAAAGGACTGGTTGAAGGTAGTCTAGTATGCTCAGGTTCAAGAGTCTGAAAGTTATCTTCAAACTCATGAATTTGCTCATCTGGAGCATCCTGAGTTGGTGAAATGGTAGGACTAGGTGACATATGTACAGGGGTAGGTGGTGGTAAGTCAGTAAAATCAGGTAATGGTTCAGCAGTTGTAGCTGGCTCTTCCTGCATTACCACTGAAGGATTACCATCAGCAGCAACACCAGAAGATGATGGATTACCATCACCAGCAGCATTAGGAGCAGGCATATTACCAGCATCATCACCCTCAACTACATTGCCATGAGGCAACATAGCTTCTAACATTGGGTGATGTTCCCCAGTATAATTAGTTTTCATTGAGGCAAACAACTTGGAACCTAGACTTTTAATAGGTATATGGGTTCTATCTTCAGTGGTTATGTCTAAAATTATTTGAAAGAATCTAGGGTACATTAAGAACTTATGTTGTTGCTTATCTATATTTTCTAGCATATTATCAAAAATAAACTTAGAAAAATTATAAGTTTGACCCTTAGAAAGACAAACAATACCACAACCCAATTGCAGAGAGAACTGGTTCCATCCACCACACTTGTTGCTGATACATTGAAGTAGCAGATGCACCAAATACCTCCACTTAGGACAAAATTGATTTTTGTGCCACTTGGATGTATCAGTACTTTGATATCCAGCTTCTCTTAGCCCAGCAAGAATCTCTGCAGTGTTGGAATGATACACACCATTTTCATCATCCAACTGAAGCTTTGTCCTAATCAACCCTTCTGTCACCACATACTCTACACCATCTATTTCAGCTACAATCTCTATAGCAGATCTCTTAGCAGCAGATGCCCAAAATTGCTTCACCAAGGATTCACACACCAAATTGGGACTACAAGTCAGAGCATAATGAATCTTCGACCTTTGTAGAAACTCCACCATTAAATCGAATTCTTCATGTCCCTTTGCCTTTTTCAGAATAGCATACTTGTTATGGTCGCCTTTCAATTCGAGTTGTGCCATTGGAATAATCGTGCGTGAGACAGTTATGAATTACACAGAAAATAATGGGTTTAAAAGGAGTGATAAGCGAATAATTTTATTTAGGAAGAGATATGCAAAGTGGGTTAAATTTGGAAGTTCCCCAATCGTGGTCAAAATTATCGGAACAACTTATTGACCAAGTCTGACAAGTAGTTTAAAAACTTCCAATTTGAAAATTTACCCTTCAGCAGAAATGAAAGTCAAATCTGTTGAAGCATGGTCAACATCAGCAGAATCAACCAAAAGTAAAAATATCTTCGGTCAATATCTTGGTTTTACTGTGCCACCCAACTCGCATTAATTATCGTAACTCCTAAACTTGGCTTATTTAATCACCCCCAAATCACATCTCAGTCACCAATTTACCCCAAATCATCTTACAAACCCTAATTTTCTAATTAACCCCAATTCTTGACCAAAACCATGTCATCACACCCAGAAATCTCAGATCCAAATTCCTCTTCTCCATCAGCAGAAGAAGATTTACCACCATATCCATGGGAGCTTGATGGTTCTGACTTTGAAAGAGCACTGGAAAAACGATGGGATGCACAAGAAAGACAATGGAATGCTCATAGGAAGGGTGAACCAAGCAATGTACCCATTCCTGCTGAGAGAGAGCTTGTCTCTCCCTTCATCTATACCTCTGATGAAGACTCTTCAGAGGAAGAAAATGAAGATCCAACCTTTCTTCCTCCTTCCACACCAGAGAGATCCCAACCAACATCAAGTAAGAGGGATCCATCTCTTCCAACATCACAAAATTTGATGTTGGATCTTCCTGCTCCAGGACTTGGTCTTCCACATCAAGAACATATTGGACAGAGCAAGAAGGCTGAGATCATACGTAAGGGAAAGGAGAAGCTGAAGTAGTTGATTGAGGAATGTTGCCATGGAATAAAGTTCTTGAGTATTTTCTTGACTTTGATTCATGAGCATCTTCACAGTCTTCCTTCTCTTCTTTTTCCATTTTCATCTTTAGCTTCATCATTGTACTTGTCATAGCCTCAAGTATTTTGTAATAAGTGATAGAAACTAGTAGTACTTAATTAGCCAAATGTTTAGAAATGATCATTGTAATTCAGTTGAAACTGTGAATGTAAGCTGTAACTTGTTTCTATGAATGAATGAAAAGATCTTCTTAATTTATCAACTTTGTAAGATCTTCAGCATAATCGACTTATCAGTAGAAACCATGTTTCAGCATTTTTGACCATATTTCTTTGACTTCTGCTCTTGGTGACTTTAACATGAAACTTACATTCTCAGACCATCTGCAAAACAGACATAAAACAAGCACATACACCAAACAACTTGCAAAACTGTTAATGGGTTAGTGTTAAAACTCAGAAATTATACAACTTATACAAATCTACAAAGTTTACACTCACAATCCTCCCCTGAGGCATATGCCTCCCCTGAGGCTTATGCCTCCCCTTAAACTTTGCAGTTAAGGGTTAAGCATTCCAATATGGACCACCAAATATTGAAACCTTGGTCCATCAAATGCTTTAGTTAACAAATCTGCCACATTTTCATCTGTGTGAATTTTGACCACTTTAACCAAATGTTTTTCATAAGCATCCCTTATAAAGTGGTGCCTGATTTCAATATGTTTGGTTCTATTATGAAAAACTGGATTTTTAACAATACAAATGGTACTTTGATTGTCAATGAAAATGGTAGTATTCATAAAGTTATACCCATAATCCAGCAAGTGATTCTGAATCCATAGAACCTGTCCACAACAATTGGCAGTAGCAACATACTCTGCTTCAGTAGTAGAGGTAGCAACAATGGTCTGTTTCTTGCATTGCCAAGAAATCAGTCGTCTGCCAAGGAATTGGCAACCTCCAGTTGTGGATCTTCTATCCAAATTTGCACCAGCATAGTCACTATCACTATAAGCTGCTAGCTGAAATGGAGACTCTTTGGGATACCAAAGACCTAATTTGGGTTGGCCTTTTAGGTACTTAAAAATCTTTTTAACAGCATTCATATGAGATGTAAGTGGAGTGACTTGGTGCCTTGAACATGCACTCACAGCAAATGTAATATCAGGTCTTGAGGCAGTCAAATACATCAATGAACCAATCATGGACCTGTATAAATGAACATTCACATGTAGATCAGGATCAAGATTGTTCTTTGGTTTGGGAGCCTCATATGGAGTAGTGGCAGTCCTAACATTCTCCATAGCAAACTTGGACAACATATCTTTTACATATTTCTCCTGATGTATGAAAATACCATCAGGTTTCTGCTGAACCTGTAAACCCAAAAAAGAAAGTGAGTTCTCCCATGGCACTCATTTGAAATTCTCCCTTCATCAAATCCTCAAACTCTCTACACCATGCTTCTTTGGTTGAACCAAAGATAATATCATCCACATACACCTGCACAAGAATAATATCCCTAGAATCTTTCTTGAGGAATAAAGTCTTGTCAATGGCACCTCTTCTGTAGCCATTATTCAGCAGAAATGTGGAGAGTCTAGCATACCAAGCTCTGGGAGCTTGATGAAGTCCATAGAGAGCTTTGACAACTTTGTACACATACTCAGGATGATCAGGGTCTTCAAATCCCTTGGGTTGAGTCACATAAACCTCCTCTTCAATCTCACCATATAAGAAAGCACCTTTAACATCCATCTGATAAACAATAAAGCCCATATAAGAGGCATAGGCCAAAAATATCCAAATTGCTTCAACTCTGGCCACTGGTGCAAAGACCTCATCATAGTCAATGCCTTCCTCTTGTCTAAACCCTTGAGCCACTAGTCTTGCTTTGTTCTTCACCACAATACCCCTGGCATCTCTTTTATTCTTCAGAATCCATTTTGTCCCAATGGCATATTTACCATCAGGAAGAGGAACCAAAATCCAAACCTGCTGATTCTTAAATTGCAGCATCTCTTCTTGCCTTGCCTCCAGCCAACTTGAATCATCCAGTGCTTGAGGAACACTAGTTGGTTCTATCTGAGAAAGAAAGCATGCAAACAGACAATGTTTGAAGTCTGTGTGATTGTTCCTCTTTTGATTGTAGACATAAGAGATGAAAGCAACTTCACCATATTTTGTATTCTTTATAGTGCTTCTTGTTCTAACAGGGTCTTTAGGATCTCCAATAATCTTTGATAGGGGATGAGCATTATGAATCCTTTTTGTAGCTGTAGGTGGAACTTCAATTGTGGCATCAAGGTTGTTGACTGTAGGCCCAAACTCAGTATCATAAGAAGCTGTGTGAAACAAGCCAGGCTTTGGCTGATAATTCCCAAGATCAGAAGGACTTGGAAATCTTGTAAAGGGCTTATCAAAATCTACAGAGACTTCAGTAGAGATGGAAGAGTGAGCATCAGTAGAATCAACATCTGTGACCTTAGCAGTGGGAACAGGTGTGCCTTCAGCAGAATCATCAGCAGAATCCTTGTTACCACTGACTGCTTGTGCTGATTGATGTAGGATAGCTTCAGTCTCTTGTGTAACCTTTTCATGGAGTTTCTGAGCTTCCTTAGTAGCAACATGTTCTTGCTTCTTCAGTCTTGCAAGATCCTCTGCATAATGTGACTCATCATCTTGTTCAGCAGCAGAGTGATTACCTACAAAATGGTTAGGTGGAAAAGATGGTACAACAAAAGTATTCTCTTTTGGCTCAGATTCACAGTCTGAGTCATCATCCATGGAACCTGCAGGGTTAGAGTTTGGATCTTTGGTACCTGCATTAGGATTAGAAGCATGTCTAGAAGAACCCAAATAGTCAGTCAAATAATCTAGGTCAAAATACCAAGAATGGCCTTGTCCCTGAATATTTGGCTGATCTTCAAGAAATCTTAGATTAAGGGTCTCTTCTATCCTTTTGGCATTCAGATTATAAACCTTATAGGCCTTGCTATGAGCTGAATAGCCTACAATGTATCCCTCATCAGCTTTCCCATCAAATTTACCCAGTATATCAGCAGTATTCAAAATGGTAACTTTGCATCCAAAAGGTTTAAGGTAATGTATGTCTGGAACTTTCCCAGTGAGAAGTTCATAAGGTGTCTTGACATGAAGTCTAGTGATGGATACCCTGTTCAATACATAGCAAGCAGTACTTACTGCTTTAGTCCAAAACATTGTGGGTAGTTTGGAGTCTGCAAGCATTGATCTGGCAGCCTCAATGAGGGTTCTATTTTTCCTTTCAGCAACCCCATTTTGTTGTGGGGTCCTTGGAGTACTATAGTCCCTTCTAATACCCTTAGACTTACAGAATTCTATGAAGACAACATTTTTGAATTTTGTCCCATTGTCACACCTAATTCCTTTAACCTTTTTATTTAGCTGGTTTTCAACTAATATAATGAATTCTTTCAAAATAGGAGTTGTTTCATCTTTAGTTTTTAGAAAGAATACCCAGCAAAACCTGCTATAATCATCAGTGATGACCAGGCAGAAGTACTTGTGATCAATACTTGATAGGAGTTGGACCAAAGAGATCCATGTGCAGCAACTGAAGTGGTTCAGAAATGTTGCTCACAGCTTTGACTGCTTTGTATGAGGCTCTGTGTTGCTTTCCCTTATTGCAAGCAATACAATTGTGTTCATTGGTGAAGAGTTTAGAAGGAAGGCCCTGAACAAGACCAAGTTTAGACAACTGGTTGATAGTCTTGTAATTCACATGAGCCATTCTCCTATGCCATTTGGTAGATTCATCCAGGGAAGCTTTGGCCACCAAACATGTTAGATCACCTTCTGGCTTGACATCATTCAGATTGAAAGTGTACAAGTTGAAGGTCCTTGGAACTCTCAGCAAGACAGTTGTGTCTTCTGGAAGTTTGAAGTCCTTGGAAAGTACAAGACACTCATCTTCAGAGAAGAAAACCTTATTCTTAGTGTCACAAATTTGTGATACTGAGAATAGATTAAAATGCTCCAGTTCCTTCACATAATAAACATTTTCAAAGTCTAACAAGGGTGTCTTAATTGTTCCTTTCCCCGTAATTTTGCCATCTCCACCACCAAAGGTTACAGTGCCTCCTCCTTCTATGGGCTCAAAGTCATGCATCTTGTCCTTGTTCCCTGACATACTTCTAGAACAACCACTATCAACAATACCTACTTCTGTACTTTTCAAAGGATATTCCTACAATAACAACAAAAATTATACAAAATTAGTACACATTGGAGACTCAAGTCATTGCTGACTTGAGCCTGCCTTGTGGATCATTAGTAATAGGCCATGTAGATGTTTTAGATCCACCATTGTTCTTGGGCCTGTATTGCATATTGGGTCCCTTATTTGTCCAAGAACAACCTGCTGAGGGCTTCACAGCAGTATTCCCATACCCACCACCATAATACATTGAGTCAAAGTAATTAGGCCAATAACCATTAGAAAAGAAAGAACTAGTGGGTCGAACATATGGTCTAGTACTGGTTCTTCTCCATGAAGAATGTGATTCAGCAGAATTGGGTTTCTGCTGATGTGGAACAAAAGATGGTATTTCACTAACATTCTTCCACATTTACCTAGGTTTCCTTTGACTAACACATTCACCCATTCTTTGCTCATGAAATGTACAATCCTTAATCAAGTGATATTTACTTCCACACACAAAACACTTCTTCTTTTTAGAAGATTTATTTAAACCAAAAGAAGTTCCATAACATAAAAAAGTATTCAAATCACCATGATAAACAGAATTGTTTTTAACATAACCAAAAGTATTATTGTGCAAAGAATTTAAAAACAAGTATTCAGTAGAAACTGTCTTTTTATCAGCAGCAACTCTAGAAGGCTTGTTGGGAGACTTGGGTGATGTCTTTGGTATGGTCTTGGGAGAGGTCTTGGGAGTGGTCTTGGGCATGTCAGACTTCTCACTTGAATCACAGCTAGCAAATGAGGTAGACCCTTCATCAGAAGACTTGTCACTGTCACAACAAGAGACAAAGTCATAAGTTTTCATAAGAGGGTCTGACAAGTCAATTGACTTTTTTCCGTAGAGATGGTGTGATCCATCAAAGTCACTAGGTATGGATAGGTCTATAGGCATGTGTTCCCCTCTTATAGGTCCAGGGACAGCATTCATCCCCCCTTCCTTAACATATTTAACGGGTGTTTGATAAGCTAAGGCTGGTTCAGGGTCAAAAACACTAGACATATCAGGATATATTAACTCTTCAGGGTCTATATATTTCTCATATCCTAATGCTCTTCTAGACCTAACAGATTGGCGACCATCATTTAATTTACTCAAATTAGATGCCCCTTCCTGCCATTTCATACGACCAGCTATCTCTTTATTTAATTTAGCTTGTAATTCTTGTTTTTCCTTTTCTAAGTCAGACTTTTCCTTTTCAGTACGTCTTAAGTCTATCTTAGCAATTTCTAACTCACTCTCTAGTACTCTTATCTTTTCATCATATTTAACTTGATTCTTTTGAAACCATACTTTTTGTTTCTCTAAAGTTTTTAAAGCCATTTTATAAGATCTAATTCAACATAACACTCATTGTATTTTGGTTTCAATTCATCAAGTTCTTGTTTAAGCTCATTGTATCTTACACTACATCCAAACACACAGTTGTGTACCTGAGAGATTCCAATCAAGGAGACTTGCTCCCTCTTGTCTTCTGAAGGTGAGTATGCTAGCAGATTCACTTGTGAAGAAGTAGAAGCTTCCTCTCCAGCAGGTTCATGGTCAGCCCAATCAATTTGGTGATCCAGAGTCACCATAGCCTTTGGAGGTACAGTCTTGGTATTCCCTGCTTCCACTGGATAAGAGCCATATCTAACTTCATCTCCAGCCCTTCTCTCCTTGCATTCTCTTGAAAAATGTCCCACTTGACCATAAGTGTAGCATTTAACCTTCCTTCTATCAAACCTTGCTGCTTCTCTTCCATTAAAGCCAAACTTCCTTCCAGACTTGGCTTCAAACCTCTTAATGTTCATGGAGATCATTGCAAGCTCCCATTTCAAGTGCATCTCCTCCATCTCCAATGGATCCACCTGTTCAAAATCCTCATAAGCAAGAAACTGCTGATGTTCATATTCAGCCACAAATGAATGGATAATATCCTCCAACACACTACTAGATTTTGATTTAGGAGCATATTGAGTATGGGTTTGAGAAGATGCTCCTGATGAATATGAACTTGAGGCTTGATGCACATGTTTTGTAGAGGCACCAACAAATGCAGAATGAGTGGATGGACGAATGGGACTTCTAACATCAGGCTCAAGTTATTTAAGCCTATTGTAGAGGTCATCAAAGGACATCATGTCCAACCCACCTTTGGTCTTGAGAGCAATACAAACTTGTAACCAAGATGGAGGCAGAGATCTCAGAAATTTAGCATTACAGTCCTCATTATCGGGTCTAGCCTTCAATTGATTAAGTTGACTTAATATTCGATGAAACCTGTCATAACCCTTATGTATTCCCTCTTCTTCAGATATCTGAAATTCTTGGAACTTTTGCTTTAGCATAGACTTCTGCAACCTTCTTGATTCATCATTCCCACCAAATCTTGCTTTTATAGCCATCCAAATGTCCTTGGCATCCTCCATAAAGTGGAAGTCACCCATGTGGTCATCTGGAATAGCTTGGAGCAAAATTGTTCTGACTTTACTCTCCCTTTGCACAGCCAGAATCTCTTCAGCAGTTTTGGGACCTACAATAGTAACAACTCCATCGGCATCTGTAACATGCTTCTTCAAACTATTCCCCCTTTTGACAATCTCCCACAGATTCCAATCAATGTTTGTGATCCAGTTCTGCATCTTCATGGACCACAGATGATATTCTTCTGCATTCTTCAAGTATGGAAACTTAGCATTACTGTTGGAGAGGTTGAGTTGTTGAAGAGAAGTGGTGTTAATGTTATGGGTTGTATCAACATCATCATCAGATCCAGGCATGTTTATAGATTTGTTTGGATTCTTAAGGTGTAAGATGTGTGTTTCTTAGTATGACAGAGACTCTCTCGAGGCTCTGATACCACTTGTTGAACTATAGGACCTTGATAGATCTTCTTGAGCACTCTAGAATCGTTAGTAATGTCACTGTAATCAATAACACACTAATAGACAATCTCTGTAACTTGTATTTATAAAGCGGAAACAAAACACAAGCTTGATACTAAGAACTCTTGATCCTCTATGGATCTTTTTAATTATAATAAGAGTATTCACTAAAAGTTATTCAATACATAATCGTGTGTTCCTTTTATACACAAGGAACCCTAAACCGTTTCACAAGAAACGTATATTCTAAAACTTCTAAAAGATATGCATTATCACTTCCTAAATAAACTCATGCATATCCAAACTACATTACATAAAATACGGAAATACTATATCCGCAGAAACTAATAATGCTGAAACTATGTCTTCAGCAGATATACTGCTTTAGCAGGAACTAACTCTTCAGCAGTATCCTTCAGCAGAAACAGCAGCAGAATTCTTACTTCACAGAATTCCCAACATTAGTTGACTTAACTAGCCAAGTAATATGACTTAAATGGTCAAGTAATTATGATACGGGTTTAACACAAGGGTGATCCTAATGCCTCTTATCATGTAGTAAATCCTACTACACGAATGTAGACTCACTAGCCGTCTCGGGATGCATCACTAACGCAAGTTCTAGAATCTAAATGCTACCGGTACACTCATAAGCACTAATAGGAAATGCTTTTCCTATCAAATCTAAAGTCGAACCTCACATATTTGGGTGGAAAATTTTTCTGAAAGTAAGGTTATGTGCTATTCATACAATCTCCTATCCATGAGACGCTTGCTATGGCTAAAGTTTCACTCCTAGATGTTGTAAAAAATTTTAAATTTGGCGCTAAAATTGCACTAACAAGTATTTCTCATAGTTTTATTACACATCTACCATTAAACAAACAAACTCAAGCGAAAGTGTATCTGTAATGTATCATCATTTTACCCTCCCCTTACACTTAGGATGAACATTGTCCCCAATGTTCAAGTAAAGAATGTAAAAGTGAAATAAGTAAAAAGAATGAAATCAAACACTCCCCTGATTCGCTCGGTATGGATAATAAGGTGGCCAAGTTAGATCTTCCTCCAAGAAAATGAACAATCAAAGCTTCCCTTCCAGAATATAAATCATCTTCTTGTCAAACATAACCTGTAAATCCTGAGAAAACAAACAAGACAACCTCGCATAAAATCGGCGGCAATCTACATAAGTTACTAAATCCTAGAAAACAAAATAAGATATAATGCTTGTGGAATGAAGTTTGCAGATTTCCTGGAGATTATAAAACTTAATAATTCAACAAAAACTTTAAAACTCCGTTAGAAAAATAAAACCGGTAAAATTTCCAGATTTTTACACTTGACGCCGTCAAGAGTAAACTCGTGACGCCGTCAGAAGTGACCTACAGAAATTCTTATGTTAAGCTTCCGGAAAATTTCTAGAAAAACTTGGTCCTACTTCCTGGAAAATCCTGCAAAACTTCATTATGACTCAATACAAGCATTTGACTCTAATAAATACGAACATACATGTTCATTTAATATTGTGGAGAATCATGATCAGTTTGTTTCTTAAAAACATATTTGGGGTTTCCCCTTACACTTATCTTTTGCAAAAATACCTTTAGGTGGAGTTAAGACTAGGCCAAAACAACAAAGTAAAGTATTTCCACTTTTTTAGTTTTGAAACATGATTTACCAATAATAAAAATAAAGCATGCATAAGGAAGCAAATAACAAACAAACAAAATAAAATCACACAAAGCATGGGTTGCCACCCAAGAAGGGATTTTCTTTATTTACGAGTCTTGTAGCTAGACTCAAGGTCATGGGTTACTACGTGACCTCATCATTGGTTTCACTCTCTAGGTCGTCTTCTAAACCAGTTTTGTATTCCGGACCTAGTTGCAAGCATTCTTTGTAGAAACCAAGCATCCTATTCTTCACATACTCTACTCCTCTACGTCTATCCTCATCATTCCTATAATAAGCCGCTTGCTTGTGTTCCTTTTCTAAATTAGAGAGGAGGCGGTATTGCACAATCTTGTAGGGCATTGGGTAGGCAATCTCATCATTCTCTTCCTTGAATCTAACTATCCCTAGAGTCGGATCATAACTCATCCTAGTGGCCTCAACAAATGGTTTTCCAAATATTATTTGGCTTAGGCAATCATCTATCACCGGACGACTATCTTCTACTATCATAAAATCGATCTCATTAATGAAATTGCCTATAATCACATGCAATCCCTTCACTCTTCCTACAAAATTACTTATCAGATTCTTATTGGGCATCATCCTAAAATCAAGTTGCTTCTTCATCACCCAATTGTAATAAGTCCTAGTCATGATGTTTACAGGAGATCTAGGATCGATATAAGCTTTCTATATGTGCATATGCCCGATGTTGCATGGTATGTTGATGTTAGAAGGGTCTCCCATTTTGATAAGGGGTGTGCCAAGGATATATGGTCTCTCGGGACTATCGAATAAATCCTTATGGTATTCCCGTTCTTCCTTGGTGGGCAACTTATCAAAGTACTTCTCTATAGTTTCTACTTCCTCTAACCCCTTTTCCTTATTAACCTCAACTTCCCTGCTTTCATCCCTAGTTTCAGTTTCTACTCCAACTTCATCCTTGTCACTTTCTTCTACCTCCTTATCTATTGGCTTAATGGTGACAACATTGACAAAGTGGACTGTGGAAAACTAGAAGGGGGGTTGAATAGTTTTACGTCTTTTTAATTCGTTGTAAAAGACAGTTTTAGTGTTTTCTTAGCTTTTAAAAACTTAGATTCTATAATATGTGATCTCATGTCTTGTACAATATGAACAACTATCAATAAGTAATATATAACAATGATAAGTAATGAAATAAGTAAGAGATGGAAAGATCGAACCGCGAGACAAGAGATTTATAGTGGTTCGGCTACAAGGACACCTTCCTTGCCCTACTCCACTCCCCGAGCACCTAACTCGAGAGTTTTCTTCACTATATCAACAAGCTCCCTTATGGCGGAGAAAACCTTACACAGCAATTTACACACCAATTTACACACCAAATTTCACACCACAACTTCTTCACACCTAAGTCACAACTTCTTCAAATCAATCTACTTCACAACTAACTACTCCACACCTATCTTCTTCACACCAATATAGTTCCTAACTTTTCTTCTTCACACCAAGCTACTAACTAATCACACAATCTATATATCTAGCACAACTATCTACACTCAAATATTCACAACAATCTTCACAAAGAATAATGTAAATAATCTTGATGATGTACCAACAACTTGGATGTGGAGATCACAACAAGTTGTAATACTTCTTGTCTTGGGGGATAGAAGTATTCTTCTCTTGCACTTGAGAGGATGAAGTTTGAATCACTTTGAAACAAAGAATTATACACTTATGATCAAAGGATGAGAGAGTAGAAATATGGATCTAGATCAAAAAGTTTTAGAAGTGCAAAAGGTAAGAAAATTCTGAGGGATGAACCAGTATTTATAGGGGAGAAAAATACTGTTCAGGAGCGTGGCTGGTCCATTTAATTAATGGCCGGTCCCCTTAATGATTAAGGGGGCCGCCCCTTCAGAACGTTGGTTTTTCTTGTCTTTTAGTGGAGAATATTTTTCTGGATAAAATTTGCCATTTTTGGTTGGAAATTTGAAATCATATATTTATAATGAATTAAACATACTCTTTTAATTCCAAAAGTAATTTTGTAAAAGATATAAGATGTTTAATGCATTTTATAAAAATTATAGTGATTAGAGAAATTTCCTTTGATCATGAAATGTAATAAACCCTTTGTTTATTCATACCTTAAGTGATATGGAAGCAAAGACAAATATTAAGCACTAAAAACTTGTTTACGTCATAAGTTTTAGATTAATGAGTTTATGCTTTGTAATTTTCAAAACATAGAGACATTGTTAATATGCTAACAATGTTTTAAGACATTATTTATGTCAACAATCTCCCCCTTTTTGATGATTACAAAACCTTAAACTCATTAGGTCTAAAAAATAATTTTTAGACAAGAATTTAGAGTTTAACATTCTCTTCTCCCCCTTTTTGTAAAATCAAAAAGGTTAATGCTCCCCCTTGATGTAAGCTCCCCCTCATTTGAGAGCACCAAGGGAATGAGCTATGGAAATCTTGGCTACACAAAATATTAAAAGAGAACAAGGCACATATACATGCAAAGCAATAATTATAAAAATAGATTCATTCAAGCATCATAGAAAGCATTACAACATTTAATATGCTTAAGGCATATTAATCATAATAAAACAAAAGAAAAGACATAGTCCTATATTGCCTAAAAGGAGCACTTGGACTTGCTTGCAACTCATGGTTGATTGTTTTATTTGCTTGAAGGATAACATAAGCATAAAGCTTAGTTGTTAGATGGAGAGGGATATGGAGCGGAAGAGGTAGCCCTTACGATATTGTATCGTGTTAAGGGTGGAATGAGATGAGCTCTAGTGAGGAGATATTCAATCCAAGAAATATCTTCACTCAAGTAAAGGAGTTGTTTTTTAAGAAAGATGCAACAAGGGCAATAGTGAGTGTGGTTTGTAACTTGATCCAAGTTGAGAGAGTGAGGAAGGCAATTGTTGTAGGGTGATGATGGAGGTTTGCCTTTGTTGCGTTGTGCAAGATGCATGGCATTGAGATCACAAAGATCATGGATTTGTGATATTTCATCACGGAACTTTTGCTTTTCCGTGGTAATGCGGAGAAAGTCATTGTGTTGATATGGATGAATTGGGTTTGTGTAGTTGGAGTTGTAGTGGGATGGTTAATCAAACTTGTATGGATCATTACAAGTGATTAGAGGATGAGATGAGTGGTATGGCATGAAGGAAGATGTTTGGCCAATGTTGTATGGTTTGTAAAGAGGATCAAATGAATGTCCTTGTGAATTTGGTGGAAAGTTTGGGAAGTAAGTGGTTGGTGGTGTTGAGTGACTTCCAACTTCATTAGTTATGATGGATTTGTTTCGTGGGCTTTTTCTTCGCCAAATGGGTTTTTCCGTCATTCTTTCAAGCCTTAAGGCTTTTGGTTTTGGTTTGTTTGGAGAAGCCATGAAGGGATGAGTGAAGTGTTGTGAGGATTGGGGGTATTTATAGTGTAAGATTTGTGTGTTTATGGATGGATAAAGTTTGTTTGGGAGATTAGGACAAAATGTGTTGGTGAAAATTGGGAAATGTAGGTTGAAATGGGATAAAAAGCAGAAAAGATTCTGTAAACCCGACCATCAGATGGCCGGTCCCCTTAATGATTAAGGGGGCCGTCTTACAAAATTAAGGGGGCCGCCCATCTGGTGATTTCCAGGTTGCCAGAATTGGGTTTTTGGCAGAAAATTTGCAGAAAGGTTGTGTGTTTGGATTAGAGTTCAAGCAAGTTCAATTCCCTTAGGCAATATAGAATCTAATCTAATCAAGATATAGCATGCAAGCAAGAACACATAGGCAAAAGAGCAAATAATCAACATATAATAAGCAAGAGGAGGTAAGTAAAGGCAAGATCACTTAAACTTCCTATGTGCCTATATGAAAACAATGTGGAAGTGCAGTTATCTTGACTCCTTTTGATGCTTAAAAAACGTTTTATAATGCAAGTTTTGTTTATAAAATAAAAGATAACCCAAACGCTCCTAGTTCAATGTAGCTTCGTTTGAATGTACCCGAAAATACATATTGGTTATGTATTCCCTTTAGCATTCAAGAGACATTATGCAAGTGATGTTTTAAACATAACGTTTAGATTTTGTATTCTCAATGTGAGACGAAAAAATATTTGTCCTATTTGTGAGAAATTTTTGGAGAAATTTGACATGGGGTGTTTTAGCAAACATGTTTACACTTAGTAAGAATGCAATTCCTAACTATGGGGAACATGATTAGTTTTGTTAAACACCTAATTTCATGCATGATTTTCTCAAGTTAATGCATAACCCCAAGTTTTTGTTTTTGTGCAAAAATAGAATTCCTAGACTCAGATCAGGATTGTAATCAAGTTTAGAATACTTACAATGATGATTGATTCGCAATGTGAGTGAAAAGAAGACCAAGAAATCGTAGGTATGGATGGATGGTAAAGTGAATAGTAACAGTTTGGAAGTGGTGGTATGAGATAATGGGTGTTTGGGTTAATATAAACAAAAATATTGATTCTGCAGGTCGGCGGATACGGCGGACCCCTGAAATGGGTTCCGTCCGACCCTGCTGAGAAAAAGAGTTATGGATTTGTTTTGATTTTTGTGATTTTTGTCTAATGTTCAGAACTACAACGTAGGTTCCATGAGTCCTAAGCCTAGCCTAAGAAGGTTAAAAGGTTCACGTTTAAGAGGTTTTGTGAGAATGACGGCTATGTTGTCTTCGGAAGAAACTTTCTCAATTGAGATATTTCCTTTTTGAATGTTGTCACGAAGGAAATGATGACGGTTTTCAATATGTTTGGTACGAGCATGTTGAACCGGGTTTTTGCTAAGATCAATGGCACCTTTGTTGTCACAAATAATTGTGATGTCGTTAAGTTGAATTCTGTAGTCGACAAGAGCTTGCTTCATCCAAAGAGCTTGTTGACACGCCTTTCCGGCCGAAACGTACTCGGCTTCCGTTGCTGAGATAGTAAGAGCCGTTTGTTTCTTAGAGAATCATGAGGTGAGACAATGTCCAACAAAAGTACAAATACCACTTTTAGTTTTTCTATCAACATAGTCACCGGCATGATCCGAGTCGGCATACACTATGGTGTCTATTCCCGTTCCTTTGGGATACCATAAACCTAAATGTGTAGTGCCCTTAATATACCTAAAAATCCTTTTAACGGCTTCGAGATGAGTAGTCTTAGGATCTTCTCGAAAACGAGCACATAGACAAACACTAAACATAATGTCGGGTCTACTAGCCGTTAGGTAAAGTAGACTACCAATCATACCTCTATATTTAGTGCTATCTACGGATTGACTTTCCTCATCCTTGGTGAGTTTAGTTTCCGTGGACATGGGTGTTTTGATTGGTTTCGAATCTTCTAATCCAAATTTCTTAAGCACGTCCCTAATATATTTAGATTGGTTAAAGAATATACCATCTTCTAGTTGTTTAATTTGGAGTCCTAGGAAAAAGTTGAGTTCTCCCATCATACTCATTTCAAACTTGTCATGCATGATTTTTGAGAAATCCACACATAATTCTTGACAAGTTGATCCGAATATAATGTCATCAACATAGATTTGGACTATGATAATATGTGAATCTTTCTTCTTAGTGAAGAGAGTATTATCAACTAAGCCCATGGCATACTTATGGTCAACTAGGAAGGTTTTAAGCCGATCATACCATGCTTTTGGAGCTTGCTTAAGTCCGTAAAGAGCCTTTTTAAGTTTATAAAAATGATTTGGTTTTTCAAAATCGATGAAGCCCGGTGGTTGAGCAACATACACTTATTCATTTATGACTCCGTTTAAAAATGCACTTTTGACGTCCATTTGAAAGAGTTTAAAATTGTGTGCACATGCATATGCAAGTAAGATTCTAATTGACTCGAGCCTAGCAACCGGAGCAAAAGTTTCATCATAGTCAATGCCTTCTTGTTGGTTATATCCTTGTGCAACTAGCCTATCTTTGTTTCTAAACACAATTCCATTTTCATCCATTTTATTACGAAATACCCATTTTGTTCCAATTATAGTTTGGCTCTTTGGTTGAGGAACTAATGTCCATACATTATTCCTAACAAATTGGTTTAACTCTTCTTGCATTGCAATTACCCAAGACTCGTCTTTAATGGCTTCATTAATGTTTTTCGGTTCAATGGTTGACACGAAACAAAAGTAGTTGCTTTCATTTTGAACTTTTGACCTTAGTGTTCTTTCGTTAATGTTGCCTATGACACCATCCAATGGATGACTTTTAGATTCTTTGACATTGACAAGTTATTTGTTTAATAGTTCATCTTCCTTGTCATTACCTAATTTTTTTTGACTTTCTATTGCTTGGCTTTCAACTAAGTCATCATCTACCAAAGGTGATGTCTTAGAGGGAGGTGGACTCTCGTCAAATGTTACGTTCAATGATTCCTCGACTCTTAAGGTTTCTTTGTACAAAACAATGTAAGCTTTACTATTTTGTGAATATCTAAGAAATACACCTTCATAAGACTTTGGGTCAAATTTGGTGAGATAATCCTTGGTGTTAAGAATGAAACATTTACTCCCAAACACTCTAAAGTATCCTAATGTAGGCTTTTTACCTTTATATAGTTCATAGGGAGTTTTATTCAAGAATGGTCTAATTAAGACTCGATTTAAAATGTACGTTGATGTGTCAACGGCATTACACCAAAACTTTTGTGGAATGTTTTGTTCATTGAGCATTGTTCTACTCATCTCTTGAAATGTCCAGTTTTTACGTTCTACTACACCATTAGATTGAGGAGTACGTGGAGCCGAAAAGTTATGAGTAACACCATTAATATCACAAAAGTTTCCAAATTGAAATTCATTATCAAATTCACGACCGTGATCCGTTCTAATAGACACAATATTAGACCCTACTTGATTTTGAATTTTCTTACTTAGAATCTCAAATTTATCGAAAGCTTCATTTTTACTTTTCAAAAATTTTGTCCAAGTATATCTTGAGTAATCATCAACTATGACCAAAGTGTAGAAGTTACCTCCATAACTTTGTATAGTGGATGGACCAAATAAGTCCATATGCTAAAGTTCTAGACACCTAGATGTAGAAACCAAGTTTTTAGCCTTATGGCTACTATGGACTTGTTTACCGACTTTGCAAGCATCACAAAAGTGTTGGTCATATTTCAACTTAGGTAGGTTTCGAACTAAGTCTTTGGAGGAGAGATTTTGGATTAGTCTCATGTTAGCGTGCCCTAAACGTCTATGTCATAAAGTTGAAGATTCATCTAATGAGGTAAGACAAAGTTTGTCTCTAGATGTTGGATCCATCTTCATGACGTATACGTTGTTCTTAAGGACACCTTTGGCTATGGTTATACCATCTTTAAGTATTTTACTTCTGTTTTCACTAAAGAGGACATTATACTTATTACGACAAAGTTGACTAATACTAAGGAGATTAAAACCTAAGTTATCAACATGAGCTACATCATCTATAAAAGGGAGTCATGAGAGATTGTACCTTTTCCGATGATTTTGCTCTTAGCTTTACTACCAAACGTAACATTACCTCCGTCACATTGGTGATAAGTAGTGAAGAGGCTTTTGTTACCCATCATGTGCCTTGAACAACCGCTATCTTTAATCCATTCATCTGGTTCCAAACAAACTTTGAGGCACACCTATTTTATGAAAAACACTCAAACGTTTGGTCCCCAATTTCTCATGGGTCCATTTTGGTTAAGCATACCATTAACTTGTTCTAAATATGAAAATAGAGCATAAGGGTTCCATGACATGTAATTTGGAGTTTGGTAATGTCCAGGAGTGTTATGGTTCCAAACATGTTGGTAGTTTGGTAGAGCGTTGAAGTTACTCTTTGGAAAGGGGTGTTTGGGAATTGGAGTCTTAGGTCTTGGTTGAGTAGTCTTAGCTCTAAATTCATTTTTACTAAGTCCTACTCCAGTTTTAAACACAGGTTTTGTTTCATTTTTATACGTAACTTTAACAAATTTTGAACGATCCGATGTAGATGGTGTTACTGCTGCAGCAGACCTGGCGGAACCCTGGATTGGGTTCCGTCTGTTCCGCGGGCTGCTGTAGCAGTTTTGTTAGTTTCTTGTGCATTCTTTTCTTGTTTCGTTTGACCCTTTAAAGTTTTTATTTTCGTAAATCCTAGTCCTGTTTTATCAAATGGTGACTTTTGAAGTTTCATAATTTCATCCGCACAAGAAATGCTCTTATCGAACTTCTTAAACTTTGTGGTTTGTTTTATTAGATCATTTTGAGTAATTTTAAGTTTTCTCAACTTCTAGTTTAAGCTCTTCACATGATTTGCATGATGTGTCAATACCTTTACTCTTTTCTAATCTATTGGCTTTTTCATTCAACTCATAAACTTCATTTTCTAAAAACTCCTTTTTAGTTTTCAAAAATTTATTTTTGTTTATGATTTTTAAGCTCAATTCACAAAGTTTGTTATATTCTTTTTGTAAGGTGTCATCATCAATAGAGGAGTAAGATGAGTCGGAGAGTACCTCATTTGAGTTGTGAGCCATGAGAGCAATATCATCATTCTTAGGCTCATCGTCATCTCCTTCATAGTCACTCCAAGCACCACCCACAAAAGCTTGTTGAGGTTTGCTCTTGGGTGGTTTTGGACATTCTCCTACAAGATGACTTGTGTCTCCACACCTATAGAATTTTCTTTCAACCTTTCCTTTCCTATCATCACGATCTTTTCGGAAAGTTTTCTTGTCATCTTTAGGTTGCCTTACAAACTTCCCTCTTCTACGAAAGAACTTCTTGAAGTCTCTAACGGCCATAGCATATTCCTCATCATCAATATCCGAAGTAGATTCTTCATCATCACTTGATTGGACTCTAGCTTTCAAGGCAATGGACTTAACTTTTTCTTTCTTGCCTCTAACTAGTTCCGAATCTTTTTCCATTACCATTTCATGAACTTTGAGGTTTCCAATTAGCTCATCAAGTGACATGCTTGAAAGATCTTTGGATTCTTCAATTGCCGTCACTTTTGATCTCCACTTCGGATGGAGTGCTCTAAGAACTTTCCTGACAAAGTTCTTACTACAAAAAGATTCATCAAGTGCTTTAAGTGAAGTAATAATAGTGTTAAACCTAGCAAAAGCATTATCAATAATCTCATCTTCGGAAATAACAAATTGTTCATATTGTTGAACAAGAAGATCAATTTTGTTATCCTTAACTTGTGAGTTTCCTTGATGAGTGACAATTAAAAATTGCCAAATATCTTTGGCGGTTTTACACATAAAGACTCTTTCATATTCTTTCTTAGGCAAAGCATTGTAAAGCATCATTTTAGCTTCATTATTTTTACCAATCAATTTCTTTTGATCATCATCTTTAATTTTAGTAATTACGTTATCACCATCAATGATTATATATCATAAATCTATATCTTTATATTTCACGTAAGTTTCAAAACGGTTTTTCCAATATATAAAACCATTTGCTTCAAAGAGTGGTGGTCTTTGCATAGATTGCCCTTCTTTGTAATTTTCAAAATCCATGGATCGTTTCAAGTTTTAAAACACAATATATTTTAAACGCTTGAGTAACGTACCTCTTGATGCCAATTGTGAAAAACTAGAAGGGGGGGGGGGGGGGGTTGAATAGTTTATCGTTTAAAATCTTTTTAACTTGTTTAGTTAGCTTTGAAACTTTCTGTTTGATCAAAGATATATACACAAACACAATATATAACATGCAAGTAAACGAAAGAAACGATCAAACCACAACACGAGTATTTATCGTGGTTCGGCTACAAGGACTCTTTTTCCTTGCCCTACGTCCACGCCCCGAGTATCCAACTCGAGAGTTTCTTTCACTAGTCAACAAGCTCCTTTCACCGGCGGAGAAAACCTTACCCGTCGCTTATACTTTTACCGACACTAAGCTAGATGTCGAGTTCTTTACCAAGGGTACAACCACTCCCGTTAGTTCTTTTACAAGGGTACAACTACTCCCGATACACTTTGTATTTTGAGGACTAAAATACTAACCGATCACTACTGAAAATACACAATCAAATAAAGTGTAAACTACACAAGTCTACACAATGCTAAGCTAACAAGTCTTGCAACGTTGTGTTGAATACTTGTTACTTTTAATGAACTCGTGAATCTCTTTGCTACAAAAAGAAACTTCACATATGAAATGTTAAAGGGTTAGATGAAAGAATAAATGAATGTGTGTAAATATGATGTATAATGATAAGCCAAAAATCAACTTGTGGCTTGGTATTTATAGCAAAGCCTTCTGCAGGCCTGGCGGATACGGCGGAACCCTCAGATGGGTTCCGCCGGTGTACCCCCAGGGTTCCGCCGGGCTTGCAGTTGGTTTTGCAATAAATCTTGCAAACCAAACAATGTCACATCTCATTACACCTTGTAAACCAAACAATGTCACATCTCATTACCCCTAGTCAAACACATAATTTGCAAGCAAACACAAAGTTAGTCAAACACACTTTCTTTTCATAAATGTATATTGACAAAACTTGCCATAAATGTGATGTGACATTTCTATTTTAAGAAATAAAAAGTGTTGTGTTTTATGAAATGTAAAATGTAGCAAAAGTCTAGTTTATGCAAGTCTTTAAAACTAAGATTATGTTTTACTTAGAAACTAAAGTTTACATTTTGTTGTTAACAAAACATAGCAAAGATCGTAAAATATAAATAACGTTTTTAGGCGATATTTGTATTAACATCATATATGATTTTTTCGGCCACGAAAAAAAAAAACGTGAAAAAAACGAAGAAAAAATTTTTTGTCGAAAATATGTCAAAGTGCCTATCTATAGAAAGATAATTAAATGCCTGTCGTAACGGTATAATTTTTTTCGCTTAACGATTAACGGTTTGAAATATATTAATATTTGAAAAAAAAAAAGATGAAAGTGGGTTTTTTAAATTGTTGGTATTAATCTCATCAATTATATCAAATAAAAATGAAGAGAAGATGGAGGGTTTAGTCCTTTGATATGTAAAAAAAAGTTTAGTCTAATCTTTGCTCATTAACTAATTAAGCCTTTGAATTCAAGTCAAATTTTCCTCCCGATAAGCAAGCATCGTTTTCTCTTTTTTATTTATCTTATAGGCTATGAATTCAACTATCTTTAAATCGTTAAATTATAACATGAGTACGATAGTAGTTCCACTAACTTTTATTTATCCTATAGGCTACGACTAACTTTTATCAAGCTAAACCTTACTTGATGTTCAAAAAAAAAAAAAAAAAAAGAAGCTAAACCTTACTTCTTACTTTACTACCACTACATTCACAATGTCACGGCCTACATGGCATCACTCAATAGAATCTACTGAATCTATTGTTCTATTGTGGCTTTGCCACATCACGAGTATATTTAATGATAGATCGTCTCTTACAATATTGGTGAGACTCTTATGGAAGATATAAAATACTAGGAGTAGTAGTTTAGATTATCCGGTCATGACAGTGACACTGAAAGCTTTATATACATATTTTAATGATATTGAGTGATAAATGACGCATACCACTTATACCATACTAAGGGTATCTTCTACGGGAATGAGAGAATAATAGTGGTAATGATTTTTAAGGCCCGTTTAGTTTAGAGTATTAAAGGGCATGAATTAAAAGAATGATCAAATTAATTGTTTGTTTCATTTTTTATTTCACTAAAACACCCTTCTCAATGATAAATCCATGCTTTCTCCCATTTGTGACTTTTGGTGAAACCCACTAATAAAATTTTACCTTGTAATTTTAAAAAAAAATTTAACCATATATTTGTTTATAAACTAATTTATAATAGTTTCATTTATATATAAATAAATACATACTTTAAATAATTATTAATTTTCTTTCTCCTCATTTTCTTTCAAACATTTCTCGAATCCAAATCCAATTTCAATCCCACCTACAAACCAAACGCACCTTAAAGTGTTTGGTTAAGATGAGGGGCCAACATTATATGAGAATAAAATATGGATATTGTTCATATTCTATAGAAGTTCAAGAGAGGATGTATGAATCTATCATAGGCGAGGGACCTATTTTAAACCGAAACCAATACCGGTTGTGATTCATGACAGCATATTAAACGCATCCAAATGACTAACTTCTTGTCTTCTTTTTTTTTCGACTTATTACAGTTGTAATTCATTATAATTTTTTTTTTTTTTTTTTTTTTTTTTTTAATGATATAAGCAACTATCATGTTATAAACTTTTACAATTGCCACAAAAGTGCATATGATCACAAAGCCATGCCAAGTGAACCATTCAGGTACAAGAATCGAGAGAGTTGCGTATGGAGATACGTCCCTGTAAAAATGAAAACCATGTTGAAAATTAAAATTTTCCAATGGTTTTGTTGTATATCATGTCTGCGAGAGAATGCCCATAGTGCTACCACAAAGTTTATGATGCTAGAGAAATAGCCAAGCGATTCCTGTTTTCCGCGGTAAACTTCGTTACTTGAGCAGTTGTTTGCACCAACATTCCCATGACTCCAATATAGATGGCATATTGTGGCTCATCTAATAACCTTCAATCACCATTAACAATTTGTCAATTTCATATGTCAAGATTTTTTATTTTTTACCAACAAGAAATCTTTAATAACCTTCAATCATCATTAACAATTTGTCAATTTCATATGTCAAGATTTTTATCTTTTAGCAACAAGAAATCATTAAGAAATACACAACAAATATACTCAAGGACAAAAGACTTTTCAACTGAAATTAGATAGTAATTAGCCTTAACCTCAAGCAGCCACCATTTCGATCCATACCGAGCTCCTAAATTTATTTATCATCTATTTAAGAAAGTTTTTACATAGTTTGTACTAGTTATAATGCCCTTTTTTCAAAATTTCTTGATAATGTGTTTTTTTTCAGTTAAATAACAAATTGTTTTTTTTTTTTTTTGTTGTTGTTGTTGTTGTTTTTTTTTTTTTTTTTTTTTTTTAATTTTTTGTTTTTTGTTTTTTTTTTTTTTTTTTTTGTTTTTTTTTAATAAACTATAATCATTGTCTATAAGAAGCTTGATTATCTTAAACTTAGGTTATACCCACGTGGAAGGCTGGAAGCGGAAACTGCAGCACAATTGACCTCCCTAGCTGATGATGGAAAAGTTGCTCCATTGTAGAAGTTTTCTTGGTCAAAATTTCCATCCTAAATGCATGCATGATGATCATCTATGTTACACATGAGATCATATAATGATATGATTCTTTTAAGCTAGAAAAGGATAGTAACATTTTACCACACGTATCTTTTGCGATAACACAGCTTTAATACAGACAATCCAAAACTTGGTGAAATGGTCACATTTACATTTTTGGTATCACAGGAAGCTATAGTAAAACTAACAGGAGGGTTCACTTTAGTAATCATGTACATTATAATTTCCATTAGAATCTGAATGAACTAACTTTATACGAAAACTATAATGTTAATCAGCTTATCACTTGCACAACATTTCATGGATCATGTTATTATAACAGTCTATCATAGAATTGGAATTCTTCAAGTGTGAAATTGATCTTACTTGTGATGTAGAAGCACAATAGAGACTCTCTATCTTTATATTTACCACTCTTAATGAAAAAGGAAGATGCAAAAAAGCAACTAACAATGTCGATAAGTTTAGAAATGTAATAGTTCGTTAAACACGATTAAAGTCTCATTGATATGGTCTCCCGCAGTGGGGCACTTTGTCTCTTCGTGATTTAAAATAATTCCTTCCCTCAGATACCCTGACATGGAATCTAAAATCTATAGCCAATTTCCTAACTAATAATGAGTTTAACTTTAATTTGGCGCATGATACACCTCAACCATAGTTTAGCAAGTCTAAAATGAATTACGAAAACATTAAACAGAGCATATCACCAATTACATCAAATGACTCAAAAAACAATGTTAAAGTATATAACATTACATATGGTCCATATAATTCGATATTAAAATCCAATAATATGTCACTAAGTTTATGTCCACCAGTCGTATTTCTAAAATGTGCATAGGAGGGTCCATCTAGTAACAGCAGGACTGGCTACCATATATAATATATAAACACAAATATATTTCATAAAGTGGTCAGGTTGTCATTTTCGTTTCACGGTTTCGGTATCACATTACATATGGTCCATATAATTCGATATTAAAAATTCAATATTATGTCACTAAGTTTATGTCCACCAGTCGTATTTCTAAAATGTGCATAGAGGGTCCATCTAGTAACAGTAGGACTGGCTACCATATAATATATAACACAAACATATTTCATAAAGTGGTCATGTTGTCATTTTTGTTTCACGGTTTCGGTATCATACATAAAGTGCAAGCTTCTTAATAATTCCAAGTTATTTTGAAACAATGTACATTACGATCATCTATTAGAAGGTGTTTGGAGTCTGTCATGAAAACTACTTAGATGAGTAGTTTAGAGAGTAAACAACATATATAATCAAATCCAAAATGCTCTAAAAGGCAACAAACCTATTTGCTTGTTTTATCAAAATGCATCAAGTAGATAAACGATTTTGATTAGCAATCCAAACACCCCCTTATTTATATTATTCGGCCAAGATAATCAATGGAAAGCTTGGACATATAAATGAGGCAAATACCTTGCTAATTGATGCAAGCTTTCGATTATTTGTATAAATATGCAAGTAATAAGCACCTTATCATTCTTTTTACCTAATATCTCCATTTTAGAACAACTGACAGACGAGGCTCGTGGATCCATCCCCAAATGAGCGTAACTTTGCTGGTTTCACTACAGCTCTGTACAACGGGCATGTTCGTTCTCTTTTAAACTTGAAAGAAAAAGATGGTTGAAATTCATCAAAACTTTAATCATAGTTTTACGTTGTCAAGTATCAATGTCCTTTTTAAATTTATAGAAGAGCATCTTTTAGATTCTGAATCTTTTATACATGATCAATTAGGCATCTCAATTTTTTACCATGTCATTAAGCATGAATCCTCTTAATCCAACTTATATTGAGGTTTGGCGGTTCGCAACTTTCTGGAGTGCTAACTTATCAAATAAGAAATTCAATTGTAGACTTCAGCAGAGGTGGAAAAATAAAGGTTCAAATGGTTTTTTTTTTTTTTTTTTTTTTTTTCCTTTTTTTTAAATAAAATAAAAATAGCTAGAAAGAAAACGGGTTAAGTGGGACAAACAGTTATACCCAAAAGCCGCCCACAAGGTATATGTAATGCTCACAACCTCCCAATTTTCTTTGTGCAAATAATTAGCTTATTATTTATGAAGAATAATTAATTTTTGGACAAAATGTGTTCAAGTTAATCCGGCCCATTTCAAACCTTATGGAAAACCTTTTTACTTATTTCTCAACCTGCCTTTTTGGAGCCTCTAATCCATAGACGTCCCAAAAAGGATTCCATAATTTAGGCTTGTTTTACTGAGCATCTTTATAAACTAGTGATCAAGCCTTCTAACATCTCAACATTTCATTCATGTATTGTTCGTACTCTTGAAGGTATTGATATTCTCAAAGGCTCCAGGAATTCAAATCTATACCAAATTGCTCTAAAAGAAATTACATCACCAAAACAGATTTGTTTGCTTGCAAAAGCATCATTATCACAAGCCTAGCTATGGCATTGTCGCTTTTCACACCTGAATTTAACGGACATTAAACATCCTTGTTTACAATAATCTAGTCACTGGATTGCCTTAGTTTCATTCAAGAAAGATCATCTTTGCTCTGCGTGTGAATTAGGGAAAAGGACTCGTGCAACACTTAAATCCAAACCAGAACATAGTTCCGTGGCACCTTTGCATATATTGCATATGGATTTATGTGGTCCAATGAGCGTCGTCAGTCGAAATGGGAAGAAATATATATTGGTTATTGTGGACGACTACTCGCGTTACACTTGGGTTCACTTTCTTGCCTCTAAAGCTGAAACATCCGATGTAATCATTAAGTTCATCAAACGTGTACAAGTTGGTCTACAAGAACAGTCTCAATTGTGCGTACTAATAATGGAACAGAGTTTACGAATCAGACTCTTCAGAGCTTCTTCGATTCAGTTGGCATTACTCATCAAAGATCATTAGCTTACACTCCTCAACAAAATGGTATAGTTGAATTACAAAACCATACCTTAATAGAAGCTGCCAGAACAATGCTCACCTTCACAAATCTTCCACTAAATCTATGGACTAAAGCAATATCAACCGCATGTTTCACTAAAAACCGATCAATCATAAATAAAAAAAAAAGATTAAGAAAAACCCCATATCACATCCTTTACAAATGCAAATCCGATGTAAAATACTTACGCACCTTTGCTTGCCGTTTCTACCCTATTAATGATCCTGATGATCTTGGAAAATTAAAAATAAAAAGGGTTGTAGGCATATTCCTTGGTTATTCTACACAATCAAGTGGGTACCGTATTTACAATATATCGAAGAACAAAGTTGATAAAAGAAACAATCCATGTTCACTTCGGTGAAGTAGAAGAAATGGCCTCTGATCAAGTCAGGTTAGAACCAGCAATTAATCATGCTTCTGATCAAAAAAGTTTAGAACCAGTGCTTAAGACAACGAATTCTGAACAAAGCAGTTCAGGACTCGGACAAAAACTAAAATCATCAACACCAAAAACTAAACATATTCAAAAGGAAGAGTTAAATGGTTTGTTTGAAAACTTCTACGATGAATCATGTAGAGAAAATAGGATGAAGATGTCTACAATAGCCGCTGTAACTCCGATAAGCGTAGTTAATCAACAAGAAGACATGCCTTCTCCCATATCCGGTTCATTAAAAACTACTTATGAAGATGTTGATCCCGTACCAGATACCCCTTCAATTATACCGACTCAACAAGAACTTTCACCAAACAATACCACTCCAACCTCTAATCTATATTTTGATGATCAAGCAATTACAAATGCATCGTTAGAAGAGGAAACATTCATAAATCCATTCGCGACGCCTGAAGCTGAGGTCGGTGAACCTTCTGAGACGCAATATGTTGATCCTTAAAACATGCATACGTTTTACCAACCACATCTGTACAGAAAAAGATGGACTCAAGATCACCCTTTAGAACAAATTATTGGAAATCCATCTCAACCCGTTCAAACAAGAAGTGCTACACCAGATTACTGTTTCTACAATTCATTCCTGAGTCAAGTAGAACCTACCAATGACAACGTAGCACTTGCAGATCCCGACTGGATTGTCACAATGCAAGAAGAAATAAACCAATTCAAACTCCATAGCATATAGTGAAGGGTTCCCAAGCCTCTAAGGAAACTCATAATTGCATTGAAATGGATTCTAAAGAACAAGTTAGATAGTAATCCGCAACAAAGCTCGCCTAGTTGCAAAAGGTTACAATCAAGCAGAAGGAATCGACTTTGATGAATCATTTGCACCATTAGCAAGGATCGAAGAAATACGCTTATTTTTTGCTCATGCAGCTCATAAATCTTTCACTGTATATCAAATGGACGTGAAAGCAGCCGTTTTGTATAGTTAGTTAAAGGAAGAGGTATATGTGAGTCAACTAGAAGGCTTCGTTGATTCAGACCATCATAATGATGTCTGTGTCCTTGATAAAGCCATCTACGGACTCAAGTAAGCACCACATGCCTTGTACAAAGTGTTGTCAGAATATCTGCTCAAACACAAGCTCGCTAAAGGTTCAATTGATCCAACTTTATTTATAAGATGAAAAGGTAACGACATCATGCTAGTCCAAATTTATGTCGATGATATTATTTTTGGATCTATAAATCCTAAATACTGCAAAAACTTTAAAAATATCATGCGACATAAATTTGAGATGAGCATGATGGGAGAGTTAAAATTCTTTTTAGGTCTACAAATCAACAAAACTGATGAGGCAAAAACTGAACCACTTTTAAGGGGTCATTTAAGCCCGAATTCGAGATTATTTAATCCATTATTGCCCTAAATTGTTCCTTTTGTCATTTTAGGTACTTTTGGAGAAAAATCTGGAAAAGGAAGCATTTTGTACGTTTTTGTAGCATAAAAGTGAAGAAAACGGCAAAGTCTTAATTTTCCTTGCTGGTAACAGTACCTAACGGCGTCACAACTTCCTTAATGACGACGTCAAGAGTTACAAAAGAGGTGGATGCGGAAAATACACGTGACAGTCCAGAGGATTTTTTAACTATAGGACCTGACGGCGTCACTAAGGCCGTCAAGGTCAAAACACAAGTGACGGCTCAGAAAAATTTACACATGACGACGTCAAAATCAAATCTAGGCAATACGATTTCTATTATGACGGCAAGTTAACGGCGTCACAAATTAATATATAACCCCGTCATAACACCACTTAATAGAATCTATTGAATCTTTAGTTCTATTGTCGCTTTGCCACATCACGAGTATATATAATGATAGGTTGTCTCTTAAAATAATACAATATTGGTGGGACTCCATCTTTGATATGGAAGATATAAAATACTAGGAGTGTAGTTTAGATTATCCGGTCATGACAGTGACACTGAACGCTTTATATGCATATTTTAATGATATTGAGTGATAAATGACGCATACCACTTAGACCACAAGGTATGGGCTCGTTGCCCTCTCGCCATAGTAAAATGGCTGCCTCGCCGACAGTCGCCGCTCCTCGCGACACATGCCCTCCTCTCCCAGACGGCGAGCTCAATTTTCTGACAATTTTTTTTTTCTTTCTTTTAATTCTTAATTGTGTTGTTGGTGTTGTTGTTTGCAAGTTTTAATTCTTAACCATGTTATGTTTGCATGATTTCGTTTTGTTGTTGGTTTTGTTGAGGAAGTGTGTGTATAGTGACGGACCTAAAAAAATAAGATTTGTGGGCAATTTTTTTTATTATTTATTTATTTATTTTTATAATAGCAACAAAATGCGGATGGAAAAAATTAGGATCGTAATGATAAATCGAGTAGTTTTACTTAAAAATGAAGGATTTATAAGAGTTCAGAGTGATACATATTGGATTTTAGTATGTGGGTGCGGGCACTTTGAAAAAAAGATCAAAATTAAAAAATTAAATAAATAAAATAAAATTAAAATAAACAAATAAACTTTTTTGGCTGAAGGGGGGGGGGGGGGGGGGGGGGGGGTTGTGGCCCCCGTACAACCTACATAAATCCGTCCCTGTGTGTGATGTGTGTATAGGCACGATGAAGAAGAATGATTATTATTTTTTATTTTATTTATTTTTTATTTGGGCTGGAATGAGTGGGCTTGTTTTGTAAGTCAAAGTTTTGTTTTGTTTTTTGTTTTTTCTAAATAATTATTTTGTAATTTCATTTAGAAAAAAATGTTATTCGTATTATTTGAACGAAATGAATTTAGTTTATTTAAAAATTTGATTAAAAAATAAAATAGTAAATGGTAGGACTCAAATGAGTAAATTGTGATAAGAGGTTTGTAGAACGGGGTTTGTCACCGTGACGTAGCAACCTATGAGACCCAAATGAGTAGAAAAAACTACTCACCATTCCAAGTGCTCTTATACTATACTTAATGACTAAGGGTGTGTTTGTTTCATTTACATGTTTTAGGTCTAAATCTCACTACCACATCTTACTAGTAAAAGGTGGCTAGAACGTCTAAATCTAAACGAAATAGTGTTGTTTGTTTTTTTATAATTGTCCGCATGATTTTAAGTGCTCGTTTCTGCAATTTATTTAAGTAACTTGTGTAAATATGAAATAAGTCTTTTTATCATAAATATAACATACTTAATAAACAATCAAATATATTATTTTTACACGAGTCTTCAATCTCTCTTATCGAGTAAGAGGCAGTAAGACAAGTCCCCCACCTCTTACTGAGTAAGATGTTATATGTCTAACTGTGTCTGACCCAAAAGAAAAAAACAAACAAGCAAAACGTCTGCCCACCTCTTACTGGTAAAAGTAAGAGGGAGTAAGAGGGCTAGTAAGACTTTTTTTTTAAAAAAACAAACACACCCTAACTTCTTGTCTTTTCTTTTTTCGACTTATTACAGTTGTAATTCATTATAAATTTGAGTAATTTTTTGATGATATAAGCAACTATCTTGTTATAAACTTTTACAATTGTCACAAAAGTGCATATGATCACAAAGCCATGCCAAGTGAACCGTTCTGGTACAAGAATCGAGAGAGCGTTGCGTATGGAGATAGGATCCCTGTAAAAATAAAAACCATGTTGAAAATTACAATTTTCCAATGGTTTTGTTGTATATCATGTCTGCGAGAGAAAGCCCATAGTGCTACCACAAAGTTTATGATGCTAGAGAAATAGTCAAGCGATTCCTGTTTTCCGTGGTTAATTTAGTTACTTGAGCAGTTGATTGCACCAAGATTCCCGTGACTCCTATAGAGATGGCATATTGTGGCTCATCCAATAACCTTCAATCACCATTAACAATTTGTCAATTTCATATATCAAGATTTTTACCAACAAGAAATCATTAAGAAATGGGAAGTGATTGGCACACTTCTAAATTTTATTGGAACACTCTATTGTACACTTAGTTAAAGCATGTTATATTTAATGTACAATTGTTTGTTGCACACAGTGGAGTGTCCCAATAAATTTTGAGAGTGTGCAAACCATTTCCCTTAAAAAATACACAACAAATATACGCAAGGACAAAAGACTTTTCAACTGAAATTAGATAGTAACTAATTAGCCTTAACCTCAAGCAGCCACCATTTCGATCCATAGCGACTTCCTAAATTACTTTATCTTCTACTTAAGAAAGTTTGTACATAGTTTGTACTAGTTATAATGCCTGTGCACGCACGGCGTTTTTTTCTAACTTTCTTGATGATGTATTTTTTTAGTCAAATAATAAATAGTTAGGTTTTTTTTTTTTTTTTTTTTTTTTTTTTTTTTTTTTTTTTTTTTACAAGAAGGTGGAAGGCTGGAAGCGGAAACTGCAGCAAAATTGACCTCCCTAGCTGATGATGGAAAAGTTGCTCCATTGTAGAAGTTTTCTTGGTCAACATGTCCGTCCTAAACGCATGCATGATGACCATATATGTTACACATGAGATCATATAATTATATGATTCTTTCAAGCTAGAAAAGGATAGTACCGTTTTACCACACGTATCTTTTGCGATAACACAGCTTTAATACAGACAATCCAAAACTTGGTGAAATGGTCACATTTACATTTTTGGTATCACAGGAAGCTATAGCTAGTAAAAGTAACAGGAGGGTTCACTTTAGTTATCATGTACATTATAATTTCCATTAGAATCTGAATGAACTAACTTTATATGGTCCATATAATTCGATATTAAAATCCAATATTATGTCACTAAGTTTATGTCCACCGGCCAGTCGTGTTTCTAAAATGTGCATAGGAGGGTCCATACCATATAATATATAAACACAAACATATTTCATAAAGTGGTCATGTTGTCATTTTTTTTTCACGGTTTCGGTATCACATTACATATGGTCCAATAATTCGATATTAAAATCCAATATTATGTCACTAAGTTTATGACCACCAGTCGTATTTCTAAAATGTGCATAGAGGGTCCAACTAGTAAAAGTAGGACTGGCTACCATATAATATATAACAGAAACATATTTCATAAAGTGGTCATGTTGTCGTTTTTGTTTCACGGTTTCGGTATCATACATAAAATGCAAGCTTCTTAATAATTCTGAGTTATTTTGAAACAATGTAATGGTCATCTATTAGAGTGTGTTTGGAATTTGTCATGAAAACTACTTAGATGAGTAGTTTAGAGAGTAAACAACACATATAATCAATCCAAAATGCTCTAAAAGGCAACAAACCTATTTGTGTGTTTTATCAAAATGCATCAAGTAGATAAACGATTTTGTTTATCAATCCAAACACCCCCTTATTTATATTATTCGGCCAACATAATCAATGGAAAGCATGGACATATAAATGAGGCAAATACCTTGCTAATTGATGCAAGCTTTCGATTATTTGTATAAATATGCAAGTAATAAACAACTTAGCATCTTCTTTTTACCTAATATCTCCATTTTTAGAACAACTGCCAGACGAGGCTCGTGGATCCATCCCCAAATAAGCATAACTCTGTTGGTTTCACTACAGCTCTGTACAACGGGCATGTTCATTCTCTTTTAAACTTGAAAGATGATAAGGAGAAATTAGTTACTCTTTTAGGGGTTATTTAAGCCCTAAATTATGTTTTTATGATCAAATATTACCCCAAATCGTTTTTTTTTTTTTTTTTGTCAATTTATGTACTTTGGAGAAGAATTCTGAAAAATGGAGTATTTTAGACGTTTTTGGAACATAAAGTGAAGAAACGACAAAGTCAAGAACCCAAGCTGAAAACAGTACCTGACGACGTCAAAGGTCACAAGTTGATCAAGAGGTGGATAGCCATTTTGCACTTGACGCACCAGAAAGAAAATTGGAAGATTACATGTGACGGCGTCACGTTCAAACTCACCAAAGCCGTCACGTGTTAACTTAAAGAGAGACGCGCGATATTATTGTAGATTTACCCCACCTGGAAGGGAGAAGAACTCCCTTTTGTTTGATGTCTAAAACTTAAAAGTTTGGTTTTGACCCTCATATTATTGTAGATTTACCTTACCTTTTTAAAGTTTTTTTTTTTTTTTTTTCATATTTTTGACACATATAATTTTGTACCCACTTTCACTTAAAAACGAATTTACAGTTTCTTTTTGCCAAATGTGAATAAGATATTTTAATTCAATTTTTTTTAATGGCAAGTTAGTGGTTAGTGATTCGAGCCCACAGTGACAACCAATTCCTTAAAGGATAAACCCCACTCTTGCTTATATTTATTTCCGCCTCTGAAAGTACATGATGAGACTCGAACATGAGACATCTCCAAAAATACCTTCCCAAAAATACCGTGTCCAACTATATGTGTATTATTAAACTAAACCTTTTATAGACAGCATATCATTTTCTAACCTTTAACTCTTTTTTTTATATAGACATTAATGGTAACACATTTAGACTTGTGTAAGAGGGACATAAGGATATGATATTGGCCAGATAATAACTGTGATAGCGACTTAAATAGCAAAATTAAAACGAACGGAGTGCATGCGGTAAAGGGTGCGGGAAGCCTCCATGTTGAGACACCATTCGGGTGGTGTCCCTTCAAGCAACTTCACCCGCCCACTGCATGCGGAATCCGAGCTCCCTGACAAACCCCAAGATATTGTTGTGTATGCACGTGTTTTGAGTCGAGTGTGTTTTTAATAAAAGGACATGAGAAAAAATAGATAAAAGAGAGAAGGTTACATGATATAAAAAAGAGAGGAAGTGATATACACTAGGTGGTTAGAGAACGAAAATCACTTCCCGCACGCTTAAATGGAATGACATTCTTCTATCTAAAGGTCAAAAATCTTCACCAAGTTAAAACCAAATATAGTACAAGAAAGGGTTAATAACTTTCAAGTTTTTATTATCATTTAGAGTTTAACCTTTAAGTTTCTTTTTGCAGAGGAGTTTTTATTATTAAAATAATTATACTCTTTCTTGTTGTTTTTTAGTATTAAAACTCATTTCATAGTAACAATTTACTTATTTAGTATAAGCTCAAGGACGATCAAAATGCGAATTAGGTCAAGATTTGAGGATTATTATTGATGAGTTGAGATCAATGAATAACTCATACATGTCATAGAACCTATTAACCAATCATAGCCACCAATTTATATTTTTCACTTTTTTTTTCAAAACAACATATCTTGCAAACGGTAAATCTTCAAGCTACAAAAAAAAAAATATCATCGCGACGAGAATTAAATGATCTTTCTATAGATATGCATTGTTATATACTTTCGACGAACTTTTTTTTCGCCCAGAAAGAATCATATATTATTCGTAAAAATCATGTATGATTCGTAAAAAATCATATATGATTCGTAAAAAATCATATATGATTCGATTCTTACGAATCATATATGATTCTTACAAATCATATATGATTTTTTTGGGCGAAAAAAAAGTTTGTCGAAAGTATATAACAATGCATGTCTATAGAAAGATAATTTAATTCTCGTCGCGATGGTATTTTTTTTGTACGTTGACGATTTACGGTTTGCGAAATATTTAAGTTTTAAAAAAAGGGTGGAAGTTTATTTTTTTATTTTAATAAAAAAAATGAGTGACTAAGATTGCTTGATGGGTTATATGGTAAAAGTTAGATTTATAAAGAACTTTTGGCTATTATTAATTACTACGTATAACCAAAAACGTAGTTTTATTATTTCATGAACATTATTTCAAGGATGTTTCCTATGACGTGAAGTAATACGTATATACGTATACCGGTAAGTTGTGGCCCCTACAAACTAAACAAATGATGTTCACTTTAATGCATGCATGATTTTGTTCATTATCGTAAGTTGCAATAAATTATACTATTAACATAAGGATTATTTTAAAATTTGTCATAGGGTCAGGGTGCATGTCAAGAATGAACTTCTATTTTTTCTAAAATGTTGAAACTTATCTGAATAAGAAACTTTTGAGGTTTAGCTGATGTAAAGTAGATACATATTTCGATTATTAGTGTTAGTGGACTAGTATTTATTATTAGTATTCTTTGTATTGGGTCAAGTCTATTTGATTATTTAAAATTATTTATGTTGTATCCAAACTCATTATTGAGTTAAAGGAAATCACACAAGTTTACCAAAACTTGAACCAAAATAATTAATGCCTTTAAGGTGCTACCGATCTTCGAAATACTTGAACCAAAATAATACTACTACGTAGTAAATTAGTAGGATGATTGAAATGTGAAAGTTTTGTGGGAGGTGATAAATCCACGGAGAATATTACTTCACACATAGAAATTTTATGCAAGTTTACTCTAGGGCTGAGCATCGGGCGAAAATCGGACCGGACCGACCAAGACCGGACCGGACCGAGGACCGAGAACCGGAAAAACCATAGACCGAGACCGGACCGAATATGGTCGGTCCGGTCTCGGTCCGGTCCGGTCCGGTCGGTCTTCGGTCGGTCCGGTCTAATTAGGCAAGTTTTTTCGGGTTTTTGGTCGGTCCGGACCGGACCGGACCGGACCGAGGACCGAATTTGGCAAAAAGCTTAGACCGAGGACCGGACCGAATGTGGTCGGTCCGGTCCGGTCGGTCTCGGTCCGGTCGGTTTTGTCGGTCGGTCCGGTCCATCCGGTCCGTTTGCTCAGCCCTAGTTTACTCTTATGCCTTTCTGAGCCTTTATAATTTATGCAAGTTTCCATTCACACAGTTTTTACTAATAACTAAACACATCTTCTTACATATGGTTGGTCTCTCAGTTATGGTCATTATGCCGGCCTACTACAATCTTCTCAACATATATCGGAACTATCAAATAAATCAATAATTAAAAATTAATGCTTGCTTTCACCGATTAAAATCATGATATTAGTCTTCTACTATGCTTTGAAAACACATGGTTAATTATTAAATATGTTTTATTTGATGTCTTTGATTTGTATCAGTCGGTCTACTTTTAGTGATGTGAGTTATTTCAGTTTGATCACAAAATGTTGAATTAATCACATCATATGATCATATCATCGGGTGTGTAACTTTCATAAAAACATCAATTGTGGTTTCCGATTTGTTCATCTTTTTCTCAACTTCTCAAGTGTGTTAGTTAGTGATTACAATCAAAAGCTTTGAATCGGCTAGGAAATTGGAGATCGTGAGTGCAAGCACTCGTTTTCGAGTATGCAATTTGTGCACTAGTTTCCACTTTTTTATTGAGAGGATGATATACGGTGGTGATGACAGACGATGGTGGACATGGTGGAGATGCGAATGATAGAAAAGAAGATGGACATGAAGAGAAGGAAGGCTCCAATAATAAATGCATTCATTGTTGTGAGGGTATAAAAGTCAGTTCACATAATTTTTCTGCGTGTGAAGTAAACTCTTCCGTGTGAGATATATGCAAAATAAGTATCACTTAAAAAATAAATGAACCAATCTCAACCATTCATCCACCTTTCATCTAATGGCTAATATCAAATCAAAAATAACAAAGGGATGGCAAAATTGACATTTTATCTCATTTAATATAAAAACCCACTTTTCACCTTTTTTTAAAAAACAACATATCTTGCAAACGGTAAATCTTCAAGCTACGAAAAATACATCATCGCGACGAGAAAAAAAATATCTTTCTATAGATATGCATTGCCATATACTTTCGACGAACTTTTTTTTCAAAATTTCGTCCAGAAAAATCCCCAGGATTCGTAAAAAATCCCATTGGATTCGTAAAAAGACTCTTTTTTTTTCAAAATTTCCATCTAGAAAAATCCCACGGGATTTGTAAAAATCCCATTGGATTCGTAAAAAGACGATTTTTTTTATCAAAATTTCCGTCCAGAAAAATCTCACGGGATTCGTAAAAAATCTCATTGGATTCATAAAAAGACGATTTTTTTTTTCAAAATTTCTGTCTAGAAAAATCCCACGGGATTCGTAAAAATCCCATGGGATTCGTAAAAATCTCATGGGATTCGTAAAAAGAAGATTTTTTTTTCAAAATTTCCGTCCAGAAAAATCCCACGGGATTCGTAAAAATCCCATGGGATTCGTAAAAAGACGATTTTTTTTTTTCAAAATTTCCGTCTAGAAAAATCCCATGGAATTCGTAAAAATCCCATGGGATTCTTAAAAAGACGGGTTTTTTTTTTTCAAAATTTTCGTCCAGAAAAATCCCACGGGATTCGTAAAGAAATCCCATGGGATTCGTAAAAAGACGATAAATCACAAAGGATTCAGTATGAATCCCATGGGATTCTTTGGTGCATCCCATGGGATTCGTAAAAAGACGTTTTTTTTTTAAAAAAATTTCGTCCAGAAAAATTCCACGGGATTCGTAAAGAGATCCCACAGGATTCGTAAAAAGATGGTTTTTTTTTTTTTTTTTTTTCAAAATATCCGTCCAGAAAAATCCAATGGGATTCGTAAAAATCCCATAGGATTCGTAAAAAGACGATTTTTTTTTTTCAAAATTTCAATCCAGAAAAATCCCACGGGATTCGTAAAAGGACGATAAATCACAAAGGATTCAGTATGAATCCCATGGGATTCTTTGGTGCATCCCATGGGATTCATTATTAATCCCATGAGATTCTGTATGAATCCCATGGGATTCTTTGGTGCATCCCATGGGATTCATTGTGAATCCCATGGGATTTTATATGAAATCACAAGGGATTCATTGTAAATCCCATGGGATTCATTGTGAATCCCATTGGATTCATTGTATGAAATCACAAGGGATTTATTGTGAATCCCATGGGATTTATTATTAATCCCATGGGATTCATTGTGAATCCCATGGGATTATGTATTAATTCATTTTCTCGGGTAACCTTTTTAAACTTTTTAAAGAACATGTTCATTGTGAAGCCCATGGGATTATGTCTATTTAAACTTTTTAAAGAACATGTTCATAGATTTAATTACTTTATGTACATGGGATTCGTAAAAAGATGATTTTTTTTTTCAAAATTTCCACAGGATTCGTAAAAAGATGATTTTTTTTTTCAAAATTTCCGTCCAGAAAAATTCAATGGGATTCGTAAAACGACGAATGTTTTTTTTTTTCAAAATTTCCGTCCAGAAAAATCCCACGAGATTCGTTAAAAGACAATAAATCACAAAGGATTCAGTATGAATCCCATGGGATTCTTTGGTGCATCCCGTGGGATTTATTGTGAATCTAATGGGATTCTGTATGAATCCCACGGGATTTGTAATAAGACGATTTTTTTTTTCAAAATTTCCGTCCAGAAAAATCACACGGGATTCGTAAAAAGATGAACTTTTTTTTTGAAAATTTCCGTACATTCCACGAGATTCGTAAAAAGACGAACTTAATATTAAAATATAATCACACTCACTTCCCCAAAAACCAAACTCCATATCCTCACTCATCAAACAGAGCTAATTTCAACATTAGTAGAATTTTTTAGGAAAACCATAATCCAAAAGGAGCTAATTTATACGCAAAAGTTAAATCGAATGGGATTCTGTATAAATCCCATGAGATTCAGTATGAATCTCAAGGGATTCATCGTAAATCCCATGAGATTCTTTGGTGCGTCACATGCAATTTTTTTGCAACATCAAAACACTTAATATTAAGGCTGTGTTTGACAAAAGTAGCTGTGAGCAGTAGCATTGAGCAGTAGCAGTAGCAGTGAGCAGTAGATGTGAGCTGTGAGCAGTAGCCAAAAAAGCTCACAGCTTCATAAAGAAGCATTGGGAAAATGAGCTTTCCTAAAAAATAGCAAAGCCCACAACTCTCATGCCAAACAAACATCAAAGATAAAAAAGCTCATTCTCACCGCTCATTACCCCAAAAAGCTCCAAAAAAGCTCCGCGCCAAACATAGCCTAAAATATAATCACATTCACTTCCCCAAAAACCAAACTTCATATCCTCGCTCATCAAAAAGAGCTAATTTCAACATTAATAGAATTTTTTAAGAAAACCATAATCCATATTCTCCCTCATCAACTCATATGCACTTAAAACATTCTTAGTATTTTGCTTAAATGATCATGTTCAGTGGCGGACCTAGCCAGAAAACTAAGGTGGTTCTTTGATTTGGTCAAGCCGAAAAAAATCAATGAGTAAACCAAATACCCGCTTAACATGTCGGGTGAGTCGGGTCGGGTCAAGTCAAATTTAATACAATTGCAATAACATCAAACGTGTATACAAGTCAAATTCATATGCGTTTTATTATTATGGTTTTGTATACAAGTCGAAATTTAATACAATTACAATAATAGTGTGTAGTGTCCCAAAAGGTTCAAAATTATTGCATATAGTTATGTAAATGTTTGCTTCGTTATGGCTTTTTTTTTTAAAAGGAAAACAACATTGAACCAATAAAGAATAAACCAAAAAGTGAAAGGGTTAAAATTCTGTAATGATAAAACTAGAAACTTCAGGATTATAAATTTTATTGGCATTAATATACCAAGACAAAATACAAACACAAGACACTTTTAACACATTCTATTATTGCTATATCCAGAACACCTACTACCTATTGTTACACCTTAAAAAAATTTACTAGAGCCAGAGCAAAGCAACTTACTTTTTACATCCAACAAAATACTAATATATTCTCATTTCCTTCACCTTCTTCATATATCGGAGTGATTCCAGTCATATTTTTTTCTTCCATTTTTTATCCTTCTTCATCTCTATTATTAGATCCAAGCTTTCTAAGGTGGTTCTTAAGAAAAGTTTATACCCCACCGAGATCCAATCCCAAAAGCTCCCTCATCCCCTCCACCGAGATCCAATCCCCAAAGCTCAGCTGGTTATTCCGATTAGGAGACGAACTCGAGCTCTCAAACGGATCTAACTTCCAGCCGACAGACCGGTGACCAGCGCCGGAGAAGATGATTCAGTAGTTTGTGGTGATGACGGTGGCGGTGGTGGTTATTTGTCCATTGATTGTGATGGAGTTGCGGTGTCGCTGATGGTTGCGACTGCCATTGGTGATGGTGACGTGGTGTTACTGATGATAAATGAGGGTTAAGTTTTATTTAATGATATTACAAAAGTGCCCTTTAATAATTAATTATACTAAAACAATGATTAATCTAGACCTAGATTTAAAATTGATGGATGGTTGAGATATTGTTATTTGTTCTTTAGATAAATGTTGTTTCGTATTGAACTTTTCTCATCAATAATATGGGTTTTTTCTAACATGTGCCTAAGCACATGTTAAGAAGTGGACCATTGTGTCATTTTTTGTCATTTTTCAAATAAAAAGATATTTTAGTATGTTCTATTTGTGGATCTTTGAGCAAAAAGGACACATGACCCCACTTTTTAATATGTGCCTAAAAGCACATGTTAAAAAAACCCTAATAATATTACAATAAATGAGTACGGAAGAATTGGATAATTGGATTGGTGGAAAAAAAAAAAAAAAAAAACTACTTAAATATACTTTGCTCTTTGCTTTTGACTTTTGGGTGTAACAAAGAATATATGCAACATGTCTTGTTTCAATTCAATAACAATGCATGGTGATTGGTAGGGCTGTAAATAAACCGAACGAACATGAACGGAATCTTGTTCATATTCGTTCATTTAATTTTAACCGGACAAATAAACGAATACGAACACTTAAATGAATGAATTTTCTTATTCATGTTCGTTTATTAAGAAAATAACTTGTTCATGTTCGTTCATTAATACACTAAACGGACATAAACGATCGAATATAAATGAAAATAGACAAACAAACATAAAATTTATTAAATTATGCATCTAAAATTGTTTTATAAGTCTTATTTTATTTAAACAAACTAATTTTAAAATTATACAATTAAAATATATGATATACGAACATAAATAAATAAATGAAAATAAACGAACATTAGCGAAGGCATAATCAGACGTTCACGAACATAAATAAACGGACGTGACCTTTGGTCATGTTCGTTCATTTAACTAAACGATCGTAAAATATTGTTCATGTTCGTTCATTTAATAAATAAACAAATATAAACGAACTTTTTAACGAACGGTTCATGAACTGTTCACTGAACGTTCAGTTCGTTTACAGCCCTAGTGATTGGGATGGTGATTGGAATTATCCCAAAATCCCTAGTCTCCAAAATTTTTGCCTGTCACTTTCACCATCCAATTTTTTTGCCTTCGCCTTCCATTAATCTCAATCACCATTGTATTGTTATTGAATTGAAACAAGACATGTTGCATATATTCTTTGTCACAACCAAAAGTCAAAAGCAAATATATTTAAGTAGTTTTTTTTCCACCAATCCAGTTATCCAATTTTGCAGTACTCCTTTATTGTATATATTATAAAACTTTTACTTTTCAATCATCCTACTAATTTACTACTGTACTAGTATTATTTTGGTTCAAGTATTTTAGAGATCAGTAGCATCTAAAAGGCATTATTTTGGTTCAAGTATTTAGAAGATCAGTAGCCAAATTATTTTTGATGTAACGAAACATGCTTGGACTTCAAGGAATGAGCCAGACCCAATTACTTCAGCTTGCCCAATCACAACAACAAGTATTAGCCCAATATGAGTTTTTGCGAAAACAAGCTCAGGCCCAATAAAACTACGTGGCCAGTCCAGCCCAATCGAGCACTCCACAAGCGTTTAACGCGTTGACTCCTCAAGACTTTGTTGATACGGGTTGGAATATGGACACATGTTCGTCCTCTCAATTAAATTCAAATGCAAATAATCTTAGTACTATTTATAATAAAAGTATTTATCCATCTGTCTTTATTGGTGACGGTAAATCCATACCCGTCGCTAACACGGGCCATAGCTTGTTGTGTAACCCTCACCGACCTCTTCACCTTTATGATATATTAATTACTCATCATATTTTAAAAAAATCAATTTCTGTTTGTCAGTTTACCCGTGACGACAAAGTGTCTATTGAATTTAACCAGTTTGATTTTTCTGTTAAAGACTATTTGACTCGGAAAATTCTCCTCCACTGTGATAGCACCGGAGGCCTGTATCCCATGACCACGCCTACATCCTACCCACAAGCTCTTCTTGCCAATCATCACACGTGGCACCAACGACTTGAACATCCGGGAAATGAAGTGCTATGTTCTTTACTTTCTAGTAATGCTATTCTGTGTCATAAAGTGAAGTCTCCGCACCTTTGCCATGCTTGTCAACATGGGAAACATGTGAGGCTTCCATTTTCTGTTTCTGATACTGTTATTGATTTTGCTTCTGATACTGTGCATTCGGATTTGTGAATTCCCCCACTTTCGAGTCAAAGTGGTATTAAATACTATGTTATTTTTTTGGACCACTATTCTTATTACTTGTGGATATATCATTTGCGTAACAAATCTGACACTTTTGCTAAGTTTGTTAATTTTGATCTCTTGTAAAAACTCAATTTAATAAGGACATTAAAGCTTTTTAATGTGACCACTGTGCTAAGTTTAACACCATATTTCACCAATTATTTACCAAATACGACATCCATACACGTTTCTCGTGCCCCCGTACCTCTCAACAAAATGGTAAATCCGAACGTATGATTCGGACAATAAACAACTTTATCTGTACCTTACTTTTTCAAGCCCATCTTCCACATCATTTTTGGGTTGAAGCCCTTCACATGGCTATCTACCTCTTAAATATTTTACCGTCCAGCGCCATAAATAATGACACACCTCACTTTCGCCTAATAACACAAAACCCAACTACATGTTTTTGCGTGTCTTTAGTTGTTTGTGTTATGCCCACATTGACACCAACCATAAAGTTGGCCCACGCTCCACTCCATGTATTTTCCTTGGCTACCTATCAAATCACAGCGGATTTCATTGCCTTAACCTTTCCACTAACAAAATCATCATATCCATTTCCTACACCTTTTTTAACACCGCCCCAAACCTTATCGCTCGCCATATTCTCCAACAACAAACCTCTAACACAAATACCACTGAACCAACCACTACACCTGTTCATACTGGCCCAACAACACCTGTCTAGCCCACTGGCCCAACTCCCCTCCATAATACCACCAACCTACTTCCCACACCGGTTACTCCCGACCCAATAACTCCTATCCCTCCCACCACTGACCCAAACATCACAGTGGTTACTACTGACCCGACACCAACCCAACCAACCTCCTCCTCCCGTGCCTAATCCACCCGCACCTAATCCTCATCTAAACCGAACCTCAACTCATCCCATGGTCACACGTTTTCATGTTGGTACTAACAAAAAGAATCAACGCTATAATTGTCATGTGTCATAGTTTCTCTAATAGAAACAACATATTTGTGATTACTTACTCGAAATTAAAATTTATCTTTTGTAATTTGCTATACTTATAAAAACATAAAGAACCATTAATCATCTTCTCTAAATCAATAGAGTTACATTACAAAGAGCAATTATAGTGTATCAAATGCCTTATTATTACAACATAAAGTCTTAATATACAAATATTGCAAATAACACACCAACAAGCCTTCTTCTTTGTGAACAAATTCTTTACTAGACAACTAGAGGAGCAGGGGCGGCAGAGGCAGGTGAAGCATTAGTCGATGCGTATTGTTCCCAAAGCATTTTTGAAAGCTTTTCAATGACATAATTCATAGCGTCAATAATTTTCTCATAAAACCATATAAACGTGGATTTTAGCCCGTTATAACTCTTGTAAAGGGTTATAATAGTACATATGATGGCAAAACCATACCAAGTGAACCACTTTGCTAGGAGAACCGAAACAGATGCATATGTGGACATAATCACCGTAGAAATGAAAACAATTTGAAAAATGAGAACTTTCCAACTGTCGTGTTCAATATCACATGTGAAAGAAAACGCCCATGAAGCCGCGACAAAATTCACAAGAAAAGTTTCTAAGGAAATTCCTAAACAAATCTTGTTTTCGTTGGTGGCTTCAGTGATTTAAGTGTCCTGATTTATCTATACATCTTATAATGCATCTTTTACTCTCTCTCTCTTCCAATTTTTTAAGATTTCTATTTATACATTTTAAGTAAATACAACAAATTAAGTTATATGTGCAATCAACACTTATAATTAATATATTTAAAACACCCTTTCAATTAAAAATATCATTTATAAACCACAATGTAAAAACAAATCAAGCTGCTAAACACTCTCTTCTTAAAATTTGTAAGACATTTTATTAATATTTTTTTTATTTAATAATATACCTTTTTGTTACATATAGTATAAACTTATAAAACACAAAAAGTAACATATTTATATATATATATCAAGTGGCTTTGGGCGAAAAAAAAATTAAAAAAAAGAGTTCTAAGTTGACTAGGTCACTCAGATAATATATCATTTTCTCATAACTTCAACAGTTTATCATGCATCTAAAAATATTTTCGCTATCTGTAAAGTAATTTTCATCGTAAATAAATATTAATAGAGCAACATTGTTCGTCAAAACTTTAATTACAGGGTACCTGCCGCCGTAACGCGCGGGTGCCCTGATAGTTTAAGAGGAATGATAGAACCACAAAAATATATCCACAAAAGGATGTGACACTCTATGATTAATATATTTTTTATTAGTTTCTCTCTCTTGACTTTTATAAGCCAATCATAGAGTGCCACATCTTTTTGTGGATGGTTTTGTGGATTTATTTTTGTGGCCCTATCATTCCTCTTTATTTAAAGGAAATATGGTTTTCTGTTCTAGTTGTCTTGGTCTTGGTCTGTATCTCCATTAAAATGTAGGGGAATAAGTGGATAGTTCTTAGGATCCAAAACTGTGTTTGTATTTTTGTAATATTGAATTTCTTTGTTTTATTGCTGCTGAAAGTTTGGGTTATGTCTAATATGATGCTCCTTTAATTGTAAATTGTAAGTTTCATGTGCTAATTAATACAGTATATTTGAACTTAACATTCATCGTCTTTCTTTATTCAATTACATACAACAACTCGAAAGAGAAATCACGAAACATAAGAACAACAATGGTATAGTATAGTCTTAAAATAAACACCAAAGAGCAAATATTATGTAGTCTTTTACAACTCAGCAAAACTTTGTATCAAGACCCTCCCGGGTGTAAAGATATATACACCTTAAGGATCAGAACCAACACCAACAAGTATTGGCAATTGATCAGTTCCAAAAACCAACACCCAAAGCTTATCAATCATGTACCTCACTGCAAGAACAACCTTTTGATTAAACCAATCAAATATCATGTTATAACCTTTTACAATTGTCACAAAAGTGCATATGATCACAAAGCCATGCCAAGTGAACCATTCTGGTACAAGAATCGAGAGAGTCGCGTATGGAGATAGGATCCCTGTAAAAATAAAAACGATGTTGAAAATTACAATTTTCCAATGATTTTTTTGTATATCATTTTGGCGAGTGAACGCCCATAGTACTACCACAAAGTTTTTGAGCAAAGTTGCTAGAGAAATAGCCAAGCGCTTCCTGTTTTCCGCGGAACATTTAGTTACTTGAGCAGTTGTTTGCACCAAGATTCCCATGACTCCTATAAAGATGGCATAATATTGTGGCTCATCCAATAACCTTCAATCACCATTAAAAATTTGTCATTTCATATGTCAAGATTTTTACCAACAAGAAATCATTAAGAAATACACAACAAATATACGCAAGGACAAAAGACTTTTCAACTGAAATTAGAATAGTAACTAATTAGCCTTAATTAACCTCAAGCAGCCACCATTTCGATCCATAGCAACTTCCCAAATTACTTTATCTTCTACTTCAGAAAGTTTTTACGTAGTTTGTATATATTGCTAAACTTTAAATCGATGTTCCAGGCTTTATATAGGCATTAGGAAAGATGTTGCTATCAAGAAAATATTTTTAATTTGGAGATTAGTCTACGTTGTAATATCAAACTAAACCCTAAACTAAACCTTTTATAGACAATATATCATTTTCAAAACTTAACTCTTTTATTATATCACAATAATGGTGACACATTTAGACTTGTGTAAGACGGACACAATTAAGGATATTTACTGGCCAGATAATAACTGTGACAGAGACTTAATTAGCAAAATAAAGCAAACGGCCAGTACATGTGGTAAAGGATGCGGGAAACCTCCATGTTGAGACACCATTCGGGTGGTGTCCCTTCACACAATTTCACACCCTGCACGGGGAATCATCCTCGACAAATCTCACGACATTGTTGTGTATTTGTGTTTTTGAGTCGAGCGTACGTTTTTGATAAAAGGACAGGAGAAAAATAGATAAAAAGAGAAGGTGCTGCCTGAATTTACACATGATATAAGAGATAAAGAGAGGAAGTGATCTAGGTGGTTAGAGAACGAAAATCACTTCCCACACGCTTGAATGGAGACATGTAGTGACATTCTTCTTTCAAAAGGTTAAAAATCTTCACCAGGTTAAAACCAAACATAGTAAAGAAGGGTTAATAACTTTCAAGTTTTTATTGATTTAGAGTTTAACCTTTAAATTTCTTTTTGCGGAGGAGTTTTTATTATTCAAATAATTATACTCTTTCTTATTTTATTTTATTTTAGTATTAAAACTCTTTTCATAGTAACATTTAGTATAAGCTCAAGGATCAAAATGCAAGTTAGGTCAAGATTTGAGGATTATTATTGATTACTACGTATAACAAAAAAACCAAAAACTTAGTTTTATTATTTCATGAACATTATTTCAAGGATGTTTCCTACTTTCCTATAGCGTGTGAAAGGTAATATACCGCTAAGTTGCGGTCCTACAAACTAAACAAAGGATGTTCACTTTAATGCATGCATGCTTTTGTTCATTATCGTAAGTTGCAGTAAATTATTTTAAAATTTCATACGTGAACGGTGAACGTGAACTACTTTCAACTGAATATATATTAAAATAAGGATTATTTTAAAAACATTTCATAGGGTGCATGTCAAAATTATGGACTTCTATTTTTTCTAAAATGTTAAAACTTAACTGAATAAGAAACTTTGTGAGGTTCAGCTGATGTACAATAGAATGATAGATGCATATTTTGATATGCCGCATGTGCACAACAAATCTATAAAGGTATGCAACATAGATTATTACATGCAGTGGCGAAGCTTGGAAATTTCGAGTGGGGGGTCGGGATCTAAATTTTTTTTTTCCTAACACTATGGGGGGTCGAAACCGAATTAAATTGGGGGGGCAAAACCGAAAATACCGAAATTTTTCTACACGAAAACTATATACCCCTACATCGCAAAAAAAATTTTGGGGGGTCGGCCGCCCCCCCCCCCCCCCCCCCCCGGCCCCTTAGAAGCTGCGCCTCTGATTACATGCATGTTTATTGATTGGATACTGATATATCTATAATCATTGTTTGATAGAAGAACCTTTCAACATCAGAATCATAGTAGCATATAATCCAATTATAAAAGCATGCGAATATTCACGCCAGTCATAATTTAATTGAAAAAGCCACGATATCATGTATGAGGTTTCCAGGATACGCACCTCACGTGTTCGGCTTGCATCCAACGTCCACTACCCCCGTCCAGCTTTGGGCTCTTCTCCCCCTATATATATTCAGAGTCACAATCAAAAAACGACCTTAAATTAAAAATGATGTGTAAATTTTTTATTGGTTAGTAAACTTATATAACATATTTATACTATCTAATGCAAAAATGATCAATCTTTAAATAATAATAATAATAATAATAATAATAATAAATAATTAATTAATTAATTTGGTCAAACATGAAAATGAACATATTTGAAAGTTTGTGGCATTGAAAAGTATTAATTTACTTTCAAACTAATTTAAGGAACATCAATTTGAACACCTTTTTTTTCATTTAAAATTTGAATGTGTTTCATTTGTAAAATTGAAAATATTATAATCTTTGAAATGAGTTATAAAACAGGAAAGAACTGAGCTAAAGTTTGAAAATTTGATTTATGAGTTGAACCGGGTTTCAAAACATTATATTTAATTCTCAAATTCTCAAACTTTTATTATTTTTCATTTATAACCTATAAACTTTTTTTTATCACTATAACTATCTATCGCTAAAAAATTCCGTTGCTATGAAATTTAAAAGTGTGTGTGGAAGGTGGACTTTTTCAGGTTAAATATGATGAGGAAAATAAATTGATGACTCAAAGCCTTGACGGGGATCAACTTAATTGCTTTACATTTTCAGCCATTTTCTTTAACTAAGCACAAAACAAACATCTTTTAATATGACTTTGTAAATTAAGCTTTCAATTCTTTGTATCAAGACGATTAAGAGGGTGTTTGTTTAATTTTTAGTTTTTGATTAAATCATGTTTATATAATAGTTGACTTAATGCAAATACTTTCTACATTACTAGTATCACTTTATATATCTAGTTATCCTTCGATTATGGTAGTGATATATACACGGAACCATTCACTTCTTACACAGAATTCTAATATGAAATGACAATCATATCCCTAACATTATTTAATCCACTTTTAGAACCCTTACCAGAGAGTGTTTCCTCTCAATGCATCCTACAATACATCTGTTCTTTCATTAATAGCAAACTAAAATACAAAAATTAGGAATTACACTGATTGAATTTTATACGTAGTAACTAAATAACTAATTGGTAAGAGCTAGATATCATAATTTATTTGTATTAACAAAGAGACATGAAGTAATATGTCTAATGCAACTCATTTAGAGTTGGCATAACAGGTTACACGAACCTGTTAAAACACGAAACCTGTTAAGGCCAAACACGAACACGACCTGTTAACTAATCATGTCATTTTTCTCAAACACGAACACGACACGAAAATAAACAGGTGCACCTGTTAACATGCATATGACCAAATCGAATGATACAAGAACATGTTAAGACCTGTTAACCTGTTAACATGCACCTGTTAAGAACCTGTTAACATACATAATGATTCATAATGCAAAAGTTCATACAATTTCAAAGACCCACATGAAACATACATCAGTACATCACAAATCTTAAGTCTTAACTAATACATAAATACATAATGATAACAATACAAAAGTTCATAAAACTCTTAATCTTAAGCGACATGATTCAGGACCAACATAAAACTCTTACAAGGTGGGATTGTTGACTGAGTTTGAAGCACCTGATTCAGGAGCAACATCAAGCGACATCGACATTATATCTTCAGCGAGCTCTTCAAGAGGAACTTCAATACATTCAGAATCCATCTACAAGCAACAACAATACACAATAAGACAATGACTCGGAACCAAACCTTATCCAAGTTTACAATATACATTTCAATCATGATAATCACATTAGCTACATATCCATCACTACTAACAACGATACTCATCTTGACACAACAAGTCCTAAACAGCTACATTTCCAAATCTTTGAAGCAATCTTCACAATCACTGATTAAAATTGACTAGGTACAAAACAACAAGTACAAACTACAAACACAAAACAGGTTCATCTTTATGATACCAAGGTTATATAACAACGGCAGATTAAGACATACAAATGGACCATATTTATATAAATAGCGTTAACTAATAAACAGTATGATATGCAGCATATCCTGAATCCAGATGACACCAATCTGATTCACCTAATCAAATTTAATTCTAGATTAATTGACCATCTAATAACAAACCTTTAACTCCTAAAATCATATTCAATTAACAAATAAAAACAAAACAAATTCAATCCAAAATCAATAACATAATACAATAGTACAGTAAGAACTTATAACCTGCTCACTAAAAACTGCTTATCTACTTCAGTTAACCTTAAAAAGAACCAAACCCAAATACCCAATACGTGCTTATTTTAGCCAAAAATAAGCTGATAAGCAGAAGCATACCTAACTAATCATTTACAGTGTCTTTTAAATCCCATTTACAGAGTACAATTAATAAGTTTTATAAACATGGTACTCGTATATGACAAATTTAACAGAGTATAAATGACGAATTTTCTTACTTGACGCTGTTGTTGTCTGCTATTGTTGACGCTGCTGCTGCTTACTTCATTACTTCAGTCGATTGGGTTTGGGTGATTTACGATGAGAGATTGAGAGATTGAGAGATGAGAGGGAATAGATTGAGTTATCAGTGATGGTATTTGGGTTTGGGTTTGGACGTTGGAGGCGGATAGGAATAATAGGATAGAATAGATTTAGGATTTTAGGGTTTTAAATTTTAAGGATTATATTATTATATATATTATAATATTAATAGGTCATAACAGGTCTTAACTGTTAAGACACGAAAATTAACAGGTCCAACTTGTTAAGACATGAAACCTGTTAAGGTCAAACACGAAACCTGTTAAGAACAGGTCGTGTCGTGTCGTGTTAACAGGTTTCGTGTCAAAATTGCTGGCTCTAAACTCATTGTTATGTGATTACTGCTATTTGGATTCAAATTTTCTTATTTACAACAACTTTGCTCATAAAACTGGTAAAGTTTTCTCATACATCTTATGCAATATGTGGGCCTTCTGATATGATATGCTTCTTTCTTTCTTAGTTTTCCTTTATGAACCGAATGGTTTATCCGATCTTGATTAATTTGTTGACCACTGCCATCCTAACTTCACCCGAAACCGGCGAACACTCGTCCCTGAAATTCTTAATTAAGATGGGGATATGATGCCTACTTTATAAAGTAGGCAAGTTACCTACTTTCCTTTGTAAAAAAGGGTAGGGACAGGGACTGAACTGTATCAGGGGCTTACTGCAGGGACTGAACTGTACATTTTGTAAACTTTTTTCAAAGAGAATGTAGGCAATTGCCTACATTTAAATGTATGCATCATTTCCCCAATTAAGATAGCCCGCTGTGGACGTAATGTGGTAAAGTTTTGCATGCTCGGATAAAAAACCCGATGTTTCACTCCACTCCCGTACCAGACCCCATTTTTTTGTTATTGTCAAAAAATAGACACGAGAAAAACTATGGTCGAGGTTTATTTATGTGCTCCGATGTGTACAGATGCCGGTGAGAGATTGTTATCGCTACCTTTCCATGGTCATCTGTTTGAAAGACCCTATAGTAATTTAGTTTTCAAACAAACAGTTGATGACATATACAAGTTGCGTGAGTGCTCAAAGGCACCATCGGTGAGAGACGATATTAGAATGGGTTTTTGAGTATTTTGTGATTCATAAATGTTTCTTAAGAATGGTAGGTTATTACTTGTTGAGGTGAACAAAGTCAACAATCAATTCTTTAGCGACAAAAAAGATGGAGTCAGTTTTAGTTGATCAATGTCAAGGGTAGGATAGACATTTCACAACAAATTTCTGTGTATCGAGTAAAAAGCTCCGTGTAAATATCAATACCCTTTCGATTAAGTTATAAACAAACTAGTTTCATCACTTTCTGAAAACAGTTTTTTCTTGTTAAGTCAAATTTAAACATCCTAAAGCTTTTTAAGGTATTTCTTTCTAGAACATTGCCTTAATCAATTAAATTTATTTAATAAATGTTTTCCATTAAATATGATGGAAAAACATAATTATATAAAAATGTATCAAACTTAACACTTTTTCATGTTTAACGTAGCTATTTTTTATTTTTGCTATTATAACATGAAAGTTTTGAATTCGGACTTTATGTGTATTAAAGTTTTGAATTCATACATTTATTTGTATTTTGTTCATGTATAATGATCATTTTACATTTCATTGTTATATAGTGATAAAAATAAAATTGGGATAAAATGATCACAAATACACAGAAAGTTCCAAATTCAAAATTTTGGTGTTATAATAGCAAAAATTAAAGTTAGTTATGCAACACTCGAAAATATGAGAAATTAGTTACATTTTCAAACAATTATCCATAATTTTATCACAACTTGGGCATAAGTTAGTAGATGACTTTTTTCGTAACATTTTTGGAGTTCATCATAATATATTCATATTGGTAACACAAGATACTTAATTCGGTTTATTTCAATTATATATTCATATTGCTAACACAAGATACTTAATTCAGCTTATTTCAATTAATGTTCACACCTAGGGATGAGCATCTCGACCTGAATCCCGGAACCGAACCGGAATTGTACCGGTACCGTACTGAAACGGTACCATTTCCGATATACTGTACGGTACAGGGACTACGAAATAAGGTGAAAAAAAATCGGGACCACTAATTCGGTACGGGACCAGTACCAAATCGAGAAATTCCTGAATAAAAATGGGAAAAACCCGATTTCCCGGTACCGGTATCCGAATCCCGTTCGGTACGGTACCAGTACCACTATTTATGCTCGAGAAAAAATCAGTACCACTAATTAGATACGGGATCGGTACGGGACCGATACCGAGCTCATCCTATTCACACCGCATATGATTACGTTAGACATGGAGGCACAATTTGTTATTATGGGCCACATAAATTTTTTTATCCTTATTGTTTTGATTTCAATTAAGTTGGGCATATATGATCAATTTGCTAGGATCTAAACTTGAATGGTGCCACAATCTTGGTTCTGATCTAGTTTTATCTAAGCAACCTAAAACATGATATGCTAATAATTGAATACTCCGTTGCAATTTCTTATTGTCACGGAAATTTAGTTTCTCTAACAGAAACAATATGTTTGTGATTACTTACTCGAAATTAAAATAATCTTCGTAATTCACTATACTTAGAAAAACATAAAGAATCATTATCTTTTCTAAATCAGTAGAGTTACACTATAAAGAGCGGTTATAATGCATCAAATGCCTTGTTATTACTACAACATAAAGTCTTAATACACAAATAATACAAATAACACCACTAGCGAGTCTTCTTCTTCGTCCACAAATTCTTTACTTTAGACATTTGGAATAGCAGGTTCAGGTTCAGGTTCAGAGGAAGCATTGATCGATGCATTCTTTTCTCAAAGCAGTTCTGAAAGCTTTTCACTTACATGGTTCATAGTGTCAACAACTTTCTCATAAAACCATATAAACATGGATTTTAGCACATTATAACACTTGTAAAGAGTTATAATAGTACATATGGTGGCAAAACCATACCAAGTGAACCACTTTGGTAGGAGTACCGAAATAGCTGCATATGGGGACATAATCCCCGTAGAAATGAAAACAATTTGGAAAATGAGAACATTCCAACTATCGTGTTCAATATCACCGGTAAAAGAGAATGCCCATAAAGCCGCGGCAAAATTCACAAGAAAAGCTCCTAATGAAATTCCTAGACGAATCTTGTTTTCATCGGTGGCTTCAGTAAGTTGAGCAATTGTTTGCACCAAAGTTGCGCATACCCCGGCGTAGATTGCATATTGCGACTCTTTCAATAACCTAAAATGATCATAAACATTGTAATACATTTGAAAATTTATTAATAACAAAAGCAAATAAAAAAATAATAATAATAATAATAATAAAAAAAAAAAAAAAAAAAAAAAGTTCACGAGTGTTACCTGGCACCTGGATCCATTTTTGCTTCTTTGGTACTTTAGTCTTTTTTGTTCGTGGCCTTTGAGATAATGTACCCTGTGATGCTGGTAGTTTATATAAGGGGTTATTTGGACCGTTTAGTGGGTTTATGAATCTATTTGAGGGTGTATTTTGAACGTATCTGGGGGTGTATTTTAAACTGTCTGTAGTATGATTAATGACGCATATCATATACCAACTGACCTGTTAAAATCGTATGAATCAATTTGAGGGTGTATTTTGAACGTATCCGGGGGTGTATTTTGAACTGTCTTTAATATGACTTAATGACGCATATCATTCTAGAACAACTGACCTGTTCAATTAGAGGGTGTATATTGAACGTATCTGGGGGTGTATTTTGAACTGTCTGTAGTATGACGCATATCATTCTAGAACGACCTGTTAGAATCTTATGAACTGTTTGGATTTTTGAGCCTTTTACAAAGTATAGATGGGCTTATTAGCCCAGAACCATATTTATAATTCTGACAAATCGATTCACAGGAATGAGAGGTTGTGGCGGGAAAATGGAGGTGGTGACGTCAGCAGCACTGTCAGCAACGCAAGAGGGGAAATTGATATCAGCAGGATACACTTCAATTGCTTCATTTGTGGAACTAAAAGTGTGTTAACTTGTTGCATTGAGTGGTACTGCTCACCAACTGTTTGATAAAATTATTAACCAAACGAATTTTTTGTTTTGTTAGGTTTCAAAACTATTGTGTTTACTTGAATGAAATATAAGTCACCTTTTTAGGGCTTTTGTTTTAATATTCTCTCCAAACACCCCATTAGTATCACTTTACCCTTTGCCATGAGAAAGTTAGAATGACTTTTTGTAGTGAGTTGGGTGTGATCATTGCAATTTAAGGAGGAGGGTTAATTAGTTTGTATATATTGTCAGATCAGGTAAATATCTACATGTATGATCGGTCCGAGATATTTGTGACTGAACTTTATTCACACAGCTATAGTGAGCTTATTCAGTAGATAATGCTGCTGGGTAGTTCTGGAAGCTTAGAGAGCGAGGATATTTGTTTAAGAAGTAATCATTCTTAACTTTACAAAAGACTTTTAAGGAAGGGTTGCTTGGTCACCTTAAAAACACCCGTTTTTAAAGCCTTTATGCTTAAAGAAGTAGAGAGGTGTATTTTTACTAGACCACTCTTTCTGTTTACCTTTGAACTGTATTATTTGCTGGAGGTGCTGAATTTAGCACACTGAGTCACCAGTAAATAAAGTTTTTGGTGACCTATGATGGAATTTGGTTGTTCTTGGTACCTTGGTGGGCTTAGGAAAAATTACCCCTTTTTGTTTTACCGTGTAGTTGATTGTATGCTATATGATGAGGGACAACGCTATTTGTTTTGTCTTAATGTCACTAAGCCTTGATTTGGTCATTCTGTTTGGATCAACTATGAGACCTTTCATACATGGGGAATTTAGAAACAGAGTTTTATAGAAGCAGACAGTTGTTTTTTTGGGTAAAGGGGAGTAATCCTGCACCCTGGTAAAATAAGAAACAGTTGTTGTTTGCTTTTTTATGAATACGTCATGTGGCTCCTGCTTCTTATATAACGTCAGTAGTTATTAGAGCCTTGTACTGTAAACTACTTTGAATATGATTCTTACACATCTTGTGCATTACTTCATCATAAACGATCTCATTTATTTTTTATTTTTGATATAATTTGGATCAGAACTTAAGATTGAGGCGCTTGAAATTTTAAAAAGTGTATCAAATGGCAGTATGTTGGAGAGCACCAGTAGCATTCATACTATTGTCAATGGTAGTCACTCTTCTTTAGACTTTTTACTTTCAATATCATTAGTTTCTTTATCATTTCTTATTATAAAATTCTCTAAAGAAAGAGTTAGCAGATACGTAGTATGATTCATGTTACATCTACCTTTAACAAGGTAAAATTGTTCAGGATTCAACCACGTTATGGATTTTTTAATTATATGATGCCGACTATTATAAATTTGATAGTTGGCAACAATTTTTGTTTACCGTTTCTTCACTTTTCTTGTAGGTGCCCAGAGTGCATGGGATATGCTGCAGGAAGAGGAAACCCTTGTACGTATTACCACATCATGTGCAGATTTGGATAACATTTTGGGTGGAGGAATAAGTTGCAAAGAAGTTACTGAAATTGGTTCGTTCTTTTAATATACTTTCGGTAATTTTTGCTCTTTTATTAAAGGGATTTTTTGTTCTTATAAACAGATCTTTTGTTCTTTTTCTGATTAGGTGGAGTTCCAGGCATTGGTAAAACACAACTCAGGCATAAATAGTAGTTGTCTGTTTTGGTCATATATTCTGTTTTTCTTATCGTTTTGCTAATGTGATATATAGAATTCAACTGTCGGTTAATGTTCAGATCCCATATGATTATGGTGGACTTGGAGGCAAGGCGGTTTATATAGGTAAGTTGGCACTTATCATAACCAGTATGTTATTTTAATGTTTAGTGAAAGCTTAACATTGTGTCTTCTGTTGTTAGATACCGAAAGAAGCTTCATGGTTGAACGTGCTTCACAGATTGCAGAAGCTTGTGCTGCTGACATGGCAGAATACAGTTGCTTGTACCGAAAGGGGTCTCATGCTTGTGAAGTTAAAAAGCAACCTAAATATTTTCCCGAGAATATCTTTTACTTCCGTGTCTGCAATTACACCGAGCAAATTGCACTCGTCAATTACTTTAGAAAAGTTCATCACAGAGCATACTGATGTACGTACATATACACGTTATTGTGGCATTTATTACATAACTTATTGTGGATATAAGGTCAAAATATATATAACAAGGTAACAAAATTTGGTCAAATTACTTTTTTTTTTAACCAACTTCTTTTGCCTAACATCCAATGTAGCTCATATCAGAAGGCTTGTCCCTTAATTCAGATTTTCCTTGAATGTGGTAGAAATTTAGCCTTATGAACGATTGAATTGTTTGAATGGTTTTACAGGTTAAGGTGGTAATCCTTGATAGCATCTCATTTCACTTTCGTCAAGATTTTCATGACATGGCACATAGAACTAGAGTGCTTGGTGGAATGGCCTTGAAATTGATGAAACTTGCCAGAAAATTTGGGGTGGTGGTAAGAATACTCTATCCAAATGCAAATACCGGTTTGTGTTGGTCCTTTTTAAGGCTTATCTAATGTTGATATAGTCCCATATAGATGGTTTATTTCTTTAAAGTTTTTCACTTTCTTATACCTCTGTTTTGGTTTGTACGAATGGGTTAATTAGAGGCACGTTTTGGCATCTGATTGTATTTTTATGCATAAACAGAGCATCCGCAATGCATAAACCTCTAATAGCTTTTTACTATTTTAACAAGTCATTTTAGAGAGGTTTTTACCATTGCAATGATAGCTTTTTGAAAAGCTTTTAAGAAAGACTTGTTAAACTACAAGTCTTTCCTCAAAGTCTTATGCATTAAGTGTTTTATGCATTAAATGCATTAAATGCAAAAAGTCATTAAAGACTTTTTGCATTGTGGATGATCTTAGTGCTTGCAAACTGGCTTGGTCGGATGAACAATTAAAATAAAGGTAACTTTAGTACAGACCAATATGGATCTTGTCTAGGTTTGGTCACCTGAGAACAATTATTTTCTTTAGTTCTGTATGGTTAAAATTTGATCAAGGAACTATATACTTACATTCATAAGCTAATATTGTAAAACAAAAAATGTTTGGAGGTTTTATTAATTTTAAATACTTTAGGTAACTTTTAACCCAATCAACAGTTTAACAATCTTTGATAGTGTTGCTAGTTTGACCTATCAGAAACAAAAGTCACCCTAATCATGTAAACGGGCCAAAACTGCTACCTTTACCGCTACATGCTAGCATCAATTTGTATACGCTTGTTTGGGGGGCTGAACCCATTTGTTCTGTTTGATGAGCAGGTTGTTCTGCTAAATCAGGTGACAACCAAGTACTCAGATGGTTCATTCCATTTAGCCCTTGCACTCCGTAACTTTTAAACTAATTCCAAATCTCAAAACTATCGTCTTATGGTTATGGAGAACACAATGAAATATGATTTTTATGTGTGCTGTTAAATCTTATTCACTGGTGATAGTTGGTCACATGCCTCCGCAAACTGGATAATTTTGCATTGGAATAGCAATGAACGCTATGCATACATTGACAAGTCACCTTCTCTTCGATCAGCATCCGCACCATATTCTGTGACAGCTAAAGGAACTAGGAACTCGGCTATGAACAACAAAAGATTAAAAAGTATGTCAGTTACTCTTCCATTAGGAAGAGGAAGATGAAGACAGATTTCACTTATGAAGTTCCGTTGAAGAACATTGGATACAGAAGAAGCTTAGAGAGTGGGGATACTTTTTAAAGGAGTAATCATTTTCAAACTTCAAGTGTAATTTGATCCAGGTGAATCTAAATCCAAAGCCTTGTATGCAGGGGCGCAGCTTCTAAGGGGCGGGGAGGGGCGGCCGACCCCCCGAAATTTTTTTTGCGATGTAGGGGTATATAGTTTTCGTATAGAAAAATTTCGGTATTTTCGGTTTCGCCCCCCCAATTTAATTCGGTTTCGACCCCCCATAGTGTTAGGAAAAAAAAAATTTAGATCCCGACCCCCCACTCGAAATTTCCAAGCTTCGCCCCTGCTTGTATGCCAACTACATACATGCTGCATTTCAAGGCTAAAGTGGACCACAAGAATATGTAGTAGTATTCGTAACTTATGAGATAGTTTACTTATTGATCATTCTGCTAGTCATTTAGCTTTCTGTTAGTGTTCTAGGAGGTTTGGAACTCATCTTGTAGTAGTATCACTAGTGTTCATTTATCAAGAAATTCAATATACTGTAAATAACTGTCTCTATTTACTCAAACTACTGTTCTGTTCCTTTCTTCTTCTTCTAATCCTTAAATCCCATTATGGTTTGAAGGACAATGAAGTAGAACCAAAATATTGACACGTTAACTTGTCATTTATGTGAGAGGATCAAACTTTTTCAGTGCAGATACCATGACAGAAAGTCAGAAACGATTTAGTATAAACTGGTGGTGGAATATATATCTGCTAGTAAGGACATTAACAAAAGACATAGATACACATCTGATAATCCAAATAAGCAAATCTTAAACCGTTTCCTAGAAACAGGTTAATTCACCCCCAGAATAAAAAATAAAAAGGGATGCGCACATAAGCAAGCAGTCCCAAACGAATACCTATTTACAGGTAACATCAAGATTTCATGGACCTGCAGATATTCAGCTCAGTTGCTTCTAGATATATAACCTAAATAAAGCTCACTGATAGCCAAAATGCAAACCAGTCATCTCAGATACGAAAAACGACCCACCTTTGCTATGTCCTGCATCAACATCAAGCTTGGTCCCAGCTTATACGTACTATGCCATAAGATGAGCTAAGAAATTACCGTTGGCCCTAATTTAACTACTTTGGCACACATCTGGAATTCTTATAAATGAAGGCTCTGAATAAGTATATAAATAGAGTTACAACACAATGAGCAATATCAGAATGCACGAAATGCTTAATTATTACAACAACACAAAGTCTTAGCACTAATACACAACAACAACAACAACAATACGAGCCTTCTTTGCAGCATACACCGACTTCTTCATGGGTAGGAGCAGACAAGAACAATAGTGGCAATAAATATGATGGCAAGAAATCCATACCATGTAAACCACTTTGGTGCCAACATAGACAAAGCTGCATAAGGAGCTAGGATCCCCGTAACCATGTAAACGATCTTGAAAATGAACTGATCGTCGTCTTGTATATCGGCTAGAGCAGAGTTCACGAGATAAGCTGCCAAGGAAATTGCCAAGAGCTTCTTGTTTTCTTCGGTGTTTTCAGTGAACTTGATAATTGTTGGCAATATGACTTTAAGAAATAGCTCTCTGCATCATCAATCATTTCATTAATTTGAAGTCAAACTAAATAAATTAAGGGAAAAATAAAGAGTTATGTTATAGTAGTAACCTTGATTCATCCATCTCTTCACGTTTTGACCCCAGATCTTGGACTGTTGATTTCTTGATTTGATCCGCGGTTTATGTAATCTGAACTCGGTTTAGTAGGATGAGGCTGAAATATGAAAAAAAGGGTTATCTTACTTAAGAAGGAAAGGGTTTTTTAGGGTATGAGCTGTCAATTTATCAATGACCTATCAAATGTTTATGACTCTTTCTGTTTGGCCTTTTTATTGAGTATCTAGTTTGTGAAATTATTGAACATATGTTGGCCTGGTTCACTGGTTCAGTCTGCGTTTGATGGACAACTGATCCGGGTTCGAATCCTAGTTATTCGATTTTTATTTATTTATTTATTTTTTCACTTGATCACTGGTTTCTTACCATGTTTACTTGTTTCATTTTGTTTTTCGTTTTTAAATGGCCTTGAAATTTATTAAACTTGCCACAAATTTTGGGGTGGTAGAAATACGCCGGCGTCCCATGAATTTATGAAATTTTTGAAGACCCTGGGGACGAAATTAAATAATGAGGTTTTTCGATAAGGAATGTTATATATAAGTGTCACCGTTTATAAGATATAATGCAATTAGTTATCTAAACGTTATAACATATTACTCATTTAAGATATTTTTTCATCTGCCTTTCAAAATAAATAAATAAATAATATCTTCTCACCCAAATACTTTTTTTTTTGTGAAAAATATGTGTACACATGCATATAATTATTAACGGGACAAATTTTGGAGTACTTAAAAAATTTGAGGCCTTGAGTGGTCGCTCACCTTGCACACCCTCAAAGACACCCTAGGCACCGCCGAACCCCAAGCCATGACACCCGAACCCCTTCATGCTATAGCTCAAACCATGGTCATGGCGTATTGTTTATTTTATTTTATTTTTATTTTTTATATTTTTTTATTTGTTTCTTTCTTTTTAATAAAAAATGAAGTGTTTTTCAAAAGGCGTGTTTTGGCTTAAAGTTTGAGGTAGGATGTCTTTTTGATGTGAGTGTAGTGTTTGTTAAAAGGAAAAGGATGATATGTTAGTGGCATGACGTGGCACCAAAAACGGGTCATGTCTTGATCCATGCACCTTATGTTGTGAGAATACTCTACCCAAATGCAAATATTCGTTTGTGCAGGTCCTTTCTAGGTTTATCTTATAATCCCGTATAAATGGTTTATTTCCTTATGGCTGTGTATAGGAGACAGAAGGGGGGTTTACGGGGCTGCCCGTGAACCACATGATTTTTCATGCGTAGTGTAAAATTTGGTCAAAATTATTGCTTTTCCGAAATGTACCGTGTCACAAATTTTTGTGTTACAAGTCTTCATTAGCTTAGATGAATGCACTGTATAACTTTTATTCCTAGATTCGCCGCTGGGATTTTGTATACCTCCTTTTTGGTTTGTAAGAATAAGTCAATTAGAGGCACATTTCGGCATTCGATTGGATTTTTATGTAAAATTAGTGGTTGCAAACTGGGTTGGTTAGATGAACAATTAAAATAAAGGTAACCTTCATACATGTCAATATATGGCTTGCCTAGTATTAGTTACCTGATGATAATTCTTATCTTTAGTTCTATATGATTAAAATTTGATCAAAGAACTATATAATTACGTTTATAATCTCATTCTGTAAAATAAAAAAATTGGAGGTTTTACATTTATAATTGCCGGTGATTTTAGTATTATCACATATATTTTGTATTATTATGATTTACTTGAGATCAAGGCTTAGTCAGGTTTAGCTTATAGTCGAGTTTAGAGGTGCATTGTGCACACTTGTTGTAGTTAGCTTGATGCCACCAGAACTATGTGCGGGGGGCAAGGGGTAGCGCCCCCTCGCAGGGTGAAGGGGCAACTCCCCTTGCGGGTCAAGGGGCAAAGCCCCTTGTTGGGTCCTACTCTACGATTTTTTGGGATTCGGGTATTACCCGTTTTTCCCTCCTACCAGATTTTCCTACCAAAGGACACAACTTTTCCCAAAAGTCGTGAATCTTCCTGCCAACCGATTTTAACTGAATTTAACTAACTTTCGGTTATGTTTTAAAGGACAGAATTGATCTCTTCCGAACATAACACACATAAAAACTATATGTGTATTGCTTGGTTCTCTCGTGCTTTAGAAACAAAGTGCGATTCTCTGAATAATCTAATTGAGGATTTCGTGATACTCAAGGCACATAGAGTCGAAATACTTCAATCTGAAAGCGATGTCTACACGATTCAGAGAATATGCCACTCACACACACCCAGATTATAACAATAATTACATTTAGTGCTTCTGTCCCAATGGTATCTCATGTGTGAGAATGTTCTACAACCAAATGGTTGCGGGTTCAAGTCCTGCTTAGGATATTGTGAGATTGATTTGTTGTGTATATGATGTGAGATTGTTATTTGCCCTTAAAAAACAAAATTGGGTAACTTTTAACCCGTTCAACCTTTTTCCATATTAAATCTTTGATAACATTGCCCGTTTGACCTATTAGAAACAAGTGTCACCCCAATCATGTAAACGGCCCAAAATTGCCACCTCCACTGCTACATGCTAGCACTAACTTGTATATGTGTGTTTGGGGGCATGGACCCATTTATTCCCTCTGATGAGCAGGTTGTTCTATTAAATTACTCAGATGATTTATTCCATTTAGCCCTTGCACTCGGTGACTTTTAAGCAAATTCCAAATCTCAAAACTGTCTTATGGAGAACACAAGTAAACATTATTTTTATGTGTGTCGAGTAAATCTTATGTGCGGATTATAGTTGGTTACATGCCTCCACAAATCGGATCATATTGCATTCCAAATGGAAATGAACGGTATGCATACATTGACAAGTCACCTTCTCTTCGATCAGCATCTGCTACATATTCTGTGACAGCTGACGGAATCAGGAACTTGGCTACAAACAACAAAAGATCGGAAAGTATGTGGGTTTATCTTTCATTATGAAGATAAAGATGACATAGATGTCACATATGAAGTTCTGGTGAAGAGCATTCGGTACAGAAGAGCATTGAGATGTATGAAATCATGTGTCAAAAGCATGCATTTGATGATAAAGCTGCACAAGAAGACCGAGTAAATCATCCTACAGTTACAGGCTGATATTTTGTGATAAACACAGAAGTTTGATATGAGTAGAGCTCTTGCCAAGATCAGAATGGAACTTTTGATGGCATTTTATTCATTGTAGACTGCCAAGGAAAATGCACAAGGTACATAGTGAATTCAATGAAATCAGAAGGCTTGCATAATACTCGGGGTGTAATAGAATTTCAGCTGGGTGGACTGGACTGACTAAAATACTATTAATGCAAAAACATATATTGTTTTATGACCAAGCAGCATGTTAAATTCGATTACAATTTTTTAGTAATATTTTAGCAAGAATCAAATTTAATTTTTTTGAAAGCATCATTCAAATTTAATTAAAATAATTCATCATGTTTTGTACATTTAAGATATACCTTGGGTGGCTTTCGAAATGCTTCATTTTTAAGTTTAACCAAGTTTTTTTTGTATACCCATTTGAGGATAGATAACCCATATAGACCCATTTTAGGCAATCCAGACATCACGAGTTACATTTGGGGGATTGATGATGTGGCTGAATCTCCCATTAAGGTTTCTGAATCGGGAGATAATACATTTTATGAGCTTAAAATCTTCTAATCGATTCAAATCACCATAGCAGAGATGAGGGTCACATCTTTCACTTAACAAAGTTGACCTAGGACATTGCCTTATGGAAGACTGAACTAGTTGTGCATATAGAATGATCCATTCTATGACTAAAGCCAAACAGCTACACTAATAGTAATTCACAGAGAAACAAAAGAGCATTATAAATGAAAACAATGGCAATCATGCGAACAACTTGTAATCCAGCTATTTTAATGTACTTCTGACACTGCATATAACAGTCAGCAATCATTCTTCTGTTTTTCGTGCCCATTCATACTAACATTCCAAGCACCAACAACTTGTGTAATATCAGTTGTAGCGCCTTTTTGTTTGGTGTGAACCGCATTTTTTGCTGTATCTGTAAATTGGTTGTATTACTTTCTCATGTAGCTGAGAAAATGCTAATTATTTTCTTCTGGGTAATGGGAAGATGCGATCTGTTTTTTCATAATTTTCTAATTATTAGTACTAGTCACATTTGGTCTTTCTATCCGGATCAACCATGAGGCCATGCCCTAAATAGGAAACTTAGAAATTGAAAACTAGTAAGAGCAAACATCGTTTTAGTTCCCTTGCAGATTGTTGAGGTAGTTTGTAAATTACTTTCTCAGGAACTTAATTCTACGTTGAAAATGATTGGTATATCCAAACTTAAATGATACTACAATCTGTTTCTGATCAGTGTATATCTAAGCAAAACCTAAAACATAGTAAATCAGTAACTGAATACTTCATTGCAATCTCTTATTGACCCAAACACCATGCTAGATTAATCACAAACTACTAACCGTAACTAACTAACAACATAAAAGTAAGTAGCTGAATTATCCAAATCAACAGTTCCTTGACCCAATGATTATACCGATCTCAAACACAAACTCAAAAAACTACCCCCCATCATTAGTGGCTTAGTGCAACAATTTCACCCCAGAATAAATAAATAAAAAGAGATACGCACGTAAGCAACCAGTCCCAAACGCATACCTATTTACAGGTAACATCAAGATTCCATGGACCTGCAGATATTCAGCTCAGTTGCTTCAAGATATATAACCTAAATAAAACTCACTGATAGCCAAAATGAAAACCAGTCATCTCATATACAAAAAACGACCCACATTTGCTATGTCCTGCATCAACTTCAAGCTTGGTTCCAACTTATGCTAAATCCTAACTGGCCGGTAAGATGAACTAAGGAACTACCGTTGGCCCTAATTTAACTACTTTAGCACACATCTGGAATTCTTATAAATGAAGGCTCTGAATAAGTATATAAATAGAGTTACAACACAATGATCAATATCAGAATGTACGAAATGCTTAATTATTACAACAACACAAAGTCTTAGTGCTAATACACAACAACAATACGAGCCTTCTTCACAGCATACACCGACTTCTTCATGGGTAGGAGCAAGCAAGAACAATAATAGCAATAAATATGATGGCAAGAAATCCATACCAAGTAAACCACTTTGGTACCAGCATAGACAAAGCTGCATAAGGAGCTAGGATCCCCGTAACCATGTAAACGATCTTGGAAATGAACTGATCATGGTCTTGTATATCAGCTAGGGCAGAGTTCACGAGATAAGCTGCCAAGGAAATTGCCAAGAGCTTCTTGTTTTCTTGGGTGTTTTCAGTGAACTTGATAATTGTTGGCAAAACGACTTTAACAAATACGTCTCTGTAATCAAGGTTTCATTTATTAATTTAAAGTCAAACTAAATAAATAAATATAAATTAAAGAAAAAAAAATGAGTTTATCATAGTAGTAACCTTGATTCATCCATCTCTTCACGTTTTGACCCCAGATCTTGGACTGTTGTTTTCTTGATTTGATCCGTGGTTTATGTAAGTTGAACTCGGTTTAGAAGGATGAGGGTGAAATATGATAAAAAAAGGTTATCTTACTTAAGAAGGAAAGGGTTTTAGGGGTATGAGCTGTCAATGTATCAATGACCTATCAAATGTTTATGACTCTTTCTGTTTGGCCTTTTTGTTGAGTATCTAGTTTGTGAAATTATTGAACATATGTTGGCCTGGTTCACTGGTTCAGTCTGCGTTTGATGGACAACTGATCCGGGTTCGAATCCTAGTTTTTGCTTAACGTTTGATTCGATTTTTATTTATTTTTTCACTTGATCACTGGTTTCTTACCATGTTTACTTGTTTCATTTTGTTTTTCGTTTTTATTACATGGCCTTGAAATTGATTAAAGTTGCCAGAAATTTTGGGGTGGTAGAAATACGCCGGTGTCCCATTAATTTATGAAATTTTTGAAGACCCTGAAGGCGAAATTAAATAATGAGGCCTTTCAATAATAATGTTATATATATATATATATATATATATATATATATATATATATATATATATATATATATATATATATATAGGGGAAAACATAGCTACAACACAATGTAGCCAATTGGCTACATTTCCTTTGAAAAAAAAGGTGGGGACAGGGGGAAAATATGTGTCAGGGTCTAACCGCAGGGACTGAACTGTACATTATTAAAAGTTTTTTCAAAGGAATTGTAGCCAACTAGCTACAATTAATTGTAGCTAACATTTTCCCATATATATATATATATATATACATATATATATATATATATATATATATATATATATATATATATATATATATATATATATATATATATATCTGTGTGTGTGTGTGTGTCACCTTTATAAGATTTAATGCAATTAGTAATCTAAACGTTCTAACATATTACTCATTTAAGATATATTCTCATCTGTCTTTCAAAATAAATAAATAATATATTCTTATCTAAATACTTTTTCCTTCGTGAAAAATATGTGTACACATGCATATAATTATTACCGGGACAAATTTTGGAGACCTTAAAAAATTTGAGGCCCTGAGCGGTCACTCACCTTGCACACCCTCAAAGACACCCTGGGCGCCGCCAAACCTCAAGCCATGACACCCAAACCCCTTCATGCTATAGCTCAATCCATGGTCATGGTGTATTGTGTATTTTATTTTATTTTTATTTTTTTGTTTCTTTCTTTCTTTTTAATTAAAAAATGAAGTGTTTTTCAAAAGGCGTGTTTTGGCTTAGAGTTTGAGGTAGGGTGTCTTTTTCATGTGTGAGTGAAGTGTTTGTTAAAAGGAAAAGGATGATATGTTAGTGGCATGACGTGGCACCAAAAACGGGTCATGTCTTGATCCATGCACCTTATGTTGTGAATACTCTACCCAAATGCAAATACTCGTTTGTGTAGGTCCTTTCTAGGTTTATCCTATAATCACGTATAAATGGTTTATTTCCTTATGGTTGTGTATAGGGGATGGAAGGGGGGTTTACGGGGGTGCCCGTGAACCACATGATTTTTCATGCGTAGCGTAAAATTTGGTCAAAATTATTGCTTTTCCGAAATGTACCATGTCACAAATTTTTGTGTTACAAGTCTTCATTTGCTTAGATGAAATGCACTGTATAACTTTTATTCCCATATTCGCCGCTGGGATTTTTTATACCTCCTTTTCGGTTTGTAAGAATAAGTCAATTAGAGGCACATTTCGGCATTCGATTGGATTTTTATGTAAAATTAGTGGTTGTAAACTGGGTTGGTTAGATGAACAATTAGAATAAAGGTAACCTTCATACATGTCAATATATGGCTTGCCTAGTATTAGTTACCTGATGATAATTCTTATCTTTAGTTCTATATGATTAAAATTTGATCAAAGAACTATATAATTACGTTTATAATCTCATTCTGAAAAATTAAAAAATTTTGGAGGTTTTACATTTATAATTGCTGGTGATTTTAGTATCATCACTTATATTTTGTATAATTATGATTACTTGAGATCAAGGCTTAGTCAGGTTTAGCTTATAGTTGAGTTTGGAGGTGCATAGTGCACACTTGTTGTAGTTAGCTTGATGCCACCAGAACCATGTGCGGGGGTCAAGGGGGTCGCGCCCCCTTGCAGGGTGAAGGGGCAACTCTCCTTGCGGGTCAAAGGGCAGAGCCCCTTGTTGGGGTCCTGCTGTACGATTTTTGGGATTCGGGTATTACCCGTTTTTCCCTCCTACCAGATTTTCCCACCAAAGGACACAACTTTTCCCAAAAGTCGTGAATCTTCCTGCCAACCGATTTTAACCGAAATTAACTAACTTTCGATTATGTTTTAAAGGACAGAATTGATCTATTCTGAACATAACACACATAAAAACTATCTGTGTATTGCTTTGTTCTCTAGTGCTTTAGAAGCAAAGTGCGATTCTCTGAATGATCTAATTGAGGATTTCCTGATACTCAAGGCACATAGAGTCAAAATACTTCAATCTGAAAGTGATGTCTACACGATTCAGATTTCAGAGAATATGCCACTCACACACACCCAAATTATAACAATAATTACATTTAGTGCTTCTGTCCCAATGGTATCTCATGTGTGAGAATGTTCTAAAACCAAATGGTTGCGGGTTCAAGTCCTACTTAGGATATTGTGAGATTGATTTGTTGTGTATATGATGTGAGATAGTTATTTGCCCTTAAAAAAAACAAAATTGGGTAACTTTTAACCCGTTCAACCTTTTTCCATAATAAATATTTGATAACATTGCCCGTTTGACCTATTAGAAACAAGAGTCACCCCAATCATGTAAACGACCCAAAATTGCCACTTCCGCTGCTACATGCTAGCACTAACTTGTATATGTGTGTTTGGGGGCATGGACCCATTTGTTCCTTCTGATGAGCAGGTTGTTTTATTAAAGTACTTAGATGATTTATTCCATTTAGCCCTTGCACTCGGTAACTTTTAAGCAAATTCCAAATCTCAAAACTGTCTAATAGAGAATGCAAGTAAACATTATTTTTATGTGTGTCGAGTAAATCTTATGTACGGATTATAGTTGGTCACATGCCTCCACAAATCGGATCATATTGCATTCCAAATGGAAATGAACGGTATGCATACATTGACAAGTCACCTTCTCTTCGATCAGCATCTACTACATATTATGTGACAGCTAACGGAATCACGAACTTGGCTACAAACAACAAAAGATCGGAAAGTATGTGGGTTTATCTTTCATTATGAAGATAAAGATCACATAGATGTCACATATGAAGGTCTGGTGAAGAGCATTCGGTACAGAAGAGCATTGAGATGTATGAAATCATGTGTCAAAAGCATGCATTTGATGATAAAGCTGCACAAGAAGACCGAGTAAACCATCCTACAGTTACAGGCTGATATTTTGTGATAAACACAGAAGTTTGATATGAGTAGAGCTCTAGCCAAGATCATAATGGAACTTTTGATGGAATTTTATTCATTGTAGATTGCCAAGGAAAATGCACAAGGTACATAGCGAATTCAATGAAATCAGAAGGCTTGCAAGATACTCGGGGTGTAATAGATCGAATTTCAGCTGGGTGGACCGGACTGACCAAAAAATTATTAATGCAAAAACATATATTGTTTTATGACCAAGCTGCGTGTTAAATACGATTACAATTTTTTAGTAATATTTTAGCAAGAATCAAATTTAATTTTTTTGAAAATCATTATTCAAATTTAATTAAAATAATTCATCATGTTTTGTACATTTAAGATATACCTTGGGTGGCTTTCGAAATGCTTCATTTTTAAGTTTGACCAAGTTTTTTTTGTATACCCATTTGACCCATTTGAGGATAGATAACCCATATAGACCCATTTTAGGCAATCCAGAGTCCAGACATCACGAGTTACAGTTGGGGGATTGATGACGTGGCTGAATCTCCCATTAAGGTTTCTGAATCGGGAGATAATACATTTTATGAGCTTAAAATCTTCTAATCGATTCAATCACCATAGCAGAGATGAGGGTCACATCTTTCACTTAACAAAGTTGACCTAGGACATTGCCTTATGGAAGACTGAACTAGTTGTACATATAGAATGATCCATTCTATGACTAAAGCCAAACAGCTACACTCTATGTAGTTATCTCGGTCAAAAATCTCGTATCGTTCAAGGTCCGAGATTTGAAATATCGGTTATCGCGGTGAGATATCGGTGAGATCTCGGTTTATATATATATATATATATATATATATATATATATATATATATATATATATATATATATATATATATATATATATAAATTAAAATCATAAAAGAGCATAACTACATAGTCCCAAAGATTACACCCTATCAATTACAGAACTGAGTTGCAAAGATTACACCCTAATAGATAGTATTCAAATCCAGGAGTTCAACATAATAGAGCATAAAATTAAAATCAGTAAAGCTTGAACAAAAAACATAAAAGAAAACAAACAGAATTTAATTGCAAAATTAGTAGCCAACTAGCCATTCAAAAATTCAGTAAGCTAGTAACAAGTAATCTATTCAATTCAGAAACCACAATTAATAAAGTCAAGAAGAAAAGAAGTTGTGTTTAATTACCAGTTAGACAAAAGGATGAAGAAAGAATGGTTAATTAAGGAAGAAGAAGTTGTATTTGTTAATCTGTATCTGTATCATGACGTGCTCATTAATTAGGTTTTTAATTGGGTTAAAGTGGGCTATTATTAAGTGGGCTGCAAAAAAACACAGGAAAAATATAACTTTCAATATCTCGCCAAAATCTCGAAAATCTCGCGAATTTCAAAATATCGTCAAAATCTCGGCAAATCTCGCCGATATTCTCGGATCCGAGATTTAGGGCCGAGATTTTGATCCGAGATTATTTTTAGGGGCGAGATCCGAGATCTCGACGAGATCACGGCGAGATCTCGCCGAGATTAACTACATAGGCTACACTATAGTAATTCACAGAGAAACAAAAGAGCATTATAAATGAAAACAATGGCAATCATGCGAACAACTTGTAATCCAGCTATTTTAACGTACTTCTGACACTGCATATAACAGTGAGCAATCATTCTTCTGTTTTTCGTGCCCATTCATTCTAACATTCCAAACACCAACAACTTATGTAATATCAGTTGTAGCGCCTTTTTGTTTGGCGTGAAGCCATGAACCACATTTTTTGCCGTAGCTGTAAATTGGTTGTAATACTTTCTCATGTAGCTGAGAAAATGCTAATTATTTTCTTCTGAGTAATGGGAAGATGCTATCTGTTTTTTCATAGTTTTCTTATGCTTAGTACTAGTCACATTTGGTCTTTCTATCCGGATCAACCATGAGGCCATGCCCTTAATAGGAAACTTAGAAATTGAAAACTAGTAGGAGCAAACATCTTTTGTTTCTAGTTCCTTTGCGGATTGTTGAGATAATATGTAAATTACTTTCTCGGGAACTTAATTCTACGTTGCAAATGATAGGTATATCTAAACTTGAATGATACCACAATCTGTTTCTGATCAGTGTATATCTAAGCAAACCTAAAACACGGTAAACCAATAACTGAATACTTCATTGCAATCTCTTATTGACCCAAACACCATGCTAGGTTAATCACAAACTACTAAACGTAACTAACTAACTACATAAAAGTAGGTTGCAGAATTATCCAAATCAACAGTTCCTTGACCCAATGATTATACCAAACTCAAACACTTACTCAAAATACTACCTCCCATCATTAGTGCAACAATTTCACCCCAGAATATGTAAATAAAAAGAGATACGCACTTAAGCAAGCAGTCCCAAACGCATAACTATTTACAGGTAACATCAAGATTTCATGGACCTGCAGATATTCAGCTCAGTTGCTTCCAGATATACATAACCTAAATAAAACTCACTGATAGCCAAAATGAAAACCAGTCATCTCATATACGAAAAACGACCCACATTTGCTATCTCCTACATCAACTTCAAGCTTGGTTTCAACCTACGCTATGTCCTAACTGGCTGATAAGATGAGCTAGAAACTACCCTTGGCCCTAATTTAACTACTTTAGCACACATCTGGAATTCTTATAAATGAAGGCTCTGAATAAGTATATAAATAGAGTTACAACACAATGATCAATATCAGAATGTACGAAATGCTTAATTATTACAACACAATGTCTTATTACTAATACACAACAACAATACGAGCCTTCTTTGCAGCATACACCGACTTCTTCATGGGTGGGAGCAGACAAGAGCTATAATAGCAATGAATATGATGGCAAGAAATCCATACCATGTAAACCACTTTGGTACCAACATAGACAAAGCTGCATAAGGAGCTAGGATCCCTGTAACCATGTAAACGATCTTGAAAATGAACTGATCATCGTCTTGTATATCAGCTAGAGCAGAGTTCACGAGATAAGCTGCCAAGGAAATTGCCAAGAGCTTCTTGTTTTCTTCGGTGTTTTCAGTCAACTTGATAATTGTTGGCAACACAACTTTAACAAATACCTCTCTGTAATCAATGTTTCATTTCATTAATTTAAAGTCAAACTAAATAAATTTAGGAAAATAATAAAGAGTTTATTGTAGTAGTGACCTTAATTCATCCATCTCTTCACTTTTTGGCTGCAGATCTTGGACTGTTGATTTGTTAATGTGATTCGCGGTTTATGTAAGCTGAACTGGGTTTAGAAGGAGGAGGGTGAAAATATGAAAGAAAAAGGGGTTACTTAAGGAGGAAGGGTTCTTTAGGGTATGAGCTATCAATGAGTCAATGACCTATCAAAGGTTTATGACTCTTTCTGTTTGGCCTTTTTATGGAGTATCTAGTTTGTGAAATTATTGAATGTATGTTGGCCTGGTTCACTGGTAAAGAATGCGTTTGATGGAGCAATTGATCCAGGTTCGAATCCTAGTTTTTGCTTAACGTTTGATTCAATTTTTTTTTTTTTTTTTCACTTGATCACTGGTTTTTTACCATGTTTACTTGTTTCATTTTGTTTTTCATTTTTACATGGCCTGAAATTGATTAAACTTGCCAGAAATTTTGGGGTGGCAAAAATGGCGCCGGCGTCCCATGAATTTATGAAATTTTTGAGGACCCTTGGGAAGAAATTAAATAATGAGACATTTTGATAAGGAATGTTATATATAAGTATCACCGTTTATAAGATATAATGCAATTAGTTTTCTAAACGTTCTAACATATTACTCATTTAAGATATTTTCTCATCTAAGTACTTTTTTCTTCGTGAAAAATATGTGTACTGTTAGTTATTATGTGTTTGAGTGTTCCCAGATTAGGGTAAAGATAATCAATGAGTACCGGATATTCACTTGAAATCGTGTTATCACTTTCCAATAGAAACTATTCGATCCTATGCCTGGGTTACACGAATATCTCTATGGGATAAGACCAAGTGATGTTCTTGTTTTAGGCACAAATCAAGAACAGAATCGTATTCAAGTGTTTTAGGGTTTGTGTTGATAATCGTATCCATGCAGAATGTTATGACCTCTATTTATAATAGAGAATACTCAAACCCTAGCCCATGGAATTATGTATAATTAACGGCCCATTAATTATAACATAATACTTTCCATAATAGTAGGAATCAGTGGTTATCAGTGGAAACAATAACACTAGCAGTGGTAATATTATCACATCAGTGGAAACAATAACACTAGCAGTGGAAACTTAGCAGCAGAATCCACTGTCAGTAGAATCACACTATCAGCAGAAACAGATTCATGCTATCAGCAGAATCAATACATAACCACTATTAAGTCAGGGGATTCAGTGACCAAATGAGTGTACACTCCGTACCTCCAAACCCATTACCAGGTGTGAATTAATCCCTCAAGTGCACTAATTTTCCAACAATCCTCCCCAAATTTAGTTCACTTCCTTTGCATGAAAAATTAAACACAAAACAAAACATATGCATAAATGAAAATATCTTGAAGATTGAATTCTCATCTTAGTACATTACACGTTCAAATATTCGAGAATCAGGGTGTTCCAAAGAATTGAACCCTTCAACCCATTTGAATATCTGAAGATAAAATACACATACATTTTCAAACACTTAAATAAACCTGACACTATACAAGCCATGTGTCCATATCCAATTCATAAATGTTGTAAAAGCTAAAAATCCAAAGCTTCCTGAAGCGGCAAAACTTCAACATTTACATAGGTGGTTCCTCTTTATTCATGCTCCTGCTTAGCACTTTTTCAAAGAAAATTAACCATTGAGAAGTTAAGACTTCATCCTCCTTTTCCAGCAGGTTCTGAGCACAACCTTGGGATGTAATATAAAACATGTGCTCCAGTCCACTAAATGTTCAGCTTTCCACATTGAACTCAGCTCCCAAGTTTCCTCATGAGGGAGTTGGGTGTCTTAGCATTCAGTGACTAAGTTGAACTTTAAACCCATCCCTTTAGCAGACTTTAAAACCAAGTCTCTAGCTAAATCCTTCATCAAGTGATCAGCTAAGTTTTGTTGAGATCTAACAAACTCTATAGATATCACCCCATTCATGATAAGCTCACGAATCATGTTATGCCTGACACCTAAGTGTCTAGACTTGCCATTGTACATCTGGCTATAAGCCTTTGCCAATGTAGCAGCACTATCACAACGGATAGAAATAGGTGCTATAGGTTTAGGCCATAATGGAATCTCAAGAAGCAAGTTTTTCAACCATTCAGCTTCTTTGCCAGCAGCTGCTAAAGCCAAAAATTCAGATTCCATGGTTGAACTGGTGATGCAAGTTTGTTTCTTGGATGCCCAAGAAATTGCACTTCCACCAAGTAGGAATACCCAGCCATTAGTAGACGAATTGTCTTCAGTGTTACTGATCCAACTTGCATCAGTGTATCCTTCTAATACTGAAGGATAACCAGTATATGAAAGACTATAATCCATAGTTCTCTTCAAATACTTAAAAACCCTCTGAATTGCTTGCCAGTGATGAGCACTAGGATTACTAGTATACCTGCTCAGTTTACCCACAGCAAAAGCAATGTCAGGTCTTGTACAAGTCATGGCATAAATCAAGCAGCCAATCACCCTAGAATACTCAAGTTGAGATACAGCTTTGCCAGTATTAGGCATTAGCTTCTCACTTGTATCCATAGGAGTACTCACTGGAGTACACTCAAAGTAATTAAATTTTTTTAACACCTTCTCAATGTAATGAGACTGAGAAATAGAAATTTTGTTACTTTCATGTTTAATCCTAATGCCAAGGATAACATCAGCCTCCCCCATATCCTTCATGGAGAACTTTGATGACAAAAATGCTTTTGTAAGGTTAACTTGATTTTGGTCAGTGCCAAAGATCAACATGTCATCAACATATAGACAAATAATGACTCATTTACTAGATTCATCAAATTTGCTATATACACATTTGTCAGCCTGGTTAAGTAAATAACCACTAGACAAAGCCACTTCATCAAACTTTTGATGTCATTGCTTAGGTGCCTGTTTCAGTCCATAAAGAGACTTAATCAGTTTACACACCTTGTTTTCATTGCCAGGCATGATGAAGCCCTGAGGTTGATTCATATAAACTTCCTCATCTAAATCACCATTCAAGAAAGTTGTCTTCACATCCATCTGATGAACAATCAGATTATGAATTGATGCCAAAGCAATCAACAATCTTATGGTATTGATACGAGCCACAGGAGCATAAGTATCAAAATAGTCTATTCCTGACTTTTGTCTAAAGCCTTGAATAACTAGTCTTGCCTTGAACTTTTCAACAGTTCCATCTACCTTCATTTTCTTTTTGAAAATCCATTTGCTACCTAGAGGTTTGCAACCAGGTGGTAGATCAGTCAACACATAAGTGTTATTGCCCATGATGGAGTCCATCTCATCATTAGTTGCTTCTTTCCAGAAAGCAACATCCTGGGACTTCATTGCTTCTTCAAATGTTTTGGGATCATCCTCAACAATGAAGCAATAGGAGTATTGGTCAGAGACCTCACTCCTTGTACCTTCAATTAAGTATAATTGAAATTCAGGTCCAAATGACTTTGGAGTCCTGACCCTATTACTCCTTCTGAGCTCAGGTTCAGGTTGTTGTTCCACAACCTCATCAGGGACCTGAGATGATAATTCATCAGGGACCTCTGATACACCAATGTCATCAGTTCCATTTGGAATCCTTTGACTTGGTCTAGGAACTGATGAGAATCTATTCTCATCAAATAATGCATCCCTTGATTCAATTATTGAGTTAATTGAAACAGATTCATTAATTTCAAAAACATAGAACCTATAAGCCTTGGAATGCTCAGCATATCCAACAAAGATGCATCCAATGCCTCTTTTACCCAAAGTTTTCTGCTTTGGATCAGGGAGTCTTAAAACAGCCCTACAACCCCAAACCCTGAGATAATTCAGGTTGGGTTTCTTTTTAGTCCAGAGTTCATAAGGGGTAACCTTGTTCCTTTTATTAGGAACCCTATTTAGTAAATAGCAAGCTGTTAACATAGCTTCACCCCAGAACCCTTTACTCAGCCCTGAATAGGACAACATGGAATTAACCATCTCCTTCAGCACCCTATTTTTCCTTTCAGAAATACCATTTTACTGGGGAGTATAAGGGGCAGTCGTTTCATGGATTATACCAACAGACTGAAGATACAGAGTATCCATGTACTCACCTCCCCTATCAGTCCTGAATCTTTTGATTAGAGACCCTTGTTGCAATTCAACTTTAGTTTTAAATACTTTAAATTTATCTAATGCTTCATCCTTAGTATGTAACAAATAAATATAACAAAACCTAGAAGCATCATCAATAAAAGTCACAAAGTATTTCTTGTTCCCCAAAGAGGGAGTAGCATGAAGATCACATAGGTCACTATGAATCAACTCCAAAACTTTAGTTTAATGTTTTACACTTTGAAATGGTTTCTTAGTTATTTTGGTCATCATGCAAGTTTTACACTTTTTAGTGTCCATATCAAAGGCTGGAATTAACCCATCCTTAGACATATCTCGCATTCTTTTAAAGTGTACATGGCCAAGTCTTGTATGCATAGGGTTGAATCATTAAGTTTAGAGGTTGAGATAAAAGCAGAATTAACATTATCATAAACAATATTAAGTCTGAACATTTGATTACACAAATAGCCAAAACCAATAAACACACAATGTTTAGATAAAATAAACTTATTAGATTCAATAACTTGTTTATAACCACAATTATTCAAAACACTACTAGAAACCCAATTCTTTCTAATATCAGGAACATGTAAAACATTAAACAAAGAAACAATCTTTCCAGAACTAAACTTCAAATCAACACATCCTTTTCCATGCACCAGGGCAGTTGACTCGTTTCCCATATGAAGAATAGAACCATCATTCATTAACTCATAGGTCTTGAACCAGCTTCTATCTTTACAAACATGAATTGTTGCACCAGAGTCAACCCACCAAGCAACATCATCATCCTTCACAAAATATATTTTAGATATATATGTAACATAATAAATCTCAAAAGACTTATTAAATATATTCTGACCTTTAAGAGAATTGGTGTTACCATTCCCTCCACTTGTGCCTGATCCATTGGTTTTATTGCCAATTTTAACACCTTTACAATCTTTCCTGAAGTGTCCAGTTTTTCCACACTTCCAACAAGTCACTTTTGGTTTCTTGTTAATATCAGATTTGGTGTTATCTTGATGCTTACGCTTGCCCTTGTTGTCATTGTTCCTGAAGGAGTTGTTATACTCCACCATATTGACAACTGATGGACCAGTAGCATTGCTACTCTATGGCTTGTCAATGTCTTGTGCTTTGAGTGAGTCCTCAATGCGCAAGTGACTGCCCAACTCAACAAGAGTTAATTCCTCCTTCTTATGTTTCAGTATATGCTTAAAATCTTTCCAAGAAGGTAATTTATCAATGATACAAGAGACTGAAATAGCCTCATCCATGTTCATCTTGTGTTGTGTGAATAACCAAGTATACTAAGAAGTTCATTGTATTGTTCCATGACAGGTCTAGAATCAACCATTTTGTAATTGTTAAAATTACTTATAAGGAACTTCTTAATTGATGCATCCTCAGCCATATACTTGGCTTCCAAGGAATCCCATAGTTCTTGAGAAGTTTCAACATTCTGATAAATATCAAATAGAGAATCAGACATACCATTGAGAATTAAACCTCTGCAAACATAATCATCATTCTCCCATTTGCTTCTTGCCCTCATCTGATCCATAGTAGCATCATCTCCATAATCTTCAGGAATCTCAGTTGTCAGAACATATACCACATTCATACTTGACAACAAGAAGTGCATCTTCTGAAATTAACACCTTCAAACTTTTCCAACTTGGAAAAGTTAGCAGCCATTTGTCTCATAGCAGCAGCCATTGATTATCACTAATAGTTTCTATTGATTGTTAGTTATTATGTGTTTGAGTGTTCCCAGATTAGGGTAAAGATAATCAATGAGTACCAGATATTCACTTGAAATCGTGTTATCACTTTCCAATAGAAACTATTCGACCCTATGCCTGAGTTACACGAATATCTCTATGGGATAAGACCAAGTGATGTTCATGTTTTAGGCATAAATCAAGAACAGAATCGTATTCAAGTGTTTTAGGGTTTGTGTTGATAATTGTATCCATGTGGAATGTTATGACCACTATTTATAATAGAGAATACTCGAACCCTAGCCCATGGAATTATGTATAATTAACGGCCCATTAATTATAACATAATACTTTCCATAATAGTAGGAATCAGTGGTTATCAGTGGAAACAATAACACTAGCAGTGGTAATGTTAACACATCAGTGGAAACAATAACAATAGCAGTGGAAACTTAGCAGCAGAATCCACTGTCAGTAGAATCACACTATCAGCAGAAACAGATTCATGCTATCAGCAGAATCAATACATAACCACTATTGAGTCAGGGGATTCAATGACCAAATGGGTGTACACTCCATACCTCCAAACCCATTACCAGGTGTGAATTAATCCCTCAAGTGCACTAAATTTTCCAACATGTACACATGCATATAATTATTAACGGGACAAATTTTGGGCCTTTAAAAAATTTGAGGCCCTGAGCACTCGCTTACCTTGCACACCCTCAAAGACGGCCTGAGTGTCGCCAAACCCCAAGCCATGACACCCGCTGCCCTTCATGCTATAGCTCAAGCCATGGTCATTGCGTATTGTGTATTTTATTTTATTTTATTTTTATTTATTTTTTTGTTTTTTTCTTTCTTTTTAATTAAAAAATGAAGTGTTTTTCAAAAGGTGTGTGGCTTAGACTTTGAGGTAGGGTGTCTTTTTGATGTGTGAGGAGTGAATTGTTTGTTAAAAGGAAAAGGATGATATGTTAGTGGCATGACGTGGCATAAAAAACAGGTCATGTCTTGATCCATGCACCTTAGAGCACTAGGTGTAATGAATGTCACACCTCGCCACTCCAGCATGGCATGCTCGCCATTGCTGCCCACCACACCGACCCCCTTCATTTATTCTCGCCACCCAACACCTCCTCGTGCAGACGGCGAGGGTAAGTTGTGTACTTTTTTGTTAGTTTTTTTTCCCTAATGTTTTTTAAGTGGCAGGCCCCAAATGAGTAAGTTGATGTTAGTTGTTAGTGAGGGGGTTAGTTGTGGGGGTTTGTTAAAGTGATGTGGCACCCCATGAGCCCCAAATGAGGAGGTAAACCTCCTCACTACACCTAATGCTCTTATGTTGTAAGAATACTCTACCCAAATGCAAATACTCGTTTGTGTAGGTCCTTTCAAGGTTTATCTTATAATCCCGTATAAATGGTTTATTTCTTAATAGTTATGTACTTGTGTATAAGGGGATTGAGGGGGGTTTACGGGGGTGCCCGTGAACTACATGGATTTTTCATGCGTAGTGTAAAATTTGGTCAAAAAGTATTGCTTTTCCGAATTGTACCTTGTCACAAATTTTTGTGTTACAGTCTTCATTAGCTTATATGAAAGGCACTGTATAACTTTTATTCCGAGATTCGCCGCTGCGATTTTGTATACCTCCTTTTTGGTTTGTAAGAATGAGTCAATTAGAGGCACATTTCGGCATTAAATTGGATTGTTATGTAAAATTAGTGGTCGCAAATTGGGTTGGTCAGATGAACAATTAAAATAAAGGTAACCTGCATACAGGTCAATATATGGCTTGCCTAGTATTAGTTACCTGATGATAATTCTTATCTTTAGTTCTATATGATTAAAATTTGATCAAAGAACTATATAATTACATTTATAATCTCATTCTGTAAAATAAAAAAGTTTTGAAGGTTTTACATTTATAATTGCTGGTGATTTTAGTATCATCACATATATTTTGGGCCCATTTGTTCCCTCTGATGAGCAGGTTGTTCTACTAAAGTACTCAGATGAACGGTATGCTTAAATTGACAAGTCACCTTCTCATTGATCAGCATCTGCTACATATTCTGTGACAGCTAACAGAATCAGGAACTTGGGTACAGACAACAAAAGATCGGAAAGTATGTGGGTTTATCTTTCATTATGATGATAAAGATGACATAGATGTCACATACGAAGTTCTGGTAAAGAGCATTCAGTACAAAAGATCATTGAGATGTATGAAATCATGTGTCAAAAGCATGCATTGGATGATGAAGCTGCAGTTTGAAATGAGTGGAGCTCTTGCCAAGATCAGAATGGAGCTTTTGATGGCATTTTATTCATTGCAGATTGCCAAGGAAATTGCACTAGGTACATAGCGAATTCAATGAAATCATAAGGCTTGCATGATAATCGGGATAATAGATTTTCAGCTGGGTGGACTGGACTGGACTGGACTGACTAAAAAACTATTAATGCAAAAACATAAATTGTTTTATGACCAAGTAGCATGTTAAATACGATTACAATTTTTTGGTAATATTTTAGCAAGAATCAAATTTAATTTTTTTAAAAAGTATTATTCAAATTTAATTAAAATCTTTCTGTTTTGTACATTTTAAGATATACCTCGGGTGGCTTTCGAAATGCTTCATTTTTAAGTTTAACCAAGTTTTTTTTGTATACCCATTTGACTCGTTTGAGGATAGATAACCCATATCGACCCATTTTAGGCAATCCAGACATCACGAGTTACAGTTGGGGGATTGATGACGTTGCTGAATCTCCCATTAAGGTTTTTGAATCGGGAGATAAGACATTTTATGAGCTTAAAATCTTCTAACTGATTAAAATCACCATAGCAGAGATGAGGGTCACGTCTTTCACTTTACAAAGTTCACCTAGGAGTCTAGGACATTGCCTTATGGAAGACTGAACTAGTTGTACATATAGAATGATCCATTCTATGACTAAAGCCAAATAGCTACACTATAGTAATTCACAGAGAAACAGAAGAGCATTATAAATTGAAACAATGGAAATCATGCTAACAACTTGTAATCCAGCTATTTTAATGTACTTCTGACACTGCATATAACAGTCATCAATCATTCTTCTGTTTTTCTTGCCCATTCATACTAACATTCCAAACACCATCAACTTGTGTAATATCAGTTGTAGCGCCTTTTTGTTTGGCGTGAACCACATTTTTTGCTGTAGCTGTAAATTGGTTGTAATACTTTCTCATGTAGCTGAGAAAATGCTAATTATTTTCTTCTGAGTAATGGGAAGATGCTATCTGTTTTTTTTTCATAATTTTCTAATGCTTAGTACTAGTCACATTTGGTCTTTCTATCCGGATCAACCATGAGGCCATGCCCTTAATAGGAAACTTAGAAATTGAAAAATAGTAAGAGCAAACATCTCTTGTTTCTAGTTCCCTGGTAGATTGTTGAGATAGTTTGTAAATTACTTTCTCGGGAACTTAATTCTGCGTTGTAAATGATCAGTATATCTAAACTTGAATGATACCACAATCTGTTTCTGATCAGTGTATATCTAAGCAAACCTAAAACACAGTAAATCAATAACTGAATACTTCATTGCAATATCTTATTGACCCAAACACCATGCCAGATTAATCACAAACTACTAACCGCAACTAACTAATTACATAAAACTAAGTTGCTGAATTATCCAAATCAACAGTTCCTTGACACAATGATTATACCAAACTCAAACACGAACTCAAAAAATTAACCCCCCCCCCCCCCATCCTTTAAAAAAAACAAACAAACAAACAAAACAAACTATCCCCCATCATTAGTGCAACAATTTCACCCCAGAATAAATAAATAAAAAGAGATGCGCATGTAAGCAAGCAGTCCCAAATGCATACCTATTTACAGGTAACATCAAGATTTCATGGAACTGCAGATATTCAGCTCAGTTACTTCTAGATATATGACCTAAATAAAACTCACTGATAGCCAAAATGAAAACCAGTCATCTCAGATACAAAAAACGACCCGCATTTGCTATGTCTTGCATCAACTTCAAGCTTGGTTCCAACTTATGCTATATCCTAACTAGCCGGTAAGATGAACTAATTAAGAAACTACCCTTGGCCCTAATTTAACTACTTTGGCACTGATTCGCCTCAAACAGTCAGATAATTATTGATCAGCCACTTGTGAATGGCCAACTGTAATAGTCAAACAGCCGAGGCAAATGCTTCCGTGAAATACAGTGTTTTCCCGGGTCGTAATGTCCCAACGAGGTTGTGATGATTAAAAACAAATCTGTGATTAGTGAATGTGAACAGGTAAGGGTATAAAAGTGTGTGTGTGATTTAAACTAGGGTTTTATAACTTAAATAAACTATTTAAAACGATTACGCAAAACCTAGATATCTAAAACGTATAAACGTACACCAATTTAAAATCAGACGCGACTGCGTACTGAGAAAAAGGTGAGTTTTAAGGAAAAATAAACTACAAGGGTTAAAATGAAAATTCTATAAACTTAAACTTAAAATTAAATTAAATTAAAAAGAAAACTATTTTTTAGATTATTTTATTATTTATTATTACTTATTTAAATAAAAACTATTTAACTAATTAATTAAAACTAATTTATATTTAAACTAAAAATGATAAATACTACAAATTAAACTAAAAACTTATAAAAATATTTTCTAAACCTAAAATAGAACTTGAAGAAAGTATAAAAAATAAAAATAAATATTTTTGTCTTTTTATGAATTTCTTATTAATTAAAAACTATTTATCTTAATTAAACTATTTAAAATATTTTAAATTATAAATAATACTAAATCAACCTAGAAAATTATGAAAAAATTTATAAAACTATTATATAACTTATAAAAGCTATAAAAATATAAAAACTATGTATTACTATATAAAAATTAATTATGCTATTTATAACTTACTTATTAATTAATTATTAATAAAACTATTTTTAATTCTAATAAATATCAAATGACAATATAAAAATCTAAGAAAATTATTTAAATTACTTTAACCTATAAGGAAATTAATAAAAATATAAAAACACAACTTACTTAATAAAAATGTAAAAATGAAAATTAAAATTAAATTATATTAAATAGAAACTATCACTTATTTTTATGTTGTATTTTCTTGATTTTTATTTTACAAAACTAATTTATATATAAAAATAGATAACTTTAATGAAGACAACTATTTTATAGCTTATTAATAAGCACTGTGGAAGCTTATTGCATCCACAGTTGACTTTTGTTGACTTGAAAGGGAAATAAGCTCAAATGAGCTTGTGTGGGTCCCACCTTGGATGAATCTGGTTCTAATAAGTTGATTGAACTTGTCAAAGCTTAAATTGGTCAAATAAGCTCAGTAGATAAGCTAATAAGCCCAATTAAGCTAATCCAAAACTTAGTTACAACACAGATTAGGGACAAAGTTTATGGGCTTATTAAGGTGGGGTCCACAGTGACACAGGTCAAACAAATGGTCAATATTAAGAGCCTACTAGGAGGGGGTTGAGGGAACCTAACTAGAAGGTCTGGGGCCCACTGTGGTGGTCACAAAACACCACCAAAGGTGGTGTTGTGACTGAGATCTGATGGAGCAGGGCACTCTCTTGCCCTGCAAGTATGTTTGGGGTGAGTGGGGCCCAAAGGAAAAATGCTAAAAATATGATGAAGGTGAGAAATCAAAGTTGAGCTAGTAGAGTGTAATTAGAAACAAGTTTCAAAGCCTAGATCCCAATCCTAAATTCTAAACAATTCTCCCAATATTTGAGAAAATCTGAGTGTGTACAAATTGACTTTTTAGGAAACTTGAACTAGTTGACTTTTATGAACTTCTATTGAGCTTAACTGATTTAACTAGATATAATAAGCTATTAATAACCTAAATTAAGCTACAACTAATGGATATAAGCTAATGTGATGGGTATGAGATCCCAAATCCTTGACAGTTAACTGTCAAGGGATTTGGTAATGGATTTTGACTATTTTAACTAATGAGGTGCCTATTTTATGACTGACTTAACTATCTTAGACCTATTATAACTTGACTGAACCAGAAACAACAACTAGAACACCCTTTAGGTCAATGGATCCTACTGATCCAAACACACCCTATAATGATAGATTTGATGATTTTCAAAGCTAAACACTATTCTAGTCTATAAAACTGATTCCAAATACTTTAATATGACTAATTAAGATTAAATAAACATAAATCAATCACAACACAAGCTTATAAATCAGATTTGTCAAAAATGATTTATTCACTGTGAGAATTTTTACTTTTAAGTAGTTATGAAATATGATGAACAAGCAAACTATATAATGCTAAATTCTGATTATCTAACACCAAATAAATATGAAACAACTATAAATAAGTAATATTGAGCAGTCTACAGTAAAAGATAAAAATTGGAAATTAAACTTACAAATTGTGTTAAACTGAGGAACAATGAACCAAGAAAAAATAACCAATCCTAATACCTCCCACAAGGTACTAAACCAGTAATAATCCAAATTTCACCATTCACCTTTCTTCTTCCTTCTTCTTCTTCTGATTTTTTATTTTTCACTATTTTTATTCTAATTTTTCAAGTATTTTTTCTTTTGTGAACTAAACAGAAAACTGAGGTGTATAAAAGCTTAAATAAGCTTTGTCAAGGCTTAAATGAGCTTCTGAACTTACTTAATAACAACTAACAATAACAAACAACTTTTTGAGATTTTTGAGCAAACTTGAAAATGGCATGAATTGAGATAACAACTGAAACTTGAATTTAACTTTAACTAAAGATTGAAATACACAACATTAACTGAGTACAAGCTTGTTTAATTGAAATTACAACTAAATTAGTGAATTACAATACCTACGACCTAATTAAACTAAACCTAATCTAATAATCTTCCATCTCTGCATCTTTTCCCTTTTGTAGTGATTTACTGACTTTGTGGGACCCACCAAGACATTTCCCACCAATTGTGGACCATTGGATTGGTCCCAATCATCCTAGCCGTTTAAAACTCTTTCTTGGCGCCAAAGTCTCCACAGTGGTACAGTGTTGCGTGGAGAGGGTTTAGGGGCAATTAATGGAATTTGGGAGCTTGTGTGAGGTGGAGGATGAGGTGGTGAGAGTGGGGAGCAAGAAACCGGTGAGGTGGAGGGTGGTATGGTGGTCTGAGTGGTGGTGGTATTTTGGGAGGGAAAAAGGGATACGGGGTGGTTTTTGGTTTGTGTTGACCGGGTTTTGACCAAAGGTTGGACTGGGCTTGGGGTTTTTGGGCTTGGGTAAAAGAGATGGACCAGGTTTGTGTTTGGATTGAATTTTGGGTTTAGTTTAAAACTAAGGGTCCGGTTGGTTATATAGAAATTACAAGGACCATTTTTGTAGTTTGGTGAAAGTTAAGGGTTTGGTTTTGTAAGTTTTTCAAAGTTCTCATAAGGACCAAACTTGACAAGGGTGAATAGTACAAGAGTATTTTTGATGTTTTTCAATTTTTTAAATACCGGGGACTATTTTTGCCAATTCACCAAACTTCAGGGACTGAATGTGTAAATTCACCAAACTTCACACCAAGGACCATTCCTGCAAAAGATTATTAGTATAAGGACCAAAATTGAATTTTCTCAAAGTTTTTACATCCTAGGGACCATTTCTGTCAAATTCCAAAGTACAGGGACTAAACTTGTAATTTTGTGAAACTTTGCACCAAAGGACTAAATATGTAACTTTATGATTAAAAAGGACCTTTGATGACTTTTTCAAGTTTTTAGAATAACCAGGGACTAGTTTTGACAATTTATGAAACTGGAGGGACTGAAACTGCCAATTATGCAAACATTGTACGTTTTTCATCTGTTTTTGCATATTTTGCATTTGAAACATATAAAACACACCTTTAAGATATTTTAGGTATTTTAATGTATATTTGAGTGTTTTTGTATGTTTTGGCAGCTCAGATTGGTATAAAATGATGAGTATTTTAGACACTCATCAGGCACACATCTGGAATTCTTATAAATGAAGGCTCTGAATAAGTATATAAATAGAGTTACAACACAATGAGCAATATTCAGAATGTACGAAATGCTTAATTATTACAACAACACAAAGTCTAGTGATGAGGCGAAAAATGAACCGTTTTTAAGGGGTCATTTAAGCCCGAATTCGAATTTATTTGATCAAATATTGCCCTAAATCGTTCCTTTTGTCATTTTAGGTACTTTTGGAGTGAAATCTGGAAAAGGAAGCATTTTGGACGTTTTTGGAGCATAAAAGTGAAGAAAACGGCAAAGTCTTAATTTTCCTTGCTGGGAACAGTATCTGATGACGTTACAAGATTCTACATGACGACGTCAAGAGTAATACAAGATGTGAAAGTGGATGATACACGTGACGATCCAGAGAGTTTTGTACTAAGGAGATGACGTCGTCACCCAAGGCCGTTATGGTCCAAGTATTAGTGACGGCCCAGAACAAAATCACACATGACGGCGTCAAAAGTGGATCTAGGCAATCCGATTTCATTATGGGTGGCGAGTTGACGGCGTCACATGTTTACACATGACGCCGTCACCCTGTATTATCTATAGGGAATTGATTTGTACACTCAAACTTTTGATCGGGACACTCCACTGTGTGCATTGGATACTTGTACAAGGTTCACAATGTGCTTTAAATATCTGTACAATTGAGTGTCCCAATCACAAATTTGAGTGTGCAAATCACCTCCCTTATATATAGTTTTTCAAATTTCATTCATTAGGGTGCAATTTTGAGGGAAAAACCCTAGGACGAATTTTTCCATCTTTTTCAAGGGTTTCAACCCTTTGAACTTTTCATGTCAATTTGAGATAAGTACTCTTTCAATTCAATCAATATGTCTATGTGTTGCTTGAATATATCTTACACTTGTCTTCAATTTAACATGCTCGGCTAGATCTCTTTTGTGTTTGCTTAGATGTAGTGAAATCTAGATGTTAATTATGGGTTGATTGTTTGTTTATAGTTGTTACGGATGATTGTATTCGATGTTAGGCTTAAGAAAACTGCCAGACTTCCATTGGTAACATGCTTGAACGTCTTAAGAAACATAATCAGAGGTGTACTATGATTTTTGGTTGTATTTAATGCGTAGGAGAATTCTAATGATCCCATGTTAGGAGCTTCTAACGGCTCGACATAGGAATGAAATAGGATCCTATAGAGTTAGGGAATATTGTACACGGCCCTACGACTAGTATTAAGGAATACGACCCGTCATCTATGCAATTGTAACAAGCTATCAACCTGTAAAAGATATCTAGGGAGTAATGAAACCTAAGTAAACACAACTTTCCCATTCATTGTTTATATCACTAGTATAATTAGATTTCATTTCATTTTTGTTATTTTATTTTGATTGCATCTTAGTTAATTTGGGTTAGTTGATTAGCAATTAATTCAGCCCACTCTTCCAAAACCCGAGATTTTATTTACTTTTATAAAATATAAAAATACAAAAAGAATCATCCCTTACCTCTAGACTTAGTTTAGGAGACTTTCTAACCCTAGCGACACTATTCCTGAGTTGAACGATCAATCCCCCGGTACTTGTCACTATACTATACTACAACGATCAGGTACACTGCCTGGTGGAGATTGTAAGCTTCTCGAGATCCCTCGAGAGATAAAGCCTGGTGCGATTCTCACGTATCATCTAGTACTAATACACAACAACAATACGAGCCTTCTTCGCAGCGTACTCCGACTTCTTCATGGGTAGGAGCAGACAAGAGCTATAATAGCAATGAATATGATGACAAGAAATCCATACCATGTAAACCACTTTGGTACCAACATAGACAAAGCTGCATAAGGAGCTAGGATCCCCGTAACCATGTAAACGATCTTGAAAATGAACTGATCATCGTCTTGTATATCAGCTAGAGCAGAGTTCACGAGATAAGCTGCCAAGGAAATTGCCAAGAGCTTCTTGTTTTCTTGGGTGTTTTCAGTGAACTTGATAATTGTTGGCAATGCGACTTTAACAAATAGCTCTCTGCATCATCAATCATTTCATTAATTTGAAGTCAAACTAAATAAACTAAGGAAAATAATAAAGAGTTATGTTATAGTAGTAACCTTGATTCATCCATCTCTTCACGTTTTGACCCCAGATCTTGGACTGTTGATTTCTTGATTTGATCCGCGGTTTATGTAAGCTGAACTGGGTTTAGAAGAAGGAGGGTGAAATATGAAAGAAAAAGGGGTTAGGAGGAAGGGTTATTTAGGGTATGAGCTGTCAGTGTGTCAATGACCTATCAAAGGTTTTTGACTCTTTCTTTTTGGTCTTTTTATGGAGTATCTAGTTTGTGAAATTATTAAACTTCTGATAAGGAATGCGTTTGATGGAGCAATTGATCCGGGTTCGAACCCTAGTTTTTGCTTAACGTTTAAAATTTGATTAAATTTATTTATATATTTTTTTTCACTTGATCACTGGTTTCCTATCATGTTTACTTGTTTCATTTTGTTTTTCGTTTTTACATGGCCTTGAAATTGATTAAACTTTCCAGAAATTTTGGGGTGGCAGAAATGGCGTCGGCGTCCCATGAATTTATGAAATTTTTGAGGACTCGGCGACGAAATTAAATAATAAGGCTTTTCGATAAGGAATGTTATATATAAGTGTCACCGTTTATAAGATATACTGCAATTAGTTATCTAAACGTTCTAACAAATTACTCAATTAAGATATCTTCTCGTCTAAATACTTTTTTCTTCGTGAAAAATATGTGTACACATGCATATAATTATAAACGAGACAAATTTTAAGGCGCTTAAAAATTTGGTCAATAGTATTGCTTTTCCGAAATGTACCTTGTCACAAATTTTTGTGTTACAAGTCTTCATTAGCTTAGATGAAATGCACTGTATAACTTTTATTCCCAGATCCGCCGCTCGGATTTTGTATACCTCCTTTTTGGTATGTAAGAATGTGTCAATTAAAGGCACATTTCAGCATTCGATTGGACTTCTATGTAAAATTAGTGGGTGCAAACTGGGTTGGTCAGATTAACAATTAAAATAAAGGTAACCTTCATACACCTCAATATATGTCGTGGCTAGTATTAGTTACCTGATGATAACTCTTATCTTTAGTTCTATATGATTAAAATTTGATCAAAGAACTATATAATCTCATTTTGTAAAACAAAAAAGTCTTGGAGGTTTTACATTTATAATTGGTGGTGAATTTAGTGTGATCACTTATATTTTGTGTAATTGTGATTTACTTGAGATCAAGACTTAGTCAAGTTTAGCTTATAGTCGAGTTTGAAGGTGCATAGTGCACACTTGTTCTATCTAACTTGATGCCGCCAGAACCATGTATTGGGTCATGGGGGCAGTGCCCCCTTGCAAGGTGAAGGGGTAACGACCCTTGTGGGGTCAAGGGGCAACGTCCCTTGTTGGGGTCCCGCTCTACGATTTTTGGAATTCAGGTATTTCCTGTTTTTCCCTCCAACCAATTTTTCTCACGAAAGGACACAACTTTTCCCAACAGTCGTGACCCTTCCTGCCAACCGAATTTAACTAACACATAAAAACTTTTTGTGTGTTGCTTTGTTCTCTCATGCCTTAGAAACAAAGTGATTCTCTGAATTATTTAGTTGAGGATTTCGTGATACTCGAGGCACATATGGTCGAAATACTTCAATCTGAAAGTGATCTCTACAAGAATATATTAGGATTATTACCACTCACACACACCTAACTTCTTACAATAATTACATTTAGTGCTTCTGTCCTAATGGTATCCCATGTGTGAGAATGTTCCTCAACCAAGTGGTTGCGGGTTCAAGTCCTGCTTAGGACATTGTAAGATTGATTTGTTGTGTATATGATGTGAGATAGTTAGTTGCCCTTAAAAAAACAAAATTGGGTAACTTTTAACCCGTTCAACGTTTTTCCATATTAAAATCTTTGATAACATTGCCCGTTTGACCTATTAGAAACAAGAGTCACCCTAATCATGTAAACGGCCAAAACTGCCACCTCCACCGCTACATGCTAGCACTAACTTGTATATGTGTGTTTGGGGGGCATGGACCCATTTGTTCTACTAAATCAGATGATAACCAAGTAGTCAGATGGTTTATTCCACTTAGCCCTTGCACTCGATAACTTTTAAGCAAATTCCAAATCTCAAAACTCTCTTATGGAGAACACAAGTACATTATTTTTATGTGTGTCGAGTAAATCTTATTTGCAGATTATAGTTGGTCACATGCCTCCACAAATCGTATCATATTGCATTCCAAATGGAAATGAACGGTATGCATACATTGACAAGTCACCTTCTCTTTGATAAGCATCTACTACATACATATTCTGTGACAGCTAACAGAATCAGGAACTCGGCTACAAACAACAAAAGATCAAAAAGTATGTGGGTTTATCTTTCATTATGAAGATAAAGATGTCACATATGAAGTTCTGGTGAAGAGCATTCAGTACAGAAGAGCATTGAGATGTATGAAATCATGTGTCAAAAGCATGCATTGGATGATAAAGCTGCAGAAGAAGACCGAGTAAATCATCATATAGTTACAGGCTGATATTTTGTGATAAACACAGAAGTTTGATATGAGTAAAGAGCTCTTGCCAAGATCAGAATGGAACTTTGGATGGCATTTTATTCATTGTAGATTGCCAAGGAAAATGCACAAGGTACATAGCGAATTCAATGAAATCAGAAGGCTTGCATGATACTGGGGGTGTAACAGAATTTCAGCAGGGTGGACTGGACTGACTAAAAAACTATTAATGGCAAAACATAAATTGTTTTACGACCAAGTAACATGTTAAATACGATTACAATTTTTTTACAGTAATATTTTAGCAAGAATCAAATTTAATTTTTTTGAGAGTTAAAATAATTCATCATGTTTTGTACATTTAAGATATACCTTGGGTGGCTTTCGAAATGCTTCATTTTTAAATTTAACCAAGTTTTTTTTGTATACCCATTTGACCCGTTTGAGGATAGATAACCCATATAGACCCATTTTAGTCAATCCAGAGTCCAGACATCACAAGTTACAGTTGGGGGATTGATGACGTGGCTGAATCTCCCATTAAGGTTTCTGAATCGGGAGATAATACATTTTATGTGCTTAAAATCTTCTAATCGATTCAATCACCATAGCAGAGATAATACATTTAACAAAGTTGACCTAGGACATTGCCTTATGGAAGACTGAACTAGTTGTACATATAGAATGATCCATTCTATGACTAAAGCCAAACACCTACACTATAGTAATTCACAGAGAAACAAAAGAGCATTATAAATGAAAACAATGGCAATCATGCGAACAACTTGTAATCCAGCTATTTTAATGTACTTCTGACACTGCATATAACAGTCAGCAATCATTCTTCTGTTTTTCGTGCCCATTCTGCCATTCAGACCAACATTCCAAACACCAACAACTTGTGTAATATCAGTTGTAGCCCCTTTTTGTTTGGCGTGAAGCCATGAACCACATTTTTTGCCGTATCTTTAAATTGGTTGTAATACTTTCTCATGTAGCTGAGAAAATGCTAATTATTTTCTTCTGAGTAATGGGAAGATGCTATCTGTTTTTTCATAGTTTTCTTATGCTTAGTACTAGTCACATTTGGTCTTTCTATCCGGATCAACCATGAGGCCATGCCCTTAATAGGAAACTTAGAAATTGAAAACTAGTAAGAGCAAACATCTCTTGTTTATAGTTCCTTTGCAGATTTTTGGGATAGTTTCTAAATTACTTTCTCGGGAATTTAATTCTAAATTGCAAATGATAGGTATATCTAAACTTGAATGATACCACAATCTGTTTCTGATCAGTGTATATCTAAGCAAACCTAAAACACAGTAAATCAATAACTGAATACTTCATTGCAATCTCTTATTGACCCAAACACCATGACAGATTAATCACAAACTACTAACCGTAACTAACTAACTACATAAAAGTAAGTTGCTGAACTATCCAAATCTACAGTTCCTTGACCCAATGATTATACCAAACTCAAACACGAACTCAAAAAACTACCCCCCATCATTAGTGCAACAATTTCACCCCAGAATAAATAAATAAAAAGAGATACACACGTAAGCAAGCAGTCCCAAAGGCATACCTATTTACAGGTAACTTCAAGATTTCATGGACCTGCAGATATTCAGCTCAGTTGCTTCCAGATATATAACCTAAATAAAACTCACTGATAGCCAAACTAAAACCAGTCATCTCAGATACGAAAATGACCCACCTTTGCTATGTCCTACATCAACATCAAGCTTGGTTCCAACTTATGCTATGTCCTAACTGGCCTGTAAAATGAGCTAATTAAGAAACTACCGTTGGCCCTAATTTAACTACTTTGGCACACATCTGGAACTCTTATAAATGAAGGCTCTGATTAAGTATATAAATAGAGTTACAACACAATGAGCAATATCAGAATGTACGAAATGCTTAATTATTACAACAACACAAAGTCTTAGCACTAATACTCAACAACAACAACAATACGAGCCTTCTTTGCAGCATACACCGACTTCTTCATGGGTAGGAGCAGACAAGAACAATAATAGCAATAAATATGATGGCAAGAAATCCATACCAAGTAAACCACTTTGGTACCAACATAGACAAAGCTGCATAAGGAGCTAGCATCCCCGTAACCATGTAAGTGATCTTGAAAATGAACTGACCATCGTCTTGTAAATCAGCAAGAGCAGAGTTCACGAGAAAAGCTGCCAAGGAAATTGCCAAGAGCTTCTTGTTTTCTTCGGTGTTTTCAGTCAACTTGATTATTGTTGGCAACACAACTTTAACAAATAGCTCTCTGTATCATCAATCAAGGTTTCATTTCATTAATCTGAAGTCAAAAAGTACGTATATATATTGAAAGGAAATAGAGTTAAATTAATTAGTAACCTTGCTTGATCCATCGTTTTGAACCTAGATCTTGGCCTTTTGTTATGTGAACTGGTCTATTCTGATCGGCGATAATGATTTTTAGGTTATAAAAAGAAAGAGTTTTTTTTATGAAGATGGTAGGGTTTAATAAAAGGGGGCATCTTATTTGGACTCACTTATGACCTGGATGACGTCATGCATTTTCACAAAATATAGATGGGCTTTACGGAAGAGGCCCAGCCCACAATCACAGATATGATTAACGAAATTGCGTTACGTACTTACTTGTAGTTGTTGTACTTGATTGTTCTTATAAAAAATGTATATTTATTTTGCATTTAGAGTGTGATGATTTGTTGAATTAACTGTTGAGTTATTATTCTATTACTCCTCCGCTTACAAGGCTAAAGTGGTTCACATTACATGTTAAGTTGTCACAAGGCTCTTTGTATGTTTTATATGCTTATATATATATACTTTTTTAAGCTGTATGTGTATTATAGGAGAAGAGAATATTATGACGTCTCGAGCAAAAAAGACGTAAAAAAAATATTTATTTCTGGATCTTATTTTTAGCCCATGTTCGGCGAAGGTTGAGGCCCAACAATCGGAACGTATGATTTTATTTATTTATTTATTTATTTTTAAAGTGGTTTCTATAAAATTCTACCGCCTTTTGCTGTCTTATAAAAAGCCAAATATATATGTGTATGTGTATGTGTATTCTAAACAAAAACAATTCCAAGAGCAGAGATCGATTCGATTTCAAGGTAAGATAGATTTTTTTTACTTATATATATATATTACAATCTTACTTATATATTTTTATTAATTAGATAGATAGTAATAATTTAAGGTTTGATTTTGGGATTATGTCGAAAAGAAGTAGAATTGGCAACGAAGATGATTTGGGGATTACTTCAAAAAAAAGTAGAATTAGCAACGAAGATGATGATGATGTTCTTCCTGTTGAGTTGGTTCATCTTATTCAAACGTTGTTGCCTTTAAAAGAAGGCGGGCGCACTTGCATCTTGTCAAAATCATGGCTACGCGCTTGGTATACCCTCCCTACCCTTAAATTAATGCCTCCTGAACATAGCATATGGTTGTTGCCAACCCCCGAAAACGAAAAAAAGTACAACAAGCTCATTCATACCACTTTGCAAAGATACCACATACACAACACACCCATTCAATCTTTTCATCTTCTGTTAACCATCATTTCTAAGAAAACCCTAGAGGACGTCGAAAATTGGATACCCCTTGTAGTTTCCAAAACTTCTCTCAAAGAGCTCTCACTTGATATCAGGGTTTCCCTTGATGGCGACGATGATCAATCTCTCACTTTGCCAAATGAGTTATTCTCTAGCCAGGGCCTACATACAATTCATGTAAAATCTGAGTATGTTCGTCTTCGAATTTGTTCCACCAATATCATCAACTGTGTCTTTTTACGTGTACTGGACTTAGAATGTGTCTTTATAAATCAAGACGTGTTTAACAACTTGTTGTCTACTTGTAGCTTGCTTGAGAAGATTAAGCTTAAGTGTTGCCAGGGCTTGATCAATGTCAAGGTTAAAAACCTTCTTCGTCTTACCGAATTGTACATTTACTCGGTTGAAGACAACGATCTTTGGGAGATCAACAATGTGCCAAGTCTTTGCTCCTTTTGCTACTGCCATCTATTTGCTTACAGGAAGCTTATACCGTTTCGAATGGATTCATTAGCAAGTGTGACACAATTATGTATTGATGGTGATCTGATTTTTGACAATTCATTTTTAAACACACTCGAATCCAAGTTTCCTGTGCTTGAGAGTTTGACCCTCTTAATTTATCATTGGGAGCTCAAAAACATGGTTTTCGCTAGTGCTTCGCTCAAGTGGTTGACCCTAAACCTTAATACAATTCCAACCAGCCCGGTGATCAACGTTCAAGTTTATGCTCCAAAATTAGTTTCTTTCACCTATACTGGTGAAATACCCGGTCTCCTTTTCCGAACCACCGCTCCCGAGCAAGTTAAGCTTACTTTCAATTCATGGGGACCTTTTGGTCATTTGTTCTTTCTCAATATTAGGGAAGCACTCAATTTATCAAGCAAGTTTGACATCAACATAAGAAGTGCTAACCTTGATTCAGTAGTGCGGCGTTTGAACATTGATGTTGATGATCTCAGAAAAGGGGTACTCTTGCCTCCGGTTACGAACGTTCAACTTGAACTTGAAACATGTTTAGATGAACACATGTGGGAGCAATCGCAATTCTTTGATGCATTTTTCTTGATTTGCCATCCGAGTTACATAAGGTCCCGTTACCAGGTGATTAGGAAGATGATGGAAGGGAATACGACTGATCAGCTAAAAGAAGTTTTATTGAAAAATCCTCATAATGGAAATTGGGAGGCTCTAACAACCTCTTGGAAAAGCGTTCTTCACACATACACTGGTCACCTGGAGTGCAAACTAATTTGGTTTGCTCACTAGAACATGTATCTCGATCAGATGATAATGTGAAGGCGAAGATCCAGGATAAGGAAGGCATCCCTTCAGGACCAGCAGAGGCGGATGGACGTACCCTTGCAGAAGGAGTCCACTCTCCTCCACCTTGTCCTACGTCTTTGTGGTGATAATTGAATTGAAGATTTTTTCTTATTCGTGAATGTTTCTTTGTGAATGCTGTGCGTTATACACTTTATAATTGTTTATGAACTATGTGGTATCTGTCTGATTTGAAGTAATAGTAATTCTGTTTGGTGACTTGTAACGTTTTTGTGAATGTTCATATGGCTTTGATTTTGTTGTGCGTGAGCATATGGTTTGTGTAGCATCAAGACTTCAAGTGTGCTAAGTGTGGCTTTGACTTGGTTTGTGTGTGAGGATATGATTTGTCTCATTTGCTTAAAGCATAAACCTAGCTCAAGTGTGCTCAGTGTGCCCTGAACATAAAAGATCTAATAAATATCTATATTTTGATGTATGAGCTGTCAACGAAGTAATGGCCTTTCGAAGATGTATGAACCGTCTCCAATTTGGTGTTTCTTAGTTATGACCCTCTCACTTCCATTTGTCTACCATTAGCTGTTATGATATTACGTGTTGGGCAAATGTTTTATAAAAGTATCATACTTGCCACCATTTCTTTTTCTAGTATCAAACAATTTTTTTTCCTTATATGGGTAAACATTAATCATATGTATGCTGTTAATCTTATTTACAGGTAATAGTTGGTCACATGCCTCCACAATTAGATCATTCTGCATTGGAATGGAAACGAACGCTATACATACATTCACAAGTCACCCTGATCAGCATCTGCAGCATATTCTGCGACAGCTAAAGAAATCAGGAAATTGGCTACAAACACCAAAGATTAAAAAGTATGTAAGTTTATCTTTCATTAGGAATATGATGATGAAGATAATGCCCGTGATCCCATTGTAAGTAGCATCCGTCATGCTCATGTTCATGATTCTTTGTCAATTTAACATTTTTTATTCTTCCCGAACTGTGATCACTAGATCATTTATTCAGTGAGTAATTTTGATTTGAGTATGTTCCAAGTCAAGTTGGGTAATGGCTCAAGATGGGAATTGTTGATGGTCAGGAAAGTTGGGTAACGGCTCATGATGAGTAACTTATTAGTAGGGGAATAAGACAGATTTGGCTGGGTTGGACTGACCGAAACACTGTGCAAAAAAATGAGCTTTTTATTGTTGTTTGACCAATTACCCTGTAAAATATGATTACAAAACTTACAATATATCAGCAATAATCTAATTAATAAAAATGAATCATCATGTTTTGTACATTAAAAATACTCCTTGTGTGGCTTTTGATACGTTTCAGTTTCAAGTTTAACGAAGTTTTTTAGTATACCCATTTGACCCGTCAAAGAGTAGATAACCCGAATTGACCCATCTTAGGCAATCCTAGAATCCTAAGTTACAGTTTGGGGGATTGATTACGTGGCTGAATGCCTAAATCTCACGTTAAGGATTCTGGATCAGGTGAATAGTACATTTTAGGGGCTTAAAATCTTCTGATCAATTCAAATCGCCATATCACAGATGAGGTCACATCTTTCACTTCACTAAGTTGAATTAGGACATTCCCTTATGAAAAACTTAATTAAGCCAACAAAAAAATGATCCATTTTATGACCAAAGCCAAACAGCTATAATATAGCAATTCACACAGAAACTTATATTCAAGAGCATTATATTACCAAAACAATAGCAATCAGCAAACAACTTGTAATTCAGCACTTTTGATACTTCTGACCCTGCATATAACAGTCAGCAACCATTTTTTTTTTCGTCCCCATTCATACTAATATTCCAAACATCAGCAACTTGTGTAACATCAGATGTCGCATGTCCCTTTTTGTTTGGCGTGTGAACCAGTATATTTGTTGGAGCTGGTAATTTGGTTGTCATACCTTCTTATGTAGCTGAGAAAATGCTAAATTTTTTCTTCTTCTGAGCAATGGGAAGATGCCATCTGTTTTCTCATGGTTTTCTTTTGCTTAATTAGTAGTCACATTTGGTCTTTCTATCCGGATCAACCATGAGGCCATGCCCTTAATAGGAAACTTAGAAATTGAAAACAAGCTGAGATGAGGGTCACATCTTTCACTTCACAAAGTTGACCTAGGACATTGCCTTATGGAAGACTGAGTTAGTTGAACATAACCAATTCCAAACAGCTACACTATAGTAATTCACATAGAAACTAAAGAGCAATATAAGCAAAAACAATGGCAATCAGCAAACAATTTGTAATCCAGTAGTTTTGATACTTCTGACACTGCATATAACAGTCAGCAATCATTCTTCTGTTTTTCGTGCCCATTCGTACTAACATTCCAAACACCAGCAACTTGTGTAATATCAGTTGTAGCGCACCCCTTTTTGTTTGGCGTGAACCACATTTCTTGCTGTAGCTGGTAATTTGGTTGTAATACTTTCTCATGTAGCTGAGAAAATGCTAATTATTTTCTTCTGAGTAATGGGAAGATGCTATCTGTTTTTTCACATTTCTCTTATGCTTAGTACTAGTCACATTTGGTCTTTCTATCCGGATCAACCATGAGATCTTGCCCTTAATTGGAAACTTAGAAAATGAAAACTAGTAAGAACAAACATCTCTTGTTTTTAATAATCTGGAAGCTGAGTTGCTAAGTCAGGTATACCAATTCTCTAAATAACCGCTAATCTGGTTTGTACCCTTGCAGATTGTTGCGATAGTTTGTAAATTACTTTCTCTGGAACTTAATTCTATGATGCAAATGGTATGGTATATCTAACGTTTCTGATCAGTGTATATCTAAGCAACCTAAAACACAGTAAATTAATAACTGGATACATCTTTGCAATCTCTTATCGTCCCAAACACCATGCTAGATTACTCACAAACTACTAACCATAACTAACTAACTACATAAAAGTAAGTTGCTGAATTATCCAATCATCAGTTCCTTGACCCAATGATTTTACAAAACCCGAACATGAACTCGAAAAACTACCCCACATCATTAGTGCAACAATTTTAAGCTCTGCTCAAACCTTAAGGTCCTTGTAAAATAACAACACTAACTTCAAGAACAAGCTAAATCATATATATAAATATCTGCATGCATGAATTCACCTTTTAATCGTCTAGCAGCGACCCAATTCCAATTTACTCCGTTCAAAGTTTGCGGCGTTAAACAAAGAATAAAAACATACCGGTGGATGTAACATGATCAGGGGTTTGTTGATAATGGGGCCAAGATTAACCTAATTAGTATGCCCAAAAATACTAATACATCTATCAAGGCTTTAAAGTAACTAAATAATTATATATTTGGAGAAAAATAACACCCGAATATTGATTTTCTGCACAAAAATCATATAATCATAAATCATCCTCTACAAATCAAAAATTATATTACAAGGATTAATCACAATGTATTGAATGTTTAAGCATTGCAAAAATTGATACATATTACACACTAGCACAAGCCCTCTTCGGCGTGCAGGAATTCTTTAGTTTAGACACTAGCACGGGGAGGAGGGGGAGCAGCATTGGTCTCCAATTGATCTCCCCATATCAGTTTTGAAAGCTTTCCAATCACGTAACTTGTAGCATCAACAAGTTTCTCATAAGCCCGTATGAACATGGATTTTAGCACGTTATAACACTTGTAAAGAGTTATAACAGTGCATATGATGGTGAAAACATACCAAGTGAACCAATCTGGTGCCAACATAGAAAAAGCTGCATAAGGAGCTAGGGTCCCCGAAAAGACGAAAACCATTTTAAAAGCAATAACTTTCCAGTGATTGTGTGGTATATCGTCTGTGAGAGTTAGCGCCCATAGGTCCGCAGCCAAGTTCACAACTATAGCTCCCAGGGAAATTCCCAAGCGTAAATTATTTTCATCAGCTGATTGATCAGCCCTTTGTGCAATTGCTTGCACCAGGATTCCATATACGGTCAAGCAAGCAATGTATCCTGCCTTATGCAATAGCCTGAAATGACCATAACAATTCATTCATCAGAAATCCATTAACAAAAAGTAGAGGTGGCAAAACGGCGGTTTGGGTAATGGGTCAAAACAAAGACCATAACCTGGCCACCAAAAGAATTTATAAAATTCAGGTTATGTTCTTCATCAAACAAAAAAATAATTACATGTTTGGCACAAAGCATTTTGGAGCATTTAAGAGCGGTTCGCCTCTAGCATTTAACACAAGCGGTGAAAACAAGTATTAAAATTTTAACACTGATAAAACAAGCTTTAAAACTATAACACTATTTCATCTACCTTACCAAACACTTTTTTTATAAAACAAAACACGTACTGCTAACACTAACTGCTACTGACTACGCTATTTTTGCCCAACATTCCCTAAGACTCACAAAGAAAACCAGCAATCAAATTGTAAAAGTCAAACTAAGACCATCATCATATCCAATTAGGGGTTTCATAGAATGTTAAAAACAAACAATTACAGTCAAATTTAAGTAAATTATGAAATATTAAAATCAAAAGGAACCACAAAAACCATCATCATCATCATCATCTTCATCCATGTTCTTCGGATATGGTTTTTAATTAAGTATGTCCAGTTAGATCCGGTCTTACAATAGGATTATTTTAATAATTATGAACCGTTTAGTTAATTTATTATTGGCCCAATCAAACTCATAGCATAAATAAGCTGCCAAATTAACTCGATTTTTATTTATTTGGGTAAAGATATATCTGATCAGTCGAATAAAAAAGAGTTTATAAACGTTACCTTGACTGTATGTGACTTGGATCCATATCAATTTCTTCAGCTGCCTCTTTCTTTTTTGGTTTGAAACTGTTGAACTGTTTATGATTGAAGAGTGTTTTTGGTCTGTCAGGTGGGATGTATATGAACTGTGTGTGGAAAATTCGCTATCTGGACTCTTTAAGAGATACTCCTATTGATTTTGAGGAAAATTACTTGGTTGGTCCCTTTTGGTTTTTTATGATTTCACATTTAGTCCTCCTTACGAGAAAAGTGCACTAGCGTGGCCTTCAACATTGAGGTTTCGCCACACCGATAGTCTGAAAAAACAATGAATATTGTTAAAAGATAATTAAATACTCACGCGTTGCTGCGGTCTATTGTTTGATCAATTACTTTCTTTGGTTAAATCCATGCATCAGATTTTATTTTATTTTATTTTATTTATTTTTTAATTTATTACATACACTCTTTAACTTGGGAACTATAACCCTTGTATTATCCCAATAATATCACTTTTTACTTTTTTGGTAAAGTCCACTTATATAATGGTACATGATTGCATAATAGTCATTATGCTCTTAACTTCATCGTATTATTAGTTGCTTTAATTAAGAATATTTAAGGAAGAAGATGAAGCTAGAAGTAAGAAAAAGATGGTAAAATTAAGGGTGAAAGGGCGATTATAATCATGTGTTGCACTTGAACGGATTTAACGAAAAAAGTCATGGATGCTGGAGTTAGAGATTACTAGGCTTGAGAATTAGAATATGAGTGCAAAAACAAGTTAAAGGGTTATAGGTGAAAGTTTAACCAAACCACAAGGACTGTCTATTTAATTTATTTCTAGTTTTAATTTGTTGATTACAGCTCATTTTGGACTGGCAATGATCTACTCAGTTCTTTTTTAACACTTTTAAGTTCACACGAGCATCTGTGCATACTTTTTATTGAATCGGTCAAAGTTGTCGTATTTGAACTTTTGAAGGATTTAGTTGAGTCGGTCAGTAAAGAGGTATTTAGACCTTTAACTTTTTGCATATAAATTATTTTTAAATAGTGAAAATTGTCCTATAACCTCAACTTGTAAATGACAACTCATTATAATTATAATCCACTTAAATAAAGTGTAACAAACTTCAATTAGTAGTAGCTCTTATATATTATCGCAAACGAAATACTAGTAAAATATGATTTAAAAAGAAGAAAAAATTTGCTATTTTTACATGTTTCTTTTGTTATTTTCTACTTTTTATTATTGACTATCTAATAGCATACTCCAAATGTGATCATTGGACTGGGCATTACTATAGCAGCAGGATACAATTCCATTAAATTGCTTCATTTTCTTCTATTTCATCTATTAATCTCGCTTTAGGTATTCCCATTTTGTGTCATTTCGTAGTTTATAGTGCGATAACTAGTGAATTGACTGTTATCAAACAAAATCACTTGAGGCGCCATAGCGGCAAAAAAGCTTGTGACTATTACTCATGTGTGAGATCTCAAGTTCAATATTTGCTAGGTGCAAACAAACTTAAGTGGTTACGCCAACCTCCTAAAAATGGAGGTTTTTACCTGGTTTTGGTTTGAGTTTGTGTAGCGGTGGGTTCAAACCTCATGAATTAGTCGGACAAAAGGTTGGAAATCATGGTTACAAGAAAAAATTATCAACCAAGTGAATATATATTTTTGTTATTTTTTTTTAGTTTTCAAAACTATTCAATTTATTGGTGCGTGATTAATTTGTCTATATAAAAACATGTCAAATTTTCCACAATTAGATGTTACTATACTATCTGTTTCACACGTTCCTAATATTTTGTACAATGAGAATATGAGGTCATCGACATTATGTAACATATTTGTATTAACATTATCTAAACCTGGGATTTGTTAAATGTATATGTGGGTAAAGGATGATAAAAGGTTTAAAGTTGCACGGGCTAATTTCGGATTAAGGCGTATTTAGAAATTAGCATGATGGCTTATTGGCTTACCTATGTTGTGATATTGTTTGCATAAGCTTTATGGGTAATTTAGTCGAGGTGAATCCAAATCGAAAGCCTTCTATGCCAACTACATACATGCTCTGTATGTAGTAAAGTAGTGCTAGTGTTCATGAATCAGATAATTCATCATGCAGTAAATATTTCTCTCTGATCACTTAAACTACTGTACTATATCTTTCTTCTTCTTCTAATCCTCAAATCCCATTATCGTATCAACAAATCAAATTAGATCAAACTAAGGATCACTGATTCAACAACAGGAAATGAGACAATCACCTCAAATCATCCATGTATAGTTTCTTCACAAACTTTTTCTATATAGCTGACAACAGAATATCTGCTAATGAACAATAACAAAACACAGACTGTTAGAGCAGACATGACCAGATAGTAAAATAAGCAAATCTTAAAACTGCGGGTTATTTCGTCCCCAAAATAAAAAGAGATTCACACATAAGCAGATAAGCCAGACTATTCAGTAAGCAATTTCAAACGCTTAGCTATTCACAAGCCTAGAAAACTAACAAGATTTTGTGGACTAAATTTGTGATAACATATTCAGCTCAGTTGTTTCCAGATATATATTGAAAATAAAACTCATTAATAGCCAAAATAAAACCATTGATCTCGGATACGCAAAATGACCCACCACCTACTTGACTGCATTCAAGGCTATGCTATGTCCTAACTGGCCGATAAGAAAAGCTAAGCGACTACCGTTGGCCCTAATATAATTAGTTTGACCCAGAGCTGGTCTGATAAATGAAGGCTATAAATTATTTTCATGACAAAATTACATATTTCAGCATACACCAACATCATCTTCTCTATTTAAATAGAGTTACAACACACTTTTTCTTTTTCACTTGCAAGACATCAGAATGACAATATTCAGTTTTATCATAATACTTTCCTAACTTTACCGCCACGTGAATGCCTCCAGGTCAATCCTAAATCACATCAGCATTCACAAAATTGACCCAAACCCCAGTAACATGGCACAGCTATATAGAAAAAGTTTTAAGATTGGGAGTGAACTAAATCTAATATTTGAAAATATTATGATAATAAACAAGAGGACCATTGCACAACACTTGAGCTCAAACGATCAGGGAGAGCAGCAGCCCACGTAGTCAAATCTGGCAAGGGTCCCGAGAGGGCAAGATAATTTCCACCGTCACTTTTTGGCATCATTCTCCAGTTTACCTGTGAGTCTCTTTATAGTTAGGGATAAAGATGCAAAGCTCAAAATAAGGTCTATTTGATAAGTGTTCTATCTGACACCATAACGATCACATCTAGCAGCATTATGCACTTTGTTAGATAAAATTATCAGAAATCTCAACAATAACATAAGTGAAGGTACCACCTGTCCAGGAAATGCTTTGCACAAGGTGTTGAGGGTGGAATTTTTCTCGCAAAGGCCACCAGTTTCATTATTAGTTACTCCACCACAATTGACAATGAGGCGACCATTTGGCATCAACTTATCATTAATATCCAACCACGTTTGTACCTGTTGTTAAAAGATGAATTGATCAAACAAGCATTATAAATGAAATCATATGAAACAACTCACTAATACATACCTCTTGCATCTGGGGCAAAACCTCTCCACCAGAAAACAAGTCGACAACAATACCTGCAACGTCATAAATTTACAAAATCAAATACAAATAATAACAAATCAAAAGTGAGTTTAGGAGTTTAATAATTAATTACCAGCATATCCTCCAGGGATGGAAGTGGATGGAGAAAGTGCATCACCAATATGCACGTGAAGAATACCGCCACCTTCGGTATGCTTTTCAAGATCAGACAAGCCAAGATACTCTCTTGCTTTATCAATCAGCTGAGAAAAAGTTGTATTACTTGCAGCGAAACTCATAGAAAGATGAATATCAAACTAATAAGTGGAAAAAAGTTTACAATTTCATCAATCTCCCAGCCATGTAGGTGCAAGGAAGGCCACAAGGTAAGCATCAAATGTGCGGCTGTTCCACCACCCTGAGACGATATTTCCACTTAAGTGGATACTAGATTATACAGTATATTAATTCAGGCATAAACTAATAAAGAAGATAGAGTGAATTAGTTACCAAGCCCAAAATAGCAATCGGACCGTCTGGAATGATGGGAGGTAAGGAAGAAAATTCATCCTTTAATAAAAAGGACAACAACAGAATTATTAGCACATGAATACTCCGTAGTCCGTTCATCCCAAAATAAATGTCCACTTTGAATTTTCACACAGTTTTAAAAAATATGAAATCAGTATCTTGTTCATCTATACTTACTAAAATCAATTCTGATTGGGTAAACTACCAAATTGGACATTTATTTTTGGTAAAAGTGGCAAAATGGATGGGTTGGGTCACGGGTCTAAACATTTTCGAGTCTAAATGAGCTCGGGTCTAAACGTATTTCGAGTCTAAATGAGCCCGGGGCTAGATGGGTAAATATGTGAATACGGATCTAAACGGGTCCAGGTCAGATGGCTTTATGGACGGTTTAGCCCGCCTGTTTCCAACAAATTTCTTTTCTTATGTTGAGTAAAATATGAAAATGCGAAAAGAGGTGGTCTACTTTTTCATTGAACTGCTCTAGACCGCCCTAGACTCGTTGGTTAATTGTTACACAGTTGAAACTTTACATCAAATAAATAATTACCCAACTTGAATAGAGGTGGCAATTTGAGACACATCGGTTAAACATGGGTCTAGTTGGGTAAATCACTATTAGAGGTTAGCTCTAGTTGGGTCTCCCTAAATATTATAGATAGGTCTAATTGGTTATTTGATAAAAAGTGCAGTTATATAACAATTACCCAACGGGTCTAGCCGGTCAAAAATTTTCTTTTAACTTTTTTTCACTTTTTTCATATTTTACTAAGACAGAAAACTTTTCTTTTAAAATAACAAAAACCCATTTAGACCCGGACCCAACCCATCTAGACCCGACCCATTTTAACCTATGTTTTTAGAAGATTCATCTAGACCCGGACCCGTTTAGACCCAACCCCATCTAGACCCGCTGGCCCACCTATTTTGTCACCTCTAAACTTGACACACGATTAACGAATGGGTCTTAAATTAACACCTCTAATCTTTTAACAACTCAAAATAACAATGTGGACATTTAAAATGGGTCGGCGAGATTACAAAAAGCGGACGAGCATGAAAATGAGAATGTACATACCCAATAAGAACCAGTCCATGGATCTCCATCTTTATTAAAAACACTATGAACATTGTCTGCAATTAATAAAAGAATTCAGGATAGAATATCATACGGAAAACCGAAAGAAATGAAAAGCAATGAATATACGTGTAGAGTCAAGGAGGAGCATCCGTGATTGAGGTGTATCAATGATAAGTATGTCATTGTAACTACTGTTGATGTTACTCAACACCTGAAACTCAACTTGTTCTACTTCTTCTTTAGCAGCAGCTGAACATAACAACCGCCTGCTGCTGGTCTTTGTTTTTTTACTAACTGAAAGACATTTGTTCGAAGTACAACCAAATGGTTTGATTTTATGGTAACTCAAATGACGACTGGGTACTGATACTGTTGTGGGAATTGTACAACTAGTCAATGATAATATCATTTTCCTCTTCCTTTGTTCTTGTATCAGGATAACATTACCCACCTTTTTATTTTATTTAGAAACAGTTACATATTTAGTCCTTGTGTTGTATCCGAAATTACACTCGTCGTCTGTGTTTGATTTTAATTACATAAATGATCCTTAATTTTTAAAATATTTGCATAAATTGTCCCTATTTTGAAAATTAGGGACAATCCGTGTAATAACTATAAGGACTATCCGTGTAACAACGATAAGGACTACCTGTGAAATAAAAAACTATAAATTATTACACGGATATCTATAATTTTCAAATATGGACCATCGATACAACTAGTTTTAAAATTATGTATTACTTGTATAATTAAAATCGAATAGGGAAAACGAGTGTGATTTTTTATAAACCACATGAACGAAACATGTAGTTTTTCTTTAATTTGTTTTATTTTAAATCGAATCAATATACAATGCACAATTCAGTACCCTTTTGTTTCAATTTATTAGCTCGTGTTTTTATTTGAGTTGTCACCACTATCATATTTTAACCAACCAAAAGAGATTTAGTGACTAGAAATTGTATTTGATTGGCGAAAAACATAATTAGCGGGAATTTTTTAAGTTTTCTACAATATGAAAGTGTATTTATAATTTGGGATGGAAGGAGCAACTTGCAAAAACTGTTTGGCCAAATTGCAAACATAATCTTAACAATTTTAAAAGTCCATGCATAATCACTGTGAACTTATTTATTTATTTTTACATAGTCACTGTGAACTTGTGAAAAATTTCGGCATGCAACTATCGTTTTTGGCGCGCTTACACTTTCAAAGTTTCATTTGTCTCGCAACATGCAACATGGACGATAATTGGACATCAAAGCTTCACACAACGAAAGAGCATGCATTTTCAAAATTTTAAGGGTTATGTTTGCACTTAGAGGAAACCACAAGGATGTTTTTGCAATTTACTCTTTTTTTTTTATCTAATAGTCATCAATAACCACCATCAAGTTAGCTTAGAGGCTGTTTCTTTTTCTCCTTAGCTAAGAGACCATGTAGGTCCTACATCTATATAAGCCAATTATTGAGGAAGGCATTAAAATTTATGCCTTAAGGATATAGATCAACTAGGGATGAGCACAGTACCGGTCCCATACCGATTCCATACCTAATTAGTGGTACCGATTTTTTTCCCGAGCATAAATTAGTGGTACTGGTACCGTACCGAACAGGATTCGGATACCGGTACCAGGAAATTGGGTTTTCCCTTTTTTCGGGAATTTCCCGATTTGGTATCGGTCCCGTACCGAATTAGTGGTCCAGATTTTTTTTCACCTTATTTCGTAGTCCCTGTACCGTACCGTATATCAGGAATCGGTACGGTTCCAGTACGGTTCCGATTCGGTTTTGGGATTCGGGTCGAAATGTTCATCCCTAAGATCAACTAAGAGAAATAGTGGGTCCCACTTAAAAAAGAGATAATATTAAATGGGTTTGTGGACCCAATTATTTAGCTAAGAAGAGAAAAAAAAAAAAAAAAAAAACAAAACAAAAAAAACCTTAGTGATCAAAGTTCTCAATAACGGCTTATAGTTCAACCCCTCACTAGCTAATTATCTTAATGATAGCTAGGGAAAGGTAACCAAAACGGTCATTAGATATCCTTTTAGGATATATACATGTGAGTCAAAAATTCATCATTTGAGACTACTTAAACACAGTTAAGGCATATGGTCTGATGTGCTACAACGGGTGCAAGTTTTAAATTTATAATGATGATTTACCAAATCTACTAATAACAAATACGAGCAAGTGTACTCGTCCGTTATAGAAAGATTATGATGGTATTCGGGATCGTTCGCAGGGATTTTGTGAATCGAGAAGTAAGTTAATTAAATCTACTAATAGCAAATCGGAGGTACTCAACAACAAGCAATAATGATGATGAAAATTCAAATGAATAAAATTACATTTGCTTAGACTAGTTTACTACTCTTGATAAGCATGATTGTGATAACTCCTTTTAACATGTTAATTATGGAAATTAGATGGTGTTCTAATCTATTGTTCTTACAAGTTAAACATTTGTCAAGACTTTAGTTTATAAAAACAAGCATTAAGTTTAACCAATCAATTCAAGATCAATACAAGTTTCATAAGTTTGAGTCACGTTAGTTTCACAAGCTTAAACACAAAAACATTTCTTTGTTTTATTAAATTTGCTTAGGAAATGATCAATACAAAAGGTAACCGATCATAGACAAAAGGGTTACAATTGATTGTTAACAACTAATCTTTCGACCTAAGGTGGCTTTCAATCAATCCAATTTGATAAACAAAAGCATTCTTATTACAACCACAATAAGTTTCTTTGTTTAACCAAGAATAATGGGTAAAAACAATCGTTCATAGACAAATGATTATAAATAGTTGAATAACAATAAACCTTTCGACCTTTAGAATTACTAACAACTAGTCAAACTTGATTAACAAATGTCATTATGAACTTAAGCATAATTGGATCTTAGAATTAACTTGAAATTGAATTAAAATATGTTATCACAATCATAAGCAAATAATTATATAATAAACATCATCTAAGCAAGTGCACAAAGGCACTAGCCACTCATAACAAAAATAAACATAAACTCAAAATTTTGAACATTAGAAACATAATTAAAAGTCTTACAATAATTGAAATAAGATTACAAATGATTAAGTAATGATACCCAAAGTATTGATCTTGACTTCTTGATGTTTTTACTTTCAAATGTTGACTTTTTGAACCTCCAAACTTTCCTGGACTTCTAAGGACGAAATTAAGAGCTTTGAGAGAGTATTTGAGAGTAGTTTTATGATTAGAAAATTGATTGATAATTGGATGATTACAAATGATTACAAATGGTTCTATTTATACTACTCTAACGGCCTATGGTCATTTATACTTCAACTTTGCCTCCAAGCAGCTTAGAAGGGACTAGAAGCAATGTAGGAAGGACCTGGAATCGAATGGTACAAGGTAGAACCTTCATGATATAATTTTTGGCAGACCAGGGGTGCTCCAGCCGATCGGTTTGGTCACCAGCCGATCAGCTGGTCTTCGACACTTTCCCCAGCCGAATCGGTTGTGGGCTGCGACCAATCGGCCGTGTGCCCTCAGCAGGATTATTTGGACTTTTCCGTTTAGTTTTCCGATTGCTTGTTTCTTGTTCGTAGCTCTATATTCAACATCCAAACTTGGTCTTTCTTTGTCTTGGGACTTTAAGAAGTTGAATCTTTGGATCTTCATTCTTGTAATGCCTTAGTGATGTGAATTTTGATACGGGAATCTTCGTACGATCGTGAATCTTCATTTATTCGTCATTTCTTCCACTTTTCCTTCATTTTCTGGCTACATATACTTGGCAAACATTCTTTGGTACAATTACGTAAAAAAAAGCATATAAATATAACCAAATAAACTACACAAAAGCACAGATAACACTACTAAAAACATGCACAATTTGAGCATTATCATGGTCATATGGTCTCAAGTTTCGTTTTTTGTATAGAGCTTCTATTCTTCGACTATTTAACTACAAATCGTAAGAAATTCACCAAATCGCAAAAAGAAAAAGAATATTGTTTGTTCATCTATGCATGTAACATTCAAAATTTAAGTGTATGATTTTTATTTTTTCTGCCACTTATATGAAATTAGTTAGATGTAGATTAAATTGCATATTTGTAACAATAACAATATATTAAAAGTTTAAAACATACTATCGCTATCTATTAAGTTAATATTATTGGCCTATACAGGTAAATTTTGTCCTTAAATTAAATAATAGCATTACTAATTTATTGATTTATGAAGATGGCGTGTGGTAATGAAAATGGTCTTTGAAAGCAGTCTTTCATACTTTCGAGCTATGTATGTACATTCCACCTCCTTCATACTTAGATTCATACGAAATTATGTATTGTTGTTGTTGTTGCGTGTAGTAATGAAATTATAATTAAAGTCACGAAATGGAATAAATAATCTAGCCTTTTTATTCAATTTTATTTAAAATATAAAAAAAATGCAACTACAATACAATAGGATCCTGCAGTTCAAGAAAAAAGTTGCAACTCTTTTTCACTAGTGTTATTTGGTAAATGAATGTCCACCAAGCAAAATCATCTGAAAATCAAACCGAACCGACAAACCGAGCCGAACTGAACCTAATCTTGTGTACCAAACATACCCTATACCTTATATTCGGTGTTTCATATTCGTGGTCTCTTTGAGATTTTGAACTCCCCCTTGATGCTGTTCACATAAGGGGTCATATGAACCCATTGGGAGGTTTTTTAAATCTATCTACGGGTCTATTTTGAACCTATCTGGGTTGTATTTTGAACTGTCATAAGTATGACTTTATGACGTAAATCTTTCTAGAAAATTGACTTTATAGTATAATTTTACAAATTGTTTAAACTTTTGAGCCTGCCCCGCCACAACAATTCCTTCAAAACCCACAAAATACGATTTACTTACAGGGGTGAGAGAGAAGTGTGTGTTTGGGCGGGAAAATGGAGGTGGTGACGTCAGCAGCACTGTCAGCAACGCAAAAGGGGAAACTGATAGCAGCAGGATACACTTCAATTGCTTCGTTTTCTTCAATCCCACCTTTCGAGCTCGCTTTAGGTATTGTTCCATTTTCATTTTGTTATTAAAAGTGTGATGATTTGTTGATCTATAATGCTATTGCTCACCAACTGTTTGATGATATTATCGACCGAACAAATATTTCGTATGGTTCCACAGGCTTAGGTAGCGTTTAGTTGTAGAAAAAATTATTGTTTAAGGGAATGATTTTTCTTCTCTGGAGAAGAGTTGAGAATTTTGAAAACCTGTTTAGATGGAGTTATATTTTTCCTTTTTAAAATTACTTCGGATTGTGATGGTGGGCGGCGAAGGCAAAGATGGAAGGTGGATATGTTACCAATGCTGATTAGGGTTAGAATGAGATACTTGAATGGTAGATTGGGGTTTTTATTTTTCTAGTTAAAATTTGGAAAGTGAGAATTTTCACTTTTTTTTTAAATTGTTGGAAAAAAAGTGCACTAACGGGTTTTCAGTTTTTTCACCAATTAAACACTGTTTAGACACCTCGTTTGTGTTATTCTTTGCATTGAAATTACGCCTTAATTTCCCAATAGTATCATTTGCGGTTGTTAGTTTGGTCCTAAAGATAAGTACAAGGCTAGTACTACGAGAAAATGTCTTAAGTCAAATTTAAGTTTAATCACTTAGGTCTCATGATCACATTGGTCAATTTATTTGTGTGTTGCTGGCCGGATATTTTGGACGATGTTCTCCATATTTTGATCATGAAGATTAAGTAACAACACTATGATTTTTATTTCAATACAGATTCAGGGTAGAAAGAGTCATGGCTAATCTAACGTTTATCAGAGATTTTATTTTTTTTTATTTTTTTATTTTTTTATTATCCATAGAAGCTGATGTACTTGGGTTCTGTTGTGATAACCAGTCAACTATTTATGTGGCCAAGAATCTAGACTTTAAAACTTCCCCTCTTTACGGTCTTTATGTGTAAAGAAGTGGAGAGGTGCATTATGCCAGAACACCCCTTTCTGTTTCGCCTTCAACTTCCCGGGTGTTTAGGATTGCATTTGCAAAACTGTGTTTCAAAATTATGCCCTGCCCGCGTTATCAGAGCTGCCTTTTGTCTCTAAGAAGACACAAATAATATCTTTTTTTCAAATGATTTGCTAAAAGCTAGCTTCTGATTATCTAGGTTCCGCAAACACAATAATCAGATAATCTACCTCTAAATGCAATCCCAAACACCATTTTAATCCCGTTGGTAAAGAAAGTTTTTGGTGACCTTTGATGGAATTTGGTTTTCATGGTGGGCTTAGCATATTCCACTATCTTCTTTACAATATTTCTTTATAATAGATCAACTGTGAGACCTTTAACAAAAAACCGTGAGACCTTTCCTGTATGGAGAATTTAGAAATGGAGTTTTGCAAAAGCAAACATCTGTTGTTTCTCTGATGTTCCCTTTTTCTAATTCTGTCTTGTGTATTTGCTTCTTATAAAGTTATGAGAGCCATGTAGTCTATGCAACCTTGAATATGGTTTGTACTCATTTTGTACATTATTTTAAGCATGAAGTCATAAACAATCTCGTTTAGTTTTTAATGTGATAAACACTGGAGCAGAACTGAAGGTTTCAGAAACGGAGGCACTTGAAATTCTAAAAAGTGTATCAAATGGTAGCACGCTAGAGGCCGCCAGTAGTAGTCATACTATTGTCAACGGTATTTACTCCTTTATAACTTTTAGCTTCCGTATTATCAGTTTTTTTTTTTCGTCAATTCTTCTTATATATTTACTATTCAGGAAGATTTGGCAGACATCATTCGTCTTACCTCTACATTTAATATGATAAAATTGTGTAGGATATTAACACTATATATTTGAATGAGGTGTTTCAGCAATTTCATGCAAATAATTTGTAAGTATATATGTTTGTCATTTTTTGTAGGTACCCAGAGTGCATGGGATATGCTGCAGGAAGAGGAAGTTCTTGTACGTATTACCACATCATGTGCAGATTTGGATCACATTTTGGGTGGAGGAATAAGTTGCAAAGAAGTTACTGAAATTGGTTTGTTATCTTTAATATACTTTTGTGCTCTTTTTTAGTTAATTCAATAAAGAATTTTATGTTCTTTTCCTGATTAGGTGGAGTTCCAGGAATAGGGAAAACACAACTCGGGTATAACTTAGCATTTGACTTTTTTGGTCGTTTTATTAATGTTCCTTATCGTATTGCTAACATGGGGATACAGAATTCAACTTGCAGTTAATGTTCAGATCCCACATGATTATGGTGGACTTGGAGGCAAGGCAATTTATATAGGTAAGATTGCACTTTTCATAATTTTGTTATTAAAATGATTTGTGAAAGCTTAGCATTGGGTCTTCTGATGTTAGATACCGAAGGTAGCTTCATGGTGGAACGTGCTTTACAGATTGCAGAAGCTTGTTGTGATGACATGGCAGAATATAGTCTCATGTACCGAAAGGGGTCTCATGCTTCTGAAGTTAAAAGGCAGCCCAAAGATTTTCTTGAGAATATCTTTTACTTTCGTGTCTGCACATATACGGAGCAAATTGCACTTATCAATTACTTAGAAAAGTTCATCTCAGAGCACAAAGATGTAAGTACACATCCACATTTTAAGTTTTCCACACATATATGCCTTAGTTGTGGCCATTATTACATTAACTTATAATAGCTAAGGGCAAAATGCATAAAAAGGTAAAAACTTTGGTCAAATTACTTCTTCAGTTAACCAGCTTTTTTTTTGCCTAACCTGCAATGTTGCCAATGTCAAAAGGCTTGTTAATTCACAAAGATTTTTCCTTGAATGTGGTAGGACGTTAGCCTTAAAAACTATCACATTGTTGAGTGTTTTACAGGTTAAGGTGGTAATCGTTGATAGCATCACATTTCACTTCCGTCAAGATTTTGATGACATGGCTTCTAGAACTCGAGTACTTGGTGGAATGGCCTTGAAATTGATGAAACTTGCCAGAAAATTTGGGGTGGCGGTAAGAATACTTAACCCACATGCTTTTTCGGTTTATGTAGGTCCTTTAAGGCTTATCTAAATATATTTAGTCCTATATAGATACTTTATTTCATTTGGTTATGCATACCTATATTGTGGATTGCAAGAATGAGTCAATAGAGGCACATATTGGTACTTGGGGTGGATTTTTATGCCTATAATTAGTGGTCGCAAACTGGGTTGGGCGGATGAACTCAGCAAATAAAGATGACTGGTACGAGTTAAAATGTGTCTGGTCTAGTATGGGTGACGTGATAACATTCCTTTTTAGTTCTATATGGGTAAAATTAGATCAAAAGAACTGTATTCTCACATTTGTAATCTAATTTTTCAAAACAAAACTGTTTTTGGAGGTTTTATGCATTTTGATTATACTTTGGTAACTTTTGACCCATTCAACCTTTTTTCCATTTTAGTAAATTTTCTATATTGACCTATTAGAGACAAACTATAACCTTAATTATACAAACCGGCCAAAATTGCCATCTATACCTACATGCTAGCATCGACTTGTATATGTGTGTGAGCGATAAATAGCTTTTTCTCGTTGATGAGCAGGTTGTATTACTGAATCAGGTAACCACCAAGTACTCGGACGGTTCATTCCATTTAGCCCTTGCACTCGGTAACTTTTAAACAAATTCCAAATCTCAAAATTATTCTTATGGGGAACAAAAGTAAACATTACGACTAATTTTTATGTGTGATGTTAAATCTTATTCACAGGTGATAGTTGGTCACATTCCTCCACAAATCGAGTCATTTTGCATTGGAATGGCAACGAACGCTATGCATACATTGACAAGTCACCCTCTCTCCCATCAGCATCTGCACCTTATTCTGTGACAGCTCAAGGAATCAGGAACTCAGGTTCAGACACTAAAAGAATAAAAATTATGTAATTCCATCACTTATACCGCTATAGTAACATTTATTGTTTTACATATCTTTGGTGTGTAAATTACAAGCTATAACCCATGTTCCTTTTAGTGGTGTTTGGTAATGGTAGGTGATGATGGAGGTTGGTGAAAAAGCGATGCTTGACTATCATAGAAAATCATTGTTCACATATATTTTGTTATTAGTAGCAACAATATTAGAGAAAAGTTTAGGTGATAATTAAACTAGATATGCTAGCGAGGGTATTAGATTCTGCAGTTAGGGTCATGTATATGCTAAATCAAGCCGAATTTCTTTATGATTAAAACACTTTTGAGTTTTGACTGAATTTAGTAAACAGGCATATAATCACAGAAAGTACTTGCTAACATTATTCATGAATCTTAAGTCACCTGTGTATACAATTTTAGTATCATTTCTTAGCAGCCAAAAGTATTTGAGCCGAAAACTTATAGCTTGTGACATGTTAAGGCAAATAGTCATTATGTTTGACAACAAGCTTTTATGAGTGTTTGGGAGATTTTAACATTTAGATACAATAGAAAAACTTCTCAAAAAATGCGTCAAATTTTAAAGAAGTGTGTTTGTTTTTATGTTAAGAAGTTTGGCTGACAGATTTTCCATGCATTATGCTCAAATTTCGTGTGTATATAGTTGTTTCAAAAATATTTAAATGTTTGGTTGAGTTATTAAAATTTAAAATGCTTGCATAAAGGGTGATGATGGTCCGCTATTTATTTATTTATTTCTCTTTCTTTTTCTTTTTTTAATAGAAGAGGGAATAATTTCATTTAATAGAAGATAATAGTATATTAGTATATCTTTCATGTACAAGAGCGCAATCTAGAACTCTACCCTTCAAAACGATCTTTGTCATTACATCTTACGGCCCAAATAGTTGTACTATGAGCAACTTCATTCCCGTCTCTTTTAACAAACTACCATTTATTACACGTACTAAAAGCTAGTGAAACAAATAAATTTTGTGAAAACACGTTGGCAATTTGTAAAAGAATAGATCCGTTACGTAGTGCATTAACTAGGCACTAAGAATCGGTTTTGAAAACAACGTTCGGGAAACTTCTACTTCCAGCATGAATCATAGCCCACATGATAGCTTTGGCTTTGGCTTCCAATGGTCCGGTTTTTAGTCCAAAATAGTTGCCTGCATGTTTTTTCTTGAGTTTATATTTAACAATAAAAACGTATTCAATTAGCAATAATTAAAAATAACTGTTTCTACAAATACAATAATGAAAAGAGAAAGATATGTTTCGTCCTTCTAATGGTGACTCAAATGTCAATTTATGACGGTGAAAATTACTAGTAATTAATTTCTAGTGTGATCAAAGGATTTAAACTCATTTATTCCACCATGCTTAGGTACGTTTCAATTTTGACAGTTTTGCTTAGCCTATACAATTTTATGAGTGATTCTGTGGCTTCTCCTAGCATGGAGTATATAATGCGCATGATACTTTACAATTTGTATATATCTATTCTATGCTACTACAAGTATGGTTTTTCATGCCTACCTCTACTACTTCTTCTCTTAAATCCTTAACCTTTAAAGTCTCTCATGTTGCCTGTCGGATGAATGTATTTTGTATGGGTGTTTTCCTGATAATGGCATACGGAGATGCAATAAGAGTTGCGATTGATTGAAGATCGAGAGGTAATGTTCATGTTTGCTCTGAACAAGCATATTAAAGATGCTAAGAAGAATAAAGGAAGAGTATATGTGAGGTAATATAACATGAGTAGTTTGAAAAATATTTAAAATAGTAATAACGAGCGGAGGAACCCGCGCGTTGCAGCGGAAATGCCGTGCTATTTATTTATTTATTTACACCTTAGGGCTTAGGGACTAAATTGCAAAAGACTATTCTTGCTTCTACTGTGGCACTTTAAATGAATTTTGTTAATGGATTTTTCAAATCTTGTCAAAAATTTATTCTCATAAAAATTTTTAATAATCAAAATATCATTTTTTTTTTCCAAATATTACAAAAAAAAATGAAAATTTTTAATAATCAAAATATCATTTTTTTTTTCTTCCAAATATTAAAAAAAAAAAAAAAAAAAAAAAAAAAAAAAAAAAAAAGCTACAGCACTGACGCTACAGTACCACTGCTACAGTACCCGGCACTCACAAAATCACTGTTTCGTCCACTGTAGCAAGCACTGTATCTGCTACAGTACTGCTACAGTGCGCGTTCCCCTTTTAGTATATATAATAATATATAACACTGGCAGTGTACCCGCGCGTTGCGGCGACAGCTATTCTAAAATAAAATTTTTCGGTGAATCATGTATTTTAGTTTATTATATTCTTTTTGACAATAAATTTACGGATATCAAGAATTTCGTTTAGTCATGCCCGTTCGAGCTCAAGCCCGTTGCCCGTTCGGGCTTGAATTTTATAATGTGTTTTATTATTTGTATTAATGACATTTAATGCATGAATTATGTTAATTTAGTTGTACAATATGTTTGATAATTTGTATTTTTTATATAAAAGGTATTTTTATAACTGTATTTATTGACCAGATAATTAATTGACTATATTAAATAACATTAATGTGACATTTTATTTTTTTAATATGTTCATTAAATTGGTGTACATTATACTTCTTGTCTTGTAAGTCTAAAAATTATGTGTATTAAAGTGGTATACATTATACTTTTTTTTTAAGTCTTAAAATTTAGAGAGAGAGTTCTTTGTGTATTATATGCAGTATAGATATTCGAAATTTACATTTAAACTCATGTCTTTTAGAAGCCACGTTCTCCATTTTGCACCAACCTCATGGATAAACTACCGGAGAGAGATCCTCTCAAGTTATTTATAACTTGATTGATCATTATGTTGGAGCAGAGATGATGTGCCCATAAATCCATGTTGCACCATTATATAACTTGATTGATCATTATGTTGCACCATTAGATCTCTCTCCGGTATAAAATCCATGTTGCAGTAGAGATGATGTGCCCATAAATCAAAAGTAAATAAAAACATTGGCAACAAAGAGATCGCTAAGAAAATTAAATATTGTTTACAAAACAACTTCCAATAGAAATAACCAAACAAGTAAACCTTTGTATAAGTCTCACCGATGTACGTTAACTGGAGCAATCCATGATAAGAAAATATGAACCGTCAACTAAAAAGAAAAAAACGACATTGAGGGTCGGTTACTAAGACAAGTAGATGGGTCTCTAAGGCATGTATGGGGTTCTGAGCTTCAATATAGTTTACAAAACAACTTCCAAAGAGATCGCTAAGAAAATTAAATATTGTTTACAAAACAACTTCCAATAGAAATAACCAAACAATTAAACCTTTGTATAAGTCTCACCAATGTACGTTAACTGGAGCAATCCATGATAAGAAAACATGAACCGTCAACTAAAAAGAAAAAAACGACATTGAGGGTCGGTTACTAAGACAAGTAGATGGGTCTCTAAGGCATGTATGGGGTTCTGAGCTTCAATATAGTATCAGGAGTCTAACTTTCTTGAAACCAATGACTACCTGCTCTTGAGCTTCCTATTCGAGCGCTTTCAAAATAATAATAATAATATCAATAGTAGCTAATATTATCTTTCCACATGCTAGAAACTAATGAATGTTTAAATCGATTGATATAGCTATTTAATTACCTTTTCAGCAAGCTAATCACGCATATGCGGGTCTTTTTCTAGGCCTAGAAGGACATGTTGGTTGATTATGACCACTTTTCTAGCAAACCTTTGTGAAATTTGCTAGAAAAGTGGTCATAATCAACCAACATGTCCTTCTAGGCCTAAAAAAAGACATGCATATGCATGATTAGCTTGCTGAAAAGGTAATAAAATAGCTATATAAATCAATTTATATATTCTTTAGTTTCTAGCATGTGTAAAGATAATATTAGCTACTATTGCTATTATTATTATTTTGATGAAAATGGTTGTTCTAATAGGTGTTTAAGAAAGCTCCTCGAATAGGAAGCTCAAGAGTAGGTAGTTATTGGTTTCAAGAAAGCTAGACACACGACTACTATATCGAAGCTCAGAACCCCATACATGCCTTAGAGGACCATTTATTTGTCTCAGTAACCGACCCTCAATGTCGTTTTTTTTTTCTTTTCATTTGACAGTACATGTTTATTTATCATGGATTGCTCTGGTTAACGTACATTGGTGAGACTTATACGAAGGTTTACTAATTTGGTTATGTCTATTGGAAGTTGTTTTGTAAATAATATTTTAATTTTCTTGGCGATCTCGTTGTTGCTAATGTTTTTATTTACTTTTGATTTATGGGTACATCATCTCTAGCATGGATTTTATCTATAGCAACTTTGTTTTTTGCAAGAAAAATAAGTAAACACATCGTGCATGGTTTGAAAAAGTGTTACACGGAAAAGTATGGTAAAAAATTAAGGCTTTGGTTATATTGGGGCAATAGGTTGATTAATGTCTAATGTCTAATTGTCAAATTAATAGGTTAGTATGAAGTTGGTACAACACCAACTAGTTTATTCATAAAGTTGGTGCAAAATGAAGAACGTGGCTCTTAAAAGACATGACTTCAAATCCATCAAAAAATGTATCCTGCAACCACTAAACCGAATCTATACTACACATAAAGAGTAAGGCACTTCCGTTCTTCAAAACTTAATTTTAAGCATTACATATTATAAAGCTAACAAATACTCTATCCATAAACTTAATTTTAAGTAATACATGTTATAAAATAGTATGTAAAATTAACTTTTGCACAATTACATACATAAATTAACTGGTCAATAAATACAATTAATGTAGTTATTAAAACACTCGTTACCTAAGAATTACAAATTATCAAGCATATTGTACAACCAACTTAAACACAATTCCTCTATTAAATGTTATTAATACAAATAATAAAGCATATTATACAAACTATTCAAACACAAAAACAACAATTTAAGAAATACAAATAATAAAGATAAAATTACAAAATATTTTTCTCTATATTCGATTTTACTGCATGTATTTCTAATCCGGCCTTAATGCGTGGGAATCGCAACAGGCTTTACCTCTCGAGGGATCTCGAGAAGCTTACAATCCCCACCAGGCAGTGTACCTGATCGTTGTAGTATAGTATAGTGACAAGTACCGGGGGATTGATCGTTCAGCTTAGGAATAGTGTCGCTAGGATTAGAAAGCCTAAATACTAGTTCTAAAGGTGAGGGATGATTATTTTTGTGTTTTTATATTTTATGGAAAGCAAATTAAAATCTCGGGTTTGAAAGATTTGGGCGGAATTAGTTGCTAATCAACTAACCCAATACTAAGATGCAATCAAAATAAAATACTAAAAATGAAAATAAACTAATTTATACTAAGGTTGTGAGCAGTAATTGGAGAAAATGTGTTTACTTAGATTTCACTACTCCCTAGATATCTTTTACATGTTAATTACTTGTTATAATTGCATGGATGACGGATCGTATTCCTTAATACCATTCATGGGATGGCACACATAACTCCCCAATTCTATGAGCTCTTATCTCCTCCTACACCATGCCCAGCACAACTATAGGATTGTAAACAGTGGCTCATGCATTAAATACAACCAATAGACCTAGTGCGCGTTGGTTCATGTTTCTTAAGACGTTCAAGCATGTTACCAATTGGAGATCTGCCAGTTTTCTTAAGCCTAACATATAAATCATTCATCCAAGACAAGAATAAACAAGTAATCAACACATAATCAATATCTAGGTTTCATTAGATCTAAGCAAACACAAGACAGATCTAGCCTAGCATGATGGAATTAAGACAAGAACAAGATATAGATAACCAACATATAGACATATTGATTGAATTAGAAGAACACTTATCTTGATTAATCATGCAAGGTATCAAGGGGTTGGAACCCTTGAAAAACCTGTAAAGTTACACCAAAATCGTACTTAGGGTTTCTCCCAAAACTTCTCCCTTTAAATGTGAAAAATTAGAAAACTATATATAGGAAAAGGGGTCTGACGGCGTCAAGACCAATTAGGTGACGCCGTCACCTCGCCGCCAAAACAATCCTCGGACTGCCTAGATCTACATTTGACGCCGTCAAAAACAAATTCATTTCCAGGCCGTCATGACTTTAACTCTTGACGCCCTACCTTCATGACGCCGTCAAAACTCTTCTGGGTCGTCATGGAATTTTACTCTTGACGCCGTCAGGGAACTACTCTTGACGCCGTCATGCACTGTTCCCAACATGGAAAATTAAGACTTTGGCGTTTTCTTCACTTTTATGCTCCAAAAACGTCCGAATTGCTTCCTTTTCCAGATTTCACTCCCAAAGTACCTAAAATCACAAAAGGAACGATTTAGGGCAATATTTGATCAAATAAATTTGAATTCGGGCTTAAATGACCCCCCTAAAAACGGATCATTTTTCGCCTCATCATATACCCTTACACTTGAGATTTGCTTGTCCTCAAGCAAATGCGCTTTTATTCTACTCAAAATACAAGTTAGGGGTCATTTAACACTAATATAAAAGTAATTACAACAAATAATCATTCCACTAAAGACCAATAGACAAGCACGGAGGTCATACACAAGCACCTCACAAATAGTGTTTAGATACTCACATCTCTCGGGTGTAATAAAGTGTAAATTACAATATGGAAACGGAAGATATCTCTCACTACCTGTCATAGCAAAATAGATTACCATAGGCTTGGGAAAGGATCAAACCTCCACCACATGGCGTAAGCACCTAGGATAAACTATCAAAAAGGTCTTTTAAAGGGTTGTAACGCTAGGTATAGGGATATGAAATACACGGTTTTGTTGGATAAAGGAAGTTTTACTGGTGGCGAGTTAACAATCTTGGTTAATTACATGTACAATGTGGCGTTGCTAAGCCAAGACTAGACTCGACTTAAGCTAATAAATGAAAAAATAACAAAAACATAAAATGAACATAGAATGAAATGGGATGGTAGTCCGTATGGTTTTTCTCTTTTTCTTTTTCTAATTTCTTTTTCTTTTTCTTGATTCTTTTTCGATTTTTTTTTTTTTTTTTTTTTTTTTTTTTTTGCATACACTCTTACCCTACCATCTAAAATAATACGTCATAGGGAATGAATATTCCCCTTACACTTGAATTTTTACATACTTTACAATTACTAATCTAATGACTCGAATTAAGAAAATCAAAACACTTTGAGTACTTTTAAGATTAACGCACATATGGGGGTAATATATGATGTTCTTCCCCATTACTCCATAAAATAAGTACTTACCCATGAGTCCCAATCGTCCCAAAACAATATGTACAAGGATATGACTCGACTTAGCAACCATGTAATCAATTAGAAAGTTAACTTAGGGTTTAACAAATAACAATAATGCACTAAAAATGAGTGCATACACGGAAGGCTAAGGCGATTTGGTTGTACATTTAAGTGGGGTGTAACAAATTCTTCCTTTAAGTAAAATGCTTAAAGTTAGAAACGAAAAGATAGGCTCGGAGGGGTGTACTAGGGGTTTCGTGTACTAAAAATGAGTACAACGCTAAGGGTGTGGGAAAAATTAGTTGACTTAACTAGCCAAGTAATATGACTTAAATGGTCAAGTAATTATAATACGGGTTTAACACAAGGGTGATCCTAATGCCTCTTATCATGTAGTAAATCCTTCTACACGAATGTAGTCTCACTAGCGGTCTCGGGATGCATCACTAACGCAGGTTCTAGAATCTAAATGCTACCGGTACACTCATAAGCACTAATAGTAAATGCTTTTCCTATCAAATCTAAAGGCGAACCTCACATATTTGGGTGGAAAATTTTTCTGAATATACGGTTATGTGCTAGTCATACAATCTCCTATCCATGAGACGCTTGCTATGGCTAAAGTTTCACTCCTAAATGTTGTAAAAAAATTTAAATTTGGCGCTAAAATTGCACTAACAAGTATTTCTCATAGTTTTATTACACATCTACCATTAAACAAAACAAACTCAAGCGAAAGTGCATATGTAAGGTATCATCTTTTTACCCTCCCCTTACACTTAAGATGAACATTGTCCCCAATGTTCAAGTAAAGAATGTAAAAGTGAAAAAGTAAAGAGAATGAAATCAAATACTCCCCTGATTCGCTCGGTATGGATAATAAGGTGGCCAGGTTAAATCTTCCTCTAAGAAAATGAACAATCAAAGCTTCCCTTCCAGAATATAAATCATCTTCTTGTCATACATAACCTGTAAAACCTGACAAAATAGACAAGACAACCTCGCGTAAAATCGGCGGCATCCTATATAAGTTACTAAATCCTAGAAAACAAGATAAGATATAATGCTTGTGGAATGAAGTTTGCAGATCTCCTGGAGATTATAAAACTTAATAATTCACAAAAACCATAAGACTCCGTTAGAAAAACAAAACCGGTAAAATTTCCAGATTTTTACTCCTGACGCCGTCAAAAGTAAACCCCTGACGCCGTCAGAATTGACCTGCAGAAATTCTTATGTTAAGTTTCCGGAAAATTTCTGGAAAAACTTGGTCCTACTTCCTGGAAAATCCTGTAAAACTTCATTATGACTCAATACAAGCATTTGACTCTAACAAATACGAATATACATGTTCATTTAATATTGTGGAGAATCATGATCGGTTTGTTTCTTAAAAACATATTTGGGGTTTCCCCTTACACTTATCTTTTGCAAAAAATACCTTTAAGTGGAGTTAAGACTAGGCCAAAACAACAAAGTAAAGTATTTCCACTTTTTAGTTAGAAACATGATCTACAAACAATAAAAATAAAGCATGCATACGGAAGCAAATAACAAACAAACAAATAAAATCACACAAAACATGGGTTGCCTCCCAAGAAGCGTTTTTCTTTATTTACGAGTCTTGTAGCTAGACTCAAGGTCATGTGTTACTACGTGACTTCATCATTGGTTCCATTCTCTAGGTCGTCTTCTAAACCAGTTTTGTATTCCGGACCTAGTTGTAGGCATTCTTTATAGAAACCAAGCATCCTATTCTTTACATATTCTACTCCTCTACGTCTATCCTCCTCATTCCTATAATAAGCCGCTTGCTTGTGTTTTTTTTCAAAATTAGAGAGAAGGCGGTATTGCTCAATCTTGTAGGGCATTTGATAGGCAACCTCATCATTCTCTTCCTTAAATCTAACTATCCCTAAAGTCGGATCATAACTCATCCTAGTGGCCTCAACAAATGGTTTTCCGAATATTATTTGGCTTAGGCAAGCATCAATCACCGGACGAGTGTCCCCAACTATCATAAAATCGATCTCATAAGTGAGATTCCCTATAATCACATGCAGTCCCTTCACTCTTCCTGCAAAATTACTTATCAAATTCTTACCGGGCATCATCCTAAAATCAAGTTGCTTCTTCATCACCCAATTGTAATAAGTCATAGTCATGATGTTAACGGGGGATCTAGGGTCGATGTAAGCTTTCCATATATGCATGTGTCCGATATTGCATGGGATGTTAATGTTAGAGGGGTCTCCCATTTTGATAAGGGGTGTGCCGAAGATATATGGTCTCTCGGGACTATCGAATAAATCCTTATGGTACTCCCGTTCTTCCTCGGTGGGCAACTTATCAAAGAATTTTTCTATAGGCTCTACCTCCTCTAATTCCTCATCCTTATTAACCTCAACTTCCCTACTCTCATCCTTACTATCGGCTTCTACTCTAACTTCATCCTTGTCACTCTCCTCTATCTCCTTATCTATCGGCTTAATGGTGACAACATTGACAAAGTGGACATGTTTGGATGATGAGGGTCCTTAATTTGGATTCCACTATTGGTGTCCCTAGTGTCCTTCCTAGGTGTGATTAATGCTTGGTTGTTGAGGGCTTTCAACAAGTTGTCAATCTTGTTGGTCATCTCTGTTTGTTGTTGGTTGAATTCGGTTTCGAACCTAGCTATGCGAGCTTCTTGAGATGCCATGAATTTTGACATCAATCCTTCAAGATTGTTGGTACTACCATAGTTGTTAGAAGGATTGTTGTTGAAAGTACGGTTGGATGTTGGACCGTTTGGTTAGTAACGATTAGGTGGGTTGGATGAATTGGGTTGATTTTGTTTCCACCTAAGGTTTGGGTGATTTTTCCATGAGGGGTTGTATGAATCACCGTAAGTGTTTGGCTCGGGCTTGAAAGTGTACCACTTGTCTCCCGCTTCGTCGGTACGCGTGGATGCGTAGTCCGCAAAAGCTGTTCCGGGGAGTTCCATACAATCACGAGTGTCATGGGGACCACTACATAATTCGCATGAAGAAGTGATTTTGTTCACTTGACTTGAAGGCTTAGGAGCTTCGTAAGATTTTATGAGAAACTTGACTTGGTCCTCAAGTTCCATGATCCTACAGTCGGGAGTGCTAGAATTGTTCGAAGGCAAAGATATTGCCTTGACCGTTTTGTTCAAATCACGGGGATCATTCCAACTTTCGTTGTCATAGAGAGCAAGATCTTCTATGAGTTCCCATGATTGTTCCGCACTAAGATCACGTAGTTTACCACCGGCCGATTTGTCAATGGCTCGCCTCGTGGAGATGTCGATATGGTCATAAAAAATTTGGACTTGGAGCCAAATATCTATGCCATGATGAGGGACTTTTTGGAGTAAGTCCTTGAAACGAGTCCATGCTTCATAAAGAGATTCATTTTGACGTTGTTGGAACATCAAGATGTCATTTCTAAGCTTAGTAGTTCTCCCCGATGGGAAAAATTAAGCAAGGAAACGAGTGGTGAGATCATCCCATGTGGTGATGGATCCCGCGGGTAAACGCTCAAGCCATTGACTAGCTTGATCCCGTAGAGAGAATTGGAATAGGCGTAAACGGGTAGTCTCTCTAGTTTCAACACCTAGGTCTATGGAATCTACGATTTTGAGAAAGTCCTTAAGATGTTGGTTTGGATCTTCGGAACGAAGTCCATGGAATGCACATCCGCTTTGCACCAACCGGATGGTGTCGGATCGCAAGGGGGTCACATTGGCTCCGGTGAGCTCAATGGTGTTTCGGTAGCCTTGATGGCTAGGTCGGGAATACTCTCCTAAGGTTCGGGGCCTAAGGGGTTCTAGTGGTGGGTTTTGTTGTGGTGGGATGACGGGTTCAAAGATGTTACCACCTTCCATGATGTCGGATGGCAAAGAGTTACGAACAAAAGCACAAAGAAATGAGATAGACTAAAGAAGACCTAAAAATAAAAATAAAATCTTACTAGAAAGGAATCTAGCAAGTAGACCTAATAAAAAGAAATTCTAACCTAGACAATAACTATTCCCCGGGCTGCGGCGCCAAAAACTTGATGCGTGGGAATCTCAACAGGCTTTACCTCTCGAGGGATCTCGAGAAGCTTACAACCCCCACCAGGCAGTGTACCTGATCGTTGTAGTATAGTATAGTGACAAGTACCGGGGGATTGATCGTTCAGCTTAGGAATAGTGTCGCTAGGATTAGAAAGCCTAAATACTAGTTCTAAAGGTGAGGGATGATTATTTTTGTGTTTTTATATTTTATGGAAAGCAAATTAAAATCTCGGGTTTGAAAGATTTGGGCGGAATTAGTTGCTAATCAACTAACCCAATACTAAGATGCAATCAAAATAAAATACTAGAAATGAAAATAAATTAATTTATACTAAGGTTGTGAGCAGTAATTGGAGAAAATGTGTTTACTTAGATTTCACTACTCCCTAGATATCTTTTACATGTTAATTACTTGTTATAATTGCATGGATGACGGATCGTATTCCTTAATACCATTCATGGGGTGGCACACATAACTCCCCAATTCTATGAGCTCTTATCTCCTCCTACACCATGCCCAGCACAACTATAGGGATTGTAAACAGTGGCTCATGCATTAAATACAACCAATAAAGACCTAGTGCGCGTTGGTTCATGTTTATTAAGACGTTCAAGCATGTTACCAATTGGAGATCTGCCAGTTTTCTTAAGCCTAACATATAAATCATTCATCCAAGACAAGAATAAACAAGTAATCAACACATAATTAATATCTAGGTTTCATTAGATCTAAGCAAACACAAGACAGATCTAGCCTAGCATGATGGAATTAAGACAAGAACAAGATATAGACAACCAACACATACACATATTGATTGAATTAGAAGAACACTTATCTTGATTAATCATGCAAGGTATCAAGGGGTTGGAACCCTTGAAAAACCTGTAAAGTTACACCAAAATCGTACTTAGGGTTTCTCCCAAAACTTCTCCCTTTAAATGTGAAAAATTAGAAAACTATATATAGGAAAAGGGGTCTGACGGCGTCAAGACCAATTAGGTGACGCCGTCACCTCGCCGCCAAAACAATCCTCGGACTGCCTAGATCTACATTTGACGCCGTCAAGAACAAATCATTTCCAGGCCGTCATGACTTTAACTCTTGACGCCCTACCTTCATGACGCCGTCAAAACTCTTCTGGGTCGTCATGGAATTTTACTCTTGACGCCGTCAGGGAACTACTCTTGACGCCGTCATGCACTGTTCCCAGCATGGAAAATTAAGACTTTGGCGTTTTCTTCACTTTTATGCTCCAAAAACGTCCGAATTGCTTCCTTTTCCAGATTTCACTCCCAAAGTACCTAAAATCACAAAAGAAACGATTTAGGGCAATATTTGATCAAATAAATTCGGATTCGGGCTTAAATGACCCCCCTAAAAACGGATCATTTTTCGCCTCATCAGGCCTCAATTTATTTAAAACTAAATGTATATAAAACACGATTCCATTTGGGTAACTGCTAATATTTAAAAATAAAAACCGGAATCAAACCGCGATAAAGGGTTTATCCGGTTTCTGGTCTTTCAGATTTGATTTATTAGTTTTTTGGTAAAGGGGTAAAACATGCCCCTGGTAAAATATATTACTCCAAAAAAGCGTTTAAGTACATAGGATGGGGTGAAATCCCTAACCTCAGCCAAATAAAAGGGAAAATAAAAGCACCAACTGTGCTTCAAACCTAACCACCATAAGAGAGATACCAATCTTATGAACAAAACAAAAAGAAGGAAAATTACTTCCTAACATAACCGGGAAGAAGAATATCAAATTGATCATAAAAAGTCAGCATCTGTTTAGGTAAATCATAAACCTGAGCCTCATATCGGTCATAGCAATCAAGATCATCTTCAAACAATCCTCCTCCACCAATCGAAGACATATATCGAGAGGTCTCGTCATCAGGCAACTCAACTTCATCCTCATCAGATTCTTCCAATAGGTCCCCTATGGATGTATTGGGCTTGTTAGCTGATGCTTCATTCGTTGCCTTCATTTCCAGCAGTCTTCCATGATCATCTACAAACACAAGTTTCCCCTCCAACATTTGACTTACAAGGTCATTAATCCTAACTACCATAGGAGTAACCCTTGTACTAGGGGTCTGCTTACCCCCTCCCTCTTCCTCATCCACCAAGATAATCGTCTCATTAGTACTCTTGGGGTTCGAACCCCCACAGTCCCCCTCATAAACCAATGTATCGAGAACATCTCATCAACCAATGTATCGAGAACATCTAAAGGGTTCCAAGTAGTAACCTTAGATACCTTTGGTTGCGCTTTCGGATTCAGATTAAATACCTTTGGTTGCGCTTTCGGATTCGGATTAAATACCTTTGGTTACGGTTTCTTAGTTATCGTTTTTTGCGGTTTTGAATTGAGCAGGTTGGCTCGGTTTGTCGTTCACGTATTATTTTTAATACTTGTATCTATAAAACATTAAACTTAGCTTTATATAAATCAAATAGATATTTTAAACGACGAAAAAGCATTGCTCACTAAAATATTTATTTTCATAATTGTATAATGAAAAATATTGTCATTAGTTAAAGAGTTGAAATACGTTACATGAAATTCTTGATATCCGTAAATTTATTGTAAAAAAACATACGGAGTAATAAATTAAATGCATGATTCACCGAAAAACTTTATTTCAGAATATTCGCCGCCGCAATACACGGGTAATTGCTAGTCCTAATTAAAATGGTGTCTCGGATTGCTTTCTTATTCTATGTTTTTGTTGTACATAAGGAAGTAGTGTTTAAATATGCTTATTTTGTAAAGAAAAATCATTTGTAGGCCTAAGTAATGAACCTAAGAATAGATCTACAAATATGATTTGTGTAATTCAAAATTGATTGGTGAATATGAGGAGAGAGAAAAAGTGTTTGTAGGTCTATTTAGTAGGTCTAATTATCAATGCTCTTTTGTAAATGCAATTTTCGCTCGGAGAAAAAAATTGTTGAGAAATTCAATCAAAAGTATTTAAGAAAAGGTTAAATACGAGGGTAAAAAAATAATTCAATTTTTCATCTCAAATAATAATTTTGAAATAAACAAGTTTCTTATTAAATTTTGCTTATTTTGCCTTAAAGTATACAAATGAGTAAAGAATCAGGTGATAAATACACCTATCCATGCAAGTATTTGTCCGACAAATCCTAATAACATCACACATTCACACCCTGTCACGATTAATGAATTACGAGTAGAAAATTAGTGACAAACACCAATAGTGATTGTTAACTGGTCACTAAACTTCAGAAATGAAAATAAAAAATAAAAAATAAAAAATAAATAAATAAAATAAAATTCTAACATAATGAAAAATAATAGTGCCTGATATTAGTCACTATATTAAATTACTAAAAAGTAAGGCTGAGCAAAATCGCCCGCATCCCGATTCCCGGTACGATCCCGACAAACCCGCCGGTCCGATTACGATCCCAACTAGTAAACGGGTCGGGAGACGGTTAGCATTTCCGGCGAACTCGGGACTCGGGTCGGGACGGGACGGGTCGGGACGAGGCAAAAACCGAGAAAAAACAAGCCAATCCCGACCGATATTGACTAACCGATACCGACCGATACCGATACCGACTAACCGAACACTATCGGGTCGGGTGTCAGTTTAGAATTCCGGCCACAATCGGGATCGGGCTTCGTCGGGCCGGGTTGGGACGGGTCGGGTTCCGGCCCGATGCTCACCCCTACTAAAAACAACTTATATAACTGGTCACTAAGCAAATATACGAGAAGAAAAAACTAGTGATACTAAGGGTGCGTTTGGTTCGCTGGAATTCGGTGTAATTCGTTGTAATTGTAATCTGAATTACATTACAATCCTGTTTGGTTGGCAGGATGGATGTAATTGTAATTCAGATTACATTACATTGCTTGTTTGGTTTGCAAGGTAATGTAATTCAATTACAACCAATTACGTCCAGTGATGTAATTCAGATTACATAGCAAACTTGATGGAATGTGTTAATTTACGTTGTAATTTAGATTTTTAAAAGTTAAATATCATTATTTATCTTTCAACGTTATTATTAATATATTATTTAATTTTAAAAAATAAAAAATATAATAATTATTTATTATTATTATTATTATTATTATTATATAAATAATAAAATAATAAAATATATATAATAATAATAAATATTATTTAAATAATAATAATAAAATAATATAATATTATAATAATAAAAATATGATATTATTATAATAATAAATATTTATAATAATAATAATAATAATAATAATTTAAAATAATAATATTTATTATTTTTATTATATTTATATAATAATTACAATAATATTTATTATTATTATTATTATTGTTATTATTATTATTATTAAAATATTATTATTATTATTATTATTATTATTATTTTAATAATAATATTATTATTTTTATTTTTATAATAATAATAATAATAATGAATATTAATAAATATTATTATTATTAATATTTTAATAATAATATAATAATAATGATAATATTAATATTAATATTAATAATAATAATATTTGTTGTTGTTATTATTATTATTATTATTTTAATAATAATAATATAATAATAAATATTATTATTATTATTATTATTTTTGTTATTAAAGGTTTTTTTTAATCTTTTTTGAATTACACTTACGTTGAGATCCAACCAAACAAAGTAACAAAATACATTAATTACAATTTCAACACATTACAATTACAACACATTCCAACTCTTTTAATTACAATTTATTCAAATTACAATTATTTTAACAGATTACAATTCCTTTCAAAAAACATACTGCGAACCAAACGCACCCTAAGTAATCTCATAAGAGAGTAAACAAGATGAGCTTGAGCAGAGCTCGTTCAAATTTTTGAACCCTAAGCTTGAGTTCGACTTATTTCAAACACTAAAACATATCATATTATAATCATCCTTTTTAAGCTTTTGCTATTGTGATTAAGTTAAACGAGGTTGGCAACGATCCGACGCGTTGCTGTCGGTCGTTTTATTACGTTATTTCTGACCAACCTAACCCGACAGAAAACCAAGAATGCCCATTTTGACATGTGAAGAATTATGGAAGTACCTTGGTAGGTTTTTTTTTTTTTTTTTTTTTTTTTTATTATTATTTTTTTTTTTAATCCAACTGAACCATGAGTATCGACAAAAGGAAAAAAAAATAAAAGCCAAGTAAGTTTTAATCCCGACTGGTATAAAATAAAAAATGAAAAACACCCGCCATTGGTCATTTTTCTTTACTTGAGCCTTTCCCAGGCATAAATTTTGATACTATAAAAAGTAAAGTATGCCATTATCTGCATTAATTGCTTCTCGTGATGGCCTTTCCGTGGGCGAAACTGATCGCCCTCCTATTTCATCATCTGTTATAGTTGAACCTGTAATGAAACAACGAACCGTTATTAGAAAACAGTCTGAACTACATAAATATCTAAAAGTTGGTAGTTGTTCAAATATTACCTTTTGGGTCTTGATCAATATACGTAAATTTTGTTTGGCACATATTTTCTTCCATAAGAGTATGAGGAATTATGCTTGTTCATTGACACACGTAAGGCTCAGGTTTACAAATGTAAAAGCACAACCAAACACCGGTCATGGCGTGGAACATGTAAACGCAGACGCTTATAATATAGTCCAAGATATATATAATAGCTGTGCAACAGATAATTGGGCTCAGATTTGTAATTGAAGGAGGGGCCTCAGAAATATTTGGATTTCATCGTGGCTGCAAAGAAACCCGATTGCATAGTAATCGGTTATACTATGCCATTCGGTCAGTGCCATGGCATGTTACTGTAAAACCTTCGATGACCCATCCCATTTCATTAATTATAAGAGTCATCACGGCCCGTTACCATTACCATATATGTACATTACAAATGGCATCTGATTTAGCATCCAGTCCCATAACAGACCTTGATAATGAAAAAAGAATCAGATCATATTAACTCAATTTCACATGAAGCCTTCCAAACTCGATATGTTTCAAAAAAAAAAAAAAAAAAAAAAAAAAAAAAAAAAAAAAAAAAAAACCTTTTCAGATATACCGGGCTTGGCGCAACTGAGATTGCCAAGAAGCTTTGCGTTAGTAGCTTTATTCTTTTTCAAAAAAATAACTCGCCCTGCTGATGCGTAGGGATTGCACCAGGCTTTACCTCTCAAGGGATCTTGAGAAGCTTACAACCTCCACCAGGCAGTGTACCTGATCGTTGTAGTATAGTATAGTGACAAGTACCGGGGGATTGATCGTTCAGCTAGGAATAGTGTCGCTAGGATTAGAAAACCTAAATACTAGTTCTAGAGATGAGGGATGATTCTTTTTTGTATTTTTATATTTTTTAGAAAGCAAATTAAAATCTCGGGTTTGAAGGATTTTGGGCGGAATTAGTTGCTAGTCAACTAACCCAATACTAAAGATGCAATCAAAATAAAATACTAAAAAAGAAAATAAACTAATTTAAACTAAGGTTGTGAGCAATAAGTGGGAGAAATGTGTTTACTTAGATTTCACTACTCCCTAGACATCTTTTACACGTTAATTACTTGTTATAGTTGCGTGGATGACGGATTGTATTCCTTAATACCATTCATGGGGTGGCGTACTTACTTCCCCAATCCTATGAGTGCCTACTTCACTCCTATGTCGAGCCTGCAAGAAGCTCCTAACATGGGATCATTAGAATTTACTCATGCATTAAATACAACCAATAAAACCTAGTACACATCGGTTCATGTTTCCAAAGACGTTCAAGCATGTTACACAATGGAGATCTGCCAGTTTTCTTAAGCCTAACATTGAAATCATTCATCCAATACAACCATAAACAAGTAATCAACACATAATCAACATCTAGGTTTCATTAGATCTAAGAAAACACAAGATAGATCTAGCCTAGCATGTTGAAATCAAGACAAGCACAAGATATAGACAACCAACACATAGACATATTGATTGAATTAAAGGAAGACTTATCTCAATAATACATGTAAGGATTCAAGGGTTGAAAAGATGTAAAATTCGTACAAGGTTCGGCCTTAGGGTTTCTCCAAACTTGTTCCTCTTTAATGAATGAAAATTAGAAAACTATATATAGATATTAGAGGCTGACGGCGTCAAGAACAAATGGGTGACGCCGTCATCTCGCCGACAAAATAATCCTCGGACTGCCTAGATCTGCATCTGACGCCGTCATGTAGTCCACTTTTGCAGGCCGTCACACATTTAACTCTTGACGCTCTACTTGTGACGCCTTCTTGTTTGTACTGGGTCATGATGGTCTTTACTCTTGACGCCGTCAGGAAAGTCCTCTTGACGCCGTCAAACACTGTTCCCAGCATGGAAAATTAAGTCTTTGGCGTTTTCTTCACTTTTATGCTCCAAAAACGTCCGAATTGCTTCCTTTTCCAGATTTCACTCCAAAAGAACCTAAAATCACAAAAGGAACGATTAAGGGCAATATTTGATCAAATAAATTCAATTCCGGGCTTAAATGATCCCCTAAAAATGGATCATTTTTCGCCTCATCATATACCCTTACACTTGAGATTTGTTTGTCCTCAAGCAAATGCGCTTTTATTCTAATCAAAATACAAGTTAGGGGTCATTTAACACTAATATAAAAGTAATTACAACAAATAATCGTTCCACTAAAGACCAAAGACAAGCACGGAGGTCATACGCTAGCACCTCACAAATAGTGTTTAGATACTCACATCTCTCGGGTTTAATAAAGTATAAATTACAATATGGAAACGGAAGATATCTCTCACTACCTGTCATACCAAAATAGATTATCATAGGCTTGGGAAAGGATCAAACCTCCACCACATGGCGTAAGCACCTAGGATAAACTATCAAATGGGTCTTTTAAAGGGTTGTAACGTTAGGTATAGGGATATGAAATACACGATTTTATTGGATATAGGCAGTCTTTACTGGTGGCGAGTTAACAATCTTGGTTAATTACATGTAAAATATGGCGTTGCTAAGCCAAGACTAGACTCGACTTAAGCTAATAAATGAAAAATAACAAAAATATAAAATGAACATAGAATGAAAAGGGATGGTAGTCCGTATGTTTTTTCTCTTTTCTTTTTCTCGTTTTTTTCGATTTTTTTTTTTTTTTTTTTTTTTTTTTACATACATTCTTACCATACCATCCAAAATAATACATCATAGTGAATGAACATTCCCCTTACACTTGAATTTTTACATACTTTACAATAAACTAATCTAATGACTCGAATTAAGAAAATCAAAACACTTGGAGGTTTTTAAGATTAACGCACATATGGGGGTAATATATGATGTTCTTCCCCATTACTCCATAACATTAGTACTTTACCCATGAGTCCCAATCGTCCCAAAATAATATGTACAAGGATATGACTCGACTTAGCAACCATGTAATCAATTAGATAGTTAACTTAAGGTTTAACAAATAACAATAATGCACTAAAGATGAGTGCATACACGGAAGGCTAAGGCGATTTGGGTGTACATTTAAGTGGGGTGTAACAAATTCTTCCTTTAAGTAAAATGCTTAAAGTTAGAAACAAAAAGATAGGCTCGGAGGGGTGTACTAGGGGTATCGTGTACTAAAAATGAGTACAACGCTAAGGTGTGAGAAAAATTAGTTGACTTAACTAGCCAAGCAATATGACTTAAATGGTCAAGTAATTATGATACGGGTTTAACACAAGGGTGATCCTAATGCCTCTTATCATGTAGTAAATCCTATCACACGAATGTAGTCTTACTAGCGGTCTCGGGATGCATCACTAACGCAAGTTCTAGAATCTAAATGCTACCGGTACACTCATAAACACTAATAATAAATGCTTTTCCTATCAAATCTAAAGGCGAACCTCACATATTTGGGTGGAAAATTTTTCTGAATGATACGGTTATGGGCTAGTCATACAATCTCCTACCCATGAGACGCTTGCTATGGCTAAAGTTTCACTCCTAAATGTCGTAAAAAAATTTAAATTTGGCGCTAAAATTGCACTAACAAGTATTTCTCATAGTTTTATTACACATCTACTATTAAACAAACAAACTCAAGCGAAAGTGTATTTGTAAGGTATCATCATTTTACCCTCCTCTTACACTTAGGATGAACATTGTCCCCAATGTTCAAGTAAAGAATGTAAAAGTGAAAAGGTAAAAAGAATGAAATCAAATACTCCCCTGATTCACTCGGTATGGATAATAAGGTGGCCAGGTTAGATCTTCCTCCAAGAAAATGAACAATCAAAGCTTCCCTTCCAGAAAAATAAATCATCTTCTTGTCATACATAACCTGTAAAACCTGAGAAAACAGACAGGGCAACCTTGCATAAAATCGGCGGCAATCTACATATGCTAATAAATCCTAAAAAACAAAATAAGATATAATGCTTGTGGAATGATGTTTGCAGATTTCCTGGAGATTATAAAACTAATAATTCAACAAAAACTTTAAGACTCCGTTAGAAAAACAAAACTGGTAAAATTTCCAGAATTTTACACGTGACGCCGTCAAGAGTAAACTCGTGACGCCGTCAGAAGTGACCTGCAGAAATTCTTATGTTAAGTTTCCGGAAAATTTCTGAAAAAACTTGGTCCTACTTCCTGGAAAATCCTGCAAAACTTCAGTATGACTCAATACAAGCATTTGACTCTAACAAATACGAATATACATGTTCACTTAATATTGTGGAGAATCATGATCTGTTTTGTTTCTTAAAAACATATTTGGGGTTTCCCCTTACACTTATCTTTTGCAAAAATACCTTTTGGTGAAGTTAAGACTAGGCCAAACAACAAAGTAAAGTATCTTCACTTTTTAGTTTTGAAACATGATCTACCAATAATAAAAATAAAGCATGCATACGGAAGCAAATAACAGAAAAACAAAATAAAAATCACACAAAACATGGGTTGCCTCCCAAGAAGCGCTTGTTTTTGTTCGAGTCACGAGCCTGACTCTACTCTTATTTAACGGAAATAGGGGAGGTTTTCCCTACACTTAGGATTAAGTGCGGGTGGAAGTAGCGATACACACCCTTAGGGTGGAAATATGCCATGTGAGGAAAGAGTGGTGGATGAATTATATGCTCAAAGGGTTGTGCTCCTATCATCATAGCATTACCTAATTCAATCAGTTAATGGGTGGATTAAGATTTTCTCCTAGAAAGGGATCATTTTCAATCAACTTCAAGAGATTACTAGTTGGGGATCCATCTTGACCTAATAACCCCGGTTTAAACCCATAATGTTTCTTGTGATCAGTCATAAATGGGTGATGTAAGCATGTAAGGTCATTTTCCACTCCTATATTGGCTTCCTCTCTACAAGGCTTAAAGTCTACTACCTTTATCCTAAGACTACCCGGACTATATGGTTTGATGGGTGGATTGGGACCTTTTTCAATTCCTAAATTCACATCTAAAGATGGAAGATTAGGTAACGGTTTTGGTTGAGGCTCCGGTTCATCAAAACTAGGAACTTCCCTAGAACTAAAAGAAAGGTCATCACTACAAGTGTTAAAACCTATATTCTCTAGTTGTGCTTGGTCCAAGGGTTCTACCTCAATTGGGGTTCCTATAGTCTCTTCTACTTCTTCCGGGTAAGTCACGGGTGGTATGTGTGCCTCAAATGATGGTAGGACTTGTGGGGTACTTTGTGGGCTCATGTTATTTACTTCATCATTCCTTGTGTCAAAATCACCTATATCCTCAACATGTGTTTTATTATAATCTAACCCTAACATTTTCCAAGTATCTCACGTGCTTCCCTAGGCATCTCAACTTCTATATCCGAATCATAAGGATCATCCTCAGTATTCTGACTGCTATATACAAATTACCCAAAAGATTCATCATCTGTTTCTTGAGATTCATCATCATCGATCATAAAACCTAGGTCTTTTTGATCAATGTGATCATGTTCGGCTACATCCTCCATCACATCAAGGTCGCCTATGTGCTCAGCTTGTATTGTGGTGAAATCAAACCACTCCGTATGCCCAGTTATCTCATCTATAGTTTTATCCCCAAACAAACTTTTTGCTTGTTCCCTCAAACTTGCTATCAATTGATCTGTAACAACGTTTGTTGGGTTGTCCATTTTATTGGCAAGTATGGCACAATTCTCTCTGGTTTCCCATGCTTCATCAGCACTTAATCCCCAAAGGTCCCCATCTGCGGCATGGTCAATGTCCATTTTGGTATAGTGGTCGACACGATAGTAAAATATTTCAATTTGGGACCACAGATCGAAATTACAATGAGGGACTTTTCGGAGTAAATATTTAAAACGAGCCCATGCATCATAGATAGGTTCATCCTCATGTTGTTTAAACATCAAGATGTCATTTGAAGTGGGTGAATTACGTGGTTGGTAGTATGGTGGATTCGCGTTCTCCATAATGGCTAACGGAATAGTCAATGGAAAGGTTTTTACAAACAAAGACACAAAGAAAAGATAGACTAAAGAAGACCTATAAAAATAAAAATAAAATCTTATTAGAACGGAATCTAGCAAGTAGACCTAATAAAAAGAGATTCTAACCTAGACAATAACTATTCCCCGGGCTGCGGCGCCAAAAACTTGATGCGTATGGATTGCACCAGGCTTTACCTCTCAAGGGATCTTGAGAAGCTTACAACCCCCACCAGACAGTATACCTGATCGTTGTAGTATAGTATAGTGACAAGTACCGGGGGATTGATCGTTCAGCTAGGAATAGTGTCGCTAGGATTATAAAACCTAAATACTAGTTCTAGAGATGAGGGATGATTCTTTTTTGTATTTTTATATTTTTAGAAAGCAAATTAAAATCTAGGGTTTGAAGGATTTTGGGCGGAATTAGTTGCTAGTCAACTAACCCAATACTAAAGATGCAATCAAAATAAAATACTAAAAATGAATATAAACTAATTTAAACTAAGGTTGTGAGCAATAAGTGGGAGAAATGTGTTTACTTAGATTTCACTACTCCCTAGATATCCTTTACACGTTAATTACTTGTTAGAGTTGCGTGGATGACGGATTGTATTCCTTAATACCATTCATGGGGTGGCGTACTTACTTCCCCAATCCTATGAGTGCCTACTTCATTCCTATATCGAGCCTGCAAGAAGCTCCTAACATGGGATCATTAGAAATTACTCATGCATTAAATACAACCAATAAAACCTAGTACACATCGGTTCATGTTTCCTAAGACGTTCAAGCATGTTACACAATGGAGATCTGCCAGTTTTCTTAAGCCTAACATTGAAATCATTCATCCAATACAACCATAAACAAGTAATCAACACATAATCAACATCTAGGTTTCATTAGATCTAAGAAAACACAAGATAGATCTAGCTTAGCATGTTAAAATCAAGACAAGCACAAGATATAGACAACCAACATATAGACATATTGATTGAATTAAAGGAAGACTTATCTCAACAACACATGTAAGGATTCAAGGGTTGAAAACCCTTGAAAAGCTGTAAAATTCGTACAAGGTTCGGCCTTAGGGTTTCTCCAAACTTGTTCCTCTTTAATGAATGAAAATTAGAAAACTATATATAGATATTATAGGCTGACGGCGTCAAGAACAAATGGGTGACGCCGTCATCTCGCCGCCAAAATAATCCTCGGACTGCCTAGATCTACATCTGACGCCGTCATGTAGTCCACTTTTGCAGGCCGTCACACATTTAACTCTTGACGCTCTACTTGTGACGCCTTCATGTTTGTACTAGGTCGTCATGGTCTTTACTCTTGACGCCGTCAGGAAAGTCCTCTTGACACCGTCAAACACTGTTCCCAGCATGGAAAATTAAGTCTTTGGCGTTTTCTTCACTTTTATGCTCCAAAAATGTCCGAATTGCTTCCTTTTCCAGATTTCACTCCCAAAGTACCTAAAATCACAAAAGGAACGATTTAGAGCAATATTTGATCAAATAAATTCAATTCCGGGCTTAAATGACCCCCTAAAAACGGATCATTTTTCGCCTCATCACCTGCCAACATAGACGCGAAAACGCCAAAGCCCCTCATTAAAAACACATAATCTATAGTTAATAGATATAAATAAATGAAAGCTTAGCTCATATTAGTTGATGCCCTGCCTGTACATATGGAGGTTGCTGAGGCGACTGTGGTCGCACTCTACCTTCCTTCCACCGTCTGCAACAAGACAACATACTTAAAGGATCATCACAGCCAAGTGAAACACACAACCGACAACGAAACCATCTATATCTATTGATGCTAACTGCAATGACATTGCTGCAACCACAATCCTATTGTGGCTGCCCCGCCAAGATACGGGCTACGGTAAAGAATGCATAAGCACAATATATCAGTAATCCCAAACCATAAATAAACAAGTAAATTATTTTTAGCAAAAACGGCAACGCAAAGAAGCGATTGACTCCGTGACATGGAAATGCAACAAAAGAAGTACGAACAAAAGCAACAAATGTTCGTCATGCAAGAACAAAAACAACGACAAGAAGACAAATTGTTCTATATGAACTCCTTTGATCACTTGATTGGAATCCACCTCGAAAAGGTGTTGTCGGTGAAGCAGGCGATCAAAGAGAAGTGAAGTTTACAATATTAGTTTACGTTTTTAATTATTAATTTAATGTTTTTAAATTATGAATAAAATTTTAATTTACTTTTTAGTTAAAGTTGTTAAAAAAATGGGTTTGGTGGTAACCATAGTGAGTAAAAGCTGATGAATTTGATGATGTGATGAATAGTAATGTGGCTCTAGTGTAAAAATGATAAGTTGATTACCACAACGCCTAGTCGTATACTATCAATCCAACCGACCTATTTTTAAACATGTTTTATTGCATTTGGTAAAAGCAATTTTATACATATATGTAGACTAGGGATGAGTATTTCTACCCGAATCCCGGAACCGAACTGAAACCGTACCGGTACCGTTCCCGATATACGGTACGGTACCGGGACTACGAAATAAGGTGAAAAAAAATCGGGACAACTAATTCGGTACGGGACCGGGACCGGTACCAAATCGGGAAATTCTCGAATAAAAACGGGAAAAACCCGATTTCCCGGTACCGGTACCGAAACCGGTATCCGAATCCCGTTCGGTACGGTACCGGTACCACTATTTATGCTCGGGAAAAAATTGGTACCACTAATTCGGTACGGGATCGGTACAGGACCGGTACCGTGCTCATCCCTAATGTAGACTAACTAGGTTCTTTCAGGAACTCAGCTACAAACAACAAGAGATTGAAAAGTATGTAAGTAAGGCTATCCGGGGTGGAACACTTTGCTCACTCGTGAGGTGCTACCTCACGCATGAAACTCATTTCACACACAACCACTCACGTGTGAGAAGGTGGAAAAAGATAAGGTTAATGTGATCGGCTCACCATTGGTTGCGTTGGAAAAATAGTGGGCACTTTTGTGTTTTAATGTTTTTTATTTGGTTTGTGAGGGTGTGTGTGGAGTATTTAGTGGAGGTATATTTATATAAAGTGTGTATTTTAATGAAAGGTGATGCTCACTCGTGAACTGCTACTTCACGCACGAAACTCATTCCACACACAACCACTCACGCGTGAGAAGGTGGAAAAAGAGAAAAGAAATGTGACCGGCTCACCTTTGGTTGTGTTGGAAAAGTAGTGGCCCCTTTTTGTGTTTTAATGTTTTTTATTTGGTTTGTGAGTGTGTTTGTGAGGTATTTAGTGTGGTATATTTATATAAAATGTGTATTTTAATGAAATGTGATGCTCCCTAGTGAACTGCTACCTCATGCACGAAACTCATTCCACACACAACCACTCATGCATGAGAAGGTGGAAAAAGAGAAGGGAAATGTGACCGGCTCACTTTTTGTTGCGTTGGAAAAATAGTGGGCTCTTTTTGTGTTTTAATGGTTTTATTTGTTTTGTGGGTGTGTGTGTGAAGTATATAGTGGAGTATATTTATATAAAGTGTATATTTTAATAAAAGATGATGAAAAGTTGACTAAAACGGGTGAAATATGAAAGGTGTGAAAGAAGAGAAAAAGCTGAGGTAGTGTTGATGTGAAAGATGAGACGGTGTAACGAGTCTAACCTTCTTTATTTATACCGTTTCGTGTGTACAATTGTACATTGCAAGTTAATGGGTAGGTGATGATGGAAGTTGGTGAAAAAAACAATGCTTGACTATCTTAGAAAATCATTCTTTTTAAACATATTTGTTTTTAGTGGTAAAAATATTTGAGAAAAGATTATAATCAAACTAAAACATACCAACGAGGTTTAGGTTCATGTACATGCTTAATGAAGCCGAAATTGTTTGGACTTTGGAAGATCAAATATCTTGGTTTGACCGAAATGAATGCAACTTTAGTTAAGGAACATATAATCACCAGGAGTATTTTTATCCGTTGATGAATTTAACTCGTTATTTGATACTCCTACAATATTTGATCATTCTCTATATGCCAAATATACATTTTAGCCGGAAACTTATAACTTGTAACATGTTCATTGAAATAGCATCAACATAACCTTGCCATTAGAGAATAAATTCAAAATAAAGCTCGTTAGTTTGCTGTAATTTATTTATGTAACATATGGTTTTATTGTAGCCATAGCTTAAATTTTGTTACCTCTAAAATAGCGTGTTTGTGAAACATCTTTACATATAAAACAAAACTTATTGTTTTTTGAGATGGAAGTGTTGTGCTTGTCGAGCTTTGTGACTCCATAAATGATGATGTTGATTACTCGTGATTAACATAAACTTAATCAATTTGTTTTGTCAATAAAATAATGTTAAAAACTATACAAATGGATTCTTTTTGTGTGTGCTAACAATCAAACAGTTGTTTGAAGTCTTTGAACGAAAAAAAAGGTAATTAGAAATGAGATATTTTTTTAAGGATTCGTAAGTATGGAATATTGGTTGTAGGTGTTGAATCGAATATGTAGACCAATTTTAAAAATTATATCTGCAAATGCTATATGATAATCGCTAAAACAATGATATTGGTTTCTACAAAGACAGATTATAAAATATTGAAATTGTCATTTTAGTATATTATCGAAGCCAGTCGTGCTTTGTTTGTCTTTCTTAACGGATCTTGTAGTATTTTAAAAAAAGTAATCTATACATTTAAAAATGGCTTAAGATGATTTATGCTTTAACATAATCGCAGCCGTATGCAATGACGATATTACCCTTTAAATGCATGCATAAAAGGTGTCCTTTTCCATGTCAAATCTGTTCTGCCGAAAATAAAATATTTTATATGGAAAAGATCATCTTATTCATTTTATCTTACTAATAAAGTAACTTAAATATACTTATCTACTATAAAAAAAAACATGATATTAAGGTGCATGTAAAGTCAAACGTGACCGCATGAGATATGATGTTCGAGTGGTGGTTTTTTATGTTGTTGAACGGGTGGTTAATTATTACGTATTGTTTTATGCCAAAAGGTCAACAAATACATGTAATCAAAAGTGAGAGTGAAAGGCCGTTTAGTCAAACAAAGCCAACAATTCTGCTCATCAATACTTGCACTAAATTTTTCTAAAGTAAATAAATACAGTGACCACTTGCAGCACCCGTGTGGGTGGCCGGAAAGGGTCGCGCAGACCGAAAACACGAACTCATAATGCGAGCTCGACATCGTGAGTCACGTCAAAGGTTCTCGTACCATCCTGACTAGCCCACGCGCAGGGGCGGAGGGACTTCACAAGGAGGAGGGGGGGGGGAGGCGGTGCCCTCAACAAATTGGCCCAGAAATTTTTTATATAGTGCAAAATTTTGGTTTTAGTGGACTTTTATGTTTCATGCCCTCAGCTAAAAACTGAACTTGCCCTCAACAAAATTGAGCCCAACATATAATCTTTTTCTTTTGTCACATATTCACTTTATAAACAGGTTTTCGATAGGTTTTTGCATGTTAAAAGCTGTTTTTTGTGCTGAATTGCTGCTGCTGATTTTGGTGCTGAAATTTGGTGCTGAAAGCTGTTTTTGGGTGCTGAATTTGGTGCTGAAAGCTGTTTTTGGGTGCTGAAATTTGGGCTGTTTGGTTGCTGCTACAGTACTTGCCCCCCGTGACCGCATACCCTGGCTCCGCCACTGCCCACGCGATACGTATTTTTTCTTTTACTCTTCTTAATGGTTTTGTGTTTGTGTTTGTGTCATTTTTGTGTTTATGTTTTGTTTTTGTGAGCACAACCAAGAAGATGATTTATTATTATTATTATTATTATTATTATTATTATTATTATTTTGTCACTTTCTTTTTTGAACATAAGATTTAGTACTTTAACTTTTAGTCCGTGTTAGTCCTTATTAAGTTTGTGTTGTTACACAAAAATTGCTGAGGACGCTGCACAATAACAACAACCTCGAGCTTAGCGATTCTCTTGCTGCACGATAACGACAATTATGTCTCCACAATCCTCGTGTCGTGGAGCACAAATCATGTAGTATAAGTAGAGTCGTCTACCCCGGTAAGCGACACACACTCCACTCCTTACTTACTTTATCTCTCTACTTTATCTCACTAAAAAAATATACCAAGCATATACTCATTTTCACACTGGAATTTGGTCTCAGATTCAACACTCAAGGCTAGCTAACGGTGTCTTTATCTTATTTCAGCTACGGAATGTAGGAGGTCAGGGCAGCCTAATTCTCCGAAGGACCAAAATGCTAAAGATTGAAGTTTCAAACCTGGCGGTATCACCATTTAGGAAAAACTGCCTTCGTGCGGTCTCTTTCTTTTTCCGATGGGGTGAGTGGCAAAGTCTGGTTCAACTAAGGAGTAGGTCATCCTGTTTGATAGAGCGGGTAATGCTTTTTTTTTTTTTTTTTTTTTTTTTTTTTTTTTTTTGTATTTGGGATTGACGTCGAGAAAGACTAAAGACAGTAGAGCACGGGTGTCGGCACAGTCCAAAAAGTAGTACTTTTACCATTTTATAGCAACAGGAAGTAGCGATTCGCCTTCTTTCGATAGTAGTTCTCTCTCCTTCATCTGATCCTATCTCTTGGTTGGCCTGGTCTGGTTGTTTCTTGAATGTGGAATTTAGATCACATGCAAGTGAAAGGTTATCCCAAGTAGATGCTAAGATAGCAAGCTTATAGACCATTAGGAAGGAATTGCTAAACAACAACAATTAGTGTTTAATTGTTTTTAATCAAATTCATTACAGTAATCATGTCATGTAGAAAAGCACATTGTAGTATATTACTACTCGTAAATGCAAGAACTAGGTTATGCATACCCTTTTTAAATGAGAGGTGCTTTGCACACACCTTATTTTGATTAGGACACTCATAATACAAGCATATAAAACATACTGTAAATAATGTACAATTAAATAATATACACAGTAGAGTGTCTTAATTAAATAAATGAGTTTGTCAATCATTTTTCTTTCTAAATGGATATTGACACTCTTATTTATTTATTATTTTTTTATTTTTAATTTTGTTTTTATTATAAAACTACATAACTAAAAGTATAAAACATAAAATATAAAGTTTGATAAGTCAAAATTAATAAAAGACATAACATGCCGAACAGAAAATGGTAAAAAAACCGACTTTTTGGTCAATAGAGTGAATAAATGTGAGTGAAAAAGAATGTCAAAATCCTATAAAAGGTAACACTAAGACTAATATGCAAGGAGGTGATATTTTCACCTTGTGGCCCCACATCACGCGCTATCATCCTTGCAAAAAGACCATGTTCACGCGCGAAGCACACGTATCGAAACAAAATTCGGTGAAACCTTCACCAAATGAAAAAGCAAAAAAAAATGGGTCCCACCCCCTTTTTATAGTTGAAAAAAAAAAAAAAACTCCCACTACCCTTTTTTACTTATAAATACTCGCTAAAATTTATACTTTTTAAACCACAGCTTCACCAAAACACTACTATATTATAAGAAACAATACTTTTAATGTCTTGTAAACTTTCCCACACCGTCAAACAACTTCAAAACTATGTCAAAAACCAAGCCGACAAAGACGACACCGAATAACAAGAGGTAATTGTCGAAGTTATTAAGAAGTTTGAGCTCGCAAAGACTCTCAAACAACGACTGAACACGATTCACAGAGTGCAACGACATCTTTGACGACAAAAAAATTGTGATCGACCAGTTTTACGATGAGTATCGCAAAGACGTTACCGTTGTTGAGACACTGTGGGGTTGTGTGAATCAGGTACAGTCCCAAAAATCCAACAAGATCCGTTGGAGTTATGGAAAATGTAGAAGCTTCTATGGTTGAGCAGCAGCAGCAGCAGCAACAACAACAACAACAACAATTTGTGATGGGTGCATCAAGTTCATCTGATTCACAAAGATCTGTTGAGCAACAACAACATCAACCTCATCTTGATCAATTTCGGCTAGGTTATGAAGAGGATGGTGGCTGGAACTCTGACAAGGAGCGGGAGCTGAGCAGGTTGGAAGCTCGGTTAGAAGCAGAGAAGTTTGCGAACTACTTTGCGTATGAAGACGGTTACGACTCCAACAACTCTGAAACCTGGGATCACCCAGATTACAATTGAAGTTTAAGTTTATGTTTATGTGATATTTTAATTTTATTATGTAATGTTCTAATTCCAAGAAGTTTATGTAATGTTTATTTTTTAAGTTTATGTAACGTTTTCATTTCGTACGTTGTTTTTTAAAATTTGAACGTTTACGGTTTTATATTTTTACGTTTATGACTTTAATTGTGTAAGTATTAAAAAAATGAGAGTTAAGGTGAAGATGGGTTTCCCTTGCCCACTAATTAGTGAAGAGAAGTGCGAGGAGAGAGAAAACTGGCGTGGCGCTGAAGTGTATGGTGAAAAAAAGATTACCTTGCCTACTAGCCGAAGGCTATAAGGCTAGGCAAGGTATTCTTCACCTTACATTTTAGCGCCACCTCAACTTTATCTCTTTCTCACTTCTCCTCACCTCCCTTCCCTTTTTAGTGGGCAAGGCAACCCCATCTTCACCTTAACTCCCAACTTTTTTTTACTTACACAATTAAAAACGTAAACGTAAAAATATAAAAACGTAAATGTTCAAATTTAAAAACACAACGTACGAAATTAAGACGTTGCATAAACTTCTTGGAATAAAAATACTACATAGATTTAAAACATTACGTAAACATAAAATAAACATTACCTAACTACGATACGTAAAGTTAATCCAAGTGTTACCAAGTTTGAGAGTTATCTGACCGATAACCATCTTCGTAAGCAGAGCAGTTCGCAAGCATGCTCTTTTCGTACTCTCGTTCCAAAGTGTTAAACTCCTGCTCCCTATTCTCGTCCCGAGTTTGAGTCAGCTGAGGTTGATATTGTTGTTGCTCAATAAATCTTGGTGCATCAGATGAAGTTGATGCACCTTACCCATGTTGATTCATCTGTTGTGATACAAAATCAACAATTTTGTTTTCCTCAAAACTTCAACATATCTTGTTGCTGATTTGGGCCTGTATTTGTGAAACACACCCCACAACGTCTCACTAATGGTGTCGTCTTTCATGGCTTCATCGCTCAAAAATTGGTCAATCACAAATTTCTTTCCGCAGAAATGTCTTTGCACTCTGCGCATCGTCTTTATCATATTGTTTTTAATATACTTTTGCATTTGTTCGACGGTATGGGGTGGGGGGGGGGGGGGGTTGACGACAAACAATATTAGAAGTTTAGATGATTTCTTAATGTTAGTGGAGTTGTGCTTTTATGAAGTAGTGGTTTAAAAAATATGAATTAGTGGGTATTTATAAGTAAAAATAGGGTAATGTGTAATTTTTTCTTTTTATTTTTTTTAAAACCAAACGGTAACAAAGTACAAGTGGGGCATTTTTTTTTTTTTTTTTTTTTTTTTTTTTTTAAATCTACAAGGTGAAACGTGCACTATAAGTTGCGTTGGTATGTGTTTGTCACGCGTGAGATGAAACCAACGGCAAGGGAGTCCCGCATGAATTTGCAAAATAATGAAAGATTTACCACGCCTTGCCTTCCGATCTACAACACCCTAAATGCCATCCCCCTCTGTTAAAATGATTCGTGATCTTATAATATTCGTTAAATTTTATATTCTTTCATTCTTTGAGGTTGGTAGTGGTAGGTGACGAGGGAGGTAGGTGATAATTGATAAAGCAATGTTATGTCGAATAATGTCTCTTTAATAATAGTAGCTTTTATATAACTAACCTTCTATTTAGTGAATCATTGTAGCGCCCGCGAAAATAACAGTAATTATAAGCAAGTTTGATGGTAACTTAGGATGTGTTTGGTAGTAAATGGGAGAGGATCTTCTCAAGTAACTTGGCTCAAATTATAGGATCCTCAACTATTAGATTAAAATTAAAAGTCAAGATTAAAAGTTACTTTTAATCTTCACATTTGATTTTAATCTAAGGGTGTGTTTGGTTTCCACATATGGGAATCAAACTATCACTATGAAAGTGATAGTTTGTGTTTGTTTGTGTTGCTTGGGCCCACAACTATGACTATGAAAGTCTAATATATTCCATACTCTATATACAACTCTTGAGGGGGGAATGGATCTTTCATAGTTGAGGGACCCACCACTACTATCAAACTCATACCCATTGTCATTCCTCGCAGCATACCAAACGCACCCTAATAGTTGATGATCCTCTAACTTGAGTCAAGTTGTCCCACTAACTTGAAAAGATCTTCTTCCGTGTTTGGTATGAGGGTATGAGAATCAATGAATGATTTGAATCATATTACATAATTTTTTTTTTTTTTTTTTTTTTTTTTTTTTTTTTTTTTGTTAATTAAAGTGAACCCGAGAATCAAAGATTGATTTATGGCAAGTAAGGTGACTTTCATAAATCTAAACCTAAATTGGACGTCACATCCATGTTCATTATCACAATCTATATATAAATTAATTATCAAAAAAAAAAAAAAAAAAAAAAAAAAAATCATCTCATTTTCTCTCCAATAAATTATTTATCAACTATTAAAATAAATTTTTCAATAATTTTTTTTCCTCTTACCTCATTTTCTTTCATTGTAAACCGATTTCAAATTTTTTTACGAACCAAACAGGCCTATATATCTCCATTATAGTAAAACTAGGCGTGTATCCATGTACAACGATGATATTTTATAACGAAAAATAGTTATAATTTATATATTTTGATTAAATTTTTTTGTATAACGTTTAACAATAGATTTGACAAGCTTTTATCATCATTTGAGACAACAATAACATCGTACAAGTTTCAGTTTAACAAATTGGGACTGAAGCATTGATCGGGATTGAAAGGAGGATTGTGATGAATATGTGAAAAAGAAAAACGACAATAAACATTGAATAACTTTAGAAACAACATTAATTTAAAGTAGGACAACATTTAAGATAAGAAATGAGGACATATATTAGTAATTTAACATTCTCATTTAAAAGTTTGTAACTAATAACATTTTATTTTACTTATATACAGTAGAGATATAATAAACTTTACGACAAAGAAATATAAATTAACAAGAAATGGCCAAACATAGAAACACCAAACCCAAATAGATATCTTTTACACATTGCCATAAAAAAACACATTTTACTTGTCATATATGTTGCATAGTTTCCAACCTCAAAAATCATTATTATTATTATTATTATTATTATTATTATTATTATTATTATTATTATTATTATTATTATTACTTCTTTACGTAATATTGGACGGTGATTTGCACACTCTACAAAATAATTGATACAATAAAATATATACGATATTATCTTTACTACTCCCTTCGTCTAAAAATTATAATCTATATTTTCTTTTTGGGATGTCTCAAATAATTGTCCACTTTTCTTTTTAAGTAAAAATCAGAGAATTTAGTGAGACAATATTCTATTTGAGTGATTGAAAATTAAAATGACCCCATTTTTATTAACTATCTGGTTTTTGTCTTCTGACAATAATTTTGAGATGGATGGAATATATGTTTTAACATTTTAAGGCATTTTTTTAAATATGTTTTAAAAAAATACAATGTAATGTATAAGAAAAGAAGTTTATAACTATAACTACCTATTAACTTTTCAAATCTACAAATAAATGTTACTTTTAAAACACCTTTAAAAAAAATATAAAAATACATGTTATTATACATATTTTACAAACTAATAAAATACACAAAGCTTCTTACAATTTATATGCAAACAAATTGATGATATACATGGTTTAGAAAACGGGACCAGACCGGACCAACAGGTTTAACCGGGAAACGGAGATGCCACCGGCGGCTAGCCAATAAAAGCCGTCCGAAAACGAACCTAAGAGGACCGTCAAAACTGGTATAAACGAGTGAACTGTGCTGGAACGGATCATTTTCTTCTTGATTTTCTCATGTTAATCAACTCGTTATTGTTATTTTATTGATACATGAACTTTAATCATAAGGTACCCGCTCTGTAGGTATCCTGCTATGCGTATACAAAGTAACTACTCAGTTGTGCTAACACATGTTTTGTAACCGACGATTAAAACAATCAACATTACTCGAGGATCAAGCCAGAAAGTTTCCTTACTAGGTAATGATTGAATTATTATTTTTTAATTTATAAGTTCGTTTTGTTGATGTGCTACAAAAGTAGAAGATAAATAAAAAAAATATAGATAAGAAATAATTAATAATAGTATTAAACTTTTTAAATAATTATTTTTAATAATAAAAAACTATAATTAAAAATCTTAAATCAAACAAACAAAACAAAGATTAAATTATTTGCTTTTTAATAATAAAAATATATCATTCAAATTTTTTTTAAAAAAAACCTGCGCGTGCACATGCATTATAACTAGTAATTAAACTATGATAAATTTTAAAAATTGCGTTATTAATCTTTTTTGTTACAAGGGGAAAACCACAAAAATGATCATAATGTGTAAAAAAAAAATTTTGCTACAAGTTTTGTAGCTAGATGACATTGGTCAAGAGACCACCCCGTGACCCCACCCCTCCTATCTCCGCCTATGAGTAAACTAGTTAGCCAAGTGAGTGTAAAAACAAACAAAATGGCATATACTATACCCATAAAAGTAATAAACCATTTGTAAACCAAGATCAAAACAATCCAAAAAAATCCAACTAGCAATTGAAGCCAAAGCATTCATTTCCTAGCCTTAGTCAAGGGTCAAGATCTTTTATAAAAACCAATCCAAGGGTCAATTTTTCTCTTATTCATCTCAACCACCCCATTTTCATCCCCCAAAATCTTTACAAATAACACAAACCCCATCTTTTTATTCCTTCACTCTTCTTTACTTCTTTCTAAACCAAAAAACCAAAGAGCCATGGCTTCTCTCACTCTCTCCCAAGCTGCTCTCACACGCGCCACCGTCACGCGCCATGGCTCTTCCACCACCACACCCCAACAACCCACTTCCCTCTCAACTCTCCAAATACCCACTTTCTCAGGATTGAAATCCACCCCACCAACCTCCTCACGCGCTCCCACGCGCCGTCATGCCTCCGCCACGCGCCGGCGCGTGGTCACAAACGCCGCCGTGGAGACGCTTGAAAAGACCGACACCGCCCTTGTGGACAAGTCGGTGAACACTATCAGGTTCTTGGCTATTGATGCTGTGGAGAAAGCGAATTCGGGTCATCCGGGTTTGCCCATGGGTTGTGCCCCCATGGGTCATATTTTGTATGATGAGGTTATGAGGTATAACCCGAAGAACCCTTATTGGTTTAACAGAGATCGGTTTGTTTTGTCTGCTGGTCATGGTTGTATGCTTCAGTATGCTCTCCTTCATCTTGCTGGTTATGATGCTGTCACTGTAAGCATCTTTTTTATAAACTTTTAGTACTAATTTACAACCTGTTTTTAATCTGCTTATTATGTGTTTGGATCTGTTTTTTTTATAAAGTTTGCATTTTCCGATAAAATCTATGTAAAGTTTAGGAAAGATTCTGTGTGTGTGTGTTTGGTGTTTGGAGACATAAACAAGATTTGTAATCTTGTAAAAAAAGGGTATTTTTTTGTTGCATTTTTATCATAATATTGTGACTTCTTACTAAAAGTAGAAGACTTTTGATTCAAGGCTCATTTTTTAGTTCCTTTGTGAATTGTGATTGATCACATGTGTATGGTTTGGTAAGATAGGATGATCTATGAATCAGTTTTCAAGTCAAAGTAGTGGTGCTCCTTGTGTTTGTGATGACTGGTTTTAATGATAATGATAATTCATGTAATTATTAGACGGAGGACTTGAAGCAGTTCCGTCAATGGGGAAGCAAGACTCCTGGTCACCCCGAGAATTTTGAAACTCCTGGAGTTGAAGTTACCACTGGTTAGTGATCGAATATGTGTGAATGCCTAAATTTTGAAGAAAGTTGCTGTATTTTGTTTCTAATCGATTGTTATGCTATTTATTCTCAGGTCCTCTTGGTCAAGGTATTGCCAATGCTGTTGGTCTTGCTCTTGCTGAGAAGCATTTGGCTGCAAGATACAACAAACCTGATGCCGAGATTGTTGACCACTACACGTAAGATTTCAAATAGCATTTTCGATTTTTCAACATTTTTATTAAATTTGGTAAAATGTTTACTGAATTATGCGTTTTGATTCAGATACTGTATTCTTGGAGATGGTTGTCAAATGGAAGGTATTGCAAACGAAGCATGTTCACTCGCTGGACATTGGGGACTTGGAAAGTTGATTGCTTTCTACGATGACAACCACATTTCCATTGATGGTGACACCGAGATTGCCTTTACTGAAAGCGTTGACACACGTTTTGAGGCTCTTGGGTGGCACATCATTTGGGTGAAGAACGGTAACACTGGTTATGATGAGATCCGTGCTGCCATTAAGGAAGCCAAGGCTGTGACTGATAAGCCCACTTTGATCAAGGTTAGTGATTATATAATTGTGTTAATGCGTGAGAGAAATTAGTATCTTTTTGGAGTTTATTAAGATTTTGTGGTGACTTGCAGGTGACAACAACAATCGGTTTTGGATCACCAAACAAGGCCAACTCATACAGTGTCCACGGAGCAGCTTTGGGTGCAAAAGAAGTAGACGCAACCAGACAAAACCTTGGATGGCCTTATGAGCCATTCCATGTACCAGATGATGTCAAGGCGTAAGCAAAACATCTTAAAGCTTCTAATTTTTTGCTCGGGTTTGCTGATTTTTGATTGATTATTGATAGCGGTGGCATAATGGGTGGGGCATACAATTTTTGTAACGGGTCAAAATGGGTAATTACTTTTATGGGTCAAAATGGGTGGTTGACTTGAACACTTATGTCCAAATTTGCATACTTCTATTAATTATTTAGTGAGTTGGATTACAATAAGAATATTTATCAAGTATAGGAGGTTTTATGCATGAAAAATGCAATTATCAAACAGTTTCCCTTCTTGCTAAGTGTTTTTGCTCAACATATTTGACTCATCTTAGATGACAGTAACACATAACTCAAATTAGTCAAAATGGCAACTCTAATCTTAAAGTTTAAAGCTTGTTTTTTTGGAAATTGATTTGCTATTTTATTTTATTTATTTATTTTTTGTGTGCAGACACTGGAGCCGCCACACCCCTGAAGGTGCTGCTCTTGAAGCTGAATGGAATGCTAAATTTGCAGAGTACGAGAAGAAATACGCTGAAGATGCAGCAGAATTGAAATCTATTGCTGATGGTGTATTGCCTGCCGGATGGGAAAAGGCTCTTCCCGTAAGTTTGTGTTTGTTGAAATATCACTACTATCTTCAATAGCCTTTTTTTAAAAACTTGGGTTCACTAAATAATTATCTCTTTGTTATGTAGACATACACACCTGAAACTCCCGGTGATGCCACAAGAAACCTTTCACAAACAATGCTTAACGCTTTGGCACCAGTTCTCCCTGGTCTCATTGGTGGAAGTGCTGATCTTGCTTCATCAAACATGACCCTAATGAAAATGTTTGGTGATTTCCAAAAAGCCACACCCGAAGAACGCAATGTCAGGTTTGGTGTCCGTGAACATGGTATGGGAGCCATCTGTAACGGTATCGCCCTCCACAGCCCCGGGTTCATCCCTTACTGTGCTACCTTCTTTGTTTTCACTGATTACATGAGAGGTGCTATAAGAATATCAGCTTTATCGGAAGCTGGTGTCATCTACGTGATGACCCACGACTCCATTGGTCTAGGAGAAGACGGTCCCACCCATCAGCCCATCGAACATTTAGCCAGTTTCCGTGCCATGCCCAACATCTTAATGTTCCGACCAGCTGACGGTAACGAGACCGCTGGAGCTTACAAGGTCGCAGTTGAGAGCCGAAAACGACCCTCAATCCTTGCTCTTTCTAGACAAAAGCTACCCAACTTGGAAGGAACTTCAATTGAAGGAACCGCAAAGGGTGGTTACACAATAACCGACAACTCTACCGGAAACAAACCCGATGTTATCTTGATCGGAACTGGTTCTGAGCTTGAAATTGCAGCTAAAGCTGCTGATGAACTCAGAAAGGAAGGGAAAACCGTTAGGGTCGTGTCTTTTGTCTCATGGGAGCTTTTTGATGAACAATCTGCCGACTACCAAGAAAGTGTCCTTCCATCAAGTGTAACAGCCCGTGTCAGCATTGAAGCTGGTTCAACTTTCGGATGGGGGAAACTCGTTGGAACCAAAGGAAAGGCCATCGGTATCGACAAATTTGGAGCCAGTGCACCAGCACCAAAGATTTACAAGGAGTACGGGATCACTGTTGAAGCTGTAGTCGCAGCAGCTAAAGAAGTTATATAGGCCAGTTTGAACCCGAGATCAAGTTCTGAGCTTTGGAAACTTGACAAAAGATGATCGTTGTTAGTTTTCAGTAATCTTGATTCATAATGCTCAGACAAACAATAAAAAAGTCAGTTTTTTAGTCTTTGATGCTTTCATGGAATACCTTAGCTGTGAATCGAACGAAGATCAAGAGAGAAGATTAAATGTTGAAAGATTGATGATGCTCTCACGAATTTGTATCAAAATTTAAACATATTTTTTCCGAGTTTTGTGATTTTTATATGTTTGATTACCTCTGAGGTGTTCTTTTGAGTAATGTACAATTTTACACTTATAAATGACACTATTATTCTGAATTTTTGGAGCATCTATCTGCTTAATGAACTCAAAATTTGTACTACTGTCATACTGCATATGATGCAACTCTGCAAGTCAAAATGACACTACTGTATGTTTTTTAGTGTCTTGTATGTTGGCTATCTAGATACATGATGACACATGGATTTGGCACCCTATCCCTTGTCTGATATGTTTTCGATCATCTTATTTCGTCGTACACCTTTTTAATACATTTTCAATACGAGTATGTCTCAGTTAAGACTTGAATCCACGATACTGTAAAGTCGACATGATGTTACAAAGTTGTCACTATAATAGATTTTTGTATTTTATGTGTGGAGAAAAGGTTGCTTTCCTTCACATTTATTGAATCTCAATGGATTTATCATCTTTTATCTGTATTGTTTTCTGGTTGAATTTGCATAGATTGAGTGATAGATATAAGCCACAGGAACTGGGTAAGGTTATCCGATGTTGTTAAGGTTCAATGAACATGTGTCACATATGTTAAGTGGGTCATAATAAAAGTACTCCATCCATACTAGCTAGTGTTTAGATATTTAGTAGCTAGTACTACTGAAGTACTAATAAAGTATTAAAAGTGTGATGAACTTATATAAAATTGAGAAAAGAAAGTGCATAAATAAGCCAATATCCTCAATCTTTGAGACGATCCAAAGGACAAATGAATAATTTAAGCTCAAAATTATCAACATAAAATATTGCTATTACTTATTACTCCAGTATTTAAATATTTAGATAATATAACTTAATGGAAGATGTGATGTAGAGGGGTGAGAAGCCATTTGGTAAAGTGTATGGTTACTGAAGCTTTGGCCTTTGGGTGTCTGTGAACTCTATGTCCCCACATTTGTCTCAAGATCTTTGTTGAAGACACTTAGGGGGTTGTCTAGTTGTAAAAGAGAATGACTATGGGATGGGTGTGGTAATGGGTATGGGTTTGTAAACCCATATCCTTTAGTGGGTTTACGAAATGCTTGATGTTATGGGTTTGATACCCATTTTCAATAACAAAACCTCTAGCCAAATAACTGTATCGGGAATGAAAATCATACCCTCATTCTTATGCCCACAAATCAAACACCCCCCTATTTGAGAAAATTTCATGTATATTCTTGAAATTTTCAAAAATTTCATATATATCATTTTTACTAGTTTTTTATGCATAAAGTACAATGCATTTAATGCATCAAAAAAATATATATGAAATTTTTGAATTTTGCAAGGATATGAATGAAATTGCATTTTTGTTGTTAAAAAGTAAAAAAAATGAAATTGAGTAATCTCTACGCAATTGTATTTGTATACAATGACTATACAAAAAGGTACATATCTTACTTATAAAAAAAAAAAAAAAAAAAAAAAAAAAAAAAAAAAAAAATAAAATCTTAATGCATAAAGTTTTTCAAAAGCTTTTTGTCTAAAAACAAGATACCGTTACAAATTAGCTTAAATAAGAGCTTTTCTAATGCATCAAGTTGTATATAAGCATTTTCCTTTTCTTTTCAAGACAATCGAGTTTTAATATCTTACAATATAGTTATCTTGTATGCATGTTTTTTAGTCTTTGATGTCTTTCATCAAACACCTTAATAGTAAAAATAAGGTCGCACTTTATTCCGTCTATATGTACGTATCGTTGAAGTATGAACGTGCATATGCATCCGTTTACACATGTGCATTAGCGCATAAATTTGATACGTGTGTTTGTAAATGTGTGTATATTCTACAAGACAATAGAACTTAGACCTCTAACAACAATGTTACAAACTTACAACCTTTTGAAGGACTTAGGAGCCTTCAACTTTTTGGTTTTGCAAGGGCCATGGAAAGTGTAAGTGGCCAATGTTTTAAAGGATAACTATAGCATAAACATGAGCATATTCCCTTATGCAACAATTTCGATTAATTTACTATCTTACGGGCTAAATATGAACACTTCGTAAGAAACCTTGGTTAGAAATGAAACGAAGTCAAACGACACATATCATTGCTCAACTCAATGGACTCATCAGTTTTTAGTTTTTACCAAAATTTTCTTACAAATAATCAAACACACCCAACATTATTATTTTTCTGGCTATAAAACATTCATCAAGTCTAGAAACCCGTATTAGTTGTTTCAGAATAAGGAACTATGCTATCTTTATTCTTCAAAAGGTTTATTGGCTATGTTTGGCAAAAGTAGTTGTGAGCAGTAGCATTGAGCAGTAGCAGTGAGCAGTGGCTGTGAGCTGTGAGCAGTAGCCAAAAAAGCTCACAGCTTCATAAAGAAGCATTGGAAAAATGAGCTTTCCTAAAAAATAGCAAAACACACAGCTCTCATGCCAAACAAACATCAAAAATAAAAAAGCTCATTATCACCGCTCATTACCCCAAAAAGCTTCAAAAAAGCTCCGCGCCAAACATAGCCTTAATCGGGTGAAAAACTCTGAATACGCGCTCCCCTTTTGAGTGCCGAATTATCTTTTCTTATGAGGCCTAGTCCTAAGCAATGAGCAATCTGTTGCAAACGCTAAGGAAGTTAGAGATTAAATGCGGGACCTATATCTGGTCAACTAAACGTTTGCAATGTGACAGTACGTAATACCACTAAGCGTACGACCAAATTTTGATTAATCTTTTTCGTCAGTTTCGATTTATACACAAATTATGTTCATCTTAAAAAACCAAACTATGAATCTATGATTTAACTAACGACTGAGTCACGTGAGTGCATTTTACTCATCTTGATTGGAATATGAGACACCAAAAATTGAAAATAATCAAGCTGAGATCCACGAAAAGTGTAAATTTAGTTATTGTAGGTTGTGTTGTTTTTTTTTTTTTTTTTTTTTTTTTTTTTTTTTTTTTTTGGGGTGGGGGGTTCAATGGCCAGATTTATTGTATCAATCACCTTTAGCCCTTTAGGCACTTGTATATTTTTTCATCTACATCTATAACTTATTGTATCGAATCACCTTTACGCACTTGCTCTTGTTTTGGGGCATTTTATGGTTGTATGATACGCACTTTTTAGTGCTTGTTGCCTTGTTGGTATTTATTTATAATAAATTATTGCCGGTTAGAAAAAACTTTATATGCTAATCTTATAAAATGACTAACATAAATATTAGTGTTTAATATGGTTATTTTATGACAACTTGGTCAATATAGCTTCCAAGTAGCTAGCTACTTCTAAAATCTAGAAAACAAAAATTATAATGTACAATCAGTCAACTATAAAAAGGTCAAAAACTGCAAATTCGGTTTCCAAGCTGGTGGGTCATTTACACAAGAATGACAAAAATGCTAAACCAAATGTATTTGGGACTATTAGTATTTATTAAAAAAAAAAAAAAAAAAAAAAAAAAAAAAAGAAAAAAACTTATTTAGGTCCCTTTATCAAGATAAAGCAGACGTTCTTTCAGAAAAGATTATTCATGCATAATCCATTACTTGCTTATCTATAACTTTGTAATACGTATGTGCATCGTTTAATATGTTCGATCTGTGACCAAGAATTTTAGTGAAACCATTATTTGATTATCCTCTTGTAGACTTGTAGTATGGACTACTAGACTATGGAGGCCTGGTGGAATGGGCTTTCATATTTGGGCTTAAACAATGAGTAACGTACTAACGTGCATGAATGAAATGGTGAAAGCTACCAACCCCCCCAGTTTGGTAGGTGTCAAATCGAGTCAATCAAACACTTTTGTTTATACCTACTTAATGGAATTTAGATCTTACATACCTAATCACTTTGAAAAAGAAATGTGATTATACATTGTTACTTGAGCGAAGGGTTATGCCATTTGCATGTTGTTTGTGCCAAATTAACGTCATATCAGCATTTCATATTTTACATTTACACACAAAAAATACCCCCTTTTAGTGTGGCTCAAGCCATTTCACCCCTTTTGAAACACACAATACCCAATTAATACACAAACCCAATAACAAAACCTAATTAAAATAAAATAAAATAGGCGTAATGTGAGTTCAGTCACTTTGCAAAAGGCACAAGATGAGTGAGGAGTGCTAACATGTGAAATGACATGCCAGTTTGACTGCCACATTAAAATGGCGAACTTTCAACACTATCTCATGCTCTTACAACAACAAAAACAAATCTTGCGGATGTGCCTATCAATTTTAATAGTGTGTAAATCACTTTTTATCATCAATTATGCTAACTATTACGTACTATTTTATGTGTCTTGTAAGTTAACCTGATCAATGATGGCTAGTATCACAAATATTAGACATTGATGATAATAGAAAAAAATTATAGCATTTGTCTTGAGTTTATAAAAGACCACTATGTTCCTAATTTTATGAGATATACTCCGTATATGACATAATCCTTTGAGAAAGGAACATGTGATATTATAATAAGGAAATGGTTATTCATAAGGGTGGGTGGAGGGAGTACCTGCGTGAGCATGCATTGCGGTAAGGCTTACCGCACGGTAACACCGCCGCCTCCATTTTCATACCGCACGGCAAGTCCTTTTGAGTGAAATGGTCACGCACGGTAAGAAAGAAAAAAGAACGTTGGAGATAGCCGTTGGAGGAGTGTGTTTGTTGTTCGGTTGAAATCACAAAACAAAAACACACACTGAGCTAAAAAAAAAACCATACGCGATAAAAAAAAATCAAGAAAGAGGTGGAAAGCACAAGGAAGAAGAAGACTTTGTGTGTGTTTGTGTGGGTGTTTGCAGCAGCAGCCAAGAAAGAGGTTTTTTTATTTTATTTTTTTATTTTTTTTTAACTATAGCGATGGTGGAAAGCACAAGGAAGAAGAAGACTTTTTTTTTTTTTTTTTTTTTTTTTTTTTTTTTTAATTTAATAGAATTTAAAAAAGAAAAAAGGAAAAAAAAAAAAAAAAAAAAAAAAAAGTGAGTGAAGGGTGAGTGATGAAAAAAGTGAGGAATGATGTGGCGCAAGGAGATTGGTTGGGAGTGAGTGAAGGGAAGGAAGGTGAGTGATGCACTCCCTCCACCCTAACTGATCCACAGTAACAAAAACACCCCGTTAAAGTAATCGTCGATGAGGTTTTTGTAATCATAAATCATACCAACAACACAAATGGCTTTGATACCATTTAGTTGCACTGATGACTATTTCTTACTCCATTCGATACATTTTGCAGTTTTGTTAGGCTTGTATTAGTCGTTTCAACATGTCGTACAAACTATTTCCAAACCATCTTCCGCATCAGTGCATGGTTTCCTGAAGATTGTCGCTCATCACTTGCTTGTTTGCCCACCTAAGTTAAAAAGGTGACTACTATGTGTTCCATCTTTAACGAGTCATGTAATATAAAATGTTGCTGACTGTTGAAAACAAGAAGTGTCACATTCAATTGGCTTGATGTCATCGGATACAAAATTTAAAAACCTTAAATGTTTACATATTAGAGCGAACGGTGTCATGGCGTACGAGCCCCGCCATTCCGACGTGGAACACCAAATGGCGCCGCCATTATGGCGTTACAACACCGCCCCTTGCGCCATTTAAGGCGTTAATTCACTCACACAGCACCCATGAGAGGTCTCAAAAAGGGTGAAATGGATTTAACCATGAGTATGGAGGTATTTTGGTATGTGAATGTGAAAAGTAAAATATTGAAGTGACAAAACGAATCAAGCCATAACACCTGACGCTCTTATGTGATTTACATCTATCTTTCGTGTTGTTCTATCGAAAACCATTGATAATACCTTCTTAAAATCAATTTCCCATATAAGGTGGAATTATGTCTTTTATGTAAACCTTATAAACTAAGAGTAAGGATCAAATAAGAAATAAAAGTAGAATGAGAAGTAACTACAACCGCACATTTTAGATGCACCTACAAAATATGACGCATCTCCCATGAAATTCTCCTTTTTTATTTAAAATGTGTGGTTACAAACATTTCTCATTCTTCTTATTTTATTTTCTCTTTTTAGTGGATTTATTCCCGACTAATACTTAATTAACAATTTAACATTGAATCTTTGACACTAACACATCTCCAGATTTTAATTTGTAACCTTAATCCTACTTAAAATAATAATAACATGGAGTTTGGTAAGATTGGGGGTTGGTATGACTACCATGTTGACACTCAGCCACCAACTCTCCTTCCCACCAAACCTACTTTACAAATCCAATAATCCATCATACCGCACCTACTCTGTCTTCTTGGTACAATTTCACACACACAAAACAGAACACAAAAACAACAACAATGGCAACAACAAAAGCAACACACATTAACAACAACCTAACACACAATCTCCAACACACCACTAAACTCACATCCAAACACCCCAAATCACAAAATTTCTTATCTTTTCAACCCAAAAACAAAACCCAATTCAATCTTTCTTCTTCAAATGTTAAAAAAAGTTTGACTTTTTGCAAGTCAACTGTTACAGCTGAAAAACCCTCAACTGTGCCGGAAATTGTGCTGCAACCCATTAAAGAGATTTCTGGGACTGTTAATTTGCCTGGGTCGAAGTCGTTGTCTAATAGGATTTTGCTTCTTGCTGCTTTATCTGAGGTATAGTTTGGTTTTTTATTTCTTTGACTTTGACTTTGACTTTTTGGAGTCAAAGGTGCCAATTTTAAAGTATTTTGTATTTTTATTTGATGTGAGATTTTGATGTTTTGGTTATTGAAATTTGTTATAGGTTGTGTAAATTATAGCATGGTTGTGTTTGGTGATGAGGTTTGTGGAGCTTTTAGCTTTTAGTGTTTAGAATGTAATGCTTGTTTGGCAACTAGCTTTTGGTTAGCTTTTATGTCATTTTAGGCTTTATAGTTGCAAAACATAGCCATTTTTATATAGATTTTTTATGAGAAGCAATGTCGGTATCGGTGAATTGAAAGTACTAGTTTGACTACAAAAGTCAGAATATTGTAGAAAGCGTAAAAGAGGAGATGGGTGAACATCTTGTAGCATTATACAAGGTGTGAATCAGTTTAACCGTAAAAGTTAAAATCGTGTAGAAAGAGGGGACAGGTGAACACCTTAGGTCATGTTGATGCACACTTGTGTACATTTTATTAAATTGTGCACGAGTGTGCATACAAATGGCATAAGATCTGGATCAGTCTCTTTTGTATGCTTTATACGATATATAGCTTTTTAAATTGACCCTGATCCTGATTAGAACTTTTTTTCCCTTTCAATAACTGTATGGATTTTAAGGATATTGTTACAGAATACTTGAGTTAGGTATTGCATTTGGGATGTGTATGTTTTCGTTTTATGCAATAAAGCGAGCATGATCATTAGATCATATGATCAATTAGTTTTGGATGCGCGTTTTGAGAGTAATTATTGCGACTTGAAGAATCAGAATCAGAAATTAGTTGATTAAAGCTAGGGATAAGTAGTTAATCTACCTTTGTCTCAGTGGTCAGTAGTTTGACCTTACAAGTCAAATGTTGTAGAAAGCGTAGAAGTGGGGATGGGTGTACATATTGGATCATTTGAGTGTGCACGTGTCTTGATATTATAAATTGTGCATTAAGTGCGCATTCGCGTGATACAAGGTGCGGATCAGAGCCTTTTTTACGCTTTTTATGATGCTTCAAATTTTGATTTGATCCTGATTCTACTTAAGAAGGTTTAAAGTTTTTGAATAACATAAAGTGTGCTAGCATGTCAAAAATGAATTTGGTATGTCTGGTTAAGGGTGTTGCCACGGAATACTTAGTTAGGTAATGCATTTCGGATATGTATGAGTTGAGTTTATGCAATTATCTTGAGCACAAAAATAAGAAAATTATAATCATAAGTAAGATGTGTTTCCCTTTCATGGTTATCTTTGTCTTTACGATATGCTTCTTAGTTTCAAAACTTTGATGATGCTCATTGCTAAGTCGGAATGTATCAGATAACTGAAATGATTCGTGGAGATGGTTTCGGTTAAAGTATGCTATATTCGGGAAGTGGGTGTTGATTCTGAATGGCTTTTAGTTTATTTTGAATTGGCTTACCTTTTATTGAAGCATGTTATATGGTTTGAGTATGTTACCTGAAAAATTCAGTTTCCTACTTAGATTGAGATGGGTATGATTAAGTTTTGTTAGATACAAATCCTAATTGAGCAAAAATACACGGTTTAGGATGTCATACTTTTCTTTCTCTTGTTATATTTCCTTCTTATAAAGGATTTTTGTTTCTTGATGTATGGACACTCTACTTTAAAATTCATAAATCATATGCTAAAATCTAGCAATGCCCATGAATAAAACAGATTGTTTGTAACGAGTATATTACAATTTGAGTGCACGGTTTAATGCCACCTTTACATTTATTTATCAGGGAACTACAGTTGTTGACAACTTACTAAACAGCGATGATGTTCATTACATGCTCGGAGCTTTAAGAGCTTTAGGGCTACGTGTTGAGGAAGATGGTGCAATTAAAAGGGCAGTTGTGGAAGGTTGTGGTGGTGTGTTTCCGGTGGGTAGGGAAGCTAAAGATGAAATTCAACTTTTTCTTGGAAATGCCGGAACTGCAATGCGCCCATTGACTGCCGCCGTTACTGCTGCTGGTGGAAATTCGAGGTATTTTAATATATTCTCCTCGTTTCAAGTAGATGTGGCTAATCAGGTGGGTCAGGCTGGTTGATTAACATGTCACAACAAGCATATCGTTTTTATTTAGAGGAAACACTACAAAATGAAAGCATTTTGTGTTATGTTTTTTCATGTTTGATCAATTTAGAGAAACACATATCTGATCTTTTTTCTTTGTCAATAAATTGTTGTTCTGAAGCTACATACTAGATGGGGTTCCCCGGATGAGAGAGAGACCGATAGGTGACTTGGTCACGGGTCTTAAGCAGCTTGGTGCTGATGTCGATTGTTTTCTTGGGACAGACTGCCCACCTGTACGTGTTGTTGGAGCTGGTGGCCTCCCAGGCGGAAAGGTATGGTTTTGGTCATTTCCCTTCATTTATATATGTATATGTGTATATATGTGTGTGTGTGTGTGTATGTATATGTGTATATATATATGTATGTATATATATTTCTATTTAATTGCTGTGTTTTTATCACAATTTGATGCTCAACAAGTTAAAAATGAACAAATAGTCTTGAATCGACCTAATCAATGGAAATATGCAAATATTGACGATCACACTAAATTGATGTTTTGGTGTTTACAGGTTAAGTTGTCAGGATCTATCAGTAGTCAATACCTGACTGCTTTGCTTATGGCTTCTCCCCTTGCCCTTGGAGACGTAGAGATTGAAATAATTGATAAACTAATTTCGATACCGTATGTCGAGATGACACTGAAATTGATGGAACGATTTGGTGTCTCGGTGGAACACAGTGATAGTTGGGACAGGTTCTTAATCCGAGGTGGTCAGAAGTACAAGTAAGTTTTCCTTTTTACATGAACTCTTGGTTGTTTTTTATTTTTGTATGTGTGTGTTTTTCGACATAGGTTATATGAACTTATAAGATCAAATATTGTTTAGGTCACCCGGAAATGCATATGTTGAAGGTGATGCTTCAAGTGCGAGTTACTTCTTAGCTGGTGCAGCCATAACTGGTGGCACCATCACTGTTGAAGGCTGCGGAACAAGTAGTTTGCAGGTGCACCACAAATACCCATAATACAGTTTGACATTTTAATTAGAGATTGACAAAATTGTGTTTGGCTGACCCGATATATGAAGTTACGCATATTGACCGGAACGCATTTTGATATACTATTCAATCTTCTTGTTTTGCTAACTCTTGTCAAAATGTGTATTCTCTAAATGATTTCTGATTCTTACGCACATCATGTTTCAATGAAGGGCGATGTGAAATTTGCTGAGGTTCTTGGACAAATGGGCGCTGAAGTAACATGGACTGAGAACTCGGTCACAGTGAAGGGCCCACCTAGAGATGCTTCCGGAAGGGGACATTTGCGTGCTGTGGATGTCAACATGAACAAAATGCCTGATGTTGCCATGACTCTTGCTGTCGTCGCTCTTTATGCCGATGGTCCTACAGCCATTAGAGATGGTATGATCTACATTTTCAACAAGTCTTCTAAATTAAAAGATAAATTTTGACTTTAAAATAAATCAAGGGTCATGTTAACCTTTGTTTTTTGACAGTTGCTAGCTGGAGAGTTAAAGAAACCGAAAGAATGATTGCCATTTGCACAGAACTTAGAAAGGTAAAACGATCATAAAGCATAGCGACAATCATCACTCACCAGTTGTTCGTATTTAACACCTCACAACTATTGGGGGTTAAAATATTTTCTATTTAGCAATTGCTAACAGTTCCGGGTTGAAATATTTTGCAGTTGGGAGCGACAGTTGAAGAGGGGCCTGACTACTGTGTGATCACTCCACCTGAGAAGTTGAATGTGACTGAAATAGACACTTATGATGATCATAGGATGGCCATGGCTTTCTCGCTTGCTGCCTGTGCAGATGTTCCTGTGACCATCAAGGATCCTTCATGCACTCGTAAGACGTTCCCTGATTACTTTGAAGTTCTTGAGAGATTCACAAAGCATTAGTTATATACCATTTGCTACTTCAAATCAAGTTTTGTTTCATTTTGTAAGGTTGTATAATATGTTATTTTTGGGAATAATTAGCAGATTTGTAATTCTTTGAACTATGTATGAATGGATAAGATTTGAGTGTTACTGTATAAGGTTTGTAATTTTACACCTCAAACAAGTCGAACTGCCTCGCCGACAGTGATCTTTATAGGATTCAAGCCAATGCTCGTTGGCTTGGCTTGCCTTATTGAGTCCGGTATTCGTAAAATCCAGTCGAGAATCAGGCCTAACTAAACATGATTGTCGAGTCCAAGCTGTGTTGTGCTCGAACTTAGCTCAACTAGTTAACAGCCCACATGACCTTGAAAGGAATTAGCTTATCTGCTTGGGCTTGCCAAGCTGTTGAACATGCTCAGCAACAAGCCTGTTTCATAAAATGAGTAGCAAGTATTCTTGGAGCCCCTTTAGCATCACACATGAACTTACAAACCCGAAACAAAAATGGTTTTGGTAACTAATGAAGAATATTCAAACAAACTAACGAGCATCAACATATCTATTAGACTAGTATAGTAATGGTTCATCTCTTTGGCTCTTCATCACCGTCACATTCCCACCATCTTTGCCTCTGTAACAATCACTAACCCCTCCGCCTCACCATTTAACTATACCTCCTCTAAAGACTCACACACACTCTTTGAAGTCAACAGTGGTGCAAACCAACTTTTTCTCCTTTTTCCTATGCTTCACGTGCCGTCTATCAAGAGGCTCAGTAAACCATCACGCTTGATGACAGTGGTTCATGTCATAGGCGGAGCTATTAATGAACTAGGAAGGGTGTCGGCCCTGTAGAATTAAGCCCATTACAGTAACATAGCTTGCATTTCATGTCTAAAGAACAAATTATTTGAGCCCTGCCTTCCCACAATTTGTATCTTGAACTTTTGATTTTTTTCGGCCTTCCCACGAAAAACTTTCAAGCTCCGTTACTGGTTCATGTGTCGTGGTAGCCACCAGCCCACCATTACATCATAACATATAGATTTTAAAAAGTTATTTTTATGTCCTGTACAAAACAAATGTTTTTAGTTCGTTTAAAATATTCCCTATTTCCTAAACATATATTTTTAAGTTCGTTTACTATTATCACGTCTTGAGTAACCGGCCATGCTATGATTTTGACATTTCTGCTTTCTATTTCAGTTTATATTAATATTTTCTCAAAGAAACTTTTTGATATATTTACCTTGATTTTTTTGGACTGTTATCACTTACATCAAAACCCATAATCATATCTTATTTTTATTAACACCGTACTAATATAACACCCATAAATAGTACTAAAAACCATTGGGAAGTTGAGTATTTGATGAATTCCAAGGTGCATGAATGTAAGAGTATATTCTTATATTCATATTGTAGAAATAGTATATGCATGTTTCATTGCATAGATGAGACAATTTACATGTAATATATATTTTTTTTTTGAACGGCAGAATTATATATATAAAAAAAGCTACTAGTAAGGCACTAGAAGCTAAAAAGTACCAATACAAATCTAGAAATAAACCAAGCTACACAATCTAGATTCTTCCCGAGGCTTTAACTGCGAGGACTACAAAAAGAATGAAAAAACTCATGCCAATTACAGAAAACCAAGACACGAGAAAAATCCCCACCCACGGAGGCCATGCCACCGGTTTTCACTCCGCGGTGTTTTTGATGTAGTATTTAAGTATGCAGGCATGGGGCAAGGTGACAAGATTTATAAACAAAGAGAACATGGATGCCTCAACTTGTGACTCAGGTTTCTCACATGCTTGCATAGGTATCAATTCGGTGACTTTAATATTTTACTATAAGAACATATTATATTAAGTTAAAACTTGAGTTGAATCAACTTAAAAGTGAGATGAACCCATGTTTCTTGAAACTTTATATATCTTTGATTATATGTTAGGAGTAAGATTGAAGTACTTTGTGATACTTAAAAGTGTTTTTTTTACTCTTAGTTCACCTATGAATGAAGCTATGATAAACACTACTAGAATACTGAGCAACAGCGATGAAATTTTAGCGACCGAATTCGTATGTCGCAAAAAAATGATTAACCGTGACGGATTAGGGACAAATTAGCTATAAAATTGGCTTTGATAAATTAGCGACAAGTTAATGACAAATCAGTAACAAAATTTGAGAAGACTTGCGCATCTGTTACAATTCTATCGCTAAATGTAATCATATAGAGACGGAGTTAGCGACGAACTTAGGTTGCAACTATAAGCGACAGAATTCTGACAACATAACGATGGATTTTTTTAGCTATTTCAAATACGTCGCTAAGTTTTTCACTTAGCTACAAATTAGCGATGGACTTAGATATAATAATATAGTGACATATTTTTGTCTACACATATTTTAACCTTTTTTATGACTAAGTCAGGGGCGGACTTATGCTTTGCATAGGCGGTGCCCGGGAAACACCTTAGACGACAAAATCTTTTCGAAGCAATGTAGAAATTTTTTTAGGAACCACCTTAGAAATTATGTGGGATCTACCTTAGAATTTTTTTTGACAAAAAACTTACTTTTACTATAAAATATTTTTAGCCCAAAACCCAATTAGCCTTACCGAAGTAACCCATTTAAAAAAAAAGATGAGCATCGGCAGCCACAATTGTGGAAAAGTAGTAAACGAATAGGCAAGGTCTGATGGAGTGATGGTCGAATAAAAATTAGAGTGAGTGACTTCTAAGATCTCTCATCTAAATTAAATATATTTATTATTTAATCGTATCATACTAATTTACCAATAGTTGTATTGTTGATTTTATCATACTAATTCACTTATTGTTGTATTGTTGATTTGCTTATTTGCTGTATTACTATGTATTTGTAATTTTGTTATATCTACGTAGTTATATTTTTATCTAGGAAGACGTAATGGAAACTGAAAAAAATGTAATCACATTAACTATATTACGGAGTATGTTATAATCTATGGTTTTTTTTTTGTTTTTCTTTTATTTTTATTTTTTTTTTATTTTTTTTTTGTTTTTTTTTGTTTTTTTTTTGTTTTTTTTTTGTTATTATCTCATCTTATTAAATTGGATCCGACCTGACCTGATTTTTTGACCGGTTGCCCGGTTGGGTTGGTTGACTCATCACATTTTTCAACTTGACCAAATTAAGGAACTACTTGAATTTCCGCCTAGGTCCGCCACTCGACTAAGTTATTGTACTTTCTAGATTTTATTCTTAATTTTAAACAGGGTTCTAAAATGCGCGTCATGGCAGCGCTCAGGCGCCACTAAGGCGCGAGGTGTGACCTCCTCGTTACACAATAAACCAATACGTTGGCTCTATGCATGGCGTGAGATGAGGCATGAAAATGCGTGATAATGAGTGAGGCGTGACGCCTTTTTTGAATTTAAATTCGACGAATAAAGATTTTTTCAAAAGAAATGAAAAAGATTAAATGTAAGAATAGGTTCTTTACTTAATTACTTATGTATAACATTTTTTATAAACTCGATATATATTAAATATGATATAATATACTCCATCCGTCCCAAAATTATTGTCTCCCGACAAAAAACGCATAGTTTAAGAAAAATACATTTATTACAGCTTTTTCTTTTTTACTTTTTGACAGAATGACAATTTTGCCCTTAGGTAATTAATTAAAGTCTTCATTAAGATATATAATAATAATTTTAAACAAGAAACATGGACAATAAAATTGGGACGGAGGGAGTATAAATCTAAAAATAATTTTATATTTTGTGTCGTTTTAAGTCACGTCTTAAAAAACGTTATGGCGTCACCATATTTTTAAATCTTTATTACGGAGTAATAAAATTTCACTTATTCTTTTTGATAGTTTGTAACTTTTCTCTTTCCCTCCGCCCAAAATTATGCTTCCCGCTTCTTTCTTTTGGTGTAGTTCCCTCCCATTTTTTGAGTCCCTCCACAAAATCAGGTCCACTAATATTTTAATCTCCTCAATCTATATGACAACCGCCACATCTCATTTTCTCACAACAACTACCAATATGAACTATTACCTTTTTATAAACCCCAAGTCCCTAACTGTTTACCAAATTCAGATAGGATGAAAGGTGAAATGGATAATGATATTTATTGCAATAAACTACATCACAAAGGTAATCACTTTTCGTATATTATATATGAAGTGTGATTTCGTCTAGTTACATATAAATTATACAGTTTGGTAAGGCATTTTCCACAAGAACAAATTAGTGTTCAGTTTAAGGCATCATATATTATGTTGTCATTGAAAATGATTCATGTTGTTTGGCTTCATTGTTTACATAATGACATCTAGGTTGCGGTTAAAATCATGAGAAAGCAAGGTTACATTTAGCTCTTACAATGGCATTTGACTTCTTTTTCATGTTTGACCAGAATCATTCTTAAAGGACTTGGTGAGGGCTTTTTTACTTTTATCTTCAAGTTAAATTTGAAATTTTTAGTTGAAGATCCGGTACAATTACCGGAACTTGTGAAAGTTGATCCAAGTATTTTAACACAATTATCGGTGTGAGATGTTTATTTGAATATATCGTTGTTTCTCATTTGTCTGTCCCCTTTTTAGCTAGTCCATTTAGCCTGCACTCCTGGTTAAGGTTGGATTTGAACATTTTGGGACTTGGGTTAAGTTTAAATTACTGTCTTTTCAAATTAATGTTGCTACATAAAGAGTTTGGATGTGATTTCCTTGCTTGAAGTTGTAACGATAGCTTTTAATAGTGCTCGAGCGTTTGGAAAAGTTGATAAATATATGCAGCTTGCACAATTTCAAACAGTCCCTATGCTTCTATTGTTACGATTTAAGCATTTGTCAAGTGTTTTCAATAATGACAAGAATATATACAGCTTGCACAATTCACAATTGACAACTTAGTAGGCCTTCTTTTTGGCATAGTGGTCAAATTCACTTGATTGTAATAAGTTGTAAGGTTGAGGAGGCAAAAAAAATACGTTAATAGATTAGAATCTTATGTGTAATACCTATATGTCAGTTAAACAAAACACTTTATAAGATTCTCTAGGTTTTACCAGAGTTCTCTTATATAGTATTGTCTTTTGTTGATGAATGAATGTCTAGAGTAGGTTATACATTAGTTACCGATAGCCACCTAAAGTATAAATGAGTTTCTGTTGGCATTTGGTGAAGTTAGAAGAAACACACAATCTCCTAATTTATATATGCTAAGAATAGTTGTTTCTAACTAGTTATATGCTTAAATTTATGGTTGATCAATTCAAAGGAAGACTTAGTATTAACGTGGTATACTTGGGTTGACACATCACAAGGATGCTCAATTTTTCTGCATTTTTGTTGACATTGTATTTCTGCCTGTTACAGAAAATTGCAGCGGATCTTAAAGCATCCATGGTGGATTTCTTTAGCAATCTTCCTAATGTGGCAATTTTCTGCATTAGTATGCTCGAAGATGACTCAGACTTTCTGAGTAATTTATTTCCCCACAGTCCTACATCTGTGGATTGTGTTGTCTCGCTTCAACTCAAATAATGTCCCTATTTTCATCATGTTACCTGTTGCTTCAACCTTCCAAGGTAGCTCTCTCCTCACACCGCATATGGTATATTTCATGCATTTAGATCCTTGTCTTGTAACACAATTACATGAAAATGGTATATTCCATGCATTTAGATCCTTGTCTTGTAACATGATTACATGAAAATACACATCTGTGTGATATATTCAGATTCAGCTGGTTTTCCCATCAATAAAGATTGTTATGTATGTTGCCCGTGGGACTGTCCTTGGGTGGGTGACACACTGACACAGTTAGCGCAATTCATTCTTTTTCTTTATTAACGATTTTGTGTGCCTTACCATTACATGCAGCATTTGGCAAGATGGTGGAAAAGAATTCGCGGGTCAACGTTTGTTCCTATTATTTTGTCACGAGAAGTAGGGGATTGTATACATGTTTTGTTTAATGAGTATACTCACCCTTACTAACAAGAATATAGGGATTTTAGTCATTTCATGGAGTACTTTGCAAGAGGTAAATAAGCCAGCCTATAATTAGAATAGTTTTGACATTGTATTAGAAAAGAATAATGTTAGATTGTGTAAATGTATTTTTCAAATATATGTGTAACTATTTAGTTTTCTTCTTGTTCAGGTGATATTTGTATCTTCAAATTGAGATCTACGACGATTGACCTATTTAAGTAAGAACATAGAGGTTCTCTGATAATAGTGACGTGCCTATAGGAGTACTAATCTATGGTTATCTCCTATCATTTTGGTAAGGTAATATTTTTACAAACTTGAGATTGCCAATGAAACCATGATTACCAACACTCTGTACTTATACTTGCATATGTATTTTGTTTTTTTTTACCATAGGTGGATTCGGATCATTAGGCAAGAATATCTCAAAGAAGTTTACTTGGCAAACAATCATAATTTTCTAATTTCATAGAAATTTTCTGTACAATTGTTCAACTTATTATTATTCTTGGATCTATGTATAACTGGTAGATCATTTCTTCATAATGATAGTATATGTTGTATGATTATGTTGAATTTTGTACACAAAGTGATTATTTGGATGATTATGATTTCTTTGTTTAATTGTTGTGCTCATGGTTTTATATATGTGAGCAAAATAACATTTTCACTAATACATCAAATTGTTCGTGACGGTTTTGAGACAATACTTTTAATGGCGGATTAATGTTCCATCTCTAGTAGCGATGGAATAACAATAAAATGGCCGGCCGATTATTAGTAATGGATTAGTGACTGCTTTGTCGTTACTATTAGTGAGAAAAAGTCTATCGCTAAGCCGTCACTTGATGGTCGAATCAAATTTAAATTAAGCAACTATAAAAAGGCGATAGTGAGGGGTTGGAGACAGACAATCTGTCGCAGAATTTCTAAACTTTTGTCGCAAAACCTGTCGCTAAAATTTTGCGAGGCCCTTTTTTGTGACGCAATACATTCATCACAATTTCGTCATTGAAGGGCTTTAGTGACAGAATAATGATGCAAACTTTCGTTGCTGATGCCTGATTTTCTAGTAGTGAAAATAACATTTTGATTTAAAAAAAAATGTAATATTTATTATCAAGTCTTTTTCTTAGCTATGAGATCTATGAATGGAAAAGAGACAAGTCATGTGAGAATTAGTTGCCACATTTAGTGTGAAGTTCACATGACGTATATGAAAACCAAAACCTACCCATATATCTTTACAAATAATTTCCCTCCCATGCTACCTTAAAATACCTTTGGATTTGTCCTTCAGTGATTAAGAGACTAATTTTAGATCCAATTTTATGACTAAAGTTGCATGTTAACCCACTATTTTACAATTTAATGAGCTAAATCCACTCATATTAGGCACAAAATTAGTCTCAAGTTTTAGCTCTGTCAATCAATTCTTTTTATTTATTTTTTATTATTATTTTTTTAAATGTCTCTTTAAAAAACGTCTATAATAGTGGCAATGATGTTACCATGGTCCTATTTTTAGTTAAACATATTTCATATAACATGCAAAACTTCTTGATCTTTAGAGCTTTGGAAAAGAAAACTCCCTATTTCGAGCTTCAAATGTCAAACGAACAAACTTGAGTCTTGTTGTCATTTCTAAAATCGAGCTGAAAATTGATTGAAGTGACTATTACTATCTGAAGATCTTATAGAAAATGGTTATCCTTTCAATAAGTAAAAAAGTATCAAGATATAAATGTTCAATTTTCTCAAATATCTTTCGATATCTTAATGACGACACTAGAAAACATCTGCAACATGTTCATATTTGCGTAGAGTCCTCGTTTGGTCATTAACTCATTATAAAGACATTTAGGACCATTATTTTATACTAGAAATTAATGTTATCGATCTTTTTAATAGGAGACATGCATGTGCCTATTTAAAGTGTGTGTGAATACCATTAATACTTTGATAATAATCGTGAAATGTATCACCAAGATTAATATGAACGGCTTTCTGAAACATGTCGAAGTACGACTTTATATCCCGAGTCTTAAATTAAAATGATTGTCCTATTAATAAATCTCTATTCACGGATCATGTCGACTTGTAATAACCAAATGGCAGTACATGCATGATAACATCTCCAACATATGCATGTTCATGTTCGCATAAAGCTTAACTTTCGTTTGGTATGATAAGGACATCATATGGAGTAATTATAATTTGTAAGCGAATACCAATTCATATGACACTTTAATCACAATAGCGTAAAAAACAACCAAGATAATTAAGATAGCGACTTTCTTGAATCATGTAAACATCCAATAGTTCTTGGCTTTACATAACAAGTATAATCATTTTAGTGTTGTTGTTCAACTTTTTAGGCGTGACCAATTTGTATGACTTACTCCTTATAACATATATAAGTACCGAGTTTGAATAATGAAGAGTATCAATTGCTCATAATTTTTTGAAAATAGTTAGAGTGACTTAATGTCACTTTTGGTATGAGATAAATATTTTTACATATATAAAGAGTTAGTGAATGTTGAAACTACACCATCACTTAATTAGTAAACAAGTTACTTGTATTTAATGCTGAATGAATCTAAGCTTGTGAATAATTTAAAGGTGCTGAACATGTTTAAACAAGTAAATGTTTGATAAATTTGGGATTATCTCCTCTGAATAAGAAAAAAAAAAATACCGTTTTAACCTCCGATCTGATTTAACACTATATGTTGTGCGAAAAAAAATGTTACTCGTAGTTTGTATAGCTTAAGTATATAAAGAATTATTTACCTAATAAAATTAATAATATAACTTTACCCATTTCAATATTTCATCTTAAATATCATATGTATGTAGTTTCAAACCGAACGAATATATACAACCAATAATCGACCCAATTCAATCTTATTATAATTTCAATATATTGAAAGTATAAAGTACTGTAACATAAAATTTTAACAATTTTAGTTTTTGTTTTCCAAACTGAATGGATGGGAGAGGAGACCACGCGGAAGAGAGACATAAAATATCAAGGATATTTGGGTGAATGTGTAACTACTGAATGATTTTGCATGCATTGTCAATAATAATCGGTCAGCGCGTAATTTATGATCCAGTGGCTAAAAATTTCTAAGCAAACATGCTAACCGATTAACTTTTTACTATACTCGATCATATCATTAAGTGGTAATCAAACACATAGTTAGAAAGCACATTGAGGACCATAAAAGATAAACTTGACCCTTTTAAATTCATTACTTTAACTAATTTGTTGCATTTATGTAGTCAAAATTTTAACATTTAAAAATAAATTTTTTTACACATCCCTTAACACAATAATTTGGTACTACGCGTAGCTCTTCATTGAGTTTTTTTTCTAAAAATAAAATTCGTATATTCTTATTGTAATTTTGATATATATATTCTACCAAAGAATAAATTACATGTAAATCCAATTCTATGTAAATCCAAATTATACCTTGGAAGCAATTTTTAAATGCTCTTAAAAAATATGCATTCTACCAGAGAATAAATTCTAAACATGTACTGCAAAATTTGCGTATCACAAATATAATAAATAGATGTAAATAAAATCTCATGTTTCTATGTGTCGCAAGCAATAAAATTTCAATGATTTTAAATTGGACTAAGTTTGTAGATACGCAACAAACTTTCTCAAAAGTACCGAAATACGTAACCTACTAAAAAAAGTCTGTAGATCGCTAACAAACTTTCAAATTTTGTACAATATACGTAATGTTGACCGATTTTTTACCTGTTTGACCGGTTTACAGGTTAAAACTTTATAAAATATACATTATTGGCCCCTGTGGTTTGCGTCTATTTTCACTGGTCATCCTTTAACGTTTTTTCAATTATGAAAGTTACATTATTGGTCCTTGTGGTTTGGTTGACTTTCACTTATGGTCCATTTTTACAAAAAAAAAATTTCAAATTTTTTCAAAAAAATATTTCTTTTTTCAAAATCTTTTAAAAAACAAAATTGAATAAAAAAAAATTCGAATAAAATTTTTTATAGAAAAATATTTTTTCGAAAAAAATTTTGAAATTTTTTTTAGAAATTTTTTTTATTTTTTTTTAAATTCGAATAAAAAATCTTTTAGAAAAATATTTGAATAAAAAAAAATTTAGAATATATTTTTTAAAATTTTTAGAAATATATTTAATTTTTTAGAAAAAAAATTTATTCGATTTTTTTTTAAAAAATAAAAAATATTTCTTAAAATTTAAAAAAAAAAAAAAAAAATTTCTAAATTTTTTTTTTAATTTTTTTTCAAATTTTTTTTTTATTCAAATATTTTTCTAAAAAATTTTTTATTCGATTTTTTTTTGAAATTAAATTTTTTTTATTCAAATATTTTTCTAAAAGATTTTTATTCGATTTTTTTTTTAAATTAATTTAAAAAAAATCGAATAAAAATTTTTTTAGATTTTTTTTTTTTTTTTTTTTTTTATTTTAGAAATTTTTTTTTTTAAAAATTTAGAAATTTTTTTTTTAAATCGAATAAAATTTTTTTCTAAAAAATTAAATATATTTCTAAAAATTTTAAAAAAAATTCTAATTTTTTTTATTCAAATATTTTTTTCTAAAAGATTTTTTATTCGAATTTAAAAAAAAAATAAAAAAATTTTATTCGAATTTTTTTTTATTTTTTAAAAGATTTTGAAAAAAGAAATATTTTTTTGAAAAAATTTGAATTTTTTTTTTTTTGTAAAAATGGACCAATGGTGAAAGTCAACCAAACCACAAGGACCATTATTGTAACTTTCATAATTGAAAAAACGTTAAAGGATGACCTGTGAAAATTGACGCAAACCACAGGGGCCAATAATGTATATTTTATAAAGTTTTAACCTGTAAACCGGTCAAACAGGTAAAAAATGGGTCAACATTGCGTATATTGTACAAAATTTGGAAGTTTGTTGCTTATCTACAGACTTTTTTTAGTAGGTTACGTATTTCGGTACTTTTGAGAAAGTTTGTTGCGTATCTACGAACTTAGTCCTTTTAAATTTGTAAACTAACCAAAAATATTATTATTTCGTTGCTAATATTATACAGTTTGTTCCTAATTTAATACCATCTTTTGGTTTTCAAGAACTAAAAATATTCTTCATAATGTTAATATCTAAATTATTTTTGTATTTTCTTTTTGGTTTTCGTTTGTAAACGCTTATGTAACCATATTATTTATGTAATGACTTTAACTTCTAATAACAAAAGGTCAGATATATCTAGACACGGACTAAAGGGTTCCCGTGGGTGCATAAAAATCCTCTATATTTTTTTGCGTAGTGTAAATTATGTCAAATATACCTATTCTTTAATTTTTGAGTTGCGATTTTTGATATTTTGCATAAAATGAACCTGATTACTCTTGCTCCTGGGTCTACTGCAGGATATATATGTTACTATGCCGGACGAAATAAAATTTCTTTTAATCTTAATTAACCATCCAGAAAAATCATTTGACCTACTTGAAGATAAAACAGACCACTTATGGAGATAATAAGGAGCAACTATCTCAAAAGGGAAGTGATACTTACACCACTTTTTTTGATGCATACACTATAATGTTACATCATTAATGCACATGTTACAACATGCTATATGCATAATTGTGGTGTGTGCATAAAAAAAATGGTGTAAGTATCACTTCCCATCTCAAAATTACAAAGTGGATAAGTAAATTTCTCTCCATTTCTGAACGAGTATGGGTGAAACGACCATTTGCCATTTTCACATACCAGTTGCTCGTCATAGTTAGATATTCTAGGACAATAAGAAAACTAAGGGACATAAATACAACTAAGTTGATATTCGAAAACAAACTTTCTAGTTTGGGGTGGAGTTGCAAACAAATTGGTCATTCGAGTTAACATGAGTTGTCTCATTGAAATCATCGACTTTCTGAAATTTTGTCTCATGTTTATTGACGAAACAATGCTAACTAACTGAAAAACACATACAAGACTTGTATACTCCAAGCGGTTGAAGCTTTTATAAACATTGTACAATTAAATACATTAATTACAATCACTTTTTGATATTAAAAAGGTAATATAATTAAATGTTAAAAAGTTTTTCAAGATTTTTGCATTATAGATACTCTAAAGTTGAACCATCAACTATCAGTTATAATGGCCAAGACAACCATAGTTCATAATGGTAGTAATACCGTAATAGAGAATAAACTATACATTTCGCCAATTAATTACGGTTATGTTATTTATAATAAATCACTTATATAACAAAAGTTATATGGCTTTTGCTAACATGTTATTTATAATAAATCACTAATAAAAAAGGAATAATTTTGTTCATTCAAGTGAAAATTATGCTTAAATATAATAATTTATCAGTTTATTTAATTATATTTAATTCATTTTTTATTAATTAAGTAAGTTTGTGTTAATAAAACTACACGCTAATTTGTGATCAGCGGTTACCCGTTAGCAAAATCCAAACTATATATACAACTTTTGTCAAGATATATTAAATTAAAAAAAAAAAAAAAAAAAAAAAAAATCCTAAAATAAACAACACCCACACAAGTGTCACAAAGATAAAAAGAGATGACACCCTATGAAATAAAAGATCCCAAATTCCCAATTAACCAATGAAACCCAACACTTTACAATTCACAAATAAGGAAAGAAACCCCCTAATTTCACCGCCAAATCTTCATCAAATTCACAAACATTTCAAAATTTCACTTTCCTTAATTACACTCACCCCTTTGACTCTCCTCATCAATATTTTATAAAAATCATTTGTCACAACTTATTTCATTTTAACAATTTCATAAAATCTTCACAAATATATTCCTTCATTTGTCCTGCACAAAACAAACAAACAAACACACAAATCTCTCTCTCTCTTTCCAATCACCCTTTTTTATTTTTTTTTTCTGCAAAACCAAAACAAAAACAAAAATCAAGAAACCTTCATATTCCCACCATTACCAAAAAAGCAAACATTTTTTTTTTTTTGATCCCATTAAATGATATGAAGCTGCTGCTGCAATCAAATTCAAATCATATGAATGATATCAATAATAACCCCCCATCCACACCTGGTAAATTCAAAATGGTTCATAATAGCAACAATAGGTTCAGATTCTTTCATTATTCCTCTTCATTAGCTAAACTCACATTTTGGTCCTTTGTTTTCTTGGCCTTAATCTTGGTCTTCTTTTTCAAATCATCTTCTTCTTCTTCCTCATCGTCATCTTCAAACATGATGACGTCATCACGGCCGTCCGTGATGGCGTCAGATCTTTACCGCAGATCCTTGAAAACGAGTTCTTGGGGGGGACCCACATGGGAAAAACGGGTCAAATCTTCGGCCCGGATCCGGACCCGAAATGGGTTGTGTGTGTTGGTGACTGGTGCAAGTGGGTTTGTGGGGACTCATGTTAGTGTGGCTTTAAAGAGGCGTGGGGATGGTGTTTTGGGTCTGGATAATTTTAATGACTATTATGAACCGTCGCTAAAGAGGGCTAGGCAGGCGTTGCTAGAGAGGAGTGGGGTGTATGTGGTTGAAGGGGATATAAATGATGTTGCATTGTTGAAGAAGCTTTTTGAACTGGTTAGTTTTAGTCATGTGATGCATTTAGCTGCACAGGCTGGTGTTAGATATGCTATGCAGAATCCTAGCTCTTATATTCATTCTAATATTGCGGGTTTTGTTAACCTTTTAGAGATTTGTAAGAATGCTAATCCACAGCCTGCTATTGTTTGGGCTAGTTCTAGTTCGGTTTACGGGTTAAATACTAAGGTACCCTTTTCGGAAAAAGACCGGACTGATCAGCCTGCTAGTCTTTATGCTGCGACTAAAAAGGCTGGGGAGGAGATTGCGCATACTTATAATCATATCTATGGGTTGTCTTTAACCGGGTTGAGGTTTTTCACGGTTTACGGGCCTTGGGGTAGGCCTGATATGGCGTACTTTTTCTTTACTAAGGATATTTTGAAAGGGAAGCCGATATCGATTTTTGAAGGGGCTAATCATGGTACTGTTGCGCGTGATTTTACGTATATTGATGATATTGTGAAAGGGTGTTTAGGGGCTTTGGATACTGCGGAAAAGAGTACGGGGAGTGGTGGGAAGAAGCGTGGGCCCGCGCAGTTACGGGTTTTTAATTTGGGGAATACGAGCCCGGTTCCTGTTTCGGATCTTGTTAGTATTTTGGAAAGGTTGTTGAAAGTTAAGGCGAAACGAATGGTGATGAAGTTGCCTAGAAATGGTGATGTTCAGTTTACTCACGCGAATATTAGTTTGGCTAAAAGGGAGTTTGGTTATAAACCAATGACGGATTTACAAACGGGGTTGAAGAAGTTTGTTAGATGGTATGTTAGTTACTACGGGTCGAGTAAGAAGAGTGATCAATGATAGTGATCAATGATACGGTTAAACGACAAATTTTTTTTGCTTAAAGGGTAATTTTTTGTTCTCAATTTCTTGTTGATTCAGATTCAAATATGATTTGTTCTATCATGAATTGATGATGGTGTTTGTTTTGTCACAAGCTGTCTTGTTATTGAGGCCAAACAAAGGTTAAATGGCACATGGTGATGTTCTTTTGGGCTATTTTGTGATGTGTCCTAAAAGGAAAGTAAGAAGCATATTGTAGGTTAATGCTGTAGTATTCATGATGAATTGACTCTCTTTCTTTTGATTTTGTGGATTTGTATCTTTTTACGGTATCTGAATAAACAGAACACGATAGCTCAGCTTTTATCGATTACTTATTTGATTCAACGTTGTTTTATTTCATACTGTATGTGATTCGGGTCTGTGCTGTCTTTTGGTATAGTAACTTTAAACATGGTTTTCATGTTTATGAGTTTAGCAGCAAGCACTTAAAGCTGTACCTTAGGCTTGTTCTGTTGATTGCAGTATTGATTATTTGGTTGGTAACCTTTTAATGGGAGTAATAAAGAAGAAATGTTGACATAAGCTTTTGTACATCATGCATTTAATATAAGGCAGGACTATACTTTTTGATCTGGTTTCTTGATGTCAAAAAGGACCAACCTAAATTAAACTACTCCGAAACAAGGTTTATTAGTAGATGTTGTCGCTGAGAGAGGAAATTAACAGTTAATTTTGATCTTGCCGAAATTTACTTGTCGTACTTAATGGCAGAAGCCTTGTTCTTAGACTCTCTGGTTTCGTTACTCTTGAAACAAGTTTTTCGGATCACTATATTGCAAATCATCTGCAGCCTCAAGTAATAATTACTGTTTGAAACACAAAATTTGTTACTTGATAAAACTAATACACTAATTTAACTTAAGCTATTGATTTAGTACTATATAAAAGGAATTTAGGTTTGAGAAAGGTAGGAAATATCATGATTGTTTAGTCCATATCAAGGAACTTTTTTGTTATATTGTTTGTGGTGTCTGTTTTGGGGCTGGTAGGTGATAATGAGGAAAAGTGTTAAAACGACAATAAGGACAACATATCATAATGGATACAAGTTAGATACACATGACATACATATGAGCTACAGAGATTCTTTTTACTAAAAGCATAATTCAATTGAAATTATTGTACATATGTCCATGTTTCTTAAAGTACTAATACAAAACCCTATATGAAGAACTAAATCAACTCAAATATCACAAAAAGGAATCCTGCATTTTGTTTCTTTAAAATTAAGTACCCAACTTTTGATGTGGAGTTTTCTTCAAAAATCATATTTAGTTCGTCCACTACTTAATACAAGGCACAACATATCTGATAGATCGTGAGAAGATGATGAGTTCAAGAAGTTCCAAGACTCGAGCATAAGTCGTTTCCTTGATCCCTTGAAATGAACCACCTGAATAAAAACACATATAAAATAAAATATTCAATATCATGCTTTTTTTCATGATGCATTTTTCAACAATGTAATGAGTATTACATGCAAATTATGGTTCAAATATTCGGTAGAGGGGCCAAAAAAGATTTTGTCAGTAAATTGGTGTTAAAAGGTACTCTCCTGTAAGTTTCAGTCTTTTGAGCCATTATATTTGCTTTTCCATAACAAACCACATCATTCTAGTGAGACTAAAATGCAAGAGTATGTAAGTGCAGAAAGGACCCTTATTGTGGCACTATTTGTCCAAAATCGTTCATTCTTGTAAATGGGTGTCATATTATTATTTTTGCAAGAGCAACGACTTGGTTTAGAGGTGGAATTTTGACACTCTAAAGGGGGAAAGAAGTTAACCCAGTAAAATTAAACTAAAGAGGAGATGGGTCAATGTCATCTGAGTGCGTTCAAATGCATAGAACCTCCAAACTTCCTTTATATAACAGCTAGACTATTATTGAGATAAATAAGTTTTAGCAATCATATTTATATAATTCAAAAAGATGGATAAAAGCAGCAGTTGCAGCTCAAACCAATCAAAACCAACCCGTTTTGACCCTTTAGCCAACCAGCCCGACATAGTTTGGTTAAATAATAAAATCCAGTATGATGGTTATAAACTGTTGATCACCTCACCTATTCATTTTATAAAGATAAAACAAACAGCAGGGCCACTGCAAGATTGTTTACCTTGACATCCAACGGCATGCCATGAAATTGACCAGCACCTTCAGGTGGGGTCCAATTGTAAACTTCACAAGGCAAAAAGAGTACAGATGTACCACCAATGTCCTCAAGAAAAGGTTCATGTGAGCTATACGTCTTTGCATCAAATGAAGCATGAGACTTTACAACCGAAGCTATAGCAAGTTGATCTCCAAGCATTCTTGAAGCTTTCATATATTTTGTGCTATAAACTTTCAACACTTCCTCCAAGAAAACCTTCGCTCTGTAATCAACCATAAATGCCGCAATTATCTAATTTTGAAAAATATTGTTGGTCCAAGTCAAACATTGTAGTAACATATAACAAGATGACATACCTTGAAATGCCATCAGGGGTACCCCTGACTGCTATGAACCCTGAATTCAAAGGCTGCTGTTTGTTATTTCGAAAAGTGAGAGCCATATGAAAGTTTTCGTATTTGCTAAATATATGACCCACGTCACCGACTACTGCTATGTCGGAGTCAGTGAAGATGTAATGACTAATTTTTTGTCCCGGTTTTCGTGATTCTACAAGCTTTTCTCCTAAAAAATCCTGCAAGAATTGGAAAAAATACTCGCTGAAGTAAAACAAGATAGCATTACAAGAATTCCTCTAAACAACAAAGTAAAAGGATGCAAAAAGAGTGGGCTGGGTACACGTCAAAACAGGGAGAGCTGGATTGACAAGAAACACTTCCTTTTTCTTTTAAAAATATATAATTAAAACTGTATGCGCAATATGATGACAAAAGTTCTGTAAAAATCCAACTTTTTGAATAATTTTGTTCAGGGGTTTTATGCATTATAAATATATTTCAGTAACTTCCGACCCATTTCCTTTTAAGCTGATATTTTGATATAATTTGCGTGTTTGACCTGTTAAAAACAAACACATACCCCAAACTGAAGCATACAGCAAAGTATCATTAGGTAATATGATAAAAACAAGAAAAGTGAAAAGTAAATATCCATGGCGTGTGGATATGTTGGTCTTTTAAGAAAGTGGTTGGTTTGAATTTAAAAGAGGGACCGGGTATGGATCACTGCACTGTGCTCTTACAATGTAAGACCTGATTCTTTGAAGCATCAACTTGTCGCGTGAATAATCACCTTGAATGGGATACACTGTCACCCTATTTCTCGTCAATGGAAGCCCAGATGCCGGATCAGTGAGGATGATCGTCCTGCTTTCAGGCATCATCAACTGCAAAATATCTAACTTTCAGTAACACAAAATTTTGTCATATTACCTAACTGCCCATTTTGCCACAACATGGACTGTATCTGAGATGTACCTGTATAAAACTAATGAATGTATTCAAGATGGCCATTGACCGCTCCACCTTGTCGTATGAAACCTTCCCCACGACAGTTGTCTCACTTGCTCTGGCATCAACACTAGACTTATAAACCGTAAAAACAGTTACAAAAGCAATGCCATCACCACCATTGGAAATGTCGGAGGATACTGATATGTGAGTCTTGTTAAGAGCCTTCATGCCTGGAACATATGGTATTATGTTTTAGTCAAGTGACATTTAAATAAACAACAAAGGGGATCTAATATACAGTTCATTTATTTTATAATTGATAAGTATATATCCTACTACACTATATATCATTTGAGCCTTGGATCAAAATGTTATCTGGATGTGTAAAATTACTAAAATGACCTTGGTGACAAAGTAAAGGAATTACCTTTGCATTGCAAACGATTTGGCAACCCTTCACCGGCAGCGGGTACAAAAATAAGATGATCAAATTTCATGTTTTTCTTTTGATGCGGATCTTTAATTTTTGGGTTCTGATGCAACTCCAAAACTGAGATAGCAAAAGCAATTGTGTTTATTGTATCCAAAGATTTAAGAGGGTAACTTAGCTATGAAAAGAAAAATACCTGAGAGGAAATGTGTTAAAAGGAAAACAACTGTCACAAATAAAATAAACTTTCGCCATCCAAAACACACTCTCATCCCTAAAAGTCGTTGTCTCGAAAGGAACACCATACACCAAATCGGCGAAAATGAACAGTCCAAATTCTGTCTGTTATGATTTGTCTGCAGAATACAGAGCAAATACATCATATATCTTATGCACTTCGACTTTGTTATAAAATAAGCATAGGGATATCCATGTAACTAAAAATTGACTTTTCAAGGATTTCAAACAAGTATGGAATATTTTATTTCATTAAGAAGCAATTTGTTATAACTTTTCCAACTCATATCAATTTAACACAATATAAACATGTTTAACAGATAAGGACTTTGAGTTTTGGCACATACTCAAGATTTTATATCTGTCCAATTTGTCAATAGGGTTGCTCACGGTCCAAAAACCGAACCAGACCAATAACCGAGCTGGAACAAAACACTGGACCGGGGTGTTCGGTTCAGTCCACTGTGCTCAGCCCTATTTGACAAAATAGCAATGAAATCTAACAAAATAATAAATCCAAAGTGAACGTAAAACACCAACATGGCCTGAATGACTTAAGCTAATGAAATAAAAAGAAAGAATGCATAAAATTCGAAGAAAAATAAGCAGTTATCAAGTTGGCATTTATATAAGCAATGTACTATACCACGTCCTCGGATACAAATCTCAGTAAACCGTAAGGAACTCAAAGTTTTCACTTACTTAAATTGTGATTTCAAAGCACACAGATCATGCAGTTCTTCTGGCATTCAACAGTAAACCAGTGGTTTTCAATAAGAGAACATAGGACAACCAAACGGTTAAAAGAACATATAACGGGAAAGTAACAAGCAAGGTCTCTAAGCTCGCACCTAAATCTAGAAGAAGACTAAATCAGTAAATGTCAAAGATCAAAACAAGATTCTTTCTATACGCGTCAACATAATTGCAACTTCATACATATGATCATATACTATGTATGGCAGGCTGATGTATTCGGATAATGTTGGATGCAGGCAAACCAATCAATCATATTTCTAAACATCAAAAAAGCTAAATCCTTGTTTACTAATTCTTCATTCCATACATTTTACATCACTCGATTGGTTCGAAGTTTAATGTTAATAGCAATTTACCCTCAAAAACTCCAAATTCATAAGGAACAAGACTAAATTAACAATCTAATACTACAAATAACTGTTGCTCCATCAAAACCAATCTACCAAAAACAAGAGTACAAAATATCCACCAAGATTCAAACTTTAAGGTTAATCCATTTAACTAATGGTGCAAAAACATATACCCAGATGTCAAAATTCAAAATTTGTTAATGGGGTTAATAAAAACTTACATTTTAACAAATTTTCAGGTACAATGTGCTCATGCAGATCTAGCCAATTGTGTGACTTGAAGATTTGGGGATTGATTTTTTTGAGGTTGATTTTGTTCATTAATCACTGATTTGAGCCTAAAAGAGATGAATTTGATGTTTATATTAGTATTTGAATCAGTTTTGAAACCCGGGTTGACCCGGATTGGAGACCGGGTCGACCGGGTTTTGGCTTGTTGAACCCGGGTCGAACTGGTTCTACGTTATCATTTTTGTTGGTGACTTTTGTTGACAGAGATAGTGGCATTTTACTACGTCTAGTTTATTTTGGTCAAGTGGGGAAAGTGATTGTTGATGTGGTGAATTTTGAATAATTTATGACATGGTTAGATTTATGTGATGGACTATTCTTTTTTTATACAGTAATAAATTTTGCAAACTTTGTGATGGGCTATTCTATTTTGATAATAAATTTTGCAAACTTTTTAGGTGTTTGGTAATAGGCGTGTAAATGAGACGAGACAGCTCGTGAGTTATTCGAGATCAACTCGTAAACTATTCTAAATCATCTTGATATAAACGATTCAAGCTCGAGCTCGAGCTACTAGAGTACACCTTTGAGTCGAGTTCGAGCTCGAAAATACTCGGCTCGTGAGCTTGCGAGCCCTTATCGAGCTTCAATGATATCACACTTTTACCTTTTTATATAAATGTAGTCACGTAATTGTCATATAATCGAGTCGTGTCGAGCTTCATATGCCCATTTTTCATCGAGTTCGAGCTTTAAATGTGGAAACAATCGAGCTCGAGTCGAGTTTCGAGCTTTCAATGTGAAAACAATCAAGCTTGAGTCGAGTTTCGAGCTTTAAATGCTACTTCATAAGAGGGTCATGGATACCATGTGGATTTATTTCTTCCCATTTGCTCGTCCAGAACTTGCACGATTGTTGTATTTCATGTAACACAAGCATAAGGAACAAAAGCACAAAAGGTGATCACTGGGAGCCTTGGATCAAGTGTGAAGAGCGATCCTTAGATTGATTCGTCAAAAGGTTCGACTTTGGGGTTTGCTAGAATCGGTTGAGAGCAATTTTAGGGAGATGAGAGAGCTAGGGAATCTGTTTTGGTGTTCTGTTTGACAGAATGGGGCTATAATCCTATTCACCGGATTAGTATCGACCCATAAAAATAACTTTGAATAAATAAGCAAGTATACATGCGAGAAATTACAATGCTGCTTTTTGACTTCTAAATCCCATTTTTACAACTGAAGTCTGGTATGGAGCATATAGAACATTGAAACATCATGTCATTGTTTTATGAACATCTGAATCCAAGAAAAATGATAAATTAACACAAACGACTGAAAATTTTAGTTTTTTGATTTTCATCACTTCCTCTATAGCTGCTAGTCTAGTCTAGTCTGGACCAAAACCATATATGAAGTTTTAAACCCAGGTGAAGGTGAATGTCAAGGGGGTTTATGAGGAAGGTATAAGCTTCCTATCAGGCCACGATTCTATCTTCTCGAAATATTCAACAGGGACAACACCATCAAAACCTTCTGTTAGGATCACCTTATTGTCTGAAATGTAAAGCTTCATCCCACCTGAAATACACATATGCAAGAAACCTTGTTAAACATAACTCATAGTCAATTACGCTGAAATGATGAAAATGGATATAAACATAAAAGAAAATTTAATGAATGAGACATGGTGGCAAAATCATAGATAATATTTAGCCTAATTTCAAAATCGCCAAATGAGTACCTTCAAGTGCTTTTTTCATATCAAGAAAGATCAAGACGTTGACATTCCTCCTCATACCTACAACAATGTAAAAGTATCATAATTCTTGTCCGCAACATTGTTTGTGCATTGTGTGTAAATATGGACAATCCTTATGCGGTAACTTAAAAGTTTAAAATGAGGATGGCTTATGTGTTACAAAATATTACAGGAATAGAGAAATTACCACTGATTACTTCACCATCAGTTGGTAACCCGCAAGAGAAATGGACATGTAACCTTTGCATGCGTTTAAGACCACTCTCCAAGATTGATTCTAAATTCTTTCTGTAAGTCCCATGTACACAAACTGGACATTAAAAACGTAGACAAGATCAATATTAAAGATGAACAAACAGGTTAAAAGGTAAACTATAAAATGTATGCCGAGTAGGATGTCGTTACCAGGAAATTCTTCAGCTGAAAGGATGGGTTTGAGCAGACTTTCTGTCTCAACCAACTGCCAACCAAACAGGATAAATCTAATGAACATTATGGAGAGAAATGGAACCAAATTATCTTCATCTTTGAGTTCAGTTAAAGAGACAAATTTTTAGTTTTGAGGTGTGAAACACAAAATATATTCTTAACTCGGAGGCCACGTGAAATGGAAAAAACTTGGATTCAGTAAGTAATCTTAGGGGGTGTTTTGCTTGTACAACGGAGTTACTAAAGGTTCGTATATGGCAACAGCTTTGTAAACTCATCAGTCACTACAAATGGCGGGTTTAGAAAAGCCCTGCATTTGTGGGTTCCATACCCATTTTCAAATATCACACCCACAAACCAAAACAACTATAATTGGAATGAAAGTCATTCCCTCATTCCCATACCCTCATACTAAACACCCAATTAAGGTTGAGCCAATATACAAGAATAAAATTACTTGTACGATCATGTACCAGTCCAATCCCACTAGATTACTCTTAAGCCAACCAAATTTGTGGTTGTAGCATTACAGAAAACACATTACCTTTACTGTATGACCTTGGTTTGCACGAATCAAAAGTTCCCCATTCTCTTCAAGCAAGCCAAAACGCTGTTTATTGTCCCTTCGGACAGCCTAAAATTAAACCAAAATAAATGAAAACCAACAAAAAGGTAGAACTAAAAAAACTTTTAGTATAATTTAGCAGAACACACCACTAACTAAAATATATAAAACTGGCAATGCGTTGTGAGGCACCAACCAAATCAATCAGCTTGATTATACTTTCTTAATAACTTACTGTTTTGAACCAAACACTTCTGCTGAATAAAAATTAGCTAATAGGATGTTTGAGAGGTTGGCTGGCCCTCCAATGATGCCTAATATAATTCATTTAAACATTTATTATATCATATGCAGCATCCCCAATCTACTAACCCCTAATCAATTCCCAGCTATAAAGCCTCCTTATATGATAAACTAACAATAATCCACAAACTTAATATACATCTGTAATACTAATACTAATCCTAGGCCTAGCAGATAAGCTTGGATACAGCTATATTATATGTTGGTACTACATGCTGAAAGAAAGAAACTATGAACGCAGAGGTGCAGCAAACCTCCTTAATATCCTCAACTGTGTGGGAACTTATAGGAACATTTGCAAATGTTTTGAGGTTGAGTCTCAGTAGATCTTGAACCTTCACATACCCATCATTCCTCATGTTTAGGTTCAGTTCAGAAGCCATATGCCTTAAAATACGGGTCCTGAAAATTTAACCAAAACTGACAGGATTGAGACTACCATTTTGACAGAGAATCTTTCTTTGTGCTATCATATGCAAACCAACCACCAAATTTCACATATTCAACAACAGAACCATCTAGTTAAGCCACAAAAAGATTTAAAATAACCATTCATTCTGATTTTGTATTAAATAAATCCCCAATTAATTGTCATTGTCAAAGTAAAGAGACCAATTTGATCGGAAAGGCTGACGAGTACTAAATTGAATTCGAAACAAGATGCATCATACTTACAGGAGCCTTCCAAGAGCATCAATTCTATCTTGTCCACCACCAACACCACCTCGCCCTCTCGATCTTCCATGGCTTTCTTTCATATTTGAACCTCTTCCTCTACCACTGCCAAAAAAATCCACTTATAACAATGAGTTAATCTACCACAGAACTGAGCTTCCCAAATTTACAGCATTCTTTTCCATCTTTGTGTACTCAACAATAGCTGAGAGATAACCTTAACCGAAGCTTCAATAAGGTGGAGTTTTATGTGTCTTTTTTTGAATTTTTTCATGCTCGGTAGATAATTTGATAAGCAAATGATTTATTTAAATAGTTCCAGAATACGGATAATCAACATGCTAACTAATTAATTATTAATTACGATACACTGGATTCAATTCTTTATTCTTTGGCAATGCCTTCACATGTTAGTGTGAATTGTGACAGGGGTATGTGAAAGGGTACATGAATATAGCTGAATTGTTCACGAAATTAATGACAAAGTAGTAACTTCTATGAAAAAAAGGTTGTTTCAAAACCGTGCATGTGAATTCTATACCATTGTATTCAAACTAATCCAGCCTATGAAACAGTACCTCATCTGCTACATAAGCCTTTGCTTGACAACCACTTTTAGAACTCTCCTAAGTTATATGAAAAAATCTTACTACAAAACGAAGCCGGTAACCACTTCACGGTCTGTTTGCTCGTCATTCATTCAAGTTGCTAAATCCTGATTCTAGATATCATAATTCGTTTCCGGGTCTGTTTGGTGACTGAATGGAATGGGGAATGTAACGAATGAACATGATAGCTAAAGGGTCATTCTCTTTTCATTACCATTAAATGCCCTCGTAATGTAAATTGCATATGATTTGAGTCTTCATTGCTATGAGGGAAATGATATTGCCAAAGATGCCTGTTGTCTAGTAGGTCGGAACCAACAACATGATTGGAATGAAATTAAATTACAATGCCATAAATGCCCACGTAATGTAATTACATACGATTTTAGTTTTTACGATATTATCCTTAGAATAAATTTTGATATGTTGAATAGCTATAGACAAGTGTTAAATACAAAAAAATTCACAATTATACCGACAAACACAGATCCATAAACTTACTATTAAAAATCAATATATATTAATTGTGGTAATTTATGTAATTATCGGCAATTCACACATAGGAATTCTTATCTGCAAGATAATATCATTAAAACATGAGTTGTATGGATTTTACATAGCATGAGTATTTTTGTCATTATTTATCATTAATTCATTCCATTCACACGGCTATTCCTACACACCAGAAAAACATGCATCAATGAACCATCACATTCCATCCTAGCAACAAAAACATGCTAGTGAATTGGTGATGACGGATTCAGTTACTATGTTCATCCCATTACATCGTCCATTCTATTCCACCCACCCAGACCATAAAAACTAATACAACCGCCATTTTCACATTATATTGGAATGGTTTATTCCATCCCTCCTTTGATTCCAACCTTACAAACACTTGGTAAAACCGAGGAGAAGAGTACCGCATTAAGAATTTCATGTACGACAACAGACTTACAGCATATAATCTCAAAGACGTAGTGTGTCAATCATGTCCTATTTACATTCACATACTTTTCTCTTTACATAGTTCCCAAACAAAAACATACACGTACAACCTAGACTTTCAAACAAACGCAAATGTCACCAATTTTCAGTAGAATTGCCATACTTGATTACTCATAAACAAATTTATTAGATTACCTTATATTACGGGCCAATTGACTTATCAATATTTGGAAAAGTCAGGGGGTGTTTGTTTCGGCTTATATAGCCACCTTATGGCGTATTTGATTTTGTGCTTATGTATCATAAGCTCACTTTTTGTGGCTTATTTTGAATCTTTTTGGCTTATAGTATATGTTTCTTATGTTATAATAAGCTTATATAAGCCGAAAAGTTTAAAAATAAGCCACAAAAAGTGAGCTTATGAAACATAAGCCGAAAACCACATAAGTCGTAAGCCCGCTTTATAAGCCGACACAAACACCACCTCAATAAGCTAACTTTGTGATAACGAACTTGAATTAAAAAAAAAAAAAAAAAAAAAAAAAAAAAAAAAAAGTAATCCAAACAGCCCTAAACTAGGCAGGTGGTGAGTGCTTATTTACTCACCATTTTATGGCCAATTACCTACCCAAAACGACTATTTGAGCTAACAAATGCCAAGAAAACATGTGTTTTTATGTTTGTGATATGCAGGTACGGATATTTTACAAAATGACGGAAATCACACAATAACCGGTAAAACCGAGCACGAGAGTTGAAGATGGTCAAAAAGTCAAAGCCGGGAATCCAAGAATCAGTTTCAGTCCTCTATCTACTCAGACTTGGCAAGAATAGTCCTTGGAATATATTTTTGAAGAATGGCAGAATTTACCCTTGGATTTTCAAAAGTTACATATATGGTCCTTGTAATTTTCAATACTAAAAATCTGAGTTATTAAATTCTGGTCCATAAAATTTGAGTCCATTCACTCATTTACCTCACAGGCCCAATCTCTAGGACCGCAGAACAACCTTATCACTTGTTAATCTAGGCTAGATCTTGAGAGAGAAAGTAAGTAGAGAGAGAGAGTGGATGGGAACTCTAGTGTGTGGAATAATAACTTTGTTAACACTGAATGAATCACTAAGAGAACCACTAGAGAACCAACCTCTCAAATGAGGTTTACAAGAGTATTTATACTCAAAGTCTAGGGCATCATCTATCTTATACATTATTACACTAATGGCCCTTAGACTTTTACAAAACATGAATAATACACATAAACTTCATCATAATGATATTCTAAAACAACCTATAACTACACGTTAATGACCGACACTTTTTATAAATAAAAATACGATTCTAACAATCTCCCCCTAAGTGTTGGTCATTGAGGTTGCGCGACGTCATCATCTTTGTCTTTAAACTTTATCATTCATAGATCTTGACGTCTTTAAGAATCACTAGATGAATCATAGTTCCAGTTCATCATGCTTCATTGTTGTTGATGTGATCCGATGATGTCATCTGCCTTTCGTTACTTTTGTGTTTGTGGTGGTTGTCTGCCATTCCAACATGCTCATACGTCTTAAGTCTTTGTCATACATACATTTGTTATTCCCGTTCTTTCACGTTGATCTTTGTCACTTTACTTTGTAGATTCTTCTTTTTGGTGTAGAATCTTTCTTTGACTGTTGCTATCCTTTGATCTTTGTGAGAACTTTCCTTTGACTTTGTTGATGCATGTATGAGCATGTGGAATCTTTCGCCATGGAGATGATGTATAGCTGCAGGTAAACAGTTAGCAATAAACAACCGGTACTTACAGATAAGGAATTAGAGATCGTCAACAGCATAGTGTGAAGACTCCTTCTAACCCTTACCATGGCCGTTCCCATGTCAGATACTCCCGAAAGAGCTTACGAGACCTACTAAGTAGCTCAATGACTGGGTGAGTCGCTGGGGATCACTCCACGACTGTAGACCGTTTGATACCACCGCGAACACTAAGCGTAACCCATAAAGAATTACCGAAGTGACCTGCTGTCAGGGCTGCTTGATGTTGACCCTGCCAGGAATTTCCGTTCAATCATTGAGAATATACATAAGTAATTTCTCTCATAAACGTTCTCAGCAGATTGCTAAGATCTGCGAAGGACTCTTAGGTTTACATCTGGTGTCCTTAATGATGAACAACCAGTGTAGAAATATCATGTGTTCCTATGAGATATTTTGATGAATCTCGGGGCTCTAGACTCGATAAGTGCACATTTGGTTTCCTATGCGGAGAATAGGGAGAGGTCTCCTGCTTCAATATCAATCACCTCTAAGAGACAGATTGATAGATTACATCGGTTCCCCGTGAGAATGAAACAAGCTCTTTTAAGAGAACTTGAGTGGCTAGAAGGTTTAGTGCAGTGCGTCACTGGATCCATGACGTCTTTATCTTCAATACCAGTGTCACCTTAGTAACAACCAGTAGCATATGAATTGAACCCGGTGTCTGCCCTAAGGTTGAACATATGGAGGGCTATTTCTTTTCACCCCTTTTCATAACTTTTCTTTTTAATTCTTCAACCCCTTCTTTCTCCTTTCTCATTTTCTCCTTTTTTCAATCATACCTAAGGACTTCTAATTCTAATCTATTGGAATTGTCCTTGGGTAGATCCCTCCGGCTCTGGCGGATCATAGGACGGTTTTCCCTAACCTTAGGCACCTTATAACTCCATGAATCCTATAATTGCCATGAAACCTTTGATTGAAAATCTCTCAAAGTGTTTATGAATATAAACACATTTTTGTTGACACTTTGAGAGTTTTTGTTTCTTTTGAAGGACTCCCCCTTCACATGTGCTCATGAATTTTTAAGAAATTTGCACATGCGAGAGGAGTTAGCACTTTTTGAATTGATCCACTTTCAGTGAACATGACCAATTCGAGACACGCTTACATCACTAGTTAGACTAGCTTGAAGTTATTACCCGTCCTGGTCAAGTCCAAAGAAAGTCTCTCGATACGGTACATTCTACTCAGACAAGTCCTATTCGAGACACGCTTACATCACTAGTTAGACTAGCTTGAAATTATTACCCGTCCAGGACAAGTCTTTTCGATTACTGACATATTAAGTTTCGTCAATTCATTGGTACTTTCTGAGTCGAGCTCTTTTGAGATTCAGTCACAAGCTTTAAACATCTTTGATCACATTTTAATCATGTCTTCTCCCCCTCAAAAATAGCATATCGTGATATTTTTGATATCAACTGATTAAGAAAAAGCTTTTGGAGAGAAAGACAGATTTTATTTTGCATGAATTCGGAACAATTTTGTTTTTGTACTCCCCCTTAATGATAGCACATTTGAAAATCAATTAAGGGTTTAGAGGGAGTTATCTTGAGCACTCATTTGAAAGAGTTTGAAAAATCTTTTGATGAATCTTGAAAAAGTGCTCAAGATTACTATTTTGAAAACGAGTTTTTGTTTGAAGTCTTTTTCGTTTGTTTAGACTCGAACTTTTTGAAAAAGATTTCGTCCTTGAAAATACGAGTCCTTGATTTGAAATAATCAGAAGTCATCATTCGGGTCCTTATTTGAAATCTTTTCGAGTTATTATACCCGGACCCATGTTTTGAAAAGATTTCACTTTGAAGCACGGGTTTCGTACAGAAGTATACGAAAGCCATTTTGAAGAAAACTTTTGAGAAACGACATGTTTTAGAAAAACATTTTAAAGAACTCCCGTTCAAGCATCTGTAAATGTCCGTGTCATTGTTGAAAGACATTTCTAGGCACGTACAGGATATTGATTTATACGAGAGACATGTCGGGAGAAGAATATTTTTGATTTTTTGATTTTATATTGTTTTTGTATTTTTTGAAATTTTATATTTTTGTATTTTGTTTTTGTTTTTATAAAAGAAATGGAAAATCAAAAATAGAAGATTGAAAGAATGATTTAATAGAATTTACAGAATTTGAACCCTCTAAAGAACTGGGTTCTGAGATAGTTGAAGCACCTGCAACCAAAGACGAAGAGGTTTCACAAATAACAGTGTTAGAAGTACATGAATCATCACTTTGAGGGTGTTGACTATCAACGGTTGTTGTAGTTTCTACTTCCTTATCCTGAAGATTATCACTATTATTTGTCTTGGTGCAACTATCAAAAATCTTCCCTGTGGGAATCCACCTAAGACCAACTGTTTTAAAAACTTTCCCCGTAGGAATCCACCTAAGGTAAGATCTAGATGTAGTTTTCTTATCAGATGCAGCGGAAGTCTCAGTCTTGGAAAAACTACATTCTTTAGATATCCACCTATTAGGTTTCTTAACCTCTTGCTTCTTATCAACGGGTTTGTTTTGATTTGGTGTCTTAGTGGATTGGGTCTTGACACATGATTTGGAATTCTTTGTGTTGCATTCTACTTTCCTAGCATTCTTATTTGTGCCACTACTCTTAGATGCAAGCCAATCCCTAGTATTTTGTTGAAAGTTCCTAGGTAATGGTTTACTACTACTAGCGGTGCTTTGGAATCTTGTAGAATTCATCACACTAGGTTTTACACCTAAAATTCCATTTTTTTGAAGTTGTGCCTTTTTCCTAGCTTCTTCTAGATGATGATTGAGGACCATGTCATTAGAACCAACAGACTCATTAACAGTGTTTGTTGTCTTATTTGGTGTACTATACTTAGAAGAGCCAGGTGGAATCACATTTTTGTTTGTTTCAACAAACAAATTTTGTTTTTCAACAATCTTTTCCATTACCTTATCCTTGGGCAAGGGTGGTGGAGTGACTGGTTTTGACAAATCCTTTTTCTCATCGACTTTTGGAGCAAACCGTGAAATTGACATTTTTGGTTTTTGAACCGTGTTTGAAACATTTGGTTTCTCCGAAGTCGATGGTTTTGCAAACTTAGTTTCCTCACCCTTCCCTTTTTGATTTTCAAGCTGAGCCCTCAAAAGATCATTCTGCTCTTTCATGTTCTTGAAAGCACGCTCATACGACAGTTTGTCATATTTGCATTCTTCCTTTTTTCGATCAAGTTGTTTAAAACATGACACATTTTCTTTTTCAAGCTTTATAAGAGCATTTTTCATATTTGGAAACAATTTCGGAGGTCTCAGCTCTTAGTCTTTCATCGTCTTGAATAGAATATGTTTGTAAAATGATGGACATGATATCAGTAGTCATAACAGCTTCGAAGAGAGAATCATTTAGGTTTTCCAAAACATTCATGTTTTCACGAGTATCATTAGCTTCGTTTACCAGGGATTTGTGGTCCTTGACAAATTCGGCCGTTTCTTTTAAGAAAGCACGTTCAAAATGGATTACCCTCGCACTGATGTTATTCAGTGGGATAGTAATTTCGTTTTCAAAAACTTTTTTCTGCTCAATATGAAAACTGGAATGCCAGTTGTTAATATTGATTGAAGTTTTAGTTTCAACAATATTTTGAAGTTCTTGAATTCTCTTTTTAACGTCATCTAGAATGTCTCTAGCCTCACTTGTGTTAAAAGTGTTGTTAGAAGACATTTGTTCCATTTTTGAAAGAGATTTTGAAACAATAACTTTCTTAGAAAACATTTTTGAGAATGGTCGTTTTATGGAAAACACAGATGGTTCTTTTTGTGGAACAAAAGTAATTCCCGAAAGTTTGTTCAATTTGTTGTAATCAATGGGTTTCAAATCCTTTTGTTTCATTTTAGAAATGCTCTCTTCGACATGTTCTATCGTTTGCACAGAATCCCGAACGACGGGAGGATCATGTTTAGTGTAAAGCACATTACCATTATACAAAACATTCTGTTCTTGCTGAGCTTTCTTGAGATTACTGGGGGTGTTGTTACCAAGAGCCACTTTATGTTTCGTATGGTAAACCGGATTAGTTTGATTTGAAATCATTTTCATTATTTGACTTGACTGACCCGACTTAACCACTAATTCTTCTAAATGTGCAATCATGTGTTCTGACTCTACGATTTCGGCCAAAAGTTTGTCTTCTTTCTTTGCAAAGTCCTTTTTCAACTCATCCCTTTCTTTTTCAAGATTGGTATAAGCTGTTTTTTGTTTAGAAAGTTGGTTTTGTAAATCAGAAATTTCCGTGTTTAAAGCTTTTATCTTCTTGAAAGAATTAACATCAAGTGTATCAAACTTGAGTTGCAATTGTTTTTCCCTTGAAATGGAATTTTGATAACCAGTTTCTAATTCAGACAATCTTTCGTTATGAAACTCAAAAGCTTTAACGTGTTTCTTGTAACTCTCAAGCTCAGCGGTCAATTTGACATTCGCGGCCTTAACATCGCGATTGACCTTTTTCACTTTTTCAATTTCAATGCTGCAATTATTCAATAATGATTCAAAGAAAGCACGGGTTTCCTCATCATTAGCACCATTTTGTGCAACTTGAACTCCATTAGGATCCATATCTGAAGTTTCATAGTTAACATTGCTATTAACTTGTTCCCCCACATATGTATGGAAATGAGGTTCAAATGGCACATAATGTGGCTTCTCATGAGCAAACGGATTAGCATCATTACCATAATTTGATACCTCATGGAATGGAGCTGAATCGTACGTAGGAGGAAGATCAGAATCACTGCTTGATGTTGTTGCCTGCTGATTTGCCATGAAGTTGTAGGTTTCATTGAGATCTGCTGAATTGTCATTAACTCTTGTTGTAGCTCTAAACTCATGTTCATCAGCAGTCAACGGTATTCCCGATTCTTCTTTATTGGCTAGCATCAACAAGTACTGGATCTTTTCAACCCTCGTCATTGCATTGACATTGTTTCTGTTGTGACTTGCTGATGGCGATTTCTGAATCGAAGTCATGAAACAATCAATCCCATTTTGATTAAGCACATTCTGATTCACAATCTGATCCATCTGATTTCCTACATACTGCCCTGCATATTGCATCTGATTCCCCATCTGTATACTCGAAGCATATCCTTGCTGATTGTTGTTGTGTCGTTGGATGTTTAATGCATTGAAGACTGATGCAAAACCATTGGACAAAGTACTCGCGATACTGTCATGGTGAGATGCCATTGATTCAATTCAAAGTGAAACATTGTTCTGAGGATCTTTTGAAAGATAACAAAGGTTGTTGTTATAGATTAGATGTTTTGGTGAAGATGAAAAGCGTTTTCGGTTGATCTGATTGATTTCGTAATTTCCCGCCAAAAATCGAGTATGAAAATTTTCCTCGCCCAAATTTGAAAATCACTAAGAAATACAATTCTAAGGTTACATGAAAAATTTGAGATTTGAAAATTTTTCCGCCAAATTTTAACGAATTTTTTTGAATTTTGGCCAAAAAATTTGAATTTCGGGCCAAAATTTTCAACGTTATACCAAAATTTAAATCTCGCGTAAAAATTGAACGATTAGTCTCGTGTGAAAAATAAATTTTACTCAACTTTTCCCGCCAAAAAACTCTTTTTTTTTTTTTTTTTTTGAATCTAACTCGATAAGATTATATAAAGTCTAACTCGATAAGTTTGGAAAATTCTAACTCGATAAGTCTGTAAACACCAAACTCGATATGTCTTAAAACACCAAACTCGATAAGTCTTAAGATGTTTCTAACTCGATAAGTTCTAAGATGTTTCTAACTCGATAAGTTCTAAGATGTTTCTAACTCGATAAGTGCTATGATTGTTTCTAACTCGATAAGTTGTCTTGATTTTGGCAGAGTATCCCCTTAGTTAGAGTCACACGTGTCCTAACTCGATAAACGATTAGGAATGGAATGGCTAACTCGCCAAGCACCTAACTCGATAACACACTTAACACACTTAACTCGATAGATAACACACTTAACTCGATAACACACTTAACACACTTAACTCGATAGATAACACACTTAACTCGATAAACTTGATAGAACACCTAACTCGATAAAAAAAAAAAAAACACGATGAACAGTAACCGAAATCTAAAAAATCACTTTTAAACCAAGTTTTTTCAACCAAATCAAACCTAAAACAACCTATATTATCCCTAGGCGATTGATACCACTTGTAGGACCGTAGAACAACCTTATCACTTGTTAATCTAGGCTAGATCTTGAGAGAGAAAGTAAGTAGAGAGAGAGAGTGGATGGGAACTCTAGTGTGTGGAATAATAACCTTGTTAACACTGAATGAATCACTAAGAGAACCACTAGAGAACCAACCTCTCAAATGAGGTTTACAAGAGTATTTATACTCAAAGTCTAGGGCATCATCTATCTTATACATTATTACACTAATGGCCCTTAGACTTTTACAAAACATGAATAATACACATAAACTTCATCATAATGATATTCTAAAGCAACCTATAACTACACGTTAATGACCGACACTTTTTATAAATAAAAATACGATTCTAACACAATCCACCCATGAAAAGTGACCCGAGCCCATTATTATTTCGGTCAAATTTAGTCAACACCAAAACAATAAAATTAAACCGTTTCATTTTTACCCCCAATTCCCTCAAACTCAGAATCCCCAAATACGTATGAACCCTAGCCACCATTTTTCTCAATTGGCTCGAACCACTTTGAGCCACACTTATTAAGCTATTAAATGCCAATCATTGGCTCTTCTAGAAGGTACCTCACGTGATAGGAACGTGTCAGAAGGAATATTCAGATGCTACTAGTACACATGGCTGCTAATGATTGGGTGAGGCGCGTCATTCCTCTCCTTGGATTCTGCTGAGTCACATGTCAGAGAATGAGGCACTCGAATGGGACATGTGGTGGCTACTCATTGGTCGATACACATCATTTATTTTGATCCAAGGGTTGAGGAATGATCAAAGAAGCACAAAGTTCATCTAAAGGCTGAAATGAGAAGAGAGAAAGCACAGAGTTGCTCGGATTGCCAGCGTGGATTCAGACCCTTACCCTCTCTCATGTTCTATAAATAGGTGTCCATTTTAAGCTCATGTATGTAATTTTTAGTGTAATGTAATGCTGCTAAATTTTCATTAGAATGTATTTAGTTTAGAGATTGTAATGTTTTTATAAGATTTTAATAAAAGTTTTAGTTTATTTTCATCTATATCAACTGATTCTGTATTTCTTATTGTTTCTTTAGTATAAATTCAACTTTAATCTAGCTTACAATCAACTGATTTAGTTTTATCTCTATTACTTTTTGCTTAAAAGTTTAGTTGTTTGCAGAAAAGAATTTATAAAAAAATAAAGATATAAAAAGATCAGAAAATAAAAAAAAATAAAAATAAAAAAAAATAAAAAACAAAAATATATACATATTAATTAGTAGAGGCTCACAGTAGAGCTTATTTTACCTTTTATACATTCCATTTAAGCTTAATAGCTTATTGTGGAGTGTTTTCTGAGTCATTAGTCATTAAAATCAAAGAAGGTGAATCTGAGTTGATGTGGTGTTGTGGATAAGCTGGAACAATTATGGAAGGTTCCTGCCTATCAAAAGATAGGCAAGCATAGTGAATCGATCCTATTTTAGCTGGATCGAAAGTTTTTTGTAAGTTGTCGATCTTTTTGATTTCATATTTTACTGTTTCATTGAAGTTATTGAGATTTAGTTGTTAGCTTATGTTTAGTTAGTATCATTTAATTAGTAGATTGAATTTGTTTTGTGGATCTGAATTAGCATGATAATTTTTGAGTAACTGTTTCATTAGATTATTGCTTTCAAATTTGCTCTGACTGATTTGTGGATTTCTGATCTGAGTTGTGCACATCTGTCATAATAAAGAGTGTTTGGTTTATGTTGATTCTAGAGTTCAACTATGACTGGGATTTGATTCAACTGTGGTAGTGATTTCATTTGAGATTTGCTAGTTTTGAAGTCTGAGTTGGATTACTTGAGTAGAATTTGTGAAACTGATCATCCATTGTATTGTGTTTCTGATTCATTGGTTTGTATTGTTCAAGGCAGAATTGAGTTCTCAGTTATTTACTGAGTAGTTTTCTTATTTGTGGATCTGTATCAGATTTCTGTAGTGGATAATTGTTGATGTTCATAAGTGATTTGGATTCTATTAGTGTGCTTAATCAGTAAACCAATGCTTAATTGATTAGCCTTTATAGGATTGCTAGTATCCCACAAGCTGATAAGTGCATCTGCTCACAACTGTCCAAAATAGACTTTTAGAACTTAATTTCTAGATCAGCAACTGGTTGAATTGGCTTTTCAATTTTGATCATATTAGTAACTGGTAGTATAAACTTTTAGGATTTGAGTTTGGATTGCCAACTTGAGCTTGTTAAGTCGCTTAAATTTGTGTACCAGTTGCCCCATTCCATCTGTTATACCTATGCACCAGTCCACTGTTCCAAACTCATTTCACCTCAGCAGCCATATTTAGCTCATAAATAGTCCTTTTTAATCTGAGATTTGGACTTATTGTTGTTTGCTAGTTTTTCTTAGGTTTCATTTTTTTAGTTGTTAGCTTTTAGTCTTTTGGCTTATTAATTTCTTGGTCTTCTTATATTTGAGTTTTTGGTTAACTGCTTTTTACTTACATTTACTTCTATTGTGCTTATTATGTTCATTCCTGAGTATTTTCAAGCATTATTTTAGTTCTTTGTATCAACATTTTTAGTTTCATAAGGATTTAATCTTAAGTGCTTAATAATAAGCACTTGAGATAAGCAGTTTACATTGAATAAGCAGTTTCTTTTTTCAATTTTTCTTCAAAATTTTATTTTAAGTTCTTTTTATAATTTTAGAATTTCTAGAATTTTTCCAGATTTTTCCAACCAATTTTACTATTTTTTTTAATTTCTTTTGATTTAATTCAATTTTAAATCAATTTTTAATTACCAAAAATCAATAAAAATATAAAAAACGTTCTGAAAAATACAAAAATAATTTTATATTTTCTTTTATAATATTTTAGAATTTTTAGAATTAAATTTTCATTTTTCAAGTTAATTTTCTATTTTTCCTTATTTTTAATTCATTTTTAATTCCAAAAATACAAAATTAATTTTAGAAAATAAATAAAAACTCAAAAAAATATTTTTCTTTTTCTTAAAATTCTTTTTATTAGTTTTAAATTTTTAGAAAATATTTCCAAGTTCGTAGGGTCATTTTTCGTAATACGTTACGTTTTAATTTTTACGGTTGCATTTCCGTTTTTACGTTTTTCAATTCGGTGCATAGTTAGCTTGTAATCTTTGCATATTTCATACTTGTTTGTGATTACGTGAACTATTTGATTGCTGTTTTTCACTTTCTCACTTTACAATTCACGATTTCACGAATCGATATTCTCGGTTCCATTCGCCTTCGTTGGAAAACGACTCGGGTGATCCGTATTTTACGCGGATCACTTCGATACTATACTATAATTATAATAATTCGTTTTTACACGAATCAGCAGGCATATTTAAAGCAAACAGAAAAGTAATTAATTGGTAGGTAGAAAGAAAGGTGTACCTTGGAGAAGAAGAAGTGGAGAAGGATGACGTGGTTCGATTATTCATTATTGATTTTTTGAAGGTTTGAAATTTGATGAATGATGAATACTTGTAGTATGATAAAATTGAAACTGAAGAAGAAGAAGATAAACGAAAGTTTCGGAAAAGTGTGAATGTGCGGCCGGTGAGGGTTGTGAACATCAGTGTGTGTGTGTGTGTTTTACACACAGTGGTGGTGTTGAGGAACTTTGTAATGTTGGCAGTTGGTATCGGATGATTTGCAAAATACCAAAACTTTAAAAAGTCTGAAAAGTAATTTGGTCTTTTTTCCCAAGGATAGTCAAGTAATTTTATTTCTCATTACATCTTTTTTCTCTATTCCCCATAACTCCCTTCCATAAAAAATTTTTTTTGATGATGGAAGAAAGTAATAGTAGCAGTGGGTTGTTGTTCTCGGAATTAAAGGGATACTGCTTACGGCTATGTTTGGCGACAGGTAGCAGTAAGCAGTAGCAATAAGAAGTAAGCTGTAGCAGTAAGCAGTAGCAGTAAGCATTAGTTGCTTGTTTAAAAAACGTGTTTGGTAACGTAGCTGTAGTTGTAATTATAAAATGTAAAATTACGAAAAAGGGTATATACTTATGAATGAATGTTATTTTTTAAGGGTAAATTGGTAATATTAAAAGTAAAACGCTAGCGGTATATTGGAAAGCTTCTTTAAGAAGCATTAAGATTGCAAGCTTTTGAGGTGTTGCTAAACGCTAACAGCAGTGTTGCCAAACAAGCATTAAGATTGAAACGCTTGTCGCTTACCGCTCTTAAACGCTTCAAAAAAGGTGTTGCAAAACATGACCTACAACTCCTTCACTTACTTCAAAACCCCAACCTTAACAATCAAAATCATATTTTTAATAATCTTGTTGCTTTCATTCGCCAATCATCTCCTGACCATCTTCAACCTTTCTTCGAGTAAGTGTGTTTGTTTTTATAATATTACTTTGCATTATCAACCACAAGTAATAATAATAATTCTGTTGATTATTTTTCAGCTATACATTGTTTCCCTTGGTGCTTCTGTTAGAAGCCGCTGTCGAATGCAGAAATAACCCTCCTCCTCCTCCTCCTAAAATAAGCGATTCGGTCGCCGAAGGCGTGCTTTGTTGTTTGGAACACCTTCTGATCAAATGTCATGTTCCATCCCTCGACCAGGTACTATTTCAATCACACGTTTTTACTATTATACTATTGAAATGACAAATGTGCCTCTTTTAATTAATGGGGTTTTAAGATAATTAGTTTTAGAGAGCAAGGTTGGATCAAGTGGTTAACACCCTTGCAAGGCCGGAGGTCCTCTTCTACCTTTGGTAGAACCGGAAGCAGCCTCTCTATCTTAGGTAGGGGTAAGGCTGTCTACGTCTCAACCTCCCCCATAGACCGTGGAAGTTAAGATAATTAGTTTTGCAATCCAAAAAGGGCTAGCGGCGCAGCTTGTTGCTCGTGCCTTCCAACTCTATGTAAATCCAAATTAATTCATGAAATAATGTTGACTATATTAATGGGTTGAAAATATTCTATGCAGATGTTTGTACTATTGAAAAAACTGACTAATGCAGCATTGCTATCTCCATCCCAAGCATCAGAGGAGTTTCGTGAAGGTGTTATCAGGTGTTTTAAGGCGCTGCTTAACGCTTTATGTTTCTGCTCCAACCCGTCTTGTGAATGCAAGCAACTTAAATCTATACCTAGGCTTATAGACAACAGATATTCACAGTCATTCCCGGTACACGAGCTTGACCTTGAGGAGTGTTTACTTGCATTCCTTCGATCTCAGTCTGCTTCTGTTACTGTCGGACACTGGCTGTCGCTTCTGCTAAAAGTATGTCTTCGTTTAAAGTAATGATTTTTACTTGCTATGTGTCGATATTTTATTAAGAAAGAACCTTTATTATGGATTGTTTTGCTTAGGTTGCTGATGTTGAGGCGGCACAGGGACATATAGGCAGTTCTAAGATTCGTGTGGAGGCATTCATGACTCTTCGTGTGCTTGTTGCAAAGGTAACTTAAAATTAGGCAGAAGAGTGTATAGCTGTTAAAATAGGTGTACTTACATTGTATATGTTGTTGCAGGTTGGTACGGCAGATCAACTAGCATTCTTTTTACCTGGTGTCGTTAGTCAGATTGGAAAAGTTTTGCACGTGTCGAAAACATTGATTAGTGGGGCTGCTGGAAGTATGGAAGCTATGGATCAAGCACTTAGAGCTTTAACCGAGTTTCTCATTATAGTTCTTCAGGATGAGGCTAATAAATCCAGTCTCGACGACACTGATATTGATTTGAATACGGACAAGTCCCCGCTCTCATTTCTAGAGGAGCTACGCCACTTGAAAATGGAAGATCATGGTCAACTTGTAGAGAAAAAGTCAATCCAAGAGTATTCACAATCTGATGATAAAAAGTCTTTGCATGTGGAACGTACAAAAGATTGGATTACGACAGCTTCTTCTCATGTAAACAAACTTCTGTCGGCAATTTTTCCACATGTAAGTCCGCTTGATTCAATTATTTGGCTATTACCATATTCGTTTTTCTGCTTAATGTGTTTATTTTATTTTAATTTTTAGCTTTGTGTTCATCCAGCCAAGAGGGTGAGACAGGGGACCATGGCTGCTATACAAGGACTCTTGACCACATGCAATCGCACACTGAAGGAAAGCAGACTAATGCTTCTGGTAAGGTGAAATTATCCTTAATTGAATTATTTAGATTTGTAGTTCGCAAAAAGATTTGTAACTTTGTAATTGATCTGTCTTGTCAGGAATGTTTATGTGCTTTAGTTTGTGATGATGATGAAGAGGTGTCGGAAGCCGCTCAGATGTTTCTTGAAAGTTTATTCTCATCAAGTGGGAGGCATCACCTACAACGTGATTTTGCTGATATATTTAACCGGTACTTGTTCTGCGTTCTATATGGGGGTATTTGGATGTTATGATCAAGTTGTAGGACATTACGTGTTAAATTTTGTATCTTAGAATTTTGAATGACGTGACAGGTTCTTTGAAAAGCTCCCGGAAGTGGTAGTTGGAGGGGAACAGTCACTTGCACATTCTCAAAAGTTACTTGTGTTAATTTACTACTCAGGTCCCCAACTTGTTAAAGATCGTCTCCTTCATTCTCCTGTATGTTTACCTCTATGTCTCTCCAGTTCTTATTATCTCACCTTTAACTTGACTAATGAGTTTTACTTGATATAGGTGACAGCTGCTCGATTCTTTGACACGCTTACCCTTTGTTTGAGCCACAATTCGGTATTTTCTGGTTCATTGGACAAGCTGCTTTTAGAGCGACCATCCTCAATTGGATACTTGCATTCTATAACTGAGATGAAAGCTACAACTATTTTTGAAAATGAAAAGATGGCTAGTGTCGAGCTAATGCGTATGAAGATCCAAATTCTTATAAGATTCAAAATGAATACGATCTTCCACGTATGCCACCTTGGTTTTCTTCTTCTGGCAATCAGAAACTTTACCAGTCACTGGCAGGGATCCTCAGACTTGTTAGCTTATCTCTCGTTGCAGGTTATCCTACCACTTTGAATTCAGATTTCTTTGCTTGTATTTCTCTATTATGTGCTTAAAAAAGTATGAACCATAGCAGGTTCTCGAAGTGAGGGGAATTTATCAGTTATCAAAGATATTCCACTTAGCTACTTGCGTAAATTAATTAGTGATGTCCGAAACAAGGAGTACATGAATGAGAGCTGGCAGTCTTGGTATAAGAGGACTAATTCAGGGAAGCTTGTAAGACAAGCTAGTACTGCTGCATGCATCTTGAACGAGATGGTATTTGGTTTATCAGATCAAGCTGTTGATAACATGAAAAGTATGTTTCGTAATAACGTATCTGGTTGGGATGTTTCCTCAAAGAGGGATCTACGGAGTCAGTTAATTGATAGCATCGGTAGTATATTGCATGAGTATTTATCCCCCGGAATCTGGAATCTACCATTAGAACAATCCAATGTTGTAGCAGGAGACATTAATGTCCATTTTTTTCATGATAATGTAATGCTGCATCAGGTAACAATATTCAGTTATCTAATCTTCACTGGACTAATTCCTGTTATATGTATTCATTCTATTGCTTGAAACAGGTACTGGTTGATGGGATTGGGATCTTTAATCTTTCCCTTAAGAGTGATTTTGTGTCAAGCGGGTTTCTTCATTCGTCTCTTTATGTGCTATTGGAGAATCTTATTTGCTCAAACTTCCAAATTAAACGCGCATCAGATGCTGTCTTACATGTTCTTTCAGCTACATCGAATAATCCAACGGTGAATTAGCAGTCTCAGTTTAAAGAAATATAGCGTTAGCATTTTTGACTATTTCTTACAAACCGCTAACACACTTTACAGGTTGGCCACTTAGTTTTGGCAAATTCAGACTATGTAGTTGATTCGATATGTCGGCAGCTGCGTCATTTGGATCTTAATCCTCATGTTCCAAGTGTTCTTGCAGTTATTCTGTCCTACATTGGTGTGGCCCACAAAATATTACCATTGATGGAAGAGCCTGTATGTTTTACTACTCTCTGTATTATGTTTCTTGTTTTAAACTAAGCATCTAGATTTAACATGAGATATTTGCACAGATGCGCTCTATCTCACAGGAACTTGAGATTCTTGGTCGGCATCAACACCCTAAGCTGACCATTTCCTTTTTGAAGGTAAATGTTTAGGAGTATTTGATTTCGTGTAATGTTTAAGGTTTGATAAACAAGTCATCCCTTCACAATTATCATCTTCTTAAATACCCAATCATTTATAGTTGCATTTTAAATTCCATCTAAAGTTTGGTCGTCAAATGACCTTGTTATCTATATTTTATGTTGAAGTTGTTGTGACTTAATTTTTCTTAGGCAGTGGCAGAAATTGCTAAGGCTTCAAAACTTGAGGCTTGTTCACTCCCCTCTCAAGCAGAGGCTTACCATAAACACGTGACGTCTGAATTGTCTAACTTGGAAAGGAAAACAATGAACAGAGTTGACGATGGTGATCACTCGAGTCTTGAGGAAGATGCTGATAAGTATAAGGAGCAATTGGAAGTTGTCTTTTTTAAACTGAAGGAATCTAAGAACTACAGACAAACGGTTGGATCTATATCTATTTCTTGTATCACGGCAGCTACTCCTCTACTTAGTTCCTTGAAGCAAACAGCATGCTTGATAGCCTTGGATATAGTTGAGGTAGTAATACAATTTGTTTTTCAAGCATTTATGACTGTTTTATGTGTGTATATTGAGATTTATCTTCTTGATAAATGTATATATGTTTTCAGGATGGAATGGTAGCACTTGCGGAAGTGGAAGAATCCTATAAACAGGAGACAAGAACCAGGGAGGTCCTTATAGAAGCTTTACAATCATATTCACTTCATGATCTTGCAGATACTCTTGATGCCGAAAATGATGGAACTGATGAAAACCGGTTACTCCCGGCCATGAATAAAATTTGGCCCTTCTTGATTGCTTGTGTCCGAAATGGTAAACCACTGGTAAGAGCACGTTGTAAAATAACTTGTTATTGGAATTTAGAGGTAGCAATATGGGCAGGTTGGGTGGCTTGGGTAACGGGTCAAAATGGGGGTTCTGTTCAAAATCGGGTCATATCACGGTATGGGTCGAAGCAGGTTGACCCAAAGCACCTTTTTATTCAAATTTATTGTTTTTTACAGATAAATAATGTGTCAAATATGATTACAAACTGTATATTAGTTCAACGATAGTCTGATCTATTGTTGGATAACAATGAGTATGTTTTATGCATTTAAGTACACCGTGGCTCATTTTGACCCGTTTGACCCATTTTCTTTTTCAAACTTTGTTTTTACGCGTTAGAGATAAATTGTAGCCCTAATTGACCCATTTATTAGAAATGAAGTTGCATAATGATAAGTAATAATACAGGTGACCAGGCGATGTGCTTCCGTTATTAATAGATCAGTGCAAATATGTGGAGGTGACTTTTTCTCTCGTCGTTTCCACACGGACGGGTCCCACTTGTGGAAACTTGTAGGCGTTTCTCCGTTTCAGAAAAGCCCATGAATTTTAAAGAAAGAAGAGTCTTGCAGCTTCCATACAGAAGCGGTTCAACGGCTTCAGAGGATGAGCCAACGGCTGAGATTTCAGATTTGAAGGTCCAGGTGGCGGTGCTGGAGATGATAGCTGAGATATCAGGGAACAAAAAGAGTGCTTCGGCTTTTGAAAGTGTTGTCAAGAAGGTGAGCGGGATTGTTGCGGGGATAGCGTGCAGTGGTGTGGGTGGACTTAGAGGACTTGCATCCATTGATCCTGATCTTATTTGGCGCCTTTGAGGCTAAATGTGGAGCTATTAGATTACTATATTTTTGTTTGAGATATATCAGTTACAGTATCTCATGATTCATTTGTTTCAAAACAGATAAGGAACCTACTACGCATAGCGATATTCAATATCAGTTATATCAGAGGCCTTTTTCCAGATAAATTGTCATCAACAGAGATGAAAATCAAAAAGCTAATGCCTATGGATGCCGAGTCTAGGCGACTAATTGACTGGATGGAGAAAGGTATAACACTTTCGATATTCTTATGTGCTTTTCAGCCTTAGTTTTTTTCTATTTGTTTTATGCTTCTGTTTGGTGATAAGCGATTTCTTGTTTTTGCAGGTGTATATGATGCTTTGCAGAAGAAATATCTTAAGACACTAATGTTCTGCGTTTGTGAGACAGTAGACGGGGCAATGATTGAAGAATATGCCTGTAAGATAGTGTTGTAATATAAATGAAATGACAGGGATTTCGGTTACTATTTTAGTTTCCTGATTGACAGGAATTCATTGCCAGTTCTGTAAATTCATAAGTATGATTTGCTTAAATGCTTTACTTATATACACATTGGCGTGCAGTTTCTTTCAGTTACTCAAACTCTGACAGTCAAGAGGTTTCTATGAATTTCAATCGAATTGGAAGCAAGAAGCAAGGGGAATTCAAGTTCGCCACAACAGAGATAACACCAACTCAAATGAAGTACTACTATTTTCATATGAATTGCTTTACCTCTGTCTATGTTTCTAGGCCTATTAATTATTTCCTAAATCTAAACATAAATTTCGGATATTGTGATCTGATGTTATCAATACAACATTATATCTCAGGAGTTCTGCGTGTAAGATGGTTCGTACACTGATTCAACTGATGAGAACTCTAGATAAGATGCCAGAAGAGGTAAAGACACTTTTTGATGTAGTGACATGTGCAGAGTATTACTATCTTATGATTGAAATCTTTATATGGATACTCGTCTCAATGTGGCTTATTTTGTTTTTGTTTCAGCGCACCATCTTGATGAAACTTCTCTATTATGATGATGTCACGGTATGATCTTGTATCCTTGTTAGAATTCTTATTGATGAAACTTCTCTTATTGAAACTTCTCTATTATATCAGTCTATCACAACAAGAACAATGAAACCAGATATTCAGATACTTCTGTAGATATGTATCGTATGACAGGATTGTAAATTTCCATATAACATTGTTTCCTTGATATGATCAAAATATAAGTAATGTAAAATATTTGCTTCTATCTTGCAGCCTGCTGATTACGAGCCACCATTCTTCAGAGAGTGCACAGAGGAAGAAACCCATAACACATGGACCAGAAATCCTTTGAAAATGGAGGTTTGAACTACAACCACTATTTTGCTCATTATCTATTGATAACTAATCTGTCAAATTAGATACAGAAACTATGTCGTCACAATGGTAATATAAACTACAAGCACTATTTTGTTCATTATCTATTGATAACTAATCTGTCAAATTCACAGTAAGTTGTTACACAAGATTTTTTTGAACCACGGCTATAAGTGCACAGTTGCTATAAAGGCTTTTTGGAAATAGGAGAATATAAATCCACAGACAGCAGCCTAAAAGTGCTTAAACTCATACCTTTGCAAATAGGAGAACAAGATGAAGGGTGGATTTTTTAACTTGATAGAATTCTTATTGTGCTTTTGTTTCTACAGATGCAAATCTTCGTTAAGACCCTCACTGGTAAGACCATCACTCTCGAGGTCGAGACCTCGGACACAATCGACAACGTGAAGGCAAAGATTCAAGACAAGGAGGGGATCCCTTCAGACCAACAAAGGTTGATCTTTGCTGGAAAGCAGCTTGAAGATGGCGGAACTTTGGCAGATTACAACATCCAAAAGGAGTTCACTCTCCATCTTGTTTTGAGGCTCAGGGGAGGCATGCAAATCTTTGTGAAAACCCTTACTGGCAAGACCATTACTTTGGACGTCGAGAGTTCTGATTCTATCGACAATGTGAAAGCCAAAATTCTTGATAAGGAAGGTATCCCACCAGACCAGCAGAGGCTCGTCTTTGCAGGGAAACAGCTTGAGGATGGTCGTACTCTAGCAGACTACAACATCCAGAAAGAATCCACGCTCACCATCGTCCTATATATTATTGGTGGAACTGGTGATTCTTTCTATGTTAAAGCAGCAAAGGATGCAGCAGTCTCAGGGTTTTACAGAGAATCACTTTCCCTGTTAGACCAGGCTGGAGAACGAGAAAAAAGTTCTCATGAGGCACGGTGCTTGAAAAGGACCCTCGAAATTGTGATGCTCCGGAAATTGCCTTTTCTGGATGCAAGAGATCATTACGAAGTATTGGGCATACAGAAGAAAGCGGATGCATCTGAAATAATGTGTGCTTATAGAGACACCAGGAACTTGGTGCATCCTGGAAGTTGCGGGATTAGGATTGCTGAATCTCGAGAAATCTTGAGTATAGTTGACACAGCGCAGGCTGTATTGCTTAATACTGAAAAAAGGTTTGATTATGATAGGCAGTCAAGCGCCGCTCAGGTATCAGTTTTTCCTCCTAACGAAGAACCTCTGTCCCCCAACATTCTGGCCCATTAGACATGAAACCCCGTATATCTCACCTGAGAACTCCTCAACCCAAATCTTATCATTCGCCCCACTCTTTAAAGCCACCTTACACAGCGCCAGCAGCAATTCGTGCACGTGAACCGTCAAGTCCAGATGAGATAGAAAAGAAACATCCTAGGAAAATTTACTTCGATAAATCAGGGCCAAGAGGAGGAATGAAAATATTTGTTATGAATCAAGTAGGAAGTACTTTTTCGTTGGAAGTTGAAACCTCTGACACTATTGAGGAAATCAAAGCAAAAATCCATGATAAGAATGGTGTCCCACAAGATCATCAGGTCTTGTTTTATGATGGGCAAGAACTGAAAGAGGGTAGGACGTTAGCATATTACAATATTCAGGAGGAATCTACACTCCGTCTTAGGCTCAAGTTGAGTAGCGGGATGTGTATCTTTGTCAAGACTCCCTTTGAAAAAACACTCACTTTGGAAGTCGAAAGCTCTGAAACCATTGAAAATGTCAAAGCAATGATCCAAGATAAAGTGGGTACACCACCAGATCAGCAGATGTTGACCTTCTCAGAAGAACAACTGAAAGATGGTCACACTTTAGCAGATTACAAAGTTAAGAAGGATTCAATACTGCATCTTAAGCACTGGCTGAGCGATTCCATCAGGATCATTGTGAAGACACAAGATGAAAAAACAATCACATTGAATGTTGAAAGATCATATACCGTTGACAAAGTCAAATGGATGATCTATGCTTTGAAGGGTATCCCGTCATGCCAGCAGACGTTGCTTTTTCATGGGGAACTGAGAGATGGCCGCACTTTGGCAGAATACAGTATTAAGAAGAATTCAACACTGCATCTTAAGCACTCGCTGAGCGATTCCAAGAGGAGGGTATCCCGCCAGACCAGAAGAGGTTGATCCTTGCAGACTACAATATCCAGAAGGAGTCAAGTCTCCACCTTGTCCTTCGTCTTCGTGGTTGATTACTCTAACTATTTCTTGGGCACTGCTGTATAAAAGTGTTTCTTGGCAATGCTGGTTCTTGTTTGGTTTAAAGTACTCTTTTGGTGAATTGTTCATTTTTTTTGTGTGTTTTTCTTGGCATGCCATGAAATTGACCAGCACCTTCAGGTGGGGTCCAATTGTAAACTTCACAAGGCAAAAAGAGCACAGATGTACCACCAATGTCCTCAAGAAAAGGTTCATTTGAGCTATACGTCTTTGCATCAAATGAAGCATGAGACTTTACAACCGAAGCTATAGAAAGTTGATCTCCAAGCATTCTTGAAGCTTTCATATATTTTGTGCTATAAACTTTCAACACTTCCTCCAAGAAAACCTTCGCTCTGTAATCAATCATAAATGCCGCAATTATCTAATTTTGAAAAATATTGTTGGTCCAAGTCAAACATCGTAGTAAACATATAACAAGATGACATACCTTGAAATGCCATCAGGGGTACCCCTGACTGCTATGAACCCTGAATTCAAAGGCTGCTGTTTGTTATTTCAAAAAGTGAGAGCCATATGAAAGTTTTCGTATTTGCTAAATATATGACCCACGTCACCAACTACTGCTATGTCGGAGTCAGTGAAGATGTAATGACTAATTTTTTGTCCCGGTTTTCGTGATTCTACAAGCTTTTCTCCTAAAAAATCCTGAAAGAATTGGAAAAAACGGTTGCTGAAGTAAAACAAGATAGCATTACAAGAATTCCTCTAAACAACAAAGTAGAAGGATGCAAAAAGAGTGGGCTGGGTACACGTCAAAACAGGGAGAGCTGGATTGACAAGAAACACTTCTTTTTTCTTTTAAAAAAATATAATTAAAACTGTATGCGCAATATGATGACAAAAGTTCTGTAAAAATCCAACTTTTTGAATAATTTCGTTCAGGGGTTTTATGCATTATAAATATATTTCAGTAACTTCCAACCCATTTCCTTTTAAGCTGATATTTTGATATAATTTGCGAGTTTGACCTGTTAAAAACAAACACATACCCCAAACTGAAGCATACAACAAAGTATCATTAGGTAATATGATAAAGACAAGAAAAGTGAAAAGTAAATATCCATGGCGTGTGGATATGTTGGTCTTTTAAGAAAGTGGTTGGTTTGAATTTAAAAGAGGGACCGGGTATGGATCAATGCACTGCGCTCTTACAATGTAAGACCTGATTCTTTGAAGCATCAACTTGTCGCGTGAATAATCACCTTGAATGGGATACACTGTCACCCTATTTCTCGTCAATGGAAGCCCAGATGCCGGATCAGTGAGGATGATCGTCCTGCTTTCAGGCATCATCAACTGCAAAATATCTAACTTTCAGTAACACAAAATTTTGTCATATTACCTAACCGCCCATTTTGCCACAACATGGACTGTATTTGAGATGTACCTGTATAAAACTAATGAATGTATTCAAGATGGCCATTGACCGCTCCACCTTGTCGTATGAAACCTTCCCCACGACAGTTGTCTCACTTGCTCTGGCATCAACACTAGACTTATAAACCGTAAAAACAGTTACAAAAGCAATGCCATCACCACCATTGGAAATGTCGGAGGATGCTGATATGTGAGTCTTGTTAAGAGCCTTCATGCCTGGAACATATGGTATTATGTTTTAGTCAAGTGACATTTAAATAATCAACAAAGGGGATCTAATATACAGTTCATTTATTTTATAATTGATAAGTATATATATCCTACTACACTATATATCATTTGAGCCTTGGATCAAAATGTTATCTGGATGTGTAAAATTATTAAAATGACCTTGGTGACAAAGTAAAGGAATTACCTTTGCATTGCAAACGATTTGGCAATCCTTCACCGGCAGCGGGTGCAAAAATAAGATGATCAAATTTCTTGTTTTTCTTTTGATGCGGATCTTTAATTTTTGGGTTCTGATGCAACTCCAAAACTGAGATAGCAAAAGCAGTTGTGTTTACTGTATCCAAAGAATTAAGAGGGTAATTTAACTATGAAAAGAAAAATACCTGAGAGGAAATGTGTTAAAAGGAAAACAACTGTCACAAATAAAATAAACTTTCGCCATCCAAAACACACTCTCATCCCTGAAAATCCTTGTCTCAAAAGGAACACCATACACCAAATCGGCAAAAATGAACAGTCCAAATTCTGTCTGTTATGATTTGTCTGCAGAATACATCATATATCTTATGCACTTCGACCTTGTTACAAAATAAGCTTAGGGATATCCACGTAACTCACAATTGACTTTTCAAGGATTTCAACGAAGTATGGAATATTTTATTTCATTAAGAAGCAATTTGTTACAACTTTTCCAACTCATATCAAGTTAACACAATATAATATTATAAAATGTTTAACAGATAAGGACTTTGAGTTTTGACACATACTCAAGATTTTATATCTGTCCAATTTGTCAATAGGGTTGATCACGGTCCAAAAACCGAACCGGACCGATAACCAAGCTGGAACAAAACACTGGACCGGGGTGTTCGGTTCAGTCCACAGTCCACTGTGCTCAGCCTTATTTGACAAAATAGCAATGATATCTAACAAAATAATAAATCCAAAGTGAACGTAAAACACCAATATGGCCTGAATGACTTAAGCTAATGAAATAAAAAGAAAGAATGCATAAAATTCAAAGAAAAATAAGCAGTTATCAAGTTGGCATTTATATAAGCAACGTACTATACCACGTCCTCGGATACAAATCTCAGTAAACCGTAAACTGACGATATGTTTTGGCACTAAGAAAGGAACTCAAAGTTCACTTACTTAAGTTGTGATTTCAAAGCACACAGATCATGTAGTTCTTCTGGCATTCAATAGTAAACCAGTGGTTTTCAATAAGATAACATAGCACAACCAAACGGTTAAAAGAACATATAACGGGAAAGTGACAAGCAAGGTCTCTAAGCTCAAACCTAAATCTAGAAGAAGACTAAATCAGTAAATCTCCGAGATCAAAACAAGATTCTTTCTATACGCGTCAACATAATTGCAACTTCATACATCTGATCATATACTATGTATGGCAGGCTGATGTACTCGGATAATGTTCGATGCAGGCAAACCAATCAATCATATTTCTAAACATCAAAAAAGCTAAATCCTTGTTTACTAATTCTTCATTCCCTACATTAAATTCCAACTTCATATTTCGATGTCGAAAAGGAACAAAACTAAATCAACAACAATCTAATACTACAAATAATTGTTGCTCCATCAAAGCCAATCTACCAAGATTCAAACTTTAAGGTTAATTCATTTAACTAATGGTGCAAAAACATATACCCAGATGTCAAAATTCAAAAATTTATTAATGGAATTAATAAAAACTTACATTTTAACAAATTTTCAGGTACAACTTGTCGCGTGAATAATCACCTTGAATGGGATACACTGTCACCCTAATTCTCATCAATGGAAGCCCAGATGCTGGATCAGTGAGGATGATCGTTTTGCTTTCAGGCATCATCAACTGCAAAATATCTAACTTTCAGTAACACAAAATTTTGTCATATTACCTAACCGCCCATTTTGCCACAACATGGAATGTATTTGAGATGTACCTGTATAAAACTAATGAATGTATTCAAGATGGCCATTGATCGCTCCACCTTGTTGTATGAAACCTTCCCCACGACAGTTGTCTCACTTGCTCTGGCATCAACACTAGACTTATAAACCGTAAAAACAGTTACAAAAGCAATGCCATCACCACCATTGGAAATGTCGGAGGATGCTGATATGTGGGTCTTGTTAAGAGCCTTCATGCCTGGAACATATGGTATTATGTTTTAGTCAAGTGACATTTAAATAAACAACAAAGGGGATCTAATATACAGTTCATTTATTTTATAATTGATAAGTATATATCCTGCTCCACTATATATCACTTGAGCCTTGGATCAAAATGTTATCTGGATGTGTAAAATTACTAAAATGACCTTGATGACAAAGTAAAGGAATTACCTTTGCATTGCAAACGATTTGGCAACCCTTCACCGGCAGCGGGTACAAAAATAAGATGATCAAATTTCTCGTTTTTCTTTTGATGCGGATCTTTAATTTTTGGGTTCTGATGCAACTCCAAAACTGAGATAGCAAAAGCAATTGTGTTTATTGTATCCAAAGAATTAAGAGGGTAACTTAGCAATGAAAAGAAAAATACCTGAGAGGAAATGTGTTAATAGGAAAACAACTGTCACAAATAAAATAAACTTTCGCCATCCAAAACACACTCTCATCCCTGAAAATCCTTGTCTCGAAAGGAACACCATATACCAAATTGGCGAAAATGAACAGTCCAAATTCTGTCTGTTATGATTTGTCTGCAGAATACAGAGCAAATACATCATATATCTTATGCACTTCGACCTTGTTATAAAATAAGCATAGGGATATCGACGTAACTTAAAATTGACTTTTCAAGGATTTCAACGAAGTATGGAATATTTCATTTCATTAAGAAGCAATTTGTTACAACTTTTCCAACTCATATCAAGTTAACACAATATAAACATGTTTAACAGATAAGGACTTTCAGTTTTGGCACATACTCGAGATTTTATATATGTCTGCAATTTGTCAATAGGGTTGATCACAGTCCAAAAACCGAACCGGACCGATAACTGAGCTGGAACAAAACACTGGACCGGGGTGTTCGGTTCAGTCCACAGTCCACTGTGCTCAGCCCTATTTGACAAAATAGCAACGAAATCTAACAAGATAATAAATCCAAAGTAAAACACCAACACGGCCTGAATGACTTAAGCTAATGAAATAAAAAGAAAGAATGCATAAAATTCGAAGAAAAATAAGCAGTTATCAAGTTGGCATCTATATAAGCAATGTACTATACCACGTCCTCGGATACCAATCTCAGTAAACCGTAAACTGACGATTTGTTTTGGCACAAAGAGAGGAACTCAAAGTTTTCACTTTCTTAAGTTGTGATTTCAAAGCACACAGATCATGTAGTTCTTCTGGCATTCAATAATAAGATAACATAGCACAACCAAACTGTTAAAGAACGTATAACGGGAAAGTGACAAGCAAGGTCTCTAAGCTCGCACCTAAATCTAGAAGAAGACTAAATCAGTAAATCTCCAAGATCAAAACAAGATTCTTTCTAACCTAGAGGTATGTGAGTTGCCCACCAACCTAGAGGTTGTGGGTTCAAGCCTCGCTGGAGGCATTTGTGAGATAGGTGGTATAGGTGCCAAAAAAATTGGCGTTCTAAAAAAAAGATTCTTTCTAAACGCGTCAACATAATTGCAACTTCATACATTTTACATCACTCGATTGGTTTGAAGTTTAATGTGAATAGCAATTTACCCTCAAAAACTCCAAATTCATAAGGAACAAAACTAAATTAACAGTCTAACACTACAAATCTTTGTTGTTCCATCAAAACTAATCTACCAAAAACAAAAGTACAAAATATCCACCAAGATTCAAACTTTAAGGTTAATTCATTTAACTAATGGTGCAATAACATATACCCAGATGTCAAAATTCAAAATTTAATAAAAACTTACATTTTAACAAATTTTCAGGAACAATGTGCTCATGAAGATCTAGCCAATTGTGTGTGACTTGAAGATTTGTGCTCAGTTCTCGAGTTGATTCATTAAAGAAAAGGGAAGGAAAAGGAAAAGGTTTACTCCCACATTGTGTTCTCGAGTTATTTCATTAAAGAAAATGGAAGTAAACTGGAAGTAAAGTTAGTGTTATTTGGATGAATTTGTTTTACTTCCATTTCCGCCCAAATATGGGAGGAAAGTGTTTACTTCCATTTCCTTCCCTTTTCTTTAATGAAATAACTCGAGAACACAGTGTTGGGGATTGATTTTTTTGAGGTTGATTTTGTGAATTAATCACTGATTTGAGCCTAAAAGAGATGAATTTGATGTTTATATTAGTATTTGAATCAATGTTTAGAACCCGGGTCGACCCGGTCGGTTGAACCGGAAACCGGGTCGAACCGGTTTTACGTTTTCATTTTTGTTGGTGACGATATTGACCGTAGTTTAGTGATGTTGATTTTTGAATTATTTATGATATTGTTAGATTTATCGTGTGATGGACTTTTTTTTTTTTTTTTGATAATAAGTTTACGAATTTTTTAGGTGTTTGGTAAGTTAAATTATTACAATCTTATTTTTGTAGAAAACCGGTTTGATTCGGTGGTTGAATCGGTGAGTCGGCGGCCCGGACGGGTCATTAGGAAAACCGGTTTTAAAACATTGATTTGATGCTTTGGGTTTCTGCTTTCTTCACTTGAGATGCATGTGGTAATAATCTACATATTTGTCATTCTAGTTTGAAAGTCACAAAGTTCAGTTCGTAGTCAGTTGTCATGTTGCCCGCCGCGTTGCAACGGATCTTTTGTATATTGGTTCCATATATTAAAGTTGAATAACAAAAATAACACAGGTTTGCTTTTGGTCATATGAATTTGACTTGATATATGTAATAAGCATCGACCCAACATATATTGTAAATCTCGACCCAATACATTTAAATTTGATACTATAATAAAAACCATTAACAAAATAGTGAATGCTGAAATTTGAAGACACGTGTTTTGGCATTCGACTTTATTCAAAATTAAAGTCGGCACAGTTATGTAAAATATTAAAATTGATTCAGTTGTAACCTCTCGGTCTGCCTAAATTTTCCAACACTGGGCTACAATTGGCTCCCGCAATTTTTAAAATATTAAATGTGGCCGGTACGGGAGAATTAGTATATATAGAGAATATAAACAACTTCATTCAAATTTTTTCTTTTTCAAGTAACATATTTTCGGCCGTCACTTCACTGTTATTTGCACCTAGATGAAATTGAATTTGAGACATCTCAAATTTTAGTTAAAAAGCGTTTGATTCTCGTATCCTATTTACTAGGTATGCTTACACCAACAACGAATTTGTTATAATATTTTTGAGTAATCGAGTGTACACCGTCAATCTATGACGAGCTGCATCATTCAGGGGAGCATCAAGCATGGATGCAAATGCTACTTCATAAGGGGGTCATGGATACCATGTGGCTTTATTTCTTCCCATTTGCTTGTCCAGAACTTGCACGATTGTTGCATTTCATGTAACACAAGCATAAGGATCAAAAGCACAAAAGGTGATCACTGGGAGCCTTGGATCAAGTGTGAAGGGCAATCCTTAGATTGATTCGTCAAAAGTCAAAAAGTTTGACTTTTGGGGTTTGCCAGAATCGGCTGAGAGCAGTTTTAGGGAAATGAGAGAGCTAGGGAATCTGTTTTGGTGTTTTGTTTGACAATGAAGCTATAATCCAATTTACCGGATTAGTATCAATCCATAGAAATAACGTTGAATAGATAAGCAAGTATACATGCGAGAAATTACAATGCTACTTTTTGACGTCTAAATCCCATTTTTACAACTAAAGTCGGTACGGTGTATATAGAACATTGAAACATAATGTCATTGTTTTATGAACATCTGGATCCAAGAAAAATGATAAATGAACACAAACGACTGAAAATTTTAGTTTTTCAATTTTCATCACTTCCTCTATAGCTAGTCTAGTCTGAACCAAAACCATATATGAAGTTTTAAACCCAGGTGAAGGAGAATGTCGAGGGGGTTTAGGAGAAAGGTATAAGCTTCCTATCAGGCCACGATTCTATCTTCTCGAAATATTCAACAGGGACAACACCATCAAAACCTTCTGTTAGGATCACCTTATTGTCTGAAATGTAAAGCTTCATCCCACCTGAAATACACATATGCAAGAAACCTTGTTAAACATAACTCATAGTCAAGTACGCTGAAATGATGAAAATGGATATAAACATAAAAGAAAATTTAATGAATGAGACATGGTGGCAAAATCATAGATAATATTTAGCCTAATTTCAAAATCGCCAAATGAGTACCTTCAAGTGCTTTTTTCATATCAAGAAAGATCAAGACGTTGACATTCCTCCTCATACCTACAACAATGTAAAAGTATCATAATTCTTGTCCGCAACATTGTTTGTGCATTGTGTGTAAATATGGACAATCCTTATGCTGTAACTTAAAAGTTTAAAATGAGGATGGCTTATGTGTTACAAAATATTACAGGAATAGAGAAATTACCACTGATTACTTCACCATCAGTTGGTAACCCGCAAGAGAAATGGACATGTAACCTTTGCATGCGTTTAAGACCACTCTCCAAGATTGATTCTAAATTCTTTCTGTAAGTCCCATGTACACAAACTGGACATTAAAAACGTAGACAAGATCAATATTAAAGATGAACAAACAGGTTAAAAGGTAAACTATAAAATGTATGCCGAGTAGGATGTCGTTACCAGGAAATTCTTCAGCTGAAAGGATGGGTTTGAGCAGACTTTCTGTCTCAACCAACTGCCAACCAAACAGGATAAATCTAATGAACATTATGGAGAGAAATGGAACCAAATTATCTTCATCTTTGAGTTCAGTTAAAGAGACAAATTTTTAGTTTTGAGGTGTGAAACACAAAATATATTCTTAACTCGGAGGCCACGTGAAATGGAAAAAACTTGGATTCAGTAAGTAATCTTAGGGGGTGTTTTGCTTGTACAACGGAGTTACTAAAGGTTCGTATATGGCAACAGGTTTGTAAACTCATCAGTCACTACAAATGGCGGGTTTAGAAAAGCCCTGCATTTGTGGGTTCCATACCCATTTTCAAATATCACACCCACAAACCAAAACAACTATAATTGGAATGAAAGTCATTCCCTCATTCCCATACCCTCATACTAAACACCCAATTAAGGTTGAGCCAATATACAAGAATAAAATTACTTGTACGATGTACCAGTCCAATCCCACTAGATTACTCTTAAGCCAACCAAATTTGTGGTTGTAGCATTACAGAAAACACATTACCTTTACTGTATGACCTTGGTTTGCACGAATCAAAAGTTCCCCATTCTCTTCAAGCAAGCCAAAACGCTGTTTATTGTCCCTTCGGACAGCCTAAAATTAAACCAAAATAAATGAAAACCAACAAAAAGGTAGAACTAAAAAAACTTTTAGTATAATTTAGCAGAACACACCACTAACTAAAATATATAAAACTGGCAATGCGTTGTGAGGCACCAACCAAATCAATCAGCTTGATTATATTTTCTTAATAACTTACTGTTTTGAACCAAACACTTCTGCTGAATAAAAATTAGCTAATAGGATGTTTGAGAGGTTGGCTGGCCCTCCAATGATGCCTAATATAATTCATTTAAACATTTATTATATCATATGCAGCATCCCCAATCTACTAACCCCTAATCAATTCCCAGCTATAAAGCCTCCTTATATGATAAACTAACAATAATCCACAAACTTAATATACATCTGTAATACTAAAACTAATCCTAGGCCTAGCAGATAAGCTTGGATACAGCTATATTATATGTTGGTACTACATGCTGAAAGAAAGAAACTATGAACGCAGAGGTGCAGCAAACCTCCTTAATATCCTCAACTGTGTGGGAACTTATAGGAACATTTGCAAATGTTTTGAGGTTGAGTCTCAGTAGATCTTGAACCTTCACATACCCATCATTCCTCATGTTTAGGTTCAGTTCAGAAGCCATATGCCTTAAAATACGGGTCCTGAAAATTTAACCAAAACTGACAGGATTGAGGCTACCATTTTGACAGAGAATCTTTCTTTGTGCTATCATATGCAAACCAACCACCAAATTTCACATATTCAACAACAGAACCATCTAGTTAAGCCACAAAAAGATTTAAAATAACCATTCATTCTGATTTTGTATTAAATAAATCCCCAATTAATTGTCATTGTCAAAGTAAAGAGACCAATTTGATCGGAAAGGCTGACGAGTACTAAATTGAAATCGAAACAAGATGCATCATACTTACAGGAGCCTTCCAAGAGCATCAATTCTATCTTGTCCACCACCACCACCACCACCACCTCGCCCTCTCGATCTTCCATGGCTTTCTTTCATATTTGAACCTCTTCCTATACCACTGCCAAAAAAATCCACTTATAACAATGAATTAATCTACCACAGAACTGAGCTTCCCAAATTTACAGCATTCTTTTCCATCTTTGTGTACTCAACAATAGCTGAGAGATAACCTTAACCGAAGCTTCAATAAAGTGGAGTTTTATGTGTCTTTTTTTGAATTTTTTCATGCTCGGTAGACAATTTGATAAGCAAATGATTTATTTAAATAGTTCTAGAATACTGATAATCAACATGCTAACTAACTAATTATTAATTACGATACACTGGATTCAATTCTTTATTCTTTGGCAATGCCTCCACATGTTAGTGTGAATTGTGACAGGGGTATGTGAAAGGGTACATGAATATAGCTGAATTGTTCACGAAATTAATGACAAAGTAGTAACTTCTATGAAAAAAAGGTTGTTTCAAAACCGTGCATGTGAATTCTATACCATTGTATTCAAACTAATCCAGCCTATGTAGCAAAACAGTACCTCATCTGCTACATAAGCCTTTGCTTGACAACCACTTTTAAAACTCTCCTAAGTTATATGAAAAAATCTTACTACAAAACGAAGCCGGTAACCACTTCACGGTATGCTCGTCATTCGTTCAAGTTGCTAAATCCTGATTCTAGATATCATAACTCGTTTCCGGGTCTGTTTGGTGTCTGAATGGAATGACGAAAGAATGGAATGGGGAATGTAACGAATGAACATGATAGCTAAAGGGTCATTCTCTTTTCATTACCATTAAATGCCCTCGTAATGTAAATTACATATGATTTGAGTCTTCATTGCCGTGAGGGAAATGATATTGCCAAAGATGCCTGTTGTCTAGTAGGCCGGAACCAACAACATGATTGGAATGAAATTAAATTACAATGCCATAAATGCCCACCTAATGTAATTACATATGATTTTAGTTTTTACGATATCATCCTTAGAATAAATTTTGACATGTTGAATAGCAATAGATCACAATTATACCGACAAACACAGATCCATAAACTTACTATTAAAAATCAATATATATTAATTGTGGTAATTTATGTAATTATCGGCAATTCAACATAGGAATTCTTATCTGCAAGATAACATCATTAAAACACGAATTGTATGAATTTTACATAGCGGGAGTATTTTTGTCATTTATCATCAATTTCATTCCATTCACACGTCTACTCCTACACACCAGAAAAATATGCATCAATGAACCGTCACATTCCATCCTAGCACCAAAAACATGCTAGTGAATTGGTGATGACGGATTCAGTTACTATGTTCATCCTATTACATCGTCCATTCTATTCCACCCACCCAGACCATAAAAACTAATACAACCGCCATTTTCACATTATATTGGAATGGTTTATTCCATCCCTCCTTTGATTCCAACCTTACAAACACTTGGTAAAACAAAGGAGAAGAGTGCCGCATAAATAATTTCATGTACAACAAACAGAGACTTACAGCCATTAATCTTAAAGACGTAGTGTGTCAAGCATGTCCTATTTAGTATTTACATTCACATACTTTTCTCTTTACATATACATTGTTCCCAAACTAAAACATACACGTACAACCTAGACTTTCAAACAAATGCAAATGTCACCAATTTATTAGATTACCTTATATTACGGGCTAATTGACTTATCAATATTTGGAAAAGTCAGGGGGTGTTTGTTTCGGCTTATATAGCCACCTTATGGCGTATTTGACTTTGGGCTTATGTATCATAATCTCACTTTTTGTGGCTTATTTTGAAACATTTCAGCTTATATAAGCTTCTCATGCCATAATAAACTTATATAAGCCGAAAAGTTTTAAAATAAGCCACAGAAAGTGAGCTTATGAAACATAAGCCGAAAACCACATAACCCCTCAATAAGCTCAACGAACTTTGAATAAGCCAAAAAAAAAAAAAAAAAAAAAAAAAAAAAAAAGAGGTAATCCAAACAGGCAGGCATAATTAAAGCAAACAGAAAAGTAATTAATTAGTATGTAGAAAGAAAGGTGTACCTTGGAGAAGAATGAGCAGAAGAGGTGGAGAATGATGACGTGGTTCGATTATGAATGATTGACTTTTTGAAGGTTTGAAAATTTATGAATGATGAATAAGAATAACGATTATTGTTGTAGTATGATAAAATTGAAAGTGAAGAAGAAGATAAACGGAAGGTTCGAAGGAGTGTGAATGTGCCGCCGGTGAGGGTTGTGAACATCAGTGTCTGCCGCTGTGTGTCTGTGTGTTTTACACACAGTAGTGGTGTTCGAGGAACTTTGTAAATTGGCAGTTTTATTATTGACTATCTCTCATTTTTAATATTTTTATACTAATAAATCGTTTCTGACTTTCTGCCATGGTCTCTAAAAAGTTTGACACAAATGACAAGTGTCAATATTTTGGTTTTACTTCTTTCTAAACCAATTAAATAATTGAAGATAATGATCGTTTAAATTTATCTACTCCGTATTTTTTCAGAATATACTCGTAACGCTTTATGAAGTGCTATCGAGTTATTTTACACATATAGTTATGTTATCAAAAGTTTTTATAAAAAAAACTGTTACTGCTCACAATTATTGCTTACTGCTACTACCCCAAACAAGGATTCCATGTTTCCATTTTGGGCTCTTGCCCTTTTTTTTTTTTTTTTTTTTTTTTTTTTTTTTTTTTTTTCCTAAAAGTTTGTTACCCTTCTCACAAACGAGGAGGTGTTTGTTTGTGTTTATAGAGCCGGCTTATGGCTTATTTGGTTTTTGGCTTATATTTCATAAGCTCACTTTAATAAACTTGTATAAGCCGAAAAGTTCCAAAATAAGTCACAAAAAGTGAGCTTATGAAATATAAACCCAAAACCAAATAAGCCATAAGCTGGCTATGATGTAACTATGTAAAGCCCAAACAAACACCACCTTATAGGCTTATATGATACATAAGTCGCAATTTTACTTTTTGTGTTTTTTTGTTGGTTAGGCATATTGGATCATCCTCCGCGTCTTCAACTGCTTGATGTTTGTGTTTTTGGCATGTCAACTTGATGTTAATGACTGGTAAACTGATATTCGAATTGACCATATTTTATTTTTCATACTGTTTGTTGTTGGTCACTTACTGTCTTAGTTTCTTTGTTGTGTTAAATTATAAAACATTTTTCCTATATTGACAGTTTGTGAAGAAACTATAAGTGTACAATTTGAGTTGATTGTGTCATTTCCTTTTTTGACCTAATATGATTTGTTGACACCATAAAGGGATTTAAGAATTAGAAGAACAAGAAAAATAGAACAGTAGTTTGAGTAAATAGAGACAGACAGATATTTGCAGCATATTGAATTTCTTGATGAATGAACACTAGCAATACTTAACTACAAGATGAGTTTCAAACCTTCTAGAATACTAACAGAAAGCTAACTGACTAGCAGAATAATCAATAAGTTAACTATCTCATAAGTTACGAATACTACTGCTACATATTCTTGTGGTCCACTCGAACCTTGAAATGCAGCATGTATGTAGTTGGCATACAAGGCTCTTAATTTTGATTCACCTGGACCAAATTACCCTTCAAAGTTTGAAAATGATTACTCCATTAAAAATTACCCCCCGCTCTCTAAGCTCCTTCTGTGTCCAATGTTCTCAACCGGAACTTCATAAGTGACGTCTAGTTTACATACTTTTTAATCTTTTGTTGTTCATAGCCGAGTTCCTAATTCCTTTTGCATTGCCATTCCAATGCAAAATTATCCGATTTGTGGAGGCATGTGACCAACTATTACCTGTAAATAAGATTTAACAGCACACATAAAAATTAGGTTTAGTTGTGTTCTCCATAAGACGATAGTTTTGACTTTTGAGATTTGGATTGTTTATAAGTTATTGAGTGCAAATGCTAAATGGAATGAACCATCTGAGTACTTGGTTGTCACCTAATTTAGTAGAACAACCTGCTCATCAAAGATAACAAATGGGTTCAGCCCCCAAAACACGCGTATGCAAGTTGATGCTAGCATGTAGCAGTAGCAATTTTGGCCCGTTTAAACTATTAGGGTGACTTTTATTTCTGATAGGTCAATCGAGCAACGCTATCAAAGATTGTTAAATTGGAAAAAGGATTGATAAATTGGAAAAAGGTTGAAAGGGTTAAAAGTTACCCAAAGTATTTAAGATTAAATCAAACCTCCAAAACTTTTTTTTAACAGCTCCAAAACTTTTTTGGTTTTACAAAGTTGGAGTATAAATGTAATTATATAGTTCTTTGATCATATGATCAAAATTTATCCATATAGAACTAAAAAGAAAAAGAAAGGAATTTGCAGTTGGGTAATTAACTCATTCATACAAACCAAAATGGACGTATACGAAAGTGAAAAACTTTAAAGAAATAAACCATCTATACGGGCCTATATCAACATTAGATAAACCTTAAAGGACCTACACAAACCAGTATTTGCATTTGGGTAGAGTATTGTTAGAGGGAGAGGTGTGGTGAGGAGCTTATACCTTTTAATTTGGGGCTCACGGGTGCCACATCATCTCAACACCTCTTCACAACTAACCCCTCCTCACTCATAACTAACCTCAACTTACTCATTTGGGCCCCACCACTTGCACCTCTATTTTTTTTATTCATTTCACTAAATAAATTAAATTCATTACACAAAAATTAAAAATAACACACCAAACTAAATTTATTTCTTCAAATTAAAAAAGTTACAATACGGGAAAAAAATAACGATACGAAAATTAAATAAAAAAAACAATACGAAAATATAAAAAACGACGCTACATGCATATTAAACATTTTACTAATCGGCATCCTCATCGAGTTGTTGGTATTTCTTCGTTTTTTTTGCTTGCTTCCTGCGAATGATTTCGGCTATGACCGGGTCAGTAACCACGCTGGGATCTAGCATGAGCATCTGCATTTCCTGCATTTTCAAGGCCCTTTCTTCCTTCCTCCTCCTCGCCTCGTAACAAGCCGTTTGAGCGTCTTTGGCTTGCGTATACTTTTCGGATAATTGTCCCGAAAAAGTACTCGTTTGACTCCCACCGGAGCTCGCAGCGCTCGACGTATCCGTCGACTTTTGTTTTTATCCAGCTCGTTTGTTGGCTCTTTCGGGACGAGGTCGTGCGTCCGGCCCGAATATATCCTCGAGACAAGAAACGTCCAATGGATCCTCAGCATTCCATTTCGGGTAATTTCTCAAAAACTCCCAAACATGCTCGTACGTGAAACCCCTCGCACCAAAGCGTTCTGCGAAACTCGTCTTGGCATTGTTGATTTGATCATGCTCATTCTCACCACTTCGACGCCCCAAATGCTTATATATAGCGTTGAACTTTTGGCAGTCGCCGTTCATCCTCGTCCATTTCCCGGTAAGCATATTCTTGCCTCTAGGGTCATCCACAGTTTGCTGATTGAACATTTCTGTAATTTCGTTCCAAAAGAATTCTTCAGATTTGTCGTTCCCCAGATCTTTGTCTTGCGAAAATGCTATCCAAGTTTCTGCAAGAAGCTTTTCTTCGGCCTTGGACCATTTCCGATTCACACGCGTTTGACGTGCAAGTTCCAAGTCGTCGTCATCGTCGGCATCTAAATTTACGACTTTTTTACCTTTGACGGCCTTGGTTTTCTTGCCTCTACCTTTGGCCGGTGACCGTGGTTTTGGAACTTTAAACTGGGGTTCGACCTGAGGTTGTGTTTCGACTTGCGGTTGTGATTGATGAGCTGGGAACGAGGATGCTTGAGACGGGTTAAAAAATTGTGGTGGCAACACTCGTTGAGGATGAGCTGCGAACCCCGCTTGTTGCAGCGCAATTTCTTGATTAGTATAAACGTCCATCGGATTGAAAGGTTGTGAACCATATGGAGATGAAGGTTGTGGGGAATTTTGCGACGAGGGAGTAGAAGTGTTTGACGATCCCCCGTATCGTTGGTTTGAGTTTAGGAGGGTTGTGAAATAACCGGGTTCGTTCGGGTTTTGAGACATAGTCATGAAACTTATATATTTATTGAGTTAAGAAGATATATTGTTGAATTGTAGTGATGAAAGTATGTGAAAATGGTTTAGTATTTATAGGGGTTGTAAAATTGTTAAAATCAAAAAAAGAAAAAAAGAAAAAAAAAAACGTTTGTATTTAAACGGTAATATTACCGTTTGTAATATTTTAATATAATGCATCTCGTCTTTTTCAGTTGGTGTCAGAAGCTTTGCTTCGTCGTCTGGGTGAGGAGGAGCCCTCCAACGAGCAACGGCGAGCTACCTCCGGTGTGGTGGCGAGCCTTGGCGAGCTCCACGTCGGACGACAAGCTGCCATGGCGAGCCCACACCTCTCCCTCTTACTGCCACCCCCAAATTTTCTGGCAAATTTCATCAATTTTAAGGCCATTCCACCAAGTACACTCTAGTTCTAAGTGCCATGTCATCAAAATCTTGACAAAAGTGAAATGTGATGCTATGAAGGATTACCGCCTTAACATGTAAAACCATTCAAACAATGTGGTGTGTATTAATTTACACACCTTTTATTAGACCAAAACCGGACCTAAAAGACCAAAAACTAACTAAAAATGCCAAATATTTGTTGTTTTTGTGTTTTAGAAAGTGCAGGTACGGATATTAAAGAAAAGGACAAAAATCATGGAAAAACGGACAAACACGAGCACGGGATTTGGAAAGAGTTGAAAAGCCGAGGCCGGGGAAGGATTTCTCGACTATGGATCACAATTATGATCAAAGTGTCAACATTAGTCCTTGAAGTTTCTACAAATGGCATAAAAAACCCTTGGATATAATTTTTGAAGTGTGGCATTTTCAGCCTTTGAAGTTTCAGCAAACTACACATTTAGTCCTTATTCAAATCTGAAAATTACAAATCCAAGTCCAATATTAAGCTTAGTCCATAAATGATAAATCCACAATACAAACCCAAGTCCAAAAACAATTTTCCCAAGCCCATTCTCAAAACCCTTTGAGCCCAGTCCATACTTGGTCAAAACTACTTACCCAGGGTCAAAATAAAAACAAATACACAATAAAAAAATCATCCGCGTTTTTTTTACCCATTTCCAAGAAATCCCCAATTCACCTTAGAACCCTAATTGCACCAAACCAAAATTAACACAAGTAAAGTTTAATTCACATCAATCACCAATGATTGGTTCTTCTAGAAGGTGTCTCACGTGCAATAAATGTGTCAGAGAGAATGTCAGGCCAACGTGGACAATTGGCGGCTTATGATTGGAGCTAACACGTAATACAAATCATTGGATACCTCTTCTAGAAATGCTGACAATGACAGAGAGTGTAAGACACAAGGGATTGCCAGCTTGGACCAAAGAAGGCACCTGATTGGTGGAAACACATCATCCAAATGATCCTGTGGTTGTGATTAAAGCAATGATTGATGGGATTGATCCTAAGGCTACAAATAGAATTCGTGAAGCTTCCAGAGACACCCTAGCTCCTGAGCTCAGGTTATATAAGCCCTCTCATATTCCACATTTTGGACTATTAGTCATTTAGGAGTAGGAGTAGGTGTAGTGTAGTTATTCAATAGTTTTATGATAAATTTTAGCTTTAGTGAGTTGTATTTCAGCTTTTAAAATTTGTACTCATTCTAAGTTTTCAATAAAATTTTAGTTTTCATTCAGATACCTTGCCATCTAAATTTCAAGCATATTATTGTTTTAAATCTGTTTCAAGCTTTAATTCTTTGTTCTCATTAGCTAATTCAAGCTTATCAATAGCTTGTAGTGAGTTAGGTAGTTAAGTTTCTGCTTAAAATGGTTAATGATGATATGGTCAACGAAAGTCAAAGGAAGCTAATGATGCAGATTCTGGGTAAAGTAGTGTTAGATTCAAGATTTCTGGTGTTGATATAGCCTAACCAAAGATAGGCTTTGATCTAATGATCCCTCTGTTTAGCTGGGGGAATAATAGTAAGTTATCCTTTTTAATTTTTAATCTAAATTGTTTTATTCTGCTTATGTAGTTTAAAACTGATATAGCTTGCTTGTTTTATCTCTTTTTATCTTCATGATTTGATTTTGTAGTTCTACTGTTATAGTTTTGTTAGATGACTGCTATTATTTCATATCTTTCTGCTTTATAATTAGCTTAAATTTGCATTTCTATGTTTTGTTGTTATTTGTTGAAGTTCCTTGTTCAATTAGCTCAATAACAGTTTAGATTAGTGAAATTGATCAATTTGTTTGGTTAAACATAGTATAAGTCTGATAGTATTAGTGTAACTGGATTTTAAAATAGTGTTTGGTATAAGCTTTATTTCTGTATTCTAGTTGATTAGTTAAGGTAATTTTAGTCTAATCTCATCACAGTAGGTGCACTTAGGTAGTGTAGAACATAAAATCCACTAGGATAGTTTTTTAGATTGCAAAACCTTCCTTTTATTCCATCACCCTTGCACGAGTACTGTCCCCATAAGCCTTTTTATCTGATGCTATAACAAGCTCATATCAGCTCCCCTTTGTTTGAAAATTAGTATTTCCTTGACCACTTCCAGCTTATTTTAGATTTTAAATGTTGTTTAGTAGCATAGTTGTTAGTTTGTTTAGCCCTTTTTCCCCTGCATCAGATTCTGTCCCCAATAGCCTCTTTTCTTAGCCCAAAATCTGCTCACTCAGTAGTGATTATGGACTGTAATTAGGTTCAGTTAGTAGCTAGTAGTACTAATTTTTGATACCTAGTTTAGATTATACTTTAGAGCTTATTTGATCAGTTCGTTTAGTCATTATAATAGGAAGCATAAGCTGATTCTGTATCAGTAATAGATTAGTTGGATTTGCTTATTATTGACCTAATCTGCTTATTAGTGTAGGACCTGTGTAGTGTAGTTAAATGGTGGAATTTTGTTGTTTTGGATATTTTGCACTTGTAGCTTGCCTGCTTAAGCTTCTTATCAGCTTAGTTAGAGCTTGATTTTGTTTGACCTTTGCCCTTTTAGATAGCTCATAACTGCCCCTCTAGGCCTGATCTGCATCCCCTGCACAATAGCTCTTGTACAGTTTTAAGCTTGTTGAATTTGAAAGTTTCTCTTTGATTTCTGCTTGAAGTTTTGTCTGATTTGAAATTAGTAGATTTGTAGTTGTGGAGTTTAAGTTTGTGCCCCCTAGTTCTAGCTTATTAGTATGTTAGGATAGCTTTTTAGTTGCCTCAATTCCCTTTCTAAAACTTCTATCTTACTGTTGCTAATATAAGCTCTAAAAAAGCTTATTTCTGTTTTTCAAGAGTTTTGTTTTCACAAAAGTTTTCCCTTTTCAGCTTATAATCAAGATTCTATTAAGAAAATTTCAAAAATAAAAAGTTTTCAAAAAGGGTTCCCCAGGATTCGAACCTGGGACCTTTTGCTTTCCTGCATCTCACACACACAACACAGAACCAACTGCCTTGGGACTTATTTCATTAATTCCTTGCAATTTTTTTTTACTTAGCACCTTTTATTTCAAATAAGCATATAAAATATGTTTTGCTGATTAACAGCTTATTCACTTTAGCTTTTCTAAGTTTCTTATTTTTCCTAGGATTAGAATAGTATAAAGTAATTTCTCACTAAATTTCATAATTTTCCAAAACCGTTTGCTATTTTTTTTGATTTAATTCCTTTTAAATAGTTTTTAAATCTTAATAAATAAATAAAAAGTCAAAAAAAAATTTCTCTTTTTCTTAAATTTTACTTTTTACATGTAGAACGTAGGAAACTCATTTTCAAGCCCGTAGGACTAGTCTAGCTTAGAATTCACATTTTATTTTGCACACGTACGTTAATTTTAAATATTTTTCGCATTTTTAGTTTAGAATACGTTTTTAGTTTAATTTTTCTTTACGTTATCGTTTTAGTAGTTATAATCACTATCATCTCTCATTTTATTCCTATTCACTTCACGATTCACGAATCGAATTTCACGATTTCATTCAATCTTCGTTGGGAGAACGATCCGGGAAATACTTTCACGAGTATTTATTCGGTAAAATTAACCTATACTAAAACGACTAAATCACAATGCATCGTTCATAAGGCTAAAGTTCTAGTGTTCTATCGCATTCAAGGAAAAATCTTAAGGGACAAGCCGTTTGATATCGGCAACATTGAATGTTTGGCAAAAAAGTTAACAAAATTAGTAATTTGACCAACTTTGTTACCTTTATACATTTTGACTTTATATCTTTCTTGAAAATTTACATGTTTCATCCACGTGGTTTACCCAAAATCACACTATCATTCATATTCGATTTTAATTATACATATGATACCTATTTTTCAAGCTAGTTGCATCAATAATCCCTATTTTCAAAAAATAAGGATCATTTGTTTAATACTCTATAGTTTTTTATTACACGGGTAGTCCTTATCATTATTCACGAATAGTTTATATTTTTTAAAATAAGGATTATCAATGTAAATAGTTTGAAAATTAGGAAATTATTTATGTAACTAAAATTGAATAAGGAAGACGAGTGTGATTTTATGTAAACTACAAAGACGAAACATGTAATTTTTTTTCCACTTTCTTCTTTTCTTGTTTAAATTTTGTTTATATTTTGTCTTAATTTCTTCGTTCTTATTTAAGGTATGTGCCTAAAAATACTTATCGCTTTTCTCATTTTATTTTTTCTTATAACAATTTTTAATATTTTAATATATTCCTTATATTTTATTGTTAATGATCATTTTAGACTATTACAAGAGTCGATACACAATCTACACAGGGTATGTACAGGTGCAAACAATTGCCCGGTTAGGTTTCAAGGTTTGCTATGTTTGACACTATTATAGTCATTCTCTGTAGACTATTACATTTGTATTTGACAAAAGTTTCATTTTCCCAAATAATTTTCATACCAAACATTCAAATTTGCATAAGATCATTTATTAGGGAGATGTAAACTTAAGTTGATTATCATTTGCAACCATAACTCGATCCTAACATTTACTTTACTCATGGATCAAGACAGCGTTCAGTTAAGGAAAGATTAGCATAATCCAAGCTTAGGAATTGGACTTAGACACCATTAACCCCAGGCAGTAAATTAGTTAAGGCCACCACAAAAATGCATAAGACGACTAAACTTCAATGAGACATGCATACATTGATCCAAAAACATAACTTGTAAACCACAACTATTGTCAAACAGCCTTGTCTATACGAAAAAGAATGGCATAGATGCCATATAGATTAAAAATTCAAACTAGATAACAATAAGGGCAATATAAAACTCTTCTTACAACTTGTACAAGAAAGGATCCTCTCTAGGCGACAAGGGTGCTGGCAGTGGTTGACTCGCTGCAGAAAGAAGATAATGTTTTAATCAGAGCATAGGGTATGGTAACCAACATTCTTGGTTAAAGCTTAACCAAATCAAAGTTAACATACCGCCCCTCTTGGTGAAAGGCTCGTTAACGAGCTTGGTGAAGGGCTTAACCTTGCATTAAAGCCTTCAAATTTTCACTACACCCTCTCAAATTTTCACTTCTTCCCTCTAAATGAAGGGGTGTTTTTATAAATTGTTATTTGGTTATAATAACGGGGGTTTTTGGTTAAAGTTTAGGGGCTGATGTGACGCTAACGTGACAGTAGGTTAAAGTTTAACCCCAAGTTACCATACCTATGCTATCAGCAAATAACAAAACTTAATAGTCAATAGTAGAAACTTGTTTGAACAAAGAACATTATAAAAATAAAATAAAAAAATACTTGTTGGTTTGCTTACGAACTAAACCAAAATTATGAGTTACAACGGTTCGGTAAAAAGTTAGTTTATGTTCTTCGTTTATTAAATGAACGAACATGAACAATATTTTACGTTCGTTTAGTTAAATGAACGAACATGAACAAAAGTCCCGTTCGTTCATTTATGTTCGTAACGTAAATGCCACGCATTGCATCTTAACGGCATTTTAACACTACCATAACACGCCTTTATAACCAAACTTTTTTACATTAACCCGAAGGACTTAGGATCAAATGAGAAGAACTCTTAAAATGAGAAGGATGAGAAATAACTATAACCATATATTAGAGATGCATTGACCTTGAATTAGATGCATCCCCAATCTTTTAGATGCAACATAATATATTTTCTAGCTAAAAATTAGATGCATATACATATATTATATGCATTTTAGCAAGTTAGGAAAATCCTATATATTTTTCGTCCTCTGCGGGTCAAATTTGTTGCAAGTACTACTTTGCAGCGTTTTAACTTCAAAATTACTTTCGAAACTAATTAGGATGCATATAAATGAATAGGGATACATCTAATTTAAATCGACTAATCTCAAATATGTAGTTCTTTTCTTATTATAAGTTTTCTTTTTAACCGGTAAAACATTAGCGCGTGACACTCCACTCCAAACCACTTAACGCCTTCATTTCCCCCGGCTATAAATACAACCCCAAAACAAACTCTTTCGCTCCAATTAATTTCCCCCAATTCTCAAACACAAACACCTAGCTAGGGCTCCGAACAATAATCTCTCACACCTTTATCCATACAATTCACTTACATTTCCGATCACCGGACCGTAATCAAACCTAATCATTCACCGATTTGACGAAATGAGCAATTTAGTAGGTTTATCAGGCTTGAGAAGCCTCGATCAGTTTAAGTCATCGTTAGGAAGTAGCGGCGGTGCGAAACCGTCGGCGTTTTCGAATTCGAATTCGTCCGGAAGTTTCACTAGTTTGAAGCTTACCGCAGGTTATAGTTTATTATTATTATTATTATTATTATTATTATTATTATTATTATTATTATTATTATTATTATTATTATTATTATTATTATTATTATTATTATTATTATTATATTTTTTTAATAATTATGATGAAGTTTTTGTTTGTTGATGTTGATATGTGTTTTGTGTAATTGTAGATAAATTGGTGAAAGAGCAAGCTTCGGCGAAAGCTGATCTTCAAGTAGCGGTACGGAAAACTTATTTTTGTTTAATTCGTCTATTACGATATATTTTGATTGCTGTTAGTTATGTTATTGTGTTATTAAATATGAGACTGATAGATGTATTATTAAGTTACTGTGCATTTTTAGTTAGAAATTGCTCAAGCTGTTCTGTAGTTAGAGTCCAGTTGGATGAGAGCGATAGTTGTTTATTTTAGGAAAGTTGACGGTCGTAGTAAGCGTACTAGTGTGGCCGTTTGCAGGGAGAAAGCTCTAAATAGACAGTAGCATAGAGCTTAACGCAGGAAATAACTGGCTAAAACTTGGACTTGCGAAACTGAATGTCATGTTAGATAGTCTAGGTATGGAAATCTGTAGAAGCAAAACCAGGTGACGCTTCCTGATAATTTTATCGAGTTGCTGTTTATTTGTAGTTACATAAAACTCGAGCTGTTCCGTAGTTAGTCCGGTTGGATTAGTAGATAGGTGATTTTTGTTAGAGATGCTGAAGGTCGTCGTAGTAGAATACTAAATATGCATTTGTGATGCCTGCTATTTGAGATAATGCTCGACAAATAGCACTTTAAAAAGATAAGGTGAATATACATAATACATAATAGAAGTTATAAGTATGCAGGGAATATGCTCAAGGTCCAAGATTAGTGTAAAGTGTAAAGCAGAAAATAGTTATTTGTTAGATAACCTAGATAGTCCAAGATTAGTGTAAAGTGTAAAGCAGAAAATAGTTATTATCTATCTCTAAAGGCTCTTCTGTCTGTTTCTATATAATTTTACGTATCGTTTAATATAATGTCAAGTGTATGTATATTCTAGTGCAATTTTATTTATGTTCCATGTAAGTAAGTGAATGTATTATAATATGGAAACCTGTAGAAGTAAGCCAAGAGACTATCTGATAATTGTTTCGAGTTACTGAGTATTTGTAGTTCAGTAGTAGTATTGGGAAAGGCATGTGTGAATGTATGTAGGTGTTTCTTTGAAGATATAAGTTTTCAGGGAGATACAAGAGTAGTGTAGAACGTAAAGCACAATATAGCTGGCTAAAAGCCTAAAAAACACTTTGTTAGATAGTCTAGATAGTATTACCGTTGGTTTTTCTGTCTTAAAAAACACCTTCTTTGTGTTCCCTTTGATTTTCCATTACATTCATCCAAAGAAGAATAACTGTTTATATGTTCTAAAGGACAGAGCATTAATAAGACACCATAATGTTATTGCACAAATACCTTGAATTGTCATTACATCAAACTTACATTAGGTAGAAAGCACCATTCATCCAACGAAGAATAATTATTTATTATTACGGACACAACAGCCTTGCCATTGCTATGCATACTGCTTCATAAAAACTGTTTGAGCAGGTGTGTGCTACATTGTGCTTATGTTGGTGTAATGTATTTGAGACCTATTCTTAATATATATAATATATATATATATATATATATATATATATATATATATATATATATATATATATATATATATATATATATATATATATATATATTTATGCAATGTATGCAGAATTCGAAACTGCTGAAGCTATCAGAGCAGATTCGTACACTGGAAGAAAAGTTACGGTTGAAGCACTCAGAATCTGAAACTGCCACCACTGAGAGTATCAGAAATCTTCAATCAGAGATACATGGGAAGGAAGAGGAAATAGATATACTGCAAAAGGAGATTGTGAAGCATGAGGACCATGTAGATTCACTGGGGAGACAACTGAGTGAGCTTCAAAGCTCACTTCAGGAAAAGGAGCAGGTTGCTTTGGAATTCAAGGAAAGAGAGAAACAGCTAGAAGATAAAAAATCAGAGGTTTTCTTTTCTATCCTGTACTTTATTGTAATACACATTGGCAACTAGTATGTGATATTAAATGATCAATAGGCTCAGAAGTTGCGGGCTGTTGCGGAAAGCAAGAAACTATTCACTCAGATGTTAGAAAGTAAACAGTTAGAACTTTCAAGACGTTTTTTTATAGCCAAAAACCGAATCAACCCAACCCATAACACCCCTAATTAGGGTTGTATGTATACCGAGTTTTGAATTGGAAATAGTTTACCATGTGATAGGGTTTATATGTTGCGTTATTGTAGAGTTGTATACATACAGAGACCATCTTGTTTCAAATTCGGATGTAATTCTTATTGTGTGTATTGGGTTTATTTTGACAGATGCAGATCTTCGTTAAGACTCTCACTGGTAAGACCATCACTCTCGAAGTCGAGAGCTCCGACACAATCGACAACCTGAAGGCAAAGATTCAAGACAAGGAGGGCATCCCCCCAGACCAACAGAGATTGATCTTTGCTGGAAAGCAGCTTGAAGATGGTCACACCTTAGCGGACTACAACATCCAGAAAGAGTCCACGCTACACCTTGTTCTACATCTTCTTTTCGGTAAGTTACTCTTGTAATATATTTATTTTGTTTAAGTACTTTTATTTTGGATGTGTAATATTACCTTAATGATCTGTATGTTTTTCTTCGTATCCTAACTTGTGCTGATATTATTGTGAGTATGATGTGTTTGTTATGCGAAAGTTGATGCGCGTGTTATAGGGGTGTTTGTTTCCGCTTATATAGTGGGCTTATGGCTTATTTTGAAACTTTTCGGCTTATAGAAGCTTATTATAATAATAAGCTTCTATAAGCCGAAAAGTTTCAAAATAAGCCACAAAAAGTGAGCTTATGAAACATAAGCTGAAAACCAATCAAGTCATAAGCCTGCTATATAAGCCGAAACAAACACCCCCTATGTGTATGTGAATGTCTAAAATTCTGATCATCTAGCTTATGTGTTACGGTTTGTATATTTAGTCTTAGCAAATGTAATGATAATGTGTACTTTGTAGTTAGTTATTTTTTCACGGTTGGGAAAGATAGCTTGTAGGAAAAACAGCTGTACATGCAATAATTAATACATTTTTTACTTGTTGTGCAATTAATATCAAAGGCGGTTAAGAGGTTTTCTTTTAGCTTTTGCTTGTAGTGGTTTTGAGGCTCTTTCAATTTGGTGGCGTTTTTAGAGATTTTTTGGAGTTGTCTTGGTGATATATATCGCAGGTGGTAGCCTTATAGGTTTGGTGTTTTGGTTCGCCTTTTTTTGTGTCTTTGTACTTTCTATCTTCTTGCTAGTTCTTTTAGTGAAATGGCCATTAAAAAAGTAGGTGTTGAAATTCAAAGATTTAAATAGTTAAGGTGGATAGACTCATTAGTGCTGTGTTTTTCATTTGAGTGCGAAAGTTTATAGTATTTGAAAAGGGTGTTACATAATGTTGAATGGATCTCTCAGGTGGAGTTGGCTGGGGGTCTATGGTTGATAAAGCAAAGGGCGCTGCAATAGCAGGTGATTATGCGGCGGCTCTTCACATGTTAGATAAGGCCAATGAAAAAGAGAAAACATCTCGTTTCGCACGCTCCTTAAAAAGGATCCTAGAGATCCTTGTGCTTCCAGATATGCCTTCAATGGAAGAGAAAAATTATTACGATGTCTTAGGCATAAATAAGTCGGCAACTTCAGCTGAAATCACACGAGCTCACAGAATTACCAGCGAGTTGGTGCATCTGCGTAATTGCGGCTACCTCAGTGAAGCTAGAAATATCATTAATCTGGTTGACCAAGCAGCAAAGACGTTACTTGGTAAGTATGAGAGGGTTGATTATGATATCAGGTTAGCTGCAGATCGGGCGTCACTTTTCCCTCACAACAGATCGCCGCCTTCCCCTAAATACGATGGCCCACTTGAGTTAAAACCCTCTTCATCTCTTCCCGCTAAAACCAAAGAAACTGAAAAAGGTTTGCAGTTCTCTCCTTACAGTCCTCGAACCAGATTCTCAAAGCAGTACTATACAGTCCCAGCAGCAACTCATGGAGGGGGTCGCTCAGACCAGATTAAAAAGGAAATTCGTAGGAAGATCAATTTCGATGATGCTGATCAGCTTTGTAGGGCAAGAAGAGGGATGGAGATCTGTGTGAAGACACAAACTAGAAGAAGTATTTCTTTGGAAGTGGAAAGCCCAACAGACACCATTGGTAATATTAAGGATAAAATATGTTCAAAGGAGGGTATCACACGTGATCACCATGTATTGTATTATGCTGAACAAAAACTTGAAGATGGATGTACGTTGGTTGATTACGGTATTCTGAAGGAGCCTGTGCAGCTGTGTCTAAGGCAGAGTCTGAGACGCGGGATGCAGATCTTTGTGACAACCCCGGAAAAAACGATCACTCTGGAAGTGCAAAGCTCGGACACAATTTCAGTTGTGAAAAAGAAGATCCAAGATAAAAGATAAGGTGGGTATCCCACGAGACCACCAACTATTGACATATGGGTGGCAGCAACTTAAAGATGGGCGTACTTTAGGAGAGTACAAAATCGGGAAGGATTGTACAGTAGATCTAAACCTCTGGATGAGAGGTGGTATGAGGATTTTTGTGAAGACTGAGGATAGAAAAACGATCAGTTTGGAAGTTGAAAGCTCTGCCACCATTGACAATGTTAAAGCAAAGATCAGAGATAAAGAGGGTATCCCGCCAGACCGGAAAATACTATTTTACGATAGGAAAAATCTCAAAGATGGTCTCACATTGGATCATTACAACATCCAGAAGGAATCCACGCTTGATCTTGTTGTTATCAGGTTGAAAGGTGGGATGCAGATCTTAGTGAAGACTCTGACTGGAAAGACGATCACTTTGGAAGTTGAAAGCTCTGACACCATAGACAATGTGAAATGGAAGATCCAAGATAAGGAGGGTATTCCACCAGACCAGCAGAGGTTGATTTTTGCCAAGCAGCTAGAGGATGGGCGGACACTTGCAGACTACAGTATCCAAAAGGAATCAACTCTCAGTTTGGTGCTCCGTTTGAGAGGCGGCATGCAAGTCTTCTTGAAGACGTTGACAGATGGATTTGGAGATAATAATATTTTTTCAAATGTTACTACTGACAAAAAGGTTGTGAAGAAGATTCTGAAAGAAGGAGAGGGGTATGAAGTCCAGGGTACGTTTTCAGAGTCATTGTGCCCTTTTCTTTGATAATTGGATCATTTGGTTTATGCACATGTGTCTAATAATTTCCCTCTGTAAATGGACAGTTGAATCAGTTGTTAAGCTGCGGGATGGCACCATATTCATTCAGAAAGGTTATGATGAGTCTGAGCCATTCAAGTTCAAGACAGATGAAGAAGGTACTTAACATATTGAAAAGCTATGTTCTTCACTGTTTTCATGCTTAGATTTGCTTGTATTCATAGCCATTTTGGTTCTTGAACAGAGCAAGTAATCGATGGGCTTGATGATAGAGCTGTGTTGACAATGAAGAAAGGGGAAGTAGCTATTCTGACAGTTGCACCAGAATATGCTTTTGGTATTACGGAATCTAAGCAAGAATTAACACTAGTCCCTCCTAACTCCACTGTGACATATGAAATCGAGCTTGTGTCTTTTGTCAAGGTTTGTGGAGTTGTTTAATCAGCACGTAGATACCAATATATAGTTGCTTGGTACTTAATGGCAGTATGTTTAATACCTTTTTTGTAGGATAAAGAATCGTGGGAATTGATGAATGCCAAGGAGATGGCGGCTGGTAAAAAGAAGGAAGAAGGATATGTGTTTTTCAAGGTTGTCAGTTTGAATACAAGGTTGTCATAATTGTTGCCCACTTCCTCTCTAGTTGTGAGTGGTGATGAAGACTAATTGTAATTTGGATCTTTTGAGCAATAAATAGTGGTCACTGGTCAGCATATAGCTGCTGTCTGTTTTTTTCTCTCTGTAAGTAAAGGTTAGACGCATTTAGACCAAGAAAATTGTACGAGAAGCCCATGACGAATGCATACTCTTCATTTTGGCACCGTTGGTTTGAACCAACCTTCCAACAGTTAAAAGGGTTACGATCAGCATATGCATTTGCATAAGCTGTTCAGCTATCTTTGTTGTTATGATAAAACCATTCCATAGTAGTTGTTGTGAAATCGTGTAAGTATTGCATTGGAAACTTGGTATTTTTTTTTTTTTTAGTAAATATGGAATTATAAACTTTTGAATTCGGTAAATAAGGAAATTTTCCTAAAAGGGAAAAATTCATATTTAAGGTTTCATCAACCGGGTTTATTTTATTTGTTCCTACAAACATCCGCCGTCTTTCTCCTCCTACAAAATTCTACCGCCTTATTTTCTTATAAAAAGCCTAAATATGTTTCGGTATTCTAAACAAAAACAATTCCAAGAGCAGAGATCGATTCGATTTCAAGGTAAGAGATTTTTATATTATATATATTACAATCTTACTTATATATTTTTATTAATTACATAGATAGATAGATTACAAGGTCGATTTGGGGGAAACATTTATTTATGAATAATTTAAGGTTTGATTTGTTGGAAACATATATATATATATATATATATATATATATGTCGAAAAGAAGTAGAATTGGCAACGAAGATGATTTGGGGATTACTTCAAAAAGAAGTAGAATTAGCAACGAATATGATGATGATGATGTTCTTCCTGTTGAGTTGGTTCATCTTATTCAACCGTTGTTACCTTTAAAAGAAGGCGGGCGCACTTGCATCTTGTCAAAATCATGGCTACGCGCTTGGCATACCCTCCCTACCCTTAAATTAATGCCTCCTGAACCTAATGAGTTGTTTCCAACCCCTGAAAACGAAACAAAGTACAACAAGCTCATTCACACCACTTTGAAAAGATACCACATACACGACACACCCATTCAATCTTTTCATCTTCTGTTAACCATCATTTCTAAAAAAACCCTAGAGGACGTCCAAAATTGGATACGCCTTGTAGTTTCCAAAACTTCTCTCAAAGAGCTCTCACTTGATATCGGGGTTTTCCTTGATGATGATGATGGTCAATCTCTCACTTTGCCAAATGAGTTATTTTCTAGCCAAGGCCTACATACAATTCATGTAAAAGCAACAGAAACAACTGTCACCGATCTTCGTCTTCGAATTTGTTCCACCAATGTCATCAACTGTGTTTCTTTACGTGTACTGGACTTGGAATGCGTCTTTATAAATCAAGACGTGTTTAACAACTTGTTGTCTACTTGTAGCTTGCTTGAGAAGATTAAGCTTATTTGGTGCGGGGGCTTGATCAATGTCAAGGTTAAAAACCTTCTTCGTCTTACCGAATTGGACATTTACTCAATTGAAGACAACGATCTTTGGGAGATCAACAATGTACCAAGTCTTTGCTCCTTTTGTTACCGCCATCTATTTGCTCATAGGAAGCCGGTACCGTTTCAAATGGATTCATTAGCAAGTGTGACACAATTATGTATTGAGGGTGGTCTGATTTTTGACAATTCATTTTTGGACACACTCGAATCCAAGTTTCTTGTGCTCGAGAGTTTGACCCTCTATATTCATCATTGGGAGTTCAAAAACATGGTTTTCACTAGTGCTTCGCTCAAGTGGTTGACCCTAGAGCTTATTACAATTCCAACCAGCCAGGTGGTCAACGTTCAAGTTAATGCTCCAAAATTAGTGTCTTTCACCTATACTGGTGGAATACCCGATCTCCTTTTCCGAACCACTGCTCCCAAGCAAGTTAAGCTTACTTTCAATTCATGGGGACCTTTGGGTCATTCATACTTTCTCAAGATTAGGGAAGTACTCAATTTATCAAGCAAGTTTAACATCAACATAGGAAGTACTAACCTTGATTCAGTAGTGCGGCGTTTGAACATTGATGTTGATGATCTCAGAAAAGGGGTACTCTTGCCTCCGGTTACGAACGTTCAACTTGAACTTGCTACACGTTTAGATGAAGACACGTGGGAGCAATCGCGATTCTTTGATGCTTTTTTCTTGATTTGCCATCCGAGTTACATAAGGTCCCGTAATTACCAGGTGATTAGGAAGATAATGGAAGGGAATACGACTGATCAGCTAAAAGAAGTTTTATTGAAAAATCCTCATAATGGAAATTGGGAGGCTCTAACAACTTCTTGGAAAAGCGTTCTTCACACATACACTGATTACACTGGTCACCTGGAGTGCAAACTAATTTGGTTTGCTCAATAGAACATGTGTCTCGATCAGATGATAATGTGAAGGCAAAGATCCAGGATAAGGAAGGCATCCCTTCAGGAGCAGCAGAGGCGGATGGACGTACCCTTGCAGAAGGAGTCCACTCTCTACCTTGTCCTACGTCTTTGTGGTGGTAATTGAATTTTGAAGATCTTTTCTTATTCGTGAATGATTCTTTGTGAATGTTGTGCATTATACTCTTTACAAGTGTTTATGAACTATGTGGTATCTGTCTGATTTGAAGTAATATTAATTCTGTTTGGTGACTTGTAATGTTTTTGTGAAAGTTCATATGGCTTTGATTTTGTTGTGTGTGAGCATATGGTTTGTCTAGCATCAAGACTTCAAGTGTGCTAAGTGTGGCTTTGACTTGGTTTGTGTGTGAGGATATGATTTGTCTCATTTGCTTAAAGCATAAACCTAGCTCAAGTGTGCTCAGTGTGCCCTGAACATGATAATGTTAGTGGAAAGCCAAAAGTTGGATCGGTCTGGTCCAAGACGGTAAACGCTATTCTGAGAACTTGGCTGCGCCATATTGGAACATATAGTTTAGGTATTTGGTGAAGTTGGTTGCTCCATCTATGGCAGGATTCTTGACTCAAGTAGAGTCGGGCTTGGATTTAGGGTCATAGCTCATATAAGTTCTCTTTGTTTGCTCACTTAGAATGACATAGGAGATGTTTACATTACTCTTCTATATCATGTTAGCTTCCACATTTGATAGCATTCTGTTCAATTAGGCAGAACTCTTGTCGAAGACTACATAAAAATGATTACTCACGTATTTTGTCACCAAGTTGTTCACTTTCAAAGAACACTTGTAGGAATGTGATGGGGTAATAATGACAATTTGGTTTAGACCCTCACGGCTTCATATATTGCCACTAGCCCACGACTCTGGGTGCTTTTTTTTCCCGCGAACTGGAAAAGAGGTGTCTTGATATTGTCACCATCTGTGAAATCCGTATGTGGATATTAGAAAGAAATTCGTCCATTCCCTTGCACTCAGATTTTTATATAACATCTGATTAGTTACAGTTTACAAAAGTACTGTAATATATTTCACTTGTATTATAAAGTGTATAATGGCAAGTGAATGTGTCAATATTTTGTTATATTTTGAAATCCAGTTCGACCCGGCCGGGTCAACCGGTCGAACCGGTTCAGGTTTCTTTAATATTTTGAAAAACAGTGCGAACCGCCTTTTTTATTTTATTTTATTTTAATAACAGAATCAGTGTTTCAAAAGCTGAAAGAAACATGGGTGTCTGGACATGCGTATAAACTGTTAGGTTTTTTGTTGCATAAACTGGGTTGACCAGGGAACCCAGCTGGGTTGATCACAGACCCAGTTTTGAAAACATTAATATTTTGGTTCCTACTTCTTTCCCCTTTAAACCAATTAAGTAAGTGAAGTTAACATACAAAGAAGGATTCCATGTTGCATTTGGGCTCTTGCCTGTGTACAATCAATTTTTTTTCTAAAACTTTGTTTACCTTCTCACAGATCAGATGATAAGTCGGAATTTCACTTTTTTGTGTTATTTTGTTGGTTTGGCATATTGGATCATACTCCACGTCTTCAACTGCTAGATGTTTGTGTTTTTAGCATGTGAACTTGATGTTGATGACTGGCAAACTGATATTCAAATTGACCATATTTTTACTTTTCATACTGTTTGTTGTTGGTCACTTAGTTTCTTTGTTGTGTTGAACTATAAATCTTTTTGCTATGTAGACAGTTTGTGAAGAAACTATACGTGTACAATTTGAGGTGATTGTGTCATTTCCTGTTTTTGACCTAATATGATTTGTTGATACCATAAAGGGATTTAAGAATTAGAAGAACAAGAAAAATAGAACAGTAGTTTGAGTAAATAGAGACAGACAGATAGTTGCAGCATATTGAATTTCTTGATGAATGAACACTAGCAATACTTAACTACAAGATGATCTTCAAACCTTCTAGAATACTAACAGAAAGCTGACTGACTAGTAGAATGATCAATAAGTGTTACAAATAGTGCTACTGCTACATATTCTTGTAGTCCACTCTAGCCTTTTAATGCATTATGTAGTTGACATAGAAGGCTTTGGATTTGGATTCACCTGGACCAAATTACTCCTTCACGAATTATCTCTGCTCTCTAAGCTCCTTCTGTATCCAATGTTCTTCACTGGAACTTCATAAGTGATGTCTATGTCATCTTCATCTTTAATGGAAGAGTAACTTACATACTTGAGTAAATTGCAAAAATCGTCCTTGTGGTTTGGCTAAATTGCATGTTTCGTCCTTGTGGTTCATTAAGTGCAAAGATCGTCCTTATTTTGTACTGTTACGTGCACTTTTAGTCCTCCATCATTGCAAAAATTGTCCTTGTGGTTTGCCAAATTTCACTGTTGAAGGACCAAAAGTGCATGTAACAGTGCAAAATAAGGACGATCTTTGCACTTATTGAACCATAAGGACGAAACGTGCAATTTGACCAAACCACAAGGATGATTTTTGCAATTTACTCTACATACTTTTTAATCTTTTGTTGTTCATAGCCGAGTTCCTAATTCCTTTAGCTGTCACAGAATATGGTGCTTGGTGCAGATGCTGATCAGAGAGAGGTGACTTGTCAATGTATGCATAGTGTTCATTGCCATTCCAATGCAAAATTATCCGGTTTATGGAAGCATGTGACCATCACCTTTAAATAAGATTTAACAGCACACACAAAAATATGGTTTAGTTGTGTTCTCCATAAGACGAAAGTTTTGAGATTTGGAATTTGGTTAAAAGTTACCGAGTGCAAGGGCTAAATGGAATGAACCATCTGAGTACTTGGTTGTCACCTGATTTAGTAGAACAACCTGCTCATCAAGGAGAACAAATGGGTTCAGCCACCTAAACACGCGTATACAAGTTGATGCTAGCATGTAGTGGTAGAGGTAGCAGTTATGACCCATTTACGCGGGTACCGTGACTTTCAGGCAATGCTATCAAAGATTGTTAAATTAGAAAAAGGTTGAACGGGTTAAAAGTTACCCAAAGCATTTATGATTAAAATCAAACCTCCAAAACTTTTTTTTAATAGCTCCAAAACTTTTTTTGTTTTACAAAAAAAGACAGATCCAAGAAACAACAGATGTTTGCTTCTATAAAACTCCGTTTCTATATTCCCCATGTAGGAAAGATCTCACGGTTGATCCAACCAGAAAGACCAAATCAAGGCTTAGTGACATTAAGACAAAACACATAGCATTTTCCCTCGTCATATAGCATACTATCAGCTACACAGTAAACTAAAATGGTATCATTAATCCTAAGCCCACTAAGGCACTAAAAACAACCAAATTCCAGCAAAGGTCGCCCAAAAAATTCCTTTACCAATGGGCAGTGCCAAATTCAGTATCTCCAGCAAATAATGCAGTTTAAGGGTAACCAGAAGGAGATGCTTTGGTAAAGACACCTCTCGACTTCTTGAAGCATAGAAGCCATAAAAACGGGTATTTCTAAGGTGAGCAAACAACCCTTCCTTAAAGTCCTTTGTAAAGTTAAGAATGATTACTTCTTAAACAAATATCCTTGCTCTCTAAGCTTCCAGAACTTCACAGCAGCATTATCTACTGAATAAGCTCACTGTAGCTAAGTGAATGAAGCTTGGTCGCAAATATCTCGGACTGAGCATAGCCCTAGACAAGATCTCAACAATATTCATAGCCTGACAATATTTACAAACTAATAAATACGCCTCCATAAATTGCAATGATCACACCCAACTCGCTACAAAAAGTCATTCGACCTTTCTCACGGCAAAGGGTAAAGTGATACCAATTGGGGTGTTTGGGAGAGACTATTAAAACTAAAAAGGTGACCTAGATTTCATTCAAGTAAACACAATAGTATTGGAACTAGCAAAACAAAATATTTGTTTGGTTAATAATTTTATCAAACACTTATTAGTTAGCAGTATCCCCCTCTTGCGATGTTTTCAAAACTGCTGAAGGAAGAGAACGCATCGACCGATGCTTCCCCTGCCCCTACTCTTCCTGATGCCTAAAGTAAAGAATTTGTGTACGACGAAGAAGACTGTTAGTGTGTTATTTGTATTATTTGTGTATTAAGATTTTATGTTGTAATTGTAAGGCATTCGATACATTATAATTGCTCTTTGTAGAGTAACTATTGATTTATAGAAGATGATTATGATTATTTATGTTTTTATAAGTATACCAAATTACAAAGGCTATTTTAATTTCGAGTTAATCACAAACAAATTGTTTCTGTTAGAGAAACTATATTTCCGTGACGATAATAAATCGCAACAGATATTCAGTTATTAGTGTATCATGTTTTAGGTTGCTTAGACATACACTAGATCAGAAACAAGATTTTGGCACCATTCAAATTTAGATATCCCTACTAGTTGTAACTTAAGTGTTGGGTTCCTGAAAAATTAAAGAAATATGGAAATTGGGATTAGACCCCAATCCCATTAACCCCAGACAGTCAAATAGTTAGATGCCACTACAAAAATAAATCAGACACCCTTTCAACAAGACATGCATACACTGATCCAAAAACATAATTTGTAAACCACAACTATTGTCGAACAGCCTTGTCTATAAGAAAGAGAATGGCATAGATGCCATATAAGATTAAAAATTCAAACTAGATAACAATAAGGGTAAATATGAAACTCTTCTTCCAGCTTGTACAAGAATCCTCTCTAGGCGACAAGGGTGCTGGCAGTGGTTGACTCGCTGCAGAACAAAAGTAAGGTTTTAATCAGTAAAAAACAAAGCTTTGATCAACAGAGGAAACTTGTTGTAACAGAACAATGATATCATGAAAACTAAACTATAGAGTTCCATGAAGTTTGAAAAACAAAACATCTCAACATTCCTTCACCATCAGAAAACGATGATGCTAAAAAGTGAAAGAAAACAAACTCAGGCTCATTCTATTAGTTATGTACCACTGATGCAAATATAAAGTTAGGGTTGGTAAGCATAGCCTTAAGGCATATGTTTAAGAGCTTAGGACATGCATAAGACGCTCTGAGGTGGTTATCATCAACCCCGAAGGTGATATGCCAAATGTACAGGATTGTACAAATGTTCTAAGCTCTTGAACATAAATGAAAATGACAAGTAAAGAAAGATACATATTAAAGGGATAGAACATACTATTTCCAGACAGGTGGGAGCTTCTTGGTCTTCTTGTAGTATCGAGCAAGACGGTGGATCCTGCTTTCAACAAGAATCAACCTGAATTTGGAGTCCTTGTCCTTCCTGTTCCTCTCCAAATGCTTCCTGATAGCCACAGCCTTCTTGATGAGGTGATACAAATCCTCTGGAATTTCAGGAGCAAGCCCTATTAACAAAAAACAAAGACAAGTTAATAAACTATTTGTCGTCTTAGCACTGTTACAATTAATGTGATCAAGGCTTGAAAAGATCAGAATGCTTACCATGTCCCTTCAATATACGAAGGATCTTGCTTCCAGTTACACTGTTCACTTGAGCAATTCCATGGGAATCACGAAGAATAACACCAATCTGAGATGGTGTAAGACCCTTCTTTGCAAACTTGCAGATGTTGTCCTCAACCTAAAATTTTAAGCATGAGATTTAATGACTTAATAGATACTAATGACAATCTGACTAATTTCACAAAAGCCAAACGCAGATTAATTGTAAAAATGCCATTTAGAAGTAAGAAAGCAAAGCCTACTGTATTAACTAAAACTCTAACTAGAGTTATCTGGTGATATGAAGTAAATTGAAAATGCCATTTGGTCAACGTTAAGTCGTTATCAGTATTGAAATTCACATAATCTAAAAACAAATAGCACTCGCTTGCAACATCTAATGACAGAAGACTGAAACAACCAATACCATTAAAAGACTAATTGTTGAAATGCTTCTATTCGTTATAAGTTAGATAATTTCATTCTTCTACATCAAATCAATGTGAACAATTCAAACAATGTACATAGCAAAGACAAAGCTTTATGTCTTCCTTAATTTAAACAAACTGATAGTCGCATATACAACAGACATTAAAGTTATAACAAGTCACCAAAGTTACATCAACCCATTACAGATTCATTTTTAAAAACATTCTCTAATAACCATAATCTTTTTTCCCATTCTATAAATTCAAAGATTTTATAGGCGCTAACCTCCAATGTTTCGGACATCACATTAGACTTTTTTTTAACATTACACTTCAATAACTAGCTTGTTGCAACAACAATATTCATATCACTATTATAAAAGACATATAAATCTTCCTCAATATAACCTATTTAATAAAATCATCAAATTTTTTTCAAGCCAACATAACACCTATTCATTTCATTCTACTAAATAATTATTATTCAAATAACTAAAACATTTATGAAAAATAAGAAACAACTTACATCCTGAGATGAAATCTTCAACCAGCTAGGTGGGGTCCTCTTGTATGGTTTAGCTGATGCTGAAATACCCTTTCTGTTCACAACAATGTTATATTAATTAGCCAAACAAATATACATATATAGATATGATTATATAAATGAGATTTAAAAAACAACGTACCCACTGCTGTGCATACGACCCATGGTGACGGATATGAAGTATTAGCCGCTGCTGCTGTGCTGCTACAAGTGATATATGTGAAAGTGAAACCCTAATGCAAATGAAGGACAAATGAGTGGGCTATATTAGGATTTATATGGTCTTTCTTGTTGAAGTTAGTAACGGCCCAGGTTGTGTAAGTTGAAAATGGGCTTTAACCTTGGGCTTATTGCACCCACTTTATAATTTGGATAACACTTTTCTTTAAACTAAAGTTTAGGGTGTTCAGCGGTTCGGTTAAGTTATTTTGGTTAAATTTTTTTCTGAGTCAAACCGAAAATTGAATCGAACGGAATCGAACTGAATTCAAATCTGATTCAATCAAATCGAAAACCGAACCCCTATAATTGAAAACCGTACCGAATAACCCGAATTAAATAATTTTAATTATTTTTTCATTTAATTATATATATTTTTAGCATAAGATTTTTTTTTTTCAAGCTTAAATAATGTTATATTTATATTAAGTAAGAGTTTTAGTGTTTTTTTCCATATAAATACATAGAAAAAATATATGGTTTTCGGTTTTCATTTTTCATGGCCAAAACCATATCCAAACCGATAATTGAATATTTAGTTCGGTTCGTTTCGGTTTTGTCAAATTCGTTTCGGTTATGAATTCGGCTCAGTTTTTTTCTGTTCCATTCGATTTCGGTTTTTTGTTACAATGGATATTACCCAAACTGTGAACACCTTACTAAAGTTTACTATTAGACAGATACATGACACATTTCACACATAATATCTCGTAAAGTTGTTCAACGAAATTTAAAGCCACAACCTATTGACTGATGTGACCACTCACATACTACAAGACTAGTTTGACTGACACAACACTGATGAAACGGACCCGACACGAGGATAAACATATTAGGATCGAGTTTAAACGGTTTAAAGTAGTAAATGAGTCAACACTCAGCACGAATAACAATAGACGAATTAAGTAGGATTAACATTTCCGACCCGGTTACGATCTGTTAACAATATCAAAATGATATATGTGCAACTTCAAAACTCCAAAAATCTTCTATCTTAACGTGTATAAATTTCTTAACATTTATCGTGTACATTTAAAGCTAATTTGCGGTTGCTTATAGTTAATTGCTAATATGTGTTTGTACATTCAGAAATTTTATGATCGCTCACTTTAAATATTGATCATTATTTTATTGGACTAAGTTTGTAGATACGCAATATACTTTCTCAAAAATACCAAAATACGTAACCTACTAAAAAAAGTCTGTAAATCGCTAACAAACTTTCAAATTTGGAACAATGTACGCAATATGACCTGGAACCAGCAGGTTACCAGGTTTCAAACTTTGAAAATTGACAGGAATAGTCCCTGTGGCTTGCGTTGACTTTCGCTGGTTATCCTTGGACTTTTTTTCACCTACAAAAGGTACAATAACGGTCCCTATGGTTTGCGTAGACTTTTACATTAGTCCGTTTTTATACTTTTTCACCCGTTCTCTTACGTTTTTATCCGTTTTCGTCCGTTTTTTTTACGTTTTCGTTCGTTTTTATACAATTTCATCCGTTCTCTTACGTTTTCGTTCATTTTTTTTACGTTTTCGTTCGTTTATATACGTTTTCACAAACGTTTTTACACTCGTTTCTACACACGTTTTCACAAACATTTTTACACACGTTTTTACACTCGTTTCTACACACGTTTTCACAAACATTTTTACACACGTTTTTATATACGTTTTCACACACGTTTTTACACACGTTTTTACATACGTTTTCGCACACGTTTTTACACACGTTTTCGCACACGTTTTTACACACGTTTTTATATACGTTTTCGCACACGTTTTTATATACGTTTTTACACACGTTTTCACAAACATTTTTACACACGTTTTTACATACGTTTTTATACTCGTTTCTACACACGTTTTCACAAACATTTTTAAACACGTTTTTATATACGTTTTCACATACGTTTTTACACACGTTTTCACAAACATTTTTACACACGTTTTTACATACGTTTTTACACTCGTTTCTACACACGTTTTCACACACGTTTTCACAAACATTTTTACACACGTTTTTATATACGTTTTTACACACGTTTTCACAAACATTTTTACACACGTTTTTACATACGTTTTTACACTCGTTTCTACACACGTTTTCACACACGTTTTCACAAACATTTTTACACACGTTTTTACATACGTTTTTACACTCGTTTCTACACACGTTTTCACACACGTTTTCACAAACATTTTTACACACGTTTTTATATACGTTTTCACATACGTTTTTACACACGTTTTCACAAACATTTTTACACACGTTTTTACATACGTTTTTACACTCGTTTCTACACACGTTTTCACACACGTTTTCACAAACATTTTTACACACGTTTTTATATACGTTTTCACACACGTTTTTACACACGTTTTTATAAACTTTTTCACATACGTTTTCAAAAACGTTTTTACACACATTTTTTTATACAATTTTACATACATTTTTACACATGTTTTAACACACGTTTTCGTTCACATTTTTACACACGTTTTTCGGGACTTTTTTCATAATTTGTTTCGGGTTTTTTTCTGAATTTTTTTACACACGTTTTGTCCATTTTTTTAAGTGTTCGTCCATAAAAAAAATTAGAAAAAGAATTTTGACAAAAAATTTGTAAGGAATTTCAAAAAAAGATCAGAAATAAAAATCGGAAAAAAATTCCGAAAAAAATTTCTGAAAAAAATTCCAAAAAACGTGTGTAGAAACGAGTGTAAAAACGTGTGTGAAAACGTATATAAAAACGTGTGTAAAAACGTGTGCGAAAACGTATATAAAAACGTGTGTAAAAACGTGTGCGAAAACGTGTGTAAAAACGTTTTCGGAATTTTTTTCAGAAATTTTTTTCGGAATTTCTGAAAAAACGTGTGTAAAAATGTGAACGAAAATGTGTGTTAAAACATGTGTAAAAATGTATGTAAAATTGTATAAAAAAATGCGTGTAAAAACGTTTTTGAAAACGTGTGTGAAAACGTTTATAAAAACGTGTGTAAAAACGTGTGTGAAAACGTATATAAAAACATGTGTAAAAATGTTTGTGAAAACGTGTGTAGAAACGAGTGTAAAAACGTATGTAAAACGTGTGTAAAAATGTTTGTGAAAACATGTGTAAAAACGTATGTGAAAACGTATATAAAAACGTGTGTAAAAATGTTTGTGAAAACGTGTGTGAAAACGTGTGTAGAAACGAGTGTAAAAACGTATGTAAAAACGTGTGTAAAAATGTTTGTGAAAACGTGTGTAAAAACGTATGTGAAAACGTATATAAAAACGTGTGTAAAAATGTTTGTGAAAACGTGTGTGAAAACGTGTGTAGAAACGAGTGTAAAAACGTATGTAAAAACGTGTGTAAAAATGTTTGTGAAAACGTGTGTAAAAACGTATGTGAAAACTTATATAAAAACGTGTGTAATAATGTTTGTGAAAACGTGTGTAGAAACGAGTGTAAAAACGTATGTAAAAACGTGTGTAAAAAAGTTTGTGAAAACGTGTGTAAAAACGTATGTGAAAACGTATATAAAAACGTGTGCGAAAACGTGTATAAAAACGTGTGTAAAAACGTGTGCGAAAATGTGTGCGAAAACGTGTGTGAAAATGTGGGTGAAAACGTATGTAAAAACGTGTGTAAAAACGTGTGTGAAAACGTGTGTAATAATGTTTGTGAAAACGTGTGTAGAAACGAGTGTAAAAACGTGTGTGAAAACGTATGTAAAAACGTGTGTAAAAATGTTTGTGAAAACGTGTGTAGAAACGAGTGTAAAAACGTGTGTGAAAACGTATATAAACGAACGAAAACGTAAGAGAACGGATGAAATTGTATAAAAACGAACGAAAACGTAAAAAAACGGACGAAAACGGATAAAAACGTAAGAGAACGGGTGAAAAAGTATAAAAACGGACTAATGTAAAAGTCTACACAAACCATAGGGACCGTTATTGTACCTTTTGTATGTGAAAAAAAGTCCAAGGATGACCAGCGAAAGTCAACGCAAGCCACAGGGACTATTCCTGCCAATTTTCAAAGTTTGAAACCTGGTAACCTGCTGGTTCCAGGTAATATTGCGTATATTGTTCCAAATTTGAAAGTTTGTTAGCGATTTACAGACTTTTTTTAGTAGGTTACGTATTTTGGTACTTTTGAGAAAGTATATTGCGTATCTACAAACTTAGTCCTATTTTATTTTAGTTTGAGATGTAAACATGACGACACAACTAACTCACTTAATAAATGTGTTCTGAAAGAATTAAATCTTTAGACCCGGTTAAGTAAATGGGTCGAGTTAAAGTTGAAATAGAGTTATTTTGTTAGTTAAAATTATTTAGTCATTTGAGTATGATTGAAGATAACTCCATTTATCAAGCTGAGTTTTAGTCACTTGATAAGATTATTCAGATTGACTCATTTTGATTTGAGCATCTCAAGTTCTCAACAATCGAACTAAAAACGATATAGCTTGCACATGCATGATTTGGGTCTTGGTAACTTTGAAATCTAGGATGACTAATCAACCAATCAAAACTCATTCTAGGATGACGAAAGATTCAAAGTGGTCAAAACAAAAATGGATGGTTGACTTTAATGAGTGAATTGAGTCATTGACTATAACGAACGCTATTTCATATTTATATGCCGTGTATCTCGATCCTTGAACATACATGATTTGGCTCTTGGTAGCTAATTATCCATGAACAATAACACCATTTGGGTTGGTTTGTGGTTGGCATGGAAGTAGGGGTGGAAATGAGCCAAGCCACTCGTGAAAAACTCAAGATCGGATTAGTAAAAAGCTCGTACAGGCCGAGCGGGCCCAAGCTTGAGCCTACGATGCAGCTCATTTATTAATCAAGCTCGAGCCAGAGCTTTAAATACAATGCTCGATTGGGTTCGCGTGCCTAAACGACACCGGGATATTTTAAGCATCAAACATATATAAAACGTTATGCATTTGTATTATAGGGCGAGCTTATTAACGAGCTCAAAATAGAATTATTATGAGCCGAGCTCGAGCCAAACTTTACTTTTACATTGCCAAATTGTATAAACGAGCCGAACCTGAGCCTATATAACATACCACGAGCCACTGCACCACCAATACTTTTAGCAATATCATACGGAATATGATATAAACTGAAATTACTATAGCTGCATCAATACAAGACTTAGACCCCAAGTACAAAGAAAACACGCCAACACAACTGCTAGGACATCCAGTATATCCACATTAACACGCAACTTTTCGCACTGATTTACATGATATCAACCCGGGTTACCTTTTTGTCCCTAGCCGTTGATGATCCAGAAGGGGGTTCACCAGCCGGCACCATTGCACCATCAGTTCCCCACATATCAGTCCAAGGAAGCATCCACCTGTCCCAGTCTCCGTCACCTTTCCATCCTAAGTGACCATAAGCCTCAAGCCCTATTAACACAACAAATAGCTATGGTTATAAACAGTATCTTGAAAAACATATGCCCTTGAACTTCAGTCTAGTATACCTGCATTCTCAAGAGAACTGAACCCATCATTCCAACCAGGTATATGCTTGTCAGCATTGACTTTCCAATTCTCTTCGAAGCCGCCTAGTTCATCTAAGTAATTATAAATAGCATAAGGTCTTGATCAACTCAACAAAAGTAATGTGTAACTTATAAACAAATTAAAGAACATACCTTCATTAAGATTATGTAGAATCTGAAAGGAATCCTCATTGCCATCCGGGTTGCGCTTTTTTGTCTGTGTATGACCCTTCACAACCATCTTATATTTAAATATATTCAAACAATATTAAAAAATAAGTAAAATGATCGAACAAAGTGAAGAAACAGTTGTATACCTTCTCATGTATTCCTCTAGAGATAGTATGCAATGCTTGACCCACAGTCTTATCTTCTTCTTTGATTTCAAGAAGCCTCACCTGTACACCACAGTATTAAATACAAGATCATATACAATATTGTCTAAAGAAAAGAATAGATCAAATGGTAAGAATCTTTCGATCTTACCCCATCTCCACCAGTTCTTTGGCCAATAGAAGAGCTATAGTACACTCCATTCACACCACCATATGCCACTCTTCGGTAGCTGAAACTTGTGGACTCTACATCTTGACATAAATCAAATTTAGGGAGTATATAAGTCACCTTTCGGGCCACTTGGTCCATGGGAAAAGAGGTAGTAATAAGATGGATCACTATGTTTAGTCAAACTGGTACAAATCATAATGAACTAACGTACATCTTGGAATTTAGAACAGATAGTTATTTGACATTTTGAATTCAGGGTCTTTGGGAATTCTTATTGAAAATGCAATAAATTGTTTGGAATAAGCAGATTTAAGTTGCTCATTCTGAACTACTAATTTTAGTTAGCGGTTTTAGAGGGTGTTTAGATAAGCTTATGCTTAAAAGCTTATGTATTCTCAAAAAGCCCCAATCCAAAGGATTAGCTTATTTCCACCAAAAAAGCTGTAGTTAATCTAAACTAAGCTTATCCGAACACCATAAAAGTGCTTGATTAGATTCCCAAGATACAATAAGCTATTAAACACCTAAACAAGGCATAAGCATGATAAATACTAGTATAAAATAAAACTATGTACCATGAGCTTTGTGATGTGGCTGTTTCCTGACTGCTACTTCTGTGTTAGTTACCGGATTCTCGCCATCATTGTCTAACTCCTCAATGGTTATCTCCTTTCTCGACCCATCACCCCAATTAAATGGCTCCGTAAAAAATGGGTCATCAAACGGATCTTTTCCCCATAATTTAGACATTTTTTTACTCTGCAAAAACTAAACAGTTGCCTTTATTTTACAAGTGCAGGAGTCCCAAATTAGTGATAAGTAGAACTTGGCTCTAAGTTAGCAACATGATCTAAAACTTTAAAAGAAACAAAAGCAACTACTGAATCATATATCTAATTGCAACTTATATAAAGTTATATATATAACTTTCTAATTTCAGCAGAATAGAAGCACATAAATGATGGCACAAATGTCTAATAGAACACAGAATAAGCAAATCTCAGCTAAAAAAGTTAGTACCTTAAAAAAACCAAAATTTTTTGTGTTTTGTGTGTGTGAAAAAATGAAACTGATCAAATAAAAATAGAGAGAAAATTCTAGAAAAAGAGAAGATAGGAATTGAAGGGACCTACCCACCTTTTAAACATTCATTTTATTGTCACAGTATAAAAGAAGTTATAACTTGAAGTAAAATTGATTGGGTAAATTTAAAGATGGTGACATATAAAGTTTATGCATACAGACTTTCCCATGTACTACAAGGTTTACAAAAGAGAGAAAAACACAAGTTTATGCATATAGACTTACTGTGGAAGTCTGGAACAGAAGTTTCACACCAGACAGAGATACGTTGTAGTAAGAGGGTTCAGTTAACCCCACTAGATATAATGCTAATGCTAAGTTATGCCGCAATGTCCAGTTATAATCTCACTAAAATACTTAAATGACTCAACTAAATTATGGTGATACAAGAAATCAATTGTTATTTAAGTTATAAATCTTTTGCTTTTATGAAAAACTAGTATGAACTATGAGCCTTCAGATAATTCTTTAAACTTCTTCCCTACCTGCAACTCAATCTTACACACCAGCAAAATCAAACTTTGGAACTCTGATAATACTAAATACCTTTGCCTTTCTAAAAAAAAAAAAAAAAAAAAAAAAAAAAAAAAAAAAAAAATACTAAATACCTTTATACATATTAAAATTGCAGACTAAATGGCTAAAACACAGAAAAATTGGCTTTAATTGAAATTGAAATTAGCATTTTCTAACAAGTGTAGCAATTGGCACTTTCCGTCCTTAAGTCACAAAATCTGAAACACAAACAGAAATAGAAATAAGAACTTTTGGGTGCAAAAAGATCATCACCGCTCATATACTGAGCTGCCCCCTCTCATTCCTACATAAATTGACCAATTATTGAGTCATAAGCACATTTCAGTTCCTTCTTTTTGTTCTCTATCACCTCGATTTCTGCTAGCTTATTTTTTTTAAGCTAATCCCATGCCTCATGAACCAGATCATCCATCTTTCTCATATCTTCTTGACTTAGCCATTGCCTGATGTTGTCATCATTCACTTTAGTTTTCATGACATAAACATAATCTTCCAATGCAATATATGCTTTTATCTTCTTTCTGTAGTCTTCATCGTCATCTTTGTATCTCTTTGCATCTTGTAACATCCTGCCGGCTTCTTTCTCTGAAAGTCTTTTCGTATCTTTGGTAATTGGAATGATGCCTTTTTTACCAGTTGATGTTTCCTCAACAGACACTTTCAGTATGCCATCAGCATCAATGTCAAAACGGACGTTAGTTTTTATAACACCCCTAGGGGCAAGAGGGAGGTTTGAAAGCGTAAATACACCTACTAATATGTTGTCTATGGATCTACTTCTCTCTCCTTGATAAACCTTGGTCAAAATACTAGATTGGTTGTCCTTGTTTGTACTCGTCCTAACTTCCTTGGTAACAGGTATGGGTGTGTGTTTTGGGATTACAACATGCATGATTTGTCCACGTGTCTCAAAACCAAGTGAAAGTGGAATGACATCCAACAAAACCAAACTTTTAACCATTTTATTTCCCACGCCACTCATTTTTGCAGCCAAAACAGCTGCACCATACGCAACAGCTTCATCAGGATTTATTGTCTTGCAGAGGTTCTTACCATCAAATACATCATGCAGCATTTGTTGGAGTTTGGGAATCCGTGTTGAACCACCCACAAGAACCACCTCATCTACCATGCTCGTATCCCATTGCGCATCCTCCATACACCTTTGCACAGTTTCCATACACTTGTTAAAGTAGTCCATATTTAGCTCCTCAAATTTTGCCCTGGTTATTTTTGATGAAAAATCAACACCATCATGCAAGCAATCAACTTCTATTGATGTAGAAGTTGTTGAGGAGAGAATCCTCTTTGCTCTCTCGCAAGCAACCCTCAACCTCCCCAACGCTCTCGGGTTCGTGGTAATATCGTTTCCTTCTTTTCTATTAAATTCTTCAACAAAGTATTTCAACATTTGATTATCAAAATCCTCACCACCTAAATGAGTGTCACCACCTACAGCTTTAACTTCAAACGTCCCTTCATTGATAGTAACAAGTGAGACATCAAATGTACCACCACCCAAGTCAAATATTAGCACATTTGTAGGCCTACTCCTGTTGGAAGTATTTTGGTCTAGACGGTAAGCAATAGCAGCAGCGGTAGGTTCATTGAGCAACCGCAGAACATCAAGGCCAGCAGCAGCCGCTGCATCCTTTGTTGCTTGACGTTGTAAATCATCAAAATAAGCAGGAACTGTTATCACAGCAGATTTCACGTTGGAATTGAGGTATGCATTAGCTACCTATTTCATCTTTGTAAGAACCATTGCCGATATGTCTTCAGCAGCAAACAACTTCTTAACACCTTTGTCTGAAACTTCTATCTTAGGTTTACCGCAAATCCCTTTTGCAATTTTGAAAGGCCAAACTTTAATGTCCTTTTGCACCGTGGCATCATGAAACCTCTTACCGATAAGTCGTTTAGCATCTGAAAAAAGTTAGTATGACACCAAAATTAATGACTTTGAATAAGAATCAATCAAACCAAATTTCTGGGCTTCTATACCTTTTTTACATATTACTATTTGTATTGTTTCTGACTTTTCATCATCTAGGATTTATCTTTTTTTTCATACATATAATATGTGTTATCTTTTTCAAAAATTGTAAATGCCAGTAAACAAACCAAAGCTTGAGCATAAATTTGACAATTAAAACTAAAACCTAGGCACAAGGAAGGGAGGAAAAAAAATAAATAAATAAAAAAAACATTTCAAGTATACAAAGTTATACTACTTAACGACTTTCTACATCTAGGATTTATCTTTTTTCAAACATAAAATATGTGATATCTTCTTAAAAAATTGTAAATGCCAGTAAACAAACAAAAGCTTGAACATAAATTTGACAACTAAAACTAGCAATAAAAACAACTTTTAAGTAAATATATACAAAACTATACCGAAAACGGTGTTAGAAGAGTTCATTGCTATTTGGTTTTTGGCTGCATCGCCGATCAAACGATCCTGCACATCACTGAAAGCAACACAAGAAGGCGTGGTTCTGTTGCCTTGTTCATTGACAATGATCTCAACTCGGTTGTTGTGCCAAACAGCTACACATGAATACGTTGTACCTAAATCTATCCCGATGGCAGGTGCTTCACATGCACGGGTTCTACCCATATTAAATGCAATGCCGTATTATGATAATTATCAACCTCCTCAAAGTGTCACAAAGAGTTTTTCGATAAACCCTATCAAATTGATTCTTTTTTCTGGCTGTTGACAGTACGAAATTTATAATGATACGAATCCGTAGGTTTTTGTGGACATATATGTTTTGCCTTCCATGTCATTAAGTTACATCATATGTGGCCTAGCCCACTTATACATACGGGCTTTTAAGTCCATCTATCTCTATCACTTTCAAAATCAAAACCAACATATACAAATATCCCTAGATTAGGTAAAAACTAATACAATAATATGTTATGTAATCGTAATAGCAGAGACACTGATGAATGTTTAGTGGCATATATATACATAAGAACACAAATCACATACATCTATTTGATTTAATAGACTAATACAGTACCGGTCTAGCTACGATATACTTGTAATGTAGTTGACGAGCCTTTAATATCGGTTGTTAACAATGCATTCAATCTATGTTGACTGTAACCACCTTTTTAGGTAGTCCTCCAGAAGAAGAACTGGTCCTCGCTCCATTGTCGTTGCTCCCCCTTCTACTGTCCTCTAGTGCCAAGCCAAATGGCCGCATGCTACTGTAAATCCGACATTGATTTGTTAACAGACTTCAACCATTCCAGCAGCAACTCCCCCCGGTATTTCTACTGAGGGCAGAAAGTATTGAAGTCCACCAAATAGGATAAGGATAAGACTTCTCCATTCATTGATGACGTCTCCCCTGACACATTCAAACCCTTTGCTACGTTTGACGAGGAGCATCAATTAGCTTTGATCTATGTGCAACAACAAGAACCTACACATATCAAAGTTAACATTCCTATGCACCTCGATCCATCAAGCCTTAACAATCATTTGATCAGTTTGTATGGCAATTGGTGCCTTGCAAGTATGCTAATATGGGACTTCATTTAGTGAGTATGATACTCTATAGTGGTTGGTATGTTTTGCTTTAAATTGTTGATGGCTATTTAGTTTTTAAGGCATGTCTTAAAATCATTTGGTCCATCTTGTAAAAATCATACTATGATTTGGTGGTAATATGTTTTCAGTTTCACCAAAAAAGAAAGAAAACAACAAAAAAGAAAGAAATTTGCACAATCTAACACTTGAAACAATAGGCAATTTGTGTCATTGAGTCACACAAAAGCTGAAACAAAATATAGAAAGAATAATAAAACTTCTGGGATGAAGAAGATCATTCTTGGTTGTCTACTGAGCTCCCTCTCATTCCTCACATAAACTGACCAATTATTGAGTTATACACACAATCCAGTTCCTTCATTTTATTCACTATCGCCTCGATTTCTGCTAGCGTATTCGTTTCAAGCCATTCCGTAGCCTCTTGAACCAAATCATCCATCTTTCTCATATCTTCCTGACTTAGCCGTTGCCTGATGTTGTCATCTTTCACTTTGGTTTTCATGTCATAGACATAATCATCCAATGCATTATATGCGTTTCTCGTCTTTCTGTAATCTTCATCCTCAGCTTTGTATCTCTTTGCATCTTGTAACATCTTGTCGGTTTCTTCCTTCGACAGACGTCTCTTATCTTTGGTAATTGTGATGTGGTTTTTTTGACCAGTTAATGGTTCCTCGGCAGAAACTTTCAGAATTCCATCGGCATCAATGTCAAAACGGACGTTAGCTTTTGTGACTCCCTTAGGGGCAAGAGGGAGGTTTCTAAGGACAAATTCACCTATTAAGATGTTGTCTGTCGATCTACTTCTCTCTCCTTGATAAACCTTGAAAATAAAAGCAGGTTGGTTATCGACCCCTGAAACCCCTGTAAACTCCTTCGTAATGGGCATAGGTGTGTTTTTTGGGATTATAACTCTCATGACTTGTCCACGTGTCTCATAACCAAGTGAAAGTGGAATGACATCCAATAAAACCAAACTTTTAACCATTTTATTTCCCTTACCACTCATATTTGCAGCCAAAACAGCTGCACCATACGCAACAGCTTCATCAGGATTTATTGTCTTGCAGAGGTTTTTACCATCAAAATATTCCTGCAACATTTGCTGGACTTTGGGAATCCGCGTTGACCCACCAACAAGAACCACCTCATTTACCATGCTCGTATCCCATTGCGCATCCTCCATACACCTTTGCACAGTTTCCATACACTTATTAAAGTAGTCCATATTTAGCTCCTCAAATTTTGCCCTGGTTATTTTTGATGAAAAATCCACACCATCATGCAAGCAATCAACTTCTATTGATGTAAAAGTTGTTGAGGAGAGAATCCTCTTTGCTTTCTCGCAAGCAACCCTCAACCTCCCCAACGCTCTCGGGTTGGTGGCAATATCTTTTCCTTCTTTTCTATTAAATTCTTCAACAAAGTATTTCACCATTTGATTATCAAAATCCTCGCCACCTAAATGAGTGTCACCACTGACAGCTTTAATTTCAAACGTCCCTTTATTGATAGTAACGAGTGAGACATCAAATGTACCACCACCCAAATCAAATATTAGCACATTTATAGGTCTACCCCTGTTGGTAGCCTTTTGGTCTAGACGGTAAGCAATAGCCGCAGCGGTAGGTTCATTAAGCAACCGCAGAACATCAAGACCAGCAGCAGCTGCTGCATCTTTTGTTGCTTGACGTTGTAAATCATCAAAATAAGCAGGAACTGTTATGACAGCAGATTTCACGTTGGCATTGAGGTATGCATTAGCTACCTCTTTCATCTTTGTAAGAACCATTGCCGATATGTCTTCAGCAGCAAACAACTTCTTAACACCTTTGTCTGAAACTTCTATCTTAGGTTTACCGCAAATCCCCTTTGCAATTTTGAAAGGCCAAACTTTAATGTCCTTTTGCACCGTGGCATCATGAAACCTCTTACCGATAAGTCGTTTAGCATCTGAAAAAAGTTAGTATGACACCAAAATTAATGACTTTGAATAAGAATCAATCAAACCAAATTTCTGGGCTTCTATACCTTTTTTACATATTACTATTTGTATTGTTTCTGACTTTTCTTCATCTAGGATTTATCTTTTTTTTCATACATATAATATGTATTATCTTTTTCAAAATTGTAAATGCCAGTAAACAAACCAAAGCTTGAGCATAAATTTGACAATTAAAACTAAAACCTAGGCACAAGGAAAAAAAAAAAAAAAAAAAAAAAAAAAAAAAAAAAAAAAACCTTTCAAGTATACAAAGTTATACTACTTAAAGACTTTCTACATCTAGGATTTATCTTTTTTCAAACATAAAATATGTGATATCTTCTTAAAAAATTGTAAATGCCAGTAAACAAACAAAAGCTTGAACATAAATTTGACAACTAAAACAAGCAATAAAAACAACTTTTAAGTAAATATATACAAAACTATACCGAAAACGGTGTTAGAAGAGTTCATTGCTATTTGGTTTTTGGCTGCATCGCCGATCAAACGATCCTGCACATCACTGAAAGCAACACAAGAAGGCGTGGTTCTGTTGCCTTGTTCATTGACAATGATCTCAACTCGGTTGTTGTGCCAAACAGCTACACATGAATACGTTGTACCTAAATCTATCCCGATGGCAGGTGCTTCACATGCACGGGTTCTACCCATATTAAATGCAATGCCGTATTATGATAATCAACCTCCTCAAAGTGTCACAAAGAGTTTTTCGATAAACCCTATCAAATTGATTCTTTTTTCAGGCGGTTGACAGTTCGAAATTTATAATGATACGAATCTGTAGGTTTTTGTGGACATATATGTTTTGCCTTCCATGTCACTAGTTATAACACCCGCGCACGCGCGGGTTTTTTTAAAAAATTTTGAATCATATATTTTTATTTATTAAAAAACAAATAATTTAATTTTTGTTTTGTTTGATTTATGATGTTTAATTATAGTTTTTTTATTATTAAAGATAATTATTTAAAAATTTTAATCCTATTATTAATTGCATCTTATCTATATTTTTTGTATTTATCTTCTACTTGTGTTATGGATAAATATAAAATATTACCTAATAAGAAAATAATTTTTTTTTAATTAAAATTATTACTAAATAAGGTATGTATGCATTTTTTTGATGTGAAAAATTCCCAATAGGAGTTTTGTTGTATTATATAAAAGATTAAGTTACATCATATGTGGCCTAGCCCACTTATACATACGGGCTTTTATGTCCCTCTATCTCTAACACTTTCAAAACCAACATATACAAATATCCCTACATTACGTAAACACTAATACAATAATATGTTATGTAATTGTTGAAGTAAAAGTTTGCTTCTACTTTGGACAAGCGAGGTGAATCCTTCGGACTATGGAATGGTCCTCCGGATTCAGGGTGATCCTAGTTGATGGTTGGTTGCTTCGGATATCTGCAAAACAAATACGTCCGTTAGTCTCGCCCCGGGAATGTATCCCAGGACCAACCTCCGGCGTGAGAGTAAGTATATGTTCTTAGAGAAAGAAAGTATAAGCAATATTAGAGAGAGATAGAATTAGTTAACCTTTAAGTGAAGATTTCTCTTCTATTTATAGGCCTCCAATATGGAGTGCCAGGCTGGTATGTACTTAGTTCCTTAATGCTTGCTAATTTATGCTCCATTATCATATACTTGATGTACTTGTTTGTACTTTAACTCATGTACTTACTGGTTTATCCGGATGGATCTGATTTCCGGAGGGTTGAGGTCATGCGGACATTCTCAACCCTTCGGATATAGGTGTAAATAATTTAGATACATTTGTGTAAGTCTTATTTGACATAGATCCGGAAGGTGTTTGATCGTCCGGCCTCGATCCGGAGGGTACATACGCCAACATGTCCCCCCCAGTATCATAGTATTGGTTATACCAATGGTGTGATACTTTAGTTTGTTTTGTAATTTTCCGGAACGCGAGCGGTAGCTTCGTCGTTTGCCAACAGTCGTGTACAAAATGCCAAAAGTAATTAATGTGTCGTTTAAGGTGTGCCGTCATTTTTTACTGCGTCCTTGGGATGGGGACACGTGTGCATCATTCTTGCTTATACGGTTTGGATGGGGACACGTCTGCCCTAAGGGTGACGTGTCGTTTCGCGCCCATTTTTACTGCCTATAAATAGTCCCCATTTTATTCATTTTTACTACTGTAATTTTTCTGCACACACATACTTCTGACACATTTTCCACCTTCCGTATTCCGAACGATTATTCTCTTCATCTCTGAGGTACGTCCTAGTCCGTTTAGTTTTTTGTTGTTTGGCTATACTCGTCTCCTTATCGGACCCATTATGTCGGAATCTACTGCGTCCTTTGAATATGAAGATGTATCCATGCCGGAGGGTTCACATGTTAAGAAAGATATACACCTGAGGCCGTCTACGATGGATGATGGTGAGGTACTTGTGGTAGTCGAAACTTTTAGGATTCCGAAGGATTTACACCCGAGGGTGCCTCCGTCAGGTATGACGATGGACCAACTACCTGCGGATGCCATTGGCTTATACGCAGAGTACTTCTTTGACGGAGGTCTTATCGTCCCTTTTTCTACCTTTCTCTTAGACGTTATTAGATATTTTAAGATTCACATATCTCAGTTGGTTCCGTTGGGCATGCACCGTGCCACTCTTTTTGAGGTGTATTGCCGGAGCATGCACATTCCTCCTACTACTCCTCTGTTCCGTGTCTTTTACAAACTTAGCAAATAAGGTTGCTGGTTTTCCTTTGAGAAACGTGTACATAAGGATAGGAAAATTTGTTTTGGAGAGTTTCCTTCCTGTCTGAAAGGTTGGAAGTATCATTTTTTCTTGATCGATAGGAAAGCCATTCCTTTTGCTATGCCTTGGAGGCATTCGGACTCGGATGTGTCCGATCCATTTCCCAAGAAGGGTGAATACGATGTTGCTCATGCCGATAGGTTGGCTGAGACGATCATTGAGCCCTGCCAGGTTCCCCAGTCTTTCTTATACGCTCTGGGTCTTTCGGATCATTGGGAGTTTACCGGCTTCCGTCCGGCTTTGAGGGATGAGCAGGGGAGGGGTATAGCCTTTATTATAAATATGAACTTTTACATTGTTCCTCTTTTTTTTTTTCTTTTTTTTAACCATACGTCTTATTTGTCCGCAGGTATAACTATGTCGAGCTACTTGAAGAAACCTCCTCTCCGAAAGACGGTGAATGTGGTCAAGGGGGACCCTCTGCCGCAGGGGCAAGGTCGTGAAATGCACATTACTCGCCCCTTGGCCTCCAATGCTGAAGTTCCTGAAAAGGATGAGGAGTTGAAGAGGGTTGAGGTGCCGGATGACAAGGTGCTAGCTGCCAAAGATAAGAAGAAGGAGCAGGCAGCTAAGTTGAGCTCCAAGAAACCTCCGTCCAAAAGAGCCGGAGGGAGTATCTCCTCCAAGGTGCATAAGAGGTTCAAGCAGTCTGCTGACCATGTTATTGATCTGGATGCTGCGGAAGGGGTTGAGGAGCCGGAGCCAATCCGCTCGTTGCATCCGAAGGATATCCCCTCTGGTATGTCCGTAAACTTTCTGTTCATAGCTTTTTCTTGATTTGTTTTTGTCATTTATTTGACGAATATTCTTTATTTTCAGGGAGCTCAAAGGATGGTTCCCGTCGTCCGGGCAAGGGACTTGTTGATGAGGAGGATGTCCAAGTGGATATAGAGGGAGATGATGATGATGATGACACTTTTGTTCCGGCCTGGGTGGTGAAGAGGGGGACTCGCATGAACAATGCGAATGTTTGCCGAGATATGTTGATTAACTTGGCCACCCCGGCTGAAGAGAGACACTTAGACAGTCAGGATGATATGGAGGCTATCCGGAGATCATGGTTATTGATGGGTAAGCACGCTACGGCTCAGGCGGACGTCATTTTCCGCTTTGAGTCTCTTAAGCGTGAGTATCAAAAGTTGTCCGAGACTCATCAAGGGTGTGACCAAGTTCTGGAGGATAAAAGCAAGAGGTTAGATGAGGTGGTTGGGGAGTTGAATGAGTTGAAGGATAAGCATGCGGCATGTGGTGAGATGAATCCGGAGGGGGTTCAGAAGTTGCGTGCTGAGAATGCGGGACTGGAGGATAGGGTCTCCCAACTTGAGGTGGAGAAGGAGGAGTAGAGAAAGGTTTCTGCTGAGCAGGCCGAGAGGATAAAGTTGTTGGAGGGCAGTTTGTCTGATGCTAAGTTGAAGTTAGCCGATGAAGAAAAGGCTTATAAGGAGCTTCACCAAGAGAAGCAAGAGATTGCAATAGCTGCCGGAAATGCAGAAATGGAGCGAAACCGAATTATTCATCGCTTCCTTGGTAGTCATGAGTTCCGGTCAACTTTGGCAGAACCGTTCAATTTGTATTATCAATCCGGACTGATAGATGGGGCTGGATTATTCGAGGAGCCGGAGAAAGCGGTCAAATTGTTAGGGGAAGTTGAAGGGATGGATTTCGAGGTCGGTGAGAAATACGGTTCGTTATATGATCAGGCCCTCTCCCAAGACTATCCTTTCATCCAGAAGATCCGCCAAACCATTTACAGGAAGTTTGATGAATTAATTGCCTTGGTTCCGGACCCCGCTCCTATTCCAGTAGTTGACGAACCGGTGGTTGAATCTCATACCGAGAATCCCTCCGGTAATCCTTCTACGGATCAGACTGCCTCGGCCTTTCTTTGAGATGTTTTTAAGGGTTTGCATATCTCCATTTTGACTATGGGTATAGGTATTGCAAATCCTTTGTGAAGCTATTGTTGAATTCTATCCATTGTGAACCATGTTCTGGGGTCCGGATACCTCCATTTTGACTATGGATTTAGGTATTCCGGATTCCTAGTGAAGCTTTCGTTTCTCTATTTCAATTGATGTAATAGTGTAGGTCATTATCATTCCCTTTTTTATTGTTCCGTTATTTCGGAACACTTTGATGTAACTAATTTTTGAATGGATGAATATATATCGCTTATCTTTGCTACTTTTATTGTATCTTATTCAATACTCATTTGGAGTTTTATTATATCGGACAGCTTGTGCCCTTCGGCTCTTGGCCTTAAATTATACTCATTTGGGGTTTGTTATAACGGGCAACCTGTGCCCTTCGGCTCTAGGCCGTATGTTATACTCACTTGGGGTTTGAAAACGTCGGACAACCTGTGTCCTTCGGATCTTGGCCTTAGATTATGTCCACCTGGGATTGTATTATACCGGACAACTTGTGTCCTTCGGCCCTTGGCCTCGGATTGTACCCATTTGGGGTTTTGTTATTACGGACAACTTGTGTCCTTCGGCTCTTGGCCTTAGATTATATCCACCTGGGATTGTATTATACCGGACAACTTGTGTCCTTCGGCCCTTGGCCTCGGATTGTACCCACTTGGGGTTTTATTATTACGGACAACTTGTGTCCTTCGGCTCTTGGCCTTAGATTATATCCACCTGGAATTGTATTATACCGGACAACTTGTGTCCTTCGGCCCTTGGCCTCGGATTGTACCCACTTGGGGTTTTATTTCATGTTAAGTAGTTTTTTATTAAAATAAGAACAACTCTTCTTACGGCCCAACTGCATAGCATGCTTTATTGATAATAAGAAAGTGGCTCATGCCTTACCATAAGTCTACCGGAATAACCGATTACATAAAACACTTTTTTAAATTGATTGCATGCCAGGTTTGAGGTACTTCTATGTCGTCCATGGTTTGTAGCTTGTACGTTCCATGTTGGTAGGCTTCAGTTATCTGGTAGGGACCTTCCCAATTTGGTCCTAATTTTCCTTGATCCTCCACTCTGCTTGCTTCGTTCTTCCGATACACAAAGTCTCCCACCTTGAATGCTTCGGGTCTAACCCTCTGGTTGTAGTATTGTTCCACCTTCTTTTTGTATTTGGCCTCCCTTATTGCTGCCATCTCTCGTCTTTCTTCCAGCAATTTTAGGTTCAAGTTGATCTCATCATCGTTGTTTTCTGCGTTAGCCATCATGGTCCGAAAGGTGGGCATACCGATTTCCGCTGGGATGACCGCTTCGCTTCCATAAGTCAGGCTAAAGGGAGTTTCGCCGTTGCTAGTTTTCAGGGTGGTGCGGAATGCCCAAAATATGTTTGGCAATTCGTCTACCCATTCGGACCTTTCCCTTCCGAGTCGTGACTTGAATCCTTTCATTAGGCTTTTGTTTGCTCTTTCCACCAATCCGTTGGCCTGAGGATGAGCTACGGCCGTGTTGATTTGTGTGATATTTAATCTTTCGCACCAACTTTTGAATAGATCTCCCACAAAATTGCTTCCATTATCCGTAACGATTATCTTAGGTAATCCGAACCTGCAGACGATGTTATCCCACACAAATTTTTTCACTTCCTTTCCGGTTATCTTGGCTAGGGGCTTTGCTTCCATCCACTTAGTAAAGTAATCAATGGCTACGATAACATACTTTACCTTACCTGGAGATTCGGGTAAGGGTCCCAGCACGTCTATTGCCCATTGGAAGAATGGCCATGGAGCCATGACGGAGGTTAACACTGTTTTTGGCAATTTAGGAACCGGAGCGTGTATCTGGCACGAGTCACACTTCTGGATAACCTCCCTGGCGTCCCGGTGCATGGTTGGCCAATAGTAGCCTTGTCTCATTAGCTTGGCTACAACAGATCGTGGTCCGGAATGCATGCCACATGCCCCTTCGTGTACCTCGCGGATGACATAATTAGCCTGGAGGGGTCCTACACACCGCAGCATTGGTCCTAGATAGGATTTCCTGAATAGTACTTCGTCGATCAGTGTGTAGTGACTTATTTTCATACGAAGGTTTCGGGCTTCATTTAGGTCCTCCGGCCATATTCCTTCTTTTAAGCATCGGAGTATGGGCGACATCCAATTTTCCTCTTCTTCTTCTACTACTGTACTGATTATCTCTTCCTCGGTGGATGGTTTCTCCAACACTTCCACTAAGATTTCTTTTGTTAAGTGATTGAATGCTACGGATGCTAATTTGCTTAATACGTCTGCTTTCTGGTTTTGTGCCCTCGGAATATTCTTTATTTTAAAACGTTTGAAGCAAGCAATATATTCTTTAGCCTTAGCGAGGTATTTGGTCATGCTTTCAGTGTACGCAGTGAACTCTCCGTTGATTTGACTTGCCACCAGGCTTGAGTCCACCCTTACGTCCAGCGCTTCTATATGCATTTTCTTTGCGATTCGTAGTCCGGCAAGGAGTGCTTCGTATTCTGCTCCGTTGTTAGTGGCATTAAATTTCATTCGGAGGGCATAAGTATATTCTTCTTTTTTTGGACTGATCAGTACTAGCCCCGCTCCGGAACCATTTTTGCTGGAAGCTCCATCGGTATACAAGATCCATTCTCCAGTTTGGGAGATATTGCATATTTCCTTGCCCCTCCTTTTTGGATCCGGATAGATGGTGCCGATGGGTACCTCATTGATGAAATCGGCTAACACTTGTCCTTTGACGGCATTTCTGGGTACATAGGTGATGTTATAAGCTCCTAACTCCACCGTGTATTTGGCCAATCGTCCGGAAGATTCAGCTCTGTTTAGTACTTGCTTGATAGGGTAATCCGTTGTGACCTTGATAGGGTGAGCTTCGAAATATCGCCTTAGCCTTCTAGACAGATGTAGCAGTGTTAAGGCCAGTTTTTCAACCGGAGAATATCTTTTTTCGGCATCATGCAACGTCCGACTTACGTAGTGAACGGGGATCTGTCGTCCTTCCCTTTCAACCATCATTACCCCGCTTATTGCCTCCGTTGCTGCCGATAAGTATAGGTACATATCTTCCTTTGGTTTTGGCGTTGTTAGGCATGGTAGTTCTAGGATCATCTTCTTCATTTCTTGAAAAGCTTTTTCAGCTTCCTCCGTCCATTGGTATCTTTCTTTGTTATCTTTGGTAATGTTCTTCAAAGTTTCAAAGAAGGGCAATGATCTTTCAGCAGATTTTGATAAGAAGCGGTTTAATGCAGCCAACTTGCCACTTAAACTTTGCATTTCCTTTAGTGATTTTGGGGATTGCATATCGGCAATTGCCCGGGTTTTCTTAGGATTTGCCCTAATCCCTTCGGAAGTTATCATGTACCCGAGAAACTTACCTTCTTCAACTCCGAAAGAACATTTCTTAGGATTAAATTTCATATTGATTTCCCGGAGATTGTTAAATGTTTCTGCTAATGACCATGTCGTCTACATATACCTCCAAATTTCTGCAAATTTGCGTCCAGAATGCGGAATCTACCAGCTTCTGATAGGTTGCCCCGGCATTTTTCAATCCGAACGACATTTTGACGTAGCAATATGTCCCATGATCAGTATAGAAGGCTGTTTTTTCCTCATCTTCCTTTGCCATTTGTACTTGGTGATAACCTTTGTAAGCATCTAGGAAACACTTATATCGGAATCCCATTACTGATTCAATCTTCCAATCTATCTCCGGCAGCGGATAGTAGTCCTTTCGGCACGATGAGTTAAGATTTTTGAAATCGATGCACATCCTCCAACTCCCGTCCGGCTTTTTTACTAGCACGGGATTGGATATCCAGGTTGGATATCGGACGGGCCTGATTATCCCTGCTTTTAACCATTCTTCTACATCCTTTTATATAGCTTGGTTCTTTTCTTCCGAAAAGAACCTCTTCTTTTGAGCAACAGGCTTGTCTTGGATATTCACATTGAGTTTATGTTCCGCCGCCCATCGGGGAACACCAGTCATGTCTGAAGGTTCCCATGCAAAAACGTCTTGGCTGTTTTTGAGCAACGTTATTAGCTGCCTTCTTCCTTCTTTTGAAAATTTTTTTCCTATCGTCACCAGTTGCTCCGGGTAAGCCGGATGAACCAATATCTCTTCTGTTTCTGTTGTTCCTCCTTCTGTCGCGGATTCCGGAAAACCTTCAAACTTCATTTCTTTTTCCATCAAGAACTTTTCTTCTAGCTTCCTGCATTCCGATATGATGACAGATCGAGTGACCAAAGTGGCTATACCTCTTGGTGTTGGGAATTTCATCATGGCATGTATTGTGGAAGGGATAGCTCTTAATTTCTTCATTCCGGAACGCCCCAGTATTATGTTATAGGGAGAGGGGGATCTTACTATTGCGAATACCATAGTCGTCCGGCGATATAGTCCTTCGTTTCCGAAGCACACCTCTAGCTCTAATTTTCCCAACGGATTTATTGCTTCTCCGGCGAATCCGACTAGCGGTGTGTTCGTTTTTGTCAGTAGGGACTGGATAGAGGGGTCAAGGTTTAGAAAGCAATGTTCATACATTACTTCTATTGAAGCGCCTTGGTCTACGTATATCCTACGTACAGTATACCCTTCGATCTCCGCTTCCACTATCAATGGTTCTTCGGAAACATCCCCGGGAAGTATGGGAGGGAAACTTATAGGAGCGTTCATCCAATCCTCTTCCTGATCCATGATTTTTCGCTTATACTTTCTTGCCGGATATCGAATCATATTGATGATTCGCCCTTGGTTAGTGTGATTGTTATTTCTCTGAGGTGCTCTCTCCCTTTGCCGAACATCTCTGATCAGGTGGTCTAGTTTGCCCGTCTCCATAGCTTTTTTGAGCTGTTCTTTTAGATTGTGACAATCGTTAGTGAGGTGACCATTTTCCCCATGATAGTCACAATACTTATCCATGTTTTCTCTGGCAGGTCTTCCCCTCAACGGAGGTGGTGCCGGAAGTCTAAGATGGTGTTCAGTTGCGAGGATTTCTTTGGGAGCTTTCGAGAGTACGTTTAAGTCTAAGGGCCGGACATCCCTCCGATTTGCATCATTGCGGCGGTAATCCGCTCCGTACTCATTCGTGTTTGGGTTTTCATTCCTGGCTTGCCTATAAGGTACATAGTGATCATTTCGCCGGGGTCGGAATTCTTCCCGATGAGTATCTCGCCTGCGATTCCCTCGGAAGGAGGGTCGTTGCGTGTTCTGGTCGTTCCGGTTATATGAGTTGGAATTGTAATCTTTTCTGTAGTTATCTGCTCGTTCTCCCCTTGGCACCTCGGTCAACCGATATGCTCTCTCGGAATGAATGAAATCGTCTACCCTCATCATCATCTCGGTTACCGTCCGGGGGATTTTTTCAGAGAATCTCTTTGCCAGCTCTGGACATTTGCAACCGTCCATAAAAGAAGATATTTGCATCACCTCCAGAACTCCGGAAATACGACTAGCTTCATCGGTCCAACGTTCCTTGAACTCAGACAGGGCTTCGTTAGCTTTCCGGACGATCTTAGTTATCTCCATAGGGTCTCGGATACATTCTCTTCGTAGGGCAAACCTTTGCACGAATTGTTCACACAAAGTGTCCCAGTTGTCGATACTTCCTCGGGGAAGGTTATCGAACCATCCTCTAGCTGCATCGTCCAAAGTTTATTGAAACATCATACACCATATGGGCATAGGCCAAGCACCTTGGTTGGCAGCTCCTTCGAACCTTGTGATGTGATCATCTGGATCGGTGGATCCGTCATATAACTTTATGTGGGAGGGCATTGAGTATTTTGCATTTTTAGGTCCGGTGAAATCAATTATCCTTCGGGTGAACGGGCTCTTAGACGCTGCCTTGAAAGGCTTGGACAGATCGTCCATCACTTCCTCTTCTGCTTTCTGCGCTTCGATATCTTGATGTTCTTCGTCCTCGAAATCGAGCTGAATGGGTTTGATTGGTGTTACTCCTGTGGCGTTGTGTTGTTGGATCAGTGCTTTCAATGCAGTAAGTTGGTTGTGGATTTCTTCAATGCTATTTGGAGTCACTTCCGGGTTTTTCCCACTTCCTTCGGGTGTTGTTAGGGCAGGACCTGTCATTTCTAAGCTAGGGTAGAGTGAATGACGGGTCCCACGGATGGCGCCAATTTGTTGAAGTAAAAGTTTGCTTCTACTTCGGACAAGCGAGGTGAATCCTTCGGACTATGGAATGGTCCTCCGGATTCAGGGTGATCCTAGTTGATGGTTGGTTGCTTCGGATATCTGCAAAACAGATACGTCCGTTAGTCTCGCCCCGGGAATGTATCCCAGGACCAACCTCCGGCGTGAGAGTAAGTATATGTTCTTAGAGAAAGAAAGTATAAGCAATATTAGAGAGAGATAGAATTAGTTAACCTTTAAGTGAAGATTTCTCTTCTATTTATAGGCCTCCAATATGGAGTGTCAGGCTCGTATGTACTTAGTTCCTTAATGCTTGCTAATTTATGCTCCATTATCATATACTTGATGTACTTGTTTGTACTTTAACTCATGTACTTACTGGTTTATCCGGATGGATCTGATTTCCGGAGGGTTGAGGTCATGCGGACATTCTCAACCCTTCGGATATAGGTGTAAATAATTTAGATACATTTGTGTAAGTCTTATTTGACATAGATCCGGAAGGTGTTTGATCGTCCGGCCTCGATCCGGAGGGTACATACGCCAACAATAATATGTTATGTAATCGTAATAGCAGAGACACTGATGAATGTTTAGTGGCATATATATACATAAGAACACAAATCACATACATCTATTTGATTTAATAGACTAATACAGTACCGGTCTAGCTACGATATACTTGTAATGTAGTTGACGAGCCTTTAATATCGGTTGTTAACAATGCATTCAATCTATGTTGACTGTAACCACCTTTTTAGGTAGTCCTCCAGAAGAAGAACTGGTCCTCGCTCCATTGTCGTTGCTCCCCCTTCTACTGTCCTCTAGTGCCAAGCCAAATGGCCGCATGCTACAGTAAAGCCGACATTGATTTGTTAACAGACTTCAACCATTCCAGCAGCAACTCCCCCCGGTGTTTCTACTGAGGGCAGAAAGTATTGAAGTCCACCAAATAGGATAAGGAGAATTGAAGACTTCTCCATTCGTTGATGACTCCCCTGACACATTCAAACCCTCTGCTACGTTTGAGCGGGAGCATCAAATAGCTTTGATCTGTGTGCAACAACAAGAACCTACACGCATCAAAGTTAACATTCCTATGCACCTCCATCAAGCCTTGACAATCATTTGATCAGTTTGTATGGCAATTGGTGCCTTGCAAGTATGCTAATATATATGGGACTTCAGATAGCGAGTATGATACTCTGTATAGTGATTGGTATATTTTGCTTTAAATTGTTGATGGCTATTTAGTTTTTAGGCATGTCTTAAAATCATTTGGTCCATCTTGTAAAAATCTTACTATGATTTGGTGGTAATATATAGTTTTCAGTTTCACCAAAAAAGAAAGAAAAAACAAGAAAAAGAAATCGCACAATCTAACACTTAAAGCAATAGGCAATTTGTGTCCTTGCGTCACAAAAGCTGAAACAAAATATAGAAAGAAAAATAAAACTTCTAGGACGAAGAAGATCATTGTTGGTTGTATACTGAGCTCCCTCTCATTCCTCACATAAACTGACCAATTATTGAGTTATACACACAATCCAGATCCTTCTTTTTATTCACTATCGCCTCGATTTCTGCTAGCGTATTCGTTTCAAGCCATTCCGTAGCCTCTTGAACCACATCATCCATCTTTCTCATATCTTCCAGACTTAGCTGCTGCCTGATGTTGTCATCATTCACTTTGGTTTTCATGTCATAGACATGATCTTCCAATGCATTATATGCGTCTCTCGCCTTTCTGTAATCTTCATCATCAGCTTTGTATCTCTTTGCATCTTGTAACATCTTGTCGGTTTCTTCCTTCGACAAACGTCTCTTATCTTTGGTAATTGTGATGTGGTTTTTTTGACCAGTTAATGGTTCCTCGGCAGAAACTTTCAGAATTCCATCGGCATCAATGTCAAAACGGACGTTAGCTTTTGTAACTCCCTTAGGGGCAAGAGGGAGGTTTCCAAGGACAAATTCACCTATTAAGATGTTGTCTGTCGATCTACTTCTCTCTCCTTGATAAACCTTGACCATAAAATAAGATTGGTTGTCATCAACTGTATGCACCGTAACCTCCTTGGTAATGGGTATAGGTGTGTTTTTTGGGATTACAACTGTCATGACTTGTCCACGTGATTCAAAACCAATGGAAAGTGGAATGACATCCAATAAAACCAAACTTTTAACCATTTTATTTCCCTTACCACTCATATTTGCAGCCAAAACAGCTGCACCATAAGCAACAGCTTCATCAGGATTTATTGCCTTGCAGAGATTTTTACCATCAAAATATTCCTGCAACATTTGCTGGACTTTGGGAATCCGTGTTGACCCACCTACGATAACCACCTCATTTACCATACTCGAATCCCACTGCGCATCCTCCATACACCTTTGCACAGTTTCCATACACTTGTTAAAGTAGTCCATATTTAGCTCCTCAAATTTTGCCCTGGTTATTTTTGATGAAAAATCAACACCATCATGCAAGCAATCAACTTCTATTGATGTAAAAGTTGTTGAGGAGAGAATCCTCTTTGCTTTCTCGCAAGCAACCCTCAATCTCCCCAACGCTCTCGGGTTCGTGGTAATATCTTTTCCTTCTTTTCTATTAAATTCTTCAACAAAGTATTTCACCATTTGATTATCAAAATCCTCGCCACCTAAATGAGTGTCACCACCAACAGCTTTAACTTCAAACGTCCCTTTATTGATAGTAACAAGTGAGACATCAAATGTACCACCACCCAAATCAAATATTAGCACATTTATAGGTCTCCCCCTGTTGGTAGCCTTTTGGTCTAGACAGTAAGCAATAGCAGCAGCGGTAGGTTCATTAAGCAACCGCAGAACATCAAGCCCAGCAGCAGCCGCTGCATCCTTTGTTGCTTGACGTTGTAAATCATCAAAATAAGCAGGAACTGTTATCACAGCAGATTTCACGTCGGCATTGAGGTATGCATTAGCTACCTCTTTCATCTTTGTAAGAACCATTGATGATATGTCTTCAGCGGCAAACAACTTTTTAACACCTTTGTCTGAAACTTCGATCTTAGGCTTACCACAAATCCCTTCTGCAATTTTGAAAGGCCAAACTTTCATGTCCTTTTGCACCGTGGCATCATGAAACCTCTTACCGATAAGTCGTTTAGCATCTGAACAAAGTTAGTATGACAGAAAATTATGACATTGAATAAGAATCAATTAAACCAAATTTCTGGGCATCTATACTTTTTTTTTACATGTGATTATTTGTATAGTTTCTGACTTTCTTTGTCTAGGATTTATCTTTTTTCATACATATAATATGTGATTTCTTTCTCAAAAACTGTAAATGCCAGTAAACAAACCAAGGCTTGAACATAAATTTGACAATTGAAACTAAAATCTAGAAACAAGAAAAAAATAATAAAAATAAAAACTTTAAAGTATACAAAGTTATACCGAAAACGGTGTTAGAAGAGTTCATTGCTATTTGGTTTTTGGCTGCATCGCCGATCAAACGATCCTGCACATCACTGAAAGCAACACAAGAAGGCGTGGTTCTGTTGCCTTGTTCATTGACAATGATCTCAGCTCTATTGTTTTGCCAAACAGCTACACATGAATATGTTGTACCTAAATCTATCCCGATCGCAGGCGCTTCACACGCATGGGTTCTACCCATATTAAATGCAATGCCGTATGTTTTTGTAGACATATGTTTTGCCGTATTTTCTTGATTAAATAATGATATAACATATCGGATTACAAGGGTTATGTTAGATAATACAAATCATATATGGCCTAGCCCACTAATACATACGGGCTTCAAGTCCATCTGTAACATTGTTATTTATAAATATTGAATCAAAGTATCAAACATGTATCAGTATAAGATATAAGATAACAGTATCACTTTCAAAACCAACATACAAATATCCCCACATTACATAAAAACTAATACAATAGTATGTTGTGTAAATCGTAATAGCAGACACTCTTGATGAATGTTTACTAGCACATACATAAGGACAAAATCACATACATCTACTTGATTTAATAGACTAATAGATTACCAGTCTACGATATACTCGTAATGTAGTTGACGAGTCTTTAATATAGGTTGTCAACAATGCATTCAATCTATGTTGATTCTAACCACCTTTTTAGGTCGTCCTCCAGAAGAACTAGTCCTCGCTCCATTGTTGTTGCTCTCCCTTCGACTGTTCTCCAGTGCCAAGCCAAATGGTCGCATGCTACTTATACCTGTAAATCCGACATTGATTAGCATATTCGATGTAATGTGTATGTATGATGTACCCACATTGATGTTTATTAGAATGTTTGGAAGTATAGAAATTGGTTCATCTATGAGAGACTGATTATTACCTGCTGTCTCAAAGGGATTAAAGTGATCATTCCATCCTGGGAATTGCCTGTCTGCATTACCTTCCCACGCTTGCTCAAAGCCAGTTAACTCATCTGTGGAACAACCATAACTTAGATTCCCAAATATAAGTCACCTAATTAGCATTATTATCAAGAATTAACGCGCTTCAGGATTACTAACAAACCATTACCTTCACTGAGGTTGTGTAAGGTCTGCATTATGTCCACTTTCCCATCTGTACCAAGTTTCCTAGTGACGGAATGACCCTAAGGAAATCAGATAACAAAATATAGTTACATATTTGTATGAAAAACAATACTATACATTTTAGATCTATGATAGTTCAAAAATGAAATCACACCTTGTCGTTTATTCCTTTAGAAATCCTGTGCGTAGCCTGACCTGTTGTTTTATCAGCTTCTTTGCTGTCTTCGAGCACAACCTGATCACGAAGCAAAATATGTTAACAACAAACAGCAAACACGATTCAAGTGTATATACTACTACATGTTTATTACTTACTCCGTCACTGCCCGACTTCCTGGTTGTTGTGGCTATATAGTACGCTCCATCTATACCACCGTAAGTAACTTTCTTGAAGCTAACACTTTGACTTTGACTTTGGCTCTGGGATTTGGTCCCGTTAAACCTGTTATGGTTCTCATTGACCCGCACATCCATCTTCACATCCTCTGCCAGATGACCATGGCCGGTTAAATGGAAAGTGATATACAATATTCTGAAATTTATAAAAGTAGAAATAGTGATTCCTAACTGAAAACAAAACAAGGCACCACCTAATAGCAATATTGATTATACCTTCATCGTCAGGATGTTGTATAAGTGGACCTTTGCCAGATGTGGAACCACCTTCGCGGGTTTCACCTTCATCATCGCTGTCAAGCTCTTCAATAACTAGCCCTTTCGAACTACTTGCACTCAGATGTGGCATATCATCAAAAGAACTACGTGTATCAAAGATGCTAGGCTCAAACGAACTCCCAAACGGTTTTTTGAAAAACGGGTCATCAAATGGATCCCTTCCTCCAAAGATGCTAGACGTCATACTTCTATGAGAACCAAAATCTCGAGAACCATCAATTAGGTCTTCAGGGTTGATTCTTTCATCTCTATTTTGTCTTTCCCTCTGCATCCTAACGATTCCAAGGTTCTTAATTTAGAACAAAATTATAATATACCCATGAATCAAATACCAACTGTTCTTCATTTAGGACTTAAATACTTAATAGATAATCCTTGATGTTCTTCTTTAAGGGCTTGTGGATTCTATATACGTATGTCTATATAGACATTCATATGCTAACACTCTACATATACATATACCTATGATTATATGTACAAATATACTAGGATTTGTTACTACAAAAAACGGTAGCAACATGCCAACATATTAATCAAGTGTATCCAAAATTAACTAAAGGGCAAAAGTCATGAAAATGTACCTATGTTACCATTTTTTGCTTAGTAATCAAAAAATGACACCTTTTGCCCTTAATAAAAATCAAAAAGTACATAAATCCTTGATGTCCTAATTCCTCGTTTGTACACAACCTCATATAAAAACTGCAGAACTACAGCCTAAAATTATATATAACACAACCAACCAGGGGCAGATCCACTTGGGAGTCGGGACACCCGATTTTGAGTCACGAAATGTAATCTATTTTCAAAAAGAAAAAGTGTCTTTCTCTAGCATGTGCAACCCCCGTTTATTTCTTTATAGTGAAACTTGAGTTTAGCCTAAAAAGTATTTATGGTACATATTTTAGTACATACGAGGAAAAAAAATTAAAACATTTGTGCAAGACCGTTCCGAAAAAATTTGTGCAACACCCACGTAAAAATTCTGGGAACATCCCTGCAACCAACATAAACCCTACAGAAGATAATTTGAAATTCATTGGTTTTGTATAAATTATGACGAAATGATAATGATAAAACATATCTACACGAAGATATAAAGAAAAACATTTATAAACATATATTGCGTACCTGTTAATCAATAAGAGTTCAATAGGGATCAGAAGCAATGGAAAAAACAGAATTATGAAAACTGAGGTTTAAATGTCTTTCATAGGTTTGAATATTTTTTGTCGTGCTGTTTTGGTCCTAGATTGTTCTCAACTTCTCACGATAAATTTAGAAATGCTGACGTGTAAATATTTAGAGTTGAACCCCTTTAGGTTCTTGAAAGTTAATATTAACCCTCAAAACTTGAGTAAATTGCAAAAATTGTCCTTTTAGTTCGGACAAATTGCAGGTTTAATCCATAACTTTTCAAAAGTGCAGCGACCATCCTTGTGGGGAACTTTGGGTTATATTCAGTTCCTGACCAAAGTTAAATGACCGTAATGCTCTCGTATGAAACCCTCTTAAATGGCCAAAGAAAAAGGGTATTGTAATCATTTAACATAGGTATTCTCGTGACCATTACTAGGATCTTTCTCTTGTCATTTTCAAATGTGTACTTAGGTAAATTTGGACCCAATCTATTGTGATGAGGTTAGTGCCCGTAGATTTGAACCCGATTTGTTGTGATGAGGTTACGTGCCTTACCATTATTCCAGTAGCGGGAGGGAGGGTAATTGACTCAAATATACGCGGTCTAACCAAGGTATTCCCGTGGCAGTTTCGAAGCTCTTTCCCTGATCATTTTCAAATGTGTACCCAGCTAGATTTAAACCCGGTCTATTGTGATGAGGTTATGTGTCTTATCACTAGGCCATCCAGTGATGGTGCAACTTATATGCAGACCAACCGCAACATGTAATAAATACTCCACCAAGAACCATTAGGTGCAGTTTGATTTGAGGGTTTAAGCTCTATGATTAGGACTTGGACTAAAAAATGTGTTTTGTATCTTTTGCTTAGGTTTTTGTACGGGATTTGATGCTTAAAATCCTCCTTTTGTAAAACTCAATGAGATGGGTTGGTTTTTAGTGGGTTTGATTAAATGAGTGTCATTTAATAGAGAAAATTACCAAACTAAGTCAAAAAAAACACATTTGATCTAAGACCTGGTCACTTTTTGCACCATTTTTTCATTTTTGTTATGTTCAACTACTTGACTCCACCCATTTTAATGACACGTGTCATGCTCAATTGCTCAACTGCTCGATCTATCTCTCATTTACAACAAGCCCCGCTCTCTCGCTCTCATCCCCAACTATCAAATCCGTCGTTATCACCACAATTACCACAATCAGATCATCATCAATAATCGATAACCGCCGTCACATCATCACCATTATTAACCCCCAATCTGCCGTGAATCGCCGTGAACCGCCGTTAACCGCCGTGAAATGGCATCGAATAAGGATAAATCGAAGGCCTCTTCTCTCGTTTCTGGTAATTTCCTTCATATTTCGGTTATTTTTTTCACATTTCGGTTATTGTTTGTTTGATTATCATTAGATATTTTTTATATGTGCTTATTAGTTATTTTGTTGTTATTTTGTTTCTAGTTATAACCGGTTTAATTAGACGTGTTAGTTAGTTAATTGTTTCAAATAGGTGTGTTTATGATTGTTAGATACAGTTCTGATTCAATGATATGAAATGTGTTTATGATTGTTAGGCGTCTTCTCTCATTTCTGGTTATTTTGTTCTTATGTGATGTGGTTAGTGTTGCGAAACGTTTTATTTCGAAAGTTATAGTTATGTGAAGTTATTAGCTGATTTGAGGAGTTATTATAAGTTCATGTTACAGTTATGTGCTTCGGTGAGCTTTTATGCTGTCAAGAGTAACAATATGTTTAGCCTTGAAAATGATGTAATGTGATTCGATTCTATTGTATTTTGGTTGCTCTTTGTAATGTGCTAAATGGCGTTTTAGGTTCTTGTTCATGATTAATGTAGCACTAGCAGTTGTATAGCGAAATGCTAAGTTTCAACTCTGTTAGGATGTAGACGTCGAAAGTACCTTAAGTAAGGATGATGAGATTGTTTAGGACATGGATTTAGCAATAATTGAATAACTTGATATGACCGAATGACTATTTGCTGAATGAAAAGTGACTTTTTGGTAGGTTTTATGAATGAGAAACTGATCCTAGTACTAGCTTCTTATTTTTGTGCTTATTTCTCTAATTTGAGTTTGTTTGCTTAGCTTAATTCTGTCTGCAAGTTACCTATTATGTGAAGTTATGAGCTTATTTCTGTGCTTGTTATTGGGATTGTGCTGAGTTGTTAGAATCATACATGATTCTCATAGAATCATACATGATTCTCATAGAATATTTAGATTATTTTATATATGTTTTTGATTGAATCATATATGATTCTTATAGAATCATGTATGATTCTGATTGTATTATATTATTTTATATTTATTAACATTTAAAATTTTTATGCAGGTCGATCAAAAATTGTTTATCAGAAGGCCGTGACTTCTGTTAAATCTAAGTCAAAACCTAAAGTTGTCAAATCTAAAGATGTTAAAATGAAAGATAGTGAAGAGGATAAGGAAAGTCATTCTGGTGAAGAGGAGAAGGAACGTAGTGAAGATGAAGATGGTGAAGATGATAAGGGAGGTGAATCTGAAAAATTGGGAAAGATGAGCAGTTTGAAATATTTTCAGCAGAGATGTTGGCTCATCAAAAAAATGTCGTTGTCTCTAAGTTTCTTGCGGAAATTGATTTGGTAATTTTTCATTTCATTTACATATATAATTTTTGGAAGTCTTTATTGGTTTTTTAAGTTTCCTTTTTTTGTTTTTTTAGGCGTTCTTCCCAATTCAAGTGTCTGGACATTTTTATGTTGTTGTTTTCAACATTAAGACTGGTTTATCGATGATCATCCTTGATAATTCTCCAAAGCTTTATGGCGCAAAGTACAAGGGTGCTTGTGACATTCTGGTAAGTATTTTATAAGACCGGGAGCTCATGAATAATGTTCTTTATGATTATGCTTGTGATCTTCTGTTTTTTGAAATCATATATGATTCTTCCGGAATCATATATGATTCAATGAAGAATCATATATGATTCTGGAAGAATCATATATGATTTCAGAAAAGTCATATATGATTCATTGAAGAATCATATATGATTTTAGAGAAATCATATATGATTTTAGAGAAATCATATATGATGTTGTTTTAATCCTAACATATACATTTTCTTTTTCTTTTTTGCAGAAAAACTTTTTAACCATGTTTCTGTTTCAATATAAACATCCAAAAGCTGATGCTATTTTAAATGTTAGACCAAGAGTTCTACAGTTGAAATGGAAGACCAAGAACAACCATGTTGACTGTGAAGTTTTTGCAATGATCCATATGGAGTTTTATGTTGGTGAAACTGGAGCAAAGTGGGATGTTGGGCTGTGTAAAGAGTCGGAGATGCAGGTTGCTTTGTTGAGACGAATGAGGTTCAAGATTGCTTGCAAGATTCTGTTGCATAAGTTGAATTTGCATTCACAAAAGATGTTCGATTTGGCTTTCAAGTTCCAGTCCGAGATAGATGAACAAGCAAGGATCTCAATTATTGTCAATGCAATCAACAACAGGGCTCATCGTGATCCACCAAAAGACATTCATAAAGAAACTGAGAGTGAGATTGATGTTTGATTAATAGATGTCATTAACTGGTACTAATGGTAGTGATGGTACTAATGGTTGTGTAATGATGGTAGATTAGTGGTTGTTTTGATGGAACTAATGGTAGTGATGTCGTTAAGTGAGATTGATCTGATGGTAGTGTATTTGGTAAAATCTGATGGTAAATTCTGATGGTTAACTGATTGTAGTATTGAACAAGTTCTGATGCGTAGTATATGAAATGTTAAACTGATGGTTCTTTTGATGTATGTTTTAAATTTTCTGATGCGTAGTATATGTTTTAGGTTTATCTTTTATTTTGAAACACATATGATTCTCCAGAATCATATATGATTCCATGAGAATCATACATGACTTCATGATTCCATGTAAATCATATATGATTCTACCAGAATCATATATGATTCTATCCGAATCATATATGATCCTATCCGAATCATATATGATCCTACCTGAATCATATATGATTCTGGTAAGAATCATATATGATTCTTCAATGAATTATATATGATTCTGGTAGAACCATATATTAATAGTAAGCACAGAAATCCTTAAATATATTCAGAATCATATATTCAAAATCACTTGTCAAATAACAAAAAAAATATTCAATTAAAAATAGTTGAATAAAGATCCTCATAAAACTTTTCCAACAGTGCGACATTTAAATAAATAAATTCAAAAATAATAAATAAATTTAGAGAAATTGATATTCAAGAATTGTTAGACGCTTGTTCAGATGCGACATTTCTCGTTGCTTGTTCACTTGCATCAGTACCATCCTTTTGTGTAGCAGCAATTCTAGCAAGTTTTTCAATATACTTTGGATTCAATGGACATGTCATCTTGGTGTGCTTGTTAGTCTTCTCACCACAACATCCACATTTTCTTTTCCGCTTAGATGTTTCTTCAAGTGCTATTTCTCTTCCACTCTTTCTACGTGCTTCTTTAGACCAACCTTTGGGTGTAGCTTTAGATGGATTGTTGACTTCTTGGTTATCAGGTTTCTTAACTGCATATACATCCTCAAGCACATTCTCAATTTCTTTTTTCTGTGAAGGAGGTTTAGGCGCTTCATCCTCAATTTGTTTCTTGATTGATTTCAATTCTTCCACAAACTTTCCTAACTTGCCTTCATCTTTACCCAACAAATATAAACACTCGTCTAGCACGAAATTAGCCTCGTTTGTTAATTTCTCAACTGGTACATTTTTTTCTCCATACCTGTTTGTGTTTCTTCTCAATGCAGGTGGTATTATATCTCTCCTCCAACGCCTTAAAATGTACTTTTCTGGTATCATTTGAACATCACGGTTCTTCAAAGCACAAAATGCGTGTCGACATAAGAACCCGAATCGAAGAAAGTGCCTACAAGTACATTCCACTGACCCGTCTTCAGGAGAACGCAGAACCTTTTTACCGAAAAGAAACGGAAGAAAATTAGAACTTTTTTAGTTTTGGAATCATATATGATTTTCATGAGAATCATATATGATTTTCATGAGAATCATATATGATTCTCAATAGAATCATATATGATTCTGAAGAGAATCATATATGATTTTCAACAGATCACATATGATTTTCATCAGAATCATATATGATTCTCTTTATAAAATAATAACAGCTAAAAAACATTTAATAATATGAAGTAAATTTACCTTGTATTCTACTATTTTTTCAGATTCCTGCACATCTTCTTTTCCTTTTTCTTTATAAAGAGTCCTATAAGAAGCCGCATTCCTATCTCTGACCCTAAGCATCTCACATCCCTCTTCCGTTTTAAACTCTTCTATTGTGCAATTCCAACAAGCTTCTTTAATTTCCTTTTGAACCAGTAGAAACATTGTTTTTGTATAGACTTTAGATGCATGGATTTCCATTTTCAACTGTGTACAAAGTTTTGGAGCTGAGTCAAATGTGTTAAAATCCATTTTTTCTTGCCGATACCATTGCCTCTCCATTGCAGACTCGAAGCACATCATGAAATGAACCAATGTCGACCCATGATTTGTGAATTGTCTGAAGAAGGCATTTTCACTCTCAGACCTTGACGTTGTTCTCATTAATCCAAATAACGGTGAGTCAATAAAATACGCCGGAATCCACATTTCTCGAAGTCTAAACATTTTGTTCATCCATTTGTGGTCTTGCAATTTAAAATCTTCAATCAATTCTTTCCATTTTTGTTCAAATTTCAGGGGTTCTATGAACGTATTCCACATAATCTTGTTCAAACGCTCCTTGAAATCAGTTTCATCATAGATGTCTTTACAAATCTGTTAAAAAAATATGTTATTCCTGAAATTTTTAAAGAAACACATATGATTCCTCAAGAATCATATATGATCCATTGAAGAATCATATTTGATTCTCAAAGAATCATATATGATTCCCAAAGAATCATATATGATTCTCAAAGAATAGAATCATATATGATTCTTCAATGGATCATATATGATTCTTGAGGAATCATATATTATTCAAATGCTAACTTTTTGATATAAATTGAAATAGTATATAAATTGAAATACCTTTGCTGGAATTTTTTGGCTGATGTGCCACATGCATAGTCTGTGTTTGGATTCCGTAAGCACAGCTTCAATTGCTAACTTCATGGCTCCATCTTGATCCGTTACAATCCGTTACAATCATTTTGGTGTCATCACAGATGCTGATATATAAAATTTTTGTTAGAATCATATATGATTTCACAAGAATCATACATGATTCTATAAGAATCATATATGATTCTTGTGAAATCATATTTCATCAACATTTCAGATACAAGAATCATATATGATTCTTGTAGAATCATATATGATTCTTGTGAAATCATATATGATTCTTGTGAAATCATATATGATTCTTGTGAAATCATATGACATTGTTTTATTCATTGATTAAACATAACTATTAACAAGCTTAAAAAACAACAAAATAAGCTGAATCACATATGATTTACCTTTAACAACTGCAACATTTTCTTCTTCTACAACAGCATCCACCAACATTTCAGATTCATCCATAACGATCTGAGATTCTGTTTTTTTAGAATACCAGATGTGAGTTTCATTAACATTTCAGATACAAGAATCATATATGATTCTGGTGGAATCATATATGATTCTTGTGAAATCATATATGATTCTTGTGGAATCATTATTGTTTTCTTCATTCATTAAACAGATCTATTTACCTTTAACAACATCAATATTTTCTTCTTCTTCATCAGCATCCACCATCATCTCAGATTCATCAGATTCTGTTTTTTAGAAAAACATTAATATTTTCATCTTCTATATACATTAGTTAAAGAGTAATAATATCATATATAATCTAACAGCTTAAATATAAGTTGTTATATCAGATGGAACATACTTGATGATACAGTTATTACATTCAGTTTCCCCTTTCTTATAAGAGGGAACATAATTGATGATACAGTTATATACATTATTTACCTTCTTCCACATCATGATTCCCCATTATCTCAGGTAAAATTTCTTCTTCCATAGCGATGGTGATCGGATTTGATGGTGATTTGATCGGATTTGACGTTGATGAAGGTGAATACGTCGGATTTGATGTCGGATTTGATGTTGATGTCGGACTTGACGGTTGGGGATGGAGGCGGTGGAGGTTGACGGTTGGGGATGGAGACGGTGGACGTGGATGGTGGAGGTTGATGGTTGGGAGGTTGGCGGTTGGAGGTTGTCGGTTGGGAGGTTGAAGGTGAATGTGTGTGTGTTTTTTACCGTATTTTTTTTTGGAAATAATGAACCGATTCTATCTATTTTTTGTTTATGTAATTTTCATTTTTGCCCCTCAAGTGTAAATATCAGATTTAATCTAAGCCTTTGGATCAAATTGAATTGTATGGTTAGGATTTGTTGATTGGTTCTTTGGCAAGGAGGGGTTCTTCATGGATCACAACTCTATAAACCTTTTTATTCTATTAATAACCCTTACGTCAAATAAATATTTTACATTTTCTCTTTCTTACATCAAATTCAAATCTTAATCAATCTAAAGCTTAAATCAAAATTCTAAACCCATCTACAAACCAGTCAGACCCTTGGTATAAATAAAGTAATAAACCACAATTGCAAGCAAAAGCAACACAAGTTGCAAGTTCATTACGTGTGGGCAATTCTTAAAAATGTTACAGTACTAATGTACATTTCTTGGCAAACCTATATATAACTTGCACTAACTTCATCAACTCACACCCCATAAACCTAATAAACATTCCGTTCATCCAACTCCTCCCCACTTACAGTCGAACTACTACATCTAATCAAGTTAAGACGCCTATACCCAATATCAGTTCATTGCATCGTGTCTTGGGGCAGCCCGCGGGGCTGATGCTTTAAACCACGAAAACTGCTTCTTAGATGCCCTGTTTTAGAATTCTTGGGCGTCCAAATCCGGCTTTGATGGATACTCTATGCCTTGAAGGGCAGGCATTCGTCGCAAGTCTTCATCACAGTATGCAGGAATAAACCAATACCTTTGTACTGTTCCAAATACCTGAAAGCGATAAATAACACCAGTATAAATTGATGATAATGAGCCAAAAAGGTGTATTTTACGCATTTGACAAGTCGAATGTTATGCTAAATTTATATTGGATGGATGACTATTGCAGTCTAAAAGTATGTATGGTTCATATTTGTAGTTCTTATAGTAAAATGGTTGACTTTTCAAAGTCAAAGATCAAACATCGACTCTTCTATGGAACTACCTTTTAAAAGCAGAACTTTTAGTACACCGAAAGACTAAAATATAATGATTTTATCTGTCCCACGAAAATTGCAATATAAATTGAAAGTAATGTTTAGCTATTAACAATATCTCTAACACGCTTCTATAATGACACCAATCAAGATTGGAATAACAGGAAAAAATAATATAGTAATATACCATAAGGGGATGGTACCTGTTCAAAGTTCCTCTTTCGACCAAGATCATAACGCCATTTTGGTGTAGTCTTTTTCTCATATGCCTAATCATAATAACATATACCAAGAACTTATCTGTTACAATGAATGTATCTAAACATATGTATTTGAGAAGGGATTCCCACAAAGGTTTCTCACAAAAATTTCACTAAGTTATCAAATACCTCCACCCCCAAAAAAAACTTGCAACATTTGACTGAGTATATCGTTTAACAAAAGTTTTGAATTTTAGACCATTGGTCAAATACTGTTCAAAATTAACAACACAATAGAACATTTTTGACCGAAAACAATATTTTTAACTAGAAACATCTGATATTAGCCTTCAAAGATGAAAATATGACATGGGGTGACTTTTGACTTCTGAGGACCATTTCTTTTTGTTTAAACGATCAACAAACTGAAACACTGATCCCCCTAGAAAACAACTTGAACTCACAACTTAAGGTTGCATGGATCCATGGATGTAAACTTGCATAAACAAGAACATAATACCTCAATTGTCGTGGTATTACCAGACACCAACGATATGTGCATGATCAGAAACCCGAAAACGCTTAAAGCAAAAGCCAAATTCAACACTGCAAAACAATAGAATGGTTACATAAGTAAACATGGTAATCAGAAACTAGAGGGTATGAAAGATCATAGAAAGGGGATTCATTCGATATACCAAAAGCGAGAAAGGTTGTTGCCAGAGTGCTGGGTGACCCAGGAATCTCTCCATCACTAAAGAATTGTATGAAATGTGGTAACAAGGCTAAAGTTACAACGGTTGTCTCCAGAAAAGTGTAGAACTGCATCAATCAACAAAAAGATTTAGACATTATGGTGATACCCGTGTATAAGATTTGCCATGGAGACAATTATAATATGAATAATATTTACAATATATAAACATCCCTTATATATTTCTAATAAAGTATAACTCAAGGACTAAAAGAGTAAACCAAGATAAGACAAAAACCAGGCAGCTGTAATGATGCCATATAAGAAAAGCACCAAATAGAAAATTCTTGCTGTTCAATAGAAATTTTCAAAGTTTTGACTGGACATAAATTTAAGCAAGCATTTGACTATCAGTTGTAATATTGAAAAATAGGTTGTTATAACTGCCCAAGGATGAAGGTTTTAGTATTTTACTAGTCACTGTCTGCATAAGTTTGTAATTGTCTACATACAATTTACAAATATAAAATATCATAGAAAAAGCTCCTTCACCTTGTTTAATCAATAACCCACAAAAACCTAGCTCAAAATCTGTTCAAATTATCATTATTCATTAGGTTATATATTTGAAAGAAGTTCCATCTTAGGATGTTTCATAGGACTTGAAAAGTTGCGATGTTGCTTCTTTTAACCAAATTCCAAAACAAATAAAACATTATCCAGTTATCATCACTGTATGTTACTAAAGGCATCCGAAGGGAATTTTAGACATTTCACCATCCCTCAAACTTCTAGAACCAACAATCTAATTGTCTGATGCTTTATATCTTTCATCTTCTCAGCAAGAGTACACGGTGATATGAAAAATACTCGCTGTGTGAAATAGGATGACTCAAATGGAACTTGCAATGTTCCTTCTTTTTTAGGTTCCACGACAAATTAGCAATTTATAAATTTTCATCACTATAGTTTACTAAAATGATATCGACTTTCATCCACAAGATTCTTCTGGTTTATTTTATCATCAATTCTTCTACTTGAGAAAGTAATAATTTATAGAACATACCAGGAACAGAAGAAAATACTTGTAGTTTAGAGCTCCAACACAATTAACAACCCACACACAATGATGATCCATTTTCAGTACACACCTCCCACCTAAAATAAAGCAACAACATATTACGTACTTTATAATCAAAACCTACATGAGAAATGATAGATACCCACAAAAGAACAAGAATGAACTCACAAACAGAACAATGATGGCACCGCGGAGGTTTTAATTGGTTACACTTCCGACAATAACGGATTCTTGTATTGGTTGGATCAGATGAAGTCAACGGGCCTAACTCAGACGCATCCAATGGATCAATGTCTCCTCTTTCTTGATCAATCAATGGTCTATAATTAGGTGGCACACTACCCGGGTCCGTGAAGACGACAGAAAAATAACTCCATAATAGCATCACAAGCTGGATCACATAATTGTAGTTATTCAGGATCAACTATTATTGACAGATTATATATAGATGCGTAAATGAAGAAGTAGAAAACAAAGTATATATAATCATTGTACAGATTTGTAGAGGATATTTGGATGAGCGTTTTGAAAGTGACTTTGTCAAATAAATAATCATGATAAGATAATTAGGTGTAACATAACAAGCGTTCAAAAAAGTCTTTGAGCGAGCTTAGTTGTTTTAAAAGTGGTATTAATCAGATACGAAGATGTTTGAAATGTTTACCAAATTCTGGTTACTGGAAAAACTCATAACTAAACCACCAAAATGACATTTTTTTTTAAAGAGTAAAGAAGGTTTGTAATACAGAGAACAGAAGTCTGGCAAATAAGATTACAAGTATGGGTAAAACTACTTATTTTACAAGTATGGGTTGTTGTTAGCAAATAGCAAAACCCTTTGTATTATACTCGTTATCCAAAATGACCCAATTTTACTAGCTAAAACCAGGGGCGCAGCTACATAGGGGCGGGAGGGGGCGCCCGACCCCCCGAATTTTTTTTGCGGTGTAGGGGGTATATAGTTTTCGTGTAGAAAAATTTCGGTATATTCGGTTTCGACCCCCCAAAATTTCGGTATTACCCGAAAAATAGCGTTAGGAAAAAAATTTTCTAGCTAAAACAAGTAAACAACTATTTAACTCCAATATATTTCTCTAAATAAAACTTATGTAAACAGTGAAGCAAGGTCAAAAAACAACTTTATCTAGAGAATCTATGACAAAATTTGTTTCCTTTTTTAAACTTACCATCATTAATACAACTTATAAGTCAATTAACTATATGAGCTAAACTTTACCATAAAATAACAACTTTAAGCTAAAAATCCATATTTTTACACAACTTTCTAAATTTAGAACTAAAACAAAAACAAACAAAAAACACCTAGAAATAAACATATTACCAGGATATGAAAGATGATTAAAACAAGGAGTGCAATTAAGGAATCAAAGCCACCAGATGTCAAAGCAGGACCATAATTAGACAAAACGACAGCGTAATATGTAACACCAACAACACCAAGAACCAACAAGATCATGATCGAACCTAACCCTCTTAAAGCCGTACAAAATTTGAACACATTCCATGCCATCACAGCTCCAGATCTATACATAATAATTTATTATAAAAAATTTTGATTTATGGATTTTGATCAAAATTGAATCTTGTGACGTGGGTATTTTTTTATTTTTATAAAGGGTTTATGAATTTTGTTGTTGAATCTCCATGGTGATGAGGGACAAGGTTTGAGGAGCGAAAAACAAGGACTTTTTATTTTGTTGTTGGGGTTAATGAGAGAAGGTAAGAAGGTATGTTACATTAATGGACTTTAAGTTTATGTTTGGTTTTATTGTGGTCCTTGTCTTCGAACAAAAGATACATTCCTTCTGGAGTTTGGGGAGGGGTTTTATTCGGGTTCGAGTCTCGTAAGTGACAATGAAAATTCGAATTATCCTCTTAGTGTGAAGTCATGAGTTCTAGAGATTTCCCTTCTCGGGTCTCTCCTAGTGGTTCGGGTCCCGGGGTCTGCCCGTTTGGATGGTTTAACTCGGGGGTCGGATTTCAAATATGGTATCGTTCTAAAAAAAAATATCACAATTCAACTACATACATTTGAGTCAAAGACTATCAATCCTCAAGTAACTTGTACATAAAAGACCTTATATGTTTATCATTGTATAATTGAGTCAAACTAAGACATGTTATATCAAGCTTAAAATTTTAACTTAGTGAAAAGACTAGAAAAGACTAACGCAAATCTCAATTCAATCTTGATCGAGTCTTAGTTGTCATCTCAAAGCTAAAGCTATATCAGGTAATCGATGCACTTATGCTGCACTCCACTCAACTTGACAAACCTTTGTGTACTTCACGAAGGTCAAACTTACTTGATACATTAATATCGCCTGACTTGTTTATAGTGTACATATATGTTCAGTAAATTTGTATATACAGAAAGGTTAAAATGTAAAATAGCCAAGCACATATAACTTGTGTACTTTACGAGTCGAGTATCGGATTGAAAACGTTTTAACCGAGCCAAAGTTTTTTTTTAGTGAAAACCAACTTATTTTGTTTTGTGAATAGGATCAAGGCAATTAAATACGAAAATGAAGTTTGTTTATGTATGGCACAAACGTAAAAGGGGCCTTTTATGGTTCTATAAATCCTAATTAGTTATAACTTATGAAATAGTTACACAATCTTGAAGTTTAGGGACCAAAATAGACATTGGCATAAAGATCACGAAGACAAATTTTACAAAAGATAACGCTTTAAATCTTTAGGTTCTCTTGACAAATACACAGATTTATTTTTGGTAAGTTTTGATCAAACGAGTTTTGTGCAAATTACTTGTTCTTCACAATTATAATATGAGTCTATCAATTGGATGTTCATAAAAAAATAAGCTAGGCAACTTTTTAAAGTATTAAATAACCACACATAACACATTTAGGTATTAATAAAACTTGAAAAACGATACATTTAAGAAATTTATAAATTGCTTGTATTTTTCGAAGAACCATTCACTCCAGTATTTAATTTCTTGCAACCAACTAAAAATATCATCTTTCATTGCATGTTTTTAATCATTAAACATAGCCTTTATGGGCTTTTCCAAAAATAAAACATAGCCTTTATAGCTAAAAATAGCAAAATTCGTAAAAAAATTGGTTCCACATAAAAATAAATAAATAAATAAATAAAAATTGATGATGATGATACGGGATCCGGTAAAAAGAAAAACTAAAATGAGAAAAATAAGAATGATTTTTAACTACACATTATAAATAGAAAGAGAGAATTTTTAAAAGATATGCATCTATTTTTGTAGCCAATCATAATTCGCATTTTAATTTTGGGGTAATGAGTTTTAAATATATTCAATTTGCCACGTTTTACTGAGTTGTTTATCGAACTTTTAATTTTGCTAAGTTGAGGTATAAACTTACTAATCTTCGCTATCTTGTGTATTAAAAGGGTGATTAAGGTTTTTCTTTAGAGTTATTTACATAAATCATCCTTCTCGTTAGTACCAATTTGCAAAATAAGTCCTAACGGTCGTCACATGAGTAGTGCCACGTGACGGCCGGTCAACGATCAGTTAACACCGGTCAACGGTCTGGGTCAGATGCCACGTGGACCACTGAGGTGGTGCCACATGGCAGTGAGTATAAATACTCAATTTGAGTCTGCTGGGAGTCGAACCCAAGACCTCTCGTGAGAGAGGGAAGGGTGCCACCGCTGTGCTAGAGCAACCCTTCAATAAAATATAAGCAAATTATATTTTTATAGTATAACTGATCCAGTCCATATTTTTAGTATAAAAAGGTTCAATTAACTTTTGGTCCGGGTAATTTAGGAAAGGGTCAAGAGTATATGAAAATACCGTCGGACTCATTTTTTCGTTCTCTTTCCAATGGTGTGCTCGGGGAATTTTTTCGACTTCATCTGAGCCTCATAAAACGCAAAAATGACGTCAAACCTTATCCGAAAATCACCGTTTTTGCTTTGTTTTTAAACTCTTGTACCTGCAATACATAATAACACACTCCAAATATATTTGCGATATAATTTAGCATATTTCATAGTTATTAGTCCATTTTATCATCATTTTTATACTCGATAACACGATAAAAGAGACTAATAACCATGAACTATGCTAAATTATATTGCAAATATATTTGGAATGCATTATTATGTCTTGCAGGTACAAGGGTTTGAAAACAAAGCAAAAACGGTGATTTTCAAATAAGTTTCGACGAAATTTTCAAGTTTTACAAGGCTTAGACGAAGTCGAAAAAATTCCCCGAGCACACTATTGGAAAGAGCACGAAAAAAAGAGTCCGGCGGTATTTTCATATACTCTTGACCCTTCCTTAAATGACCCGAACCAAAAGTTAATTGAACCTTTTTATACTAAAAATATGGACTGGATCAGTTATACTATAAAAATATAATTTGCGTATATTTAATTGAAGGGCTGCTCTAGCACAGCGTTGGCACCCTTCCCTCTCTCACGAGAGGTCTTGGGTTCGACTGCTAGCAGACTCAAATTGAGTATTTATACTCACTGCCATGTGACACCACCTCAGTGGTCCACGTGGCATTCGACCCAAACCTAGATCTGACCCGACCCGATCACCGACCCGACCCAATGCCACGTGGTACCACTCACATATGACACGTGGCACTGCAATTTGGGGCTAACCACAAGGACATTTTATGTAAATAATAAGGACTAGCATTGCAATTTGGTACTAACGAGAATGACGATTTATGTAAATAACTCTAACGGAAAACCTTAATCACCCTCTTAGTACACAACATAGCAAAGATTAGTAAGTTTAGACCCCAATTTAACAAAATTAATAGTTCGATACACAACTCAGTAAATCGTGACAAGTTAGATTTATTTAAAAATCATTATCCCTTTAATTTTTAATTTTTCTTCTTATTATTCTAATTTTAGTTTTTCTCCAAATTTGATCCTAATTCCGTATGCATATATAGTATCATATATATTCTAATAAACTCCATAGTTTATTTTTATTTGGCTGGAAATGAGTTTACGTTAATTTCTAGCCAAGCATCATTTCTTGGTATAATTTTCAAAACTTTTTTATCCGTCAAGATATATCGACATTGAAGAAATATATATTCCTCCGTATATCATTGACCATTTCGTATTATTTCCAGAAGAGTGAAAAGGTAATGCCGTAATGGTACATGAGGGTTTTTTTTTTTTTTTTTTTTTTTTTAATCATTTTATAGTGTTAGAATGGAAGACAACTTGGTCAATGATGGTGAAACTTTTCTTATCCACAAGTCATCATGTGAATCAATACAAGCAAATACAAAATAGTTAAAGCTAAAGATAGTTTATGTACTAACTAAAAAACTTATTATAGTTTATATTTTAGAAAAACTCATTATACATCACTTTTACGGGTAATTTGGTTATTTTATCCGTCTTCATCTTAACTCCAACCAAACACCATTAGTTCTGGCTAAAAAACTTGTTTCCGGCCAAAAACAAAAACACATAAAAAAAAAGTGTGCTTTTTTAAGTTTATTTTAGATGACATTTTATGTATGTCCTAACTTTTCAAACACAAACAAATATTAATGTTTGAACAAGATGAAATGGTTTAAGTAACCTGTCCCAAGCACCCACATTTCTAAAAACAAAAAACACAAGTCAAATTACTTGTTTTTAACAAAAACGTCAAACCCAAAAATATACAGATTTCTTCGTGTCATGTTGGCGTATGTAGCCGAATGACGTGGAACCCTTCGGCTTATATAGACATAGCCGAAGGGCACGTGCCGAAGAGAAACCTCAACAGGTGCTAACCGATGTCATAACACAATCCCAGGATTTTAGGGATCGTATCGCCCACTTGCTCTGACATCCAACAACCAGGTATGGCTTGCTCTTTTCCAATGCAGAGTAGGTAATAAGGTGAGTAGTATAAATACCCTTCACCTCATTTATGATTCAACTAACACACACACAACACTTTCACCCGCATTTATTACAAACCCTTCATCCTTTCACGTACTCATCCTCACACCGGAGGTTGGTCTTGGGATAAAACCCAAGGCGAGCCTAACGTGTGTTACTCTTGTGCAGGGTATTTCAAGAGACCGAGCGACAAACCTAACGGTGGGACTCACTTGCAAGGTTTTACCTCAACATGTCATATGTTACAAACTCATTAAAATATGCCTTTTTCACAACTACCCAAAGATCCCGTATTTTCAATTTCATTTCTATTTCAAAATTCAGATTCTTGATCAAATTTCAAGAAACAAAGCAGATGACTACAAGAGAACTTTAATGTTGATCCAGTAGAGCTCAAATTCCCTTCTAAGACTACTGTATTCATTGTCAAATCACCATTCAACACATCATTACTATCATCACTTTTTACCTTTTACGGTCAGCATCAAAAATAAAAAAAATACAAAACCAATTTATAAAAACATACCAACAATATACCCCTCACACACTAAAAAAAAAAAAAAAAAAAAAAAAAAAAAAAAAAAAAAGTTGCTAACCGCTATTATGTGCAAAAATAAAAGTGATGGTGCTTGACTTTTATGAGAGATCACTCGTAAAGAAGGTGATAGTAATGATCTATCACTCTTTCTTTTTAATTTTGGTCGTTCCATTGTAAAATATACTTAAAATAAGTGTTGTGTTTTAAGTTTCTTTTTTATGACATTTTTTTTAAGGGTTTAATTGAAAAAGACATTTTAGTTTTTTGATAAAGATTTAATCTTTTTGACGATTAATATGTTTTCTTTGTAAGTTTCTTAACATGTAGTGCTAACAGTGGAGTGGTGGTGGTGGTGGTGTCGGTGGTCAGACGTGGTGGTGATGGTTAGTGAAAAAGATAAAAGGTATTAAAGTATTTTTAAGTGAGAAAAAGATATTTGTTTAAGCATAATGACATCTGAAATTAGGGATGAGCATTTTGAACCGAATTTTGAAACCGAACCGGAACCGTATCGAAATGATACCGATTTTTTATATACGGTACGTTAGCGGGACTACGAAATAAGGTAAAAAAAAATCGGGGCCACTAATTCGGTACGGGACCGGTACCAAATCGGGAAATTTAAAAAAAAAAAAGGGAAAAACCCGATTTTCTGGTACCGGTACCGATATCCGAATCCTGTTCGGTACGGTATCGGTACCACTAATTTATGCTCGGAAAAAAAATCGATACTACTAATTTGGTACGATACCGGTACCGTGGTCATCCCTATCTGAAATCATACTAAAAAATCATAATGATTTTTTCGATAGTAAAGAAAACAAAACGAGCTATTTTAAGTCCTTTAGCTTTTACCCAATACAAAACTATTTGTACTAAATTGTTTTTCTAACTTAATTTAATACCAACTTGAGCAGATATTAGATTATACTTGGAACAAGAAAAGCATAGATTAAATATGACAAAATATGGTTCATTTTCGCTTATATGAGCCCTATTGGAGTTTGTTAACAGTTAACCTAACATTACGACACAACGATTAACCACTCCTAAAGTGGTCTACGTGATGACCAAACAAAAAATTGTGCGGAAAAATGCGATTAATGATAGTTTACGTTTCGACATGATAATGGTTCTTTTATTTGGAGTTAATAGTTGGTGGTTGGTAAAGTACATTAAGCATATGTTTGGTGCGAGGTTTATAAAGGCTTATATGATGTGTTTGGTGCGAGGCTTATAAGGGTTTATTGAAGCTCAATCTTTTAAAATAAGCTAGTTTTGTCTAAAATAAACTTTGTTTGTCATACATGCTTATGAAAGATTTTATGAGCCATAAGCTTCTATAAGTGTAAATCAATTGAAAAGGGCTTATAGAGGCTAATAACTAGTCAGATTACTTAAACACATTTACAATATAATGAATTATCACGCAAAAACTAAAAATATATATGAATTTATATTAATGTATTTTTATGTCATTTTACATTATTAAGTTTTAGCTTCAACTAATTTCGTTAAACAATTTTATAAAATTATAAGCTTCGACTTTCGACTTATAATATAAGTTCCAGCTCCAGCTCTAACCACAGCTCCAACTCCAGTTCTAGCTCCAACTTTAGCTCTAGCTCCAGCTTCATCCTTAGCTCAAACCCATTGCACCAAACATACCATGGGGCTTAAGTTTATAAAATAACCCAGCTTATAAAATAAGTTTTGTTTGTCACACAATCTTATGGAAGCATTTATATGTCATAAGACTCAATAGGCTCAAGCCCATCGAAATGAGCTTATGAGAGCTTATAGCTAGTAAAACATTAATAAGCTTGAGCTCCAAATAATTCGTCAAACAGCTTTATAAATATATAAGCTTCAGCTTTCGACTTGTAACATAAGCCCCGGCAACTACAGTTCCAACTCGCCATTTCGCTAAATATTCCCTAAAATCTAAACAAAGATGAGATAATCAAATACATACGTTTGTAAGCCATTACTTTTCTGCGGCGATTTCATCTTCGACTATTGCTCGTTAGAAACCAATAAATAATTCTGTGATTTGACTTTATACAATAATCTTTATCACATTTTCAACTTTGAAATTACGACTCAAATGTTTTTCGATGGTCATCGTCGATTGAAATAATCTTCCCAAACAAAATCAATACAACTCAACCAACCTTTTTTTGACAAAACTTATATAATTCTATCCATTAAAATAATGTGTATAAACTTTTTAGTTCTCAATACCCAATTGTGTTTTTTTTAACATCAATTGTGCTACATGGCCCCTAGCCCAGAAGTCATAGCGGGCTCACACAACCAAGTTAGGTCCAGCTCAGAAGGCAATGACACCCATCCCTTTACGCACGCGGTAGAAAACCTCTATTGCCTTATACAAGACTCGAACTTGAGATCTTACCTAGGAGGGTAAAACTCTCATACCGCTAGACCAGAGGCCGTTGGTTCAATACCCAATTGTGTAGTTCTTAAATTCAAACCTAAATTTAACTTTCAGATAATCAGTTTTGTATATTTCTTTTGTTAAAATTCGCAAGAGTATATTTTGAAGTTTGTTGATACAAAAGTTGGGCGTACCTGGTTATGGGCTTATGCTCTCGTACCAATTCACTCCTTAGCACTTGTTACCTGCGTACTAAGAAAATAAGACAACACCGTTAGGCTTATCGAGGGATTGTCTCCCCCGATTAGACTCCGGCGTGAGAGTAAGTAATCGATTTAGGGTTCTCGTAAAGAGTTAGGGTTGTATATCGTACCTTTGAATGAGAAGATATCATTCCTTATATAGGGGCTGAAACCACGTGGGTTTCTTGCTCCTTACTCTTCGCACCCGTGGTGCTTATCGGGGTAAGGATATCTATTCTATGAATAGATAATCTTTATCGCATGCCCGGTTAATTTGGTTGGGCTTTGGGCTTCGTGAGCCCAAGCCATTATTATTATGGCCCATTATTTGTTATAATAGCCCACTCATGGTGAGTTTGGGTCAAGTAATGTTTATCATTTGGGCTTGTGGCCCAAATATAGACTATACGTCATCATGTCCCCCCAGTAGGGCTGAGCATCGGGCGAAAACCGGACCGACCAAGACCGGACCGGACCGAGGACCGAGAACCGGAAAAACCATAGACCGAGACCGGACCGAATATGGTCGGTCCGGTCTCGGTCCGGTCCGGTCCGGTCGGTCTTCGGTCGGTCCGGTCCAATTAGGCAAGTTTTTTCGGGTTTTTGGTCGGTCCGGACCGGACCGGACCGGACCGACCGGACCGAGGACCGAATTTGGCAAAAAGCTTAGACCGAGGACCGGACCGAATGTGGTCGGTCCGGTCCGGTCGGTCTCGGTCCGGTCGGTTTTGTCGGTCGGTCCGGTCCATCCGGTCCGTTTGCTCAGCCCTACCCCCAGTCTAGTGTGCGCGGCTCGTAGCCGCGGATACTAGACTTAATATTATCAGCGGTAAGCGTGGCGGGAAACCAAGGAAATATTACCGCCTATTTTCTAAGTGCAATGCACCTACCAATAAATGGATACCTTGAAAATCGGGGGAAGTGTCCACGTAGCCCTAGGAAATCGGGAAAAAGTGCATGTACCCGTTCAGCTTCAGCCATACATTTTTGTGAGTGGATTCCACGTGGAGACAAACTAGGGTTTTTACCACTCCCTATATAAGAGTGACCGCCCCACTTTTTACAATCACACAGTAAAACACACACTTACTATTCACCTTTCTTGAAAGCTTATTTGCAAAGAAAATATTTCATTTTCGTAGGTAATTTGTGTGCGTCTTCCTTAGTATTTGATGAAGATGGTTGCTCAATTGGAAGATTTTCGCTCTGCGATGTCCATTGAGGATGTTACTGAGTTTGCGTCTGACTATTTTGTGCCTCTGGATGTCCATCCAGAGTCACCAGATGTGGACGCATGTATAGCTGATTTCCCCGAAGGGAAAATAGGTTTATACAAAAAATTCTTTGAGTATGCGAATCATCGCGTCCCCATATCTATTTTTCTGAGCGATTTGCTCAATCATTATCGCCTTCACATCTCTCAGCTGCACTGTATAGGTGCGGCTAAGGTGTCGAATTTTGAAGTAAACTGCCGTTTACTCGCGATAGAACCGACCGTGGCCTTGTTCCGCTCCTTTTACCACACGACGTGGTCAAATGGTTGGGTTTCTTTTGCGAAGCGTCAGGGGGCGCTTCAGTGTTATACAGAGAAAGTGGACGCCCTAAAGAATTGGAGGGAGTACTTCTTTTGGGTTGATGACGTGGTCTTTCCCTTTCCCCATGAGTTTTATACTCAGGATACATTGCCAAGGGATGGGCGCCCCGCACCCAACTCCTACAGGCTAGTTGATGCGCAGACTTTAGATGCCAACCGACTGGCCATTAACCCCTATCCGGAGGAGTTTTTGGTACATATGGGGTTGAGCCGCGCTTATTTTGGCGCTGCAGATGAGGTGCCTACTTTCCTGAGTGAGGATGGCCGGGGTGGGTGTTCATCCCTTCTACTTCAAGCTTTGTAAGTCTTTTATGTATGTGTGCTTTTAATAACTAATCCTTTTTGTTTTCTTGCTTTATTGATGTGCGCAGAGATGGATCTATTCGATGTGGTTAAGCTGGACAAGCCGAAGCTGGTAACTATAGGGGTGCGCCCTCTGAGGGAAGGTGAGCAGCCCCTACTGGAGGCGACAGAGGGTCGTTTGACCGCCCTGCCAGAAGCGGTCCCTGAGAATACACCACCGCTCCAAGTGACGCCTGTTCAGAGCGTGGCGCCTGATGCGGAGGTGGCACCCACTGTGGAGGTGGCGCACAAGGAGGCGCAATCGGGATCGTCTGACAGCCTTAAAATCCTTAATCCTGAGGAGGTGCTGAGAGAGGAAGTTGCGCAGAATGTCAAGCGCAAAGGAGAGGCTGGAGGCAGTGGGACCAGAAAGAGGCGTCGACACGTCATCAGGGACGCGGAGTCGAATGCGGAAGATACATCTACGTCTGGCGCACGGTTGAAGGTTGATGATGTTTCTCCGTTTCTGTAAGTGTCTGCGTTTTTATCATCCTTCTTCCCCCCCCCCCTTTTTTATCATATTACTTGTTGTAATATTTACTAACTGTTTTTTATTTCGTAGGGATGATGCTGCGAAGAATGATGGAGTCTTCGTTGATGAGGTTTCCTCTCCACAGAATGAAAACAGGGAGGGGAAGACCAAGGTTGCTGATGGTGGCGAGGCGCAGCAGCTAATGGATGAGCTGGCTGCGATCACTGCGCGCCAAGCTGAGCTGGTGGCTCAGCTAAGAGGGAAGTATGTTGGGGAGAGCAGTGCTCTTTCCCAAAAGGAGGAGGAGTTGGTGACACTCCGTGCGCAGTTGGCTGATGCGCAAGTGGAATTAGAGGCCTCGCGGGCGTATGCTGAAAAGATCGCTGGGGATAAGGTGAGCATGCTAGCCGACCTTAGGTATGTGAGGGCTAAGCTTGAGCAGATAAAGGCTAAAGCAACCTGGTCGGTGGCACACCTTGATGAGAAGAGGGCTGACCATCGCGCCAGCGTCCAGGAGTTCAAGGAGCGCGTGGAGAAGGCGATTGCGTTGCAAGAGGAGAAGCTGCGCGCCCTCAGTATAGAGTATGACGAGGAGCTGTATCCACACTTGATGTCTACTATTGTTGAGCGCATGTATTTTTGTTTACTTGTCTTTATGATAACTTTATCGCCATGCTTTTGCACTTACACAAATTGTCTTCTTGACTGTAGGTGGTTGATTAGCCATGGACTGCGCCTGGCAGCTATGGGCGTGCTAGAGTCCCCCGAGGTGGTAGACGCCTTTGGGAAGGTGGTTCATTGCGCGATGGCGCGTGGCAGATCCCAGGCTATGGAGGATCTCCAGGAGGCCAAGCTGCTGGAGAAGGACTTGGCGGAAGTCCCTGGGTACAGCCCTACAGCTTATGATGAGCTGCTGCAAGCAATGGCGGGGCTGAAGGTCCTTGAGTTGCCGCACATTGGGAGGCTGGAGAGCGATCAAGATGATCCTATAGATGTGCTGATGGCGGGGTTGACATTGCAGCGCCATCTTGGGGATAATGCGGAGGGGGAATCAGATTACTATCTGAAACCTGATGTTTCGCAGCTTCAAGTTCCCGTGTTCGCGCGTCCTCGTGATATTCTCAAACCCTTTGCAATTGAGAGGGAGATTCCCTTGAAAGAAGTGCTAGAGCGACATGAGCAGAGGGTTGCTGTGAAGAAGGGTATCAAGGGCAAGGCAGTGATGTGTGGCTTTGGCGCTGCACACCTCCCTAGGTCAGATGGTGTGCCTGTAAGCGTTCCAACCGTGTCTATGCAGGATGCCATAACTTTGAGTAATCTTAAGGAAGCGGGGAGTTCCGCCGCTCCGGAGGAGAGTCTTGAGTATCGCCATAGCATATAGGCTTGTTGTATGTTATGTTTTTGCCTTGTGATTTTTGTAAATAACTTATGAATAAGATAATATTTTGTTTAAGTTCGTGACTTAAAATATACTTGCATTGTTTGCCAGAAATTATTCAACCAAGTTCTTTAAGTGCGTGACTTTAAGAGATACTTGCATTATTTGCGAAGTTTTTGGTTTTTTGACCAAGTGTTTTGGCTCGTTATTTGCTAAGCTTGTACAGTGTACTTAGTATGTGCGCATCCGTCGTGGGGTGCGAACGCGAAACTTACTTTGACGTCTCAAGAGTAAGGCGCTTAGCAAGGATACGTGATCCTATGTTGATGGGTTTGCAGCCCTCTTACTCAACAAGTGAATTAGTAGGTTAACTTATCCTTTATGCCTTCGTGGGTCTTTAAGTGGTGCATGCACGCCATGTAGGCAATGAAAATGTAAGATAACAATATTGACATTTATTATGTATGCAATAAAGTAAAATACGCTATGGAGTTAGCTAAAAACCATAACATTTTATTGATACTTGCAAGTTTTTAAAGAAAATAGAAAAATACGATTCCTAGGAAAGAAAAAGAACAAACATTTATTGGGCATCACGTAGGATGCGAGTATGTCTGTGTAAGGGCCGTAGCCTAGAAGTAACATTTTTTAAGAGTGCAGATGTTCCAGGTGCGCGCTAGGTCTTGGCCTTCCATATCGCGCAGTCTGTATGCGCCGTTGCTGAGCGCGTCTGTGACCTCGTAAGGTCCTTCCCATTTAGGTCCGAGCTTGCCTGTGTATTCTGCGTGGCTCGCGTCGTTGGCGCGGTAAACAAAGTCTCCTGGTCTGAATGAAGTGTGTTTGACTTTTGCATCATAATACTTCTTCATTTTTGCCTTGGCCTTTGCTTCGCATATAGCTGCGCGTTCGCGTCTTTCTTCCAGTATGTCTAAGTCTATGCGCCGTTCCTCGTCGTTTGTTGTGACCTCTGTTGTGCGTATAGTTGGCATTCCTATCTCAGCTGGTATGACGGCTTCTGTTCCATAGACTAGGGAAAATGGCGTGTCGCCAGTACTGGTTTTGATTTTTGTGCGATGCGCCCACAAGACATGCGAAAGCTCATCTACCCATCTTCCTTTGTGTCTGTCAAGGCGCGCTTTTATTCCTTCGCCTAGACTGCGATTTACGCGCTCAACTAGGCCATTGGTTTGTGGGTGCTTGACTGAAGCAAAGTGTTGTGTGATGTTCAATTGTGCGCACCAATCTTTGAATGGGTTATCACATAATTGTTTTCCGTTGTCTGATATGATCGCGCCCGGTAGTCCGAAGCGACAGACAATGTTGTCCCAAACAAAGCGTTTGACTTGGTTTCCCGTGATGTTCACCACCGCTTTTGCTTCGATCCACTTTGTAAAGTAGTCTATGGCCACGATGAGGAACTTTACTCCTCCAGCTGCGACAGGGAAAGGTCCTGCGATGTCAATACCCCATTTATAAAATGGCCATGGTGAGGTAATTGGTGTTAACTCTTGTTGTGGTCGGCGCGGAATTGGTCTATGTACTTGGCAATTGCTGCATTTTCTTATCAGATCGCGTGCATCGCGATGCATTGTTGGCCAATAGTATCCTGACCTTAGAGCGCTTGCCACCACGGATCGTGGCCCTGAGTGCATACTACATGATCCAGCGTGAATTTCGCGGAGTACGTAGTCTGCTTGAAGGGGTCCAACGCATCTGAGCCATGGCTGTAAAAAAGACCGTCGATAGAGTACGTTGTCGCGTAATTCAAATCGTTGCGCCATGCGCCGTATTCTGCGAGCGTCTTTTTGATCTTGGGGTAGGATTCCCTTGCTAATAAATTCGATGATAGGTGTCATCCATGTAGGGTCTTGTTCCTCTATCACCGTTGCTATCTCCCTTTCCAAGATTGATTTGTTTTTTAGGGTTTCTACCAATACCTGTTTTGAGAGGTGTGCGAAGCTTGTGGATGCAATCTTGCTGAGTGCGTCCGCCTTCCTGTTATCTCCTCTAGGCACCTGTTTTATTGTGAACCTATCAAAGTTTTTGATCAAAGATTTTGTCTTTTCCAGGTATTGGGTCATGTGTTCATCCTTGGCTTCGTATTCACCTAGCACGTGGTTAGCAACTAGTCGCGAATCTACATTTGCTTCTAGGTTGCGAACACCCATTTGGATTGCAATGCGTAGTCCGGCTAGTAGGGCTTCGTATTCTGCCTCATTGTTTGTGGCTGTGAATTCAAAGCGTAGCGCATAGGTGAATTCCATACCTTCTGGATTTGTAAGAATAAGGCCTGCGCCTGATCCTTCTACACATGAAGACCCATCCGTGAACAGAATCCAGGGTTCCTGTAAATCTGTTTTTGCTGCAGATGTCGGGTTGTCGCTGTCTGGTTTCTCCACGATAAAATCGGCTAGGACTTGTCCTTTGATTGCAGTGTGCGGTCTGTATGAGATGTTATACTCACTTAGCAGTACACTCCATTTTTGTAAGCGTCCTGATGCGTCAGGCTTAGAGATGACTTGTTTAATTGGCTGATCAGTGATTACAACTATTGGATGCGCTTGAAAGTATCTGCGCAACCTTTTGGCTGCGAATACTAGAGCCAAAACCAGCTTTTCCATGGCGCTGTAGTTAGTCTCTGTTTTCTTTAGGGCTTTGCTTACGAAATATATGGGTGTCTGGACGGAGTTCCTATCTGTCAATAGTACGGCGCTGACTGCTCCATGGGTTGCCGATAAGTACATGATTAGTTCTTCCCCTGGTCGTGGTGCGACGAGTTTGGGAAGAGATGCCAGATGGTTTTTAAGTTGTTGAAAAGCTTCCTCCGCTTCGGTAGTCCAGCGAAAGTCTCCCTTTTTTGTACACTTCGTGAGCGTTTTAAAGAGGGGAAGAGATTTGTCTGCTGACTTAGATAAGAAGCGGTTTAGCCTTGCTAACTTTCCATTTAATGACTGGACTTCTTTGAGTGTGCGCGGGGAGGGGAGATCAATAACAGCCTTTGTCTTCTCTGGGCAAGGCTTGATCCCATTGGGTTCTATCAAATATCCGAGGAACATGCCTTCAGTTGCGCCAAAGGTACACTTCTTGGGATTCAACTTCATGTTTATTCGCCCCAATGTTTTGAATGTTTCCTCGATGTCGCGCACCAATTCATCCTCTGTATGGCTTTTGATGACAAGGTCGTCAACATAGACTTCCAAGTTGCTGCCTACTTGTTTTTCGAAAGCTGTGTCCACCAGTCGTTGGTATGTCGCGCCTGCGTTTTTCAGGCCAAAAGGCATTTTTGTGTAGCAGTATACTCCTTGACTGGTGTGGAAAGCCATTTTTTCTTCATCTTCCACTGCCATCTGGATCTGATGATACCCTTTATATGCATCTAGGAAGCATTTGAAAGGGTATCCGCACAAGGACTCGACCTTCCAGTCTATCTTCGGCAGTGGATAGCAGTCCTGCGGACATGCTTTGTTGAGGTCTGTGAAGTCCACGCACATCCTCCAACTGCCATCACTCTTTTTTACCATGACTGGGTTAGAAAGCCAGTCGTGATAGTATACTTCGCGCATGATGCCTGCGTCTACAAGCTTATGTACTTCTTCCAGAATAGCCTTTGCACGATCTGGGGCCTGGCCGCGCTTCTTTTGTCGTATTGGAGGGTATCCTTGTCGGATTTGTAGCTTATGCTCTGTGATAGAGCGCGGTACTCCCGTCATATGCTTTGGTTCCCATGCAAAGATGTCTAGGTTCTTTTACAAGAGTGCGCATACGGCTGCTTTACCTTTGTCGGATAAAGATCCTCCAATCGAAACTTGTTGCTCCGGGTAATCTGGGTGAATAGCGACTTTTAAATTTGGCGTTTTCCCGTGCGCTGTTCTGGAACAGTCTCTGCTTCAGTTGTTACCGCGATGCATTCTCTTGGTGGTACTGTTGTGTTATAGAGAGTGACAACTCCTCCTTCCACTGGGAATTTAAGCATTCCGTACGCTGTAGATGGTACCGCGCGCATGGATGATATTCCCGGTCTTCCAATGATGCCATTGTATGGTGAAGGAGACTTTATTACCATAAAGTTTATCCATGTTGCGGTTGAGTGTTGTTCATCTCCTACGACCACCAACAAGCGTAACTGCCCCATGGGCCAAATCTTTTCTCCTGTAAATCTTGTTAATGACGTTGTAGCTGGTATCAACTAACTTTGGATTTCAGGTCGCAGTCTTTTGAAACAGTGATTGTACAGGATGTCCGCGGATGCTCCACCATCAATGTACATGCGGTGGATGTCATGTCCCCCTGTATGTATTTCAATGGTTAGAGGCTCCACAACTGCGTTGTCCGCAGCTATAGTAGGGAAGGATATCTCTTTTTCTGGGGAGAATTTCTGGCTGACTTTTTGCTTTATCTTGCGTTGCCATGATTGTATCATGTATATAGTATCAGCTTTTTCCTTTGGGGGTTCTTTCTTACCCCCGTTTCTCTGTTTATCTTTTCCTTCCTTGATGTTCTTTACGAGGTGGTCCATCCTTCCTTCTCTAACTAGCTTTTCAATTAGTTGTTTTAGTTGGACGCACTCGTTAGTTGTATGGCCTTTTTGGCCGTGGTACTCGCAGTATCCACTACCTAGGCGCTTTTCTTCTGCAGTGTGCATTGGTGGTGGTTTTGGGAAGTTCGCACCTTCTGTTACAAATATCTCTCTCGGAGTCTTAGTGAGAGGAGTATATTTGTCGTTGTCTCTTCCACTGCGATAATTCCTGCTGCGGTTGTTATTTTGATCATTGGATTGTCTCCGCGGTTGTTCTTGTTGCCTATAGTTTGAATAACCTTTTTTGCTATCCGCAGCAGCTGCTTCTCCTTGTATAAAGGATCTAGTGCGCTTTGTTAACTCGTCAAAGGTTTGCGGAACTTTGTCATTCAGCTTGCGGATGAGTTCTGGGTTATTGATCCCATTCATGAACCCTGAAATTTTTAGGATTTCAGGACAAGCTTTAACTTGTATACACTCATCTTTGAAACGTTCCATAAAAGCGCTGGTTGATTCCCCTTGACGCTGTTTCACTCTTGCTAGCTCCACAGGGTTTTTAGCGCACTTCTTTCGCTGGGTGAAGTTAAGGCGGAATGCTTTCCGTAGTTCCTCGAATCCACCGATGCTCCTACGTGGGAGTTTGCTAAACCATGTGCGCGTGTTGCCTACTAACGTGGAATTAAACATGTGGCACCACACAGGTTGTGGCCAATTTTCGATGGTTGCGGCTGATTCGAAAATTTTTAGGTGATTGTCAGGATCACCTGTTCCATCATATGTTTTCACATTAGCGGGCATGCGCCTGCGTTTGCGATCTGAGTAATCGCTGATGCGCCGTGTAAACGCATCAATTTTCTGGCGTCGCCATGGGAGGGACATATCTTCATTCTCTTCCTCGCGACATCTTCCTCTTGACTTCCAGTGTCCTGTTTCTTTATCCTCGTTGTCCGAGGAGTCGCTGGAAGAAGGGTAGTCTCTTTTTCGGCGCTTGCACCGGCTTCTTTCAGAAGAAGAACTTGAGGGATCTCTGCTTGGGGATCTTCTTCCCCCCAATCTGTCTTGAATCCTCCTACTCCCAGGTTTGGAAGATCCTTGGCTTGGCGAATGTTGAGGCCCTAATCGATCTTGTATTCCCCGACTGCCAAGTCTGGAGTGGACATTGGTGCGCCTCTCGCTGTCTCCTGAGCATTGTGAGTCAGATATCGTACCCAACCTATCATGGATAGTGGTACGTTCTGCGCGTCTTCCTCGTGGGTGACGCAATGGTGATGGTTCGCGTTCAGGACCAAAATTGAGTCGGGCTTGTAGACCCGCGCTTGCTCTTCTTGTTGCTTCTTCTTGCATGAGGGCGGTTAGTGTTTCATAATTTTGGGATACAAAGTTTCCCAAAGTTAGATCCGGTGCGTCCTCAGTTGTTGCAAGGATTTCTGCCTCAGTGTTAGGCGCCCTGTTTCGTTCAGGCGCGCCCGGCGGCGCAGTGTTGTTCACTGCGGGTGTAGCCTGATGAGGAGTGGTGAAGAGGGTGCGTTGGAGTTCCTCAACGCTTGGGACCACTTGTGTGATTTGAGTAGTTCTTATAGGTAGTTCTACTGCTAGACGAGGTGGGGTTGTTCCTGCCGGTGTGCTGGTTGTCCCAGCGACTTGTCTGGAGGTTGGATCTTGTTGATTCTTCCTCTGATGGTCACGTTTTTCTGACTGCGGAGTCCGCTGGCTCGAATTCTTATGTTTCGTCATTCTAGTTCGTAGTAGGGTCCCACGGATGGCGCCACTTGTTGATACAAAAGTTGGGCGTACCTGGTTATGGGCTTATGCTCTCGTACCAATTCACTCCTTAGCACTTGTTACCTGCGTACTAAGAAAATAAGACAACACCGTTAGGCTTATCGAGGGATTGTCTCCCCCGATTAGACTCTGGCGTGAGAGTAAGTAATCGATTTAGGGTTCTCGTAAAGAGTTAGGGTTGTATATTGTACCTTTGAATGAGAAGATATCATTCCTTATATAGGGGCTGAAACCACGTGGGTTTCTTGCTCCTTACTCTTCGCACCCGTGGTGCTTATCGGGGTAAGGATATCTATTCTATGAATAGATAATCCTTATCGCATGCCCGGTTAATTTGGTTGGGCTTTGGGCTTCGTGAGCCCAAGCCATTATTATTATGGCCCATTATTTGTTATAATAGCCCACTCATGGTGGGTTTAGGTCAAGTAATGTTTATCATTTGGGCTTGTGGCCCAAGTATAGACTATACGTCATCAAAGTTACCTTCAACAAAAGCTAAGCATCAAGGTAACGAAAAATCAACTTAGTATTATTTCATTCAGTTGTAAGTTTGTAACCAAACATTTGACTAAATATTCTAATCAATTTTTGCAATCTATTCCTTACTGACAAGTAGAATCATTTCTTTTAAATTAGAGTAATTTTCATTCTTTGTAATTCCGTTGCTCAACGTTTTTAAAAATACAAAGTCTACAAATGCTAGAAAGCTACTCACACAAGTGTCCACCACCCACTCCCTCCCTTTTTTCTTTTTATATTCGGTTAGGGGGCATTTTGGTCATTTTAACCCGTTTCTTTATTCCACCCTAAAACTTCAAACGCAAATATCTTTCAAACGACAAACTTTTACGAAAAACCGATTTCATCATAATTTTTAAAATTTAATCATCTTTAATTTGGTATAAATCTTGTTAAATATTTTGAACTTTTTTTTTACATATAAAGTGGGTCTTGATTTTTTTGTCATTTTCGGTCCTTTTTTTACCCTCATAAATGTCGAATCGTTAAAAACTTAAAACATGAAAGTTATAGATTTTTGTTTACTCTTTACATAGGTTTTTGAATCACTCAAATCCGATCTCATATGAGTAAGATAACACACGTTAAAGATGGTGTTTAACTCATATTTGTTGCACACAATGTGTTTGATGAAATGTCTAGCTTATATATTTTGTGTTAAAATTGAGCTAAATGCACTAATTTTTGTTTCTCAATGCATTATTAATCATTTTATTAATGTAAGACTCAAAAAGTAAAGTTTTTTAATCATTATATTTTTAAAATATACATTTAGTTCATCAGTTAGGTTATTAGGTTCATCAGTTAGGTTACTTTGGTTAATCAATTTTAATGGCAACATTTTTTACTAATTGATGAACCTAAACACATAACACATGACAAATAATTATAAGTTCATCAATTAGTCAATAACTGATAAACAAACTGATGAACCTAAAATTAATGAACCTAACTGATGAACCTATAATTATAGGTTCATCAGTTAGTCAATAACTGATAAACTAACTAATGAACCTATAATTAATGAACCAAAAAATCAATGAACCTAACTGATGAACCTATAATTAGTCAATAACTGATGAACCTATAATTATAAGTTCATCAGTTAGTCAATAACTGATGAACCCAAACATTTGATCAAATTTGATGAATCTGAAAAAATTGATGAACCAAAGTAATTGATGAACAAAATATCTAACTGATGAACCTATAACCTATAACTTAACTGATGAACAAAACATAACATAACTGATGAACCTAATAACCTAACTGATGAACCTAATAACCTAACTGATAAACTAAATGTATATTTTAAAAATATAATGATTAAAAAACATCACTTTTTGAATGTTACATTAATAAAATTATTAATAAAGCGTTGTGGGACAAAAATAAGTGCATTTAACTCGATTTTAAGACAAAAAATCTAAGCTAAGCATTTCATCAAACACGTTGTGTGCAACAAATATGACTAAAACGTCATCTTTAACGTGCGATATCTCACTCATATCATATCGGATTTGAGTGATTGAAATTTCTGGGTAAAGAGTGAATCAAAATCTACAACTTTCGTGTTTTAAGTATATTATGATTCGGCAATTTTTAAAGTAAAAAATAGGGTCGAAAATAGCAAAAATATAAAGGAAATCATGACCCAATAAATATGTCAACAAAAATGTTTTGAAAAAATTAAAAAGATTTATACCAAATTAAAGATAATCAAATTTTAAAAATTATGGTGTAATCGATTTTTTCTAAAACTTTGACGTTTAAGAGATATATGCATTTGAAAATTGAGGTGGAAAAGAAAAAACGGGTCAAATGACCAAATTACTCGGACGGATTTTATCTATAATTTAAAGTGGGAGACACGTGTCACACTATGAATGACTTTATACAATTTGTAATTTTTCTCACTTTGCAACGGATCCGTATTCATGTCTCCAAACTCTCATGTCAAAGCTCCAAGAAAATTCACTCGATTATTCTATAGACTATAGAGGAAAGAGTTTTAAATATGGAAGGATGAGCTTCATTGCAACCTTTTGGGCCAAATTGCCAATTCACATTTCACCAATTGACATGCAAATGGGCCGTGACTGCATTTTGGATTCACTTTGTTTGTATGCTATTTTTAGTTGGTTAAGTTTATGAAATAAAATAAATCGATTAGCCAAACATCCAGACGGCCTATTCCTCTCTATCACCAAGATATTACATTACATTACATTACATTACATTACATTACAATATATATTAAAAGCCAAGGTCCACGACGTCGTTTTACACCGCTTTTTTCCCGCCAAAATCAGCAGGCCTCCTGTGGGCTGACCAACCCAAAAAACGTGTCCCTGTTTCGGCCCTTTTGATACCTGCCATGGCCCGTGACACTCTTTTTGTATAGATAATTACCCTACCACACGTGAGACGCCTCAGATGTTCCAGAGCGTTCTTACCAAAACACATCCACACACTTTTCGATCTAAAACCCGTTGTAGCCGACTCCATCCATCATCCACCGTTGTAGCCGACTTTAATCCATGGCGATGGGAGGTAAATTTATTTGTCTCTCATAGTACTATGCTATAAGGAATTAATTTGATTACCTCAAATATTGCTGTTTTACTGTGTGAATCTTTGCAGAATATACTTATGGGTTTATAAGAAAAAATTGATTTCGATTATAGCTTAAATTTTTTTTAAGACGGTTATAGCCAACAATCATGGTGAACTTTTATTCTTTATAACATTCTTGCCCTTTTTTTGTAGGTTTTGTATCAACATTTGTAAGAAGGCTGACGTCATCATGAACAAGAAGTTTGTCCTAACCTCTTCTTTTATAAATTTCTTTACTGTTTGTATGTTTGCTCTGTTATTTGTAAATATTTGATATGTGTGTTTTAATGAAAGGCTTATTTTGGTATGTCATACTTAGGATTAGTGTATGTGTTTTAAAAAACCCTTTTTGGATACTAATTAAAACATGGCTGATATAGTATAAAAGAATATAACTATGTTATTTAGGTCGTAATGATATCCTTTATCTTGATACTGATTACAATACAGCTAATATAGCATAAAAAATATCAGATTTGAATCTCAAAAAAACAGACACCGGTTTATTCCATACCAATATCAGACTTTTGTGGTTCTGATATTGCAGCCCCCATGTTATTTGCTCATGATAAATCAAGACTTTTGTGGTTCCAATATTGTAGCCCGCATGTTAGCAGCGGTAGAACACAATGACGCCAACAAATCAAATAACAAGGTGAGCTTAGCATCTATATGGTCTGGCTTTTCACGCCACATTCTACATTTCATAACTAATAGTAGCAACGCATATGGTTGAAAATCTGTGTAGAGTTGGAGCAAATGAAATAAAGGTTTGCTAAGCTTCTTTTATGAGAAGATATGTCTGGTGGCGGGAAAGGTGTTTCATCTGCTTTGGCGTTAACAAATGCCATTACAAATCTTGCCGGTAATCTTAATCTTATTGCCAATCTTGCTGATGTAAAACAGTTGTTAACATGATGGTGTCTGATTGTTCTTTTTGGAAATAATATTCGGCCCTTCTAATAATTTGTGAAAAAAAAGATGAAATCTTTACTGTTATTACTTGATATAATTTATGTCTTCATGTTAAATTTATAACAAAAAAATGTTTTACAGGGTCAAGTGGGATGAGTAGTTGACAACAACACGATTGAGGAACATGCTACACCTACAGTTCTAGCCCATTTTTACCACGTAAAAAAAGAGCTCAGGTTACCTTTAAAAAACTACTTCATCAATTTTATGCTCGCACCGTCATATGTGTGCAGGCATATCGATTGTTGCACAGTCATAATAAAGTGATTATATGAACTAATAAATGTATCTTTTGAAGGGAAATGTCACTTTGATAGCCGAAGAAGATAAAATTCCTTTAGCAAAACGCATTGCCGAAAGGAAAAAAAGGTATAGAATGTTGAAGACCTACATGTTTATTTGGCTCTAAGCCTCTAAGTCCTATCTCACTCCTCCATATTACAACTTTCTAAGTTTCATTGAGTCGAGTTCGGTAACAAGTCTAATCAGTTATGAGTACTAATGTGTTGGTTTTCACTGTATTTTTAGGTGTGTGAATGTATATGTATGTAGTGTGACTGTATCGGCCATTTGGGATTTTCACTTGGGCATCATTCAGTGGCCTGAAGGCTGTTCACCTTCTCCCAATATTGCTGCACACTGCGATCATCCAGGTGACAATCTCGAAGGGTGTGGATTCAGTGGTAAGTGGCGTATGAGATGATTTCCCATGCGTTTTGATGTACATGCTTTCCAGTCACGTTAGTGTTCCATTTTTTTCTTGCAGACGCACAAGATCAGTCCTGTCATAATTTAAGCAAGGGATAGTGGCCGATCAACGTTTTTGGCTGAGGTAGGTTGTTACACTGTTATTACTTTCATTTGCAGTATCAAATGTCGTTAGATGTTAGTTGTTAGCAGGCATATGTTTATGTTTCATTTACATGCGTTAAAAAGCTACCTTAACTCATAACGTTCTAACGTCGTCCTTTTCCAAAGTTTGTCAACACTATTTGTTGGTAGCCTGTTTTGTACATTTTAGTACATTCTTTAAAAAAATTGTTTTCAATTAATGTAACTTGCAAGGAGAACGTGCACCACTTTTTGACTGACCCTTCTTTGTCACTAGGATTGCAGGTAACTGAGAGACACAGAATACTCCACGGACTAATAACAGCTATGAGGCGACCAATAGGATCGAGATATGCTACCGGCAAAAGGAGTCTCACAGAAATGCGCACCGAGTAACATGATAAACGCAAAAAAGGTTAAAACTTAATTTGTTAAATAAAGTTAACTCATGTTTCATATAAAAAATTAGCGTTTGTAATTTATTAGCGTTTGTAATTTGTTAAATAAAGTTAACTCATGTTTCGTATAAAAAATGGGCTATATAAAGTGTATGACCACTATTACAACAAACATCCTAGCACCCCGTGACAGCTACCAAACACCCCCTTACGGCAGACATCCAAACACCCCTTGACAGCAACCAAACAACCTCTATAGCAGCCACCCGAACACCTCCTTACAACCATCCAAACACCCGTTGAAAGCAAGAAAGTATCCCCTTACAGCAGCCAACTTTTACTATTGTTTTTCTGGCTTAAACTAAAATAAAAGTTTCACTAAAGTGGACTGATTTTTGGTATGAGTTTGCTTCTTTTCTTTTGGTTAGTAAGATTTTTTCAATTTTTTATGATAGATTCTATGTAGCTTAATATATGGCAGGTGATTGTCAGCGATATTATCATGCTGTCATAAACCTTCTTTTAACCAACTAACAGGTTGCTTCATCAAACTTAAATAAAGATTGCAGATTTGAAGAGAAACCATAATCGCGAGAACGAAGTTTTGATACAAAAAATGGAATATCAGATACCCAAAAGGTAACTTCGCAAATCTTTTTAGCCAATGTCTTTTTTATCGTTCTTTTAAACACGACCCATTTGACAAATGCAATGTCTGGTCTTTTCTTTCTAAAATTTGTGTAATGATTGCCGAGAAAATAATTCGTTCAGCAAATTGCATGCAAGTTTGTTTTCCGTCCTAAATCTAATAAATCCATCTATCTTCACGTACAAAAGTTTGAAAGCAACAGCAATAAATGTTCTTTAGATAGTCACTATTAGCGAACTCGATTTCATTAAATGACTTCATGCCGAAAACATTGTTCAGGTTCTTATAATAGCGTTTTCATGATTTATAGGGGATGGACTAGGAGAAGGATATGGTATGCTTGGACAGGCTGGAAACGGAAAGTTGTGTGTATCAGTTGGTCAGAGCAACCTCGCTGCCAAAGTTACCAAGAAGTATGCTTTTTAGATAATGCTTATGTTATTTTTGTTTCTTTCATTTTTCTTATCTACTTTCTTATCCAAAATGCTTGATTTTTCATCTTCAGGTTCAAGGATAAGCAATATAGTACGGCGATTGACTTCAAGTTTGGCTTTTACGGCTGTTCAGGTAAGCTAAAGACTTGCCTTTCCCTTTATAGATTGCAAGTTCAAGCAGTTTTATTGTTGTATTGTACAATTACTTTGGGTCAAATACGAGTAATGGAGATTGAAAAGTAATATTATTAACTAATGTGATGATTTGCGTATGCAGGGGATTGACCTTATAGATCCACAGGCAGATGCTAATAGACTATGGAGTGGAACTCAAAGCACATGCTTCTCAGAAACAGGAACGTTTTCAAAGATCCACAGGACCTGATCCTAATGGAAACCAGTAGTATGGCTGTATGGACTTAGCTTGCGCACCATGCGTTTTTTTGATGGTTTGATTTCATTTTGTAATCTTGAAGCGAGTAGCACTACATATAACTAAAATATTGAATTGAACCTAATGGTTATTGCGGAAAGGGTTAAGAAATACACTTTCTGCGGGAATGGTGAAATCTGTTATATAGAGATTGAATTTTGTTCGTTACAATATCCAAGCATACTACTTTGTCCACTGAAGGCCTTTGTTGTTTCATCTTGATACATGAAAGTGCTATTGCAGTCGGTTGCGGCCGGCATGCCGCCATACTAGTTACTATATATATAATGTGGCATCATTAAACGACGCTTCTCATGTCGTTTTGGACTTTCGTTTTATTGGGCCAGTCCCTTGCTTTGGTCCACGATGGGTGTATTAGCCCTTTTCTTCTCTTTTTTCGTTTTTTCTAATACAGTTACCGTGCCACCGCTTCTATTCATTCTTATCTTCTCTATTCGCACTTTCTTTCCACTTTTTTCCCTTCTGCAAATCACACCTGCTATCCTGATTTCGTACAATTACCGGAGTCACAGCTTTCTTCGTTGTTTTGTAGCTAAACTTTCGATGTGTCACTGCTCTCGGTGGCTATCTTGCTTTTCCTTTTGGTATAGTCTTTCTATGTGCATACGCTCTCTTTGCTTTGTGTGTTTAAGATATGATGTTACATATGTGTGATGTTTGTTGATTATTAGCTATTTTTTTATGTTCCCTGTGGTATACCTTCTTTTTCATTTGGTTTTCTTTTTTTCTTGGTATGTGTTATATTACATGTTGTGTTTAGTTGTGGGTTTATTTTTATTTGATTTTTCTGAATGACGGTTTTGATTTTGAATTAGGGTGAAAAGGTGCAATTAGATTTGATTTTGTTATGTTTTCACTAAAGTTGGTTTTCTTATGTTATGGCTCTTAATATGTTTTATTTCTTTTTAATTGTACATTGTAGCTGACGGGACGACATAGGTACTGTTAGTGCATCTATGTTTTGCTATTTTTTTTTGGCCTTTTGAAACATCTTTTATCTTATTTGTAGATGTAAAAATATCAAGATGAATCGGCAAAAATAATGTAACTGGTGGTAAATGTGTATTTCCATATGATAAAATGATTCATTTTTTCCTCTAAGGAATACTTTTAAGATGGAGTTTACTAGATGTTGCTTTTCCTTTCCTTAAAGCTATTCATATAGTGTTTTAAATATATTGTTTTAAAGATAACTATTCATATAGTGCTTCTTTCATTCCTATTGTCAATGAGGGTTAGTTGTTATATGTCTATAGTCGGGTCGTTCATGCTCTCGCTCTCCGCCTCCGGGTTGTTAGGTTGGTTGATGTTGTTTTGTTTTTTTGCAGAAACTGTAAACGATTCTCAACATCGTAGCAGGCCTGCTTCTGCACATGTCGGTACACCAGTTATTCATCAACGTAGGTACTCCGTTTCTTTGTAGCGGTCGTTTACGTTGGCTTTTATTTCTGCCATAACCTTATCTTGCGTTCCTATTTTCACAGCCGAGTTACATGTCCCCGAAACGGTATCTTCTTCCTGCACTGTCAGTCTGCAGCCGTCTATTCTGAGGCAAGACCCGGTTGGTTCGTCGGTTGTTGGATCAGCGTCCTCTGCACAGCCATCTTCATCTACAGCAACTACTCAATGTATTAGGCCTTTTTCAATGTTTTGTGTTTTTGTGTGCTCATGCTTCAGGTTCAGTGGTGCGTATGCATCAGTGCGTTGTCTGACGGCTCTTTTTTGTTACAGCCCGCCCTCACGTACCGAGACCAAGAGAAAGACGGAAAACGACACGCTTAGCAGCTCCCGTGGAAAATAACAGGGGTACGTTCACTGTTTGTTGTGTTCACTGTCTCAATTATGTTTTTAACCTTTTGCAATCTACATTTCCTTAACATGTTTTTTTCTCTTATGTTCTATGTAGGAGTGCCAGACACGTACGTATCGTTGGGTCCGTGCAACAGAGTTTGCCGCCATTGCAAGGCACTATTTTGGTTTGAAGTAAGGGTTGTGTCCTCAATGTGAACAGCCTACAAGAACCAAGGATTCGAAACCAAAGGCAGGTTATTTGGAGAGATATCATGCTCCGGAACCTAGAGTAAGTCCTCATATAGCCACACGTGGAACAATGTTTCCCAGTAATAACCAAATAACACTTCCTTTTTCTTACAGAGGAGATACTGTCAGATTCACTTTGTGGAATGAAAATGCCAGAGCCTTTGACACGGACGCTTATGAAAAAGAAGCCAAGCCAACTGTCATGGCAGTCAGTTCTTGCTGGTTTAAAAAGTATGGAGGTAATAAAATTGTTACATGTCCATATTCATGGCAACTGCGTAAGCGTGTCACTAACAAATGCAACAAATGCAGGGTTACAACTCTCCAGCGCGCCCGCGACCTACTACTACAACCCTGCCATTCTTGAAACAAACTATATACTGAGCATGTGAGTCGTCAAAAAATCTAACATGTATGATAAATTGAAATATATTGATATTGTATGTAGCCAGAATCAGTCTTTGTATTCAGAGATGATATTTACTTACGCTATAAAAAGTTGTCCCTAACTTCCAATAACTGTGTAGGTATAACAAACTGGTAGCACCACCAGTAATACAGAATGTCCGAACTCAATGATATGATAACATCGAACAGGAAAAGTTAAGAAACAAAGTTACGGTCGATGAGCTACTACGAGAAGATCCGCAAAACCAAACGGTGAGTATTCACGCCTTATGAAAAAAGAAACAAATGGGCTCAATCCCAGTATAAGTTTGGTCCAGAAAGACTTTTTTCCATTTTTTACATGGTCATCCGGAGCACTAAAAATATTGGATAAATAGATCCCAAGGCAATATTTTAAGCACGAAATGCTTTGCTCTGCTAGATGAATTCTTGGTGTGAAAAACTCAAACACATAGGTCGTAAGTTCTAATCTTGCTTGCATCACATTTTGTTTTTAATCGCGCTTTCAATTTTCGCTGCCCACCGACGAATTTGCCCCTTTGTCCCTCTTCAGCAACCGCAAATTACCAAAATACCAGTCCGGCGGAACCTACTTTTCTTAGGGAAAAAGATAAGCATGACATCCATACTCTTTTTCCCTTCTTATTTCTCTTTATTTTTTCAGGTTTTCACATAAGTTTTAATTTTATTTAAATCTAATTTACAGCTAAACTTTGTATTAATCTTTGAAATTTTAAGTTATTAATTTTTGTCAACTTCCTTACATCTCATTATTAATTTCAAGCTTAACTGTCAAGGTTTTTTTTTTTTTTTTTTTTTTTTTTTTTTTTTTTTTTTTTTTTTTTTTCCCACTTAATCTGGCAGAGCGTGCAGTTTACAGTCATCGCCAAGGTCTTGGAATCAGTTGCTGGAAGGCCGTGGTTCTTTCACAGATGTCGTGACTGCAGGTACAAAATATTCAACGAACGCCCACACGCACATTGCCAACCGCCTAATCCCGGAGAACCCAACGATTACAGGTACAAGTACTGACAACCGGCGTGTGAACAACACAAATATAGAATGAAATTCATTCGGAAATTATCGACGCGTTTTCTCACCCGTTAATTTTTTTTGTTTACCTTTGCAGTTACAGTTTAAGAATACTAATTTCTGACAACACCGGAGCTTTGACGTTAACATGTTTCAGTAATGAGGCCCACTCGATGGTGACAGAATGCAACAAAGTTGTCTCAGAACAAGGCTCTACAGACCCATATACACTACCACCTGTTTTAACAGCACTCGAGGGAACCACTCATCTGTTTCAGCTGCATTATTCGACAGACTCTACAAAGGAAAACCCGGTATACATTCTTGACACAGTAATGGAAACAGGCCCACATCTGGTGATACAGCCACAAGAAAACGCACCCGCTAACCTCGCAGTTCCGGAGCCAGAAAACGAAATACTTCTATTGACAGGGCCTGAAACTGAGACACAAACAGGAACCCAGTCACCAGCTAATGCCGAGAGAACATCGTCGATACCTATAACAAGCAACACCCCGCAAGTCTCAACACCCATTACGCTTGAAACTATCACCCGTGTGCAGAATAAGCTTGAAATGATTGAAAGCAAAAACCCTTCGGTTGAAACACAGGTATTGAAACATGTAGTGGAAAAGGAAACCACAGGCATGAGCACGCCTCCTACAACTGCCACCTCAGAAAGCTCCACCCATGTTACTATCGAAACCATAGCTACTGTCCACAAACAGTATGAAAAAACCGAAGTCGGAAAAAGATCGGTTCGAAGACAGCTGCTGAAGGATGAAACGCAAAAGGAAACGGGCGTGGCTGCGAAAAAAAGTAAGCAACAAGAATGATCACATGCCGGCTTACTTAAGTCCAGTTAGTATGTACAAATGTAGTATAACGATCTATCCGAACAAACTTTATTCATTGAAACATCACACAAGAAAATGTATGGTTCGACACTGTTACTCTGAAAAGCCATTAGGCTAACCATTTTTTTCAACCAAATAACCGCGACAAGTATTCTATTCACATTACACGCACATAAAAATGAACGCTCGCCGCCCCGCCGCAACGCGGCGGCCCGAAGCCTTCCTTGTTGTCTAAAAAGCAAGTCAAAAGTTAAGATCCAGTGGCGGAGACAAGATTTGTAATTGACTAATTGAGGGAGCCGAAAATTCAATGAAAAAACTAACAAAAAGTTCAAATTGCAAAAGGGTTAAAAGCATAATAAAACTGAAAAAGGGTTGGTTGTTTAGCTATATTGACGGTTTCAAGTACATAAACAAACGACAACAAACAAATATTTAGTAACTCGTATTTATACGAATACGGAATATCAATTGTAAAAGTAGGAAACAACGTTAACAGAGAAGGTGTAAAGGAAGATTTTTGAATCTAAATGTAATGAGCATAGCAGCCCGCGCGTTGCTGCGGAAGTGTTGTGGTCGATAAATATTTGTTTGTATTTATTTTTGTTTTTATTGAGTAGTTGAGGTATTTTTTACAATATTATTTTTTGTTATATACGTTACGGTTTTGAGTTATTATTTTTTTACCCGCGTGTTGCTGCGAAAATGTTGTGTTTAATCTCAACTTGAAAGAAAACGGTTGTCAAATTTTTTTTTATTAAGGACTAAATATGTAAAATATTGATAACTGTAAGTACTATTTTTGTAAAGTATTTTCGAAAATAGTATGATTATTTTATGGAAATAGTCCCTTAAGTTATCGCCATATTGCAAAGTTAGACATTTGGGAGTAAATTTGTATTTGAAAGTTTCCCATTAAGGACAAAATTTGAAAATGGCCGATAAATATAAGGACTATTTTATGAAAGTTAATTCTGGCACTTATATTTTTTTCTACATAAAAGTCCTTAAAATTATCGACACGTTGCGTCGTTAATCCCCAAAGGATCTACCTTGCAAAGACAATTATATAGATCCCTCTCTTAAAGCACGAAATGAATCGAAAATGTCAAAAATATTGATTCCAAGAAGTGATGCATATTTATATTTGGTTTTATTGGGAAAATTATTTCGTGAACAATTGCGCAAGTTACGTAATTTTTCTAGTCCGTCTACTATGTCGAATGGGTCTCGGAGTGTTTTTGTTAAAAGTTTAGCCAAGTGGTCAAGTTTGGTCCCTCCACCCAACAGTTATGCCAACCCCATGGTTTTCCTTTTTGCCCAATTTTAGTCCTTCTAGTTTTTCTAAAACTAGATTTGTATATATTTCCATTTTTTTTTTGTTTCTTATGTTACTAAAAACACACACACATGTCACTACTTTTTTCCCTCTCTCTCTTCACCGCCGGCGGCGTCACCTCTGGCCAATGATCACGTCCGGCCAACTTTTCGGCCACCGGAAAATTTCACGGCGAGGGTTTTTATTAGCGGAATCAGTAGATCGGGAGATTCCCGTCCTTTCTGGAGGTTTTGAGCTGACGGCTCCCACCACAACACCACTCACGCGCCACCACCGGCTCTGTCACACCGGTGCCGCCACTGCAGCCATCCCCTTTCCTTTTTCTCGACGGTAATACCATTCACCCGTCCCCTTCTTCGTTTTTTATTAATAAAACCGAAACCCTAATTTTATAAAGTTTTTATAAATTCCATTTTTTAACAAAACCTTTTATAAAAACACCTTTACCATTCTTTTTAATTTTAATCGGATTTTATTAAAACTACAAAAACTTGTGTGGATCTAAAAGCTTAGCTATGATTCGTGTGACTCGGCCACGACTCGGCGGCTGATCGAGTCAACTCGTTTGACTCGGGTGAGTTAACCCATTTTTTAATTAAAATCTTTTGTAAAACTTTTTTAAAACTTGTAAACCGTGTGGATCTATTGTTTTAGCCATGACTCGGTCACGACTCATCATCGACTCGGTCTTGACTCGTAAACCTTGTGGATCTATTGTAAATCCATATTTTTTTTAGATACATGCATGTTTTTTTTCTTTTTCTTGATCTAATGTTTTTGGTATTTTATTTGTAGTGTCGCCGCTTGCACCACTGCCAGAGTCTGCTGCTGGCTGAGCTGCCTCCGGTGATGCCACCGTGAATTACTGCTGTCATCGGAAGTTGATTATAATTTATCATTTATTTCAAGATTATTTTTTTGTATATTTGTTTGTTTGTAACTTATGTACATAGTTTAATTGGGGGGGGGGGGGGGGGGGGGGGGGAGGAACAGTTGTAAAAACAGTGAATGGGTGTGTAATTGTTGATAAAATTGTAATTAACCCATGAACAGTGGGCAAAACAGTAACTTCCCCATGTTTGCACCACATACTGACTCTTTAATGACGTGTTTAATAACCCCAGATTTGCAGCCCACATTCCCACTTTTATATATATAGTGTAATTATCAAGAGAAAACAAAAGAAGTGTAAAAAGCATTTAACGTACAAAATTGTCATTTGTTTATTCATGTCTGTTCTTCTTTTCTTTTTTAAATCCGCGAACCGCGGCCTTGTTTTTAGAAGTGTCTGGCCTTTTGGAGGCTTGTAGGTTGGGTCCTTCAATTTTTCAACATCTGTAACAAGAACGAAAAACACGCGTTAGCCTCGCCTTAGGGTGTAGTCCAAGACCGAGCTCTGACATGAGAGTAAGAGAAAGTGATATGAAAGGTAACGAGCAATAAATATGAGAGAGAAAGATATGGTTGGAGTGCTTGTGTGTGCCAACCACCTCAAGTGGTTATATTAATAGCACCAAAACCAAGGTAGTACCTGGTGTCACCTTGGGATGGAGGGCCGACCCAAGTCCGTTAAAATTTGGGACATATGTATTGGAGTAGGAGGGCGTCATTACCTAGCGGATAATAGCACTCCTTCATATACCATTGCTACTTTTGGTGAGCGTGTTTATATGATAATTGGATGGACCTCTTGGGCGGGCACCGAAAGGCGTAAAAGCCTTTCGGGCATGTTACGTCGTCTAGATACATATTACTATAACTGTTTAGTTACATGAAATATATGAAATCTTTGTTTTAAAACAGTAATTTTCTATCTAATTTGACCAAAAGAAATTACTACTTGCTACTTGACTTTTTGATGAGTTTCAAACTTTTTATCAATTATTTGAATTTTTTTCATATACTTTTGTTTTCTCGTTTTTTGTTTCGGCCGAGCTCGACCAACTTTACAAATAAGGAAAAGCCCTCGAACTAAATTTGGTTTCTTGTGGCTTTCGATAATTCTAATGATGCATATATTATATGTAAAGTGATAAAACGCGAGGCACCATTCTTTTTTAAACATGAAATATAACCAACAAAAAGGATGAAAAAAAGTTTGCTTTTAATGTTGAGCAATGTTACAACCACATAAAAACTTCTACAAAACCGTCTACAAAATGACATGTTAGTGATTGATTGGTTATATTAAAGAAAGGAGAGAGAAACTATCACAAAAAACACCAATCAACCATTAACACATCATTTTGTGGAAGTTTATTTGTGGCTCTAGCATTCCTTTTTAAAGTTTCAAATTATAGTTGAAATGTCGTAGTCTTCTCTTCACTATTTGTCACTCATAAATACTTTTCTGATATGAGATTACTCTAAGAAAAATTAGATGGAGAAAAGAAGTGTTTGTATGACAGGAGGCACGAGATATAATAAGAGTAAATTACACTAATAGCAAACGGTATGTTCACTCAAGAACCAAGTGAAACCTTCACTTTCCTGCGTTAAACCTATGTTAACCACACCGCCGTCTGCGTTAAAGGGCTGCGTTAAAGCTTTAACGCAATGTTAAGGGTAGTTTGAAAAAAAAATCATTTTACCCCCTTTGTGACCGTTGGTTAAAAGGAAAAAAAATCATTTTACCCCCTTAACATTTAAAAACAACTGGTTTGAATAAAAAATATATAGTTTTTCAAAACTGTTAATACAAATATCGCCTAAAAACGTTATTTATATTTTACGATCTTCGCTAAGTTTTGTTAACGACAAAATGTAAACTTTAGTTTCTAAGCAAAACATAATCTTAGTTTTTAAGACTTGCATAAACTAGACTTTTGCTACATTTTACATTTCATAAAACACAACACAAGTTTATTTCTTAAATTAGAAATTGTCACATCACATTTATGGCAAGTTTTGTCATCATGTATTTATGGAAAGAAATGTGTTTGACTAACTTTGTTGTTGCTTACAAGTTTCATGTTTGACTTGATTTAAGTGATGTGACATTGTTTGGTTGCTAGGAGTTATGAGACAAGACCTTGTTTGGTTTGAAGAGTTATTGCAAAAACCTACTGCAGACCCGGCGGTACCCTGGGGGTACACGGGCGGAACCCATCTGAGGGTTCCGCCTGATCCGCCAAGCATGCAGTTTGACGTGCTATAAATACCAAGCCATAACTTGATTTTTGGCTACCCTCTTGAGATCATATTTTACACACACACTCATCTTTTCTTCTAACCTCTTAACATTGTTAATGTGAAGTTTCTCTTTGTAGCAAAGAAGCTCACAAGGTCATCAAAAGTTACAAGTTTCCAACACAACGTTGCAAGACTTGTTAGCTTAGTATTGTGTAAACTCTTATTGTTTACACGTCTTTTGTTTGTGTATATTCTGAAGTGAGTGGTTAGTATTTTAGTCCTCAAAATACAAAGAGTGTTGGGAGTTGTTGTACCCTAGTAAAAGAACTAACGGGAGTGGTTGTGCCCTTGTAAAAGAACTCGACATTTAGCTTTGTGTCGGTAAAAGTATAAGCGACGTGTAAGGTTTTCTCCGCCGGTGAAAGGAGCTTGTTGACTAGTGAAAGAAACTCTCGAGTTGGATACTCGGGGCGTGGACGTAGGGCAAGGAAAAAGAGTCCTTGTAGCCGAACCACGATAAATACTCGTGTTGTGGTTTGATCGTTTCTTTCATTTACTTACTTGTTATATATTGTGTTTGTGCATATATCTTTGATCAAACGGAAAGTTTCAAAGCTAACTTAACAAGTATAAAAAGATTTTAATCGGTAAACTATTCAACCCTCCTTCTAGTTTTCCACAATTGGCATCAAGAGCTACGTTACTCAAGCTTTTAAAATATATTGTGTTTTAAAACTTGAAACGATCCATGGATTTTGAAAATTACAAAGAAGGGCAATCTATGCAAAGACCACCACTCTTTGAAGCAAATGGTTTTATATATTGGAAAAACCGTTTTGAAACTTACGTGAAATCTAAAGATATAGATTTGTGGTATATAATTATTGATGGTGATAACGTAGTTACTAACATCAAAGATGATGATCAAAAGAAATTAATAGGTAAAAATAATGAAGCTAAAATGATGCTTTATAATGCTTTGCCTAAGAAAGAATATGAAAGAGTCTTTTTGTGTAAAACCGCCAAAGATATTTGGCAATCTTTAATTGTCACTCATCAAGGAAACTCACAAGTTAAAGATAACAAAATTGATCTTCTTGTTCAACAATATGAACAATTTGTTATTTCCGAAGATGAGATTATTGATAATGCCTTTGCTAGGTTTAACACTATTATTACTTCACTTAAAGCACTTGATGAATCTTTTTGTAGTAAGAACTTTGTCAGGAAATTTCTTAGAGCACTCCATCCGAAGTGGAGAGCAAAAGTGACGGCAATTGAAGAATCTAAAGATCTTTCAAGCATGTCACTTGATGAGCTTATTGGAAACCTCAAAGTTCATGAAATGGTAATGGAAAAAGATTCGGAACTAGTTAGAGGCAAGAAAGAAAAAGTTAAGTCCATTGCCTTGAAAGCTAGAATCCAATCAAGTGATGATGAAGAATCTACTTCGGATAGTGATGATGAGGAATATGTTATGGCCGTGAGAGACTTCAAGAAGTTCTTTCGTAGGCGAGGAAAGTTTGTAAGGCAACCTAAAGATGACAAGAAAACCTTCCTGAAAGATCGTGATGATCGAAAAGGAAAAGTTGAAAGAAAATGTTATAGGTGTGGAGACACAAGTCATCTTGTAGGAGAATGTCCAAAACCACCCAAGAGCAAACCTCAACAAGCTTTTGTGGGTGGTGCTTGGAGTGACTATGAAGGAGATGATGATGAGCCAAAGAATGATGATATTGCTCTCATGGCTCACAACTCAAATGAGGTACTCTCCGACTCATCCTACTCCTCTATAGATGATGATACTTTACAAAATGAATATAACAAACTTTGTGAGTTAAGCTTAAAAATCATAAACAAAAATAAATTTTTGAAAACTAAAAAGGAGTTTTTAGAAAATGAAGTCTATGAGTTAAAAGAAAAAGCTAAGAGATTAGAAAAGGGTAAAGATATTGACACCTCATGCAAATCATGTGAAGAACTTAAACTTGAAGTTGAGAGACTTAAAATTACTCAAAATGATCTAATCAAACAAACCACAAAGTTCAAAAAGTTCGATAAGAGCATTTCATGTGCGGATGAAATTATGAAACTTCAAAAGTCACCTTTTGATAAAACAGGTCTAGGTTTCAGGAAAGTAGAAATCATTAAGGGACAAACGAAACAAGAAAAGAACACACATGAAACAAACAAAATTGCTACAGCAGCCCGCGGACCAGAAAGAACCCAAATTAGGGTTCCGCCCGTTGGCCCCGAGGGATCCGCCAGGACTGCTGCAGCAGTAACTCCATCCACATCGGATCGTTCAAAATTTGTTAAAGTTACATATAAAAATGGAACAAAACCTGCCTTTAGAACTGGAGTAGGACTTAGTAAAAGTGAATTTAGAGCTAAGACTACTCAACCAAGACCTAAGACTCCAATTCCCAAACGCCCCTTTCCAAAGAGCAACTTCAATGCTCGACCCAACTACCAACACGCTTGGAAGCAAAACACTCCTGGACATTACCAAAACTCAAACTACATGCCATGGAACCCTTATGTTCTATTTTCCTATTTGGAACGAATTAATGGTATGCTTAACCAAAATGGACCCATGAGAAATTGGGGACCAAATGTTTGAGTGTTTTTCATAAAATAGATGTGCCTCAAAGTTTGTTTGGATCCGGATGAATGGATTAAAGATAGCGGTTGTTCAAGGCACATGACGGGTAATAAAAGCCTCTTCTCAACATATCACAAATGTGATGGAGGTAATGTTACGTTTGGTAGTAATGCTAAGAGCAAAATCATCGGAAAAGGTACAATCTCTCATGAATCCCTTTCTATAGATGATGTTGCTCATGTTGATAACTTAGGATTTAATCTTCTTAGTATTAGTCAACTTTGTCGTAATAAGTATAATGTCCTTTTTAGTGAAAACGGTAGTAAAATCCTTAAAGATGGTATAACCGTAGCAAAAGGTGTCCTTAAGAACAACGTATACGTCATGAAGTTGGATTCAACATCTAGAGACAAACTTTGTCTTACCTCATTAGATGAATCTTCAACTTTATGGCATAGACGTTTAGGACATGCTAACATGAGACTAATCCAAAACCTCTCCTCCAAAGACTTAGTTCGAAACCTACCCAAGTTGAAATATGACCAACACTTTTGTGATGCTTGCAAAGTCGGTAAACAAGTCCATAGTAGCCATAAGGCTAAAAACATGGTGTCTACATCTAGGTGTCTAGAACTTTTGCATATGGATTTGTTTGGTCCATCCGCTATACAAAGTTATGGAGGTAACTTCTATACTTTGGTCATAGTAGATGATTACTCACGTTATACTTGGACAAAGTTTTTGAAAAGTAAAAATGAAGCTTTTGATAAATTTGAGATTCTAAGTAAGAAAATTCAAAATCAAGTAGGGTCTAATATAGTGTCTATTAGAACGGATCACGGTCGTGAATTTGATAATGAATTTCAATTTGGAAACTTTTGTGATAAAAATGGAATTACTCATAACTTTTCGGCTCCACGTACTCCTCAATCTAATGGTGTAGTAGAACGTAAAAACCGGACATTACAAGAGATGAGTAGAACAATGCTTAATGAACAAACTATTCCACAAAAGTTTTGGTGTAATGCCGTTGACACATCAACATACATTCTTAATCGAGTCCTAATTAGACGATTTTTGAATAAAACTCCTTATGAACTTTATAGAGGTAAAAAAACCTACATTAGGATACTTTAGAGTGTTTGGGAGTAAATGCTTCATTCTTAACACCAAGGATTATCTCACCAAATTTGACCCAAAGTCTTATGAAGGTGTATTTATTGGATATTCACAAAATAGTAAAGCTTACATTGTTTTGAACAAAGAAACCTTAAGAGTCGAGGAATCGTTAAACGTAACATTTGACGAAAGTCCACCTCCCTCTAAGACATCACCTTTGGTAGATGATGACTTAGTTGAAAGCCAAGCAATTGAATGTCAAAAAATCTTAGGTAATGACAAGGAAGACGAACTATTAAACAAAGAACTTGTCAATGTCAAAGAATCTAAAAGTCATCCATTAGACGGTGTCATAGGCAACATTAACGAAAGAACGCTTAGATCAAAAGTTCAAAATGAAAGCAACTACTTTTGTTTCGTGTCAACCATTGAACCAAAAAACATTAATGAAGCCATTAAAGATGAATCTTGGGTAATTGCAATGCAAGAAGAATTAAACCAATTTGTTAGGAATGATGTATGGACATTAGTTCCTCAACCAAAGAGTCAAACAATAATTGGAACAAAATGGGTCTTTCGTAATAAAATGGATAAAAATGGAATTGTGTCTAGAAACAAAGCTAGGCTAGTAGCACAAGGTTATAATCAACAAGAAGGCATTGATTACGATGAAACTTTTGCTCCGGTAGCGAGGCTCGAGTCAATTAGAATATTACTTGCTTATGCGTGTGCACATAATTTTAAACTCTTTCAAATGGACGTCAAAAGTGCATTTCTAAACGGAGTCATTAATGAAGAAGTATATGTGGCTTAACCACCGGGCTTCATCGATTTTGAAAAACCTAATTATGTTTACAAACTTAAAAAGGCTCTTTACGGACTTAAGCAAGCTCCAAAAGCATGGTATGATCGACTTAAAACATTCCTAGTTGACCATAAGTATACCATGGGCTTAGTTGATAATACTCTCTTCACTAAGAAGAAAGATTCACATATTATCATAGTCCAAATCTATGTTGATGACATTATATTCGGATCAACTTGTCAAGAATTATGTGTGGATTTCTCAAAAATCATGCATGACGAGTTTGAAATGAGTATGATGGGAGAACTCAACTTTTTCTTAGGACTCCAAATCAAACAACTTGAAGATGGTATCTTCTTTAACCAATCTAAATATATTAAGGACATGCTTAAGAAATTTGGACTAGAAGATTCGAAACCTATCAAAACTCCCATGTCCACGGAAACTAAACTCACCAAGGATGAGGAAAGTGAATCCGTAGATAGCACTAAATATAGAGGTATGATTGGTAGTCTACTTTACCTAACGGCTAGTAGACCCGACATTATGTTTAGTGTTTGTCTATGTGCTCGTTTTCAAGAAGATCCTAAAACTACCCATCTCGAAGCCGTTAAAAGGATTTTCAGGTATATTAAGGGCACTACACATTTAGGTTTATGGTATCCCAAAGGAACGGGAATAGACACCATAGTGTATGCCGACTCGGATCATGCCGGTGACTATGTCGATAGAAAAAGCACAAGTGGTATTTGTACTTTTGTTGGATATTGTCTCACCTCATGGTTCTCTAAGAAGCAAACGGCTCTTGCTATCTCAACAACGGAAGCCGAGTACGTTTCGGCCGGAAAGGCATGTCAACAAGCTCTTTGGATGAAGCAAGCTCTTGTCGACTACGGAATTCAACTCAACGACATCACAATTCTTTGTGACAACAAAGGTGCCATTGATCTTAGCAAAAACCCGGTTCAACATGCTCGTACCAAACATATTGAAATCCGTCATCATTTCCTTCGTGACAACGTCCAAAAAGGAAATATCTCAATTGAGAAAGTTTCTTCCGAAGATAACATAGCCGACATTCTCACAAAACCTCTTAAACGTGAACCTTTTAATCTTCTTAGGATAGATTTAGGACTCATGGAACCTACATTGTAGTTCTGGACATTAGACAAAAATCACAAAAATAAAAACAAATCCAAAACCATGTTTCTCAGCAGAGTCGGCGGAACCCTCAGCCATAACGGACGGAACCCAACCCAGGGTTCCGCCGTGTCCGTCGACCTGCAGAATCATTTTCTTTGTTTATATTTAACCAAACACCCATTATCTCATACCACCACTTCAAGGCTGATACTATTCACTTCACCACTCATCCACACCTACGAATTCTTGGTCCTCCATTCATTTACATTGCAAATCAATCATCATTGTAAGTACTCTAAACATGATTACAATCCTGATCTGAGTCTAGGAATTTTATTTCTTGCACAAAAACAAAAACTTGGGGTTATGCATTAACTTAAGAAATTCATGCATGAGATTAGGTAATTAATAAAACTAATCATGTTTCCCATAGTTAGGAATTGCATCTTTAATTAGTATAAACATGTTTGCTAAAACACCCCATGTCAAATCCATTCAAAAATTTCTCACAAGTAGGACAAATATTTTTTCGTCTCACATTGAGAATACAAAATCAAAACGTTATGTTTAAAACATCACTTGCATAATGTCTCTTGAACGCTAAAGGGAATACATAGCCAATATGTATTTTCGGGTACATTCAAACGAAGCTACATTGAACTAGGAGCGTTTGGGTTATCTTTTGTTTTATAACAAAACTTGCATAAAACGATTTTGAAGCATCAAAATGAGTCAAGATAACCGCACCTCCACATTGTTTTCATATAGGCACACACTAGAACTTCCACATTATAATAATGGTTTACGTAAACTAAAATGTGAAATTTTGTTGTTCTAGGAATCATCATGCCTCCTCTAACCCACTACGACCACAAGGACACCATTAAGTACCTACCAAAACACCACAAAACCAAAGGCCTTACCTCAAATCAAGTAAACGTTTTCAAAGCCCTAGAAAAACACTATGTCCATGAGGGTAGAACCATAGACCCATCTTTCCTAGAAGGCACAAACCTTTATGCCGATTTTGCCACAATAAACTTTGAGTGTCTTTTGAATATCGACGAGCCTATTTGTCCTAGGTTCATTCTAGAGTTCTATGCATCATGCGTCCTCTCAACGGATGATTATGGTCATATGTCTATCCACTTTAGGGTTAGCGGTCACCAATACTCCTTCACTCTTGAGGAGTTTGCTCAAATCTTAGGTGTTCCAAACCATGGTACTTGCCTCTATTCCGACTTGCACTCCCTCTCAACTCTTGACAACCTTCAAGACCGTATCCACCCTTATGACACACCACTTGTCTCAAAAGACATACTCCGTGACCACCTCTTTGTTAGGACCACCACCACTAGGAGAACCCGTTCGGGGAATGAGGTCGATAAGGACCCATATGGAATGGAAATGAACGAACTCAAACCCCAATTCAAGAAATGGGAGGAAGTCCTTAGAGCAAATGTCATTAGCACAATAGGGAACCGTGACCATATCAACCTTTGCCTTTGCTACATGCTTTACTCCTTGTCCGTTAGGCAACCCTTCAACCTTGCCTACTACATGGCAAAGAGAATGGCCGACATTCCCGTGCATGGCACAACGGCTATGCCATATGGAATGTTCTTGACCCGTCTCTTTAGGTTCATCTCACCCATGGTCTTCGTCTTGACTACACTCTCATTCCACACACCTTTGTTCCAGTTAGTGATAAGAGAGTTTACAAAGCCCAAGGAAAACATCCACATCCTCCTACCTCATCTTCATCTTCCTCAATGAGTGAAGATGACAATTTGCCAAACTCTAGGCTCCCACCTCTAGAATACCTTTCCCAACTTCCAGATATTCCAAATGAGTCGGAGGAGTTCAAGCAAACAAAGGGGATGTTCAAAAACATCGGGAGATTCCTCGGGAAGATGAAGAAGAAAATGGACCGTCAATGAGTGCGGGTGTGTTAGGAGTGTTTGGCACAAGGTGCTATTGAAACAATTTGGTCGTTTAAACAATATTTGTGATGTATTTGTGTGTTAGTACAATGTTTGATACACTTTGGAACATGTTTCAACTAACAATGTTGCAGGAAGACAACTTTTGGCGAGTTGTCAAATTTTCATGGTTATGGAATTTTCACTAAGTATGGTGAAATTCTCGACCTCAAGGTCAAACTCCTATGATATGTGTGTTTAGGTGTCTAATTTTTGCATTGCCTAACCAGAAATGAAGTATCTCTTTGATTTTAGGAGTTTTCGAAAATTTTGAAAATCGTTTCGCGGGTCAAAAACGCGGACTGTGAAGTTTTTCAGGCCTGACGGATCCGGCGGATCCCAAATTTTGGTTCCGCCAGTACAAATTTTGGGTAACCCCGATTTTGCCCAACGGACCAGACGGAACCTTCAATTGGGTTCCGCCTGTGTCATCTGAGGGTGCCGCCAGTAGCCTGCAGATTTTTTTTTTCTTTTTCGCCAATTCAACATTGAAACACCAAAATCCAATCCTTAAAGGTAGAAACCCATTACTTGCAATGTGTTTAGCATAATAGGATACTCCTTCTTCCATGAACTTAACCAAAACCAATTCCCGCCAAAATTCAAATTTAACCATAACAACCTCAAGGACCCCTCAAACATAAAGGAAGGAACCCTTTTAAGGGATCCTTGAAATCCCTGAGATTTATACAACCAAAAATCCACCAAAACCACTATGCATTTAGTGCAAAACTTGTCTTCTCACTTCACCATTTTCATTGGATTGACTTCCATGACATGACAACCCACAATTAAGTTTTCCAAATCATTAGGAACCACCATTTTTGTATGGACTAACATCAAATCCAAACACTCCTTCCCACAAATCTTCATCACTATAAATTAAACCATCCTAAACACTATCAAATCACACCTTCTTCATCACCATTTCTGAAACTTTAAACCATTTTAACCATGACCAAGTCAACAAACACCTCTCAACCATCACGACCCATCCGGAGAACCGCCCGGATAAGTGTCAAACCACTATGGTCAAACCAATCCATCAACCTTAGCTCCTCATCTTCGGATGAATTCACGCCACCCATCAAAAATGAACATTTTTTGAACCTTGCATCTCCATCTCCATCACCCAAACAACCAAATGAGCTTACTCCACCACCAACTAAATCACCCATTGACCCAACTCCACCAAGTGCTCCAACCCAACCATCCAAAACTCCATCACCATCACCATTACCCAAAATTGAACCTATGGAGCTTTTCGGGTCTCCTCCAACATCATATGTCCAAGATTTGAATGATCTTCCACCAAGACATACCCAACCACCACCTTTTGCAAATAAATCACCAAGGTCAATTCTTGATCTAGATGAAGATCTTCAACTTACCCAACCACCACAACAAGTGTACCAACCACCCAAACCGTTGTTATTTCACCCAATTTATCGTGAAATCCATGGTCCTCTTTATGGAGAACCAAATTTTGAACACCATGATCACCCAACTCCACCACCTTTTCAAGCCCAAACCTATGAGTCTTTCTTTCCCTCTTATGAGGAAATACAAAGCATGGTTGACAACCACCTTCATCAAGCAATGGAATTTCAAACCACCTTGCTTGATTCAATCCCAAATCCATCCTCCACCCAAGAACCAAAACCAAACCAACCCCTAAGCCAAGAAACCAAAACCAACCCATTTTCACCCACCCATCCACATGTTTGCTCAAATTGTGAGCAAATGGGTGAAAGCATCAAAACCTTGCTTCACCAATTCCAAAATGAAACCCGGTTTGCATTCCAACACGTCATTGAACGTTTGGATGCACTTTCCCACCCCAACAAATCCTAGACAACCCTTGGAGGCCGTTTGCCCCAATTTAGGAATGTAGGATTTTATTTTATTTTCTTGGTTATTTTCTTAGTTTTTGGTTAATAAGTAGTAGAATAGTTAACATTTCTTGTCTTTTGACTTTTATAAGTCAAAATTTTACTTGGAATGAAATTTCTTTCTACTTACTTTTGTGCATTGTTGGTTGATCGTTGTTGTGTTGTCATTGTGGTTGCAATGTGTGTGGTAACTACAAGCTTGACTATATATATCACCAACTAACCATTTTTTTGTAGGTCTCAAAATCCATGTTTCCCATATTGGTACTCCATTTAGGGGGAGTATCGATCAAGGGGGAGTATGGCCATTATTCCGCTTCGCTACTCTACTTTTTGTTTCGACAAAAAAGGGGAGAAATATATTAAACCTTCAAATACTTGATATGCTTTTTCGTCTCTTAAGTAAAACAAAGTTAATATAATTTTTTTTTAAGTCTTGAAAACCAAGATTTTGCGTGTTACTTAAAAACAAAGTTTATGTTTTGTCATCAACAAAAAGGGGGAGATTGTTAATACAAATATCGCCTAAAAACGTTATTTATATTTTACGATCTTCGCTAAGTTTTGTTAACGACAAAATGTAAACTTTAGTTTCTAAGCAAAACATAATCTTAGTTTTTAAGACTTGCATAAACTAGACTTTTGCTACATTTTACATTTCATAAAACACAACACAAGTTTATTTCTTAAATTAGAAATTGTCACATCACATTTATGGCAAGTTTTGTCATCATGTATTTATGGAAAGAAATGTGTTTGACTAACTTTGTTGTTGCTTACAAGTTTCATGTTTGACTTGATTTAAGTGATGTGACATTGTTTGGTTGCTAGGAGTTATGAGACAAGACCTTGTTTGGTTTGAAGAGTTATTGCAAAAACCTACTGCAGACCCGGCGGTACCCTGGGGGTACACGGGCGGAACCCATCTGAGGGTTCCGCCTGATCCGCCAAGCATGCAGTTTGACGTGCTATAAATACCAAGCCATAACTTGATTTTTGGCTACCCTCTTGAGATCATATTTTACACACACACTCATCTTTTCTTCTAACCTCTTAACATTGTTAATGTGAAGTTTCTCTTTGTAGCAAAGAAGCTCACAAGGTCATCAAAAGTTACAAGTTTCCAACACAACGTTGCAAGACTTGTTAGCTTAGTATTGTGTAAACTCTTATTGTTTACACGTCTTTTGTTTGTGTATATTCTGAAGTGAGTGGTTAGTATTTTAGTCCTCAAAATACAAAGAGTGTTGGGAGTTGTTGTACCCTAGTAAAAGAACTAACGGGAGTGGTTGTGCCCTTGTAAAAGAACTCGACATTTAGCTTTGTGTCGGTAAAAGTATAAGCGACGTGTAAGGTTTTCTCCGCCGGTGAAAGGAGCTTGTTGACTAGTGAAAGAAACTCTCGAGTTGGATACTCGGGGCGTGGACGTAGGGCAAGGAAAAAGAGTCCTTGTAGCCGAACCACGATAAATACTCGTGTTGTGGTTTGATCGTTTCTTTCATTTACTTACTTGTTATATATTGTGTTTGTGCATATATCTTTGATCAAACGGAAAGTTTCAAAGCTAACTTAACAAGTATAAAAAGATTTTAATCGGTAAACTATTCAACCCCCTTCTAGTTTTCCACAAAAACCTTTTTTCCGCCATTATAAATAACCAATTAACACACAACTTTTTTTTTTCACACTTCCACAATTCAAACTCAAATTCATATACTTCCTCTAAAACCTTGTTCATTCACAATGGATCCGAATCAAAGTGACGAATTACGAATTGGTCAGATGTGGATGACGAAATTGACTTAGAGTTTATGATAGCCGCGTACGAATATCAGCAACAGTTGGAACAAGCAGCAACTCAACCTCGTTTGTCCCGTAATCCGGTTTATCGTGAACGTGAGCTTGCTGAAGAATGTTTGAGTAACGACTATTTCAATCACGGTTGTAAGTATCCGCACCGAAATTTTTGAAGAAGATTTCGTATGAGCAGGAAACTATTTCTAGAAATAGTCGAAGGTATTAAATCTTATACTTCTGATTTTTTTCCAAATCATTTTAAATTCTTTAGCCAATCACCCGATGCTACAGGTTGAATGAGTATAAGTGTTCATATGAAGTGTACATCTGCCATACGCCAATTGGTGTACGACACCGCACCCGGTGCAATTGGCGTACGACACCGTACCCGGTGCGTTTGATGAATATTTGCAAATGGGTGAGAATACTTCACGTGATTGTCTTGATAATTTTAACAATTGCGTTATTGATTTGTTTATGCCGGAGTATTTATAAAAACCAACATGGTCTGACATTCAAAGTATTTATGAAAGACATGAAGGGTGGCATGGTATTCCGAGAATGCTTGGTAGAATTGATTGCATGCATCGGGAGTGGAAAACTTGTCCGCTGGCTTGGCAAGGGCAATTTGGTAGGGGTGATAAAAAGATACCCAATAATAATGCTTAAAGTAGTTACTTCGCAAGATTTATGGATTTGCATGCAATTTTCGGGGTGGTGGGTGCGAATAACGATATTAATGTTTTAGATAGTTATTCGATGACATTCTTGATGACGTCACCCCTGTAGCACCTTATATGGTTAATGGAACCAGGTATGAACATGGATATTACTTAGCTGACGGAATTTACCCACAGTGGGCAACTTTCGTCAAATCATTCTCGGCAACAACTGACGATAAACATGGTTATTTTAAAACGAAAAAAGAAAGCGCACGACAAGATGTCAAACGTGCTTTTGGTGTGCTTCAAGGACGTTGGGGGTATACTACAACAACTGGCACGTCAAATGGAAGTTGTCAAGATACGTAGAAATGTAGAATCATGTATTCTTGCATTATTTTGCATAATATGGTTTTAAAAGATCAAAAGTTTGCACTACGTGAGTATTGTGAAATGTGGGTGGATCCATCACCACGTATGAGGAAAGACAGGTGGATCGAAAGATGTGATTTCCAATGTCGAAAGGCAAAAGAAATACTCGACTCCAACTAGACCTTATGGAGCATCTTTTGGCAGAAACATCTTCAACGACAACAACAACAACAACAAGATTCCGAAAACGATGAATAAGTATTTGTTTCGTATTGTAATGTTTAATGTTTAATATTTAATGTTATGTAATGTTTAATATTTGTATTATAATTTTTAATATTCATATTGTAATGTTTAATATTTAATGTTATGTGGTTTATTAAATGAAGCATTGTATTAGTTTTAGTTTAGGGGTTGAATTTAAAAAATAGTTGAGTTAAAGTTGAGTTAACGTTGAGTTATGATAAGAGGTGTTTTTTAGTTAAGGTGAAAAAGTTAAAGCTGATGTGGCGCTGACGTGGCACTAGGTGAAAGTTTAACCTGGTGTTATGATACCCTCTGCTTTAATGGTAACACCATCATCTGTGTCATAATCCGCTTCATCAAAACCGAGCACATGTGTATACTTTAGGGAATCCTCACTTGAATCCTTCACCATAAACTCTTGGTCAATCTCTTCCAATAACTTCCTGAATTGAAACTCATCAATCAGCCTTTTTGTATGATTTGCAATCATTTTTTCTACACAAAATGTTGGTGGGAACTCATTGTCAGAATCAGTATCATAAACAGGTCCAGCCTTCTCAGGTTGGTTGTCTTATGTCACTCTAACAATGGTAATTTCCCACTGTTTCCAGTCTCAACATCAAGATCCTTTCCAACAGCATCATTGACATCATGATCCACAATTTCTTATATCATCACACCTTTGCCCTTACTCATCATTCGCTCTGTCATCTGACACTCTACCAATGAAACACCGGTTTCAATATACAACTCCAATTCTCTAAATCTAGGAACATACTCTACAAGTCTCCTCGCATCTTTGTCAGACATTAGTAGTAGCAAACATCATCCAATGACTCCCCATGTATCCTAAAGTGAGTAAACACAAGGGTACGATCCATGTAACCTAAATCCTGTAACACTTCGCCCAATAAGTCAACGGAGAAAATGTCACAGTGAACTCCATCAAACCAACTTGTATCTCCAAAAAGATATCTTCTTGTTGGTGATGAGGTAAATTCATCATTGTAACGGATTGCAAAGTAAATATGGTTTCATTCAAATCTGTGCAACACATAAAACACCAATAACTTCCAAAAACATTAACAAGTTTAAATGGAAAACACGAAAATTGAACAGAGTATGCTTACCATAAAGGATTCCTAAATCATGGATCAGAGTACTGTGTGCGCGATTTTGCCAAAACTTACTCATTCTCAAGATCTTTATTTATGAAAGTAATGTTCATGGAAGAAATTGAAACACAAATATAAACTACCGCTTAAAAGGACTAAATTTGTAAAACAAAACACATGCAATTGAGCTGATTGGCGGGAAAGGGAGTGAAATGACAATACTACCCTTAGTGACATGGCACTTAACGAGAAAAATAATGAATGTTAGCAAAAATAGCTCTCGGTGGCTGTTTTGCAAAAAAATAAAACATTAATGTCATTTTTGCAATAAAATTTCTCTTGGTGTATTCCTTGCGCATTTGAACTACTTTAAAGACTATTTTGTAATTTACCATAACTTTTTGTAGCTGGTATCATTCAATATGATGTAAATACTTTTGTTACAGCATCATGCAAACTGCAAAGTATAAACGTTATGTTTTTTTCTGGTGCAGTGCAAAGTAAACCACTTGGCAAACATAATAGAGTTCTAGTCACAAGTGTAATAAAGACGAAGAACGATGTGATAAAATTATCTAACGGCTTCTATAACGCATTACCACTAAAATATTGACTGTCACTATTAATCAAAATTCAAAACCACCAAATGAGTAAGGATTATAATATGCACCAAACATTCATATTTATTAGCGAAACCAGTTAGGTGGCATGTCTATTCTGGTAAACATTTAAAGGGCATGCGTATGTATCTACCAGTTAAAAACGACTCTACATTAATGTTACGTAGTAATGTAGTACATTATATTATATATATATATATATATATATATATATATATATATATATATATATATATATATATATATATATATATATAATGAAACGAGTAATTTATTGTAAAATTAAAACAACCACCAAAGTGGCGGGGGTTACTATTGATTTCTTAACAATAAGTCTATAGTTCAAACAAACTTCACTGGTTACGCTGTAGTGAGTGGCCAAAGAAAGGGTCGGAACCCTTAAGGCATTTACTATGGTTAAAATTTATAAAGCTTTATAAGTGTTTCATGTCATTACATATTAATAAATTATACATCTTTTCTCATTATGATAAAAATATATTACAACTTTATAAATGCTCCACATTACACATGCATTAATTATGTTGAGTTTATGAAGAGATTCAAGAACTAAAAACTTTTCATGCCACCTAGATTTCTCACTATGATTGAAACAAAATATAAATCTTTTCAAGTTTCTTAAACCTATTCATATACCTCTTATTGTAGATGCTCTTGCGCAATAACCCGTTAATTTAGGATCTATATATTAATTGAGTCAAAACATAAAAAATATCTCTGTCTATAATTTATTGTAACTTAATGATCACACTAGCCCGCTAAGCAACTTTATGAATTCGGTGACTTATTTATTATTTATTTATAATTTTTTTTTCTTCCGTAGTTTCTTTTGCTTTTCGTCTTGTTTTTTGTTGCCTATATAAGAGGGGTTTCAATTCTTGACACCACACGATAAACGATACAAACCACACATGAATTTATACAGGTTTTGGTTGAGGATAAACAAGTTTGGGTAAAAAAACAGGTCAACCCGCCTAACTCATTATTAAACGGGTCGTGTTTGGGTTGAGTAAGTATTAAACAAGTCAACTCGTGAATTCGTTTAAGTATATAAGCCATTAAAATTAAAGTATGTAAACCGCTAAAATTAAAGTATGTAACTTGGATTTTATGTTGAATTTGGATTAATATACTTTGTTATGTACTTAATATATGAATGAATTACGATTATATTCAGATATAATTGAGATTGAAGCATTGTTATTTGTATGTTATTTTTATCATTGTTTTAAATCATTATATTATTTATGCATTTAAACTAGTTAAATCGACAAACTACTAACCTTATTTGACCTATTTACTTAAGCAGGTTAAACGAGTTAAAAATGGGTTACACGTGTTATGTAGGTCCGTGTTAGGGTTTTGTTTCTTGACACGATTAATAAATGGGTCGTGTTTGAGTAGAGGCAGTGGCGGAGATAAAGAGGGGTCCGGAGGGTCACGTGACCCCCCGGCGAAAAAAATTGTAGTGTAAATTTTCGAAAATCTTCGGCTATTTTTGTAATTTGCTCTCCCAACGGACCAATTTTTAGTGTAATTTCTAAAAATTATCATATTTTGCCCTCTCGGCAAAAAAGTTCTGGCTCCGCCCCTGAGTAGAGATTATAATAACACGGAAACCGACAAACCCGAATAGGTTAATACGAACTCGACTTGATTGACACCCTTACTATATAAGTGATAAGAAGTGTGGCTCCACAAATGGAATATGTGAAACCAATATCTTAAAAGGATATGTCACTTCACTTGACTTATCATACGAGAAAAAAAGCATGATAAATACCTGAGTTCACCATCTATCATTCCAAAAGAGAAGAGGAAAAAAAAAATCATTTGAAAACGAAACCTAAACCAAACCAATTAGTGTCAAGAGATGGAGAAAGGAACAGTTTGTGTAACGGGAGGCACAGGGTATTTAGCATCATGGATGATCAAATTGTTGCTTGAAGAGGGGTATTGTGTAAATACTACCGTCAGATCTGCTTCAGGTGTTTTTTTTTTTTTTTTTTTTTTTTTTTTTTTTTTTTTTTTTTGTGTTTAACTATAGAGAACTTGAAGTACAAATTTAATAGGCTCTGGATGATATTAGTCTTCAACTTTTAGAAGGTAGATAAAGTTTTTTCTTATGATGCCTTTTTCATTTTTTTGGGGGGGTTAAATGGGTTGTTACTGTGAAGATTTCACGTACTAGAAATATAAGATGACACGTGATGTTGCTATTACAAATATCACTTATGAAATTTAGTTTCAAGAGACATTTGGTTATGTCTCGTAAAATTAATGCAAATAAGAATGCCATCTTTATTTTTGTATGTGTATAACATATATCCGTAAAAAACAAATTTTTATATATTTCGTAGTTTATCGATCGAGTACTAGTCAATGTATGAAAACCTTATGATTGTAGGCTCAAGGAAAGATGTGAGCTATCTCACAAACTTACCAGGGGCGTCACAGAGGCTTATTATTTAAGAACAACGTTTATAACGTATAGGTTCGAGAAAAGATGTGAGCTATCTCACAAACCTACCAAGGGCATCAGAGAGGCTTAATATATTTGATGCAGATCTAAGCAGACCAGAAACCTTCGAGGCCCCAATTAAAGGTTGCATAGGCGTCTTTCATGTTGCACATCCAATCGATTTTGAGGGCAAAGAACCTGAAGAGGTGCAAACAGAAAGAGCGATTAAGGCTAGTTTGGGTATTTTACAATCATGTATAGACTCAAAGACGGTAAAGAAAGTTGTCTACACATCTAGCGCATCCACGGTTGTGCTGAATGGAACAAAACACACTGATGTCTTAGATGAGGAATCTTGGAGCGACATTGATTACATTCGTACTCATTTTAAGGCATTTGGTTCCCCATATTTCATTTCAAAGATGTTGACTGAGAAAGCAACAATTGAGTTCGCTGAGAAAAATGGGTTGGATGTTGCGACCATCATTCCAACCTATATTCATGGTCCATTTGTTGTTCCTAGCTGCCCAGGATCTGTACGTGTCTCAATGGCAATGATATTTGGTACGTCATAACGTTTGTTACTGGTATCATCAATATGTTTCCTTTGCATGATTTATAAAATGTAACTTTTACAATATAATAAAATGTAAATAATTTTTAGGTGAAACCGACAAGTATGAGATGCTTATTAAAACGGATTACGTGCACGTTAATGATGTAGCTAGAGCACACATTCATCTTCTTGAGCACCCAAGTGCGAAAGGAAGGTATATTTGTTCTAGAATTGGAGCTACCTTTGAGGACTTGCACAATCTGTTGTCACTCAGATATCTAGAATATAAGATGCCAAGTATCGAGTAAGCTTATAATATCGTTATTATTTTCTCTATAATGTTTAATTTATCATCTACTAACTACATTGTTCTTAAAGCTTTTTGAAGGATTCTGTCGCGTTTAAGTTCCCTGGTGTCTCATCAGCAAAACTCTTGTGCACTGGATTTGAGTTCAAGTATGGGCTTGAAAAAATGTTTGATGACGCAATTGACTGCTGTAAACAAAAGAACATATTATAGATTACAGTAGTTTCTAGAAGACACATATTAAGTGTGTAAGAAAATCCTTCTGATCTGATACTTGGTGTTTATTGTAATAAAAGTTGTCATATGAATAAATGATCAAGGGGTTTAACGGTTTGTTTTATCAGCTTGGATAACTGAATTATTCGTATTAAAGCTTGCACTTAACTAGAGGGGTTAACTGAGTTAGCACCGGGTTTTGGGTTGATTGTGAGCTTCATGGATGAAGGTTAGCTCATCTTTCAGGTGGAGGTGACAAATAGGCTAATGGTGTGGGATCCCTTACAAAGTGACAAAATTTTAAAAAGCCTAAAAAGAAATTACATGCTGCCACGTGTCTCCGCTCTTTTCCCCCCAAAGGATAGTTATGTAATTTTGTGTCCTCCCACTATATACTCTTTCTTGCTTCTTTTTTTTTTCTCTTCTCAGTTCTCTATTTTCATTTTTATTATTTCTTTGATTTTACGATGTGCTCATCCCCATTCATACCATCATCATCATCAGATCTAATACATCAATGTCTTCATCACCATCGTCGTCTCCATCACCATCGCTGTCTTCACGCCGTCAGCACCACTGTCTTCACGCCGTCACCATCAGGTACCAACTAATAAAACTTTTTTTTGTACTTTTCAACTTCATAATAATCAAGTAACATACAATATCTGTTGTTGAAATGTGATCGATATAATGATGCACACCAAGTGCTCGATGAAATGCTTCAACCAGATTCAGGTCATAAATGTGATAGAAATATGGTTTTAATGGTGATTGATGATCTTCAGGCGTTTAAGCAAGGAATTATTGATAATTTCTATTTTATTTTTATAAGTTTTATGTTTTGTTATCTGCTTATTTTTATTAGAGGTTCATCAATTAGTGATTTTTTTGTTATCTGCTTAATTTTATCTGAGGTTCATCAGTTAGTTGATTTTTTGTTACATGCTTACTTTTATCCGAGGTTCATCAGTTTATGCTTTTTTGTTATATTTTTTTAGTAGATGAACAGATTAAATACCAGTTTATATGATTTTGTGTGTGTCTTCATTAGTTATTACATTCCTTGTTATATGCTTATTTTTTATGTTAGGTTCATCAATTTATGCTTTTTTTGTTATTAGCTTAGCTATTATGTTATATCTTAGGTTCATCAGTTATTGTCCTGTGTTACTATAGGTTCATCAGTTATTATAGGTTCATCAGTTATTATAGATTCATCGGTTATAATAGGTTCATCAGTTATTATAGGTTCATCAGTTATAATAGGTTCATCAGTTAGTTTATTCTTTTTTAGTTGATTAACATTAGTTTTTTTGGTTCATCAGTTATATTTTCAGCTATTATGTTATCATAGGTTCATCATTATGTTATTATAGGTTCATCATTTAGTGCATTTTTTATTAGAGGTTCATCAGTTAGTCTATTTTTTATTAGTTGATGAACATATTAGCTTAGCTATTATGTTATATCTTAGGTTCATCAGTTATTGTCCTGTGTTACTATAGGTTCATCAGTTATTATAGGTTCATCAGTTATTATAGATTCATCAGTTATAATAGGTTCATCAGTTAGTTTATTCTTTTTTAGTTGATTAACATTAGTTTTTTGGTTCATCAGTTATATTTTCAGCTATTATGTTATCATAGGTTCATCACTATGTTATTATAGGTTCATCATTTAGTGCATTTTTTATTAGAGGTTCATCAGTTAGTCTATTTTTTATTAGTTGATGAACATATTAGCTTAGCTATTATGTTATATCTTAGGTTCATCAGTTATTGTCCTGTGTTACTATAGGTTCATCAGTTATTATATGTTCATCAGTTATTATAGATTCATCAGTTATAATAGGTTCATCAGTTATTATAGGTTGATCAGTTATTATAGGTTCATCATTTAGTGCATTTTTTATTAGAGGTTCATCAGTTAGTCTATTTTTTATTATCTACTTATTTTTATCAGAGGTTCATCAATTAGTGATTTTTTTTGTTATCTGCTTACTTTTATCACATGTTCATCAGATGAAGTGCAATGCTATCAGAGCTCAAATTGCCGCTAAGAAGGCTAGTGATAAAGTTGCTATAAAGGAAAGCAAGCAAAAAGGAGGTTGGCCGCTAAGAAGGCGAAGTTTTCTAAAAAGAATACTTGTGTAGTTACTTAGTTACTATTTCACATTTTTTTGTACATCGATATAAAAGTATCATTCATCAATACGAAGTATCGTTCATCAATAAAAAGATTTATTCATTTGTTCATCAACATAAAAGTATTGTTCATCAATAAAAAATGTTGTTCATTTGTCTGTCATTAAAGATAGTTGTTCATTTTTTTCATCAATATAAAAGTGATGTTCGTCAATTTAAAAGTGATGTTTATCAGTAAAAAGAGTTGATGAACCACAAAATAACATAATGTTAATCAGTTCATCAATTTTCTAACAAAAAAACTATATTATTCATCAGTTATTATAGGTTCATCAGTTATCATACGTTCATCAGTTATTATAGGTTCATCAGTTATCATAGTGTTCATCAATTGTCTAAAAGAAATCAAAATGTTCATCAATTAAGGTCACAATGTTCGTCAGTTAATCAGTTAGTTGTTTGTTCATCAGTTAGTTTGTTTATAATTTAATCTTTGTTCATCAGTTAAAAAAAAGCTAAAAATAACAAAGATAACAAAAAAAATGTATTGTAGTACATCAATTAGTATATTTAAATGTATTTTTATAAGAAAATTTTTTTTTAGGCATTTTATCAAACACTTTGTGTGCGCTAAATATGACTAAGACGCCATCTTTAACGTACGATATCTCACTCATATCATATCGGATTTGAGTGATTCAAATTTCAGGGTAAAGAATGGCCAAAAATCTACAACTTTCGTGTTTTAAGTTTTGCATAATTCGGCCATTTAACTAGACGAAATTAGAGCCGAAAATGCCGAAAATTTCAAGAAAATCAACACCACTTAAAAAGTTGAAAAAAAAAGTTGTGATTCATATATTAAAATGCATACCAAATTAAAGAGAATTAAATTTTAAAAATTATGGTGAAATCGGTTTTTTGTAAAAATTTATCGTTTGAAAGTTATTTATGTTTAAAGTTTGTGGTGGAATTTAAAAACGAGTTAAGATGACTAATATACCCCTAAGTGAGAATACTAATAAAAAAAAGGAGGAAGGTTCCATCTTCACCATCAGATGGTGTTGGTTAGGGATCCAACGACCCAAATTTCTTTTTATGCTTTTTATTTTTGCTCCCCTTTGCAAGGGATCGCTTCTCATAGGCTAATTGAATAACGGATTAAAATGATTTTCCAAATGCTAGATATAGACATGACATTACCTAACAGTTTAAAAAAATGTAATCGTCCCTATATTATGTCCAAATTGTAGATGAAACGCTTTTCAAAAGTGCATGCCTTGTGGGAAACTTTTGATGCAAAAAAATTGTTTTGACTCAAAGTGAAATGACATAAATGTATTTGCATTCTATGATACGGAGTATTTTATCATTTCATTTGTGTGCATTTTAGTCATTGTAATTTGAGATAGGTACCATATTCGCACCAATAGTTTTCAAACAAGAATGACATGTACTTTCGAAAAGATAAGAACTCTGCTTGCAATTCAAACATAATACAAGGACTATTATTTCAATTTACTCTCAAATTTATAATAACATTAAAGAATGTTTTTTAAAGAAAAAAAATAAGTAAAGGGAACATTTGTTCAATGTATAAATTTTAAATAGTTTATACACTTGTAAATTCTTTTGGTTAATAAAATATAACATATCCGAATTTCCGATCAAACGTGGCTTAAGACTGGGTGATCCTTTAAGCCCGTTCTTGTTCATAATTATTATGGAAGGCTTACATCTAGCTTTAAAAGAAGCGGTTGATGCAGGTCTTATTCGTGGGACAAATGTGGGTGATTCGGGATTGAATATATCCCATTTTTTCTATGCGGACGATGTTGTTATTTTATCAGAATGGATTAGACAGGACATGGACAATATAATTTGGGTGTTGCATGTTTTTTTATCTTGCATCGGGTCTCAAACTTAATATAGCAAAATCAAATGTGTATGGGATCGGAGTGTCTTCGGATGATATTGAAGACACGGCTCGTGTCACCGGCTGTGCATCAGGTATTGTACCATTTACTTATCTTGGATTGCCGATCGGTTCTAATATGAATCTGGTAGCAAACTGGCAGATTATGATTGATCGTTTTTGTGGTAAACTTTCAACTTGGAAAGCAAATATGTTGTCGATTAGTGGTCGTTTAACGTTGATCAAAGCAGTGTTAGGGAGCCTTGGCATATACTATATGTCAATTTTCAAATGCCCGGAATCCGTTCTCAAATCTTTAGAATCTATCCGGGCCTCTTTCTTTTGGGGTGGTAGTGGGGATCAAAAGAAGATGGCTTGGATTAAATGGGACAATATTTTGGCCTCTTTTGATAATGGCGGTTTAGGTATCAGGAGTTTGAAAGCCTTTAATCTCGCTCTCCTCCAAAAATGGAGGTGGCGGTTTCTCGTCTTGCTACGAATGCTTACAATGGATTGAAGATTGGAGAGCTATAAAGGATTCTAAAGATCGAGTGTGTGTCATTATCATGGCTTCGTTGTGGCTATTGTGATGATATCGAAATAGTGTCACTTTTGATTCTCAACCTATGAAGAAAAGTGACATATTCGATAATATTCGTATCTTTTCTTTTTTTGGCTTAAATATAGAGGCCGTAAAGTTCACTGTTGGAATTCTTGGCTAAACAATCCTTTGTATTCCCTCTTCTAGCTTCTTGCTAGAGAGTTTTTTCTTTAATTCAATTCACCGTTCAAAAAAAAGTTTATACTTAAAAAAAAAAAAAAAAAAAAAAAAAAAGGAATTGGCCAATTTAAAATATCAAATGATTTAATATTGCGACGCCAACAAAATTAAGCAATTTGATTAACGGTATGATTTAGATGATTTGCCAATTTGTCATATTCTTTTGACTTGATTAGCCTTTTACTAAATTGATCCATTACTTGTTCACATAGAACAAAATACCATCAAATATATTCTAAATATATTAAACCATTTTCTTTATGATGTAAAAATGACCAATTGTTCATATGCATTTTCTTTTTAAATGTCTGAAGTTTAGATTGGTTTATCTGCTTATATATACGATGTACTCAGTAAGTTATTACTGAAAACAACTTATCATACTATATTATAATAGAGGAATGCCTACTATTAATAGAAATACTTAAAATTAAGCAATACAACTTCTAAAGCTATAAATACAACAACTAATGCTACTTATAGAAATTCCCCTCATATTTAATTCTAACATTAAATACAATAAATAAATCATTATGTACATTAAATACAATTAATTAACTGGTCAATAAATATAATTAATGCAATTACTAAAACACCACTTACATAAGAAATACAAATTATCAAGCATATTGTACAACCAACTTAAACACAATTACTGCATTAAATGTCACTAATACAAATAATAAAGCATATTATACAAATATTCAAGCCCGAACGGGCAATGGGCCAAATGGGCTCGAGCCCGAACAGGCACGGGTCAAACGGGCTCGAGCCCGAACGGACACGAGTTAAACGAAATTTTTGATATCCGTAAATCTATTGTTAAAAAGAACATAATAAACTAAAATATTTTCACATATTGTAAAACCAAGCAAACTACTAAATAAATAAATAAATAAATAAATAATAAATAAAATAATACAAACTAAGCAAAATTTCATCAAACTTTTGCTATAAAAAACTAATCAGTAAAGCTATTGCCAAAAAACGTACAAATAAAATATATTATTAGCCGTAAAAATTAAATTACAGGGTGCCCGCAGCTGCATCGCGCGGGGACTCTGCTAGTTTCTATTAATCACAAACAATTTGCTTAACCTTGAAACTGAATTGAGTTTTATTTTTATGTCAACTACTCTTGTTTCATTTGGTTTAAGTTAATCAAACCAATTAAGTCATTCGCTACGGTTCTAAAACTCAAGCATACGTTCTCCAACAAACTCATCATATTTTTTTCTAAAATGCAATTAAGTTGGTCATTATTCATTACAACTGGATGGCAATCGTCGATCTCTCCTTGTATTTCGATGCGTACAACCAAGTTTAACATTCATAAATGCAGATAAGTTGTTTAAAGAATAAAAGATAGCCTTTTAAGGGCATCCACTATGGTAAACCTTTGTAAAGGTTTATAATTGTGTTATGACATTAATTTATAAACCTTTTTGTTTTATAAACCTATTCCAACTATGTATAAACCTTTTCAAGTTTTATCAACATCTCACATAATTCAAATGCATTAAATTATGAAAAGGTCTAATATCCTAGACCTCTTCATGACACATAAACATGAAATAGATGTCCACTATGGTTTACAAGTTTATAGACCTCTTCATAATTTTATAAACCTTTTCATAAACCACCATAGTGGATGCCCTACGGAGTTTTTTTGTCCCTGCGATTAGAAATTAACTTTTTGTAACTGGTATCATTCAATATGATGTAAATACTATCCTTACAGCATCATGCAAAGTATAGATAACGTGTCATGCCACTCAACTACTTGGCAAACATAATAGTTCTAGTCACAAGTGTATTAATTAATAAAAACGAAGATTGGTGAAATAAAATTATCTAATGGCTTCTATAACGCATCACCTTTAAATTATTGACCGTACAATTAATCAAAACCACCTAATGAGTAAGGTGTATAATATGCACCAAACATTCATATCTATCAGCCAAACCAGTTAGGTGGCATGCACGTCTATTCTGGTAAACATTTAAAGGGCATGTGTATGTATCTACCAGTTAAAAACGACTTTACAATGTTAAATAACTGAATAGAGTAATTTATTGTAAAACAACCACCAAATTAAGTGGCGGGGGTTACTATTGATGTCCTAACAGTAAGTCTATCGTTCAAACTTCGATCACTGGTTACGCTGTAGTGGATGGCCAAAGAAAGGGTCGGAACCCTAACGCGATAACTTAACCCGCTAATTTAGGATGTATATATTTGAGTACTCGTACTCTCCAAGTAATGTTATCGCTCCTTCCAATTAACCTAAACAAGAAAAACTATCTATGTGTATAATTTATTGTAATTTAATAACCAACCTTAATGTTCATAAGTACTAGCCCACTAAGCAACTTTATGACTTCGGTGACCTTTTTTTTATCCTTTTGTAGTTTCTTATGCTTTTTTTCTTGAATTTGTTGCCTATAAAAGCATGATAAATACCTGAGTTCACTATCTTTATCATTCCAAAAGAAATTCGTTTGAAAACGAAACCGAAACCCAACCAATTAATTAGTGTCAAGAGATGGAGAAAGGAACAGTTTGTGTAACGGGAGGCACAGGGTATTTAGCATCATGGATGATCAAATTGTTGCTCGAAGAGGGGTATTGTGTAAATACTACCGTCAGATCTGCTTCAGGTTTTATTCTTTATTTTTCGCAAGTGTTTTTGTTTTTGCTTTGTTCCTTTTTTGTGTTTAACTATAGAGAACTTGAAGTACAAATTTAATAGGCTCTGAATTATATTAGCTCTTCATCTTTTAGAACGTAAATAAAGTTCTTTTATTATGATGTCTTTTTCATTTTTTTTTTTTTTTAGTCAAATGGGTTGTTACTGTGAAGATTTCACTAAAAATATAAGATGACACACGATGTTGCAATTACAAATATCACAATGAAATTTAGTTAACGAGACATTTGGTTATGTCTCCTAAAATTAATGCAAATAAGAATCAGGGCCGTCTCGCAGTTTTCGGTGGCCCTAGGCGATAACAACAAAAAGACCCTATTACACTTGTAAGCTAAAAAGAAATTGCATATAAATTTGAATTATACGACTCGTATATGTTTAATATTATAGATGTTTATAGCAAAAATAATAAAAATGTGGCCTCTTTGAAGTGGAGGCCCTGTGTGATGGCACCTATTGCACATCCTTCCGAGACCCCTCTGATAAGAATGCCATCTTTATTTTGTCTTGTATATTTGTATAACATATATCCGTAGAAAACAAAACTATTACTATATATTTCGTTGTTTATCTAGTACTAGTCAATATATGAAAACGTTATAAATTTATGATTGTAGGCTCAAGGAAAGATGTGAGCTATCTCACAAACTTACCAGGGGCGTCACAGAGGCTTAATATTTATGAAGCAGATCTAAGTAAACCAGAGACCTTTGAGGCACCGATCAAAGGTTGCATTGGCGTCTTTCATGTTGCCCATCCGATGGATTTTACAACCAAAGAATCTATAGAAGTGATCACTGAAAGAGCCGTCAAAGCTGGTGTTGGTATTTTACAAGCTTGTGTTGACTCCAAGACAGTTAAAAAAGTTGTGTACACGTCTAGTGCATCCGCAGTTTTGTTTAATGAAAAAAAGCATATTGAAGTCGTAGGTGAAGAATCTTGGACTGATGTTGAATATATTCGCACTCACAAGGAAATTGGATCACATTGGTATCATATATCAAAGACATTGACCGAGAAGGCGATACTTGAGTTTGCTAACAGAGAAGGATTAGATGTTGTGACAATCAGTCCATCTTATGTTCATGGTCCATTTCTTGGCTCTCGTTGCCCAGGATCTGTGCGTTTCTCAATGGCTATGATCTTTGGTGAGTTATTTGTATTATCATTACTTCCTACAATCCTACGGGCTGCTAATACTGCGCGTATATTAGTGTTAGCCTATATTCTAGACTTGGGCTTGAGCCCGTTACATAATACTATAGGCTAACAATTAGATTTTTTTGTCCTTTAAAATAATTTTCAGGGGACACTCACATGTATAAATTGACTGTGAGACCGCCTTTGGTGCATGTGGATGATGTGGCTAGGGCACACATTCACCTTTTTGAGTACCCGAATGCAAAAGGGAGGTACATCTGCTCGAAAACTGAAGTACCAATCAAGGAGTTGTATAATTTTTTATCGGCTAGATATCCTGAATATAAAGTGCCGAATATCGAGTGAGTATTGTTGTCATTTCTTATAGTCACATTTTTTTTTACTGGAAGTTAAAAAGTTGTATACACAACTAATCGCCTCTTTTCTAAAGCTTTTTGAAGCAGGAGGATGTTGAAATGATGATGCGCCCTAGACTCTCATCGAAAAAACTTATAAGCACTGGATTTCAGTTCAAATATGGGCTTGAAGAAATGTTTGATGATGCAATTGATTGCTGTAAACGTAACAACATATTGTAGAGTATTGAAGGATGCTTGGTACTACATCCTAAAACCTATAACAACATTGTATGGATCGTCCAATACTCCAATGCAGGTGTCTTTAAGAAATAAAACCAAACAAATAAATCATCTTTGGTTGTTAGTAAATTATTACTTAGGTCCTCCATTTGTTTGAGCACTAAATACCAATATGAAGCTATTATTTTCTTTTCTTTTTCTATGATGACTCGTATTCAGTATGTTTTCAAATAAACAGGGTTATGCTCTTAAACAAATCTGAGTATGTTTTCAAAACCGACCCAACCCACTAAAGGGCACTAAATTTTTTTATACCCATTATATGTACTAGGCTCAACCGACTAAGGATATTATAGTATAGGGGCACCATCTATGGATATTATAATATAGGGGCATTTTTTTTTTTTTTTTTTTTTTTTTTTTTTCATGCTGGGCCTAATTTTTTTTTTACGTTCTCAGCACCGCCCCTGGTTAAGAGTAATTAAAACTTATTTTTATAGGATACAAGAAGTGCTATATATGATTTTAATAAATTATTTATTAAGATAGATGAAATACTATATTTTTTTTTTTTTTAGAAAGGCACATTTTATTAGAGACCACAAAAAAGAAAACAATGGTACAAAACAAGGCATCTCACCTCAATTAACAAGCTAATTAAAAGAGGGTGAGACCCAAAAAGACAAATTACAAAACAAACAAAGAAACTATACTAAATCTAACCTCTTCACACTAAATGAGCACATGACATCTAATACCAAAACATATATGGACATCAAAACTGACACAAAAAAGACCACAGTGACAAAAGTCCACATTCAATCACATGAGAATATAAATTCACCAATGGAATAAAAGCCACCATTGACCACTTGAAATCAAAACAGCCACATAAAAGCCTTTTGGATCAAATTTTCATGCAGACTTGGACAATACCATTTTGCAGGCCTATTACCAAACAGCAGGTACAAATATCACATGATACATTGCAGCAGAACACAAACACAGAACCTGATGTCACATAATATTAAAGCACCATTATTACTGAAGCAAAATGAACTTGCAGACGCAAAAACCCCACTTTGCAGACCCAATCCCAAACAGCAGAACCTATTGCCGAACCAAACAGCAGTTACCAAGAAAAATTCCATCTGTCATCATGTATCACACACACTGAGCTGCTAGAACTAACTGAGAACGAACATTTACAGTAGCCGACACTTTATGGGATCAAACATCCATTGTTGCCAATCAATATCTTTATACTTATTCGATCGTCGCGTAATCCACTCGAAACTTTTTAGTTGAATATCTTGCATAATTTTATTGGTACTTGAAACTTTATTGCCAAACACTCGAGCATTTCTTTCTTTCCAAATGAGGTACCCGGTCGTCCAAATAACCGCTTGCCATACATGAGAGAAAGCACCGGGGACATTAACGTTTCCCAATGATGAGAAAAGCTCATCAATAGAGAACGCATTAATGCACCCCAACTTCCACCAATTAAAAACCTTTTCCCACACGCTCATAGCAAGATCACAAGTGACCAAGCTATGAGCACATGATTCCACAACGATATTACAACTTGGACAAAGAACCGAATTCAAGTCAATACCTCTTTTATCGAGCTCCACACGGACTGGAAGTCTACCTTTAAGGGCCCTCCACACGAATATATTGATTCTTTTAGGCACCAACTTGTTCCAAATCGTTTCTTGACCACCACTCTCCACATGGAGAATCTTTTCCTCGACCAATGTTGTTAACTCTTTGACCTTAAACTCTCCGTCTTCAACTTGCGCCCATCTCCAACTATCCCTACGATTATTAGAAACAATAACATTTTGCAATACCTCCATTAGATCATCAAAATCCTTACACACCCTACCCCTAATGGTTCTCACCCAATCCCATTCCCAACACCAAACACCATTTACCCACGACCCCTTATCCATCACACTACCCTCTTTCCTTCTATCTAAATGGTAAAGCCTAGGAAATACGTCACAAAGCCTTCGATTATCCACCCACCTATCTACCCAGAACCTAATATCACAACCATTCCCCAGCACCCCTACGAACGAAGAAGAAAACTCAATCCCTAAATCGTCCAACTCCTCACCCAACTTCATGATATCATGCCAAACACCCCCTCCCTTCCTCCACCCACCCCCTATGCTATTACCCCCCAAACCCCCACCGTCACCATGAATACTTTTAATTACTCTAACCCATAACCCCCCACCCTCCTTCTTAAATCTCCACCACCACTTTCCTAGTAAAGCAAGGTTTTTCGCCCTTAAAGACCCAATGTTTAACCCCCCCTCCACATGTGAAGCAATAACCGAATCCCATTTTACCCATGAAATTTTTTTACCCTCACCCACCCCTCCCCAAAAGAAATTTTTTCTAATTCTCTCAAGATTTTTTATGACACTCAAAGGCACACGGAACATCGAAAAGTAATACAATGGCAAGCTACTTAGAACCGATTTTACCAATGTTAGACGACCCCCGAACGACATTGTTTTTGCTTTCCAATTGGCTAGCGTCTTTTTGAATTTTTCCACCACGGGATTCCACGCATTTATACGTCTCATATTTTCCCCAATTGGCAACCCCAAATATGTAAAAGGAAATTCCCCGACACCGCACCCCATCCATCTTGCCATTTCTGCCAATTCCATATCGTTGACACTTATTCCATATAATTTACTTTTATTGTAGTTAACCCGTAACCCGGATACCTCTTCAAAACACTTGAGAATACACATAAGAGATTTAGCATTCTCTTTATTCCATTCGCCAAAGAAAATAGTATCATCCGCATATTGGAGATGCGACACCATGACATTATCCCTTCCTACTTTGACCCCTCTAAAAATGTCGTTTGTCACTGCCTCTTTCATAATCGCGTTTAACCCTTCTGCCGCCAAAATGAATAAGAAAGGTGATAACGGGTCACCTTGTCTAACACCCTTCTCTAATCCGAATTCCTCCGATGGGGATCCGTTAACAAGTATAGACATAGAAGATGATCTAAGACAAACTTCCACCCATTTACACCATTTCTCTCCAAACCCCATTCTCTTCATAATATTTAACAAAAATCTCCAATTAATACTATCGTACGCCTTTTCGAAATCGACTTTGAAGATTAGACCCTTTTCTTTCTTTTTTCTCAAAAATTCCATCGTCTCATTTGCTACAAGAACCCCGTCAAGAATGAATCTTCCTTTTATAAAAGCGTTTTGTTCTTCGCCCACCACACCCCCGACTACCTTTTTAACCCTCTCTGCCAACATTTTAGCTATGACTTTATAATAGCACCCGATTAGACTAATAGGACGGAAGTCCCCGAGCCCAATCGGATCCACTACCTTCGGGATGATAGTGACAAAAGAGGCGTTACACCCCTTTGATATTTCCTTCTTTTCCCAAAACCACGAGACTGCCATCATTAAGTCAGCTTTAATAATTTCCCAAATCTTCCTTATAAACTTGAAATTAAACCCATCAGGCCCCGGGGCTTTATCGCCTCCACATCCCCGGATAGCTTCCCACACCTCCCTTTCGCTAAAATGTTTCTCCAAAGCAATACCATCCTCTACCGAAATCTTTTCAATTCTGTTGCAACAAAATATTGGCCGTGTAACCCCATTTTCAGAAAACAAAGCTTTGTAATGCCTAGCCATCTCCTCTTTGATTATCTTAGGGTCCTCACACCACACCCCGTTCACCATAAGCCCTCTTAGATTACATTTATTATTCCTCCGTTTTACATATGAGTGGAAGAATTTTGAATTTTCATCCCCCTCAATATCCCACCTGACCCGAGCTTTTTGCTGCAACATATTGCCATATTCCCTTTCTTTTTCCTCCCATCGCTTTCTAGCCTCCATCCATGCCTTTCTCTCGATATCAGTTAACGCTCTTTTTTCAGCATCTAACTCCCATCTCATAGCTTCGTTTTTTAATGTTTCAATTTTCTCCTTATAACCGCCAAACCTCTCCTTACTCCATACCCTAAGCCTAACCTTAACGTTTTTCAATCTATCACGGAATCTACAATCCGGTCGAAAACTCCGCACATCTTTCTTCCAAGCCTCCTCAACGACTTGCATGAAGTCCGGTTCTTCCATCCAAATGTTGAATGCTCGAAACGGTTTTGGACCAAAATCCAACTCCACATCTTTTAGCACGATCAGACAATGGTCTGATAGCTTTCGGTCCAAGGCAACAACCGAGAGATTACCCCATAAATTATTAAAGTCGTCATTCAACAGAAATCTATCTAACTTACTGAATTTCATCCCGTCGTCACTTATCCTAGTAAATCTCCTACCACCCATTGGAACTTCGACTAACCTCATATCATTAATAAAGTCATTGAACTCATTTGTCTCTTTAATGTTGACTTGCGAATTAATTCTATCATCACTGCTTCTCACCACGTTTAGATCCCCAAATATGCACCAAGCTCCTTGCCATCTATTCATTAACCCCGATAGTCTTATCCATAATAAAGTTTTTTGTCGACTTACGTGTGGCCCATATATGCATACTAAAAACATCTCTTCATCCTTCCCTTTCCATGAACCCTTTACAGCAACAAATCTCTCATCTCCTATCGCCTCTTTACATGTGAAAACCCTTGTATCCCATATAAGCACAATTCCCCCCGAGTTCCCATTTGCCGGCAACTGCACAAAACCGTACCCTTTTTCTCCCCATATATCTTCTATCCAAACATCATCAACTACCCCACATTTTGTTTCTTGTAACCCAATCACGTCCGGTTGCTCAGTCCTAATAATATTTCTAACCCAACCCATTTTACCACTCTCACCCATACCCCTTACATTTACGGAAATCATCTTCATAAAAAACCAGAAAAGAACGAAAAGACTTACCAACCAAACTATTGCAGCTGCACATCAGCAGCCACATTGCATTCTGTCTCCACAATTTCTTGTTCGTCTCTCTTCTTCTCATCCTCTGCACGCACCCACGAGACCCCAATTAATTCCCCCACCTCCTTAACCTGCTCGATACTAATGCTACACTTGCCACTATGTGTTTCTCCCACCGTGTTGTTTCCAAATCGAAATATCCCAACACTTTCACTGTCCACCTCATGATACTCCTTGTATACGTCCGAAATCCCTTTTTTGTTTTCCCCTAAGCCCTCCACCCCAGTCTTTCTCGCAACCTCTAATGCTTTTGTAATGCTCCTCCTACCCACTTTCTTTTTAAACTCAGTTTTATCCCCGTCCGACTTACCTTGATTGAAATTCTTCTCAATCTCAACCCCATCGAACATCATCTCACAACTAGCTTTCCTCTTTTTTTTTCAATCTATCTCCACCACTCCCCACCGAGCTTGTCGGAGACACCTCCCTTTTATCCCTTCGCATACTTGATTCTTCATTAATCTGATCTTTACCCATTATATTTCCTTCTAAACTTGTCTCATTGTTGATATGTTGTCTGGTCACCTTGCAGTCCGCGTGCGTGTTTTTTGTAATTCCAGCCGCCTTTTTTTCGTGACTCCCCAAATCTTTTTCTTCCTCGAAAGAGTCCCCCACCATCGTCTCACCGGAATATCTTGACCCCTCATCATCCCCGCCATTACCGTTGCCGGAATTTATGTCCGTCCTGTTGCATCCAACTTCGTCATCATCTGCCCCCTCGTTCTCGTCTCCCTCCTCCTCGTCGCTAGCTCCTTCCCCCCCTTCACTGTTCGAACCCGCATCGTCCTCCCCGTCATCCTCAGCTTCCTCATCAATCTGCATATCGTTATTACCTTCTTCCCCGGCCTTTGACCCATGCTCACTTATTATACCTTCCTGCATCTCCATGTTAGTTATGTCTCCCATCTCCTCCACAACACTAATTTGGTGAGATTTACCTTTGACTTTGATACTAAGTTCCTCTCTTATCAAACCTTTGTTAATCGTATGAATATGGATCCTCCCTACAACAATATTTTGATTACCTTCCAACCTACAGTTATGCATTCCCAGGATAGTTCCATGCAAAGACGCAATTTTACGAAATGTCGCTTCACCCCAACAGGATATCGGAACTCCAAGGACGTTAATCCATGTCATCCTCCCCGCGGTTCTATGAAAGCTATCACCTCGCCTTAATTTATGCAACCATCTCCTCAGTCCATGTTCCCTATCCTCTAATACATTTTTTGCCGTCTCTACATTCTCCATTACCACCATTACTTCTAAACCCCCCAGTAGCTTTATTTCGAACTTGTTGAGCCCTTGTTCCTCGCATAGAATCGGAAGTTTTGTGAGAAAGCATCTAGCTTTCACTTCACCCACCACACTTCTCCCCATTAGCTCATTATTTACTTCATTGTCTTCTATCTCAATGCTTCTCTGGCCCCCCTGCTCTACCGTATGTAAATCGAAATTTTCTTTACTGTTAGGCATGAAACCTTGCCCATTTACTCCCTTGTTCATGTTACACGGCTTGTCTCCTTCACCCTTCGAGTACTTGACTGTGTTGCTTCCTACTCCTCTTGCACTTCCTCCATTTACCACATCTACGAATCTCCTATGATCCCTATTGTTTGAGTTCCTGCCATTTTCGTATGCCCCACCATTGTTCACGTTCATGGATTTGTTTCCATGACCAACCCCCCGCTCAGCCCCTGCAACACCTTCCTCATTGCGTTTTCTATCATATGCCACAAACACCCTTAACCAATCCTCTCCAATCCTTATTCGTTGTAGCTGCCTCAACAAGCCATCCACGTCCCTCACAAATTTGTATCTGACAAAGCCGTATCTTTTTCCATTGTGAAGGCGTCTTTGCACCATAAACATATCATAAACGGTACCATACTTTTTAAAGATCATCCACAGCCGTCCCATTCCCCAATTATCTGGAAAATTGAAAAACATAAATGATATCGACGAGTTACGTTTCTCACCGGTGTAGTTAGATCCTAGTCGCTTGCCATTGTAAAACCCACTATTTCCTAAGTGCCTTGCCCTCACGTTCTCACTGTCTCTCATGTAAATGTGCTCACCATACTTTCTCGTTGACATTCTCTCTCACACAGTTAACTTAGATGAAATACTATATGATTTTAATACATTATTTAAGATTAGACGAGTACCCATGCATAACAACGGAATTTTATAGCGTCAGATAGTTGTAATGTCGTTTTGAAGTTAGAAACTTGTATTTCCGTTGGTTTGTATGTGTTTGGTAATAGCTAGATTGTACTTTTGGTAAATTTATTGTGTGTTCAAGTTTTAAATGTTTTTGGTATGGTTTTTTACAATTTCTATATATATTTGGTAGCATGATTTATTGCGATTTTTATTGTGTGTTTGGTATTGTGTTTTCAAGTTTTAAATGTTTTTGGTATGGTTTTTTACAATTTCTATATATATTTGGTAGCATGATTTATTGCAGTTTTTGAACGTGTATAACAATGGTTCGACTCGAAGGGTAAACCAGTTGAACCATTGACCAGGTACCATCCACTCAATTGAGTTATTTAAAATAACGATTTTTCAGATATTGAATACAATACAAGTTATTTTAGAAACAAATTTTTTATTAAAAGCAGGAATTAATTTTGGTGTAAACAAGGAATTCATTCAATGAATTAGTTGTTGGCATGTATTAAGTTAAAAAATCATTCCATGAATATACTTAGGTTTAACTTTAATATGAGGGGTAGTTTAGTAATTTTAATGTATTGAATTTTCAACGATTTAACATGAATTTCATGCTTTATATGTAACACATATATAGATTTTGTGTGTAAAACATTCCAAAAGTATAAAACTTACAAAAATAAAAGTTTACTACATCAAAAAAAAAAAAAAAAAAAAAAAAAAAAAAAGGTTATTATTATTTCCATTGATTGGCCAAAGATCCAAATTTCATGATACTTCAACGATCAAACCATATAAGATAACTAATCAACTAAATTGGTAATTACGTATATTCGGAAACTGATTATATGATACGGAATAACTCAAAATTATATAATCACTAGCGACGACATGACTCTTAGAACAACAAGAAGATGTTTGAATGCATTGTACATTTGTTGCGGATTCAAATATATATCTGATAATGGTGTGTAACTTTTTAAAAATGGCAATAATTATGCAGTTAGTGTTAATCTTTATGATATAAGTTAAAGAAAAAGAAAATTTTAACACTACAAATGATGCTCAAAAAATATACATCAAGCAACTTATATTCTCTTCCTCAAATATGTCCGCTCCGAGTCGTGATATACGGTTAAAAAAGTCAAAAGGTAATTATCTTTGAATGTATCTAACTGGTCAATTATACTAATTGTGTTTAGCTTTTTTTTTTTTTATTACGTACTCTAAACTTTTGATTTTGATTTTTATGTGTTTTTTTTCATGTAAAATGACTATTTTACCATTCGCCGTCAATATAGTGGTTACAAAATATAAGGTAAAATGGCTTTTTTTACACGATCAAATACAAACAAATATCGAAATTCAAAAGTTTAACCGATGTATATAATATAAAAAAAGCTATACACAATTAGAAAAAGTGACAAATTGAATATGGTAACTATCAAAAAACAATAATGGTATAACTAATTTGAAAATGAAATTCAACTTAAAAGTTGACTGGTTCATATTGGTATAACTAATTTAAAATGAAATTCAAGACTTAAAAGTTGACTTGTTCTCTATAGAATCACAAGAGACTAGTTCAACCACTTTGGTCCTCTTTTCCAACTCCATCATTCCAATTAACACTTTTCAAACACCAAATCTAAATTACAGTAACCGGGTCAAAAAAGAAATGGAGAAAGGAACCGTTTGTGTAACAGGAGGCACAGGTTTTCTAGCATCGTGGATGATCAAAAGGTTGCTTGAAGACGGATATTTTGTCAATGCTACTGTTAGATCAAATTCAGGTTACACTCTTTTCTTTAATCTGTGTTACACTAGTTACTTTTTTAACATAACCGTGGATTCGTGCTTTTCTTTTTTTGATATTGTTTTGCAGAAGATAGCATATGGTTTAATTACACGATTAAAGGGTGTTGCTATACACACACCCCGATAGTATAAATATCCTATACATACACCTCTAAATTACTACCGGTAATGCGCACAATACAACACCTTTATGCATAAAAAGGTGTGTATATAAGATGATAGGGGTGTTTGTATAGAATTACCCTTAAATATTTTTGAGCAAATTGAGATATTGAAAAGTGACAACTAACAAGCAGTCCTACCGTGGATCATTGTTTGCGGTAATAACTAACTTTTATGACAGAAAAGTACAGTAGTACATAAAGGACAAGTAGAAATAAACATACCTACTTCTTCACATGTCAAAAGGCACAACATCATATGATAAAACAAAAACATCATAATAAGTACTGTACATATTACATTTGACTTTGTTTATTGGTACCCCTAAAATTACAAGTAATACCTCCCCTTAAATTTGTTTGTTTTTATTTTTTATTTTTATAGTTTTGTTTTTGTTATATAACTGCGAAATGAAAAATACATAACAAGAATATAAGGATTGACAAGTTAAAAGTAGTAAAACACAATAAATACGGAGTAGAAAATCATAAACAACTGTCGTCGTTAATAAAATAGGTAAAATTACCGAAAAAAAGTACGGAACATAAAATATAAAGTTTGACAAGTCAAAGGCAGTAAAAGAAAAAAATACGGAACAAAAAATAATAAAAAATTGTCTTGTCCTGTCAATAAAATGAATATAAGGGGTGGGTGGGTCAGGGGGTACTAATAGTACAACCCATTATACTTACTAGTTGCGTACCAGCGTTATGATGCGGTGGTAAAAAGCAAACTTAGATAGTCTGTGGTGGCCGCTATAGCTATGAGGGTGGAGGTGTGTGTATGTGCTGTTTATATGGTGTGAAAATTTATGTGGTGCCACCTTTTATACGCTAACAAGTGCAGCTAGTATGATATGATCTTTTATTTATGTTAGAACAAGTATAGTCCCAAAGCATATATTAGATCTAAAAAATTATGTGATTGCTAGGCTCAAGGAAAGATTTGAGCTACCTCACAAACCTACCACGAGCATCAGAGAGGCTTAAAATTTTTGATGCGGATTTAAGCAAACCAGAGACCTTCGAGGCACCAATCAAAGGTTGCATTGGTGTCTTTCATGTTGCCCATCCGATGGATTTTGCAAGCAAAGAATCTGAACAAGTGATTACTGAAAAATCAATCAAGGCTAGTTTGGGTATTTTACAAGCATGCATCGATTCGAAGACGGTGAAGAAAGTTGTGTACACATCTAGTGTATCCGCAATTTTGTTTACTGGAAAAAAACACACTGAGGTCATAGGTGAGGAAACTTGGAGTGACATTGAGTATATTCGCACTTATCAGAAACAAGGAGCATGGTATCATATTTCAAAGACATTGACCGAAAAGGCCATCCTTGAGTTTGCTGAGAAAGAAGGATTAGATGTTGTGACGGTTCTTCCCCCATTTATTCATGGTCCATTTCTTGGGCCTCATTGTCCAGGATCTGTGCGCACTGTAATGGCTATGATATTTGGTGAGTTGATTAGCATTATCATTGTTTATTTCTTCGATATTTATGAATCCCTCAGTAGTTTAACTTGTAAGACTTAAAAGAGATATAAGGTAGTTTAGGATACTAAAAATACAAAATCGCCAAACTGATTCTTTATTTGGTAATTTAGTCTCAATTTAGGCTTGGGTGTTACATGAACATTAAACTGATTCTTTATTTGGTAAAATGTATAGGGCAAATGATTAAAAAAAAATATTATACTTGCCGTTGTTTCATCTTTTGGGTAGCGAATAATTTTTTTTTGCTTTTGAGGGTAATTTTCTTTCAAATTCATCCACTTTAGGGTATTTTGCGAATTTTTGAACATTTTTGCCCCTCTTAGCTAATACAAATTCTTTTTTTCCCCCGAAGTGCAAAAATGTTAAATATTACCCTAAAGAGGATGAATTTGAAAGAAAATTACACTCAAAAGTAAAAAAAAAAAAAAACAGTGGCAAGTATAATATTTTTTTTAATAATTTACCCAAATGTATATGGCTTTCGCTTGGGATATCTGGGCTGGCTTATGAGTAATTGGGGTGACTAACTGATTAAAAAACATTCAATAATTTGCTTTTTGGGTTTTATACAAAGTGACACATTTAAGAAACTTTTTAGGTGATACCGAGACGTACAAAATTCTATTGAAAGCGCCTTTTGTGCATGTTGACGATGTGGCTAGTGCACACATCCATCTTCTTGAGTACCCAAATGCGAAAGGGAGGTACATTTGCTCAGGAACTGAAATATTAATCGAGGATCTGTACAAACTCTTGTCAGTCAGATATCCCGAATATAAAATGCCAAACATCGAGTAAGTTCTATTATTTTTGTTTTCTGGTTTATATTTTTCTGATACATTGTTTTCAATTATCATTTGTTGGCCGGAATGAGTAAATAACTTTGTTGAGATTTCTCATTTTTAAGATTTTTGAAGTCGGATGATGTGGAGAAATTGATGTACCCTAGTATCTCATCGGAAAAACTCTTGGACACTGGATTCCAGTTCAAGCACGGGCTCGAAGAAATGTTTGATGATGCAATTGAGTGTTGTAAACGAAACAACATACTGTAAATTATTCAAAGTTGGTTTGTCTGTGGTTTCAGTATATCAAAACAAATTATCTAGTGTCTGATATGAATCATATGATAGTGTGTATCATACAACAAATAACGTCGTAAGTGATGAGTGTCTTTTTATATTTCCTTTTGTTTTCGGCAAATATACATGTCCTTTCTTGTTTCATATATATACGTTTTACAAATTACAGACTTTTCCCCACCCTTAACTCATAATCTATATATATGAATTCAACCACCACCGACCAAATTAACTTAGGGGATGTTTGAGATTGCTTATCACGTTTTGACAGTTGCAAAACATGCAAAACCACGTTTTGAAAAAGTAAGTCCTAGGGTGGAGCCACAAAACGTGGTTTTCAAGGATTTATAACGCAAATAAGTGATTATTGAGTTGTTTTACCAAACACCATAAATTGATTATCCACGTTTTGAAAACGTGATAATCAAATAATAACTTTTAGATCGCAATCCCAAACACCCTCTTAATATGATTTAAACATCATTGGGTAAACAAGTGAGGGTGGCACGTGAAACTAAAAGGTCAGACACCGGTCACGAATGAATCCTTGTCCTCTCGGAATATCCCTGAAAAGAGGAAAACTCGTCCGTTCACCTATACTTATAACAATGTTATATTATGTTTTTGATGTTCTCATGCTAAATGTAAAAGAGGTGTATAATGGCAAAAACACAAGCTAATTACCTAAATTGTCGTTATAAAAAGATGGCGCTTAAAATAAACACCCCTCAAACATAACTGAAAAATCCACTCCTTTACCGCTTCTTCATTCTTTTTTTCTCTCTCTAGAATTTCATTTTTGTTGATCAATCCATCTCCATTTGAATTTCGAAATCTTTTAATTTCACATTCACGAATCTGTTGGAGTAGATCATAAATGGTTTCAGATTCCGAAACATCATCTCATGGAGGAGATCATAAATTTTTTCGTCAAGTTAGCCGTGATCGTATGTTTTTATCCTATCTTATAATGTACAAATAATAATGTGTGAATTTATTTGGAATTGAATTATGTATGTATTTGTTCTGCTACATATGTTGTTAACGAATGTAATTTGAGTTGCTTTAGTGAATTAGGATCATAATAAAATGTTAAAAGTTTGAAATAAAAATTCTCTATTTAGTACTTGAATGCAAAGAAACTCAACTGAATGTAGCTTCATCAATAAAAGCTGGTCGCATTATTTAATTAGGGAATTTAAGGGTTATAGACGATACATAGTTTATAGACCTTTGGAAGATAGTCACATCATATATAATAGGCCTCAACGAGATATTTGTAGCTTGTTATCGAGTTGTGGTCTAGACAAAGACCACTTTGATTCAATGACACTATTAATGTAGTAATAAAGTACTTTTAGAGCTTTAAACGTGCTTAAGAGTTAGAATGTTATCAGTATGTTATAAATTTCATACTATAAACCTCTCTTGAGAGGTAAACAAGCTTCAAATCATTAAGCATGCTATGTAGCTTTGTGAGTATAAACTAGCTTAGTGTACGGGCTATAAAGTACATCACCAAATTATAATGTGTAATTATAATGTGTGATGCGTGTTTGCATAGACCTATGTATTTCCTTTGCAGTATCCTTAAAAACGATTTAAGTTACTTTAATGAATCAATAACCTATGTGTAAAATTGTGCTTGTTAGGAATGTAAAGTGTTATTTTTGTATTTTAAATTGAAGCATAGCTCACATACAATTGTGTGTAGCCGTAACTTAACGCCATACGTCCATACCCCCTCCCTCTTATTAAGTTACGATAATCTTAATTTAGCCTTTGTTTCCTTTCTTATCTCCTCAATATTATTTGCTTGCCTAAGTTTTCTTGTTGTATATCTAATGTCATTTGCTTAATCTGGTAACAGTCAAAAGCTTGTGTCATTTCAAATTTACAATGAGCTAATTAGGGAGTATCATTTTGCAGGGTTGCTGTATGAAATGCTCAAAGCATCAGCATCATCAAAATCAAGTTGGAAGGTATGTATCTGCAGGGGACATATTCAATGAAAGTCAAAACCGCTAGCAACTTGATATAACGACTTATGTTTTACTGTACATAATGTTAGTTTGATTATTCATTACTTTTTCCTATTATTTCGTGAAAAAATATCAGGTGTCATTAAAGTTGTAATTAATCTATGTATTTTCTTTCGCAGGTACTTATCATGGATAAAGTTACTATGAAAGTTATGTCTCATACATGCAAAATGGCAGACATAACAGATCAAGGAGTTTCATGTAAGAAATTTAACGTTCAATACCAACATGTTATTTGATCTTCGATGATTCGATTGTAATCACACCTCACCTTTTCAATATGAGTTATTTCATCTCAAAGTGTTTGTTATGTAGTGGTGGAACAGATTCGTAAAAGAAGGGAGCCAATGCCTGGTATGGATGTGGTATATTACATTCAACCAACTAAAGAAAAGTATACTTTCCTTCTCTTTTCATATAACAAACTATATTTTCGCAGTTCAAAAGAAAATAAACATTTATTTTCTCTTGCCATTCTCTTCCGAGTCGAATATCACTTTAAAGTGTCGTTTCTAAAGTAGTTTGTAAGGAGTCTAAGATTTACTCTTTTCATTCCCTCATTTGCAGCCTTATCATGTTTATGTCTGACATGTCGGGGAGAGAACCTTTATATAAGAAGTATGTGACTATTTTTTATTACAATGAACCGAGGTCTTGTTTATTATATTTCTTTTCTTACAGTCAATATTGCCTGGTTTCCGTCCTCTTGTTGCAGAGCATTTATTTTTTTTAGTTCTCCTATCCCAAAGGATTTTATTGCTAGAATCAAGGCTGATTCAAGTGTCGTACCACGTATAGGTGCATTGCGGGAGGTTAATATTACCATCATATGTTACGATTTTTTTTATTCTGTAAATATTTGGTGATGACATCTGATCCGAATATTAGTTTTCACTCTATTTTATTGATCCTTGCAGATGAACTTAGAGTATTTTCCTATTGACAATCAGGTACTATTAAACCCTATAAACTTTAAGAAAGCAGGTCACACAGTTTGATTTTCCCTTTCCATTTTCCCTTTTCATTCTTCACCATGTGAACTTTGTGTTTCACCAAAGGCATTTGTAACTGATCATGAAATGGCGTTAGAAGAGCTATATGGTGACGAGGCTGATAATTCTCACTATTTTAACGATTGCTTAAATACGATGGCTACTCGCATTGCCACCATTTTTGCTTCACTTAAGGTAAGTGCAAGAACATTACTTTGGACTGGATTATCCCCCATTATGGTTTTTTGTTTGTCGACTCTTTTACTATTTCTTCAACTCTAGAAGACAAAAACGATGCATAGGGAAAATGCATATAATGTTTTGTTAAAGCACAGGTTTAAAATTTGAATGAGGGCTTTGAGCAAGAGAGTAAATAAGTTGAAGACCAAATGTTTCTTAGAAGATTTATGGGTAGGAAGATGATGTGCTTTGCAAATAGTTTTTTCCATTAAATAAACCTTCTCAATTGTTGAAATTATATCCAAACCAATAGGTTTATGTATTGATACGTTTCATTTACTTTACTATTCTTATTTGAATTAGTCATTGAGTGTTTGCGTCTTTTTAGGAGCATCCCATTGTACGGTACCGTGTAAAGGGGACAGACGGATCCGCAGGGACAACGTTTCGTGATACAGTTCCCGAGAAGTTAGCTTCAGCTATATATAGCTACATTAGTCCGTATAAAACAACCATTCCTCAGTTCCCACAAACTGAAACATGCGAGTTGCTCATTCTCGATAGATCTATTGATATGGTAATCTGAATATTTGGTTCTTTTTAAATTTCATAGTGTGAAATTTTGATGTATGCATAATGATGCACATGTTCAGGTTGCGCCCGTCATTCATGAATGGACTTATGATGCAATGTGTCATGATTTAGTAGACTTGGATGGAAACAAATATACAATGGAGGTATCTTTTTTATGGAAGTTATTTTATGAATCTGAGTTATTAAAAAATGTCTTTGTGTGACGTTTGGGTCATTCTGTAACAGAAGCCGCTTAAAAATCGGTTTTATAGAAAAGTTACGTAATGTGAAAAATTGTTATGTTTATGTATAAGGTTAAAATTCATATAAATAATTACGATTACAAGTTAGAGATTCATTTGTACAAATGAAAAAGTCCCTTGGTGTATTATGAATAATAATCTTTTTGCATGTAGGTCCGTGGTAAATCCGGTGGCGATCCTGAGAAAAAGGAGTTCCATTTAGATGATAATGATCCAGTCTGGCTTGAAATGCGCCATTTACATATAGCTGATGTACATTTCTAGCTCTGTTTTCTTGATTCATTCACAAGTATTACAAGTTCTATGCTCATTTCATCTCATTACCTATTAGGCTAGTGAAAGATTGAGTGACAAAATGGACAGTTTGATGTCAAAAAACAAAGCTGCACAACTACAACAAAAGTAAGTTTTGTCAATGACACAGCACCTCATTTCTTCGTATGTGTGTGTTTCTCACATTAAATTATGACATGGATGCAGAGATCATAGCGAATTATCCACAAGAGACATACAGAAAATGGTTCAAGCATTGCCTGAATATAACCAACAAATGGAAAAACTATCACTCCATGTAGAGGTTTGTTCCAACTATTTGTTCTTATTCCTCAGTCTATTCTCAGCACTGTACTCTAAACTGGTAACATTACAGATTGCTGGAAAAATTAATAAAGCTATCAGCGATTACGGGCTTAGAGATCTTGGTCAAATTGAGCAGGATCTTGTATTTGGTGATGCTGGAAACAAAGAACTCCTTACCTATTTACAGGAATCTGAGGTGAATCAGTGGCTCAACAAGCTTCTAATGAGACCTGATATATTCTCTCTGGCTAAAAGTTGTTATACCTCTTGTAGGATGGAAATTACGAGAATAGGTTAAGACTAATGATGATTTACGCATTAGCTGACCCTGAAAAGTTTGAGGGCGATAAAGGTAAACAGCTAATGGAGGTAGGCAGGTAACCGCTTAAACACTGTTTGTATGTTACTCTTTTCGTAATAATAACTTATTTTGTCTGTTTCTCTTTGGTACTTTTCAGTTGGCAAACTTGTCGCGTATGGATATGATGATAATAGATAACATGAGATTGCTTGAGGGACCACCCAAACCAAAGAAACCAGAAAAAGGTGGGGGATTCCTTAATAAATTTAGTAAAGAGAAAAATGCACTAAGAAAGGATAAACAAGGAGAAGAAGAATCATGGGCACTTTTTCGATTTTATCCTGTGCTAGAGGTACTATGATCTTATCTTGTGATGTTAATATGATACAGTAATGCTAATAGTTTACGTAATTAAGTTATCAATCAGGAATTGCTCGAAAAGATTGAAAAAAATGAGTTGCCAAAGGATGAGTTTCAGTGTTTAAATGAACCAAATTCAAGCACTTCAGTGGCAGGTCGTGGTGGACCCGGGAAGGGGGCTCAAGCATCAAGGAGATCAAGGAGGACTCAGGCAAAGTCATGTGCTTCTGATGATGGTATATCTAGGTAGCTTTTAACGATTCTTCCTCATTTATAAAGTCATAAGCAGCTTGCGTGTATTCGTTTTGATGTTATTCCTTAGTAAACATGCATCATCCTTGTCTTCCAATGGAGTTGCATTTCGTTTTGATTCATTTCCATGTGTCTAAATGGCTTGTTCACCTTTGATCCATATTTCAAATTTCCACTTATACATCAAGTCCCTAAATATTAACAGTTTTAAAGGCTAAAGAAGGATTTATCGCATATAAAGTTAAAAAAACGTTAGTTTAAGTTGACCCGTACAGGTGTCCAGGCCGTAAGATTGACGTGGCAGCATCGGTAAGTTTGACCGTTTTGACTTTACCTGACATGGCATTAATGCGGTGCTGATATGACTTCCAAATAAACCGGTTACATGCAGCCAGGGTTGCAGAGCAAGTTTACAAACTTCTGAAAATCAGTTACCTTTTATAATGGGTGAAAACAAAGATGGTAACCAGAAACACTACTATGACCAAAGTTAGTTACCATTTATGGAAAAAAAAACTGTTAAAAAAAGTTATTTGAAATCTTTTTTGATGAGATGGAGGCCGGTCTGCAAATTCTGTTATAGTTCTTACCACATTCCAACTAAATTTGCAGTGACTCGGTACTAAAAAATGCCGCTACGGATTTAAAACACATGGGGCAGCGAATCTTTGTATTTATTATTGGCGGTGCCACCAGATCTGAGGTAAACATTTAAGACTATTACTTGTGCCATATGTAATTAGTTTATTTGCTTTTTTCCCTTGAAGATAATATATTGTTTGTCTGTAGCTGCGAGTTTGTCACAAGCTTACTTCTAAACTAAGGAGGGAAGTTATACTGGGTTCAACTAGTATAGATGATCCACCACAATACATCACAGTAACTTTCTGCTTTATTTCCTTTCATCTACAGTTTACAAGAATGACAATTCCACACAATCAGTGTCATGTAAGATGGTTATTTCTATGCATTGCAGAAAGTAAAGATGCTTTCCTTCAAAGATATCGGAATGTATTTATGACCAAATACATCTTACAGTTTGTGTGGAATTGAAGTTGTGGATTTTTCCTGCTACTATATTATCACTTCAGATATCATCTTCGTATAGCATTTAGCAAATGATTATACAATCCAGTGCAGAAGGTATGCAGTGCAGATGAGAAATTAAAAAACTGTGGAGCGTGGAATGTTTTGCTGATGCATTCATTTTCGTTATTCTGGGTCTCGTTACCATGATATGGAGATATGTGGAGATGAATTGTATTAAATAGAGGTGAAAAAACTAGAAAATGGTCAAAACAATACCTGGATATATCAAATGTGACTGCTTCGTCTTATGCAGTCTTGTCTGTCTATTAGTTACTTAACTTAGTAATAGTCAGGACTTAGGAGGTTGTTCAGATATATTACTTTTTGTACCTCATCTTTCTTTTCCTCACTTGTATATTTTAGAAAAGATGCATTCCAAAAATTTTCATTTTTTGCTATGTAGATGCCAACTTTCTAGGAAACGGTCACACTTATATTAATAAAATCATATATTTTTTTTTTTCATGAAATGGTGAACTTTTATTAAATAAAATCAGCAAGTTACATGATCATTCTTTCACAGCACATATGAACAAGCTCATATTGCTTATACAGAACTGACAAACAATTCAGAAACATGTTACATTCACGATATAAAGCTGATTCTAAGTACACCATTCTTCTAGATATAGCAGTCAACATATGCTATCATCTAGGCAACCATGGAGAAATATCTAATCCATGACTACATTTCCACTAGACAAACACCCTACCTGGCCTCATTCATAGCCCATATGAAAGAAACCAGAGGCTCTTGTCCAGGGCATCATCATAGAATGGATCAAAACTCCTGTTCCATTGGGTCTCAAATACACTGAGCATAAACTCAAATGCATAGAGTTGCCCAAAGATACATCCCACCTTGACTACATTTCCCACACTAAGCTTCCCATCACTCCCCACCATGAAAAGCTAAGTATGGGCATCATTAGGTTGGCACTCCACCATTTGTCTCTGAAAACCTACTTTATGTGACTGTGTACTAAGCTGTCTTGGACAGAGCATAGAACTCTACATTAGTTGCCACTTCAGACACCCCTAAAGAGAGTAAAATGAATAACCATTCACCCTTTCCTTAGCCACAAGATACAAGGCCCTCAGAATACCATCAAGGAATTAATAAGCATACATAAAACCTTGACTCAAACACCCTTTAAAGGAACTGCTCCATTGAAAACCAGTTAATTCTTTACAAAATTAATCTCCACATTCATAATTCTGACCTTCTCATAATGCCAAATTGCAAAGAACAAATGCCATCCTAGGATTGCACTGAGAAAACCACACCACATTGCACCATCTGACCTTCTCATAATTCTGACTGATATGTTCCCATGCAATTCTTGAAGAGAACTCTTTAAAGTTACCATTAGCACACCTCCACATAGTGACATCTGTTGGATATTTTAGTGTAATTGGATTAACTTGTTTGACCAATTTCGTCATAATAAGACATCATTTAGGCTTGGACATGCGGAGTGCACACCTATTTGAATTTATTATGATCTTAGGGGCGAAGCCCCTAAGGGACGGGGGTCCGGGGACAACACCCCTGGGAGCGGGGTTCCAGGGCAGCAGCCCCTAGGAGCAGGGTCCAAGGGGCAGCGCCCCTGGCTGGGTCAGCTGGAAAATTTTTTATTTCTTATGTTAAAAGTTCCTTAGAAAATCAAATTTTTGGAAATTGAGGGACAAAATTTGATAACTTGGAAAACTACCCAAAAGGCGGTTATTATAGCCCTAATCCCGTTTTTGATAGATATACGTTTTCTTGGTCATTCAGTTTTCTCTGGTTCATAAAATTTCAAACAAAAACCATATAAAACGTTCTCAATCTCTGAATTGTATCCGATTGAATAATTCAGGAGAACCACCGAATTGATTCGATCTGAATGTGTTCACACGCCTTTCAGAGATTCAAACATATCCGGTTGTGTTCGTTACTGTTATCCCCTACAACATCTTGTTTTTGAGGGTTTAATTTTGGAACATTCAGGTTGACAAGTATAGGGTATTGTTCCCTCCAAGTACTAGGCCATCTCCACTGCTTATTAACAATCATTTCATTGACTTTTAAGTTCTCAGAGATTCTTGCATTATGTATACTTCTAGTGGAAATAACATCACCCAAAATGCCTATATTGCTCCACTTATCATACCACATATTCGTTTGCTCACCATTCCCTGTCACTTTCCAAATATTAGCTCTCACTTTGTGTTTTAAGTCCAATAAAGTTCTCCACATCCGGCTGTCATCATACTCTTTTTGAACTTGCCATATACTTTTACCTCTAAGCTTCACAGCACGAACCTATTTCACCTATAAAGTTTCTTTGCCTGTAGCTATATTCCATAGATTTTTGATCAACAATGATAAGATTAACAGTATTTAAAGAACAAGAAATTAAATATAAACAGAGAGGGTATAAGCAGAAGAAAGACTTTAAATAACGATAATAAAAATAAAGCAGTAAGAGGTCGAGGCACAAGGCTCGTGTTTAGAAAAAAAAACTATTCCCTTAAAACAAATCCGTCTTCTGTTTCCATGGTACAACAACCGAAGCAAATGTAATGCCGGGCCTGACAAACTTGCCTTAGATTTGACGGAGACGATGTCATGTTTTGATGGAATAAGTTGGAAGCACAAAAAATATGGAGATGGGTAATTTTCGGATATGTTTCAACCGAATGAGGTATGGGTTTAATTTAAAGTGAACACTTGTTTTGGAGACAAAGACAAATAACTACTAAATTAAATTGATTTACCAATACAAAGTAGAACACAAATCCAGTAACCAATACAAGTAGATATTACCTCTATTTAATATAATAAAACACACTTTTTTTTAAATACATTCATCAATTTTTTCAAAAAAAAAATGAAAAAAAAAAAAAAAAGTGGTTTTTTATTTATTTTTTAATGTCTTAACAGCCTCTTAATGCCTTTTAACGAGTCAAACCTCTTAATCGGTCAGACGTTTTGAGCGTTCAGACCGTTTGTTATTTTTTTTCCCGTTCAGACGCGGTCAGAGGCATTTACATCTTAATGGTCTAGACTTGAGAAAGGTGTCTTAATGCCTCTTGTTGACACAAAATAACCAAAAAAGAAATAGTACGAGCAAGCAAATGACACATCACCTTTTTTTAACAAGATTTTCGATTCAGATTCAGACATTTACGCCTCAGATTCAGATTCAGATGTGCGGTTCAAATTCAGATTCAGAGCATCTGAATAAACAAACAGCACCTTAGCCTCTCATGGTGACACGTGACGAAAAAATCCTTTAGAACCGCCAAAAACCGAACGGTATCGGTTTTGAGTTCTAAAAAAATTAAACATTTCAGTTCGGTTTCAGTTTTAGCCAAAAACCGACCCAAAACCGAACCGTGAACACCCTTACTTGAAATTATTTTCGTTAAATATTTAATACACATATTTGACTTCTCAATTTGTTGTAGTAAAAAAAGTTATAAAAATCCATCTTTCTTTTAAGTTTTGATTTATAATGACTCGTCACAATTAATTGTTGCAAAGCCAAAAGATAAGGTACGACGTTACAATTCCTAACAACTTTGATAATTAAAATTTAAATTTGTTTGGAATCTTACATAAAAAGTTTGTGTTACACATAATTGATCTATTCCTCATATTTTGTCGGTATGATACTTGTATAGATTAGTACGGACTTTTTTTTTTCTAATCATGCTCTTTTCACTTTGTACATATAGTTTCTTTATAAATTTTTTATTTGTTAAATGACATTGATCGACGATCCTTTTGTTTCTAATTAATTTATTTTCTCTCATTTTTTGATATTTCATAAAACAATTTGAGGAGAAGATGGATGTACCACCATACGTCTCTTGATTGATCAACCAAGTTTAGCTAATTTATGTTATATCACTTTTTCTTTTACAATCATATGTATTGAATAACTATAATTTTTCCTAAGAGTAGTTATTTTTACTCTGCACAAAATCAGCTCAACCTAGGGGATAAGTGCTTTAGCCAGTGGTGTTGGTAGACCTCTCATTATGGATGCTATGACTACAGAAATATGTCATTCTAGTAAAGGGAGAGTGGGATTTGCTAGGTACTTATTGAGGTAGATGCTAGTGATGTGGCGGATTGTAACAATGAAGTTTCACAATTCTCCTAGGCAGAGTACCTAATCATTTTAGTGTAGTATAGACAAGACTCAGAGGTTTTGATCGTTCTCTAGTGGAATAGTGAGGTAGATTTGAAGTGTATAACGATTTAAGGCTAAGCATTGACATAAGATTATTTTTTGTACTTTTATATTTTATTTGAAAGCAAGTAATCCAGGGTTTGAGAGAGGTTTGTTTTAACTACTAAATTAAACTAAAAATGCAAGAAAATTAAATAACAAAAAAAGGAAAAGTGGTGGTGAATTTCTTATAAGAGGGAAAACGTATTTACCTAGCTATGTTTATCGAATGCCACTTACTTGTCTAATGCAATGCGGAGTATTCATCCACGTCTATGAACTAGCCTAAATGGGAGACGCCTGTCTGAATTTCAATATCTCACCCAATAACTATATCACTCTATAAAACTCAATTAATGCCTAAGACACAAGTATTAATTGGAAACGTTTTAGTGGACGTTCAAGCTACCCTAAATAGGTTAGTAGCCAATTTTTCAACTCCTAACGTACACACCATTGACAAGAGATGATAAACAAACAATTAATAACCAGGTTTCATGCAATTAAGTAAATTCTAAGTAGTTTAGCATAGCATAGTGTCACAACCCAAAAAATGGGTTGCAACGAAAATGTATTCGGGGCATGACTTCATACTACAAAGTTATAGTTATATTGAACGACCTACATGAGTCATTTTGAAGTATACGTTCAATATATTTTAAACAAGGTTTGAATCATTAAAATTATAAGATCTTCAATGATAAGTAAATACGCTTTCGAAAAAGTTATTGAATAATGGATAAATACATAAGTCTACAAAAGATGCGACTCAAATGCTCGTGCTCCATGGTATGTCAATTAACTATTGCAAACCTAAGAAATACATGCTAAAGGGGTCAACATAAAGTGATGAGTTGTAAATGTGGAACACGAGGTTTCTAATGTTTGTTTAACCGGTACACTCGTAATGACCATTACACTTGGTAGTATGACCATTACACTCGATAGTGTGACCATTACACCCGGTTCTGTATGTATATATATGTTCATCCAGTACACCGGTCAATGTATGTATTTTGTAGTAATTGTGTCCATAGTAAAAACAAGCAATGTATTCTCACCCCAAAGTATTTCAAAATGAGTAATAAATCAACTAAAATTAGGACTATGAAACTCACCTCAAGTAAAGTATCACAAATAGGAATAATGTGCATGGAAATCGAGGTTCGATGGCTCAACCTCAACCTAAATACTTAATATGTCTTAGGTTTATAAATAGAGTAGTGATTGAGAGACCTAAATTATGTGCCTAAAGATGTGTCTAAGCATGTGTGGCATCATCCTGATGGTTGTGCTATGGGACCCACTTTTTCACAAACCATCAGGATCATGTCACACATCTTTAGGCACATAATTAAGTTTCCCAATTATTTTCCTTAGAAATAATGCCGTGTATGCAATTCTATACATTAGTATATCACCCGTACATGTTTGATATAAAGTTTAGTGATTAAAAATGTTGTTATATCAAGGTTTCCATTTAGTAGTCAAAGTATACTCTTTTTCTAGTTTATCTCGTAATTAAATTATACTCGTCTTGACAATATGTAATTTAGAAAAACTTCCGACGCGGCTAACAAGTATGTATAACATGCTACTACTTCCGTTTAAGTCATTTTGGCTAATTCTGACTCTAAAGTGTCCCAAAACCAATTTTTATGTTTCTAACAGCTTTTTATTAGAGACAAAAAGCTGTCAAAATTGCATCTCTCGACAAACCTTCGTCAAGTCACAATTCTCTCGTTTTAACAAAAGTTTTATATATCCCTGTGATCATGTTTATATATACTAACTCATTTTTAGTGCCTCGGCTAGCCTAGTTACCATTTAAGGTCCGGTTTTACTTCATAAAAAGTCCTAATAACAACATTTATTTTCAGGAAATTAGTTTTCGTCGTCTAACTTAAAACTAACGTAACTTATTCGCTTTAAGTCCGTTTTTATCCGTTCATGCAACCACATTTTCGTTATAAAGTCTATTTCCTATTTCTTTAATCTAATCTCTGATGGAATTATTTCTGAAGATTTTCCGATAGAAAGTATACCAACGGAGTTCCGACGGGAAGGTTACCAACAGATTTCTGACGCATTTTCTCATTCGGTGTTTCCAATAGATATCCGACGGATAGTAATTACCGACCAGAATTCACAGACAGCCTATTTCGGTCACAAATATGTTGGAAACAGCTGTTACCGACAGACTTTCGACGGATAAAGCTGTCGCTAATGACCTGTTATGTAGTAGTGTACATTTATCAACTTTGTGCAATTTTGTATTTTTTTTAATTAGACTATATGTTTGATTACACATATGTTTCGATGTTCTGTGTATTCTCATGTGTTTGCTTCTCAGCGTCTAATTGCATGCTACATAATACTCTTTCCGTCTCAAAATAAGTGTCCTATTTTGACTTTTTGAAGTCTTTCTTTTTCAACTTTAACCTTAAATATTTTCTTTGTATTATATATTACTTGATGCAAAATATATGAATGTATTGTGTTTTTAATGTATTTTTATTTGTATAATTTTCAGCAATTATTATATAAAACAAACAAAAAGATATAAGTTCAAAGTTGAAATAGAAATACCTCAAAAAATTCAAAACATGGCATATTTTTGGGACGGAGGGACTAGATAATCTATTTTACCCTCTTTTTAATAAACTCGTCAATTGATGGGTCATTTAGCTAGTATACATATATTAAATAGTGTCCAAAACAAGCTAATAATCATTTTTGCAAAACACTTTTCCAATATTTTTTCTCAAAATACATTTTGCTTGTGCTTTCTTTTATTATAAAGAAGACGATATAAACTAGGATAATCACATATCAAAACCTTATAAAGTGCAAAATCAAATGCTAATTTATAATTCGTAGTTAAGAAGAAGAAGAAGAAGAAGAAGAAGAAGAAGAAGAAGTGAGGAAAAAAAAGGTTACTTTTTTTTGTATTTTTGTTTTAGTTGAGAATAAAATGCCGAGTTTCTCATTACAATCCAAATACCTTGTACCCAAGTAAACGCACATGCAATATTGCTATATATAAAAGTTTATTTGGTACTCAGTATTACATTTTGAATAGGATTTGCAAAGAAAAAAAATGTCGGCTACTAGCTTATATATTCATTCGATCGTTAATAGTTCCACATCCCTCATTGATCGATCTCCAGTCAATTCTTAACATCAAATCATACCTTACACAAATCATAAACATCACCCTAGCTTATTTAATTAGGTACTGCACAAAATTGTATATCTCTAGCAAGATTTATACAACTTCGAACTCGTTAGAAACTAATATCGTTTTCGTTTTGGAAGAGATGGAACAAGAAACGACTGCTGGAAAGCTTGAGATAGCAGCATTCGCTCCTGAAGGACCGTCGAAATTCTTTGATGATGATGGACGTCTTAAGAGAACCGGTATATATAATCTTTTTGTTCATACTTTAAGTTATATATGTTGTCGCTATTAAATAATGAGAGTGGCGCCATCCGTGGGACCAACACTAAGAACTAAGAAACTAGAATGACGAAGAATAAAAATTCAAACCAGCGGACTCCGCAATTGGAAAAAACACGTGACCCCCAGAGGAAGAATCAACAAGATTCGACCCCTAGGCAGGCCTCTGGGACAACCAGTGCGCCTGGTCACCAAGAAACGGGACCAACCCTACCTCTCCCAGCGGTAGAATTGCCTGTAAGGACTACCCAAGTCACCACCGTAGTCCCAAGCGTTGAAGAACTCCAGTGCACCCTCTTCAATACTCCTCACCAAACGGCACCTACAATGGACAACACTGTGCCGCCGGGCGCACCTAACCGAGATAGGGTGCCCAATACTGAGGCAGATATTCTTGCAGCGAATGAGGACGCGCCTGACCTAACGTTGAGTAATTTTGTATCCCAAAATTACGAAACTCTAACCGCCATCATGCAAGAAGAAGCGAGGAGAAGGTCGAGTACGAGCCTGCAAGCCCGGCTCAACTTTGGTCCTGAACGCGAAGCATCACCACCGCGCCACCTATGAGGAAGACGCGAAAATAATGAAAGACGTACCACTATCCATGATAGGCTGGGTACGACATCTGACTCACAATATTCAGAGGAATATGAAGACGGCGAGAGGCGCACTAATGTTCATTCCATACTTGGTAGTCGAGGGATACAAGACAGATTAGGACCTCAACATTCACCAAGCGAAGGTTCCTCCAGGTCTGGGAGCAAAAGAATTCACGACAGATTAGGGAGGAGAATATCCCCAAGTGAAAGCCCCTCAAGCTCTTCCTCTGAAGGAAGCCGGCGCAAGCGCTGCAAAAGAGATTACTCCTCCTCCAACGACTCCTCGGACAACGAGGATAAGGAAACAGGAAACTGGAAGTCTAGAGGAAGACGTCGCGAAGAAGAAGACGAAGACATGTCTCTTCCGTGGCGTCGCCAAAAATTTGATGCATTTACACGACGCATCAGCGATTACTCCGATCACAAGAGGAGGCGCATGCCCACTAATGTCAAAACATATGATGGAACAGGTGATCCGGACGACCACCTAAAAATTTTTGAATCGGCTGCTACTATCGAAAATTGGCCACAACCTGTGTGGTGCCATATGTTTAATTCCACCTTAGTAGGGAATGCGCGCACGTGGTTTAGCAAGCTCCCACGACGGAGCATCGGGGGGTTTGAAGAATTGCGGAAAGCATTCCGTTTAAACTTCACCCAAAGAAAGAAGTGCGCTAAAAACCCTGTTGAACTAGCCAGAGTAAAACAGCGCCAAGGGGAATCAACCAGTGCTTATATGGAACGCTTTAAAGATGAGTGCATACATGTCAAAGCGTGTCCCGAAGTCCTAAAAATTTCAGGGTTCATGAATGGGATTAATAACCCCGAACTCATTCGGAAGCTAAACGAAAAGGTTCCCCAAACCTTCGATGAGCTAATGAAGCGCACAAGATCCTTCATACAAGGAGAAGCAGCCGCTACGGACAGCAAAAAAGGCTACTCAAATTATAGGCAACAAGAACAGCCTAGGAGACAATCCAATGATCAGAATAGCAACCGCATCAAGAATTATCGCAGTGGACGAGATAATGACAAGTATACCCCTCTCACAAAGACTCCGAGGGAAATATTTGTAACAGAAGGAGCAAACTTCCCAAAGCCTCCGCCAATGCGTACCGCAGAGGATAAGCGCATAGGGAATGGATACTGCGAATATCATGGCCAAAAGGGCCATACAACCAACGAGTGTGTCCAGCTACGACAACTGATTGAAAAATTAGTAAGGGAGGGTAGAATGGATCACCTCGTAAAAAACATTAAAGAAGGAAAGGATAAGCAAAGGAATGGAGGCAAGAAAGAACCTCCCAAAGATAAAGCCGACATCATCTACATGATATAGTCATGGCAACGCAAGACAAAACAAAAAGTCAGTCAAAAGTTCTCTACAGAAAAAGAGATATCCTTCCCCACTCTAGCTGCGGACAACGCAGTAGTAGAGCCACTAACTATCGAAATACATACTGGGGGACACGAGATCCGCCGCATGTATATCGATGGGGGGGGCATCTGCAGACATCCTATATGATCATTGCTTCAAAAGGATATGACCTGAAATACAGAGTCAATTGATACCAGCCACAACGTCGCTGACTGGATTCACAGAAGAAAAGATTTGGCCTATGGGGCAATTACGCTTACTCGTAGTTGTAGGCGATGAACAACACTCAACAGCAACGTGGATAAATTTCATGGTAATCAAGTCTCCCTCATCATACAACGGCATCATTGGGAGACCTGGAATATAATCCATGCGCGCTGTACCATCCACAGCACATGGGATGCTCAAATTTCCGGTGGAAGGAGGAATTGTCACCCTCTACAACACCACGGTACCACCCAAAGAATGCAACGCAATAACCAGTGAGGTGGAGAATATTCCAGAACAGAGCGCAGAAAAAACACCAAACTTAAAGGTCACCATTCATCCCGATTACCCAGATCAACAAATATCGATTGGGGGATCTTTATCTGACAAAGGTAAAACAGCTGTGTGCGCACTCTTGCAAAAGAACCTGAATATATTTGCGTGGGAACCAAAGCACATGACTGAAGTGCCACGCTCTATCACGGAGCACAAGCTACAAATCCGACAAGGATATCCCCCAATATGACAGAAGAAGCGCGGCCAGGCACCAGATCGCGCAAAAGCTATCCTGGAAGAAGTACATAAGCTTGTAGACGCAGGCATTATGCGCGAAGTATACTATCACGACTGGCTTTCTAATCCAGTGATGGTAAAGAAAAGTGATGGCAGTTGGAGGATGTGCGTGGACTTCACAGACCTCAACAAGGCATGCCCACAGGACTGCTATCCATTGCCGGAGATAGACTGGAAAGTAGAATCCCTGTGCGGATATCCTTTCAAGTGCTTCCTAGATGCATACAAAGGATACCATCAAATCCAGATGGCAGTGGAGGACGAAGAGAAAACAGCTTTCCACACAAGTCAAGGGGTCTATTGCTACACAAAAATGCCTTTTGGCCTAAAAAATGCAGGCGCAACATACCAGCGATTGGTGGACACGGCTTTCGAAAAACAAGTAGTTCGAAACTTGGAAGTCTACGTTGACGACCTTGTCATCAAGAGCCACACAGAGGATGAATTGGTGCGCTACATCGAGGAAACGTTCAAAACATTGGGAAAAATAAACATGAAGTTAAATCCCAAGAAGTGCACCTTTGGCGCGACAGAAGGCATGTTCCTTGGGTACTTAATAGAACCAGATGGCATCAAGCCTTGCCCAGAAAAAACAAAAGCTGTTATCGATCTTCCCTCACCGCGCACACTCAAAGAAGTCCAGTCATTAAACGGAAAGCTAGCTGGGCTAAACTGTTTCTTATCTAAGTCAGCAGACAAATCACTCCCTTTCTTTAAAACACTCACGAAGTGCACCAAAAAGGGAGACTTTCGTTGGACTAAGGAAGCAGAAGAAGCTTTCCAACAGCTAAAACAACATCTGGCATCACTCCCCAAATTTGTCGCACCGCGACCAGGGGAAGAGTTAATCATGTACTTATCTGCAACCCACGGAGCAGTTAGCGCAGTACTATTGACAGATAGAAACTCCGTCCAGACACCCATATACTTTGTAAGCAAAGCATTAAAGAAGACAGAGACTAACTACAGCGCCATGGAAAAACTGGTCTTAGCTCTAGTATTCGCAGCTAAAAGACTGCGCAGGTACTTTCAAGCACACCCAATAGCTGTGATCACGGACCAGCCAATCAAACAAGTTATCTCTAAACCTGATGCATCGGGACGGCTACAAAAGTGGAGTGTGTTGTTGAGCGAGTATAACATCTCGTATAGACCACGCACTGCAATCAAGGGGCAGATATTAGCCGATTTTATTGTTGAAAAGCCAGATACCGATAGTCCAACTTCGACAACCAAAATGGATCTACAGGAACCCTGGATTCTTTTCATAGATGGATCCTCATGCGTGGATGGATCAGGCGCAGGCCTTATCCTTACTAATCCAGAAGGAATGGAGTTCACCTACGCGCTACGTTTCGAATTCACAGCCACAAACAATGAGGCAGAATACGAAGCTCTACTTGCTGGACTACGTATTGCAATTCAAATGGGTGTACGCAACCTAGAAGCAAACGTAGATTTCAGGTTAGTAGCTAACCGTGTGTTAGGAGAGTATGAAGCCAAGGATGAACACATGATCCAATACCTGGAAAAAACCAGATCCTTAATTCAGAACTTTGATAGGTTCACAATCAAACAAGTACCTAGAGGGGACAACAGGAAAGCTGATGCGCTTAGCAAGATTGCGTCTACAAGCTTTGCGCACCTATCAAAACAAGTATTGGTAGAAACTCTAAAAAACAAATCAATCTTGGAGATGGAAGTATCCTCGGTGATAGAAGAACAAGATCCCACGTGGATGACACCTATAATTGAATTCATTGGCAAAGGGATCTTACCAGAAGATCTTAAGGACGCTCGAAGAGTGCGACGCACAGCGCAGCGATTTGAACTACGTGATAACATCCTATATCGACGTTCTTTCTTACAACCTTGGCTCCAATGTGTCGGACCTCTTCAAGAAGATTATGTACTCCGAGAAATCCACGCTGGATCATGTAGCATGCACTCAGGACCACGGTCTGTTGTGGCGCGCGCTCTACGGTCAGGATATTATTGGCCCACTATGCACCGCGACGTGCGAGATATGATAAAAAAATGTAGCAACTGCCAAGTACACAGGCCAATTCCGCGCCAACCATAACAAGAGTTAACCCCAATCACCTCACCATGGCCTTTCTATAAATGGGGCATTGACATCGCAGGCCCTTTCCCGGTTGCAGCAGGAGGACTAAAATTCCTCATCGTAGCCATAGACTACTTCACCAAGTGGATTGAAGCAAAAGCAGTGGTAAACATCACTGGCAACCAGGTAAAACGCTTCGTATGGGACAATATTGTGTGTCGCTTTGGGCTACCGGGTGAAATCATATCAGATAATGGGAAACAATTATGTGACAACCCATTCAAAGATTGGTGCGCGCAATTGAACATCACACAACACTTTGCTTCAATAAAACACCCACAAACCAATGGCTTAGTTGAGCGCGCGAATCGCAGCTTAGGCGAAGGGATAAAAGCACGCCTCGACAAACACAAAGGAAAATGGGTGGACGAGTTGTCACATGTTTTATGGGCGCACCGCACCACAATCAAAACCAGTACCGGAGACACACCATTTTCTCTTGTCTATGGGACAGAAGCCGTCATACCAGCTGAAATAGGGATGCCAACTATATGAACAGCAGAGGTTAACGTCACAACAAATGACGAGGAGCGGCGCATAGACTTGGACTTGCTAGAAGAAAGGAGTGAACGCGCAGCTATATGCGAAGCAAAGGCAAAAGCAAAAATGAAGAAGTATTATGACGCAAAAGTCAAACATACATCCTTCAGGCCAGGAGACTTCGTATACCGCGCTAACGACGCGAGCCACGCAGAAGACACAGGCAAGCTTGGACCAAAATGGGAAGGACCTTATGAGGTCACTGGTGCGCTAGGTAATGGTGCATACAGGTTGCGCGATATGGAAGGTTACAATCTGGCGCGCACTTGGAATATCTGCAATCTCAAAAGATGCTATCTTTAGGGAAGGCTACGTCCCACAAACAGACAACTTTGCACTTTAGTATGTGCCCAATAATTGTTTGTTTTTTCTTTTCTTTGCTAGGAATTGTTTTTTACTTTTTCAAAAACTTGCAAGTATCAATAAAACGTTATGGTTTCTAGCTAACTCCATAACACATTTTACTTTATTGCGTACATTCTTATATGTGTCAATATTGTTATACTATATTTTTGCCTACATGGCTTGCATGCACTAATTCAGACCCACGATGGCATAAAGGATGAGTAAACCTACTAACTAACTCGTTGAGTAAGAGGGTTGCAAACCCATCAACATTGGATCACGCATCCTTGCTAGGCGCCTTACTTTCGAGACGTTGAAGTAAGTTTTCCTTGCACATCCCACGAAGGATGCGCAAATATCACGTACACTGTACAAAGCTTAGCAAATAACGAGCCAAGACTCTTGGTCACATAATAAAACTTTGCAAAAATAATGCAAGTTTATTTTCATACTTATAATTTATCTTAAGCCACGCACTTAATTTAAACATAAGTTCAAACAAAAGGAATATCTTAATTTATCTTTTTACATAAAGGATGACAATTTCCGAACGGATACCATAACAAGCAAAAGATATAATTTGCTATTTATACAAAAGTATACAAGTTACAAAAGCCTACATCTACACACTATGACGATGCTCGGGACTATCTTCTGGGGCAGCGGAGCTTCCTGCCTCTTGGAGCTTTCTCAAAAGCAACGCATCCTTTGGCGATACGGTCGCTATGCTAACAGGAACCCCATCGGATCTGGGGATATGCGCAGCACCCACACCGCATAGGATAGCCCTGCCCTTAACACCTTTCTTCTTGGCAGCTCTCTCCGCGTGCAGCTCTAATACCTCCTTAAGAGGAACCTCCTTTTCAAGAACAAAAGGATTCAACATATGGCGCGGCTGTGCAAAAACAGGAACATGCAGCTGCGACTCGTCAGGCTTTAGAAAATAGTCTGGCTGCGCCTCTGCATCCTCCAAAATATGGCGCCCCAGGGTTAACCCCTCCATAATTACCTTTATAGGGTAATCCTGGTCGCTCTCCAGCCGCGCAATATGGGGAAGTTCAAGCAGCTTCATCCCCTCCATAGCCTTCATCAATTCGTCATAAGCATTGGCATTGTAGCCAGGAACCTCAGTAAGCGCCACACTCAGCATGGAGCTCCTCTATAACTTGCGCCCTACCACGCTCCACGGCGCACTGCACCACCTTTCCAAAGGTCCCCAGCACCTCTGGAGACTCTAAGGTGCCCATCGCAGCCAGGCGCAAACCATGACTAATCAACCACCTACATAAACAGGAAAAAGATGCATTAGCAGAGAAGAAACAAATCAATCAATCCAATAAGGCAACATTGCAGAAAATATATAAGGATGTACCTGCGCTCAGCTATTGTAGACATAAGATGCGGGTATAATTCCTCATCGTAGTCTATGCTCAGGCCGCGCAGCTTCTCCTCCTGTTCCTTAATAATCTTCTCCATGCGCAGGCGAAACTCATCAATGTTCGCAAAATGTTCGTCCTTTTCTCCTCAAGATACCTTACCGCCCAGGTAAGGTTTGCCCTGAACTGATGCAGTTCCCCGCGCGCACGCTACAGCTCAGCCATCATGGTCAACTTCTTGTCAGTGACCTTGCCTGCGTACGCCTTGGCAGACTCTACCTCCGCTTGCGCCTCAGCTAGCTGCGCACGGAGAAGAGCAATCTCCTCATCTTTCTGGGCAAGAGTGCTGCTCTCCCCAACGTATCGTGTCTTCAACTGAGCGACCAGCTCAGTCTGACGCTCTGCAGCAGCAGCTAACTCCACCAACAGCTGTTGCGCAGATACATCCTCAGCCACCTTCACTCCCTCCTCCACGTTTTCATTCTGAGGAGGGACCACAAATGCCGCATCATCCTTTGCAGCATGGTCACTATAACGAATAAGGAAGAAAGTCAGCGCATATTACGACAAGTAATAATAAATATATAAAGAATAAGGAGGAATGAGGAATATCACTTACAGAAGCGGAGAAGCCTTTGCAGTCTCCTTATCCGCGCCAGTAGCGGATGTGTCATCCTCTGCGGATGACTCTTCATCCGCGATTAGATGGCGCCTCCTCTTGGAAGTACCACTGCCACTAGCCTCTCCTTTGCGCTTTAGATTCTGCGCTACCACTTGAGGTCTACTACCTCCACGCTGTCAGAAGATTCAGCTTGCAACTTCTCCACATCCGCAGACTCCACAGTAGGAGCCACGCTCTGTACAGGCGTCACAAGAGAGGGGGCGAATCTTCAGGACCAGCTGGCCCCAACACAGTCAGATGCCCAGCAGTTGCATCCAAGAGTGGTTGCTCATTCTCCCTCAGAGGGCGCTCACCAACGGTCACCTGTTTTGGCTTCTAAAGCTTCACTACGGCAAACAAATCCATCTCTGCGCAACACATAAACAAATAGCAAAACACAGGTTAGTTATTAAAAGTGCGCATACAGAAAAACTTACATTATTTGAAGCGAACAATTAAAAGGGATGAACACCCACCCCGGCCGCTCTCATCAATGAAGGTTGGCACCTCGTTAGCACCATGGAAATAGTTGCGACTCAACCCCATGTGCACCAAAAACTCCTCAGGGTAAGGGTTAATGGGGATGCGGTTTGCATCAATAGTCTCCGCATCCGCCAAGCTATACGAACCCGGTGCGGGGCGCCCATCTGATGCGTGGGGTTTGCACCAGGCTTTACCTCTTGAGGGATCTCGAGAAGCTTACAACCCCCACCAGGTAGTGTACCTGATCGATGTAGTATAGTATAATGACAAGTACCGGGGGATTGATCGTTCAGCTAGGAATAGTGTCGCTAGGATTAGAAAACCTAAAGACTAGGTCTAGAGATGAGGGATGATTCTTTTTGTATTTTTATATTTTTAGGAAAGCAAATTAAAATCTCGGGTATGAAGGATTTGGGCGGAATTAGTTGCTAGTCAACTAACCCAATACTAAGATGCAATCAAAATAAAATACTAAAAATGAAATTAAACTATATTAAACTAAGGTTGTGAGCAATATATGGGAGAAATGTGTTTACTTAGATTTCACTACTCCCTAGATATCTTTTACACGTTAATTACTTGTTATAGTTGCGTGGATGACGGATTGTATTCCTTAATACCATTCATGGGATGGCGTACATACCTCCCCAATCCTATGAGTGCCTACTTCACTCCTGTCGAGCCGGCTAAGAAGCTCCTAACATAGGATCATTAGAATTTACTCATGCATTAAATACAACAAATAAAACCTAGTACACATCGGTTCATGTTTCCTAAGACGTTCAAGCATGTTACACAATGGAGATCTGCCAGTTTTCTTAAGCCTAACATTGAAATCATTCATCCAATACAACCATAAACAAGTAATCAACACATAATTAACATCTAGGTTTCATTAGATCTAAGCAAACACAAGATAAATCTAGCCTAGCATGTTGAAATCAAGACAAGCACAAGATATAGACAACCAACACATAGACATATTGATTGAATTAAGAGAAGACTTATCTCAATAGCACATGAAAGGATTTAAGGGGTGAAAACCCTTGAATTTACTGTAAAATACGAGCTAGGGTTCACAAAGTTCGGCCCTAGGGTTTCTCCACATAAGTTCCTCTCCAATGAATGAAAAATAGAAAACTATATATAGAGTTTAGAAGGTGACGGCGTCAAGAACAAATGTCTGACGCCGTCATCTCGCCGCCAAATAGTTCCTCGGACTGCCTAGATCTGGGTCTGATGCCGTCATGTGGTCTCCTAATGCAGGCCGTCATGATTTTAACTCTTGACGCCCTTGTTGTGACGCCGTCAGGTTTGTACTGGATCGTCACCACTTTTACTCTTGACGCCGTCATGAATTTCCTCTTGACGCCGTCAGGTACTGTTCTCAGCATTGAAAATTAAGTCTTTGACGTTTTCTTCACTTTTATGCTTCAAAAATGTCCGAATTGCTTCCTTTTCCAGATTTCACTCCCAAAGTACCTAAAATCACAAAAGGAACGATTTAGGGCAATATTTGATTAAAAAAATTCAATTCCGGGCTTAAATGACCCCCTAAAAGTGGTTCATTTTTCGCCTCATCATATACTCTTACACTTGAGATTTGCTTGTCCTCAAGCAAATGCGCTTTTATTCTAATCAAAATACAAGTTAGGGGTCATTTAACACTAATATAAAAGTAATTACAACAAATAATCGTTTCACTAAAGACCAAAGACAAGCACGGAGGTCATATACTAGCACCTCACAAATAGTGTTTAGATACTCACATCTCTCGGGTGTAATAAAGTTATATCACAATATGGAAATGGAAAACATCTCTCACTACCTGTCATAGCAAAATAGATTACCATAGGCTTGGGAAAGGATCAAACCTCCACCACATGGCGTAAGCACCTAGGATAAACTATCAAAGAGGTCTTTTAAAGGGTTGTAACGTTAGGTGTAGGGATATGAAATACACGGTTTTGTTGGATATAGGCAGTCTTTACTGGTGGCGAGTTAACAATCTTGGTTAATTACATGTAGGGGTGGCAATTCGGGTCGGTTCGGGTTGGCGGGTTCGGGTTGTCAGGATGGCGAGTCAGAAAACCACAACCTGAACCTGACCCATTTAAATCATCAGGTCAGCTATGTCAACCCTAACCTGTTTACACGTAACCCGAACCTGACCCATTTAACCCGTATATATACTTAGGTTGACAAGTTAAATAGGTTACATGGGTTAAATATGTTAAACGGGGTTCGAGCCATTTTATATATAAAAGTTAGCACATTACACGAGTTAAATGAGTTAAACGGGTTAGTGGGTCGACCCATTTACCCGTATAATTAAATAAAAATAATTTTTAATTAAGAAAAAAACTTAAACGGGTTGGAGGGTCGACCCGTTTATTTTATTCCCAACCCGAACCTGACCTGGTTAATAAACGGGTTAGATATGTCGACCCAAACCTGACCCACAATCTATTTAGGGTTTAACAAATAAAAATAATGCACTAAAAATGAGCGCATACACGGAAGGCTAAGGCGATTTGGGTGCACATTTAAGTGGGGTGTAACAAATTCTTCCTTTAAGTAAAATGCTTAAAGTTAGAAACTAAAAGATAGGCTCGGAGGGGTGTACTAGGGGTTTCGTGTACTAAAAATGAGTACAACGCTTAGGTGTGGGAAAAATTAGTTGACTTAACTAGCCAAGCAATATGACTTAAATGGTCAAGTAATTATGATACGGGTTTAACACAAGGGTGATCCTAATGCCTCTTATCATGTAGTAAATCCTACTACACGAATGTAGTCTCACTAGCGGTCTCGGGATGCATCACTAACGCAAGTTCTAGAATCTAAATGCTACCGGTACACTCATAAGCACTAATAGTAAATGCTTTTCCTATCAAATCTAAAGGCGAACCTCACATATTTGGGTGGAAAGTTTTTTTGAATGATACGGTTATGTGCTAGTCATACAATCTCCTATCCATGAGACGCTTGCTATGGCTATAGTTTCACTCCTAAATGTTGTAAAAAAATTTAAATTTGGCGCTAAAATTGCACTAACAAGTATTTCTCATAGTTTTATTACACATCTACTATCAAACAAACAAACTCAAGCGAAAGTGTATCTGTAAGGTGTCATCATTTTACCCTCCCCTTACACTTAAGCTGAACATTATCCCCAATGTTCAAGTAAAGAATGTAAAAGTCAAATAAGTAAAAAGAATGAAATCAAATACTCCCCTGATTCGCTCGGTATGGATAATAAGGTGGCCAGGTTAAATCTTCCTCCAAGAAAATGAACAATCAAAGCTTCCCTTCCAGAAAAATAAATCATCTTCTTGTCATACATAAACTGTAAATCCTGAGAAAACAGACAAGGCAACCTCGCATAAAATCGGCGGCAATCTACATATGTTACTAAATCCTAGAAAACAAAATAAGAGATAATGCTTGTGGAATGATGTTTGCAGATTTCCTGGAGATTATAAAACTAATAATTCAACAAAAACTTTAAAACTCCGTTAGAAAAACAAAACCGGTAGAATTTCCAGATTTTTACACGTGACGCCGTCAAGAGTAAACTCATGACGCCGTCAGAAGTGACCTGCAGAAATTCTTATGTTAAGTTTCTGGAAAATTTCTGGAAAAACTTGGTTCTACTTCCTGGAAAATCCTGCAAAACTTCATTATGACTCGATACAAGCATTTGATTCTAACAAATACGAATATACATGTTCACTTAATATTGTGGAGAATCATGATCGGTTTGTTTCTTAAAAACATATTTGGGTTTCCTCTTACACTTATCTTTTGCAAAAATACCTTTGGGTGAAGTTAATACTAAGCCAAAACAACAAAGTAAAGTATTTCCACTATTTAGTTTTGAAACATGATCTACCAACAATAAAAATAAAGCATGCATACGGAAGCAAATAACAAACAAACAAAATAAAAATCACACAAAATGAAGAATGATACCATAAGCACATTCTATTATTACTAATAAACGTAAGCATAGAAAATTAAAATTATCCAAGGCCAACAGAGGCCATATCCTAAACTATTACAGTCCCAATTGTTTCAAATTACATAATCATCAATAAATTGTTCAAACATAACAGACATCAAGAAATATCACTAGGGTGGAGGACCAAAACGGTAGTCATAATCAGGAGGGAGGTGTCCTGTGTACCCGTAGGGAGGGTAGTCTGTCTCACGACCGGGGAATGGGTCAATCTGCAGGTGGGGCTCAAGCTGATCACGGGTGGAGAGGTGCTGCATCTGGCGGATGGTATGATCATACATCCAATCAAAGCGCTGGTCAGTGGTGGTCCGCCATGCGTCCACCTGACCCATCGAGGCCCCCTGGTGTGCCTGCCAATCTCCCCGACTCATGTGCCGGTAGTAATCAGCTGACCCAACCTCATAACCCCCGAACTGATGCTGCTGGGGCGCTCCCTCATCCTCATCATCATCCGGCCCCCTGCCACGTACCAACCATAGGACCTATCTGCCAGCTGCATCACGATGCTCATCTGCCTGAGGGATTTAGCCCTCACTACCCTACAAGCCCCGCAGTCACTCAAGTATCCCATGATCGGGGGAACAAGAAGATCATAGGAATGAGCCAACCGGGTCACGAACATCCCCCCATACACCTTATCAATATCCCTCTCCCCCACACTGGTCTTCAAATAGCTAGCTACCCAAAATGGGATGTTGCAGTAAACATCCGCTGAAAAGATGGTATACAGGTAGAAAAGATCTGAAGCAGTGACACGGTGAGTGGTGCCATGACGTCCCGACAAGCTGTATGTGATGCATCTGTGGACCAACCTGACCACGGGGTCCCTGATTGATGTTGCCCCAGTAGTCGAGGTGTACACCCCGTTCCCGATGGTCGGCCAAAAAGTGGCGCACCTCATATCGCTTCTCAAAGTCTCCCCATGCAACAACCTCTGCATAAAACCTCCCTCAATAGCCTCCTCCCTAGTATACAAACCTATCCTCCACCCAAATTCAGTAACCGAACATGATCGAACTTCCCCTCCCAACCTAAAGTAAATAGTGGTACCCCCCATGTCCGTCCTAGCCTCTGCCTGATCAAAGTGGAAGGTCGCAAAGAACTCCCTCACCAACTCACTATACACAGTCTCCCTCATCCTAAACAACCTCTCCCATTGAGGACCCATGAACCCATCAGTTTGGATCCTCCCCAAAAACGCAGCCTCTAACCCTTGGGACCTAAGAAACGCCCAATCAATCACAGCGCCAGCATCAATGTGGTGATTACAAAGCTCCGCATACTTAGTTGTAGCGGCAACATTGTCGAATTCACCCCAACTATGGACCAACTCCCCATAGTTAACTTGTTGGGACCTAGAGGAGCTGCCACGGTGTTGTCGAGATCGCTTGCTCATTTTCCTGGAAAAAGATAGAGTGGACGGAAATGATTAGAACGAGAATTTTATTGGCTTATGCTGTTAGACACATCTGACGCCGTCAGGAAGGAGACCCTGACGCCGTCAGCTGAAGCAGAAATCGAACCATACATTTACGAGGGAAAAATCAATTTTCAAACTCTTAACCCATTACCCAAACACTCCTTTAATCAGAAAACATGGGTGGGGGGTCAAAAAATTCGTGGCATGAAGGACTTTTCCTAAATTAACGCATGATTCAAGTGGGACAACATCATCAAGAGGTAACCCCATGATTACAAATCACCAAGGGGACGGCATTACGATTTGTCAATGATGGGTCAAAAATGTGGTTTCGGATGAAAGGGGTTTTCAAAATTAGTTGAACCTAAGGACAATTGAACGAAAAAGAGTGAGGAAAAACAACTTACCAAGTGGAAATTAGTCACGGAAGATGTCGGATTGGATGATGGGGATTCGGAGGTGGAGCAGCAATTTGGGTGAGATTTGTGGGGTATGGGTTGAAAGTGATGGAGTTTGGGTTATTATTGCTGAGATAACGAGGTGACGGCGTCAAGAGTTACCATCTGACGCCGTCAGATGCCCGTATCAGGTGTAGAAAGAGGTAATTCCACATTTAGTCCATGTACTTAGTGTGAATAGCGAAACACAAGTAAAAACTATGAGTAGCTATCCCATTAATGAAGTCTACCAGGGTTGAACGTTTCATTACTGTCATGGAAAGAGGTGTGGTTGTAGGAAGGGTTGGGTGAGGTTTTGGTTAAGTTGTAACCTTCGCATTGGTTAACGGTGGGTACAAAGAGGTGTTGTTCCATAGAGGGTCTCAAAGCTGTGGTGTTTTTTAGGTGCAACCTCTTTACACCGGGTTTAAAACCAAAAGAACGTCTCTTGCAGAAATTTGGGAGCGTGGTTTGCAAGCATCCAACAAAAATGTTATGAAATTGCGAATTCTTCTCCTCCTGAGGATGCTCGCAAAAGTAGGAGGTGATTGTCGGTGAAGCACTTGGAAAGGATTTCTCGTTATCCTCTTGGTCAAACACCAAAGGAGTTGAAACCTCGAAGACTTTTTCGATTTTTCTTGGTGCAGATTTTTCCTTAATCTTCTCTTTGATCCTTGATATGAATTTGTCTGCTAAATCCATAAAAGCATTGCGAGTGCTTTCCATGCGTGCTTCTAAGTGCCGGATTTGTTTTTCCTGATTATTCATGAAGGTTACCATTATCCCTTCGAACTCCTCTTGTCGTGAACGTTCAGGAAAATTATGGTTGATAACCGCATTCCTATGTAAATTAAGATTCCACACGGTTTCAGTAGCAGGTTTCTCAACTCTCATTAATTCTTTTACCTGCTTCTCGATACTTCCTAATAACTGCTCTTGGGTGGCGTGTGCGTAATCAAGTTTTCCCTTGCTTGAAAACATCGGGTCCTCCCATCCTTCTTCTTCGTATTGTGCCAACCCCTCAAGAACTTTCCAGCATTCGTCAATGCTAAGTCTGTTTAGCCTGCCCTTGGCTGCGTAATCTATAGCTTTCCTTGTTTGATAGTTAACTTTATCGTAAAAGATTTGAATTTGGAGCCATGGTTCAATGCCATGATGAGGGACTTTTCGGAGCAGGTCTTTATATCGAGTCCATGCTTCGTAAAAGGTTTCACTTCAACGTTGTTGGAACATCAAGATGTCATTTCTAAGCTTAGTAGTTCTCCCCGGTGGTAAAAATTGAGCAAGGAAACGAGTGGTGAGATCATCCCATGTGGTGATGGATCCCGCGGGTAAACGTTCAAGCCATTGACTAGCTTGATCACGTTGAGAGAATTGGAATAGGCGTAATCGGGTTGTCTCTCTAGTTGCAACATCTAGATCTATGGAATCTACGATTTTAAGGAAGTCCTTGAGATGTTGATTTGGATCTTCGGAACGAAGTCCATGAAAATGCACATCCGCTTTGCACCAACCAGATGGTGTCGGATCGCAAGGGGGTCACATTGGCTCCGGTGAGCTCAATGGTGTTTCGATAGCCTTGATGGCTAGGTCAGGAATACTCTCCTAAGGTTCAGGGCCTAAGAGGTTCTAGTGGTGGGTTTTGTTGTGGTGGGATGACGGATTCAAAGATGTTCCCATCGTCCATGATGTTGGGTGGTGAAGAGTTACGAACAAAAACACGAAGAATTAAGATAGACTAAAGATAACCTAAAAATTAAAAATAAAACCTTACTAGAAAGGAATCTAGCAAGTAGACCTAATAAAAAGATATTCTAACCTAGACAATAACTATTCCCCGGGCTACGGCGCCAAAAACTTGATGCGTGGGGTTTGCACCAGGCTTTACCTCTCGAGGGATCTCGAGAAGCTTACAACCCCCACCAGGTAGTGTACCTGATCGATATAGTATAGTATAATGACAAGTACCGGGGGATTGACCGTTCAGCTCGGAATAGTGTCGCTAGGATTAGAAAACCTAAAGACTAGGTCTAGAGATGAGGGATGATTCTTTTTGTATTTTTATATTTTTAGGAAAGCAAATTAAAATCTCGGGTATGAAGGATTTGGGCGGAATTAGTTGCTAGTCAACTAACCCAATACTAAGATGCAATCAAAATAAAATACTAAAAATGAAATTAAACTATATTAAACTAAGGTTGTGAGCAATATATGGGAGAAATGTGTTTACTTAGATTTCACTACTCCCTAGATATCTTTTACATGTTAATTACTTGTTATAGTTGTGTGGATGACGGATTGTATTCCTTAATACCATTCATGGGGTGGCGTACTTACTTCCCCAATCCTATGAGTGCCTACTTCACTCCTATGTCGAGCCGGCTAAGAAGCTCCTAACATGGGATCATTAGAATTTACTCATGCATTAAATACAACCAATAAAACCTAGTACACATCGGTTCATGTTTCCTAAGACGTTCAAGCATGTTACACAATGGAGATCTGCCAGTTTTCTTAAGCCTAACATTGAAATCATTCATCCAATACAACCATAAACAAGTAATCAACACATAATTAACATCTAGGTTTCATTAGATCTAAGCAAACACAAGATAAATCTAGCCTAGCATGTTGAAATCAAGACAAGCACAAGATATAGACAACCAACACATAGACATATTGATTGAATTAAGAGAAGACTTATCTCAATAGCACATGAAAGGATTTAAGGGGTGAAAACCATTGAATTTACTGTAAAATACGAGCTAGGGTTCACAAAGTTCGGCCCTAGGGTTTCTCCACATAAGTTCCTCTCCAATGAATTAAAAATAGAAAACTATATATAGAGTTTAGAAGGTGACGGCGTCAAGAACAAATGTCTGACACCGTCATCTCGCCGCTAAATAGTTCCTCGGACTGCCTAGATCTGGGTCTGACGCCGTCATGTGGTCTCCTTATGCAGGCCGTCATGATTTTAACTCTTGACGCCCTTGTTGTGACGCCGTCAGGTTTGTACTGGATCGTCACCACTTTTACTCTTGACGCCGTCATGAATTTCCTCTTGACGCCGTCAGGTACTGTTCTCAGCATGGAAAATTAAGTCTTTGGCGTTTTCTTCACTTTTATGCTTCAAAAATGTCCGAATTGCTTCCTTTTCCAGATTTCACTCCTAAAGTACCTAAAATCACAAAAGGAACGATTTAGGGCAATATTTGATCAAATAAATTCAATTCCAGGCTTAAATGACCCCTAAAAGTAGTTCATTTTTCGCCTCATCACCATCCCTCGGCAGCGTCTCTTGAGTATAAAACTCAAATGGTGAAGGAAACACCACATCATCCACCCAGAAAAAATATTCCCTCCAATGCCTCAAGGAATTTACCTTATCGGTATAACACTGAAGGCGCCCTACGCGCTTCGCAAAGGATACCCATCCAAGCGACCATGTTGTGTGGTAAAACGCACGGAATAGGTCGACGGTTGGGTTTATTGCAAGTAAATGACAACTTACTTCAAAATTTGATATCTTCGCCGCACCTATACAGTGCAACTGAGAGATATGAAGGTGATAGAAATTGAGCACATTGCTCAAAAATACAGATATTGGTACGCGATAGTTAGCGTACTCAAAGAAGCGCGTGTATAACCCTATCTTCCCTTCGGGGAAATCAGCAATACACGCATCGACGTCTGGGACTTCTGGATGCACATCCAGAGGAATAAAGTAATCAGAAGAGAACTGACGCAGTTCATCCTCATCCATCCCAGAGCAAAAATCCTCTAACTGAGCAACCATTTCAGCAGTATGACAAGATCTACTAAGATACGCACGCGCAGTTACCTAATAGAAACAGTTGATCTCTTAAAGAAGCTTTTGAAAAGATGTAAAAATGGCGGAAATCATTTTTACTGTGATGTTATAGTGAAAAGGGAGGCGGTGACTCTTATACAGGTCATAAAAACCCTAGATGTAAGCCACGTGGATCCCATTCATAAAACGTGTGGCTAGAATATGAAACGGTACATGCACTTTTTCCCACCTTCCAAGGAATACGTGGCTACACTCCCTGTTTCCCGAGGTAAGATTGAGATATTTAGGGACTAGATACATAGTTCCCACCCTTGGGCGGTAACTATTTAAATCTTTCCCGCCACGCTTACCGCTGTTATCACTAGTCTAGGAACCGCGGCTACGAGCCGCGCACACTAGACTGGGGGGACATGATGACGTATAGTCTATATTTGGGCCACGAGCCCAAATGATAAACGTTACTAGGCCCAAACCCACCACGAGTGGGCCATCATAACAATGACTTGGGCCACAACGCCAATGGTTTAGACTTACGAAGCCCAAAACCAAAACTACCCGGGCATAGATAAGGATCTTCTATTTAGGGAATAGATATCTTTAACCCGGATAAGCACCACGTGTGCGAAGAGTAAGGAGCAAGAAACCTACGAGGATTCGGCACCTATATAAGGAATGACATAATTCTCATTAAAGGTACGATTCACAAACCCTAAACTCTTTACGAGAACCCTAAAACTGATTACTTACTCTCACACCGGAGGATAATCGTGGGAGACAATCCCACGATAAGCCTAACGGTGTTTGTTTATTTTCTTAGTGCGCAGGTTTCAAGCATTAAGAACGAATTGGTACGAGAGCAAGAGCCCAAACTAGGAACGCCCAACTTTTGTATCAACAATGAGTTTTGATGTTGTACTGATATTTGGACATGCTATAATTTTGTTGAAATATAGGGACTGTATGGACTACAAGTGCACACATTATAACTGCGGTTATTGGTTCGGGCGTGTTGTCGTTAGCATGGGCAACGGCTCAGCTTGGTTGGATAGCTGGACCAACCGTGCTCCTTCTCTTCTCATTTGTGACTTACTACGCTTCATGCATTCTTGCTACGTGTTACCGGTGTGGCAACCCTGTTACCGGCAAAAGGAATTATACTTATATGGAAGCTATTGAGAATATTCTTAGTACTTTATTTGTATAGTCTTATGATGATATCTTTTTTCTTTTGATGATTTAAAGGGTGATATTGATATGTTAATTTCTTGAATTTATTAGGTGGATTTCAAGTCAAGTTATGCGGGTTTATTCAATATTTCAATCTTGTTGGAGTAGCTATTGGATACACCATTGCAGCTTCTATTAGCATGATGTGAGTATCTTTAAAAGTTGCTTCTTTAATTGTCATATTGAAGTTAATAATGTTACGTTTTTTGTTGGTGATCTATGAATACAGAGCAATAAAAAGATCAAATTGCTTTCATGAAAAAGGACATGACAATCCATGTAGAGTATCAGGAACACCATACATGCTCATGTTTGGTATTGTAGAAATCCTCCTCTCTCAAATCCCAGATTTCGACCAGGTTACATGGCTTTCAATGGTGTCTGTTGTTATGTCATTCACTTATTCCAATATTGGTCTTGGCCTTGGAATTTCTAAAGTTGTCGGTAAGTTTACATGTCAAAAAGTTATAAGTGTTCTTTGGTTAGTCATGGTCATTCATTTCATTTTTTTTTTTTTTTACTATAGTAAGCAGATAGTTTCAAAATTTAAAAGTAATTAACACATGTTTTATATGTTGTTAAAACTTATATACCAAGGGTACAAATTAAAAGACTTTTAGATTATGAAGAAGTTGGCAAAAGGATGAGTACAATTTATTACTATTAAGTAATATAACTTTTGTTTTTTCTTGTTTAATTAACGGAGAATGGAAAGATCAAGGGAAGTCTTTTTTTTTTAGAAAGGCAGCTTGACAACTAAAACAAAACAACAATACACAAATAAGGCAACCCACCAATCAACAAGTTGGTTAAAAAGGGGTCCCTAAAAGAGAAATACACCAAAAGAAGGAAAAAAGAGCAACAACAAAGCCAAAATATGCTTTACACCTAAAACAAAGGCTACCAGCTATGAAATTTCAGCCCCACTAACACAATTCACAAATGATACATAACCGAACCCCACTGGAAGAAGAATAAACCATAACGAAGAATCTGTACTGTCACTTTGCAGCAGACCCACCAATTCAGGAGCACCATGAAATGCAGACCTTGGATCTTGAATATATTACACTGGCATATTGTTCGCTGTGTTAGGATCATGTAGCCATTTTTCCTAGCACCATTACCCTTTTTTTGCCCGTCTCGAGATCCATTGGAAACTCTTCAATTGAATATCTTGAATTATCTTGTTTTCGCTTGCCACTTTATTGCTGAAGACACGATTATTACGTTCTTTCCAAATGAAATAACTAGTTACCCACACCACCACTTGCTAGCACTTTTTAATCTCTGATGATTGTGAACTAAAACCATTATGTTTAAAAAGCTCGCCCACTGTAAATACATCTACATTCCCACCGTTCCACCATTCAAAAATTTTCAACCAAGCGCTCCAAGCCATATTGCATAATAACAAGGAATGATCAACTGTTTCCACACTATCATCACAACAAGAACATAAGAGTGTATTCAAGTCGATACCTCTTTTATCCAACTCGTTACGAACCGGGAGCCTACCTTTCAAAACAGGCCATTCAAATATGTTAACCTTCTTTGGAGCAAGTTTATTCCACATGGTTTCGTGACCCAATCGATCCGTTTGAAGCCATATCTCATCTACCAATCTTGCAGGATCTTTAACCGCAAACTTTCCATCTTCGTTGAGTGCCCACTTCCAATGATCCCTACAATCACGAGATAAAGTGATAGAACTTAAAATACCTACCAAATCCTCCAAATCACTACAACCTCTACCCCTCGGTTCTCTTACCCAATCCCAAACACAAGACTACCTATCATCAACCCAAAAACACATTTCAGCCACATTTGCCTCCTTTCTCCTAGCTAAGTGATATAACCTAGGAAATCTATCACATAACCTCCGACTATCTATCCATCTATCTAGCCAAAAAAGCGTACTATTCCCACACCCCACTTTCTTTACAATTGATGAAGTGAATCCTACGCCTACTTTATTTATATCAAAACCGGCCCTTATTATGTCGTTCCAACCCCCCCCCCCCCCCGGCCTTTATATCAAGGGAAGTCTAACTGGTATTAGTATTGGAAAGGTGACTCGAACTCAAAAAATATGGAGGATCTCTCAAGCACTTGGAGCCATTGCGTTTGCTTATTCTTATTCTCTCGTCCTTATCGAAATTCAGGTAAATTTTTTACTTTTGATTAGTTTCATCAATTCGGAATGAAAAGGTAGTTGAAGTTCTAAAATTTCCTGTGATATATATATATATATATTCAGTATACAATCAAATCGCCACCAGCGGAGCACAAAACAATGAAAAAGAAACTTTGATAAGCATAGCGACAACAATGGTCTTCTACATGTTTCGTGGATGTTTTGGCTATGCTGCATTCGGTGACATGGCACCTGGAAACCTCCTCACTGGTTTTGGATTCTACAACCCTTACTGGCTTGTTGATATTGCTAATGGTGCGATCGTCATCCACCTTATCGGAGCCTACCAAGTGTACTCCTAACCCTTATTCGCATTTGTTGAAAGCACAGCCGCTAGATACTTCCCTGACAGCAAGTTCATCAACAACAATATCGAGATTCTGATCCTCTTTGGAGGATAGAAGCCCTACAAACTTAACATGTTCAGATAAGTATGGAGAACTGCCTACGTATGCATGACCACAATAGTTGCAATGTTAATGCCTTTCTTCAACGACGTTGTTGGGATCCTTGGAGCATTCGGGTTCTGGCCATTGACAGTTTATTTCCCCGTAAAAATGTGCATAGTTCAAAAGAAGATACCAAAGTGGAGTACCCATTGGATTTTACTACAAATAATGAGCATCGCGTGTCTCATTATATCACTTTTTGCTGCGGAGGGATCATTTGCAGGAGTAGTTACTGATCTAAAGGTCTACAAGCCCTTCAAGACAATGTATTGATTCATGAGGACTAAAGAATTGTACCCGGAAAAATGATGATTTGCTTTAGGAACTTATAAGAAGATTACTTTTTCTTCTTGTTTTGTTTCCCCGAGGCTTGTTTGGGTCTACATCAAAAACACCCCTGAGTGAAAACCGGTGGCTCGGTCTCCGTGGGTGGGGATTTTTCTCTTGTCTCGGTTATATGTAATTGACAAGAGTTTTTTCATCCTTTTTGTAGGCCTCGCAGTTAAAGTCTTGGGTGGAGTCTAGAAAGTGTTTTTTATGTTTTTTTTTTTCTAGATTGTAATTATACTCTTTAACTTCTAGTGCCCTACTAGAAGCTTTTATTTTGTTTAATATATTATCAGCCGTTAAAATATATATATATATATATATATATATATATATATATATATATATATATATATATATATATATATATATATATATATTACTTTTTCATGTTCTCAAAGAACGATTGTCATTTTACCTTTGTAATTATCCGCTGTTTTTGGTTATTTATGTAAATATTTTAAGTGCACTTAGCTTATGTGTTTTCATTTAAGTTTAAGTGCACGCAAGTACAATCTTTCTTTCTTGTAGTGAATATTAGTTTTCTGAAAATGCAGTTCTGATTATAGCAGTGGTAATATTAGCCTGATACAAACTTCAACTAAATGCACAAATACAATAGGCAATACTATCCAAATAATTATAGAAAACTGTTTTGTAAGTATTAACCGGTCAAACAGGTCACCGTTCGGTCAACATTGCGTATATTGTTTCTTCATTGTGTTTGCGTTTTTGCTATTATGCTTCTTTGCTTGTGCTTTTGCCCGTGTCCCCTTGCCTCTTTGCCTTTCTTCGGGTTCCCTGTTTTGTTTTTGCTCTGATTATGTGCTTGCCTGCTATCTTTTGCTTGCTTTTTGCGTATTGTTCTCTAACTCTTTTGCTCTCTTTTCTTTGCTTTCCTTGCTCTCTCACTTGCACACCTGTACTTGCCACTTGCCAGAGGTCTTATTAGAAGCAATCTATCTAATTCGGGGTTTATCCCGTGGTAAGGATATGATCTGTCTACATTCTACCTCCCCTTACCCTACCCCGGCGGGATTGCGTTTGTTGTTGTTGTTGTCGTCGTCAAATTACGCACCACGATTAGATTTATTAATATTTAATTAGACTTCACGAAATTTTGGGTTCACATAATTTTTATACCATTTGTTTTGTTAATTTAGTCATTCAAAACCAATATTGCATATCAACTTTATTGATTATCAAAAGACTTCTCGCCTAATGGTAACACTGAGATACTTTCTAGTTAATTTTTTTTTATAGATTCGAGCTATATCCAGGATAATTATGTGAAATATTTGCAATATATATTACATTGACGAACGCATACATTTGTCGTATGGCATCCACATTAAAAAGAAACCTGCGATCCGGTAATTCCTGTTATTTAATCGGAGGGTGTGCACTAATTTAAAAGTCAAGTGGTAATCAATTTAAAGATTAATTTTCTTTTTATGCATCACATGTGCCGTTTTAAAAATGTACAAGTTTATACCTTCTGTATCAAGTATCTCCTCTTCTCTTGTAAGAGTGTTCTTTGTGGGAGGGTGATTTGCCCACCATTGGTACAAAAACATGCCATTCATCCGCCGTTCTGCACCGTCCTTTAAGCCATTCATCCTCCGTCAGTATTTTAGCCATTGCACCAACTGGTGTCTTTTTCTTTTTCTTTTTTTTAATGAGTTAGCGAGTATTTTTGGTGAGTTATTTTGTGATACCTACAAAGTGTTATCGGTTTTTTGTTGAGAGCATGTTTTATTTATTGATGCGTTGTTAAAACAATGATGAGATAACGCTCAGATAACAAACGAATAACGTGTTATTAATCACTCCCGCACCGAGCTCAGATCTAAAACAAATATCCACTTTTAGAATGGTTTTTACAGACTTTCAAAAGCCCATCTCATTTTCTTTCTAACCCAAACACCCACCTAAAAACCTTCTTCTACTCGTCGATCACATCATTTCATCACTCAAACACAAATCAAATCGCAAAACCTTCATATCGATCTTCATTCCTCAACAAATGGAAGCGATCATACCAATCGCAGTAGCTACATCACTCATTCTCGGAGCTCTGATCGCTTTTACATTCTTCGGTAACTACTTCCGTAACCGTAAATCGCAAGTCGCATCACTCGCGGTACCGGCCGATACCGCGAAGAATTCGAAGGCTCAGCAGAATAAGAAGCCGCAATCCAAGGCTCATCATCATCATTCTCATGCTGATAAGGTATAAGAGCTTTTGAATTGTGTTTAGATTTCATAATTCTGTGATTTTGAAGCTGTTTATTTAGTTATATGATTGTTAGCTTAATTACTGATGATGTGTTTATTAGTTATGATTGATTTTGAGGCGAATTGCGCGATGGAGTAGGTTGTTACGTTTTTAGCGTACTTTTGAGTGATATGATTGTTAGCTGAAATATTACGCTGAGTTGCTGATACGGTATAGGAATTTGTATTATATTTAGGTGATGATTATAAGTGATGCTGTGATTGTTACGATTGATTTCGAGGCGAATTGTGTGACGGAGTTGTTTGTTACGTTTTTAGCGTACTTTTGAGTGATATGATTGTAAGCTGAAATATTATGTTGAATTGCTGGTACGGTATAGGAATTTGTATAATGTTTAGGTGATGATAATTAGGTTGAATTGATGGTGTGATTGTGATGATAATTAGGTTGAATTGATGGTGTGATTGTTAAACGTGTTTGTTAGTTACTGATATGATGTAATGGTGTGATTGTTACGTGTTTATTAGTTATGAATTATTTCGAGGCGAATTTTGCGATGGAGCTGTTTGCGGTATAGGAATTTGTATAATATTTTGGTGATGATAATTAGGTTGAATTGATGGTGTGATTGTTAAACGTGTTTGTTAGTTTGTTTGAATTTCAGGCGAATTGTTTGAGTGAGTTATAGGAATTGAAATAACATTTAGGCGATGGTTGTGTTTGAGTGATGATGCGATTTTCGATTTTAAAGTGTTTGTTAGTTTGTGTGATTTTGAATTACGTGATATTGAAGGTTGTGATGGAATGATTCGTAAAGTTTGATTTGATCTAATTAAGAGAAATATGATTGTCGGCTTAGTGTTGATGTTGAATTGCTGATAAGGTATGGATATAAAACCGTTAAGTGATTTTAGTTGAGTGTAACTGTGGCATATTTGAATTGATTGGCATTAGATTTGCTAATACGTACAATAAATGCGCACTCATTTTGCGGTTTATGGAAAACATTTGAAATATTGACGCAAGTGGAAAATGTCTAATACGTACAATAAATGCGCACTCAGATCAGTTGCATGAAATATACCTCTGTGCGTGAATGTGAATGCGGTGCTCTTTGATCATCTTAATAATGCCAACTCATAACACCACTGGTTGTGGGTGCAGGATTCAAACAAGCGTCATCACCCATTAGACTTGAATACTTTGAAAGGTCATGGGGATGCTGTCAATGGCCTATGCTTCTCATCGGATGGACATAGCTTGGCAACCGGTAAGTCTCATCGCAATTGTTTTAATTGTACATAGACTATGTAGTTCCAAGGATCATGACAACTGTTGCAATTAATGCATTCACGATTAGCCGTTTAAACCAATCATTGCGTTAGTGATTAGGGGTCTTGTAGCTGTTAACTTGGACTGAAAGGCATAATTGTTTCCATTCTTATTCTCCTGGACTTATAATATAGTGTTTAAAGATCACATAGTAGTTGGTATTAATGTTCTTACCTTAAAGTAGAACTCATGTTACATAGCCTGCTAAGTGCCTCTTGTCTATATGCGGTAAACAGCAAATCTGATAAGCAGCCACGGTGATGATTTCCTAGCAATATAAAGAAGATTGCGGCTATTGCCTGTTGTTTATATGCTCCTTCTCCTTTTTCCCATTATGATCTCTCACATGTGTACTCTCTCCAATCTGCATCCATTGTTACACATATCATGCATCACTTTTGTCATTGCTAACCATTTGCAATTTCACCTTTTTCATTTCTAACTATTGTGTGTTCTTGTACATGCATTGTTTACTGACATAGGCATCATTAGCTGAAGTTGTTGGAATCAGCTGCTCTATCAATTAAGTATTTATGCAAATTTGAACTTAAAATGTCAATGGAGATTGATCTGATATCGTGGCTGACTAGCTATTATATCAAAGTATCCATTTTCCATTTCCTGTCTAAGTTTATTGACTTAAGTTAGCTGCTAACAATCCTCCAACTGCTACTTGCAATAGTGAGATGTCATTCAGTCTTTCAGGAGGACTCATATTTGAGAGCTGCAGTTGTTTTTGTTAGACCCCGGCGTTCTACATTAAATTTTCTTTGTTAAGTTTTAGGTCTAGCTTCCTTTTAATTTTCAACAGCAAAATGTTTGTCCCACTTGAAATGGTTGTAGTAGTAATGCAAGTATAGTTTCTCCCAGTAGTTCACTTTTACGAGTACACAAGTGACGCTTTTGTACTGATTTATATGTTCTTTTACATGTAGCTTGTGATGATGGTGTAGTCAGGGTATTCAAGTTGGACGACGCATCAAGCAAAAGCTTCAAGTAAGAAAATTCATATAATGTTTTGCCTTCAACACCTATGAATTGAAAGTCCCACATATTATTCTAATTTCTATCACTTTTGTCTCCCAATGTAGATTTATGAGAATCAATATACCTGCTGGAGGTCGTCCAACTGCCGTTGCATTTGCTGATGATGATGCATCAGTTGTTGTGGCTTCTCAAAGTCTTACTGGAGCTTCTTTATACATGTATGGAGAAGACAACCCAAAAGGTGGTGAAAATAGGCAGCATTTTAAGCCCGAAATCAAGTGGGAGCAGCATAATGTGCATGATAAAAAGTACATTATCACTTTATTCGGAACTAAAGCTACACATGGTGCTGCTGATGGGAGTACAATAATAGCATCCAGTTCAGAGGGTACATTCTTTTGACATGCTTAAGTAGTATTGTTTCCTCATATTTACAATAAGTGGTGCGATGATTTGGAGATTGCAAGGAAGGATACATTAAATTAAGTTAAATTAAAAGGATAATCTAGAGTACACTATGTAGATTCATGTTGTATATAAGGGTCCAAGACTCCAAGCACTTCATTATTTCTGACATTTTCACAAAGTTAGTGAGTCACAGGGACTTTCATACTCGTAAAAATATCTTAATTATCTGCCTATTGTATGCGATAAGTCAGAAAAACAAATACGAATGTATATGACTTACCCTCTATTCACTGTTTGCTATATAATTGGGCTTTTGATTCAGTTGCCTTTATAATAGCACGTTCTCTTTTGTTAAGGAGTAACTTGAAACTTTTTCTATAAGCATATTGGAATTACTCCCTCCATCCCATAATATAAGTCCACTTTGTTAGATTTGGTTGTCCCAAAATTAATGTCCACTTTTGATATCAACCAATCAAAATGTTTGTAAGTGGGTGAAAATAAATTTTTATTGGTTAGTATTGTAAGGGTCCCACTTTTATTAAACTTTGTGAAATATTAAAATGGACCTATAATTTGGGACGGAGGGAGTATTAGATAACATTTTATTCCACATCCTATTGGTATGGATGTAATTGTCCTTCCAAAGTTTCATACATTTTATTGCCTTCCGCAGGAACTGATATTAGACTTTGGCATGCAAAGTCTGGAAAGATGCTGGGAAATGTTGACACAAACCAGCTCAAGAACAATATGGCTACCGTATCACCAGATGGGCGGTTTATTGCTGCAGCCGCTTTCACAGCTGATGTCAAGGTGACATGCTGAAATAATTGTTTTATCTTTCAGTTGGCTTACTTTAGTAGATTATTTGCAAAGTAATACTTTAATGAGAAATTTTTGCTATGACTTAAACACAACATTAGATTTGCCTGTGGAATTCATCATTATTCTATTTGAAAGGCCTAATGTAAACCTTAGATTCTGGCTTTTAGTGCTACCAAGAGTTCATGTACCTCTTTTACAAGCAAATTTGAGTACCAATTTAGTCCCATATCTGATTTATACAAATTTGCAACTCAAATGTACCCTTTTTTTGCTTGCAATTTGGGTTGGTATGAATCTCAGCCTTGACGAAGTGAAGGGCATAATAACCATATAAATCATCAGTGTCATGAACAGTAAGTTTGTATGAATATTGTCCTCACTGATCTCAGTAGAAACTAAGGGCCTAGAATTAAGAATTGTACTGATTTATTGTGCACCATGTGTCCAATTCTTGTTAGGCATCTGATATGGTGAACATGGTGGCAATTAAGGGGGAAAAGTGTGTGTTTGACAACATCTGAATATAGTATGAGATTGAAACTCTACTATACCTTTTTTTTGTTTGAGTCCTGGATGATTCTGTGTTGTAGCCTCTGGTCCTACAGAAAAATTTTCAATGTGCAAACTCAGTGAGGCTTCTTGTTGTTAATGACAATAAGTTTCCTTCTCATTTAATTGTAGTGTTATTAGGTAGGCAGAATTTAAAACACATCAACTATTAAGTGGTCTACGTGGCTTGAACCTGGAGCTTATTTTATCTTACATGGTGCAATATTGTTGAAGTACTGTGCATCTAATATCATATCATGAACTGTTTGACAGGTTTGGGAGATAGTGTATTCAAAGGATAGTTCAGTTAAAGAGGTTACAAAAGTTATGCAACTGAAAGGCCATAAGGTCATCAAGCTTCCTCTCTTTATGTCCCTCTCTCAGTGTACTTTTATAATTAGTTTTGTCTATGTTTCACTTTAAATATCCTTCAAGTTTTCTTTAAAAGGTCCAGCACAAGTTGATTTCGTATTTGACCATGTCTTACTTTTTATACACAGTAGCTTTTGCCTTAAATATTTTTGTGAGTTTCTCATGTGTGATTTCTTTCCAGAGTGCTGTTACATGGTTGAGCTTTACACCCGACTCAGAACGGATCATTACTGCATCAAAGGATGGCTCAATAAGAGTGTGGAACATTAACGGTATGTCATATCCAGTGAAGGTTTTCAATAACTAGTTATTCACTATCTTGCTGCTTAGAATAATATAATAGTTCTTGATGCAAGTTTCCTGTTATGAAGCGAGTCACTGAGTGTCTGAGCCCATCATGTTATCAAAAGAAAGTTGGAATACACTTACGTATTTCCCAATTCATTTATATTTGAGTATAATAGAAGTAAACAACATGAACGATTTGCTGTTGCTTTTAATCGCTAATTCTAATTTTCTTGTAAGTTGAGCACTATTGATTTGGCTGTCAGTCTCTTGAACTAGATAAATAGAGTCACATAGGACCTAACTGTTAGACAAAAGAAAATTTAAAAAGAATCAGATGTTGTGGTTTTAGTTTAGTTGATTTAAGTTTTTTGATTAAACGGATGAGGTTTCCCTATTCAGATTACCCGGGAAGGGCAAGCCTTTTTTACTCGAATGTATGCGGCCTGACCGGGTTAATTTTGGGATCGTTTCCGACCCTTCCCTGGCCACCCCCAAATGTACACACCTAGAAAGGTTTGAATCCTTGACCTTTTGTGAGGAAACCATGGACTGTTTCTAACCCTTCTCTAGCCACCCCAAATGTACACGCCTAGCGAGTTTTTTTGATGACATCCATTGTACACACTTTTTTTTAACATGTTTTAATTTCTATATCTTAAAGTTCGATATCATCTTGATGAGGACCCAAAGACTTTGAAGGTGTTCCCGATTCCGCTTCATGATTCAAAAGGCACTACATTGCATTATGATCGTCTCAGTGTATCTCCTGATGGGAAGATCTTGGCTGTTAGTCATGCCTCATTACTGCAGTGGCTATCTGTTGAAACTGGTGAAGTATTAGATACTGCTGACAAAGCACATGACGGTATTGTCAATTCCCTTTCATCCTCCCATCTTCAGTTAAACATTCCTTCTATTCAAATGAAGAAAGTTCCATTAATTTTTTTGGTGATAAAAAGCTACAATGTTTGTCCTAAATTAAATGCACTTCTAATGGTCTTAGCATTTCTCTGTTACTGAACATTTTTTCCTCCCTTTGCTGCTCAAAAGTATAAAAAATGAACTTTGATTAATAAAAGATGGGTGTCATTATCAACTACTGAACTTCTGGATTGACTTTGCAGGTGATATCACAAGCATCGCATGGGCACCTAAATCTATTCCTGTCGGTTAGTATTAATCCATCTTTTACTCCTTATTGAGTTGGCAAGATTAAGGAGCTGTATCTATTTATAAGTTACCCAGTGATCCATTATATAGTATTTCATTAATAATCGTCTAATCTGAAGTTTATGCAAAGTATTCATGAGTCCACTCAAGCAAAGCCTATATCTGACTTTACCAAGTGTATATTTACAGGAGACAAACGGGTCACTATTTTAGCCACATCAGGTGTTGACAAGAAAGTCAAGTTGTGGGCAGCTCCAGCTCTTTAATAGGCCTCTAGAGCAGTCTCCAAGAATACAATCATATTACCAACTAGCACAAAGCAATTCTCAGAAGGTTGGCATGATATGTTTTTCAGCTTCTGGGAGTGCTTCAAAAGCGAAAAGACGTCACAGGGATTATGCAGTGTAAACCATATGTGTTTTGAGGTGTTTGATTGGGAGCTCATCCCCAATGGGCCAATCAACTGTGCTTGTCTTTATGGTTCGTTTCCTTAACAGTTTTCGCTTAAAATGACTGAAAACAGTGGTATTCACTATTACCTGCCGAGAACTTATAACAAGTGAGTTAGAGTTTGGTGTGTAATGATCATAGAAGCCATCACAAGTGCCTGCCTTTTTTGGTAGTGACACTCTTCTTGTGTCTGACCAAAATATACCTTTAAAATTATGAGCAATCAACTTTTGAACAAAATTAGGCTTAAAGCATTGTTGTTTTAGACTTTTAGTTAAAGCTCAAAAGATAGTTGATGATTTGGCTTATTTACTTTCTAAGTTTTTGCCAACATGTCCTCACTGAGCACATATCAACTATGGGTGCAATAATATGACCTCATGGGCAAGAGGCTTGCACACTCTAACAGTGGCATTAAATCACAACCTGTTAGTGTGAGAGGTTTGCACTGGCCGTCCTGCGAGGGACCAAGAGAGCCAGAGAGGTTTTGTGAGAAAAACAAGTTAATCGGTTCAAATTTATTAACAATATTGGTCCAATATGGCAATAATTTTAAAACACATACATGGCTTTTGTTTACATATTCAAGGTTCACATCTTCTGTCTAATTCTCTACTGATTATATTGTCAATGAAACTAAAAGTAACAAGAAGAATGTCAATAACTCAGACTCCTCTTTGATCCCTAAAAGGTTCAATAAATAAAACAGGAACAACAACAATAATACAACAGCAGTAACTCCTATCCTTTTGACTCTCAAAAACAACAAACCAACAACATGACCACATTTTCTATCCTCAGTCACCATAAGATTAATTAACATCCTTGTTAGACTCAAATATCCTAAAACTCACCACCCTACAACTAAAATCAATCGATAAATCAATGAAGTAATGGAAGGACTACAAATTCAATCTTCGTTCAACGACACATTCATGTCTGTAGAAGCTCTTCTCCAGTCATGCACACTTGCAGTCGTGTGGGTCTCGAGTTGGAAATTAAGGGTAGGGGTGGAATTAGCATTTCCTTCCACAGACCTTGCATGTGCGTGTTCGTGGAAGTTCACATGCTCTATGTTAACACGAGGTTGAGTGGGGGGTCCTGTTGGGGTTGAGAGTTTGACGAGCGCGTTTTGTTTTTTCCGTTTTGGCTCAACTGGACTACCTATGTTTGGTAGAAAGCTGGCCACCACAACCTGGCATAAATACAACACATGATAATATGATATATAAGAAAAAAAAGATCAAATTTTCATATATCGTGAATGTGAAAAAGGTTAAACGAGCGGCTCTTAGATCACACATGACACATGTGTTTTGTTAGTGTATCATCTATAGCTATTTTATTTACAGATTATGACAAGTATCCTGTGATTTAGTACATGTATATGTAAAATAAAAATGGATTTGCACTCTATATGCTTTTCAGGCACAACATAAAAAGACTGAAAAATGACTACTATACCCCCACAAAATTTTACCGAATTTGCATACCTCCTCAAAACCTCATCAGATTCATAACCCCCTCCTGCTTCTCATCAGTCATCACTTCCCTCTCCAGTTCCCGCAAGCTCGACCTCACCTCATGACTGAACCCGTCACCAAAAGGTAAATCAAATTGTTGATTATCTTAAGACGACTTTGATTATCACAAAATTTATGCTCCTTTCTTGAGAATTGTTCCATTTATAATCTCCTTTTAATCAATTTTATCCTCTAGATTTTTTCATACTTTTGTTTGCGGGTGTATCAACTTAAAGGAGCAATCATTTTGTTTCTTATAGAATTTATACCTTCCACAATGTGATTAGCCAGTCACCAGAAGTGAGGCGGTGGATAGTGGTGACTGGCTGACTGCTGAAAGTGGTGACAATAGAATGTGAGACAGCAGGACTGGTGGAAGGAGGTGCTGAAAGTGAGGCCGCGAGATAAGAAAGGCAGGTGATGAGAGGCAAGAGGGGTATGCTTCCAGAATTGATGTGTATACATGATACTTAACCATGTGCAGATCACCTCTTATTATCTAGGGACTAAGCGACCTCTAATCATGCACCATTCCATGATTTATCATCTAAAGAGTAGTATTACATGGGTATGTACTATGTAGTATGTTATATTGTATGGATTTAGTTTAACTCTTGGTGTACCAATGTCCAAAAAATAATCCCAAGAATAATATTGTAACTTAAAACCAATCTCAAGTATATGATATTGTATTACAGGACGATTCCGCGTTTCTTGCATTTCCAAAATCCAATGTAGCATATTTTGAGGTCAAAAGAAGCATATTATTTTGTCAAACACAAATGCAGATAGTTTGCATAAATTTTGAAGTTCAAATATGCTTCATTTCTACCTCGAAAGTCAAACCTACTTTACTTATAATGTTGTGCATACTCATAAACAAAAAGACGAGAGATGTACCTGAACAGGACTTGCAGCTGTGAGAAGTCCTCCAAGCTGACCACCAACCACACGCCCATCAGGGCTAGCTAAAGCTATACTCATTTTACTTTCTGGAGATAATACTCCCCCAACTTCACCCGGTGTGAAAGATCCGGATAATGAAAGAATTTCAAATCTTCCCTACAAGAAAACATCATACCATTAACAATTTCACAAATATAATTAAAAATAATAATATAAGATTAAATTTTTACCTCATATGTTACTGTGCCTCCAGACGAACTAGCATGACGCAGGGTCACGTGTGAAATAACACCAACGGCAGAGAGAATGCATATTGACCGAGGCCCGTCTTTTGTAAACGAAATTATTTTAGAGGTAATATCCTGACAAGAGCAATCAAAATTCACAACTATTCAAAATTAAAGATTATGCATTCATGCTTCCTTTTAAGATATGTTTAACTAGCTCATATATTTTTTTGTAAGTATCATCCATGTTCATAATTGTATGAACTCACTATTGCCACTTATTTTCTATTTTATATGAAGTAAACATACCTCACCCGGATTGATAGTGACCACATGAGGAGTAAAACTATTACCAGAAGAAATTCCGTCACCTGCAATCCAAAACATAAAAGTCACAAAGATCATATAGATTTACTATTCTAACTAGCAAAGTTGATAAAAAACAGTACCTAAATCCATACTCCCATAAGCATGTTTTGGCTTAGTCTCTACAGAACCCATTTTCCATTTCCCTTTTTTCTCACCCAAAAAGCTCCCACCACTTCCATCCGCTTCACCAAGTTTTACCACAGAGTAAATACCACCTGAGGTTGGTGGGGCCGAGGTGGAGATGGGAATTGGTGACAATGTGCGACCACTTTCACCACCTCCAGCAAGCACCCCATCTGGTCCATACTTCCTTGGCCTACCCCTCTTCTTCTTTACTAAAGAAGACAGGATTCCACCACTTGGAGGTGAAAAACTCGGTGGTACAATTGGTAGGCTGACACTCTCATTCCTTGGAGCCAATTGATAACTTGCTGGTGCCTCAGATGATATTGTTTCTACTGCTGGCCTCATATTTTCCGTCAAATCCATCTTGACCAGTGAGTTCCGTTTCTACTCTAAATATGCAAAATAACGAATCTTAATATTCCCTCCATTTTGATTTACAGAAAAAATTAAAAGTCGCCATGACGTAATCTCACTATTGGATTAGTGATTATGTTTATCATTGAATGATTATTTAGCAATCAACAAATCAGATGTTAAGAAAATACCTATTAGTCATCTACCCTTTTTCTGTCAACTCTTTTTGGGTCATGATCATTTATCTATTACCTTATTAATCAAATTTTGCTAACCATCAACACCATCAAAAGCTATTATCGACATAGAAGCACATCAAAACACTATCTCTTGCAACAAGTTTTATATCACATAATTACTTAAAACACACACATGCATCCAAACATTACACCAATATCACAATGCTAATTGATATTTTTTCGGTTGAAACTTTGCAATAGAAATATCTTTTTATGCAGAAAAATGTTGATTAAATTGAATCTATCCTGAATTGCACCATTCGTATACAAATATTCATAAGCATCCAGAGTTACTCTTAGTGAGTGTGCACAATACTATAATACAGAGTATATTACTTATTAGAATTCAAAAACCAAATTAGACCATCAAATACTTACACAATATTACCATGTCAATATCAAGCCTTGTTATCTCAATCCCGACATGTTCCTACCAAATATCGAAGTTGATCAAATAATTTTGCGTGAATGGCAATGCTCACCGTGCAAACACATGTGGACCAACCATATATTAGCCCGCGCACCTCATGTTTGTCATACCTTTGCACATATTTGACAAGGAGCTAGCATTAGTGGCCATGCTAAATCGGGCGAAAACGCTATGTGTCCCAACCAAATGATGATACATGTACTTTTTAACGGGCTATCATCTAGTTGAGGCATGTGGCAATTTCGCGGGCTTAGCGTGGCCACTCACGCTAATCTCCGGTCAAATCAGGTAAGTTGCCGCTTGGTAAAAAGTTTATCTAACACCAAGTACGTGTGTCGCCCTCTCATTTGTCCACATGTATTCGCATAGTTAGCGTAGCCATTCACGCAAAAAAGTTGACCAAACTCGATATTAGAAAAGCACAGTCGAGATTGCAATAACAAGGCTTGATTCGATCTTGACCATTGTGGTAATTTTGTCAAATATCTAAGGAATCACGAACACAAACTGATGGTTATAATTTTTTTTAAAAAAAAAAAAAAAAAAAAAAAAAAAAAAAAAAAAAAAAAAAAGGTCGACAATGATACTCTTTCTATTTCACACGAAATGAACAATAAGAGAAGTACTAAAAATAACCATCTCCATATTTTTCTTTTGTAACTAAAGATAACAAGGCATCAAATTCTTAGCAGTCACAACTTCATAAATCCAGCTTACTTAAACACAGAATAATAAATATTAATGAAATACAAAAAATTAACTAAAATAAGCAGCAAATAAAAAAAAACAAATTCATCAAATAAAATAAAATAACTTACATCACACTAGTATTTCCTAGCTAGAAGCTGTTCACTTTAACCAATCAGAACTGCAAAACAACGACAAAAACTATCATAATCAAACATTAAAATCTTTGTTCAAAAAAATAAAAATTTAAAATCCACCAAACAAGTTAAAGAAGACATTACTGTTAACGATGAAAATGTGGGAATTTGAGGAGCTGTCTGAACCTGTTAAAACACACACTGAAACCAAGAAACTGTATGGGGTTATTTTACAATGGGCTGGTCCTTCTAAAGTGCAAGTACCCTTCTATTTTTTATTTTTTTTATAGTTTTTTTATTCATTTTTTATATTTATAATTTTGCTTTTATTATAAAACTTGAGAAAAAAATGTGACAGAAAATATAAAAGTAAAACATAAAAAATTGTCTTGTCATATTAATAAAGTGAGTAAAAATGCCGAGAAAAATGAACTATAAAGACAAATAATAAAAGACAAAAAATAAGAAAAAAAAACATAAAAAATTGTCTTGTAGTATGAATAAAGTGGGCAATACGAGGTATCACCAAAATACAAATGCATATTGTGTGTGAGAAAATGTTAGACTAAGCGGTTAGCACTATGTTCATATGTTCACATTTACATCAGCGTCACATATGTTCATCATCAAATTCACCATCAAACCTATTTTTTTAACAAATTAAATTAAAGAAAAAAAATAAACTTTCATTCATATAAAAATATTACATTAGAAATTTAAAACGTTATTCGATAATAATTAAAACTGTTGGTTGTTTAGCTGCAAAACAGTTCCAGATTAGGGTTAAGATAATCAATGAAGGTACCGGATATTCACTTGAAATCGTGGTATCACTTTCCAATAGAAACTATTCGACCCTATGCCTGGGTTACACGAATATCTCTATGGGATAAGACCAAGTGATGTTCTTGCTTTAGGCACAAACCAAGAACCAGATGCGTATATAGTGTTTAGGGTTTTGTGTTTAGTAAATCGTATGATAACTTCACTCTCATGCATAATGATGTGATCTCTATTTATAATAGAGAATACTCAAACCCTAGCCCATGGTATTATGTATAATTAACGGCCCATTAATGATAACATAATAATTTCCATAATTATAGGATCTGTGGTTATCAGTGGAAACAGTTACCCTTGCAGTGGTAACAATAACCCTTGCAGTGGTAACGTTAACACTTGCAGTGGTAACAACAACCCTTGCAGTGGTAACGTTAACACTTGCAGTGGTAACAACAATCAGCAGAATCATGCTATCAGCAGATTCAATACATAACCACTATGAGTCAGGGGATTCAGCGACCAAATGGGTGTATACTCCATACCTCCAAGCCCATTACCAGGTGTGAATTGATCCCTCAAGTGCACTAAATTTACTAACAATCCTCCCCAAATTTAGTTCACTACCTTTGCATGAAAATTCAAACACAAACCAAAACAAGTGCATAAATGAAAATATCCTGAGGATTGAATTTCCACATTAGTACATATACTTTCAAATATTCGAGAATCAGGGTGTTCTAAGAATTGAACCCTTCAACCCATTTGAATACCTGATGATAAATACACACAAGTTTTCAAACACTAAAATACTCCTGACACTATACAAGCCATGTGTCCATATCCAATTCATAAATGTTGTAAAAGCTAAAAGTCCAAAGCTTCCTGAAGCGGCAAAACTTCAACATTTACATAGGTGGTTCATCTTTAATTCATGCTCCTGCTTAGCACTTTTTCAAAGAAAATTAACCATTAAGAAGTGAAGACTTCATCCTCCTTTCAGCAGGTAACAAGCACAACCTTGGGATGTTTGTGATACATGTGCTTCAGTCCACCAAATGATCAGCTTTCCACATTGAACTCAGCTTCCAAGTTTCCTTAGAAGGGAGTTGGGTATCCTTGCATTCAGTGACTAGTTGGACTTAAACCCATCCCTTTAGCAGACTTCAAAACCAAGTCTCTAGCCAAACCCTTCGTCAAGTGATCAGCTAAGTTTTGTTGAGATTTAACAAACACTATAGATACCACCCCATTCATGATAAGCTCACGAATCATGCTATGCCTGACACCTAAGTGTCTAGACTTCCCATTGTACATCTGGCTATAAGCCTTTGCCAATGTAGCAGCACTATCACAACGGATAGAAATAGGTGCTATAGGTTTAGACCACAATGGAATCTCAAGAAGCAAGTTTTTCAACCATTCAGCTTCTTTGCCAGCAGCAGCTAAAGCCACAAATTCAGATTCCATGGTTGAACTGGTAATGCAAGTTTGTTTCTTGGATGCCCAAGAAATTGCACCTCCACCAAGTAGGAATACCCAGCCACTTGTAGACGAATTGTCTTCAGTGTTACTGATCCAACTTGCATCAGTGTATCCTTCTAATACTGAAGGATAACCAGTATATGAGAGACTATAATCCATAGTTCTCTTCAAATACTTAAAGACCCTCTGAATTGCTTGCCAATGATGAGCACTAGGATTACTAGTATACCTGCTCAGTTTACCCACAGCAAAAGCAATATCAGGTCTTGTACAAGTCATGGCATACATCAAGCAGCCAATCACCCTAGAATACTCAAGTTGAGATACAGCTTTGCCAGTATTAGGCATTAGCTTCTCACTTGTATCCATAGGAGTACTCACTGGAGTACAATCAAAGTAATTAAATTTCTTTAACACCTTCTCAATGTAATGAGACTGAGAGATAGAAATTTTGTTACTTTCATGTTTAATCCTTATGCCAAGGATAACATCTGCCTCCCCCATATCCTTCATGGAGAACTTTGATGACAAAAATTCTTTTGTAAGATCAACTTGATTTTGGTCAGTGCCAAAGATCAACATGTCATCAACATATAGACAAATGATGACTCCTTTACCAGATTCATCAAATTTGCTATATACACATTTGTCAGCTTGATTAAGTAAATAACCACTAGACAAAACCACTTCATCAAACTTTTGATGCCATTGCTTAGGTGCCTGTTTTAGTCCATAAAGAGACTTAATCAGTTTACACACCTTGTTTTCATTGCCAGGCATGATGAAGCCCTGAGGTTGGTTCATGTAAACCTCCTCATCTAAATCACCATTCAAGAAAGCTGTCTTCACATCCATCTGATGAATAATCAGATTGTGAATTGATGCCAAAGCAATTAGCAATCTTATGGTACTGATACGTGCCACTGGAGCATAAGTATCAAAGTAGTCTATTCCTGACTTTTGTTTAAAGCCTTGAATAACTAATCTTGCCTTGAACTTTTCAACAGTTCCATCTACCTTCATTTTCTTTTTGAAAATCCATTTGCTACCTAAAGGTTTGCAACCAGGTGGTAGATCAGTCAACACATAAGTGTTATTGCCCATGATGGAGTCCATCTCATCATTAATTGCTTCTTTCCAGAAAGCAACATCCTGGGACTTCATTGCTTCTTCAAATGTTTTGGGATCATCCTCCACAATGAAGCAATAGGAGTATTGGTCAGAGACCTCACTCCTTGTACCTTCAATTAAGTATAATTGAAACTCAGGTCCAAATGACTTTGGAGTCCTCACCCTATTGCTCCTTCTGAGCTCAGGTTCAGGTTGTTGTTCCACAACCTCAGCAGGAACCTCATCAGCAGGAACCTCATCAGCAGGAACCTCTGAAACACCATTGTCATTGGTTCCATTTGGAATCCTTTGACTTGGTCTAGGGATAGATGAGAATCTGTTCTCATCAAATAGTGCATCCCTTGATTCAATTATTGAGTTAATTGAAACAGACTCATTAGGTTCTATAACATAAAACCTATATGCCTTGGAATGCTCAGCATATCCAACAAAGATGCATTCAATGCCTCTTTCACCCAAAGTTTTCTGCTTTGGATCAGGGAGTCTTACAACAGCCCTACAACCCCATATCCTAAGATAATTAAGGTTAGGTTTCTTTTTAGTCCACAGTTCATAAGGGGTAACTTTGTTCCTTTTGTTGGGAACCCTATTTAATAAATAGCAAGCTGTTAACATAGCTTCACCCCAGAATCCTTGACTCAGCCCAGAATAGGACAACATGGAATTAACCATCTCCTTCAGCACCCTGTTTTTCCTTTCAGAAATACCATTTTGCTGAGGAGTATAAGGGGCAGTCGTTTCATGGATTATACCAACAGACTGAAAATACAGAGTATCCATGTACTCACCTCCCCTATCAGTCCTTAATCTTTTGATCAGGGAACTTTGTTGCAATTCAACTTCAGTTTTAAATACTTTAAATTTATCTAATGCTTCATTTTTAGAGTGTAATAAATAAACATGACAAAACCTAGAAGCATCATCAATAAAAGTCACAAAGTATTTTTTATTCCCCAAAGAGGGAGTAGCATGTAAATCACAAAGGTCACTGTGAATTAACTCCAAAACTTTAGTTTCTCGTTTTACTCCTTGAAAAGGTTTCTTAGTTATCTTGTTCAACATACAAGTTTTACACTTTTCAGTGTTCATATCAAAGGCTGGAATTAACCCATCCTTAGACATATCTTGCATTCTTTTAAAATGTACATGGCCAAGTCTTGCATGCCATAGGTTTGAATCATAAAGTTTTGATGTAGATATAAAAGCAGAATCAATATTATCATGAACAATATTAAGTCTGAACATTTGATTACATAAATAACCAAAACCAATAAACACACCATTTTTAGATAAAACAAACTTATCAGATTCAATAACCTGTTTATAACCACAATTATTCAAAACACTACTAGAAACCAAATTTTTTCTAATATCAGGAACATGTAAAACATTAAATAAAGAAACAATCTTTCCAGAACTAAACTTCAACTCAACACATCCTTTTCCATGCACCAGGGCAGTTGACTCATTTCCCATGTGAAGAATAGAACCATCATTCATTGACTTGTAGGTCTTGAACCAGCTTCTATCTTTACACACATGAATTGTAGCTCCAGAGTCAACCCACCAAGCAACATCATCATCCTGCACAAAGTAAATGTCAGATATATATGTAACATAATAAATCTTAAAAGACTTATTAAACACATTCTGACCTTTCAGAGAATTGGTGTTACCATTCCCTCCACTTGTGCCTGATCCATTGGATTTGTTTCCAACTTTTCCACCCTTGCAATCTTTTCTGAAGTGTCCAGGTTTCCCACACTTCCAACAAGTCACCTTAGGTTTCTTGTTAAGATCAGATTTGGTGTTATCTTGATGCTTACGCTTGCCCTTGTTGTCATTGTACTTGGTGGAGTTGTTATGCTCTACCATATTGACAACTGATGGACCAGTAGCAGTGCTACTCTTTGGCTTGTCAATGTCTTGAGCTTTGAGTGAATCCTCAATGCGCAAGTGACTGCCCAACTCAACAAGAGTTAACTCCTCCTTCTTATGCTTAAGCATATGTTTGAATTCTTTCCAAGAAGGAGGTAGTTTATCGATGATACAAGAGACTGAAATAGCCTCATCCATGTTCATCTTGTGTTGTGTGAATCGACCAAGTATACTAAGAAGTTCATTGTATTGTTCCATGACAGGTCTAGAATCAACCATTTTGTAATTGTTAAAATTACTTACAAGGAACTTCTTACTTGATGCATCCTCAGCCATATACTTGGCTTCCAAGGAATCCCATAGTTCTTGAGAAGTTTCAACATTCTGATAAATATCAAATAGAGAATCAGACATACCATTGAGAATTAAACCTCTGCATATGTAGTCATCATTCTCCCACTTGCTCCTTGCCCTCATCTGATCCATAGTAGCATCATCTCCATGATCTTCTGGAATCTCAGTCGTGAGAACATACACCACATTCATACTTGACAACAAGAAGTGCATCTTCTTTTGCCATCTTCTGAAATCAACACCTTCAAACTTTTCCAACTTGGAAAAGTTAGCAGCCACTTGTCTCATAGCAGCAGCCATTGATTATCACTAATAGTTTCTATTGATTGTTGGTTGTTTAGCTGCAAAACAGTTCCAGATTAGGGTTAAGATAATCAATGAAGGTACCGGATATTCACTTGAAATCGTGGTATCACTTTCCAATAGAAACTATTCGACCCTATGCCTGGGTTACACGAATATCTCTATGGGATAAGACCAAGTGATGTTCTTGCTTTAGGCACAAACCAAGAACCAGATGCGTATATAGTGTTTAGGGTTTTGTGTTTAGTAAATCGTATGATAACTTCACTCTCATGCATAATGATGTGATCTCTATTTATAATAGAGAATACTCAAACCCTAGCCCATGGTATTATGTATAATTAACGGCCCATTAATGATAACATAATAATTTCCATAATTATAGGATCTGTGGTTATCAGTGGAAACAGTTACCCTTGCAGTGGTAACAATAACCCTTGCAGTGGTAACGTTAACACTTGCAGTGGTAACAACAACCCTTGCAGTGGTAACGTTAACACTTGCAGTGGTAACAACAATCAGCAGAATCATGCTATCAGCAGATTCAATACATAACCACTATGAGTCAGGGGATTCAGCGACCAAATGGGTGTATACTCCATACCTCCAAGCCCATTACCAGGTGTGAATTGATCCCTCAAGTGCACTAAATTTACTAACAAAAACTATTACACAAAAAGAACACACATATTTCTACAAATAAATATCTCACATTTCATACTGACCAACCTTATAGAGAAATAGATTAATAGGTGAAGTATTAAATATTTAGGTTAAAAAAATTGATAACTTAGAGTTTTCATAAATGAGAAATTGTTGTTTGCAAAATTGCATAAAGTTAAAAAGATTTTTTGAACAGACATAAAGTTAAAATTTGATTTAATGATACGTGGAGCAAAAAGAACCATTACTCAAATTACCAATATGATACTCATTTCAAATGTTCATTTTTTCTTTTGACATATTACAAACCAAAAATCCATTTTATGTAACCAATCGAAAATGATTTTAGTGAGTAGGTACGATTTTTACCGGCAGGAAGTACAATTAGTAAAAAAAAATTAAACTTCATGTAATATAAAAGTGAACTATTATATTAGGGCGGATTCAGGGTTTTTTTTTTTTTTTTTTTTTTTTTTTTTTTTTTTTTATCATTTTTATTGTGCACATTATTAGTTTTGTTCTAAAAAAAAGTTTGTTCAGTTTTCTAAATTGAGTGCTACAATTTACCCTATACATTCTAATAAAGTGTCCAAAGTGTCCAAATTACCTTTTTTTTTTATTATTAAGAAAAAAAACAAATAACTGGTAAATAACATTTTATTAACTTGAACTCACATTTATTATTAAGGGTTTTTTTTTTAATTTGTGTCATGGTAGCATAAGAGTGGATGTTTTTCTAATAAAGAGTTTTTCTAATTTGTGTCATTTTGTTGATGTTTTTTTTGTGGATTTTTTTTTTCCTAAAAGGAAAGGACAAAATATATTTATTCATATAAGAAATAGTTCAAAATTTGATTTAAAAAATGTCTAGTTTAACATGTTAGTCAGTGAAAATCAAGTTTGTACTAATTTTTTTTATCTTTTTTTCTATAAATTTTATCAATTTGCTAAGCTTTTGAAATTCTTAACTATTTAATTTAAAAAAAGAGAAATATCTTTAAAAGGAAAGAGGGAGGTGTACTTGAAAATAAAAGCGGAGAGAGGGAAAACAAAAAAAATGAAAAAGTTGGTCGGTAGCTGTTCAACTCCTTTGACCATATTTTTGTCTTTACTACAACATATACTATTTTCACCTTTACCTTTTTACATATTTACAACATTTGCCACCTAATTAAATGACATGTGCCCTGACCGGAAAATGAAATTTGTAGTTTGGGAAAAATAATGAACTAGAAGGTAATTTTGGTTTTCTTTTTTCTTTTTCTTAAGAGTGGTATCAAATAATTGGCCACAAAGTTTAATACTTTCAATATGTTTTGTGTAATGGGCCGAGACTGGCGTTGGGGCTAGGACATATATTCTAAACCGAAATTAAATTTTGTACTTTTATAAACTTGTTTGGCAAATGTGCTGAGGCTGGGGCTTATTATTGCAAAATTACTAAAAATGACATAAATAAATGAGTTTTGTATATGTTAGATATTTTTGTGAGTAAATAAGTAATTTATTCTTCAAAAGCCTCGGGCTAAAGTTTTTAGCCCCTTTATATGTGAATTTCGTATATCTGTAAGATAATGTTTTAATCATTTAACTAGTTATAATACCCGCGCACGCGCGGGTTTTTTTTAAAATTTTTTTAATGATATATTTTTATTTTTTAAAAAACAAATAATTTAATCTTTGTTTTGTTTGATTTATGATTTTTAATTATATTTGTTTATTATTAAACATAATCATTTAAAAATTAATCATGTTGTTAGTTGCATCTTATCTATATTTTTTTGCATTTATCTATATTTACTTAATAAGAAAATATTCTTTTTTTCCGAAATACGAAAGTACCAACTAGGGGTTTTGTTTTATTATATAAAAGATGTGTTAAAAACTTAAGATACAGCGTGTGTAAACTATTAAACAATAAATTATAAAATTTGATACAGTCACGTTGAAGTGCTTTTAAATTTGATAGTTTTTCTCGTTAGTTTGCTTAAGGATGTGTTTGTTAAAAGTAGCAGCAAGTTGTGAGCAGTAGCTATGAGCAGTAGCCACAATTCACCGCTAACAGTTTCTTAAAGAAACATTGGAAAAATGAACATTCTTAAAAAATAGCAAAGTCCGTTGCACTTTTGACAAACGACTACTAAAAATCATAATGCTTATTGCTCACCGCTCATCGCTTCAAAAAGCTTCACACTGCTCCGTGCCAAACATACCCTAAGCGCATAAATCGGCTTTCGGTCAACTGAAGTTTTAGTAACATCTAAATTTCTAATATGAACTAGCTTAAGATTGTGAGAGCTATATTTTGAGCTTGTAATAACTTAAATGGAAAATTGTCCAGAAATGCATCAAACTTGCCACCTTTTGCTTTTGTATACCATGAACTTTTTTTTTCCTATTGTAACTACAAACTTTCTTAATTTTGCTTTTGTATCCTAAAATGGCCAATTAGCTGACGTGGCATGGATTAGTGATCCTAATGACCCTCACTTAATCACATTTCACGTTTTTATACTTTGGGTGTGTTTTGAACATATACCAAACTTTGTGGGGTGTATAACAAACATTTTCATAATTTGTAACCTAACACCCTCACTTAATCCCCTTTTCCCTCTTCCCCCCAATCCTAAACGGTCCCAAAAAAAATTTCAAGAACCCTAAAAAATGAGTACTTCTAGTTCTGCCCAATCGCGCTTAATTGGAGGCAACCTTGAATTCTTTTGCCACTACAATCGTCAATTACGGGTTCAAACATCAACCTCACGTGCAAATCCAGGTAAGAGGTATGTGAAATGTGATATTTGTCGAGTCTTTGAGTTTCTAGATGATGACCTTCCTAGCCAATACTACAAAGACCTGGTATTTGGGTTTTTTCAAAGGCAAAGAGGAAGGGATAATGGACCAATGATCGAGGCAATTGCTTTGGAGAAGTCTAGGTTGGAGGAAGAGTTGAAGGCTACAAAGTCAACCTTGGAGCATGAGTTGATGACTGGGAAGGCAAAGTTAGAATTGTATGATAGGTTGTTTATGGTAATGTTAGGATGTTTGTGCATAATCTGTGTTGGGATAGGTTTGTCACTATCCAAGTAGTGTAAGCAAGGATAGGTGTGGTCATGGTATGTTGATTATGGGAATGTTAGTTGTACTAGGTAGATGATAAGGAAGCCATGATCCCTTTAATGTAGTGTTTTGTTACTTTGAATGCTAAGTTAGTTTGAAATGAAATCCTTAATCTGTCTTGCTTCCTATATGAATTATGTTAATAAGATTTTGAAAATCAGTTCATTGATTCAAAGTAGGGGCTACAAGTGTTTTATTTTAGGGCATGGTTTAAGTTATACACCTAAACCATGGTTAATACATACAAATCTTGTAACCAAATAGCATAGCTTCATGAGATTCTTCAATTTAACCCATCTTTTTCTTCCCCTTCCCTTTTGGATCATTGGGAAGTTTTGGTTCCCATAGTTTGATACCAAAGTCTTCCCATTTTATTGGAGCTGCCAGACCCAATACCTGCTCCCTAGCATCAAAATCCATTTTTTCTTCATATTTTTTTGTCAAGTTGGAACTGCTATCAGCCCTCTTTGAAGACACTTTCATTGGTTTTGGACTTTCAATTTTTGGAAAGTAATTCGTCCATCCAGAACTGTCACTAGATGTTTCAATGGCATATGAAGGTGGAGTACATAACATGGCCTGAGAACTGTCACTTGAAATGCAAATTATTTCTACAAAAAAAGTGTTAAGAAAACAACAACAAATCAAAACAATAATCAAAACAGACAGATATACATGTTAAAACAGTTAGTAATACCTTTCTTTTTGTTGGGATCCATTTGGATATGAGTTGGTCAGTTGGTGATGGTATGCACAAAGATATAGACTTTGGTTGATTATATAGTGCAAGTACTTGCTGAGGATCATAGGTTTATATAGAGTCACAAATTTAATAGTGAAGATTCTTGCTATAATAGAGGTGCTTTTGCAGTTGCAGAGTTGAAAAGAATAGTGCATTCAATGCACATAGTGAATATGAAACTGCATATTTCATTTTCCTAAAATATTTGACCCATTCAATGCACAAAGTGAATATGAAACTGCATATTTCATTCCATAAACTTGTTTAAGAATGACCATCAAAAGTGCCCTGTATGATTTACGAAATGGGCTATTGTGTGATGGTCATCTCATAAACAAACATAGTTGTTGCTGTTAATCATTAGTGCTTCTAGTTATGGGTTATAGTTACATTACAGACCCAAGCAACATTAGTTATTAGACTTTACATGATTGCCCTCAAAAGATATACAAAATGGGCACACAAAATAATGTTGCTTCAAGCAACATCTACATCCAGTGCAGATTTAGGAGTGCTGCCCTGGCCATGGATGTTTTTTGCCAATTTGTTCTTGATGATCCTTTCACTAGGCCTCCTAACTCTTACTTGTACCACTGGCTCTTGTCTTTGAACTTCATGTTGAACATCTTGTACCACTGGCTCTATCTGATCTTCATTATGAACATCTTGAGTTTGAGTTTCTTCAACTTGTGTACCTGTCAACTCAATCTCTATCTGATCTTCATTATGAACCAGTTCATGTTCATCTTCTACCTGCACTTCATCTTCAATAGTTACACCAGCATCCACTGCATGTGTTTGTTGGTCCATAGCATCTTCTGGCTCACCAAACCATCTTGCAAAAGCTGATGTACATGATCTTTTTAAGCTATTCCTATTTAACCCACTTGATCCATCTTTTTTCTGTTTTGACCCACTAATGGAAGCTTTCTTTGTTGGCCCAGACTTGGCAAGTTTATTCTTTCTTGGCCCAGACTTGGCAATTGTCTTCTTTCTTGGCCCAACAACCTTTTCAGCCCTAACTTCTTCCATTACATTTGTACCCCCTACCTCACTAACATCTTGAACTACAGGTGTTGGCCTTACCTCCCTAACTTCTTCCACAAGAATGTCATCCTCAGTTACCTTTTTCTTTCTAGGCCTACCTCTTGGTTTTTTTTTCCTTAGGTTCTTGTGCAACTGGTTCATTTTTGCAACTTTTTTTGTTATGCCCAGGTTGATGGCAGATGCTACAATTCATTTCTACACCCACTTTTGATACTCTTTTTGAGCTACCCCTCACCCTTTGACCTAATTCTTTTCTTCCTAGGCCTACCAGGCATTTTTTTTGGTTTGGGAGGTAAAACTAGTGAGTACATACTTTGATCTGGCCAGAAGTCTATCCCATCAACTGGTTTCATATAGTTACTATAAGTTTGATGATACATGTCTGTTTTAAACCAATCTGGAACATAGCTCTCAGGGGTCTTGTTTATATACAATATAACCTTTGTTGCATGTACACAAGGAATACCTAATAACTGCCACATTCTACATGTGCAAGTGGTTTTTGGTTCATCAATTGTGAATGATTGACTCCCTGATCTCACCTCAAATACATTCCCACCAGCAGGGATAACATGCCAAAACCTACAAGACATTTATTAGTGTTAATGCAAACTGAAAAATTCAATTAAGTAACATTAAATTGTACAAGACACATACCTTTGTTGGTCTTTTAACCACTCCAATATCTTTTGGATGTTGGGACAGATTCCAGAGTTCCATTTCTTGCTGATTTCTCTCATTCTGTGCATCCTTTCTAGCACTATGACTCTCATAGATTCTAGCATAGTTAGTAATGGCTTGTCCCTTACACTTAAAATGACACTGTTAAAGCACTCACTGAAACCATTCTCAACTGCTTCACATCCTCTACTCACTTCAAAATAAGCTCTTGACCAAGTTTTTGGATCCTTATCCATAAGATACTTATGAGCCTTTGGATTAGCCTTTTTAATCTTGTCCATTATTTTGTTGAAGAGTGGTGGATAAGAGGCTTTAGATGTTGCCCAAAACAATTCCCTGAACTCCAACCCAGTGAACTGTTTCTTAAATCCTTCATAAATATGTCTTGCACATTGCCTGTGTTCGGCATATGGCATAACATTCTTCACAACTTCAATAAGACCCTTCATAAATATGTAAACATAATGTTATAATATTATAATATATACAACAAAAAGAAACCAAAAAGAATTTATGAATTAAAGCATACCTGTTGGTCTGACATAAGAGTTAGCCCCTTCCCTTTTGTGCAATCTAAGTCTCCTTCAAGCATCTCAAAATACCAGCTCCAGTTATCTTTGTTTTCAACATTGACCACTGCCTAAGCCACTGGGTAAATGTGGTTATTTCCATCTCTCCCAATAGCGGTCAGAATTTCACCTTGGTTAGGCCTTTTCAAAAAACATCCATCTAAGGCAATTACTTTCCTACACCCACTTTCCCAACCTTCTGCTAGACCAGCAAAACATACGTAAAACCTATCAAAGTATGTTTTCCCATCAGGATTGTTAGTGACCCCTAATTTCACAGTGGACTCAGGATTAGAATCTAAGATTGCTCTTCCATAAGACCCAAGCAAGGCATAATGTTCATCAACTGATTTTTCATACTCTGTCAATGCAAACCTATTGGCATTGGTACACTGATGTGCTATTACCTTACACTTGTATTTTTTCATCACTAGGTCAGCTATGGCAGACAACTTAATCTCAGGGTGAGCCCTAATCTTATCACCAAAGACTGTTCCTATCCACTTAAAGTTCACTAAAGACCCAAATTCAAAATTCCTAACACATGTATGTTCAGCATTTAGTGTCTGGATTTGAAAAGTTTTCTCTTGAGTCATCCACCTAGCATAACATCTCCAAGGACATGAAGGTAACTAAGATTCATTAACACAAGGATACCTTTTATTCTTCCTCTGTTTACCTTTGTCGGGATCAGTCAGCCTTGGTTTCATCTGACCACATTTTGCAGTAACATACTTGCTTCCACTCCTCTCATACCAAATTTAAAATCCATTTGACAGTGCATAGTATGTTAGACCCTCTTTAAACTTTTCAATAGTCGGATACTTTTCACCAACCTACATTTCAAACATAGCATGTTGAGTTTATAAACAACATTTGTATACTTTATCACAATATCAAATAAATGGAAACATATCTTTGGATGCCTCAGTCTCCAATGAGTACTTTCATCATACACTAGATACCTGTCAGCATGTTTTTCTACATATACAAATGGATCATCATGAATTCCATTCTCATCTGATGATTGAAGAGTTTTCATCAAATTAGTCATGTACACATCATGCTCTCTGAAAGTCTCACTTCTATGATTACCAATATTTTCAGTGGGTATATTATCATTTACTTCCATCATATCTGGCAAAGACTCATGTTCCTTCTCTCTTCTAGCTTTAATCCTCTTCTTAAGTTCTATCAACTCCTCTTCACCAGGGCTGAGATAGTCAATTGATTTATCTGAATCATATTCACTATCCACCTCTGAATCATAATCAGTCTCCTCTTCATCATACGTAACCTTCTCTTTGCCCTTATCAACATTGTTGTCCCTAATATGCTCCCCATCAACACTAGTACTACCAGCCTCACCATCTGGTACACTACTCCTACCCACATCACCAGCTGCACTACTCCCACCCACATCAACATCTAGGTTTCTAGGTTGGTGAGAAGATGAACCCTCATACTCAACCTCCATCTCAGCCCAATCAACCAACTCCTGTACTGAGAAATCATTGCAATACCTATGTTTGGGGGGGAGGAGTTTTGCTTTATAAACAGATTCATCCATCACAGAGGTTTCTGCTTTTTCTAAATACTCTGACAGATTCATATCATAGTGATCAAGATAAAGTTCTAGCCTACCATACAACTCAGCAACATCAAACATGTAAGCTATTTCCTTATCATTACTTACTCTAACTAAACCTTTCTCCAATTCAACATTAGGAACTCTGTAGTACAAACCTTGAAAGTAATTACCAGCTTATTTTTCCAAAATTTCTGCAAACTTTTCATAAGGCATTCTCTCAGCAGCCACATTAAGAATAACACCATCTTTATACCTTAAAGGTAAATGTGCAAAGTACCCATCATTCCAAACATCAAATTGATGCAAATTCGTACCAGGTATCATCCTGTTTCAAAAAGGACAACAATAACGAGTTAGGGTAAAAATAGAACAATAACGATTTAGGGTTTGTGAACAAATTAATAATAACACAAAATATTGTGACTAATACATACCTGAAATATGACAACACACATCAATTATACAATCTGATTAAATATTTGATGAGGTGAAATTAGGGTTTATGTGTGAAAATATCACGATGGTGGATTTGGGGAAAAATTATGTTGGGGTAAAACGTTTATACGTAAAAAGTAAACCCCACAAAGTTTGGTATATGTTCAAAACACACCCAAAGTATAAAAAACGTGAAATGTGATTAAGTGAGGGTCATTAGGATCACTAATCCATGCCACGTCAGCTAATTGGCCATTTTAGGATACAAAAGCAAGATTAAGAAAGTTTGTAGTTACAATAGGAAAAAAAAGTTCATGGTATACAAAAGCAAAAGGTGGCAAGTTTGATGCATTTCTGGACAACTTTCCCTAACTTAATTATTAACGATAAATCAGTTATAGTTATAATTACAAAATGACTAGAATCAAATATATTGAATCAAATTCAAGTTCATATAGGTAACCATGTCGACAATAATTTAAAGCAGATACTTTCTAAAGTTAAAAACATACTGTAGAAGTATCATATTAGCTAAGATCCGCTGAAGTATATAAGATCTATTGAAGTATACGTTTTTCAGCTAGACAAAGCTTATCATCGATAGCAGCCTATGGTATATTCTTAAAATTTCATAAACTCTCCTAAGCTTCGCAAAACATGTTTGAATAGTGGTATGCTTGGTTGATTCACAAACTATAATAGTCGATGTATGGATTTGTGTATCAATAACACGATTTTCATAATGTTTTAAGGCATTGTTTGTTTTGTGATATATCAGTTTTGTTTAATCTACTTCTGAATTAAGAAATACTTCATTGTAAATCTTTCTTATTGCATTACTTACTACAGTAGTAGTTTTTAACATGAATCATATTTACACCAAACAACTCGACCAAAATGCTTCATCTTCTTCGTCGTCGCCGGTAAACGAAGGCTTAATGCTCGTTGTTTTCTTCGTCGCGAAAAACAAGGCTGGTAAATTTTTTGTTGTCTTCAAGATTCAAGAACCAAAAACCTCTTTCAATTAATCCTCTTTCAATTAACCCTAAACCCTAAACCAAAAACCTCTTAACAAATCAACACCTTCATAAATCATAAACATGTTTTCCAATCAATCCTCTTTCAATTACTCAACTTGATTATCATTTTAACACCAATAAATCATGTTTCAATCAAACCCCTTTTAGTTACTCAACTTGATTATTTCCTTTACATATTTTTTCTAAAAATCTCAATCACACCCTCATAAACATGTTTTTTCTAATCAAACCCCTTTTTATTACTCAGCTTGGTTATCATTTTAACACCATTAAATCATTAAATCATTGAATCTTTGTTGGTGCACATAACCTGTTTGATAAAAGTCCTCAAAGAGTGAACAATGGTTCGTTTTGTTTTTTGAGATGGCTAATGATACATGAGTGAAGGAGATAAGTTCTTTATTGAGCTCGTTTACTGCAAAACTCAAGAATATCGAAGGAATAGTGATTGGCTTAGATGGGAAACCAGTGAAGGCAAAGAAAACCAATGCTACAATTGAAAGCTTTGAAGGTAAGACAGGTGATGGGAGTCTTAAGGCAACTCCACAGGATTCTGTTCATGCTAGTCAAAAGGAAAATCAGGTTGCTCCTACGTTTGCTGCTACTGTATCGGCTGAGAACTCGGATCGTAAGGCTAATTTTCGTTGCCCAATAATGCCGATTTTGATGTTGGAATACCTAGGTCCTCTGCTGAGGAGGTGAATACGAGGTTGAGTAATTCGTTGTACGGTTATTTCATAGGCAAACGTGTTGCGTTCCCTGTTGTTGATAATTATGTGTGGAATGCATGGGCAAAATTTGGAATTCAAAAGAGTATGATGAATGCTAACGGTTTTTTCTTTTTCAAGTTTTCTAATGCCAAGGGTGTGGATGATGTGCTTCAAAATGGCCCATGGATGATTTGAGGTAGCCCTATAATTCTTAAAAAATGGAATCCATTAGTTTCGTTAACTAAAGAGGACCTTTCTAAAGTTCCTGTTTGGATTAAATTACATGATGTGCCTCTCGTTGCATTTACTCAAGATGGGCTGAGTTTCATTGCTACAAAAATAGGGATGCCATTGATGCTTGATTCGTATACGAATTCGATGTGTTTGGACTCATGGGGTCGGAGTAATTATGCACGTGCTATGATCGAGGTTAATGCCGAGAATTATCTCAAAGACAAAATAGTTGTGGCTGTCCCCAATTTGCATGATGAAGGTTATACTCGAGAAACTATTCGGATAGAATATGAATGGAGTCCTCCGCGTTGTGATGATTGTAAACTGTTTGGGCACACTTGTGAGTCATGTCCTAAACGTGTTCATGAAGTTCCTGCCAAAGTTGTTAAGCCGAGCTCTGAATTGGATGGTTTTCAAGCTGCTGGTAAGAAGGATCGTAGTCGGAATAAAAATGGTGGGAAGCAAATAGCTGGTCTTTATTTGTCTAAACCTAAACCTAATTACTATTACCGTCCTGTTGAGAAAAAGAAGGGTTCGAACACCACAAGTTCAACAATTCCTAAGGGTAACTCATTTGATGTTTTAGGCAATATGGAAGACGAAGAAGAGGTAAATGTAAGCAACAAAGCAAGCCCATCAGGTACATCAAGCAAGCAGAATGCTAGTGGTGAGTTGGTAGATAGTGATAACGAGGTGGAAATACCTATTAACGAAACTTCCGGTTTTATGGCATCTTTGATACATTCTGATAAGTTACAATCAAAGAACACTAAGAGGGCAAGCACTCTCTCTTCTACGGTTTCTCATGTATAGTATTGCTTCCTGGAATATTCGGGGTTTGAACCAATCCCCGAAACAAAAAGAGGTTCGTCAAGTGATTAGTGATAATCATTTGAATGTGTGTGCGATTTTGGAGTCTCATGTGGGAAAGTCCAGGCTGAAACGTGTGTGTGAGAGCGTTTTTCAAACATGGGAATGGACGTCGAATGGTAATTTGTGTGACAAAGGTTCTCGCATCATTCTTGGTTGGGATCCTTTTGTTGTTGATGTTATGGTTATTGCTCAAAATTCCCAGGTTCTACACACTCAAGTGACGTTTAAACAAGACCGGAAAATCATGTTGTGCTCTTTTGTTTATGCTCGTAATAAGTATATTCCTCGTCGTGAGTTGTGGCACAATCTGAACGTGCATGGGCAGTTTGCTAGAGGGAGGCCTTGGGTGTTATTAGGCGACTTTAATGTGGCGTTAGGTCTTGATGACTTTGCGAGTGGTCCTTCAAAAGTGGATATTGCTATGTGGGAATTTCAGGAGTGCGTTGAAAAGATTGAGGTGTTGGATATAAATAGTTCCGGTCTTCATTTTACGTGGAATCAAAAGCCTCAAGGTCAAGGTGGTGTTCTTAAGAAGATAGATAGGGTCATTGGTAATATAGAATGTATTGATACATTTCCTGGATCGTATGCTCTGTTTCAACCATATCGTAACTCAGATCACTCCCCATCGATTCTTAAAATTCCAAAGGTAATCATTGATAAACCGAAGCCGTTTAAAATTTTTAATTTTCTTACTTACAAAGGGGCATTCAAAGGGTTGGTTGCTAAAACGTGGGATTCTAATGTGAATGGTTATGCTATGTATCGAGTGGTTAAAAAGTTGAAACTTCTCAAGAAACCCTTCCGTAAGCTGTTAAAAGACCAAGGGCATTTGCACAAGAGAGTTGCTGAGTTACGTAATGAATTGGATGAGGTCCAGAAAGCGTTGGATTTAGACCCCTCTAATATTTTGTTACGGGACGAAGAAGCAACATATTTACGAGCTTTTAACGAGGCTTCGTTAGATGAAGAACGATTCTTACAACAAAAATCTAAAGTTTAATGGTTGAAAGTTGGTGACTCGAATTCTGCCTATTTCCACAAGGTTGTAAAAGGTAGGAAAGCGAGGAGTCGTATTGAGGTTATAAATGATGTTAACAACGTATTTCACGAGAGTGATCAGGTGCCTAATGTTTTCGTTGCTCACTATAACCAGTTTCTAGGAACTGAGGGTGAAACGAATGTGCTGAATATTCCAGGGTTGTTCTCGAATCGGTTGGATCCTGTTAAGGCTGATCACATGGTGCGTCCGGTGTTAGATAGTGAGGTAAAAAATGCTATGTTCTCTATTGGCAATAATCAGGCCCCGGGTCCGGATGCGTATACTTCTATGTTCTTTAAAGAAGCTTGGGACATTGTGGGAGGGGATGTTTGCACGGCAGTGCGCGAGTTCTTTTCGAGTGGGAAACTTCTTAAAGAGATTAATCATACCATTATTGCTCTTCTCCCGAAGATTAAAACTCCCTCTCAAGTAAATGACTATCGCCCTATATCTTGTTGCAACGTTCTTTATAAATGTATTAGTAAAATCATTACTAATAGAATCAAAGAGGGGTTGAATGACATAGTTAGTGATAATCAATCGGCGTTTGTTCCGGGTAGACGGATAACCGATAATATTCTTATTACTCAGGAGCTTATGCATAACTATCATCTGGATAGAGGCCCTCCTCGTTGTGCATTTAAAGTGGATATCCAGAAAGCATACGACACTATTGATTGGGCTTTCCTGCGATCAATTCTTATTGGTTTCGGGTTTCATTTGACGATGGTGAATTGGATTATGGAGTGTGTTACTAGTACTTCCTTTTCTTTAAGTATCAATGGGTCTCTTCATGGATATTTTAAAGGAAAACGGGGGTTGCGTCAAGGAGATCCTATGTCTCCTTATTTATTTACGTTGGTTATGGAAATTTTAACGCTTATTTTACGGATTCGGGTGATGAGTGCAGCGGGTTTCTCATATCATATTTGGTGTTCTAACCTCAATCTCATTAACGTTTGCTTCGCTGATGATCTATTTTTATTTGCTAGAGGAGATGTGGAGTCAGCAACTTTTATCATGGACACTTTGGATGAATTCAAAAGTGTCTCAGGTTTGACCCCTAGTATTCCTAAAAGCAAGGCGTACTTCTGTAATGTGCTAAATCATGTGAAGTTGTCTATCTTGAATGTAATGCCTTTCATTGAGGGTAAGCTGCTAGTTAAATATCTTGGAGTCCCGCTCATTTCTTCTAGACTTATGAATCGTGATTGTAGGATTTTGGTTGAACGTGTTAAATCTAGAGTTGGTGATTGGAAAAATAAGTCATTGTCTTTTGCGGGTAGATTACAGCTTTTTCAATCGGTGTTGTTGTCTATGTATATTTATTGGGCTTCGGTGTTTTTATTACCTATTCGAATTATTCACGAAATTGAGCAAGCTATGCGAGGTTTCTTATGGTGTCAAGGTGAAATGAAGAGGGGTAAAGCAAACGTGGCATGGAATATTGTGTGTCTCCTGAAACAAGAGGGTGGTCTAGGTATTAAAAGTCTTGAATCGGTTAATATTGCTTTAATGACTAAAAATTTATGGCATATTATTACTCGTAAAGACTCCCTTTGGGTTCGTTGGGTTTATTCATATAAATTGCGAGGTGAGAACTTTTGGAATGTGCCTCCTAAATCGGGAATGACTTGGGGATAGAGGAAAATCCTTCATTTACGTGATCTAGTTAGGCCTTTCATATGCTTTGTATTAGGTAATGGTATGAGAACCTCAGCTTGGTTTGATATATGGTGCGAAACATGTCCTCTGATCTCACATATTACCCCACGTCTTATTGCAAGCGAAGGTTTATTGTTATCTACTGTAGTTTCTGATATTATTGTTGGTGGAGATTGGGCGTGGCCTTTATCTTGGTATGCTAGGGCCCTGGTTTTGTATAATTGCATGGTTCCTGCTCTTAGTCATGACCGTGAAGATCGGTTAGTATGGAAAGATTTTCATGGCAATGAGAAGCCGTTTTCTGCTCATGTTGTTTGGGACATCATTCGGCCTAGAGGTAATGAAGTAGATTGGGCTGCTATCGTTTGGTTTCCTAAATGTGTTCCTCGGCATGCTTTTCTAATGTGGCTTATTATGAGGAAGAGGTTAAAGACGCACGATATGTTGAGGCAATGGGACGTTGACGACGCCACCAACTTAAACTTGTTCTTGTGTCCTTTCTGCAAGCTGGTCCCGGACTCGCATAACCATCTATTTTTCGAGTGCTCCTTTCCTTCACAGGTATGGTCTTTGGTGAGATTGAAAGCTGGTATGGATGGCATAGGCCCTGTTTGGGACGATATTGTTGATTGGATCAAGCCGTTATCAACTAAAAGATCCATTGTTAGTGTTGTTGCTCGTTTGGTGCTTGCTGCGACGACTTATTTCATTTGGCAGGAGAGAAACTTTCGCTTATTTCAGAATCAGAGTCGGACTGTGGCGCAAGTTCGAGACATTATTGTTCATAATGTAAGATTAAAGTTGCTTACTTTTCGATTTAAGAAGACGAATTCAGTGGTTCTGCTCTTGGACACTTGGAACGTTAGTGGTGTGTTTGCGAAAGGCCTTAACACCACAACGTAGAATGTTTCTTAGGTGAAGGTTCGGGCTGTTTTGTGTTCCTATTTATTTCGTGTCTTCGCCTAGTTTAGCTTTCATGATTCGGTATGACGAATCATGTAGTTTGTTTCAACACATATTAGTGTGTTGTCTTTGTAAATCAATGTGGTACTCAGCCGCATTCATGTACTTATCAGTTTTTTGAGTAATATTTTACCGGGGTAAGAAGCCCTTTTACCAAAAAAAAAAAAAAAAAAAAAAAAAAAAAAAAAAAAAAAACATGAATCATATGTTGAAGTATTTTTTGAAAGTCTTCATTTAAACATAAATCTTAAACCCAATGCAACACACCATAACTAAAACAATCTTAACTTGTCTTGGAACATTTCAATATGTCATGAAGGGACTCGACATCTATTTGTTTTTCCAAAGTAAAACTAAAACTACGTTAACTATAAATTTGTAGTAGTAAATACTTTTTGTTCTTTGTAAATTGTAAACAATCTCTTTTGGGTCTTTGGGATCTTGAAAGTAAAGGTGAACAAAGTTTAGCCCGGCCCAGTTTTAGGTGGGCTTTTTTCTCGGTCCACAGATTGGTATGCACTTGGCTCTACCTTCTACATTTGCACTTGATATGTATCACAATCAACTAGTAGAGGGAACTAGCAGCCTTAGCTTAATTACATTGATAGTATCATGCGGCACTAGTGAAAATTGTAAAAACTAGAAAAATGATGTATGTGGAGTAGTGAAAACATACTAAATAATCTCGTTATAAAGTTTGATACGATCAGGAGCGGAGCCAAGAATTTACGTTAAGGGGTACCGTAAGTAATTTGAGTGTTTCAGATATTGAGAGAGGCTAGATTAAAGTGTTCATAGAACACTGACTGTCAACCAAGCTACACGCTGAGCTAGTTGGCTATTCGGGGTAGCCAATCACCCGCCAGCCACCCTACTAGCTCCGCCTCTGGATACAATAAATGTAAAAATAGCTATCGTATGAAAAGGAGTCGTGTTTGGTATATGTCTTTCTTTTATACAGAAATGACTTGGTTTGTTGGTTTTGAAATAGTGAGTTACTCTATTTTGTTGCAACCAACAGAATGATAACACATAGTTTTAGTCACATTTTTAGGATTTCTAATCATATCGATAGTGCATCAAATAAAATAAATACTATGAGCTATCGAGGAGGCAGGTAAAGAGGGACAATGAGATCAAATTTTATAAAAAAGATGAAGTACAAAAGAATGTTGGTGGTCAATCCAACTCGTTTTGATTCCAAACCAATTTAAATTTTAACCCATTACAAATCCTATCTGACCATCACATTGCCACTTCTATAGGTTACTGATTCTCACCTTTCTTGATGTTGGTGATAGAAGAATGCATTCATGAATTTAATTGGAAATATTAAAGCCATCGCATCCAACATCTATGGAAACATAGTTGCTCAAAGAGCAGAGTATATGATCGCTCGAATCTTTTAAAGCAAACAGTTGTGAACACTAGTAAAATTGCAAAAAATAACATTAAATACATCAAGACAAAATGTCTACCATTCCAAAAGGAGCTGGACGAATGACGACACTCACTCATTTAGTTACGTTCCATGAAAACAGGCCCCTGAGCCAATTCAAAAGCTTAATATTGCAATTCCTGCATTGTTATACATTGACACTAACATGTTTGTTATCAAATTTCCAGAGACGATGCAACCTAAGAAAATGGTCTAAGGGTTCGTAACTTCAGGTGAAACGCTAAAATTCAATTCAACATACATTATAACTTTTAACTGTGCCTGAATGGCTCCATAGGAAAAGATCGAGTGATATTCCAAAATGGTAGCCGAAACTCCGCACTTCCGATAGTTAAATGGAGCTATCACCTATGTTCTAGCACATATATATGCTACACGCCTACACGTTACAACTTTCCAATAAATCTAAACCCTTGTAATTTACTACACATCAGCCACATTTTCATGATATCCTTTCCTGATAACTCATATTTAGGAGTTGACCGTATAAAATGACTAAACTCAACATTGGATGAACAAATTGTAGGAATTGCACTAACTCATGTGCGTATGTAATCATGTTATATAAGATTGCATACCGATGATCATGATTTAAAAGTAGTACAAGTTTCTTACTAGAAGATACGCCAAAAGTGGAAAAGCATTTTCTTACTAGAAAGATATGCGATGGTTAAAACTTTTTTGTTAGAAGAACCCCTAGAACTTACAAAGTTAATACAAACTCTTTAGGTGCCGCAAGTCCTCTAAAGAAATTGTGGCTGTCATAAACAAGACGGTGGCGAATCTTTAACTCCATGCACGTGTTGTGCTAAGAACTCTTGAGCTAATAACAATTCTAGGTCACAATCTTCGAGTTCTTGGCTTGTTGTTAGGGTGTAGTTGTTGGGACATCTTGGTACCACAAGTGATGTTTGTTCAATAGTAGTAGGTTCTGAGTTTGCTGAAAAGACTGATGAACTAGACATGAGCTTAGACGAGTAGGGCGATAGGTCCGGTTGAGGTAGGCATTGCATCATCGAAATTCTAGAACGAACGTATGCCAACTCTGCCTGCATGTTGACCACCTGAAAAATCGACATGAAGTAATTAGGGTTTTTGTGACATTTTTCCCTGTTGTCGATCGATATCAAATTATTGAGCTAATTAGCAAAAGAAATAGTAGAAGACTAGAAGGGTACATATTATATAAAAAGGTTAAAATGTTAGAAAGTTTTTAATAAGAGTATCTACAATACAAGAAGATAATTTAAAAAAGACTCGAAAGGTTGACAAAGGGTTATTTGAGAAATAGGTTGGGGAAAAATAAGCTATTGCAAATTTGATAATTTGCAAGCGATTTAATGTTAAAGATAGATTAACAGCTTTTTAGCATTGGTGTTAATATATGGATTAAGAATTTGTAAACTTCAAATCGGAGATGCTCTAAGGTTGAGAATTTCGAACAATTTTGTTGTGGTAAAGTAGCCAAATCTTATTGAGTAGTAAAATAAAATGATTACTTCAATGTGCTTCTTTTTATTGCATCCAATAGAGTTGTCAATTGTCATTGGGAATGAAATAGGTAGCTCTTTTCACATCACTTGTTATATATGCTCTTTTTGTACCATTTTCAAGTGCTTATTATATCTATCAATACCAAATTCAATTTGCAGACATAAAAAGTAAAATTGATGGTGCAGTTCTTAAAAAGAAAAGGCTGACGTGATCAGCCAATACTCAAATGATTCAAGTATCTGTACTTGAAAAAGTGGTTATTAATGATAATCAAACGTTTTTCATTATAAGTAGGTAATTGTGTCATTGTGTGTCTTTTGAGTGAATGTTTTATGGTTTTTAACCCTTTAAAAATAAAGTGAAAATAATTCAATATTTATCACGGTTTGCTTAAAAGTAAACTAGGCAAAGTTGGCAATGAACTAAAGGTCCAAGACCAAAAAATATAAGATTTGTGTGCTCAGATCTATACGGATGATCGAGTCCAAGGAGGCACGGAGCCAAGAGATAATAATGCCGATCGATATCATGCATGCATGGTACTCAAGGGTCCTTATGGGGGTCGATTGGACAAACAAATTAATACTAGCAGTCTAGCTACAGCGACAAGAACTGGAAAATACAACCATTCATAATGACTGTATGTGCTTTTTCCAAAGTTAATAACTTACTATCGCAACACTTGAAACAGTAACCATATCCTGGACTAACTTTTTACTTAAAAAAAACTGTTTTGCGTGTTACATCAACTCATATAAACTTCTTAAATCAACTTTCCACCCAAAAATATCATTCATTACCATCATATAATAATGACAGAAATGACATCAAGTTATAATTATGCTAAAGTGTGACATGCTAGCTAGCTAGCTAGGTTAGAAACATAAAACACAACATAACATAAAGTACAAGCAAGCTAAAAAAAGAACTCGAACCTGTTGTTGAAGGGTGAATATGTTTGCAACACATCCATACACAGGATCTCTAACTCTAGACAAAGCTTCATAGCAAAGTGAAACTACAGTATCTAGACGGCGATGAGGAGGAACCCTTAGAAGAAGCTTAGAAGCATTACTAGCTCCAAACACCTTATGAACAGCTGCAAAATGAGTTGTACCAACTTGATTTGAGTCAAAATATGGTGCAAAAACACAGTTTCTCACACACTTTCTTCTTAAGAACTTGCATGCACCACAAGGCCCAACACCACCATTAATGTTGTTGTTATTCATTTTTCTCTCTCTAGAAAAATGGACCACAATTGTATTTATTTAGAGTGAGAGTAAGATGGATGGTAAGGTTTTGGTGGTGGGTCACTTTGGAAACTTGGTGGAGCCTTTGATCAATGAACCAATGATCATATGTAGGGATGTCATATGCATGACACTTTCAAGGGTAGTTTGGTAATTTTGTCATGGTTTTGAAGGGTAGGTTTGTAATTTGGCTTAGACTTTTTCTTTTGGAAAGTATTGGTGGGGGGTCACCCAGGAGATTGGGTGGACCTTCATGTAAAAGAATGTTCTACGAGTATAATATGTCTAAGGATGACATTTAAATTTGCGGGTTTTTTAAAAGAAGAATACAAATGAGTTATTTGAGTGATATGTTAAGCAAATGTATATTTAGGGTAAGTTTTGAATTCGGAAAAGTTTCTAATTTTGTTATGGCTTCAATAAAAAGGTACCTAGGGATAGTTTGTAAGAAAGTTATGTTAAGAGGTAAGTTGGAATTTATGACATGGCTCAAGGTATGGTTCATAGGATATACTGGTATAGGGGTGTTCATAAATCTCGATGATCAAAACTGAACTAAACCAAATAAAATTTAACAAAAATTGGAACAAATTTACTACGTAAAACCAAACTGAACTGAATTAAATATTCGGTTTTTAGTTTGGATATACTTTTAGCAAAATAAAAACTGAACCGAACTAAAAATCAAATTCACATAAATATATACTCATTCAGACCCAAAATTATTGTCTCAGTTTGACTTTTTTAGTCTTTATTTCTCAACTTTAACTATAAATATTTTGTTTGTGTTATGCAATACTTGAGAAACATTATACCAATAAAAATACATTTAAAACACAATCTATTCATATATTTTGCATTAGGTATTATGTAATATAAACAAAAATACTTAAGGTCAAATTAAAAAATAAATGCCAAAAAATTTAAAAGGGAACAACAATTTTGAGGCGGAAGGAGTATATATCTATAAATAAAAAACAATTATAACTCTTTCTTAGTAAAAATATGACATTTTTTTAAGTTTGAAAAGTTCTTTTGGTACTAAAAATCAATATGATTAAATGAAAAAATATATACGAATTATGTAATTCGAGTTATTCGGGTTAACTAAAAAACTGAATCGAATTCAAATTCGGTTTTCGGTTCAGTTTAATCCAATTTGAATACGGTTCAATTTAGTTTACCAAGAAAAAAATAACCCAACTAACAATGAATAATCTTAGAGGTTGCAAAACGGGCGGTCTGGGCGGGCGCGAGCACAAGCTAGAATGGGCATGGGCTAGAACGGGCACGGGCTAAATGGGTATGGGTCAAACGGACACATATTATACAAATCGCTTTATAAAAAACTAAAAATAACAAAATAAATTCCTTAAATGTTATACTTCATTTATATTTAAAGGATTATATATATATATATATATATATATATATATATATATATATATATATATATATATATATATATATATATATATATATATATATAAGCTTTTCTTTAAAAATAATTATAATATTCTACAATTAAAAGAAAATATGTGGCCGTTAGTGCCTATTTAACTTTTCAATAAGCTAAATATGCCCATTTAAAAAAAAACAATATGCTAAATGTGCCGAAATCTTAAACAAAGTAAACAAAATTAGTCCTTTTTTTTTTTTTTTTTTTTTTTTTTTGAAACAAATTGCCAGTTCTAAATAATCTGTTAACCGAACTGATGAACACCTCTAATCGAGTATGTTTGTTTATTTCTATGGTTTATTGGGCCAAATTGTATTTTTGGTTATGACTTTGGTGAAAAGTAATATTGGTGTTTGATTGGAAGACTCGGAAACTTTGAGAATATTTCTTTAGAAGTAGTCGGTTTTTTACGAGAAATTACTAGTGGATCACTTGAGAATTTAAGTGGAACAAGAATACATAGGGAATGTATTGTTCCTTTTCAGAGAACATTTTTTGTAATTTTAGGCAGCTCGACTAGGACAAGTTTATAGGCTATATTGGTAACACAACATTGTTGAGAAATTATGCTTATTTTTTCAAAAAATAATCTACTTAAAAAATAATATTTGTTTGGCAGACATAACTTATAAGAGATTTTTTAAAAAATAATCTTTCATAATCTTTTAAAATCAAATGTTACTTCATGTAGCTTATAAAAATAATATTTTTTTATAATTTTCAGCACCAACATCATCTTCAGCACCATCTGCAGTTTTAGCAGCAGTTACTTTCGCCAAACATACCAATAATCTAGACAAGAAAGTGAATAATACATTAAAACGATTTGTTCTTTTGGTGGTGTATAGGCTTATATTAAATGGTAATCTTAACATGCCTTGCTTTCAATAAGGGGATTGATTCACACACCATTTTATTTGATTAAAACACCACTTTGTGCAAGCCGTATAGCACACCGTACAACACGGTAATGCACAGTTGCGGTGAAAGTATTAAAAAAAATGGTGTGCAAATCACCCCTCTTTCAATAATTAACACCTTAAGTGTGTAACTATGTATGAATGCATGCATGGTTATTTTTTGCTTATCTCGAGCTTTAATTTCCCATATAAACCGACTTGTAAGACTTTTCGAGACACAAATATTTTTTGTGTTCAAAGTTAACTTATAGTCTTCAACCTAAAAATATATGTGAAGCTAATGTTACTAAACATTTCAAGCATTTGACTTCAACAACATTTTTAATAAAAATATGTACTCAAAAAACATATAAAACCACACAGGATGTATTTTGCAAAAGATAACTTTAGGGAAGGGCTAGACTTGTAAAGCATTGAAAATGGTTGAAATTAGAAACTTGAAACTTAAAACTTAAAAGCAAAGAAAGAGTAGGTTAACAAGTGGGAAGAAGTATAGGGGGCAAGTTTTGCGTAAAGCAAAATAGAAGTCCTTGTTATAACAAATATTTTATTACTATATTGTTGAGGACAGTGTTGTTGCTGTTGTACTGTACAACAACCGCCATATTCAATTCTCACGTGCACAGAAACCTAGCCCCCACGTGCGTAGACAGACATCCGATATCCTAATACATTGTCTGGTCTTGTCCACGTCAACTCCATCACTCGAATAAAATGGAAATTTACACACAAGCACGTACAGTAATTTATTCTCATAATAGTTGTTGCGGTATCCTTTAACAAAAAGAAATTACTGTACATATAAAAAGAATAGTACTCGTAATTCTAATTATGTTTGAGTTAACTGGTTTTGAAGATTAATTAATAGTTTATTAGAAAACGAGTTCAACTTATACACATGCATTTTTAAACCAAAAGAAGTTAAATTATCTAACTTATAAGTTTCGTAAAAAGCTTCGATTTTTCTGGAATAAAGCTGGCACTTGAAATTTGTGTTACGTGTTTTGTTTAGTTTGTCCATTATATTCTGATCCGCCATGCCTATAGATGTACGTTCTTAACTCAAAATAACTCATTAGAATGTCCTATTTAATATATTTGAAGGTGTCGAAGAAGTATAATTGTTGCAAACAGAAAAATCTGTTAATGATATTCCTTAGGATAAAATCCAAAAATTTAAAGCATGAATTTAAGTGTACTAGAAAGGTGCCCGCGCGATGCGGGGCGGATTATTGGGGTGAAGAGGAGGGAGGTGGGGTGGTGGAAAGTGGTTGTTGGGGTGGTTGTTGAGGTGGTTATAAATTGTTGGGGGTGGTTGTTGAGGTGGTTATAAATTGTTGTGGGTGATTGTTAGGGGTGGTTGTTTCCATAATTAGTAAGAGCACCCCCAATGGGTAAAGTTGCAAAAGCTTTTTCCTATTATAAAAAGTCTTTTAGAAGTGGTTTTTTGCATTGCATCAATGACTTTTTGAAAAGCTTTGCACAAAGACTTGGCATACACCAAGTCTTTCACAAAAGCTTTAGCTAGTAAATGTAGTTTGCATTTAATGCATTAAATGCTTCAAGTCATTGAAGACTTGGAGCATTGTGGATGCTCTAAGTAAAAGTCTGAATTTTTAAGCCTTTTTAATTATAGAATAGTCCCAAATACATTATATAGTAGTATAGATATGAGAATAATCGTGATTTTTTTGAGTTCAGACTTCAGAGTGATCAGTGATGTAACTAAAAGTTAACTAACCGTGTGACTAGGAGTCTAGTACCATAACTAGGCCCATTAGTCTCATCCTTTTCTAGGCCCATTACAACCTGAGCCACAATTTTAGTATTATGCTTAGGCCCAGTTGTACTCGTCGATTCATAATGCCTTCATAAGTCCATAACTTCATATTAACATGCACTTTCCATCAACTTGCACAGACTCTAAAATAAAGTAAATCACGGGTCAAGATTGACTCTTTTTATACGAGAATTATCTCACAAATGTCATGCACATGCTGTTTATGTTTACTTAGCTCCAAAATATGCTCTAACATACGGTAAACAAGTCAAAAGTATTAAACTGATAAAAAGTATACATGTTGATAAAAAAAAAATTATGTTATATTGTAAACAGAATGTCAAAGGGGGGTGAATGTTGTACGTTTTTTGTACTTATTGATGGGCCAGGAGGGGTACACATAGCACAACACTTTCAGCTACCTATGCCGTTGTTTTAATTAATCTATTACATTCGATCCATTGTTCGGTTAACTCGCAAATTAAAAGACCATTTGAAATCACGGGTTTAGCAGACTTTACGCTAGAGAAACTTGAAAATACAAGACAATATGAATGCATAAAACATTAGATTAAATATTTAATTAAGCAGACACGAACCAATCTATGTAAATCTTTGAACACGGAACTTGTGAGTTGGATGTTGAGTACTGTATCCAACAGTTATACCCCACACAACTTATATTTTCTTTTCATGAAAATAGTGAAGTCAAATAAATATATACTACTATTTTGTTCTTTCTAGAAAATAAAGTATGTGAAGTTAAAATAATGTTGGCCAGACAAAAGTAAAGGGGCTTTAAATTGAATATATAAAAATAGCAGTCGGACAAATTAAAATAAGAGATATGAAATGAACAGAAAGTTGATATTGAAACTATGAAGCTTAAAGTGGTCAAAGTCTTAAGACCAACTACTCATGAAACATAGGATGACTTTTATGACGTTCAAAAAGAAACCTTGCTGGTCAACTCTTCTCTATATTCTAATACACACTCAGTCATTTGTATTTTCTAATGCATATTGGAAAAAGATTAGAGTTACTTACGCTTAATTCTCGAGTTTTAAGTGAAGGGAAATAGAAAAGAATAGGAAAGGGAAAAGGAAAGTAATTAGTATTAGTTATTATGTTCGTGAGATATAGGAAAGGAAAAGGAAAGTAATCATAATCATGTTCTTGAGTCGGAGAAAAAGGAAAATTACTCAGTCAAATTACATATATGCCCTTTAATTGTTAATGTAACATGTTTTAAAAAGGGTATATTAGTCTTTACACAATAACAATTTCCCTTTCCTCTCAAAAGTGGGAGGAAGATTTAATTAACAAAACTTCATCCCTATTTCTTTTCCAATTCCTTTTCCTTCCTTAAAAAAAACTCAAGAACACAAAAAACTATCAATTTCCTTTCATTTCCTCTTCCTTTCTAACTCGAGAACTGAGTGTTTGTGACTAAAATCTGGTTTCTTATTGTATATTTCTTTCAAGTGCAATTAACATGTTCGACTATAGCTTACGTTTCCCTTTCTTTACACAAAGATGATACGAGGGACGGACCCACTCAGGAGTTGGGTGTGGCATGGGCAACACCTAATTTTGAGTTACGAAATCGTTTTTTAGTAGGTGCAACGTTCAGGATCGTCTCATGGATTTCGGTGGCCCTGTGTCATCACCACAAAGAGACCCTTAAACACAAATACAAAATACACATGTATCACTAGTGCGTGAAATAATTAAACTTAATCCTCATGTTGTGTATATACATATAATAAAGTGCATGAAATTTTGTGGCCCTCGTTAAACGGTGACCCTATCCAATGACACCTCTTGCACTCTCTTAGCACTGACAACGTCTAATAATACTTTTTGCTATTTTTTTGAGTGATGTTAAAGGGGCCTAATTAGGTCCATTTAAAGGGACCTAACGCATTAATAACTTGTACAAGTCATCAATGTGTTAGGTTCACTTTTAGGTCCATTTAGTTAGTCCTCTTTATCATTTCCCATAGTGCAACTTGAGTTTAGTACAAAATGTCTTTATGATGCAAATTTGGTACGTATGATGAAAAAAATATTAAACAGTTGTTCAAGAATTTTCAAAAAGAATTGTGCAACACTCACGTGAAAATCCTAAGTTCGTCCATAAATCCTTATGCATTTGAGCTATATGTGTATGTTCAAATAAGGAAGATTTTACATGAGAACCGCTAGAATACCTGAAACTACATCATCTTTTCGTTGTGTTATAATTTGTATGTGAATACATTGTGAAATTCACATTTGAATAGCATGGGGTCGAATGTACTTTAGATCAACAAAGTTAGATACATAAAAATAAGATATGATGGGAGTAAAATGATCGAGTACTTAGACAGAATGGTGAACTAAAGCTGGACAAAGATGATAATGTAACTAGTTTAGACCATATTGACATAGCACATCGTGGACGCAGAGAATGTAAAGACGTATGAATGTTGAATATATGATGAATGTTATCATTATATAGGTTTTGTGGAAAAAAAAATGCTACTGTAACTATGTAAAAAAAGGTATTGGATAAATCAAGCTAATTCAAACAAACTCTTTACATAATTTCAGACGTTTCAAGTCTGTTCTAATGTAGGACAAAGAGTAAGTATTTGTTCATTGTGTATGATACTTTGAGAAAAATTTAATAAAAAGAAACATACATTCTCGTTTTATTTTTAAGTCAATTATAGGGTGTTTTGTTTGGTGCTTACATTCATAATGAGTTGTTTGCCATTTCCATTTCTAAACAAATGATAAGAAAATGTCGATAATAATAACAGATTAATTTTCCTTAACTAGGAAAGATAACTTTTCTGCAAATTAATGACCAATTGTTGTATACATTCTCATTAATGAATTGAATCTATTAGATGACCAAGAGTTGATCTCTCGCACCCATCAATAAAACATGCTTATTTTTGGTAACATATGAACTACCCTCAATAAATAGACACTACAACAATTACCGGCTTTGGCAACATACCACTTTTAGCAACGACTCATGTCGTCGCTGAAACTCACAAAAGAACAAAACTTCAAAGTCTGACTTTGATTTTCAACGAAGCATTTTGGTCTTGGACGGTGGGCCCCAGGCCTTTAGCGACGACATATGTCATCGCTTAAAAGTATATCCATTAAAAATTTTGATTTTATGTTTCGGGTATTCTCTTCTAAAACTAATCTAGCCCGCTTAAAAATTATAACGACGTCACAAGTAATGGTACTTATTTTAAGATTAAATAAATTAAAAAATGATTAAATAACAATTTTTAATATGTACATAGTTTAGCATGTCGTTACTAAATGCCCCAAACTATTAAACTTTAATATTTAATTGTTGAAATTAATTTAAAAAAATATATATATAATCAGTTATTGACAAATTTGATAATTCAATAAATTATAAAAATTATTTTTGTAGTAAAAATGTGTTTTAAGTTGTAAAGGTAGTTAATTACGAAGAGTTTAGTACATTATATATCATCGAAAGACTAGGAGAAAAAAATGCTGAAAGACTGGGAGAAGGGCGACAATGAATGAATGATAGAAACTGACGGCCGACTACTAGGTCGAACCTGCTTGTCAGCGCATATCAGACATCAATTCTCAAAACTGATCCAAGAATGAAGTGTCGTGATGCTATGGATCCAAATCTTTCATAACTAGACAACATGAATACGTAAGACACTTTATAATTTATGCTTTTAATAATATTTTGAAGGTATTGGATGAGTCGTTATTAATTTATTTTATATTGCTTATATATAATACTTTGAGCACCAGCATTATGAAGACATTCTTGAGCATTACATGCGATAGCATACGTATGGCGGCCGCTTTGATGATCCTATTGCCAAGATGAACTATGTAAGTAATTTTTTTCCTAACACACGTACTTATCACTTGTCGTGGCCTATTGATGGCGCACTAATAACCAAACACCCCTATTAGTAGGGGTGTTTGGTAATTGGTGCAACACTTACCAAATTCCTTTGATACTGCAACATGGGTGTTTGGTAAATGCTAATTACCAAATACCCCTGATGATGCATCAAGGGTAGTTTGGTAACTGTTGCACTAGTTACCAAACACTTTTTCGTCATTATTATATTTACTTTCTTATTTTTAGAAATAACCACTAATGAAAACCATGAAAGATGATGTCGCCGCCAAAACCTGCCCTTTTATGGCCGATAAGGAAAGTCTTGCTGGAGTTTTGCAAAGAAACAATCGTGCACATATAACTCGTAAGGGTAGGAACTTACCGGGTATGGACTTGAGTTTTGGCAGGATCTCACAATTCCCAGGGATTAAATCATGCACCCAGACCCAAGTTGATGAGATGATGAGGGAAAATAACCGGCTGTTGTTGCAGGAAGATCAAAATAGGATAGCGAGAGAAGTTGAGACGGCTGGAAAGGAAGCTGAAGATACCCAAAAATCCTTTAACGACTTTTTGACTTCCTTTAACAATAACCAAGCAGGTTCTTCGACGTGTATTATTCCCTTCCCAAATGTATTGTCCCCCTCCCCAATTGTTTGCTCCCGGTCCTAGCGAGAATGTAGGTGACGATGATGATGATGCTTGTAGTAATGATGGTAGTAATGGTAGTGGTGATGGTGGTGATTATGATGATGGGTTGAGATTGAGTTTGTGATGGAATTTGTATGAATATCGTTTTGTTAGTTGTATGGACTACTGGTATTAGCTTGTATTATTATTTTCGAAAACTACGACGTCGTATGGTTAGTTTGGAATAAATAAATGGACATAAGAAATTGAATAATTTTGTACCATTGTTATGGGTAATTTTCATGTTGAGATTTGGTACATTTTCTAAAAATAATAATAATAATAATAATAATAATAATAATAATAATAATAATAATAATAATAATAATAATAAACTGAAAATTGTTGTAGTTTCTGCAGTTTTTTAGCCGCAGACTACGTTTAACGACAACACATGTCGTTGCGAAAAGTGTGAACCCCAACATAAATCGTTTATTATTTTAATAATTTATAATTTATATTTATATAATTAATAATGTAAATATATATTTTTTATTCATTTAAGAAATTACTTTTAGCGATGACGCAAGTCGTCTCTAAAAGTCGATGGACCACTTCTTTTATTGTTGAACGAGAATATATGTGGGCCCATGTTTCGCTGCTGAAGGCCTTTGATTTTGTCGCCAGAACTTTTTGCGACAGGCCTACTATATAGCGACGACATTTTGGCGACCACATGTCGTCGTCAAACCTTTAACGACGAAATTTTGAACCTTTGGCGATAACTTGGGTCATCTCCAAAGCCTCAAACGTTGTTGTGCGACTTAACCATGAGCATTACCCTAATATAATTTAGACAACATATATTGTACAAGGCATAAAGAGTACTAAAACTCAAAGTTTACACTCACAAATGTATGAAGTAAAATGCATAATAATAATTGCGTTTGAATTGCAGTATCCACTTCGAGCACATAAATTATAATCAAAGTAGGCAAAAAAAGCAAATAGTTGAAGACATAGTGACATAAAGTGAAAACCTTCACCTACATCTGTATTCTATTTAGTTTTAAAGTACTCTTAATTATATATACTACTCCGTAACATGGAGTATATATCTATACAAACATTTAATTTGTCACCCTATAAATATGATACACATACACACATACCCAAAAACATTCATGCATACATGATATAGAGCTAGATAGGGAAATACATAAGGTGACAGAGAAAACCAGTCAGCCTTTCGAGTTATCAACGTTTCCCAAAAGAGAAAGAGTTTCGTTTGGATATTTAATTAAGTTACGAAGATAAAGAAAGAATTGAATCAGCTGGCTATATCACATGTTTGCTTCACGCAATTGCGCGCTTTGCTTCTTCGTGCCTTTAAAGTCTTAAATTTTCTCATAAAACACACCTATCAAACCCTAAAATATTTCTTATCTTATCTCTCTCTCTACACAAACCCTAATAACTACTATACGTGACATTTAAACTTGAAAGTAAGCACAAAAACCAATTAAGCTCACATCCAAATGAGTGCAAATCCTAGCACTAGCCACACCGCTGGCGGCGGTAGTAGCGCCGTCAGTGGCAGTGGACCATGTGGAGCTTGTAAGTTCTTAAGAAGAAAATGTGTAGTAGGATGCATATTTGCACCTTATTTTGATTCGGAACAAGGTGCAGCCCATTTCGCGGCAGTGCACAAGGTTTTCGGAGCTAGTAATTTCTCCAAGCTTCTCCTACACATACCGGTGCATAAGCGTCTTGATGCGGTTGTGACTGTGTGTTATGAAGCTCAAGCTAGGATTCGAGACCCTGTCAATGGATGCGTGGCTCATCTTTTTGCTCTTCAACAACAGGTTCATCTTCTTGATCACCCTAGCTTGTGTAATAAAACTTCTCTACATATAATTGTTTTTTTGGTTAAATATATTTCAGTAACATGTTCAAAATAAACTGGTATATATACATACTTATTTAATTACTTCATATATGATATAGGTAAAAAAAACATTCTCCAAAACCTTATACGCGCGTATGTGACATTAACATAACTAAATAAATCTTCTTCCTGAAATTTCCATCTTGAGATAAAAACATTATAACGTTTCTATATGCATATATCTTCTGGATATATAACAGTTGTGTTTCACAGAAAAATACACAAAAGGCTGTATTATTCTACTACTAACATTAACAAAATGACATGAAATAGTATTTAATTTATATACTTATATATGCCCAAACCTCCCATGAATTTACCAAATTGGATGCACTAGAGCTTAATTAGTTGTTTTAACTTTTTAGACAAAGAAAACGTTGCTACGTAGATATATTGTGCATCCTTTTACAGTTTTAGGGGTAGAAGAATACATAACTAAACTTGCACGTCTCAGTGAAGATGCTACATATATAAATGTGTTCTTATAAACAATTTTCAACGGTATTTAAGTAATCTTCGAAAATTTTATTCAAATATTTGATGTTCTAATTAATTACTCTTTTTCCGAGTCTCATACCTATCAACTTGCAGTCTCTAATTGTCAATCTATTATCTTTAATACGTTACGTGCAACTTTGCTTTTTCATTCATCGACTCATTTTCAACATTAATTACCTTAACAATTCTTCAACTCCTTTAATAAACTTTCATTTTATGAGTTAAAACATCGTATATATCCTGAAATGTGTGCCTGTGCTTTTAATCGCTATTCAACGTACAGCAAGACAAGAAGCTAGGGCTACACTGTGGGCAAACATGAACAAGTGTAAAGGTGCCGGTTAAGTTGGTCAAGAAAAAGTAGATAATTTTTTTAAATTAGTACTAGTACATAATTATAAAAATAATATGATAGTACCTAAATTGATGGATTGGTTGGGGTATATGACAACTATTGGGGACTACAATGTTTCCCTTGACACATTGGTGTTTTTCAGGAATTGGTCGGTCTTTTTCTCTACTCGTTATTCTAATTTTTAATTTATTACTCTATATATTTTCTGATTCTAAAAGTGACAAAATAAAACAGTAGGAAAATACATAAATGGTGTTGAAGAATATTTGATGATTTGATGGGAATGAAATGAAAGGTGACGTACCTTCCAGTCTTTAACTTCCAATTGCGTCCAAGGAACACTTTTCCCATTTTTATTATATATATATTTTTTTAGCTTGTATGATTGTACGTTATCTTCTTAATGAAACATTTTGAAAATTTATTTGCCATTTTAGAGACAATGCTACTTAAGACATAAGATGTTGCTTGTAAAAACGTTACATAACAAACAAATACATTTTTAATCCATTAAGAATCGATTCAAATCAATTTCATAACTGATCTTTCTATGGTTTAACTGATCCAAATGTTGATCGATCCCATGGGATTTCGAGTTTTGCTTTGTTACTTTTAATGGTTTAAAAACGAGAGGCCTAACGTATGAATGACTGAACGACAGATATTATACTTGTATTCATAAGAAACTAGTTATTGTATTTGTTAAAAAGATTTAACAATTCTAAACAACTATCTTACTCTTTTAATCTAAACAACCTATTTAAATTGGCTTATAAGTTACTTTGGGTCTTTAATACTCTAGTTGTTTATACTTATGGTTAGATTTGAAAAATCCAAACATTGCTTTATTTAGAACTTATAGCAAAATCTTGAATATGTATTAGGTGGCGAATTTACAAGCCGAGCTATCTTATTTCCGAAGCCACCTAGCAACACTTGAGGTTCAACTACCACCTCCGCCTCCTCAAGTGCCACCTTCGACAGCTGCATTTTCCATCGCTGACCTCCCGATCACGACATCATGTCTCCCTGCCATATATGATTTGTCAGTACTTTTTGATCCAATGATACAAAGTTCAACATGGTCCATTCAACCATCGTCAAGACTTATGGACCCTGATCATCAATTCAGCGGTGCCACCACCAGCACTCCACCACAACATGATGGTGGTGGTGGCGGCAGCACAGGTGATCTCCATGAGCTGGCTAGGGAGCTTTTGCAAAGACAGAGCACCGGATCTTCAGAAGCTTCAGCTTTGCCACCACATAGTAAATAAAGATGAAAGACTTTGACTTTCTACTTTGACTTTACCAGTTGACCAAATATGATCCAGGAGTTTGACTTCTGAATTTTTTTCCCCCATGTAATCTTTTGGGATTTTACTTCTCAAGATGTCTTGATTAATGATAATTAACTTTCTTATATTTCCTATTCATATTCATATTCATATGTCAACTGTTTATTAATAGCTGAACACACAAATTATAATTCCATATCTATTCTATTATACACACAGGAAACTATTTGCACATATGATCATATAAGCAGTTTCTGGTATACTGATCAAATACATATATGTTGACTCAAGGACTCTTAAACCAAGTTCTTAACAAATCAATATATCACAGTACTTTTCTTCGCACTTAATAAAATTTTCTAACTATAATCATCAAAAAGAGGTTGAAATAACTAAACCTCTCCATGGAGCAAGCCCTTGTTGGTTCTCATCTTCATGTATTCCAGGTTCCATATTATGTTTTATTGTTTTTTCATAACTGTGTTTAAGATGTTACTCATATGGTTAACTTGTATCTACTTTTACAAAGGAGACCAGAAAGGCTAACGGCTAAACCAACCTAACCCGATAACATGTATCAGCACAAAATACCAGTGACTAATCTACTTTAACTTGTTATCCAATCCCATCTATCAGTCAACTCCAAATTAAAATTGAAAAGTTTGACCAGCATGATAGTTGAAAAAGAATACTGATTATTAGCTAAACCTTACACTGTCAACGATCTAGGCACATTACATTTTGTAAAAAGAATACTGATTATTAGCTAAACCTTACACTGTCAACGATCTAGGCACATTACATTTTGTAAAAAGAATAAGGATTGTAATAGTTAACTATCTAACAATTTTGCGCTATGGATGAAAATTCTCCGGTTATACCTAACAGAAACAACACCTTACTCTGTGGCATTTGATCATTTTAGCTGCGGCACAGCCGGCACTAGTTATGATATCAGTTGATCTGTATGCAGCTTCTGTAGAACTCCAGCAAGCCAACCATAGCAGCTGCTCGGTTTCTGAGGGGTTACAATCATGATCCTGAACTGCAAATAACGAAAACTAACTGAATAAACAGCAAAAGTGGGCAACAGCCATACTTTGATTGTTCACACACAGAGAACACCCATAAGGCAAATCAATATCTCAAGAACATGAGGCAAATAAAGTCTCAGAAATTGCAGCATCCCCACTTCCTAGCAATACATTTCGAATTAAATACCCTTTTCAGCAGAGTTTTACTGGCAATAATATTCGGTTGGCAAGATTTTTTTAATTTTTATCATTGAGAGTTAATTTAAGTATTTAACATGCATCAGCAATTTGTTTCGATGAAAAGAGTAAAAATGCAACATAGGGACTTGATAAAACAGTCTAAAGAGAGCATTTACTTAAAATATCTAAACTGGCTCTTGATAAAGACAGGGTAACCAACATTTTGTGATGACCACCTGAAAGGAAATGCTCCACTTATTTTAAGGGAGCAATAAATTTATAAAGCAAAAAGATAGTCATGGTAATTTACACTTCCTATAAAATGACAGGTATAATAAATAAGTGAGAGAGTACATACAATGATGCTCGATTTCGTCCTGCTCCAAGTATTAGCTCAAGGTAGTGTGGACTTCGAAAGCAATTCACATTTTATTATGCTTTCGTTGAGGCATAATCTCTCAGAACAAGCTCCACTTCTTCTACCACTCCCAACTCTTTAAACCAACGAGCCAATTTCTCTGAAGCTTCTTTCCCGATCATTATACCATCCTTTTCCAGATCAATCAAAAAATCAAGCACTTCCTTAAGCTTCTTGTCCTTCTCATAAACATCCAACATCAAACTTACACACTTGTCATTAGGAAGAATACCAGCTCTCCTCATATTCTGAAATGCAACACAAGCTTCTCTACTTTGACCTGCAACTACATATGCGTTGATAAGGACCGCACATATCTTATCATCAGGAATAATACCCGCGATCTGAATTGCATCAAAGATTCTTTGAGCTCCTACACTATCACCACTCATGGAATATGCTCGTAACATTGCCTTATAAACTTCACTTTTTGCATAAACTTGTTGAGACTCCATTTCTCTAAGAAGGGTTTCTGCGTCTTTTAACATTCCAGCTCTGATGTATGCCATAACCATTGACCCGTAGGCTCTGTTATCTAAAGGAAGCCCAAGAAGTTTCATTTCTTCAAATGTATCTTTTGCGCGATTAAAGTTGCCAGATTTACTGTACATGTGAACCAAAGCTGTTAATGTCACTTGATCGCATACGAAGCCTCTATTCTTCAAGGCTTGTAGCGTGTTTTCAGCGTCTTGTAATCGACTTTCCTTGGCATAACCGTGAATTATCTTCGTATAGTCACGGATATTAGGTTCAAATGATTCTTCAAGAAGTGCAAATTCAGCCACCTATAACGCAAATTCAGGAGTAATAAGAATTACTACGTATTATATGAAAGCACAATCGATAGATCAATGGTTTTCTAGTGCTCTCTATGTTCCATAACAGTTGTAATACTTAACCAATGAGTTGTGCAGGACAACAAGAGGAATTGTGGAGCATGAGATGTGCAGGAAACAAATAAGCTTTAAACAGCCTTAACTTTCTAAACAAGAGCAATTATGGAGCCCTTATCCAATCAGAAGGTCTCAAAGAAATTAAGGACAATGTTCAATGCCACCTTAGCCTATCGGCAGTCCCAAAATCCTTCATTTGGGGCTCCAATTTCAAGTTTATTCCAATTCTCAAGATTTGCAAATTTCTTTTCTTCTGTTTCAAGAATTGCGTTAAACTCGTCAGTTCCCTTAGTGGCTGTCTTAGGTAGAGAATTTCAGTATTTAGGCATAAATTATAGTTTGGAAATTTTACCGAACCAACCAAATTTGCATCGCCCTTCACAGATATTGTCTTTCATAATCGTTTATGCAGAATATATACAGTGGCTTCATCCTGCATCAATACATCTAATATTACTAATTCTCGGTCATTTTATGAGATGAAGGGGTATTAAAGTTTGATTTATAAGATAAAAAAAAATTGATCTTCGTCATAACCATCATTTACACCAAACCACTTACATACTTTTTTCTATTTTAGTTCTGGTTGTAGAATCTAACATAGCTATCACATTGTGTTGCCAATACCTATACATCAATTCTCAAGTAAAAAACTAATCCTTTTGACCTCAAACATTGAAGTCCGCCTAAGAGCATGACCACATGAACAACATTGTAGCATATGAACAATAACTACACTTTATATAATGAAAAAATTGCAACCAAAAAAATCAAGTAAGTTCGGGCGGAAAACTATATCCACATTAATCATAATACATATTCCCATGCCAATTTAGTCATTAAACTAAGTAAATAGTTGTCAGGTTTTTTTATGTCACGGCAATGCATAATCTAAAATGTTACACATATAACGAAAATGGAACATATTTAAGGTTTAACGGCTTTGTAACAATAATCTACAACACGACAAGCAAGTTATCATATTACTACATTACCGCAAATAATATACTACCTCTAAACGCAACGGATGATTAATATACCCCAGCTCCTTAATGACAACAAGCCAATCACTTCTAGTAGGATTCATACTCTTAACCCAAACACCCAACAACTCATTCAACCCAAACCCACTTTTCTCCTCAGAAAAACAAATCAGCTGTTTCATTAAAGCCCGACACCTATTCGTCATCTTTTTCGGCAGCCTCGAAATATGGTTCCTTTGTGCATCATTTATTTCATCTTCCTTAATTTCAATCCACTTAATCTTGGTAATTCTTTCATCTTCAGTTTTCGCTGTTTGAGCTATGTAACCAGCTGTGCAGTATACTAGTGGTGTAAAGTGGGGTTTTGGAAGGAGGGTGTTTGGGAATAAGGAGTGTTTGGATGGAGTGAAGGGATGGGAATGGGAATGGGGGTTGTGGAGTAGGGTGAGGTTTGGGTTTGAGAAAGATGACATGGTTTTGGGGAGTGGGGTTTATGAGATTGTGGAGTGTTTGGACATGGTTGGGTTTTGGGTTTGGAATGAGTGGGGGTGGAGAGGGGGTTGTGTTTGTTGCAGGTGTGAGGAGAGGGGAAGAAGGAAGAAGATAGGATGGAGGGAGCAACTAGCAAGGGTGTTTGGATTTTGGATTGACTCTGCAAATATCGAAAGCCTAAAATAGTAACAAAAAAAATAAAAAAATAAAATAAAATAAAATAAATAAGACCGGATGCAATGCGTCCAGATGCTCCCTCACCTCCGCACTCGTGCGTCATCTTTACCGGAGTAGTCTTTTTCACGCGTGATACGTGAAAAAAAGAGAAAAAAGTGGTTTCGCCTTTCATTTTTTTTGTTTGTGAGTGATGTGAGGTATTTTATAAGATATGTTTGTATAAAGTGGGTATTTTTAATGATGACGACCATTAAAGCTGAAATGTGATGAAAATGATGTGCTAAATGATGATGTGGCACTAATGTAAATGTGATGAGAGTGGTGACCATTGTGACTAATCTTAGTAACATCGAATTAAAGACAATAATTTATAGCATGGAAATTTTAAAAGTAATTGTATTAACGAAGTCTCACTTTTTGGTTTTTGCGAAAACACCACCCCTTACCCTCCACACCCCCCCCCCCCCTCTCCTCCTTTAGAAAAAGGTTGATTAGTTATTGGTATTTTTTATTTGTGTACAGAGCAAATCTCATTGGTAACAATATAAGATTATAGTATTTCTTGCAACGCGGAGTTTAGCTTCCCTCTACTTTATGTGCTTTTCATAGGTTGATTGATGAATATAGGGATCATTGTTCGCTCTCCTGCCCTAGAGTAAAGAGCCTTAGAGTCAAAATTTGGAATTGGTGGGGATCCCCCTTGTTTAACCCATTGTTGTCTGACATTCTCATGAGATCCTTTGAGTTCTTTAAAGACTAATGGGTTAGTAGAGCTTTTCATGGAGTTTGTTTAACGACCCTTTTGCATATATGGAATTGGAGAAACAAAATTAGTCACACGACATCATTGGATGAGAGGATTACATATTGTAATGAAGATATATTTCCCGTGGTCCAAAGAATTTATCAAGGCTTGTAAGTATCAGGTTACATGAAATCGGTGTATGCATTCTCCTTTTGAGATGACACCCTTTATAACTTTTATAGGCATCTTTTTTGGTGTTTTGTTTTTTTCTCTCTTGTTTTCATTTTGTCGCTCTAGCTAGGAGCCTTATGTTGTATCTTTCTTTTTTCACCCCTGTAGCTTTTTAATATCATTGCCGTTTCCAAAAAGAATATTACAGTATTTCATTATTGGGTTTGACAACTTTCCCAATCGTATTACAATTAAAGCATATCTTTTGTACGTAAGTGTTAAACATGTATCCTATAACACAACTATCGTGTTAGCCAAATTTAAAAACTTAAAATTATCATGGTGCCTCTTTTGTTAAGTTACAATACATCCCCATTTAACAAATCAAAAGCTTATCACCCAATTCCCATCAATGAATCAATCTAGACTCAATCACCAAAGAACAAATAAAATCAGCATCCTACTATATTACTCATGATTACCATATTTAAGACTTGGCGTAATAGTGGCATGCATCCTCCACAAAGGTAAATGTTAAAACACCATTACCACGGGATTTTGTGTTGAATCAGTGGTGCAAACCACTAATTTTTATTTTTTTATTTTTTTAGTAGTAGTATTTTGTAATTTGTAAACTATATTTATGTTTAACTAATGTAAGTTTAGTTGGCGAAGTTAATGATTATTACTATACATGATTGATGATAAAGCTAACGATAAAATGAAAAATTGATATGTTGCTACGTTAGAGAAGATGATGCTTGAGTGTCGTGGAAGAAAAGGCTCGGGATGAATTTAAGAGTCCTTGTGCGAGCCGTATGCAGTGAGAGTCACACGTCAAAACCCTCCGAGTTTTTTATATGAGTTTCAGAAAAGAAAAGAGAAAGGAAAAAAATGTATAAAATGAGATTATGACATAACAAGATCCAAACTTAACAAATAAAACCAAACACACCCCTATACACATAGCGACTTTACTAGCTCAAAGGCTATTCCCGTAACTTCCCCTTTACACAAATCTCACTTCACAGTTCACATCAGACATCAATCACCACTCCAAAAACCACACCGCTACGTGATCCAAACACACACACTCCACCACCATAAACCACCACAGATCCACCACAAAACCTTCCATAAACCACCAGATCCCACCGCACCAATGGCTTCTCCGGAAGCCCCAGACTCCCGTCTCATCAACACACTCCTAATCCCAGCCCTAGACAAAATCATCAGCAACAGCTCATGGCGCAAACACTCCAAATTAGGTCACGAATGCAAATCACTTCTCGATCACCTCAATTCACCTCCTAAAACACCTAAATCTCCGAATTCTTCGGAAGCCGTTACGCCAGGTGTACTTTACGGTTCCGGATCTAACGAGCTTTCGTTAACTGAATCTGAACTTATTTTAAGTCCCTTTATTAAGGCTTGTAACTCAGGTGATGTGAAAATTGTGGAGCCTGCGTTGGATTGTGTGCAGAAATTGATTGCTTATGGTTATTTGAGAGGGGAATCGGATCCGAATGGCGGACCGGACTCGAGGTTGTTAGCGGGGTTGGTTGAGGGTGTTTGTAAGTGTTGTGAGTTGAATGATGAAGGTGTGGAGTTGTTAGTGTTGAAAACGATTTTATCGGCTGTTACGAGTATTCAGTTACGGATACATGGCGATAGTTTGTTACAGATTGTTAGGAGTTGTTATGATGTTTATTTAGGTAGTAGGAATGTTGTGAACCAGACGACTGCCAAGGCGTCCTTGGTTCAGATGCTTGTGATTGTTTTTAGGAGGATGGAGGCGGATTCCAGTACGGTGGAGGTGAAGCCGATTGTGGTTGCGGAGCTGATGGAGCCGTTGGAGAAAGGTGGGGATGATGATGGGTTTGTGCAAGGGTTTATTAGTAAGGTTATGATGGAGATTGACGGTGTGTTGAATCAAGGGACGGGGAGTGGGTCGGGGGTTGGGGCGAATGGTGGCGGTGTGCATAATGGCGCGTTTGAGACGAGGACGTCGACGACGGAGTCGACGCATCCGGCGGATTTGTTGGATTCGACGGATAAGGATATGTTGGATGCTAAGTATTGGGAGATGAGTATGTATAAGACGGCGTTGGAGGGACGGAAAGGGGAGTTGGCGGATGGTGAAGGGGATAGGGACGATGATATGGATGTGCAGATTGGGAATAAGTTGAGACGGGATGCGTTTTTGGTGTTTAGAGCTTTGTGTAAGTTGTCGATGAAGACTCCTCCTAAAGAGGCGTTGGCGGATCCGCAGTTGATGCGAGGGAAAATTGTTGCGTTGGAGTTGCTTAAGATTTTGTTGGAGAATGCTGGGGCTATTTTTAGAACTAGTGAAAGGTACTTACCAATATCATGCTTGTTTATTCTTCCTTGATGTCAATTGCTCGTTTAATATTTGCGTGTTAAAATGGTTAACTGGACGTTTCCACGAGGAACATGTGGGTGTTATTCTTGTTTGGAAATTATAGTATATGATGTACCGCGTGTACTTGTAGTTGTCAGCAGATCTTAGATTTAAATGCATTAAATATGATACAGAGCCTTAACTTATAAATAAATGGCTAATGATTTGCACACTCCCAATTTTGATTTGCACACTCAAAGCTGTGCTTTACACAGTTGTATATTTATCACATGCTGCTTTTAAAGGTTGTACATTTGAGTGTGCGGATCAAAAATATGAGTGTGCCAATCAATACTCTAAATAAATTAATGCCAACACCAGTAAGCTGTATACGTCACTAGTTTTTCTCTTTAGAGTATAGCATGTTTTGTTCAAGGGATCATTTTGGAATCACACAATAAACTTCTGCGACAGAGTGTTTTCACTTATGTATACCTATATTCAATAATTTTCCTTTTATAAGACCATGTTCAGTGACTTCAATCACATTGATCATATACTCATAGCAGGTCTTTAGAAATTATGTTTAAGGTATAATAAACTACTCTAGTTTAGAATGTAGGGATCCATGGCAGAAGACCATACTTGTCTGTATAAATATTTATCAAGACTGAGATAAAATTTCCCATCTTCTAGGCAAGGACGGAGCAATGTTATTGGAGGGGCCGAAATGTAGTCGTAATAGTTTTGAGGGGGCCAAACCTATAATTATTTTACATTTATACTAATTTTTTAGAAATAATATACAAAACTACAAAAAAAAAAAAAAAAAAAAAAAAAAAAAAAAGGCTTAGTGGTCCTAGATTTGCGGGGCCACAACCCCCCTTTGCCCCTAATAAGCTCCAGCCATGTTTCTAGGTAAGAATTTAGCTTATATTGGATGAAGGTCCAAGATTGAATTGATCCACATTATATATAAGATAAAACGTTCAGTCTGTAAGATTTGAAGCTGTGCAAGACTGCAAGTGCTAGTAGAGTTCATAATGGGTCAGTTTTTGTTCATCAAGCGAGTATACAGATTTGAAGCTAATCGACTCTAAGATTTTGGTGATATTAGATTGGTGTACAATGGATCTTGTGGGACATGGATGATTTGATCGAAGTGTTTTGAGCATGAGACATTTGAGGGCTTCAGGACACTATCTCACAAAAGACTAAAAACCATGAATATTACGTAAATTTTGGTGATATTAGATTGGTGTACAATGGATCTTGTGGGACATGGATGATTTGATCGAAGTGTTTTGAGCATGAGACATTTGAGGGCTTCAGGACACTATCTCACAAAAGACTAAAAACCATGAATATTACGTAAACTCAGAACCACCAAATTATTCACTAGGGTTGTTGCCTCTGGACTAGGGTTTGTAGGGTTGCTGGTTCCTGATTGTATGGGTGAGTTAAACCATACTGTTTCTCTTTTGGCATAAAAGACTTAAAGATGGGTGTGTTCTTGGATCAACCCTTTCTGTTGATCATCTACTGTTATCATCTTTCTGAAAATTCAGTGTTCTAAAATCTCTGCTTATAGGGGATCTTTGCAATTAGTTTTGAGTAACTGACTACATAGAACAATGAAACTAGTTATTTAGAGGAGTAACTTCTTTAGAACAATATTGTATTAAGAATTCCTGCTAAACAACTCTAAGTGGCCACACCGACCTTCCTATTTCGCAGCATCACAGTCGCTCAGAATGTGCAAAGTAGTCTCAGTCGAATTCGGTCCTGAAAAGGGGAGGGCTTTACCCGGTTTAAGTCTGTGTGGCGGCGGGCTCAAATCCTGTGGATTAGTCGACCAAAAGTTCGGAAACCATGGTTACCAAAAAAAAAAATAAATAAATAAATAAAATAATAATAATTAATACTTGATAACATGCTAGAAGGCCACTCGATTTCCTACACCTTTTTAAAACATTGTGAAAACTATATGCATGCAGTTATGGGATTGAGCATTGGTTACTGACTTTCTCAGGTGTGATGTGGCTTCAGAATGAGACACGAGTCTTTGCAGATGCGATAAGAATCTCTTTTTGTTTACCTCCTTAGAGTTGCCATTCTTCCTCTACTAGAACTTTGTTTGGATTAGTGAGAGGAATATGCTTTCCAACTGTTCTTATGGCCACATAAATCAATAGATCAACATAACCTTCTAAACATACTGACATACATTTAAATCTTTTGAGCTTCATCTTATAATTTCTTGGGGACTCTATAATTTAGTGTTAAGTAACAAATAATCCACGATTGTTGGATTGCTACTTTGGTATGACTTTGACTGCTGAAATACTACTTGCTCCAGTCCGATTAATTTTTTTTATTCCAGAGTTACTTTATCTGGTGCTTGTTTGGTTGAAATATTTTACGTCCTGTAGATGTTTTACCTTATGCAAATTTGACTTATTTAACTAGAGTGTCAGACTTCTTGAATTACATACATACAGTTTTTTGAAGTGAAGCAATTTCTTCTGAAAGATGCACACAGGATTTGTCAGTTATGTTTATATATGGTAACTTTCTAAGGATGTTTAAAGAATTAAAATGTAATAGCTATACAGAGAGTTGTAATGATATGTAGCTGATTGGAAGATTTATCTTAATTCATAGGCTTTTCTTTCTGTTTGAGTGTTTGGTAAAATAGTCTTGTATCTTGTGGTGGGGAGATATAGATTAGATATACAGCTTAATGTCCGCCCCAAGAGTATTCAAAGCCCTAAGTGCAGGTTTTCTCTTTTTGTATACACACGATGAAATCTCACTGGTTGATTTTCATATATAAGTTAATATTTGCGCTTCTTTCCACTGTTGGTTAATTTCCATATTAAGAAAGGGTACTTTTTGTACCCGTTCAATTTCTAACTGTTTGTACTTATATATGACTCCCCCTTTTTTTTGTTGGAACAGATTCTTGGGTGCCATCAGGCAGTACCTATGCCTGTCTTTGTTGAAGAACAGTGCATCAACCCTTGTGATTGTATTTCAGCTCTCCTGTTCAATTTTCTTTAGCTTAGTTTCTAGATTCAGAGCTGGATTGAAAGCAGAAATTGGAGTATTCTTTCCAATGATTGTTCTTAGAGTTCTTGAAAATGTCGCACAACCTAACTTCCAGCAGAAGATGATTGTTCTGCGATTTTTTGAAAGGCTGTGTGTTGATTCACAAATCCTGGTAGACATTTTCATCAACTATGATTGTGATGTCAATTCATCTAACATATTTGAGAGGTATGTTCTATTTTCTAATACAATTGACAACATTGCAAGTATCAGCAAATCAAATATTATTGATAATTGGTCTTTTACATTCATGTTACCTTTATAACTATAGGATTAGCTTCAAAGTTTCAAGTGTTTGCATGTGTTTCATTCTTTAAATTTTCACAGGACGGTGAATGGACTACTGAAAACAGCTCAAGGTGTCCAACCTGGCGCCACAACTACTCTTTTGCCGCCTCAGGATGCAGCTTTGAAACATGAAGCAATGAAGTGCTTAATCGCTATTCTAAAATCAATGGGGGATTGGATGAACAAACAATTGCACATTCCCGATCCTCATTCAGAAAAGAAATTTGAGGTTGTTGAGAACAATCCTGAAATGGTAGACACCCCTCAGGAAAATGGGAATGTGAATGAGAATGAGCCTGTAGATGGATTAGATTCTCATTTGGAAGCTTCTAGTGACGTTTCAGATGCTTCAACAATTGAGCAACGCCGGGCTTACAAGCTTGAACTTCAGGTTAGTATATTTCACCATCCTTGAAGCAGCTTCATCTTTTACTCTGTTCCATCTGGCATTTCCACAGTTCTAATTATAGATTTGAATGGCAGGAAGGTATATCTCTTTTTAATAGGAAACCTAAAAAGGGTATCGAGTTCTTGATCAAGGTGAACAAAGTGGGGAGTTCGCCTGAAGAAATTGCAGAGTTCTTAAAGAATGCTTCTGGTTTGAACAAGACTTTGATTGGCGATTATCTTGGGGAAAGAGAAGATCTATCACTGAAAGTGATGCATGCATACATTGATTCCTTTGACTTTGAAGGCATGGATTTCGATGAGGCGATCAGATCTTTTCTGCGGGGATTTAGATTGCCTGGTGAGGCACAGAAGATTGATCGAATCATGGAGAAGTTTGCTGAACGATACTGTAAATGCAATCCAAAGGCATTCATTAGTGCTGACACAGCCTATGTGCTTGCATACTCTGTTATACTTCTAAATACCGATGCTCATAATCCCATGGTTAAAAATAAGGTATAAATGCAATTCAGAAGAGCTCATACTTCTATGATTGTGACCTTATAGTGTTGCTAATACTGAATGTATGTTTAATATGCAGATGTCACCGGATGATTTTATAAGAAATAATCGCGGCATAGATGATGGAAAAGATTTGCCTGCAGAGTACCTGAAATCATTGTATGAACGAATATCAAAAAATGAAATCAAAATGAAAGAAGACGATTTAGCCCTTAAACAGACACAGTCTGTAAATTCAAACAGAATTTTGGGTTTAGACAGTATACTGAATATTGTGGTGCGCAAGAGAGGTGACGAAAATAATACAAGCGATGATCTTATGCAACACATGCAAGAACAATTTAAAGAGAAAGCACAAAAATCTGAGTAAGAAGCAAGATCTGTTTATTAAGGAGTAATTATTGAATTCTACTTGCTGTTCATATCATCTCTAACCTTTGATGCTTTTGACTCGTATTTTCATTTCTCAGGTCAGTCTATTATGCTGCAACAGATGTCTTTATTCTTAGATTTATGGTGGAGGTATGCTGGGCTCCAATGCTCGCTGCCTTTAGTGTTCCTCTTGACCAGAGCGATGATGACATAGTAATTGCTCAATGTCTGGATGGTTTCCGGTATGCAATTCATGTTACAGCAGCAATGTCCATGAAAACTCAGCGAGACGCTTTTGTGACATCACTGGCAAAGTTTACTTCTCTTCATTCACCAGCAGACATTAAACAAAAGAATATAGAGGCCATCAAGGTTTGTTTCACCATACCAATAAATCGTACCAACATGCAAAACAGATTTTTTCTAGTTGAATGTGGATCTACACAGTTTGATTTTATTTATTTATTTATTTATTTTTATTTTTTTTCATATGGCTTCTAGTAAAAAGTTGTTCTTTAGTATAGGGAGAGATTAGCTAAACAAAGAGGGTGGAAACAGACCTTAATTTTGAATATATAGAATTAATGATAGAAGATAACTAAACAATGGCTAATCTATAAAACGAAAGTTCAGGACACAGCTGGAAAAACTTGCAATTCTATTGATCAACTTGGATATGAAGATAAAAGTATTTTTGAAAGTTTCTATGGACCTGTAATGCCTACAGTTTTTGTCTTCAATGTGTCTTCTTTCTATTTTGGTATAGATTTCTTAGCATTTATTGTCTCGCAGGCAATGGTTACAATTGCATATGAAGATGGGAATTACCTACAGGAGGCCTGGGAGCATATTTTGACATGTGTTTCTCGATTTGAGCATTTGCATTTATTGGGAGAGGGGGCTCCTCCAGATGCCACTTTCTTTGCTGTTAATCCGAATGAATCTAACAAATCACAGTCAAAGTCAAACATCCTTCCCGTCCTTAAGAAAAAGGGAGCTGGTAGGATTCAGCAGGTGGCAGCGGCTATGAGAAGAGGTTCATATGATAGTGCTGGCATTGGCGGCAATGCTTCGGCTGGCATGACACCAGAACAAGTTAATAATCTGGTCTCCAACTTAAGCTTGTTGGAACAGGTTGGAGAAATGAACCGTATATTCACTAGGAGTCAGAAACTTAACAGTGAGGCAATAGTTGACTTTGTGAAAGCACTTTGCAAGGTGTCTATGGAGGAGCTGCGTTCTCCAACTGATCCAAGAGTATTCAGCCTCACAAAGATTGTTGAGATTGCGTATGAATCTTACTCCTTTGGTGTTAGAGATATGCAACAGCCTTGCCAAGTCAGCAGTTATTTAGCTTCTATTAATTTCTGTTGGAGTTGGAAGCAGTTGGTTGACATTGTTGACTACTTGTCTGGTTTTATATACTCAAAACATGTCTTGAAGTCAACTAAATACAATGTTATCTAAATGCTTTAACATAAGCTAATTGCTGATGTGGCAAGGTTGCAAGGCCACTGTGTATCTCTAACATCCTTTATCTGTCTTAGCATGTGATTATATATATAATATATATAATGTGTTTGCTGTTCTTCTTTTTCAGTCACTACAACATGAACCGCATTAGGCTCGTTTGGACAAGCATCTGGAATGTACTGTCTGATTTTTTTGTGACCATTGGATGTTCCGGGAATTTGTCAATTGCAATATTTGCAATGGACTCCTTACGTCAACTATCTATGAAGTTTTTGGAGCGAGAGGAGTTGTCTAACTACAATTTTCAGAACGACTTTATGAAGCCTTTTGTGATTGTCATGCGCAAGAGTAGCGCTGTGGAAATTAGAGAATTGATAATTCGATGCGTCTCTCAAATGGTTTTATCACGTGTCAATCATGTCAAGTCTGGATGGAAAAGCATGTTCATGGTATTACGTATTTCATTTTTTTGATTCATGCTAAATATACTATATGGAATGCATTTTTATTTGATTTCTGATTATTGAAACACCTGACAGGTCTTTACAGCAGCAGCTTCTGATGACCAGAAAAACATTGTACATCTTGCATTTGAAATAATTGAGAAGATAGTACGAGATTATTTCCCATACATTACAGAGACAGAGACCACAACTTTTACAGATTGTGTAAATTGTCTAATCGCATTTACCAATAACACATCTGACAAAGATATTAGTCTCAGTGCCATCAGTTTCTTGCGTTTCTGTGCTGCCAAACTCGCTGAAGGAGATTTAGGATCATCTTCACTATCTCCACGTCACTCAGGAAAGGATGGGAAGTTTGAGGTGGCAGATAAGGAAGATCATCTATACTTCTGGTTTCCCTTATTGGCCGGTAAGAAAATTAATGATGTTCGTTTTAATGTTTAATTAGTAATTGGTGTTTTAACTATAAATATCGTTTTGTATATCCTCAGGATTGTCTGAACTTAGCTTCGACCCTAGGCCTGAGATTAGGCAGAGTGCCCTTCAAGTACTATTTGATACGTTAAGGAACTACGGTCATCACTTCTCTCTACCATTATGGGAAAGGGTGTTTGACTCTGCACTTTTTCCTATCTTTGACTATGTTCGGCACGCGTCTGATTCTTCAGTCAATGGTGATGTGGACGAGTTTGATCAGGATTCTTGGCTGTATGAAACATGTACTCATGCCCTCCAGTTGGTTATGGATCTTTTTGTTAACTTTTATGATACTGTTCATCCACTTCTGGAGAAGGTTATGTCGTTATTAGTAAGTTTTATCAAACGTCCTCACCAGAGCCTTGCCGGTATTGGTGTTGCTGCTTTTGTTCGTTTGATAAGCAGTGCTGGAGAATTCTTTACTGACGACAAATGGCTTGAAGTGGTTATGTCCCTTAAGGAAGCAGCTAATGCAACACTTCCATATTTCTCGTTTGTTCACAGTGAAGATGGTTTAAGCTATGAAGAGGTTTCAACGGGACAAAGTAATGGAACCCACGATGACAGTTCGGAAAACCTGCAGAAGAACCGTCTGTACACTAGCATATCTGATGCCAAGTGCCATGCTGCTGTTCAACTTTTATTGATCCAGGTATCTATACTTAAATCTTTTCATCAGATATTCTCAGTAATAATACCTCTTTGTTAAAATGCCCTCATATCTGTAGTTTTTTGTGCTTTGTTAGAGTGTCCCAAGGCCGTATGGGTTTATTTAAATATTTTACGTGCTTATCAATTATCATTTACAAGTTTGTATACGTCGTCAGTTCCTTTAGGTTACTTATAGAAACGGAATCAATGGTTTCTGAGAAGTATGATTGGATCTTATGGGCATCGACCACAAGCTTCCTTCTATACTCCATAAATTTATTTTATCCCATTCCCTCCCCCTTACTCTGTGCTCTTGCAATGGGTGGTTTCTTGTCTTCCCTTTGTACACTTACTTTTATGTTTCTGATGGAAGAAACTTCCTTGCTATGTAGTAGTATATACACTGATGGGTCAACAGGTTACCCAACATAAACCTCCAATGTGTTAAAGAAATAAAACAATGGACATATTAAAACTTTGAATCAAAGCAAAAGTTGTTGGTCCTTGTGTATATTAAAACTCGCTTCATTGTAATGATGGGTTTATAGGTCATTATTCTTTTCAAAGTTTCATCAAGAAGGATTGTTGCAATCAACATGGATATGCCTGATGTGTTCTTAATGACTTTTTCTGAATAAAGAATTAATAAGTCTATTAAATATAGCTCTCATGAAATAGGGAAAGGTGAAATTCTTATTGTGGGCAGCATTCATTATGGGTCAATTTAGTTCAGGTCAAAACGGTCCGTGTCGGGTTGGTACACACATACGCTCTTTTGTTCATATTTTATTTCGGTCAAATAAATAATGTGAATTTATGATAACATAACAACAGTATTACAAGTAGGCATGTCTTTCACGAATCCTTTTGGTCTGCATATGCTTTATAACCATAAACTGGCAGTTTGGCCAAACATTTCAATTTCTCTGTTCGGGCTAAAGGGTTTTATTCCTACTTTTCAACTCCCTCCAACTTATCTTTCTGTGAAGGACCATTGATCATATCGCCCCATTTTTGTTCAGTGGGATCATTGAATGATTGAATATTGTCAGTTTACCCTATTATATAGTAATTGTAATCTTTTAAAATTTTGGCAGGCAATAACAGAGATCTACAACATGCATAGATCACATCTATCATCAAAAAACACCATGGTTCTATTTGATGCAGTCCACGGAGTGGCAAGTCATGCTCACAAAATAAACATTGATGTAACATTACGCTCCAAGTTGCAAGATCTTCAACCCATGACACAAATGCAGGATCCTCCATTATTACGTCTCGAAAACGAATCCTACCAAATATGCCTAACGTTCGTACAGAATCTTGCACTTGACAGACCTCCATTTTACGAGGAATCAAAGGTGGAGTCATGCCTTGTTGCCCTTTGCCAAGAAGTGCTTCAATTCTACGTTGAATTAGCACTTCCTGAAAATACAAACGAGTTGTCCCATGGGGTCCAACCCCGGTGGTTGATACCCTTAGGCTCGGGTAAAAAGAGAGAATTGGCTGCTCGCGCTCCTCTTATTGTTGTAACCTTACAGGCTATGTGTAGTTTGGGTGATTCGTCATTTGAGAAGCACCTTGCTAGCTATTTCCCTCTGCTTTCAAGCTTGATAAGGTGTGAGCACGGCTCCAGTGATGTTCAAGTGGCTCTCAGTGAAATGCTTAGCTCTTCCGTGGGACCTGTTCTGCTCCGCTCATGTTGATACAGTATCTTCAAACCGTGTGTAGTATTGTTATTCATGTCACTTCTTTATTACTGTCGCAAATATCTCATAGTGTATGAAGAGTCAGAAATCTTTCCTTGTTACAGCTATCTAATTTAGAAGTCAATAGGTTCGATAAGGAATTTTGTTGTATCTTGGTTATAAATTCTCACATTATGTAACAAATATTGCATATTTTTTTTGCGTTTCATATAGAAATTATATGTTTCTTTATCATGTTGTCATGTAGCAGTCTTTTGCATCTTGTGAGAATTGTTTGTCGACGCGTTCAGTCAATTATTTTTGGCCTTAAACTCAGCAGTTAACTAATCTTGCAATATTTTGTATTTGAAGATGTTTCATAAGTTTTCTTTTAAATTTATGTTTCAATATGATCTCTTTATGCCTCTTCCCAAATTTATACTGAGTTCCTCCTCCTCGAAATGGGGAAGAGAGGTTTGCGAGGATGGGGGTGGGCCGGTGGGGTATGGTATGGGAGAATGAGGGTTCTTTTAAATATGACGGTTTTTAAGATAGAAGGATTCACCTAATTCAAAAAAGATTTTAAGGGTTTACTTAATTCATAAAGGAAGTGATTTGCACACTTTCAATTCTTATTGGGACACTCCAATGTACAAGCAGTTAAACCATATTATACTTACAGTAATTGGAGTGTGCCAATAAAAATGGGAGTGTGCAAATCAGGTCATGAATAAAAGATCAAATGAGGGACTTAAAGGGTTAAAGAGGGGAGAGTGCGGGTTCTTTTAAAGATGAAGGGGTTTTTAAGATTAAGGGCTCACCTTTTTTTTTTAGTTCCAGAAAAGATTCAAATGAGGGACTTGTGGGTAGAGGTGCACATAAAAACCGGTTTACGAGCCGACAGGAAGAAAAAACTGAAACCGTTTAAGAAGAACCGAATCGGCCGGGTGAGAACGGGTTATAACTTTTTTTGCTTCGCCGATTTGAAAACCGATTAAAACCGAACCGGGTGGGAAAACTATGTAACCCATTGTAACCGAACCAATTTGGTACCTGCTAGTGTTGTCACTATCACATAGCTTTTTCCACCCTCTTAGTTATCTACATTAACTCATTTCTATGTATCCTCTGATGACCATTATCACTAATGAGAAGTACAACATGTGCCGGAATACATAAGGCAAGTTCTGCAAATGATTAAATGGGGAAATATGGAAGGGATTGTATTTTTTATGTTGGAAAAGAAGGTAGTTGAGAATGGTTAATTGAATATTTTATGGGACAATGATAATTTTTATCCTAATTCTCTCTCATCTTTATTGGAAAGATATCAAAACTTTCAAATTTATACCATTAAAATACTCCATTTGACAAATCACCTTTTTAATTAATAGGTACTTTTATTATTTTATACAAGTTAGTTATTGTTACATATTTACAGGTTGTATATTTCCTCTTAGGATCTCTACAATACTTAATTGTGGCATGCTATGTTACCTCCTAAAATTTTCAGTTGAGTCAGTTACGACTATTTAAGTAGGTTAAGACATGAAAAAAAAATATATATATACTAGTTTAAGGGTGCGTTTAGTTTGGTGTTATGAATCACAATAGGTATGAGTGTTAGTATATGGTGGAATGGTAATGAAGGGTATGATGAAACCACCCACAAACATAGGATATGAGGAAACCTTCACATTTGGGTATCTTAAATCCATTGTGGTGGACCCCATAACCAACCAAACAACATTAATGACTTTCAAAATCATAGATTCATACCCATACACCCCAACCAAACGGGCCCTTAGTGTTATTTTTATTTGAGCCCAAAATTCAAACCCGCATATGGCGTATAATAAGTTTAATCTAAAATAACCTTATGGCAAATAAAAAAACAACTTTTTTATATAGTATAGGTAGATAACTACATATAGTGTTAGGACCAATTTGGACACCTCTTCTTAAGTGCATTTATTAACACCTCTATTTTCAAATATGCTATTTGGACAGCTTTTTGATTTTCAGCCTATTTGTGTTCAAATTTAGCTTTTGGCATGCATTTATGTTTGCATCACTATATTAGTATATTTCAGCTTTTGGCATGCATCACATGTATTAATTGTGAGTCGAAAATAGGCTGAAATCATCTTTTGTCATGCATTTATTATTGTGAGTCGAAAATAGGCTGTTGTGAGTGAAATTCATCTTTTGAATTATGAATTGTAGTATATACGTATGTTAAGTGTTCAGGTTAAATTACACTTTTAAAAAACACAAAAATACGGAGTACTTTCTAGAAATGTAAAAAAACTCTCAAAAAATGGTATTCGGAAAATCTCAAACTGAATCTTCCGTTGGTGGTTCTTGTTCTTCAAACAATCTCACTGTGGCTTCTATCCTACCGACGACTAGAAACCAGGAAATTTGGGTAAACTTCAATTTGTGTTTGATGTCGGACAACTCGAGAAGAGCGAGATGTAAAAAATGTGAGGATTTTCTTGGTAATAACTCGAATAGTACGTTGAAAAATCATATGAAAAAAGTTGTCCCGTTGTTAAAGCAGCGGCGGCGGGTTCTAGTCAAACAACAATGAGGGTTGATGGATCGTTGTTTGTATACGAGTCGGATCGGGTTTGGGATAGGATGGCAAAATTTGTGGGGTTAAAAAAGGGTTTGCAAATAGGCTTCCTCTTTTGAAATTCATGGTGTTAAGAGACCGATTAGAGATGGTCAATCTCCCAAGAACGAGATAGAGAAACCGAGATGATAAGGCCTTTAAGCAGGCAAGACTCCAAGAGAACAAAGAGAGAAACTAAAAACACTTTTCTTTTCATTCATCTTTACTGCTAATGCAAACCTTACATATATAGATGAAAGATGCAAAATGATAACTAACAACTTAACCCACTAACCTATAAAATAGAAACTTGCATGGATAGAAACGTGCATTTTACTAGCCTAAAATGTGGACACACGATGACCATTATGCAACAATAAAAGAAACTGTAATGTTGACCCCTTCAACATGTCAACATGTATCACATGGTTAGTTTTGCAATTTTAATCCCTAAAAAATGTGTTTTATCAAGTCATTATACTTTTTATATTTTGTTACTTAGAAAATATTTTGTATATTTCTTGCAATGATGTACTCGTTATCTACGATTGTGTTACGATCAATGACGGTGAATAGTATGTGAACATCGTGTGTGCGCAACCAAGTCACTTTGCAATCTAATAAACTTTTAAAACTAATTATGTCACTTGAATGATATGATATTTTTAACATTTACGAACAAACTAGAAGCTGACTATGACACCATTTAATACAAAAGGCTAAAGAGCGGACTTGAACAAAGTCAATATGGAAGTGTATGCCTTAGAATGTAAAAGTCGAAATGCCTTGATTTGACATGCTATACACCTTTTAATGTCTTAGATAACAAAATTTAAAAAGGTTGATGACATGAGAATATGTTTTGAAAAGTTTAATGACTTAAATGGACATAAAAATAATAGAATAACCTAAATGAATATTTTGAGCAGTAAAAAGACAAACAAAATCCTGTACAGTTACCTCAATAGAAAAAGAAATTATACAGTTTCTCAATATACATTTTCCAAAAGGATATTGACGATGAGTGTAGCTCTTCATCCAACAACCAATAGAAACACTCCATTCACCGTCACACAGATAGCAATCCAATGGTCCACATTCACTCTCCAATCCTTTAATCCGACGACCGAAACACCCTCAAACAAACACAAAAACTCACTCAACCCACTATAAAAACACCCACTCCACATTTTAGAAACTCAAATCCAAATAGCACTTTTATAAAAGAACCAATCAATCTATAAAAAAGATGCCAGGAAGAGGGAAAGGAGGAAAATGATTAGGCAAAGGAGGAGCGAAACGACACTGATGTTGTTTATGCCCTCAAGCATCAAGGCAGGACTCTCTACGGTTTCAGTGGTTAAATTAGCTGTTGTTTGGTTACATGAATTAGATCTGGTTTATTGTGTTTAGGTTTCATTATATGTGATAAAACTTACACATGAGGCCAAGAGCATATGCAATCCTTGGGTTTTAGTAAAGATAGTTTTTGCGTAGAGCACCCCTCAACATAGTTCTTTTATTGGTTCAAGAACAAAAATGAGACACCATTTAGGCGTGAAAAAATTGTAGATAACATTTTGTCTTATCAACTAAGTCACACCAGGGTATTTAATAAATGTTTTATCCCTAAATGACACTCTTGCAAGGCGTATAGTGTAAATTTTTTCAAATATCTCAAGGTTCACTATAATATATATATATATATATATATATATATATATATATATATATATATACACACACACACACACTTAATATTTCATAGATATATTCATTTAATGTTATTGATATGCCAAATATATGTTTATCCATTTTAATAAGACTGTGTAAAATAAATATATATATCCCAAACAATGCACACTCCTAGCCTCAAGCCCGTCCAGCCCAGCCCATTAACGACTCGGATTTGATCGTTAGGGTTTTATAAAACCTTTGCGCAGTTATTACAACAAAATTCACCCTCCTCTTTCTAGAATCTAGCTGCACTTAATAGAGTAAATCCTTTATTACTTTGATCTTATTTTTATGTTTTTTATTTCTTGCCTTTAATTTACGTATTTTTTGATTTATAATCTTTGCTTAACGCATTGCTTATGTTATCTGTTTCACAGAATGGCTTTGAATGCCAACTATCTAACGCGAGGAACCCTATTGGATTTGGAAGCAAACAGGATGACTCTGGAGCAAGTTGCGCACGTACCATAGTAAGTTTTTAATAAATATGTTTATTTTTATTTTTTATTTTAACAGTCCATGTTTTTAAGGAAAAAAAGTATGAGAGTAATAAAAACAAGGGTCTTATCGTGTTGACTTGATAACCATGTCATGCTCACTTGCTCCAGAGTCCTCCCGTTCGCTATTAAAAAAACATGGACTATTAAAATAAAAAATAAAAATCAACGTATTTATTAAAAACTTACTATTGTACTCGTGCGCAACTTGCTCCAGAGTCCTCCCCTTCGCTTCCAAATCCAATAGGGTTCCTCGCGTAAGATAATTGGAGTTCAAAGCCATTTTGAGAAACACATGACATGAGCAATGCGTTAAGCAAAGATTATAAATTAAAAAATGTGTAAATTAAATATAAGAAATGCAAAAACATATAAAGGATTTACTCTCTTAGGTGCAACTAGAGTCTAGACAGAGGAAGGTGAATTTTGTTTAAATAACTACGCAAAGGTTTTATAAAACCCTGACGATCAAAACTGCATCGTTAATGGGCTGGGCCAGACGAGCTTGAGGCTAGGGGTGTGCACTGTTTGGGGTATATATATTTATTTTACATTAGTCTTATTAAAATTGACAAACATATATTTAGCCTATCAATGACATTAAATGAATATATCTATGAAATATAAAGTAAATTTATATTAAAAAAAAATAACAATACTATAGTAAACCTTGAGATATTTGAAAAAATTTACACACTACAAATAGACTTGCAAGAGTGTCATTTAGGGATAAAACATTTATCAAATACTCTAATGTGACTTAGTTGATATGACAAAGGTGTTATCCACGATTTTTTCACACCAAAATGGTGTCTCATTTTTGTTCTTGAACTATTAAAATAACTATTTGTAAAACCCACATTTTCACTTCACGTTTAAATGACCAAAATGCCCTCCAATTTAAAATTTTGAATAATAACTTAAATAAAATACCAAATAAATCCTAAACACTTTGAAATTTGTAACAAATGATAAATATAAATTTTGTTGGAGCATTTGAGTTATTTAGAACTTAGATAAAATATGTGGCACGCCTAAATATTATATAGTAGTCCAAAATGAATTAAAACTTTGTACCAAATTATTTATAATTTAAGATATGCATCAAGTAATTTTGGAAACAAGATTTCTGATTTTTACTCCTTAATACCAGCCCATAATTCGGCCTAATCACCCCAAAATACCTTTATATATTTTTGGAATCCATTTTTACCATTTTAATAAACCTAAAAACCCTATTTTTCTCTCTAAAAATCCCTTGGCGGCTCGAATTTTCTGAAGTCCTCCTACATTTTTCATAGTCGTGGTTGATGTCCAAGAAGATGTTAAAAATATTGAAAAGATTTCTGGATCGATAGTTTGATCGGGCTGATTTATTTTGGTCGATTTATCTTAGCCGAGAACAAGAAATTTGATCTATCTCACCACATGTTTTAAAATCCTTCTGGTATTTTTCTATCACTTCTTATATCATATGTGACCTGTACAAAATATTGGAATTGATCCATGATGAATATATCATTTGTTCGAAATTAAAAACCCTAAACTGGATAAAAATATTCAATCGGCTATACACAATTTTGCATGCCTCGAAAACATTTTTCCCAGGTCCTATACTAATGATAAAACTCTAAGAAAATATGTTTCATAATTTTGGAATCCTAAAATTTAGTTTTAGAATTTATGTATTAGTTACCGATCGACAAAAAAAGAAAAAGAAAATTAGGGTTTACGTTTTTCTGGTTGGTGATGTTAATTTAATGTTATAATTAATGTGTAATGATTAGTATGATGATTAGGGGATTAGGGTTAGGTTTTTGTTATGTTTTATTATTACCGATTGTAAATAAAAATAGAAGGGTGCGTTCTGTAAATTTCTAAACTTGCTGGATATTTTGAAACTTATTTTGGACCAGGGGAAAATAGTAGAAAATGTTACTTAAAGGGTATGATGTGCTAATTTGGTAAATTGAAGGCTTATTTGTAATTGTTATAATTAAAGGGGTTGTTTTGCAAATTATTGAAATTAAAGGACTATTTATGTAATTATTAAAAATTGGTTTATTATGATATGAGGACTAAAATGGTAATTTTTTGATACTTGGTGTACTTATGTGGTTACATGGTTAATTATGTGGTTTATACGTTACTTTGGTAATTATAAGGGTTAAATTGTAAATTGTGAAACTTAAGGGTTAAAAATGTAAACATATGATATTCGACTTTAAATGAATTAGAGGGACCAGAAGTGTAAATTGTTGATACTTGATGGACTTGTATGGTTATTTGATGGATTATATTGTTTATATGTTAATTATATGTTTTTAAAGGGCTAAATTGTAAATATTATAACTTGAGGGACTAAAATGGTAAATATGACATTTTGAGCATGGTACGACCTGGAATAATTGTTAGAGGCTGTTCTTGTCAATTTTGGATAGTTGTAGTGCTTGTTTGATGATTATATTAGTTTGTGGTTTAATATTGGAAATATGTTTAATTAAGGGTTTAATATGTAACCTTTATAACTAAAAGGGTGTAAAGTGTAAATTTGATATATGTGACCTGTATGACTTATGTTATTGTGTTCTAATGTGAATTATTTCATTTGTGACCCTTGAATTGTGAAATTGGCACTTTTAACCCTAAACTATATTAAAGTTACAAAGAAACCCTAATCTTGGAAATTTAACATAAAATCATACCTTTAACTTATATTAAGGTAAGAACTTGCTAAAATGGTTAAAATGACTTAAATGAACATGTTTATAAATAGAAACTTGTTATTTATGGAAAACTTACTAAATATGGAAAGTTACCAAAAAAATAGAAAGCTGCTAAATATGGAAAGTTTCTAAAAATGGAAGGGTAACTAAAAGAGGTATTTTAAGCAAATTAAAACTCTTCATAATCCATATCCACTTCTCTTCTAGGTTCACTGAAGCGGGAGTGATCCGTCTCTCTCTTTGTGATTTGTGACCTTGCTATTGCTTTGGACTGAGGTACAGATATTCCGTACTCTTTCAGTAGGAGTGCACATTTCTCTCTCTTGACCTTGTCTTTGACTTGATTATCGTGTTATGACCTCCGGTTGGCTTTGGTTTTGATCCTTCGTACTTGACCCTATGATTGATGTGTTTCACCGGAAATTGTGATCCTATTGTTATTCGTTTGAACCCTTGTGACCCGTTCGATAACCTTTTGTGACCTAAATCTTTGAAACTTTGCAAGACCTTGGGTATTCTTTGGGATATTGTAACGGGAGATAAAACCCTTGTGAGACTTGAGTGTTCTTTTGGGGTAATACAACGGAAGGTGAAATTCTTTTCTTAATTATGATATGGAAATAATTAAAGGAGAACTATTTTATAACGACACTTTTAATATGATTTAAGACCACTTACTTATAGGACCTTATAAATTCATACAGACCACTTTTGAAGGATATTGGATGAAAACCTTTAATAAATATCACTTTTATAAATGTCATCTTTTGGAAGATCTTTTCTAAATGAATCTTGTTATAAACCTTTTTAAATGGGATTGTACTACGAACCTTTAAAACTAATGATGGAAACCCGCTAAATTGAACTTTGTTTTAAACTCTCATTATGACCCTTTGATTTATGAACTATGGGATTTTGGGACTTGGAATAGTGAACCTTGTGGATTGGGAACTTTGGCTTTGACCTCTCTATTTTGACCCATTGATACTACATTTTTGATCGACCCTTTGACATAGATCCTTTGATATTGACCTATGATACCGAACCTTGATACTGAATCTTTGACATTAATCCTTTGACCTACCTCTTGATATTGACCTATGATCTATTGATAATGACCTTTGGGTATTTGAACCTTTGGGTATTGGACCTTTGATATTGAACCTTGACCACTTGACCCTTCAGTATTTACCCGAGGTATTACTTGTTGTGGAGTAGCCACAACCATAGCATTGATGCACCAATGTTATGTACTCTAGCGTAGTTGGATAGATGTACTACGCCGTCCCCGATCTACTATTGACTACTGCTTTGATTGAGATTGTTATTGGCCGACGGGGGCGTATGGATGCATCCTAGATTTGTATTGTATTGTATTGATTGATTGATTGATTATTGGAGCTACTACATTGTCTACATTGCTACATATTGTATTGGTGACTGGGTATGCGTGCATTGCAACCCCTCACATATTGGGAGTTGATCACTCCATATTGGGCTACTATTGTATTGTATTGTATTGATTGGCCTTGGGTAAAATACTGAAAACTTACATACACTATACCTTACACTTAACCATGTCATCTTTTGATTACCCTTTTGGATACCACATATTCCTAATTCCTTGTTTATTCCCTACTTTCTTGTATTGCTTTGCTATTTGTTCATATCTGTTCACTGAGCTTTTTATGCTCAGCCGCTTTCTTTTCCATGCGGCAGGTTTAGTAGGAAGTTGGGTTGTGGATGAGAGATCTTATTTTGGGCTTAGAAGACTTCACCCTGATTAGCTACTGGCTGGACTTAGAGTGGTTTAAAAGTACTTGATGTTGGGCTTAGTTTAGTTTGTTTCCCTTTTGTAGTTTGTATTTTGTTTAGTTTTCTATTGTAACCCTTGTAAACTTTGTTGGTAATGTATCTCCGTTTCACTTGTGTTCTGATTTGACTCCATAATGTTACACTTTAGCCTTTTTGGGTTGAGGTGTTACACTATGTTTAGGAGTGCTCTATGCAAAAATCATCTTTGCTAAAACCCGAGGGTTGCATATGCTCTACGTTAAGGAACTACGGTCAATTACTTTTCTTTACCATTATGGGAAAGGGTGTTTGACTCTGCACTTTTTCCAATCTTTGACTATGTTCGACACGCGTCTGATACTTCTGTCAATGGTGATGTGGACGAGTTTGATCAGGATTCTTGGCTGTATGAGACATGCACTCATGCCCTCCAGTTGGTTACCGATCTTTTTGTTAACTTTTATGATACTGTTCATCCACGTCTGGAGAAGGTTATGTTGTTATTAGTAAGTTTTATCAAACGTCCTCACCAGAGCCTTGCTGGTATTGGTGTTGTTGCTTTTGTTCGTTTGATAAGCGGTGCTGGAGAATTCTTTACTAACAACAAATGGCTTGAAGTGGTTATGTCCCTTAAGGAAGCAGCTAATGCAACACTTCCATATTTCTCGTTTGTTCACAGTGAAGATGGTTTCAGCTATGAAGAGGTTTCAACAGGACAAAGTAATGGAACCCACGATGACAATTTGGAAAAACTGCAGAAGAACCGTCTGTACACTAGCATATCTGATGCCAAGTGCCATACTGCTGTTCAACTTTTATTGATCCAGGTATCTATACTTATATCTTCATCAAATATTCTCATTATTAATATCGCTTTGTTAAAATACCCTCATATAGTCCTATCTGTATTTTTTTCGTGGTTTGTTAAGAGTGTCCAAAGGCCATACGGGTTTATTTAAATACTTTACGTGCTTATCATTTACAAGTTTGTATATGTCGTCAGTTCCTTCAGGTTACTTATAAACAGAATTAAGGGTTTCTGAGAAGTATTACTGGATCCTATGGGCATCGACCATAAGCTTCTTTCTTTATTTCAAAATTTTATCTTATCCCATTCCCTCCCTTTTACTCTGTCCTATTGCAATGGGTGGTTTCTTGTCTTCCCTTTTTACACTTACTTTTTATCTTTCTGATGGAAGCTTCCTTGCTATATACGGAGTATGATGCGGATCGTAAATGGCCGAACAACATACAAATCAAAAGAACAATTGGATTGATAATTCCAGTAGGGAACTCGATTAAAGCAAAGCTTTTATTATCAATATCAAAACTAATATATATATATATATATATATATATATATATATATATATATATATATATATATATATATATATATATATATATATATATATATATATGGGCTTTATTTTCATAACCCTGTTAAGTGCGGGAACTGCGAGAACTCCAATTTTGCATTAGAAAACATGCATGTTCATATAAAACATGTATGTTTTCTTACATACACATGCCTGCGTATTAAGGTGTATTTAAGAAAAGATACATATTTTATATGAACATGCATATTTTCTAATGCATAATTGGAGTTCTCGCAGTTCCCGCATTTAACAGGATTCTAAAAATAAAACCATTTTGCATTGCTCTATTGCACTTAATAGGCTTTTATATAAACATGTATTATGTGTATTAAGGTGTATGTAAGAACATACATTTTTATATGAACATGCATATTTTCTAATACAAAATTGGAGTTCTCGCAATTCCCGCACTTAACAGGGTTCTGAAAATAAAGATACACTATATATATATATATATATATATATATATATATATATATATATATATATATATATATATATATATATATATATATATATATATATATATATATATATATATATCCTAAACAAATGAAACTATTTAAACTAATTAATTAGCTTGGAAAGAAAGCTAATTAAACTTAAAATTCAGACCTAAACCTTGCATAACAAAGAATGACAAAATAACCCCGAAACTTAAAAATAATGAAAATCGATGTCAGCATAGATCTTAAGATCTATGCTCACTACAGAAATTTTAAAACTGAGAACTTTCTGGACTGCATCATTCTCCCCCACTTGAATAAAACTCGTCCTCGAGTTTGCTTCACTCGTCCCTTGTACCCGGAGCATCCAAGTTTGTATCCCCTGCATCAAATTCCCTTTCTTTATAATGACTCGACCTCGAACCTTGATCGTCTTCCAACCTAACTTATCGACCATGGGTGCAACTTTCAAATACCCTTCTTGAAATGTTTTGCCAATCAAGATACTAACCTCGATTAAATTACCTTTTTGCAACAAAATCAATTCATGAGGGCTTGTATCTACGGTTTTTGAAAAATCAACACTTAAAGTAGTTTGGATCATTGAAGAGCAAAGATCATTGGCAGCTACTACAATGTATTCGATGGTGTCTTCTTCCCCAGCAAATCCTTCTTCCTCCTCAATGACATCTTCAATATCAGTATCGTAAACAAGACACGATTCCTCTTCCGCCAACATGTCCCAGATAGGTTCATCTTGGTTCTCTTCCTCTTCTTGAAAACTTGGATAATCATTGACAAAAGGATACTCCTTCTCCTCCTCATCCTCCTCCCCTAAATCCCATAAAATAGGTTCAGATTTGGTTTCCTTTGCCAACAAAGGGTTATCATGGTGGTCACCATGAAACCCGGGATTTTAAGGAGCCTTACCGACGCTCTCAGGACTCGAAACTCTCATCCCAAGACTACATAAGGAACCATGATAGTTTGAAGGGACCTTACCGATGTACTCAAGAATCTCACCTCGTAACCCGAGCCTACATAAGGTTTCTTTCCGAACGTCTCCATGGTGATTTCCACGATCACAAACATATGCAAATGGATTTTCCCAACTTAGGGTTTCCCATGCCCGTTTAGATCTGGTCTTCTCCTGTCGACATTCAATTTCTTGAATCCATTGATTGAGGCTTGCAATCTTCACGTCACATGGATCCGGTTCGTTGCCTCTCCTGCGAATCTATGATCTGAATTTCCTCCACGATTTCGTTCGACCATTAGTACCATATCTCTGATACCAAATGATGTGGATCGTAAACGGCCAAACAACATACGAATTAAAAGAACAACTGGATCAATAATTCCAGTAGGGAACTCGATTAAAGCAAAGCTTTTATTATCAATATCAAAACTAATATATATCATTAAACCCTAAACAAATGAAACTATTTAAACTAATTAATTAGCTTGGAAAGAAAGCTAATTAAACTTAAATTCATACCTAAACCTTGCAGAACAAGAAATGACAATATAACCCCGAAACTTAAAAATAATGAAAATCTGATGTCAGCATAGATCTTCTATGCTCACTGCACAAACTTTAAAATTGAGAATTTTCTGGTTTCAACATAGATCTTAAGATCTATGCTAAGTTCAGAAATGCATCAGAGTAGTATATACAATTTTAATCCTAAAAAAATGTGTTCTATTTAAGTCATTAGACTTTTTATTTTTTGTTAGAAAATATTTTGTATATTTCTTGCAATGATGTATTCATTATCTACGATTGTGTTAACCGGTTAGTTTTCGTACTTATCAATTATGTATCACGATCAATGACGGTGAATAATAGTATGTGAACATCATGTCTGTGCGCGCCCAAGTCGCATTGCAATCTAATAAACTTTAAGAAATAATTATGTCACTTGAATGATATGATGTTTTTAACATTTATAAACAAACTAGAAGCTGACCATGGCACCATCAAATACAAAAGGCCAACGAGCGGACTTGAACGAAGTCAATACAGAAGTGTATGTCTTAGAATGTTAAAGTCGAAATACCTTGATTTTGACATGCTATATACACCTTGTAATGTCTTGAATAACAAAATTTTAAAAGGTTAATGACATGAAAACATGTTTTGAAAAGTTTAATAACTTAAATGAAGATAAAAATAATAGAATAACCTAAACGAATATTTTGAGTAATACAACGACCGCAACAAACAAAATCCCAAGTAGAGTGACCTTAATAGAAGAAAAAAAAGACCGTTTCCCAATAAACATTTTTCAAAAGGATAATGACGAAAGTGTAGTAACCCCTTAATTTTAAACAAATGCATAAAGAATTCAAACTCCTGAGATTTTAATACATTTTTTTTGAATGGCTAAAATGGAAAGTATTGCAAACGAGAAGGAGAGTTGACATAGAAATGCAAAATGGAAAGTATTCAATGCAATGAAAGGCTGGACACAGGTGGTATACTTCTTGCCTCCTATCACACATATCAAAGCAAACACACACACATGTATAAACTCTCCTCTTTTTACAACCTAAAACACACACCTTCGCAGGACCTCACCTTCGCCGGACCTCACACCCGCCGGACCTCAACTCCGCCGGATCTTACCTTCGTCAGATCTCACCTTCGCTGGACCTCACCTCCACCGCACCAAACCACCACCACCGAAACCCACCCAGCCACCCTCCTTCGAACCCCACACGTCCAACCCCCTAAAGTTTTCTGAATAGATCTAAAGTTTTCAAAGGTTTTTATTATTTGTTTATTCACTTTTCTTGATATATCTAAAGTTTTCTTAATAGATCTAAATGTTTTTTGCATTTTTTGTTATAGGAACACAAGCTGCCGCCGTCGCCGTGGACTCGCCGAAAAAGTCACCATCGCCGTTGAGCCGCGTTTTATTGAAGGTTTTAAGGTATTTTTTTTAGTTTTTCTTCTTCTAAATATTTGTATTTTTTGAAGGCTTTCATTTGCAGATTTGTAAAGTTATATGTGGATCTAAGTTTTTATAACATTTTGGGTAATTTTAATAGCTGTCGCCACCACTTTCTTACAGGACACTTCCTGTGCCGCCACCGCTTTCTTACTGCTGCCATCGGGAACCACAGCTATTGTCGAAAATTTTTTATTCTTTATAAGATCTGTTTTAAAGATATTGCAAATATCATTGATTGTTTTGTTTGTATGTTTACTTAATATTTATGATAAAGTTAAACTTTTTTATTCTGTTTGTGTTACTTTTGTTGCATGAAGTTTATGAAAATTTTGTATATTGTTTTCGGGTGTCTAAATCTTTTTGTTATTTTATTTGTTAATTTTGTAATTTTGGTAAAGTTGTTGTGCAAATACTAGCTATTTATGGTAAGTAAAAAAATTGACGTAAATTATTGTTATTTTCTTTCTAAATTTTGTGTATAAATTGTTGAAATTGTTTGGTAAATAATGTACCAAAAAAATATATATATATATTTCGAAAACCGGGTTGATCCGGGTCATTTTAAACCCGACGGGACTAACCGGGTTTCAAATACATAAAAACCGGTTTTATTTGACCGGAACCGGTTCAACCCGCGGACCCAGTGGGGTCTAATCGGGTTTCAAAACGTTATGTTTAATCCTTAAATTTTCAAACTTTTTCATTTATAATGCATAAACTTTTTATCACTCCAACTATCTGCCGCTATAAAATCTCGTTGCTATGCACGGGTATTCGTCTAGTATGATTAAAGATGATATCTAAATGAATTATGATTTGTGATTAATTTTGTTAAGGAATAAACATATATGGTCCATGTATGTATTTGTTCCTCACCATCTATTGGTCGTGGTTCTACGTCTTCGTGAGTCTGAAAGAGTTTTATTGTGATTTCCTCTCGATGTAGAAGACATTTCAGACGTGTCTTTGTTCAATTTCAAAATAAAACATTTTTTTCTAACATCTTTGTTTAATTTCAGAATTCTCAGTTCTCAAATATATAGAATCATTTACCCAATAAATATATAGAATCACTTAGTTTCGATTTTGTTTGATATTAGTAGGAGAGATGCTGAACAATCAATTTCTTAACACGCCCACAATCCCCGATATACATATGAAGACACTGTTTCTTTAATATAAAATTAGTGTTTTTATAAACAAAACGTGATATCACTCGACTCTGACAAAAGTACTATTTGATGTCGGGACACACACTCGGTTTTGTCTCCAAAGACCCGTCGGATCAAACAAGAACCGAAGTAGTCTTTTCTTGATCATCTTTAGTTTCTATGTATCAAGGTTTTCAAGATTGGGATCCTACTTAAGATCGGGATCTTACCCAGGATCGTTTTCGTCTTTGCAAGATCGTGATCGTAAAATCGAATCGGGATCTTAATATTCTACTCTAATGTTATTTCTCAATACTTTTTGTAATGTTATACAAATTTTACAATTATTATACGTTATAAACACAAAATATTATGAATGTTTCATAGATATTGTCCTAAATTATGATTATGAAATGTTTTAAAAGATTATATGTTCTTTTTTGAATTTAAAAAAAAATATATATCTTAAGATTGTATGGTCAAGATCAAGATCCTAAAAGATCTTAAGCTTGCAAAGATCCTATGTAAAATCCGGATAATATTTGCTTTGTAGTATCGTAAAATCGTAAAATCCTAAAATCAGGATCGGGATTGTGACAACTATTCTATGTATAGCTTAATAGGTTCTATTTAAGTAACCACAAAAAGAACAATGAACCAAGTTAGACGACTTATCTAAAGATCAAAATTCGGAATCAATTCCAAATCATCTAACTAACAATTAGTATCATCATATTTAAATAAATAAATAAAAGAGTTAATGTCATTTTTCGTCCCTGTGGTTTGCCGTTTCAATCATGTTTAGTCCCTGCCGTTAAATTTCTTCGGATTTGGTCCCCGTGGTTTACAAACTCATACGGGTTTGGTCCCTTGACCGTTAGTTGACGTTAAATATATGCAAAAAGACAAAAACACCCTTAGTTATATATATATGCAAACCACAGGGACCAATCATGATTAAAAAAAAATTTAATAAAAAAATTCTAAAAAAAATTTCTTAAAAAATTTTTCTAAAAAATTCGAAAAACATTCTAAAAAAAATTTTTTTTGACGAAAATTTTTTATTTCAAAAAAAATTAAAAAAAAATAAAAACATTTGATAAATTTTTTCTTAAAAAATTCGAAAAATTTTCTAAAAAAAAATTTTTTTTTGACGAAATTTTTTTTTTCCAAAAAAATAATTTGAAAAAATAATTTCTAATAAAATTTTTTCTTAAAAAATTCTAAAAAAATTTTCTTAAAAAATTTTCAAATTTTTAATAAAAAAAAATTCTAAAAAGAAATTTAATAAAATTTTTTCTTAAATTTTTTTTTAAAAACATTCTAAATTTTTTTTTTTAAATTACACTAGAAAAATGAAAATAATATTTGGAAAAATCTAAAATAACTTAAAACTAATTTTAAAATTAAATTTGTATTTTTCTGACTTTTTAAATATTAATTATTAATTAAAAACTAATTATTAATTAATAAAAACTAAATTAAATTATGAAAAGTATTAAATGAAAAGAGAAAAATCTGGAAAAATTACTAAAAATATTACAAGATACCAGGAACCTAAGAAAAATATAAAATTAAAAATTGCTTTTACAAAAAGCTGAGAATAAGCTAAATAGCTTAAATAGAAGATATCACTTCTATTATTTTGGTCTTTTTTGGATTTTTCTTTTTCAAATTTGTTTATATACTATTTATAAACAACTTTAATAAAGGAAGTTTGGCTGAGTATCAAGAATAAGCAAATGGTGAGCTTATGAACAAGACAGAATAAGCCAATGGCTTATTAGGATTTGGAATTGCTTGAATAAGCTACACTATTAAGCCACAACCCAAAACTAACCAACAACTAACAATAATATGAAGAAATAAGCACAAAAGATTCAAATGAGCACTCACAATAAGCCAGGAAGGGCAAATAAGCACTTGGCTTATTGACAGACCAAAATAGGCTAAATTGGCCTACCTGCAGCCCTTTGTGGGGGCCACAAGGGGGGGGGGGGGTCAGGAGTCCAAACTTAGGGTTGAACCCTTAAGTTGGACTGGGGCCCTTCACAACATGCCAATCAGCCCACTAATAAGCTCACAATGAGCTTTTGAAATAAGCCAAGTAGATTAGAGGTCTGAGTATGCAGGGCAAAAATGGGCAACTTGCAGGCCTGTGTGGGTTCCACACAATGGACAAGGGATCCAATTTTAAGCCTGAACTTTGAAGATAAGCTATAGGGCTTTCAAATAAGCCAAGAGTCAAGACCTAACTTCCACAAATAAGCCAGATAAGCACTTATGAAAATGAGACAAAACCAGAGGTCTCAGAACTCTTTGGTGAAATGAACAACTTAAAAGCACTGATTACTAGGTCTAAATAAGCTCACAAATACAAAATAAGCCCCGATTCAACAACTTGGCTTATTGGGGTTTTCAAAAAGCCAAAAAGCCAAAAAGCTAAGGGTGGGTCCCACTAATGAACAATTTATGGCCTTATGAAATTGGTGGTCTTATACTGATGGCTCAGTATACCTGAGTGAAATAAGCAATCTTTAAAGACAAAATTAGCTATGCTACTCAATACTGAGATCCAATTTTATTCCAAATCTAAAAAGTACTACTGAAGAGCTTTTCAAAAAGCTAAAAAGCAAGACCTATCATTTTGATTTGCACCCTGGAGGAGGGTTTGAGCTTTGACCAAAAACACAAAGGTGCCTTGGTGCAAAGTGAGACTTGACCCTGCAGGCCTTTTCACAAGCTTGAATAAGCGCTTAGAAAAAATCCCAAAAATAAGCCAACTATGGATTTTCAAAGATTAAGTGGAGGACTTTAATATCTGAAAAGCTCAAGGTCTGAAAGTTACTACAAAATTCTTGAAAATTCTTTGAACTTTTGATTTTCTGCAAGCACTAAGAAATTTGACTTTTTGATTTTTGCTTTTAGTTGACTAAAGTGAACTTTGATCTTGATTTTTGCTTAAAAAATTTTCAAATTTTTAATAAAAAAAATTCTAAAAAAAAAATTAATAACAATTTTTCTTAAAAAATTCGAAAAACATTCTAAAAAAATTTTATTAATTTTTTTTTAGAATTTTTAATAAAAATTTTAATAATTTTTTTTTATTAAAAAAATTAATTAAAATCTTTTTTAGAATTTTTTTCGAATTTTTCAAGAATTTTGTAATATTTTTCGAATTTTTCAATAATTTTTTCAAATTTTTTTAATTAAAAATTCTTTTTTTGAATTTTTAAAAAAAAAAAATTATTAATTCTTTTTTAAGAAATTTTTTCCAATTCAAAGGGCAAGATTAGCACTTCAACAAATATGCAGCCTTTTTTTTTTAATTTTTTTTTGTCAAATGACAAAAATACCCTTCAGAGGGACCAAACCCGTATGGGTTTGTAAACGTGATTGAAACGGCAAAAACCGTAAACAAGGCCTTTGAGAAAAGAGAAAAAAAAAATCGCATTTAAGTTGCGAATTCACAAAATATTCAAATGACGTTGGACGATAGGGATGGGGTATGGAAAAAGGTGGGATGAAGGGTTCAAATGAAAGGGTTTTTTTGTTTGAATGGTTCAAAAAGAGAATTGGGGTCAAAGAGTATGTGGGAGTTCGCAACCCAAGAGGGCCAAGAGAACAGTCCGCTGCTGGGAGTTCGCAATGAGATGAGTGAAAAGGGAGTTCCAAACAAATTGCAGATTTGTCAGTTATTTTTCATATTTTGGGTTAATTTTAAAATTTAAATAATGAAAATACTTAATTAAATGATTTTCCAGTTTCTATAGCTCCCACTAAATTTTCTTTACTATGTTCGGTACTTCGTTAGCAGATATCTATGTTTGTTTTATAGTAAATTTTAATTAAATGGACCCCACATTAATAATAGGTTCAAGATACCGAGTGAAGAACTAAAACAGACAACAATCATACTTGTTAAATGGCCTTTCATCTTGAGGTATCAAGGCACTGGGAACCCAAAAATAACAACCTTCTATCAAAATTTAATGAGTTACATAGTTAAACAAGGGGTGAAAAACACGAAAAGGCTCTCTAATTCATTATTCATTCTCGAGGATCTCTCTGTGAAGATCCATGCATGATGTGCTGCAGTATTTATAGTTATACCTATGAAACGGAACTTTACCAACCAACGACACCTTACAAAACAAACATAGGGTGTCTGATGAGGCTGCAGTATTTGGCTGTGAAGTTGAGGACTGGAGGGCTGCTATTCTCCTCTCGGCGGCAGCTGCTCTCTTCTCCCTCTCTTCATCTTGTGCTTTTTTAAGTTTCTCCTGCAATTACAAAACTTATGCTCAATTTTTTCAAAATAATAGAGATGACAATTTTTGCCCATTCACTTGTGGCCACATTTCAGTAACCTATCCATGAAATTAGAATAACATATCTCGATTTGGTACGAAACTGGCAACTATAGAATCCAGAAACATATACTATATCATAGTGAAAAAATGTGGACCCATTAGAACGAATTACTCCTGACATCTATTTATCTACGTAATTAGTTTAGTGGATTTCCGGACTCCAAAAATATGAAAAACAAGTTATATATTTTAACTTTCAAGCAAATGAAAAACAAAACTGAGCTCTTACTAACAAAAATCAAATAGCAGAATGGTACCTCTTTAGTCATCTGTGGTCTGCTGGATTGCGATTGAGCTGCTGCAGCTTTCTGTAACTGAGAAGCCTCCGCCTGCATTTTCACACAGAAATGAGAAGAGTAAGAAAACATAACGGCTACACACATCCAAATCAGTATAGCAATTGCAAAGTTGGACAACATATGTTATTAAAGATGTGAGAAATAATGCAACTAATGGTCTAATACGTATTATAGGTCAAATATTGTCACTGCCTAACTCAACATATGATGACTTTGCATTTCAAGTATGCAAAACAGTTTAAAATGTAATCAAGAATTTTAATTAAATGCTATTTCGGTGCAATTTGATATGGAAAAAGGAATAAACACCTCAGCCTTCTTTTCTCTAGCTTTCTTCAGTTTCTTCAGCTCTTTCGCTCTTGCTTTCCTTTTAGCATCTTTCTCTGCCTGAGAAGAAATCAAACACTGTTCTTATTTAACCACAACTAAAAAGCCAACATCATTTAACTTATTACATGGCCACCATACATGATCAGATATCATAAAAGTTATACACACAGCCACAGGCGTGCACACATAAAAATATGTAAAGACCCATGCACATACAAAACATTCAGACCCTCACTCTTATAAAGTTTATTTTGAAGGTTCATAAGTGGTGGGGGGAGAGGGGGGGGGGGGGGGGGGGGGGGAGGGGGGGGGGAGAAGATGCAACACATATTTGTAGAGACTAAAGCATACCACAGAAAGTCAGAAAAACAAGGAGCAAATTTAGAGTTACCTGCTTAGCATTCTGAGATTCTTCCATTTCTTTAGTTAATGGACTGGGAACTTTAGCCGCTTGCCAATCCCACTTATCAAGGTTCAAAGCCATAAAACGTCTAAATGTGTTTCTAACTTCCTTTTCAGTTGCAAGCATATAAGGGGTCCTCCCCCTTTCATCTATGACACAAGGATCCAAACCTTGTTCTAGTAGTTCCAAAACCTTTTCCACATTCCCAGCCTTTGCTGCTTCATGTAGAGGTGTCGATATAACAGTTACTTCAGCCTCGTTACCATTTGAAATAGACATATCCTCCATCCCATTAACAATACTAGCTTCAGCGACTTCCTTGCTATCCAAATTATTCCCCAAATTCTTTTTGTCAGAACCAGGCAAGCCCTCTTGTGTATGTGTAGTTTTTAAATCTTCTTTATCTATAGGCACTGTTACTTCTTTTGGTTCACTGGAAACTTGTGTCAGTATGTTATATAATCGCCGAGCTTCCTTAAATGTCGGTCTCCGAACAGTCAATGGGATGCGTCTGATAGCACTTTTCTGACAACTAAAACACGGAGTATCACCGTCAAATAGCAGTAAACGGCTGTCTGATGGAGCATGAATGAAGATAGATGAGGAAGCATCAAAATAAGGCTTCCAGGCAGCGAGTAATTCTCGAATTTCCTAATTGTTCAAAGATAGCTAGTCAGGCACTTGAAATTTAAAACAAAATATAAAACAGCAACATAACGAAATATTGCCCGACGTCGTTTATGTTATATACCTTCTTTAAGGCCAACTCATTGTACCGGCGTATTGAAGCTCCTGCAGAATGTGCAATTTTGCCACTAGCATCTTTCGATGACTGCTTTTTGCCAGCCTTGGCCCTTATGACATATCTACACGAAAAAGGTGGCGATTATTACTTCACTCAAGACACATGACCATCCATCATTTGATAGGTAGCAGGAGATTAACAGCTAACTTAAGTGAATGTGAAAGATTTAAAAGGAGTGTACCACAGAAAAGCATAACATCAACAACATTTCTTGTCTGTCAACTTACATAATGTTACAGTCCTTGGAATCTATGAACTTCCTTCTTAATTGCCAAAATGAAATAACACTTTTTTACCTCGTATATGGACAATGAATATTATTTATTTACCTAGGTCAGTATTGTGGTGGTCAACTTGGATACTTCTAAATACGAAACAGGTTGATATATGCTACTAAACTATGGGTATAGTATCATGGAGTGATGAGGAAGGCAACTACTCTTTGGTCTTTAGGGTGCGACGGACATCAAATCAATGGTGTGTTCAGAAAAAAAACAATTATCTGTAAATTGTAATGCTCCTTTAAGGAAAAAAAAAAAAAAAAAAAAAAAAGAACATAAGGTAGGCACTGACCTGTGGAATGTTTTATGGGCCACAACAGAGTTTCCATCAAAGACACAACCAGCGAAATGGCCACCACTGGCAAGCAACATCACTCGAAAATGAGTTTTATCCCTAGGTTCGTGGATCACATTACGCAGTCGCTCAGTCATTTCCCTCTCTGTTACGCATGGCAAAACATCATCCAACATGGAACTAGATTTATTTTGTTCAAAAATAATTTTCACAGTTTCATCCAGAAACAAGCACTTCCAGAACGAAACTACATCTCCATTTGCTAAATGTACAAAAACCTTTGTTTTACTACTTCCCAACAATCCCTTATTCATATCATTGCGAAGGCTCAAATCTCTTTCATCCTCGTCTTCTGAGCCTGATATACTTGAAATATCATAATCTTTAACAAACGAATCAGATGTTTCATCAAAATCATCCTCATTCAAGGTGTTCTTTCCAGCAACCGTGAGCTTTACCTGTTAATATAAATCAGTGATGAAGCAAAAAAGGTGAAAATAGAGCCTGATAAATACACAAATTTAACAGAATCTAAACTACGTGAAAGTTAGTGTACGCCCTAGTTAATCTCTTATATCATTGTAACGCTCACTGTCATACGGTCGTACCACATATGTTGTAGACTACATGCTATCATCTACTGGGGCACTTTTTGCAATGAAACTTCTATAAGACAGTGATCAACAGTTCAAAACTGTTATCAAAGGAGATGCGATGCTAGAAATTTGCATACATATCAGTACTTTCAACTCATATATTACCTACAAAACATTTTCGAGCAGCATACCTATACAAAATCAAACAAAAACAGCTAAAGTCTAATTCAACTTATTCAATTCCCATCATACTCCAATATGTTATAACCAATACCTAATCGTCTTTAAACAGAACAATAAGATCGTGTTTGGGATTGCTTAGGGCATCTTTAGTTGGTGAAAAACATCCCATTTTTTCAGGAAATTTTAATAGAAAAATGGAAAAACTGAAAACCTGTTTAGTCACACTTTTTTCCAAACAATTTTCAAAAAAAGTGAAATTCTCACTTTCCAAATTTTAACTAGAAAAATGAAAACCCCAATCTACCCTTCTCCACTTTTTTCTGTTTAACAAAATAAAAGACGGGATTTCCTAATCTGCCATTCAAGTATCTCATTCTAACCCTAATCACCATTGGCAACATATCCAACTTCCATCCTCGCCGTCGCCGCCCACAATCGCAATCCGAGGTAATTTTTAAAAAGGAAAAATATAACATCTTTCAAAATTCTCGACTCTTGTCTAGAGAAGAAAAACCATTCCCTTCTTAAGGAATCTAGAAATGGAAAGACAAGAAAAAATTTAAATAACTAAAGGCTACCTTACTTTTTCTGCTTATTTCAGGTTTTCAATAAGCAGGTTGGGACATGCTTATTAAAAAGTAAATATAAAATATGAATACATCAAAATCATATCGAGTTAACTAACACTTAACATATATAATCAAACTAACAGAAACTTTTACATATCTATACTACTATATAATGCATTTGGGACAATTCTATAATTAGAAAGGCTTAAAATTCAGACTTTTTTCTTGCTTATTATGGAAAGATTTCAAAATTAATTGGTTAGGAAGCAAGTTGGTTAGGAAGTTTGTTAGAAAGGTTGTTCAAACTAAAATTATTTGGCTTAACCATCTCTACCATCTCTACTTATAAAGCATAAAGACAACTAAATGTGTAACTCAATAACGCAAAATATAGTCACCCCACTCACCCGTACCCGCCGCCGCATTGCGAGGGTACCGTTCTAGTATGATATAACACGTAAACATTCACATATATAAAAAATGATGAAAAAGAGAATATGTATACATTGAATCGATGAAAGTCAGACTTGAAGTGAGAGCGTTGATCCTGAAGCGAATCAAAAGATGATTTACATGTATTACACGTCAGCCTCTCAACCGAACTAACACTCGTGACATCATCATCATCACCATCTTCTTCTTTATAAGTATTATTTCCTTTTGATGAGGTAAGGTCAGAGATAACGGCGTAAGTTGAGGGAGATTCAAGTAAGCGGCATGAATCGAGGAAACCTGACGGAAGTTCGAAGATTGAACGGCGGCTGTCCATCGGTGGTGTTATTTTTTTGTTTGAATTTTTATTAATAGTGATGATGATTGTGTTTGGATGGGGGATTCACTTGGGACGAATGGTTAAATCGGTCGGGTCTTAAAAACTTGTCCACCAAGTTGACTAGTTAGTTTTTGTTAAAAAAAAAAAAAAAAAAAAAAAAAAAAAAAAAAAAAAACCAAGTTGACTAGTAGTTGGTCAAGGGTTTAACGCTTGCAAAGTCTGGGGGTGTTTCTTTGAGGGGGTATGGAATCAATGAAATGAGTTTGATTTGTCATTTAAAATATTTGGTTAAAATGAATGGGCTTATGGATTGGGTCTCAAACCCTCATTTAGGGTGTGTTTGTTTCATTTAGATGTTTTATGTCTGAATCTGACTACCACATTTTACTAGTAAGAGGTGGCTAGAACGTCTAAATCTAAACGAAATAATGTTGTTTGTTTTTGTATAATTGTCTGAATGATTTTAAGTGCTCGTTTCAACAATTTATTTAAGTAACTTATTTAAATATGAAACAAGACTTTTTATTATAAATATAGCATAGTTAATAAACCATCAAATATATTATTAGAGGTGGCAAATATGTCGGGTTGGGTCGGTTTGGGTCATGGGTTAAATGGGTCATGGGTCAAATGGGTCATGTATTAAAAATGGGCCTAACGGGTCATGGGTCAGACGTTTTGGGTCGGGTTGACCCACTAAATTAAAGTATTTTTATCCGATTTTTTACGTTTTCGTCTGTCTTTTTACGTTTTCGTCAGGTTTTTTACGTTTTTGACCGATTTTTTTTACGGTTTTGTCAATTTTTTCACTTTTTCGTCTGATTTGTTACGCTTGCGTCCGATTTTTTACGCTTTCGCCTATTTTTTCATGTTTCGTCAGTTTTCTCACGTTTTCGTCTGATTTTTTAGGTTTTCGTCAGTTTTTTCACGTTTTCGTCAGTTTTTTTACGTTTTCGTCTGTTTTTCACACTTTCGTTTGTTTTTTTTACGTTTTCGTCATTTTTTTTTTACGTTTTCGTTAGTTTTTTCACGTTTTAGTCCAATTTTTCACGTTTTCGTCTGGTTTTTTACGTTTTTGTCTCATTTTTTACGTTTTCGTCCGATTTTTTACGTTTGCGTCAGTTTTTTCACGTTTTTGTCATTTTTTTCACGTTTTCATCTGTTTTTTCACGTTTTCATCAGGTTTTTACGTTTTCGTCAGATTTTTCACGCTTTCGTCCGATTTTTCACCTTTTCGTCCGAATTTTTATGTCTTCGTATGTTTTTACATTTTCGTCCGATTTTTTACGTTTTCGTTAGTTTTTTTTACGTTTTCGCCAGTTTTTTTAAGTTTCGTCTGTTTTTTTCACGTTTTCGTCTGGGTTTTTTACGATTTCGTTTGTTTTTTTAACGTTTTCGCTAGTTTTTTCACGTTTTCGTCGGTTTTTCACGTTTTCGTCGGGTTTCTTACATTTTCGTCTGTTTTTCTATGTTTTCGTCGGTTTTTTACGTTTTTGTCAGGTTTTTTTACCTTTATGTCTGTTTTTTCACGTTTTCGTCTGGGTTTTTTACGATTTCGTTTGGTTTTTTAACGTTTTCGCTAGTTTTTTCACGTTTTTGTCGGTTTTTCACGTTTTCATCTGGTTTTTTACATTTTCGTTTGTTTTTCTTTGTTTTCGTCGATTTTTTACGTTTTTTGTCAGGTTTTTTACCTTTACGTCTGTTTTTTTACGTTTTCGGACAAAACGTGAAAAAACTGACGAAAACGTGAAAAATCGGACAAAAATGTGAAAAAACGAACGGAAACATGAATAAATGAACGAAAACGTGAAAAAACGAACGAAAACGTGAAGAAACTGACGATAATGTGAAAAAACTAAAGAAAACGTAAATAAACTGTCGAAAACGTAAAAATTCAGACTAAAACATGAAAAACTGACGAAAACATAAAAAAACAGACGAAAACGTAAAAGATCGGACGAAAACCTAAAAAAACTAACGAAAACGTAAAAAAACTGTCAAAAACCTAAAGATTCAGACAAAAATGTGAAAAAACTGACGAAAATCTAAAAAAATCGGACGAAAACGTGAAAAAACGGACGAAAACGTGAAAAAACTGACGAAAACGTAAAAATCGGAGGAAAACATGAAAAAACGTCAAAAATGGACTAGAACGTGAAAAAACTGACGAAATAAAAAAAAATGACGAAAACGTAAAAAATCGAACGAAAACGTGAAAAAACTGACGTAAACGTAAAATATCGAACGAAAACGTAAAAAACCTGTCGAATAATTAAAAATTCAGACGAAAACGTGAAAAACTAACGAATACGTAAAAAATCAGACGAAAACGTGAAAAAACTAACGAAAACGTGAAAAAACGGACGAAAACATGAAAAAACTGACGAAAACGTAAAAATCGGAGGAAAACACGAAAAAACTGACGAAAACGTCAAAAATCGGACTAAAACGTGAAAAAACTGACAAAATCGTAAAAAAAGTGACGAAAACGTAAAAAATAGGACGAAAACGTGAAAAAACTGACGTAAACCTGAAAAAACTGAAGTAAACGTAAAATATCGGACGAAAACGTAAAAAAACTGACGAAAACGTAAAAAAACTAACGAAAACGTGCAAAACTGATGAAAACGTAAAAAATCATACGAAAACGTAAAAAATTGAACGAAAACGTAAAAAAATGGACGAAAATGTGAAAAAACTGACGAAAACGTAAAAAATCTGACAAAAACGTGAAAAAACTGATGAAAACGTAAAAAACTGGCGAAAACGTGAAAAAACTGAAGAAAACGTAAAAAATGGGACGAAACCGTAAAAAATGACAAAAACGTGAAAAATCGGACGAAAACGTGAAAAAACATACGAAAATGTGAAAAAACTGACGAAAACGTAAAAAATCGGACGAAAACGTAAAAAGACTAACGAAAACGTAAAATATGATATTATATTAACACGAGTATTCAATCTCTCTTATCTAGTAAGAGGCAGTAAGACAAGTCTCCCACCTCTTACTGAGTAAGATGTTATATGTCTAACTGGGTCTGACTCAAAAGAAAAAAACAAATAAGCAAAACGTCTGCCCACCTCTTACTGGTAAGAGTAAGAGGGAGTAAGAGGACTAGTAAGACCTTTTTTTAAAAAACAAACACACCCTTAAAGGTATAATCCATACCACCCTAGTTAGGTGGGTATACAAATTGATTCCCAATTGCCGGGACCCACCAACTATTTTATTTATAATTCTAATTTTTGTATTTTAAATTGAAAACTTATTTTGTATACCAAACATTACTTTTAAAACAATCATATCCATTTTTATTTTACCCCTTTATCAAATTTATACTCATTGTGATTCAATCAAACAAACCAAACGGCACCTAATACTATTTGTGAAATTGAAGACCGAACTCGAAGACCCATTAAATAATATTATTTGTGAACGGCATATAAAAATGTTTTTTATTTTGTAAAGTAATTTTAATACCGTAAACTGTAAAATAGTTGTTTTCTTTGTTGGGCTGCTTACTACTGTGGGATCCAAATGGCTTGCTTGGGCCCTATTTTAGGTATCAATGACTTTGAGTTTGACTTTTTTCTATGAGGTATAACTTTTGCGGGTTTTTTACTTTTGTTTCTTCCCCCATAAAGGAAATAGCGTAATTAGGTGGTATACTCTATGTGTATGCATGTTATAGGTTCGATTCCTACTGGATGCACTTTTTATGTTCAGTTCGACTGCTGCTCACGGAATTAATACATATAGCTCGCCCGCTAACATGTTCCAATGCAAACGTTTGTAGATGCCCCCACCGCAACGCGGCGGGTTACTGCCACTCGTTTGATACATAGCTCTCATAACTTGATTAATTCTAAAAGTATGGGACGAGATGTGATTTTAATAGTTTTAATAGTCACTTTTACTTTTGGTTTATATCACTGTAAGAAATATGATAAGTTATCATTACTTAAAAAAAAAAAAAAAAAAAAAAAAAAAAAAAAAAAACAATATATAAAAGACCAAAAAAGAAATTAAAAAACATACAGTACAATACAAGTCATCTTTCTTCAATTAAACAAGATAATTAAAAGAGTAAATATTATTACTCCGTCTAAAAAAAAGTGTCCACTTTACTATTTATGTTTGTCCTAAAATAATTGTCCATTTTTTATATATGGACAGTAATTATGACATGTACTTTACCATTCTAAGAGCATCCACTATTGTGGTTTATGACTAGGTCTAAAACCTTTTCAAGAGGTCCATAAATTTGTGAACCATAGTGAGAAACCATTTCAATCCTAGGTAGAATGAAAAGGTCTAAGATCTTGAAGATGTCTAAACTATTTTATAATTTCTTTTCTACTTTTTTTTTTTTTTTTTTTTTTTTTTTTTTTTGAAATTGTTGGTTGTGTTTTATGATATGAAAAGCATTATGAATAGGTTTATCCATAGTAGACAATGGTCTATAATATGAAAAAGTTTATAACTTAATGATTTATTAATTGTATAAACTTTTTTAGAGGTTCAATCATAGTGGATACCCTAATAAAAAGGGAAGTGATTTGCACACTCTCAAAATTTATTGGCACACTATATTCAATGCATTAAACAGTTGTATGTTACGTATATCCTGCTATAACAGTTTGTACAGTTTAGTGTGCCAATAACTTTTGAGAGTGTACCAATCACTTCCCTAATAAAAACTTGCATTATCTTATATAACATTTACCAGGACTTTTCGGGTTACACTTTGTTTGTGACCCGCTCCATCCAGGCCCATGTAATAATTCGGTTTATGGTTTGCTGACCCGCCCTATTCATCATAACTCAGACCCCTCCTCTTCCTTTGAGATCCGACCGGTGCAACTCCGAGAACTAAACCCACCCCTGTCCGATCCTATGAAATGGGTATTGTGGCAACTACAGTTGCCTGTGAGGGGAGCTACAGGAAAAGCATTTGTAGCTGTGGTTAAGCCATATGTTACAATTACAGTATCTCTATTCTTTCTATCCACATCTTTTTTCTTGCTTGGTTTATATGAGATACATCAAGCTGGTTCTGAATTCTTCATAAGCACACACAGACTATTTTTGGGTGAGCAAAATTTAGGGTTCTTCTTCTTTTTTTCTTTTTTTTTTTAATCCCATAATTTTTTTTATAAAACTTTGTATTTTTATTCATCGTTTTATGTTTAATTGCAGCTTCGAATATGTGGTTACGATCGTTTGTGTGTTTTGTTGGGTGAATAGGTTTCGGCAACCTTTTCCTTTGAACAGGTAATGGATTTTTTTTAGATATGTTATGATCTATTTTGGTCTTTCATAATGGGGTTTGTTATTCTAATTATTTAGTTAATTTAGATTAGATGGTTAAAGTTTTGAATTTTATTGTAAATTGAGATTAGGTTTTAATTGTGTGTTATGTTTTAATGAATTGGGTATTTTGATTTTTTGCATTTCAATATGTATTGTTCAGCATTTTTTTTTGGTTTTGAAAGGTTTTAAGTACAAAAATGGTGTTTGGGGAGGGTGTTGTTATACTTTGTGGTTTTTGTTAATTTTGTATTTCTTTTATAAATTTTAGGGGTTATAGGGTTGTGTTATTAGTTTTGTTGATTATAATGCACTTTTTTATCAGGGGTTGGTTATAATTTTAGTGTTTTGTTGGAATTAAGGGTTGGTTTTGCTGGAATTAGGGGTTGGTTATAATACATTTTTTGATGGGGGGTTTGTCACGTCTTTGGGTGGGGTTGGCCAAAGATGAAACTGTTTGCGTAACTACGGGACAACGTTCCTTTGCCTTTTCTTTCTGCAGCAAAAATGTAATTCTTACAAATGTTTGTGGGTTTGGCATGTTTTCAAGTGCCGCCATGGTGGGGTAGGCTTGCTGAGCTTGCAGCCATGGCAGTGATATTTGTACTTATACTAAAGTGACCTGTATCTTGGCGGGCCATGACGATATCGTGTTTGCAGCCATGGCCTGTTACATGCCATTTTGGTTGTATACCTTTGCTTTGCTCATGCTACCACGCAAAATGAAGAATTTGACATGACGAGATTGCTTTGCTATGTGCATCTGATCTGGTATGCATTCAGTGCGCTTTTACAATGCAATTTGCTTTTGATCTTGCCTTGCTATATGCGTCTGATGTGGTATGCATTCAGTGCGCTTTGACAACGCAATTTGCTTTTGAAAGTGAGCCTGTTATGGGTTTGTGTAAGCCTGCATACATTCAATGATGTTGCCTAATAAGCTCAGATGAGCCTATTTAAAATCGACATTCCCCGTATCTTGGCATGGCAAACAGCTATGTTTGCAGCCATGGGCAACAATATAGGCTGCTTATTGTTTCTAGCGATTTGTTGGTTACGGTGGCCTACATTAAACTTACAGATGTGACCAAGTTGCATGGAATGCAATGCATACTTCTTTTCAATTTAATTTAGATTACTACCTCGAGGCTATGATGAGTTTTAACGGGTCATGTTAAAAATGAGATTCCCCGTATCTTGGCACGGCAGCCTGTTAGAGATGCAGCCATGACGGGTGCGTCCATTCTTTCCTAATTGTTGCCCTATCTGAGCCTATATTTGAAAGCCTGATATCATAAATGTGTGGGCAATGATGAACTTTCTGCATATTAACTGTTTCATGAGTGTGGCTAGCGCTTTCCCGCAACTTGCCTTGGTAACCAGCCCTGTTATGTGGTTACAGCCATAGCGGGTGCGCCATGTTGCCTAAAGAAAATGCATATCTGAGCCTCATCTTAGTGTGCATTAAACCTTCTTTACCAACTTGGAAGAAAAAAAACTAGAAAAGGTATATTTATGTATACCATGTAAAGCCATAATTTGATATTAAATTTTGTTAAAAGCGTGGTAATTTTTCTTAATATTTGGAGGCTTGCTTAAGCTGAATAGATTGGCATTAGCTAGGGCATTTGGGTAGGCAAACATATCACTGGGGCTATAATTCAGGGGTGAGGTTAAAGGGGTGCAATTCAGGGATGTGATGTGGTTCAGTGGGGTGTAGTTCAGGGGAACAAAAGACGAAATACAATCGATTCCTCCATTTAAGCCGGAGGGAGCTTGCTATGGGGAACAAAGGACGAAATACAATCGATTCCTCCATTTAAGTGGTTCTCGCTTCTTCGTGATATTGACCAAATTTGTGGTCCCTATTTGCATTTTAGTAGGTTGGTCTGGTATGAGAAGTTATGGGAAAGTAGTGGTCTCTTTCTTTCCATTACGAACGACACGCTGGTTTCGTTTGGTTGTAGGTTATGCTACTGGAGTTGTTTGAAGTTTGATAGCGACCGCATCTTGGCTGGGCGTTTACACTAACGCACCCACGGTTCTACATGACTTTGGAAGGAGAATTCCCGTCTGCAATATTTGGTGTTGCTGAAGATCATGCCTCATATTTAGTGTTTGTCGCCGCTGAGAATGTGTAGACATGTTTGGGCGACCGGGGGAATGCAACAATGGATTAACAAGTTAGAGTGATATTTATTGTTTTTTTTTTACTATTATTTATTTATTTATTTATTATTATTATTATTATTATTATTATTATTATTTTTTTTGCTATTTAGATACCTTACACTTCGCTTTCTCTACTGTACACAAAAATGTTATTTAGCTTAAAATTTATCAAAGATAACGGAGGAGATAGAGTTTGACCTCCTTATGTTGTATCAAAATCTAAGTACGTAATTTATGTTTGTTCCTTTGCAGGTTATGTGTATGTTGACTTAAGCCCAATCTTTAGCAGCAAACTTGAACATGGGACACGTCCGTTGTGGGTTTGCTGCAGGTTTACAAAATGGATGCTACTGCTAACAACTCAACTCAAGTTAAGGTTTCTGATTATTTCTTTAGATGAAGAATGTTAGGATTTGTTTATTATAGTAAATTTGTTGCATCTGTAACAGGTTTAGCGCCTGCATTAGGGACCATTGTACGGGTGAAGAAAATCACATCTTCTCACAAGGTAAGAATTCACAAACTGCAAAATGAGTATTTTGTCTGTGGGCTAACATTTAAATTGATGCAGCTGGTTGGAGCGAGGCTTATCGGGACAGAAATGGCTAGAAGGACAGAAACCGTTGGTGAGTTTGAGTTTAAAGCCATAGGAGAAAACCAAACCAAGGCGTGAATTGATTTGTCATAGCTGTGTTTCCTGGCTATTCAGCAAAATAACGACTGATCATTTGGATTTTATTATAGGTATACGAAATTCTCATTGTTTCATCTAGGTAATAAATGCTTTTGTGTTCGTAAGAAGGAGCATATTGTGTTTTTTTAGGTTTGTGAATGAGATGGATACCTGAGCGATAAGGAGTAAAGAATGTAAACGCAAGCTTCCGATTGTTGTTCTAAAATCTCAAGAAATCGTGTACTTAAAAGCGAATTAAGAGGTTTATTTTTTCCCGGGTAGAACCCGTTAAAAAAAACATTTCCTGTACTATTTTTGGGATTCCTTATTTTTTTTGCTCAATGGCTACCCGTGGTATCATTGATCTTCTCAATCTGTGTCTTTCAAAGAAACGGAGATCCATCATGACAAAAATAAAATAAGAATTTCTTTTTTATACAAAATACCGACTGATTATAGGCATGACTGTGTCTTAAGAAGCATTGCTTTTTAGGCCAACGTAGTTATCAACTTAAGCTTATGAGCTTAAATAAGTTATAAACACAGACGTAAAAAAACTGAGCTTATGATGAGGCGAAAATGAACCACTTTTAGGGGGTCATTTAAGCCCGGAATTGAATTTATTTGATCAAATATTGCCCTAAATCGTTCCTTTTGTGATTTTAGGTACTTTGGGAGTGAAATCTGGAAAAGGAAGCAATTCGGACGTCTTTGGAGCATAAAAGTGAAGAAAACGCCAAAGACTTAATTTTCCATGCTGGGAACAGTGTATGACGGCGTCAAGAATACATTCCTGACGGCGTCAAGAGTAAAAACCATGACGACCCAGAAGAAACATGAAGGCGTCACAAGTAGAGCGTCAAGAGTTAATTGTGTGACGACCTGCAAAAGGGGACTACATGACGGCGTCAGATGTAGATCTAGGCAGTCCGAGGAATTATTGGGCGGCGAGATGACGGCGTCAGACATTTGTTCTTGACGCCGTCACCCTCTAAAATCTATATATAGTTTTCTAATTTTCATTCATAAAAAGAACTTGTGTGGAGAAACCCTAGGGCCGAACCTTGTACGTATTTTACAGCTTTTTCAAGGGTTTTCAGCCCTATAATCCTTACATGTGCTATTGAGATAAGTCTTCTTTTAATTCAATCAATATGTATATGTGTTGGTTGTCTATATCTCGTGCTTGTCTTGATTTCAACATGCTAGGCTAGATTTATCTTGTGTTTGCTTAGATCTAATGAAACCTAGATGTTAATTATATGTTGATTACTTGTTTATGGTTGTATTGGATGAATGATTTCAATGTTAGGCTTAAGAAAACTGGCAGATCTCCATTGTGTAACATGCTTGAACGTCTTAGGAAACATGAACCGATGTGTACTAGGTTTTATTGGTTGTATTTAATGCATGAGTAAATTCTAATGATCCCATGTTAAGAGCTTCTAGCAGGCTCGACATAGGAGTGAAGTAGGCACTCATAGGATTGGGGAAGTAAGTACGCCACCCCATGAATGGTATTAAGGAATACAATCCGTCATCCACGCAACTATAACAAGTAATTAACGTGTAAAAGATATCTAGGGAGTAGTGAAATCTAAGTAAACACATTTCTCCCATATATTGCTCACAACCTTAGTTTAAATTAGTTTATTTTCATTTTAGTATTTTATTTTGATTGCATCTTAGTATTGGGTTAGTTGACTAGCATCTAATTCCGCCCAAATCCTTCAAACCCGAGATTTTAACTTGCTTTCTAAAAAAATATAAAAATACAAAAAGAATCATCCCTCATCTCTAGATCTAGTATTTAGGTTTTCTAATCCTAGCGACACTATTCCTAGCTGAACGATCAATCCCCCGGTACTTGTCATTATACTGTACTACATCGATCAGGTACACTGCCTGGTGGGGGTTGTAAGCTTCTCAAGATCCCTTGAGAGGTAAAGCCTGGTGCGATTCCCACGTATCAAGTTTTTGGCGCCGTTGCCGGGGAATAGTTATTGTCTAGGTTAGAATCTCTTTTTATTAGGTCTACTTGCTAGATTCCTTTCTAGTAAAATTTTATTTTTATTTTAGGTTCTCTTTAGTCTATCTTATTTCTTTGTGTTTTTGTTCGTAACTCTTCACCACCCGACATCATGGACGATGGGAACATCTTTGAACCCGTCATCCCACCACAATAAAACCCACCACTAGAACCTCTTAGGCCCCGAACCTTAGGAGAGTATTCCCGACCTAGCCACCAATGCTACCGAAACACCATTGAGCTCACCGGAGCCACTGTGACCCCCTTGCGATCCGACACCATTCGGTTGGTGCAAAGCGGATGTGCATTCCATGGACTTCGTTTCGAAGATCCAAATCAACATCTCAAGGACTTCCTTAAAATCGTAGATTCCATAGACCTAGATGTTGCAACTAGAGAGACAACCCGATTACGCCTATTCCAATTCTCTCTACGTGATCAAGCTAGCTAATGGCTTGAGCGTTTACCCACGGGATCCATCACCACATGGGATGATCTCACCACTCATTTCCTTGCTCAATTTTTCCCACCGGGGAGAACTACTAAGCTTAGAAATGACATCTTGATCTTCCAACAACGTCAAAATGAAACTCTCTATGAAGCATGGACTCGTTTCAAGGACTTACTCCAAAAAGTCCCTCATCATGGCATAGATCTTTGGCTCCAAGTCCAAATCTTTTATGACCATATCGATCTCTCCACAAGGCGAGCCATTGACCAATCGGCTGGTGGTAAGCTACATGATCTAAGTGCGGAACAATCATGGGAACTCATAGAAGATCTTGCTCTCTATGACAACGAAAGTTGGAATGATCCCCGTGATTTGAACAAAACGGTCAAGGCAATATCTTTGCCTTCGAACAAATCTAGCACCCCTGACCGTAGGATCATGAAACTTGAAGATCGAGTCAAGTCTCTCATGAAATCTTACGAAACTCAAAAGCCTTCAGGCCAAGTAAGCAGAATCGCTTCTACATGTAAATTGTGTAATGGCCCTCACGAGACTCATAACTGCATGGAGCTTCCAAAACGTGCTTATAACGAATTCACATCGTCACACGTTGGTCGAGGTCCTCGAACTTCTGACGAGGCCTATGAGGCATGGAAGGATAAGCCTAATTTCAGAGGGTACCAAACGCGGAGCGTACCCTTCAATGACTCCTCACCACTCAATTGGTCCAAGCATTTTCCATCACAAAGCACTCCTAGGCAAAGCTGTGAAGATGCCTTGTGAAAATTCATTCTATCTCAAGAATTACAGCTCTCTACGCTCGAGGCTAAATTTAGACAACAGCAGGCCGATATGAATAAACCTATTCATGTTTATGAGGTCAAATCTGTTAACAAAGCACTCCTAGGCAAAGCTGTGATTTGTAATCTGTTAACTGCTATCAAAGAGCGCGCTGTTAATAAACCTATTCATGTTTATGAGGTCAAATCTGTTACCATCATGAGTCCGCCAACCTTCCTGTGAAAATAAAAAGTCCTAGTAAGCTATTCAAACATCTATCACCAAAAGAAAAAGAACCTGTCAGCCCCCTAGGACCAATCCATTTCGTAAATACCATCACCACGATATCTGCTTCTACACCTAACCTGAACCAACAACAAACTGAAAATATTGGTCATACAACTAAAGATGGGACCTCAAGGGTGGACCATGATTTGGCCAGAAGCCCTACCAACTCATCCGAGCAGTGCGCCGCGCAAGAATCTAGCAAATCGGATGAAGGGAAAGAGAGATCAGAAGAGCATACATGAAATCCAGCCATTTCGGGTAAATATATTATAGAGGAACCCGAGAGAAAAATGGAGGATGTTACTAGTGGGAGTAGCGATAGGACTGATGAAAGCAACCCTAAAGTTTTCAAGATCTCCTGCACCATTAAGGAAAAGCTCTTAACCGATAGTTATATAGATCCTAGCTTCCTAGTCAACATAATCCCCCTTTCCCTATACCACGAAGTCTTCCCAGAACGCATTGTGTGCGAGAGAGTCAATAATGCAAGGGTAATAAAAATTTTATCAATTATGATTGGAGAACTTGTTTACAATATTGACCTCACCGTGGTCGATGACGTGGACCCTCTCACCAATCGAACATTAACCAACCTTGTTCTTGGGAAACCATTTATCAATGAATCGGGAGTAATCCTTGATGAGAAGGATGGTAGTGCATTGTTCACCAATGGTGTTAAGAAGGTAATTTTTCGTAGGGGTAATGAGGAGGTGTACGAGTATCGTCCTTCCCTTGAGGGGAATCTATATGGATCAAGGGATGGAGAATCGGGGAAGATAAGGAGGTGTGATCCGAATAATCTCAAAATTCCCTGCATGATCGGTCATAAGTACTTCGATAACGTCTACATTAACGTATTCCTGCCTAAGAATTTTATGTCCCTGTTCCATTATAACAATATCTGCAGATGGGGAATGATTTACAAAGGAGAGAATGTGGTTGGTAGAGATCATGAAATCCAGGTGTTCGTAGGAAATATGGCAATCACTATGGAATTTACGATTGTGGACAACATCAAAGACTATGTCGACCCGAGGTTATCACAAGTCGTTTTTGGAGCACCCTTTTGTGAAATCACTAATTTGATAGTTGATGGCCGGAACGGGATCATGACCTTCGCTGATGGAATTAGGAGGGTTTCATACCAAACACCGTACAAGAGAAAAGATCTCAAGGAAATCGATTGTGACGGGCTTGATAGGCTAACTTCCCAACTTATTTTGTGTGATGAAGATGTGCGAAGAGGATGTAAGAACATCTCTGATCTATCATGTGGATTCTTTAAAGATGTTAGTAAACTTGGTTCTAAGTATCGAGAAGATGTCTTTGAGTTCGAAGACCCGAAGTACTTACACTATGAAAGCGGTACTGGTTTAGAAGACGACCTAGAGAGTGAAACCAACGATGAGGTCACGTAGTAACCCATGACCTTGAGTCTAGCTACAAGACTCGCAAATAAAGAAAAGCGCTTCTTGGGAGGCAACCCATGCTTTGTGTGATTTTATTTTGTTTGATTGTTATTTGCTTCCGTATGCATGCTTTATTTTTATTGTTGGTAGATCATGTTTCTAAACTAAATAGTGGAAATACTTTACATTGTTGTTTGGCCTAGTCTTAACTTCACCAAAAGGTATTTTTGCAAAAGTTAAGTGTAAGGGGAAACCCCAAATATGTTTTTAAGAAACAAACCGATCATGATTCTCCACAATATTAAGTGAACATGTATATTCGTATTTGTTATAGTCAAATGCTTGTATCGAGTCATAATGAAGTTTTGCAGGATTTTCCAGGAAGTAGGACCAAGTTTTTCCAGAAATTTTCTGGAAACTTAACATAAGAATTTCTGCAGGTCACTTCTGACGGCGTCGTGAGTTTACTCTTGACGGCGTCACATGTAAAAATCTGAAAATTTTACCAGTTTTGTTTTTCTAACGGAGTCTTAAAGTTTTTGTTGAATTATTAAGTTTTATAATCTCCAGGAAGTTTGCAAACATCATTCCACAAGCATTATATCTTATTTTATTTTCTAGGATTTAGTAACTTATGTAGATTGCCGCCGATTTTATGCGAGGTTGCCTTGTCTGTATTCTCAGGATTTACAGGTTATGTATGACAAGAAGATGATTATTTTTTTGGAAGGGAAGCTTTGATTGTTCATTTTCTTGGAGGAAGATCTAACCTGACCACCTTATTATCCATACCGAGCGAATCAGGGGAGTATTTGATTTCATTTGTTTTACCTATTTCACTTTTACATTCTTTACTTGAACATTGGGGACAATGTTCATCCTAAGTGTAAGGGGAGCGTAAAATGATGATACCTTACAGATACACTTTCGCTTGAGTTTGTTTGTTTGATGGTAGATGTGTAATAAAACTATGAGAAATACTTGTTAGTGCAATTTTAGCGCCAAATTTAAATTTTTTTACAACATTTAGGAGTGAAACTTTAGCCATAGCAAGCGTCTCATGGATAGGAGATTGTATGACTAGCACATAACCGTACTATTCAGAAAAATTTTCCACCCAAATATGTGAGGTTCGCCTTTAGATTTGATAGGAAAAGCATTTACTATTAGTGCTTATGAGTGTACCGGTAGCATTTAGATTCTAGAACTTGCGTTAGTGATGCATCCCGAGACCGCTAGTGAGACTACATTCGTGTAGTAGGATTTACTACATGATAAGAGGCATTAGGATCACCCTTGTGTTAAACCTGTATCATAATTACTTGACCATTAAAGTCATATTACTTGGCTAGTTAAGTCAATGAATTTTTCCCACACCTTAGCGTTGTACTCATTTTTAGTACACGAAACCCCTAGTACACCCCTCCGAGCCTATCTTTTCGTTTCTACCTTTAAGAATCTTACTTAAAGGAAGAATTTGTTACACCCCACTTAAATGTACACCTAAATCGCCTTATCCTTCCGTGCATGCACTCATTTTTAGTGCATTATTGTTATTTGTTAAACCCTAAGTTAACTATCTAATTGATTACATGGTTGCTAAGTCGAGTCATATCCTTGTATATATTGTTTTGGGACGATTGGGACTCATGGGTAAAGTACTTATTTTATGGAGTAATGGGGAAGAACATCATATATTACCCCCATATGTACGTTAATCTTAAAAGTACTCCAAGTGTTTTGATTATCTTAATTCGAGTCATTAGATTAGTTTATTGTAAAGTATGTAAAAATTCAAGTGTAAGGGGAATGTTCATTCCCTATGATGTATTATTTTGGATGGTAGGGTAAGAGTGTATGCAAATATATATATATATATATATATATATATATATATATATATATATATATATATATATATATATATATATATATATATATATATACAGAAAAAGAAAAGAGAAAAAAAAAAACATACGGACTACCATCCCGTTTCATTCTATGTTTATTTTATGTTTTTGGTTATTTTTCATTTATTAGCTTAAGTTGAGTCTAGTCTTGGCTTAGCAATGCCATATTGTACATGTAATTAACCAAGATTGTTAACTCGCCACAAGTAAAGACTGCCTATATCCAACAAAACCGTGTATTTCATATCCCTACACCTAACGTTACAACTCTTTAAAAGACCTCTTTGATAGTTTATCCTAGGTGCTTACGCCATGTGGTGAAGGTTTGATCCTTTCCTAAGCCTATGGTAATCTATTTTGCTATGACAGGTAGTGAGAGATATCTTCCGTTTCCATATTGTAATTTACACTTTATTACACCCGAGAGATGTGAGTATCTAAACACTATTTGTGAGGTGCTAGTATATGACCTCCGTGCTTGTCTTTGGTCTTTACTAGAACGATTATTTGTTGTAATTACTTTTATATTAGTGTTAAATGACCCCTAACTTGTATTTTGATTAGAATAAAAGTGCATTTGCTTGAGGACAAGCAAATCTCAAGTGTAAGGGTATATGATGAGGCGAAAAATGAACCACTTTTAGGGGGTCATTTAAGCCCGGAATTGAATTTATTTGATCAAATATTGCCCTAAATCGTTTCTTTTGTGATTTAGGTACTTTGAGAGTGAAATCTGGAAAAGGAAGTAATTCGGACGTTTTGGAGCATAAAAGTGAAGAAAACGCCAAAGACTTAATTTTTCATGCTGGGAACAGTGTATGACGGCGTCAAGAAGACATTCTTGACGGCGTCAAGAGTAAAAACCATGACGACCCAGAAGAAACATGAAGGCGTCACAAGTAGAGCGTCAAGAGTTAATTGTGTGACGGCCTGCAAAAGGGGAGTAAATGACGGCGTCAGATGTAGATCTAGGCAGTCCGAGAAATTATTGGGCGGTGAGATGACGGCGTCAGACATTTGTTCTTGACGCCATCACCCTCTAAAATCTATATATAGTTTTCTAATTTTCATTCATAAAAAGAACTTGTGTGGAGAAACCCTAGGGCCGAACCTTGTACGTATTTTACAGCTTTTTCAAGGGTTTTCAGCCCTTGAATCCTTACATGTGCTATTGAGATAAGTCTTCTTTTAATTCAATCAATATGTCTATGTGTTGGTTGTATATATCTCGTGCTTGTCTTGATTTCAACATGCTAGGCTAGATTTATCTTGTGTTTGCTTAGATCTAATGAAACCTAGATGTTAATTATGTGTTGATTACTTGTTTATGGTTGTATTGGATGAATGATTTCAATGTTAGGCTTAAGAAAACTGGCAGATCTCCATTGTGTAACATGCTTGAACGTCTTAGGAAACATGAACCTATGTGTACTAGGTTTTATTGGTTGTATTTAATGCATGAGTAAATTCTAATGATCCCATGTTAAGAGCTTCTAGCAGGCTCGACATAGGAGTGAAGTAGGCACTCATAGGATTGGGGAAGTAAGTACGCCACCCCATGAATGGTATTAAGGAATACAATCCGTCATCCACGCAACTATAACAAATAATTAACGTGTAAAAGATATCTAGGGAGTAGTGAAATCTAAGTAAACACATTTCTCCCATATATTGCTCACAACCTTAGTTTAAATTAGTTTATTTTCATTTTAGTATTTTATTTTGATTGCATCTTAGTATTGAGTTAGTTGACTAGCAACTAATTCCGCCCAAATCATTCAAACCCGAGATTTTAACTTGCTTTCTAAAAAACTATAAAAATACAAAAAGAATCATCCCTCATCTCTAGATCTAGTATTTAGGTTTTCTAATCCTAGCGACACTATTCCTAGCTGAACGATCAATCCCCCGGTACTTGTCATTATACTATACTACATCGATCAGGTACACTGCCTGGTGGGGGTTGTAAGCTTCTCAAGATCCCTTGAGAGGTAAAGCCTGGTGCGATTCCCACGTATCAGCTTATGAGCTTTTCAAATTTTCAAAAAGCTCATAAGCCCAAAAAATTTAAAACCAAATAATTAATCAACGCAAAAGCCTATTTTTGAGCTTATGAGCTTTTCAAAAAGGTCATAAGCCCAAAAATAAGCTTTTGTGTTGATTAATTATATTCGTTCTAAAATTTTTAGATGAGCTGTTCTTAAGTAGTTTTGGTTAGCTATGCTTATTGTCAAAAGCAACAGCCTGTTTTTTCTTTGTACTTTGAGCCGATAAAATAGCCATCTGTGTCCGTTTAGATTTGGTTATAAAAATGCAATTTTTACTATAAAAGGCTTACTTTTTACATAAAAAGTCTTAGATTTTGTATGGTACTTTTTGGATGAAAAATATTGAGATCATGAGTTACAGAGATAAAGTAATGGAGTTGGAGAATCAGAAGCAAAAAATTCAAAGATTAGCTCTCAAATCTGAGTACTAATTCTGCGTTTTGTTGTTTCTGTTTGATATATTTTGTTAGTTCTAATGTGGTTGTCAATGTTGCATTTATAGGATAATGGCGACTTTTACGGGGAAGAAAGCGAGACCAAGAAAGGGTATGGTAAATGAGATGGTAACCAGTAATACAATCAAGCTAGTATGATGCAGGAAGGTGCTTTCGAGTAATCAGCAAAATATTTGTGTGACTTTATCATGGTAGAGGTGTTTATTTAGGCGGTTCTTTTACTAGGTAATATTTTTTTTTATAACGCTTTTATTTTTCCCATAATTGCATTCTTTGGCTGAATAAAGCTTCCATTGCTGATATTTTTTTCACCTTATCTTACTCATTCTGATTAACTACAGTTTAATCTCCAAACGATTAAAAGTAAATTGTTGTTTACAGGATTTGTAACGGAAATGATTAAACAAGGTGTAGGAATTGAAGGAATTCCTTCTTATGATCAGGTCACACACGCCTTCTGCTCCAGAAGTTGCCCAAGGGGTTTTGAGCCATTTGGTTCGGTTATGTAGGAATGAAGAAGAATAACCTGGCCCAGAAAAACGGCTTTCTATGAGTGCATGAAGGTAAGGAGAAAGTCATTTTTGGTAATAGATACTAAACTAAAAATGTAGGTATATAATCTTTGTTTTTATGTTATTGCAACTGTTATTATAAAACATGTTTAAAGGTGTATAACCTGATTTCAAAGTGGAAACATGTGAAAAGCTGTCTCCAAGCTGCTTATCTCATCATTTACATATGCATGAGCAATTTTATATAATCGGGTTTTGGTGAGTGCTTATTCACTCACTATTTTATGGCCAATTATCGACCCAAAATGACTATTTGAGCTAACAAATGCCAAGAAAACACTTGTTTTTGTGTTTGTGATATGCAGGTACGGATAAATCACAAAAAGACGAAAAATCACAAGAAAACCGGAAAAACGGGCACGAGAGTGGAGGATGGTCAAAAAGTCAATGCCGGGATTTTAAAGTCAACTCAAGTCTCTCATCTTTCATAAGTTGACAAGAAATGCCCTTAGATTGTACTTTGGAAAATGTCAAGATCAGTCCCTAGATTTCAGATTTATACAATTTTGGTCCTTGATATATTTCACAATACCAAAATCTGAAAAATAATACAAGTCCAAATCTGTTATAAAAATCCAATTCCTAAATCCATTAAGCCCAAGCCCAAGTTGCAAATTAAATTACCCGAGCCCACTCCTTACCTTCGGTCAAAACCCACACCCAAAAGTCAAACATCCAAAATAAATAAATAAAACTACCCCGCCCTTATTCACCCCCAATTTACCCACTCACCCAGAATCCCACTATTCATGCTACAGTAAACCAAGAACCCTAGACCCCCAATTAGATTAATTACCGCAATTAAGGGCCAAATAGTCAAATCATATTGCTTCTAGAAGACCAGGAGTATGTCAGCATGTGTCAGAGACCTCAAGAAGCACAATAAGGGACACTTGGCAGCCTATGATTTGATGAGACGCGTCATATCACTCAATCCAAGGGCTCTCATGATTGGGAAATAATGAGATGATGATCAAAGGGCTCTTAAAGGCTATCAACAAAAACAACCTCACACGGATTGCCAACCTGGCAATCCGTGAGCTTCTACCCTTCACCTCTTATAAATAGATGTTAGGATAGCTTAGTTTAGTGTGGAGTTTGGAGTAGCCAAACTCTGCCAAAATCTCTTTAGAATTGTAGCTTCTTTTAAATTCAGTTGTAAGATTTATCTTTTTAATGAAATTCAGTTTAATAGTTTAATCATTGTCTTCTTATTTCATATTGCTATTTAGCTCAGCTTATTTCCTTTCTAGTATTCAGCTTATTTTAGTTACTAAATATTTCATTCAAGTTTTAAATTTTAATTCAGCTTTCAATACAACTCAAGAGTTTTTAAGAAAATCAGAAAATAAAATAATAGAAATAGTTTAAATTGAAACCAGTTTTCATTTAAGTTTGTTTTTAGTTTCATTTATTGAATTTCAGCCTTGCAAAGTTCATTTGAAATTAGTTTTCAGTTTTATTGTTCATATCATTGTTGGTCAAAGTATAGTCAACTGTGGTGGAAGGATGAAAGCTGTGGTGATTTTGATGGTAGATTGAGATAGCCAGGGATGATCTCTGCCTATCTAGTGATAGGCAAGCATAGTGAATCCTCCTCAATTGTGGCTGAGGAGGAGTTGCTTTGTAAGTACTTTCTATTTTTAAAGTTCCACTAAATTCCATTGAATAGATTTGCTGTGAGCTTGTGTAGTTTATATTGTGTTGAATTAGTTGATTGATACATCTGTTAGTTTAATCTGAGTAGCTTAGTTTGTTTAATCTTTTGCATTGCAGTCTTAGTTATAGCATAGATCAGTTTATTCAAGTTGATACAATAGTAGATTTGATTAATCTGTGTTGGAGTAGTAATCAGTGGTAGTTAATTGTTCAATTTACTTCTGTTTGTTATTAGAACATTGTAGAGATCATTATTTTGTAGCTAATGGATTGGATCAGTATGGTATAGTATAGTTTGATAGATAAGGGGGTGTTTGGACATGAGCTTTGCTGTAGGATTGTTGTTGATTCATAACTGATACTTGACACACAAAGGTTGCATTAGTGTAGAGATAAAGTAATATATCATAAAAACAGTAGGTAGTATTATTAAATAGTCAAAGATAGTTTAATAATAGCTTAACTGTTAGTATAAGTGATTATCAGTTAGAGTAATTGAGTTGTTAGCTTCATTTTGGTACTAGTTAGCTTAATCTAGCACTAGTTTAGCTTATTATAACTAGTTTAAGTAGAAATCAGCAACTGAATTAGGATTTGGTCAAAGATGAGTTGCATTTAAAAAGTCAAAAATTAGTAGCACTCAGTTTTTGGTATGATCTTTGAATGCACTTGTAGGACTCATTAGTGGTTAGAATTAGATAGAAATTGTTGATTTGTGTTCTCTGATAGTTAGTTATTCAATATCAACAAGTAGATTTAGGATTTGAGTTCAATAGCTTATCTGAATTTTGGCTTATAGTTGGCTGATTGAGCCTTATGCTCCCCTGCACCACAGTGGTGAACCCACTTTCATGGCATATTAAAGAGTAGTTGTAGGTAATTGTAGTAAGTGATTTTTGTTTTATAACATCTCTGCATGGTAGTCTCTTAATTACCACCATTAATTTCTTCTTTACAGCTTATTAGGATAGCTTATTCATGCTTGCTTATTGGTTATGTAGCATAGATTTCTGTTTGGTTAACTAGGGGCTGCTAGTGATCTTTTGAGCTTGTAATTGTGTCATTTTGGCCTATCTGAGTTTATTAGTGGTTGTTGTAGTATTGTGAGTGGTCTGCTTATCTTGTAGCTTATTCTATGTAGGACTTAGCTTATTTAGCTTATCATAGAGTGCTTTATAGCTTGTTGTTTGTGATTCTGTGTTTCTTTTGATCATTTCTTGGCTTATTAGAGTTCTTAGTAGCATAATACAGTAGTGTTATCAATTTGGTAAAGTTTTGTGGCAAGTGCTTATTAATAAGCACTTGCCATAAGCTGATTTGGCCTGTTTAAGCACTTCTGCTTATTATTTTTAATCCTAAATTTTTCTGCAAGCTTTATATATTATTTTTGAATTTCTGGTAATTTTTCATAATTTTCTGAGGTCATTTGCTATTTTTCTTAATTTCTTTTAGAATTTAATCACTTTTTAATCATTTTTAAATAGTAAAAATCCAAAAAAAAAAAAAAAAATTAGAAAAAGCTCTTGAAAAATACAAAAATATTTTTATAAATTCTTTTATAATATTTTAGAATTTTTAGAATTTAATTTTCATTTTTTCAATTTGTTTTTTCTATTTTTCTTTATTTTTAATTCTTTTTTAATTCTAAAAATAGGAAATAAATTCTAGAAAATAAATAAAAACTCAAAAAAATATTTTTCTTTTTCTTAAAATTCTTTTTAATAGTTTTAGATTTTTAGAAAATATTTCCAAGTTCGTAGGATCATTTTTAAATAAACGTTACGTTTTAAAATAACGCGTGTGCATTTCCGTTTTCACATTTTTAACATTTGTACATATTTAGTTTGTAAATTCTTCATATTTCATTATTTCTTATTACAACTTGAATTTCAAAATCATATTTTTCACTTTACCACTTTTCACGACTCGATTTCGCGATTCGGAAATTTTCTGACTCCATTCTACCTTCGTTGGGAAAACGACCCGGGGAATTACTTTCACCGGTATTTCTTCGGAATAATTATATACTATAACAATGACTTTATCAAAATGGCGCCGCTGCCGGGGAAGGTGGACGTGAGTTTTGAATATTCGTGTTGAAAAATCGTGTTGCGTTAAGTTTTTAACTATCTTGTATATATTTTCTATAAAAATATAAAAATTTTAAATTCAAAAACATAAATAATCTTCTTATCCTCTTATATTTGATTCTTTTTCTCACACCCTCTTACGTTTAATTCTCATGGATCCGATTTGTCTCTATTGTGGAGAACCGTTCTTCGGAGGGTTGTGTGTATGGTGTACGTGCGACGAATGTGGAGATAATATTCGAGATGGCGTTTGTTTGAATTGTAATTCTCATACATATGATCAAAATTCGTTCAACAATTCGTCTAATATTCCCGATTTTTATACACCACCACCACCTGCGTTTTATTGCTATAATTGTGGAAACCCGTCCGAAGAAGGAAGGCCGTGTGGGTGATGTTTTTGTAACGGATGTGGATACACCGATTGTATGTGCTATGCTCCGAATGCTCACACGTCTTACGATTACGACTCGAGCTTCAATAATTTTCCTCAAAATGATTTTTATGAGCCAAATTCGTGCTACAATGGTGATTTTCAAAATACATCGAGTTTTGAAAATTGTGGGGGATCGTTTGAAAGTTTTTATCATGAACCTAATTCTTGTTACGATTCTAATGATTTTTATCAACCCCCACAAACTTCCAATTTCAATAATGATATTCTTGAACTTAAATCAATGCTCGATAAGTTGAAAGAGATGGTGAATAATCGTTACACATCTTCTCCCGAGCCTAATGAGAGATCGATGGAAGAACCTCCTACCGAAGAAAGGAAATTCCAATTTTGCGAGTGTTGTTTATATGATGATGATTCCATGATTACGATCAATCTTAATCCTTAGAATGATTCTATCTCTTCTTCCATAGAACCCGAAGACTCTCTAACAATGGGGGACGGGCATCTTGACACTATTCCGGCAACGGAATCGGACGAATTCAATAAGTCAAGTGTTGAGAACCTCGTTCCAATCCCAAGTGAGTCCGAGGAGATTTCTAACAATGATTCTGAACTTGTTGAAAATAATCGTTTTGATGATCAAGTTGATACGAATGATATACCATTTGATGATAATCGTGATGAGTTATTCTCCGATTCTAATAATGATGATTCTATATCATGTGGAGAGATCGATTATGTTGATGAAGAACATCTTGAGTTTGAAAGCTTTGAAGATGATAATGAAGAAGATGATGACACGGAAATCCGAGATGAAGCTTTACGTAAGACATTGTTAAATGTCAATCTTCTTATCTCCCGTATTGAGGCATTGAATGATCCTCTTATTTCTTCTCCTATCCCCGTTATGGATAGTGATTCTTTACCCAAGCTTGAAATTTTTCGATTTGAAGAGACGAGTAGTGGCAATCCTACTATTCATGCTGATATCTCTCTTCTGGATTATGAGTGCTTTCACTTTGAGATTGATTCTATTCCTATTTTCAATAATCCGTCACATGACCCTCTTTTAGAGGATGCCGATCTATTTCTTGCTGCGGATGACTCGATACCACCGGGTATTGAGAATGATGAGATTGACATTTCTTCCGATTTGCTTTCTTCTCGTCCACCTGCAAAACCACCCGATATAGATTATGAATCCGGTACGAATGAAGATATTTTTAGAATGGTGGACGAGGTTTCTGAACTCGAATTTGCTTTTACCATCCGAGTGTTCCACCCTTTCTTTTCTTATCCCATCATTTCATCTTTCCACTCCACCAGGAGTGGGGATACCATATTTGATCCGGGCATCTCTATTTTCATGTGGCCGTTTTCTTTGCTCTCCCCAAGGACGAATTAATTCGGGGATCGAGTCAAGCTCATGTGACTCGGTGAACAAAAACAAGCGCTTCGTGGGTGGCAACCCATGCTTATCTCATTTCATCTTCTTATATTTCTATTTTCTAACACCTAATGTGAGGAGGGGGTGCCTCTTCTACTCTTGTGTTATGTGGTTGTTTGTGATGTTTGTTCAGGATTGTCCATGATTTATGATGACTTTCGTGCTCGTTATCTCTTCACTTGGAGTTTCATTCATCGGTGCTACATGGAAATCCTATATCCGTTAAATCTTATCGACTAACGTTTTCTTTGGCATAATTAATAAACGGCCTAGAATTTTGTTAGGATTACCTTAACCCATAAAACATTGAGGACAATGTTTCGTTCTAGTCGGGGGGAAGGTGAATCTTCGATTCGATTTGACCTTGCATTTTTCACATGTCGTGCACTCTCGCAACTCCGTTTTTCCACCAAAAATAAAAAATTTGAAAAAATTGAAAATCTTAAAAATTTTTGAAGAAAAAGTAATGAAAAAGTAAAAAAAATGAAAAAATGAGTAAAGTTGAAAAAGTTGTGCAAAAATATAATAATAAAGTTTGAATAAGTGTTTTGACACCTTGTTGACTTTCTTGCTGGCGAGAGTAGGAATAAATATTTTGACTTGACCAGGCGTGTTGAGCCCTAGCTTGTTCCCTTAACCAATGATGATCACATAAGCTTGTGCTAGTTTTGTACACAAGGAGCTATAAAATGCGAATTCTTTCTTTAGAATCTGCAAGTTCCCGTACTTGACTTTATACATGCGCAACTTAAAAGCTTTCGTTAGTCTTTTACATCAGGAGCTAGAAAACACGAATTCTTCTTTTAGAATTTGCAAGTTTCCGTATCTGACTTTATATATGCGTGACTGATTATCGACTAAGTATTCGCTGGTTTCATTACTTGGAATCTTAAATTGCGAAGAGCGAGAAATGATAGAGTTTATTTAGAAGTTAGATGCTAAACGTGGAGTAGTGGTTCTCTTTAGAGCTCATGAGAGGTACTTGTGGCTTTTTACTCCCATCAGATACGTCACCCATATATAATAGATGTTCTAGGTTAATTAGTGGTATGTCGGTTTGAATAATATTTAGTTTTTTGTTTTCTTAAGAGAATTTTTGCTTTAGAAATTGGGTACATATCAAAGAACACCAAAAATAAGAGCGAAAAGTGAAAACAAAATCAAAAGTCAAAAGTTGATTATCTATGTGGTTTTGGAGCTACCCGATAAGCTTCCATTGATGTTAAGAAAAAAGTGAAAAAAAAAAAAAAAAAAAAAAAAAAAAAAAAAAAAAAAAGTATGAAAAATATGAGAAAAGTGAAAAATGAAAAAAGTGAAAGTTAAAAGTTGTATCGAATAAGAGCTTATGTATGTAAATAAGTTGTTGGCGCGTGAGGTGCATGTGATAAGTGATTAGTAATCAGTCACATGAGGTGCACGTGATCGTACTCCGCAACTTATATTCTTGATATTATATGTACCCCAAATTCCTTGATGTGGACCGAATTTCTATTGCAGTGGTTCTTAAGAGAAAATGAATAACTACTTATCGTTTTAACTTAGGTATCACTATCGGACTTAAAAATTATTGAAACAAGAAAATATGAAGCAATTCATTTTTCAACAAAATAAAATATTGAGATACAAAACCTAGGAAATGGGAGTAAGGAGTTTCCACAAGTAACTGTTATGAGTAGTGTTAGCATCTAATTTGTAGATAAGCTGTGATCTCGTTTGTACGCTTAGTTTGGGGATTCGTGAAAAATCAAGGATGACGATTTTTATCCGTATGGTCGCTTCTTAATAGAAGTGTTTCTACTCGTTGACCCTAATAATTATTGCAAGATAATGAAAGTTCAACAAACCGTCACAAGTATGAATGAGAAAAAGTCCAAAAATAGAAAGAAAAAGTGGAATAAAGGAATAAAAAGAAAATTTTGAAAACGGAGCGTTTTTGGGAATAAATGATTTTATTACTTCTTTCGAACCTCCTTGCTACTTTTCAAAGTTAGTAAAAAGAGTTTTGAAATTATTTATCCCAAAAGCGTGAATTGATCACATTGCGTGAGGACATGACAATACTTTAGTCGGGGGGATTTTAGTGAGTGCTTATTCACTCACTATTTTATGGCCAATTATCGACCCAAAATGACTATTTGAGTTAACAAATGCCAAGAAAACACTTGTTTTTGTGTTTGTGATATGCAGGTACGGATAAATCACAGAAAGACGAAAAATCACAAGAAAACCGGAAAAACGGGCACGAGAGTGGAGGATGGTCAAAAAGTCAATGCTGGGATTTTGAAGTCAACTCAAGTCCCTCATCTTTCATAAATTGACAAGAAATGCCCTTAGATTGTACTTTGGAAAATGTCAAGATCAGTCCCTAGATTTCAGATTTATACAATTTTGGTCCTTGATATATTTCATAATACCAAAATCTGAAAAATAATACAAGTCCAAATCTGTTATAAAAATCCAATTCCTAAATCCATTAAGCCCAAGCCCAAGTTGCAAATTAAATTACCCGAGCCCACTCCTTACCTTCGGTCAAAACCCACACCCAAAAGTCAAACATCCAAAATAAATAAATAAAACTACCCCGCCCTTATTCACCCCCAATTTACCCACTCACCCAGAATCCCACTATTCATGCTACAGTAAACCAAGAACCCTAGACCCCCAATTAGATTAATTACCGCAATTAAGGGCCAAATAGTCAAATCATATTGCTTCTAGAAGACCAGGAGTATGTCAGCATGTGTCAGAGACCTCAAGAAGCACAATAAGGGACACTTGGCAGCCTATGATTTGATGAGACGCGTCATATCACTCAATCCAAGGGCTCTCATGATTGGGAAATAATGAGATGATGATCAAAGGGCTCTTAAAGGCTATCAACAAACACAACCTCACACGGATTGCCAACCTGGCAATCCGTGAGCTTCTACCCTTCACCTCTTATAAATAGATGTTAGGATAGCTTAGTTTAGTGTGGAGTTTGGAGTAGCCAAACTCTGCCAAAATCTCTTTAGAATTGTAGCTTCTTTTAAATTCAGTTGTAAGTTTTATCTTTTTAATGAAATTCAGTTTAATAGTTTAATCATTGTCTTCTTATTTCATATTGCTATTTAGCTCAGCTTATTTCCTTTCTAGTATTCAGCTTATTTTAGTTACTAAATATTTCATTCAAGTTTTAAATTTTAATTCAGTTTTCAATACAACTCAAGAGTTTTTAAGAAAATCAGAAAATAAAATAATAGAAATAGTTTAAATTGAAACCAGTTTTCATTTAAGTTTGTTTTTAGTTTCATTTATTGAATTTCAGCCTTGCAAAGTTCATTTGAAATTAGTTTTCAGTTTTATTGTTCATATCATTGTTGGTCAAAGTATAGTCAACTGTGGTGGAAGGATGAAAGCTGTGGTGATTTTGATGGTAGATTGAGATAGCCAGGGATGATCTCTGCCTATCTAGTGATAGGCAAGCATAGTGAATCCTCCTCAATTGTGGCTGAGGAGGAGTTGCTTTGTAAGTACTTTCTATTTTTAAAGTTCCACTAAATTCCATTGAATAGATTTGCTGTGAGCTTGTGTAGTTTATATTGTGTTGAATTAGTTGATTGATACATCTGTTAGTTTAATCTGAGTAGCTTAGTTTGTTTAATCTTTTGCATTGCAGTCTTAGTTATAGCATAGATCAGTTTATTCAAGTTGATACAATAGTAGATTTGATTAATCTGTGTTGGAGTAGTAATCAGTGGTAGTTAATTGTTCAATTTACTTCTGTTTGTTATTAGAACATTGTAGAGATCATTATTTTGTAGCTAATGGATTGGATCAGTATGGTATAGTATAGTTTGATAGATAAGGGGGTGTTTGGACATGAGCTTTGCTGTAGGATTGTTGTTGATTCATAACTGATACTTGACACACAAAGGTTGCATTAGTGTAGAGATAAAGTAATATATCATAAAAACAGTAGGTAGTATTATTAAATAGTCAAAGATAGTTTAATAATAGCTTAACTGTTAGTATAAGTGATTATCAGTTAGAGTAATTGAGTTGTTAGCTTCATTTTGGTACTAGTTAGCTTAATCTAGCACTAGTTTAGCTTATTATAACTAGTTTAAGTAGAAATCAGCAACTGAATTAGGATTTGGTCAAAGATGAGTTGCATTTAAAAAGTCAAAAATTAGTAGCACTCAGTTTTTGGTATGATCTTTGAATGCACTTGTAGGACTCATTAGTGGTTAGAATTAGATAGAAATTGTTGATTTGTGTTCTCTGATAGTTAGTTATTCAATATCAACAAGTAGATTTAGGATTTGAGTTCAATAGCTTATCTAAATTTTGGCTTATAGTTGGCTGATTGAGCCTTATGCTCCCCTGCACCACAGTGGTGAACCCACTTTCATGGCATATTAAAGAGTAGTTGTAGGTAATTGTAGTAAGTGATTTTTGTTTTATAACATCTCTGCATGGTAGTCTCTTAATTACCACCATTAATTTCTTCTTTACAGCTTATTAGGATAGCTTATTCATGCTTGCTTATTGGTTATGTAGCATAGATTTCTGTTTGGTTAACTAGGGCTGCTAGTGATCTTTTGAGCTTGTAATTGTGTCATTTTGGCCTATCTGAGTTTATTAGTGGTTGTTGTAGTATTGTGAGTGGTCTGCTTATCTTGTAGCTTATTCTATGTAGGACTTAGCTTATTTAGCTTATCATAGAGTGCTTTATAGCTTGCTGTTTGTGATTCTGTGTTTCTCTTGATCATTTCTTGGCTTATTAGAGTTCTTAGTAGCATAATACAGTAGTGTTATCAATTTGGTAAAGTTTTGTGGCAAGTGCTTATTAATAAGCACTTGCCATAAGCTGATTTGGCCTGTTTAAGCACTTCTGCTTATTATTTTTAATCCTAAATTTTTTTGCAAGCTTTATATATTATTTTTGAATTTCTGGTAATTTTTCATAATTTTCTGAGGTCATTTGCTATTTTTCTTAATTTCTTTTAGAATTTAATCACTTTTTAATCATTTTTAAATAGTAAAAATCCAAAAAAAAATTTAGAAAAAGCTCTTGAAAAATACAAAAATATTTTTATAAATTCTTTTATAATATTTTAGAATTTTTAGAATTTAATTTTCATTTTTCCAATTTGTTTTTTCTATTTTTCTTTATTTTTAATTCATTTTTAATTCTAAAAATAGAAAATAAATTCTAGAAAATAAATAAAAACTCAAAAAAATATTTTTCTTTTTCTTAAAATTCTTTTTAATAGTTTTAGATTTTTAGAAAATATTTCCAAGTTCGTAGGATCATTTTTAAATAAACGTTACGTTTTAAAATAACGCGTGTGCATTTCCGTTTTCACATTTTTAACATTTGTACATATTTAGTTTGTAAATTCTTCATATTTCATTATTTCTTATTACAACTTGAATTTCAAAATCATATTTTTCACTTTACCACTTTTCACGACTCGATTTCGCGATTCGAAAATTCACGACTCCATTCTACCTTCGTTGGGAAAACGACCCGGGGAATTACTTTCACCGGTATTTCTTCGGAATAATTATATACTATAAAAATGACTTTATCAGGTTTAGAATTGCTTGCTTCAAGCAACTCAACATAAGATATAAGCAGTAGTAATATGCAGTCCCAAACACCCCTTAAAACTGTTTTGATATAACATAGAAGCACTTCCAAGGTCTTTCTGATTGTTGGTGATTATTTGCACTCTAATTTGGCTGTAACTGCGGGTTCTATGAAGGAGCATAACTGATGTCTACAGCCAAATAAGTTTGATATAAAAATGGGGTTTCACCAATTGGCTAAGGATTGCCAGCGACTAATGAGGTAACCTCTTGAGGTAACATTTCAAGTTAAGAGTTGGGATTGCTATTTGTACCGGGTTTCTTTAAGCAATTTATAAGTAGGATTTACAAGTTCATGCTGAGATTGTTTATTAAAAAGGCATGCATTGATTAAGCAATGGGAAATTAAGAAGCAACTATGTATTATCTGTACAAGTTCTTTTTTGATGTAGTATAAAGCAGAAACTTCTTTGATTGCAATTAGCGCAACCACTCTGAACTTGAAGATTTATCTCACGCATTTGTGTTTCTCACATTATATCTCACGCATCCTTTGGATCTAAACTAAATTGGCTGATGCAAACACTTTAGTCGCTGGAATTAGGGATAAAGCTAGAGAGGTGGAAGAAATAGTGCTTCAAAGTGATGCAAAGCTCGGTGAGGCGAACAAAGAGTCTGAATTGCCAAAGAATTCTGGAACTTGAGATCTACTAAAGTTGTATAATTACTAATGTTATTACATAAAACTTTAAAGTATTGTTTTAGCTAAGGGTGACTATTTTAAGAACACGAAACAATATGCTTCCATTTTGTAGCTCTATTCAATGTATTTTTAACAGTTCTATTATGTACTTTTGTACACCAATTTTCATATTTCTGTCGACAAACATTGTTCTTGGGGTTATTGATCCGTTACAGAGTTATTCCCTGTAGCTCCACGACAAAGTGTAGCGTAAACTGCTTCTATATCAAAACGCCCCGCTGCAACGCGCGGGTTATCCACCTAGTTAATTACTATTTTTTACTTTTATATTAACCAAGAGAGTAAAAATGATTTTTTTTATCAATCAAAACTATCATTAATTACGTATATCATAATTTATTCATTTTTTATTTGTGAACACTCTTTTTTAGACAGACGAAGTAAAAGTTAAGATTTTCTTTACAATTGAGTTTCGGTTTATTTCTTACTTTAAAGCTAAGTGAAATAGTGTGTAAACCAAATTTATTTCATTATCCGCCAAAAATACAAATTCTGTCATTATTTGTTATTTTTGGGTCTATCACGCTCGACTAGCCTATGTCTATGTTTGGGGAGGGCTTTTATGAGGCTTAGGCTTTTAAAATAAGGCGGCTAATTAAATAAGTCTCGTTTGTCATGAGGCTTATGGAAGAGCTTATAAAATAAGCCGGCTAAAAACTTTAGCCCTATAAAAGAGGCTAAAAACTTAAGCCCGGAGCTTTTGAAGAATAAATTACTTATTTACCCATAAAAATATCTAACATATACAAAAACTCATTTAATTATGTCATTTTTAGTAATTTTGCAATAATAAGCCCCAACCCTAGCCCATTTGCCAAACAAGTTTATAAAAATACAAATTTTAATTTCGGCTTATAATATAAGTCCTAGCCCCAACCCCAGCTCTAGCCCTACCTCCAGCTCCAGCCCATTTCGCCAAACATATATGTGACGAAAACACTGCCATGTCATATGAAAGTAAGTGCAACAACAAATAAAAGTCAAATAAAGATAAGAGTTGATTTGCATTTTTGTATGCCTCGTTAATAACTAAAAGATGACCACAAAAATATATAAAAAAAACATATGATTACTTGATCTTTAAAAAAAAAGGACCAATGAGAGACAGCACGAGTAACACATTTTTGGTGTTTAGAACCAACAATACATGCTGGAACCTGTTTTGCATCTCTTGTGAAAGATCAAAATGATAAAGAAAAATTAACCATTCATTCATGTTTAAATAACCAAATAAGTGAATATCATTTAAACAAACGAATTCACAAAATGGCATGTTACGTCAAGTGAAGAAATATTTTGTACACATTACTATAAAATATGTTGCATATTATATAAATGGCCCAGAGCTTTACAAATGTCATTACCACACAATATCCATCTAGATGCAAACATAACGAAGTAAGAAAACATATCACGAATTTAGACTATGTAGACGAAGGAAACAATTAACTATTAGGCAGTCGTCTTTTAAGATAATACTAAGTATCGTCTGCATGATTCAAGCGAGTGACTCGTCTAGTTATAAATTTATAATACACGTGACATTAGTCATCATCACATTATTATCACGTAAAGTGAATATCATATATATATCATTTCATACGAATAATATGTATAATCAATATTCCCCCAATTCAGCAGGACTTAGCATAATCATTTGTTACGATTCATGGCATAATCTACAGTAAAGTAAACTAACAAGTACAGCTTATGATTAATAATATCTCTCTCGTAATGTTTAGAATTAGTCTTTTCTTTTCATTAGAACTGCATTGTAACCCTTGTATTAGTAATGTATTTTCGTTCTGATTTGACTCCAAAATGTTACACTTTAGCTATTTTCGGGTTGGGGTGTTACAATAGGAGATCATACACAACTGCATGGACAGATAGAACATACGAACTATAACACTTAGATGCGAAAAGGTTATTGATTTGTGCCTCACTAACACACATTTGGTCTTATCCCAAGTAGATATTCATCATACCTAGACGTTAGGGTCGAATAGTTTACTTTGGAAAGTGATAACATGATTCCAAGTGATATCCGGTAACCACTCATTGGTAATTAGTTAGGCTATTGATTATCTGCACCCTGTTCTGGGCTTTTAACCACCAATAATCAAAGTAAACTATTTTGTGATAATCAATGGTTGTTGCTGCTATGAAACACATGGCTTCAAACTTTGCCAAGCTTGACAAGTTTGAAGGGGTGGACTTCAGGAGATGGCAAAAGAAGAAGCATTTCCTGTTGACAAGCATGAATGTGGTGTACGTTCTGAGCACACCAATTCCTGTTGCAGAGGCTTAATCCTCAATGGTATGTCTGATTCTCTCTTTGATATTTATCAGAATGTTGAATCTTCCAAAGAACTACGGGATTTCTTGGATGCCAAATATATGGCTGATGATGCATTAAGTAAGAAGTTCCTTGTAAGTAATTTCACATATTACAAAAAGTGTCTATCATTTTATCACTTGCAATTCCATCATCTAAGTCACTTCAAAATGAGTCAAAATTAATGACATCTAGATTATGTTCATGAACCTCGACAGCAGTTATACTTAAATCATGTTTAGGGTCTAGATTGACCTGAAATGATTCATACTTACAGGAACATCTTCAAGTATATGCTCATCATCATCAAACACTGCATTACTTATTTGAAATTTCCCATAGGACCACCTGCAATTACCTTTTTTAAAAACCAAAAACAAAATTTAAGTAAACAGGAAAATGCACTATGTTCTTACCGTATTGTGCAGCTTCATCGAGGATGAACTTTCTTTACGCATAGTCAAATCAAAACTAAGCTTCTCCATGATCAATTGAGGAAGAACAACCAAAAGTATTGCGTGTGTGAGAGGGAAGTGAAGAAGCAAGGACGATCGATGTAATATAATTGAACTATAAGTCAAAGAGTAAAGTGGAATGGACAAAATTGCCCATATGTTAGACGACGTTAAAATCCAATTGGATGGAAAATTGGTCAAAGGACCGGTCTGTTAAAATTGGACAACCACAAGGATTACTAGTGTAATGTTATACGTTTTAGGACCAAACATGCCATTTTGGGTCAACCACAAGGACCAAACATGTAATTAACTCCATAGAAATTTGTATGTATTTGTAAGAAAGAAAAGGTGAGGGAGCGTTTTGTATACATGGATGAATAAAATTGAAGGTGCGTTTGGTTAATGGGTTGGCAAGGTTTTTGAGTTTTGACAGTGAAAAGTTATGTTTGATATATAAATGTGAGACCATGGGTTTGGGTAAATGCTAAAAAAATTTCATACACAAATCTAGGCTAAAATGGGAGGTTTTACAAATTCTTTACTGACATAGTTTGTCATTTTCTAAAACTAGCGGCCCACCTTTTAACTACAACCTCTCATTTTAATTTATAACTTATTTTATAATAATAATTTTGATTATTTACTTTTTTATGTATTTTCAAAATAATAATATTATACCATTTATGTATTTTTATTCTCTTTTCTTTTAAAGATTAGTTTCATATTTTATCATATTTCAAAATATTTTATTATATTTTCTTGTTTAATTTCATATATAACTAAATTATAATTATTGAGTGCATAATGTACAATATTTTTAAAACATGGATAAATATGAAATTTTATGAAATTGCCCTTTTTTATAAAACTTAAACCACAGACAACAACTTTCTCTCCGACTTCTCTCTTACTTCTCTCTCTAAAACAACACAACCCAGTCCAACATCTTATACTTTCTTCGGCGGTCGGTCTTGGCCGGCCGTCTGGACCTCTTTTACTTTTCTCTTTCCTACATTAAAAGCCTTCTCACAGATCTGTCATCTCCCATCTTCGCCGCTACCGCTGTTGTCGCTGTCGCCACCGCTGCCTTTTGCTCAGATCCGTTACTATCCGGTCTCTTCTGCTCAGATCTGTTACGGTCCGTCATCGATGGCTTGCTGCTGCCTTGGGTTTTGACTTTAGATCAGTTTGGTTTAGGTCTGGCTCCTTTATGGATGCTTAGTTTTATCTTCTATGTATGCTTTATGTACTTTGTGTACTTTTATCAAGCTACATCTTCATATGATTGTGTATACCAAAAGCTCACTTTTGGTGATTCTTCACACCCTTGTATGGTGTTGTTGTAGTCTGTCACAACTATTATGGTGTATGTTTTGTTTTGACTTAACTTATTATCTTGTGTATTTTGTTCGGCAAGTCGGTTTCGCTTTTGCCTTTTATATTTGATGTAACTTGTTGTATTCAAATTACCTCCTAGATGAGAAGTGAAATGAAATCTTTGTTTAAAAAATTTATAAAATAAAATATACTGTAAAACTAACCAAACCAAATCAAATGTGATACTGATCCAAATCCATTAACAAAACTAAACCGACCCTGAGAGCCGGTGCTTCTTATTTATTTTCTTATAAAAAGCCCAAATATGGGTATTCTAAACAAAAACAATTCCAAGAGATAATTAGCAGAGATCGATTCGATTTCAAGGTAAGAGAGATTTATTTATTTATTTTAATATATATTCCAATCTTACTTATATATTTTTATTAATTAGATTAGATAGAATACAAGGTTTTATAGATCGATTTGGGGGAACATATATTTATTACTAATAATTTAACGTTTGATTTTGGGGATTATGTCGAAAAGGAGTAGAATTAGCAACGATTATGATTTGGGGATTACTTCAAAAAGAAGTAGAATTAGCAACGATGATGATGTTTTTCCTGTTGAGTTGATTCATCTTATTCAATTGTTGTTGCCTTTAAAAGAAGGCGGGCGCACTTGCATCTTGTCAAAATCATGGCTACGCGCTTGGTATACCCTTCCTACCCTTAAATTAACGCCTCCTGAACATAGTATATGGTTGTTGCCTACCCCCGAAAAAGAAACAAAGTACAACAAGCTCATTCATACCACTTTGCAAAGATACCACATACACAACACACCCATTCAATCTTTTCATCTTCTGTTAACCATCATTTTAAAAAAAACCCTAGTGGACGGCGAAAATTGGATACGCCTTGTAGTTTCCAAAAGTTGTCTCAAAGACCTCTCACTTGATATCAGGTTTTTCCTTGACGATGATGATCAATTTCTCACTTTGCCAAATGAGTTATTCTCTAGCCAAGGCCTACATACTATTCATGTAACAGCAGCATTAACAACTGATGATGTCACCAACCTTCGTCTTCGAATTTTTTCCACCAATGTCATCAACTGTGTTTCTTTACGTGTACTGGACTTGGAATGCGTCTTTATAAAACAAGACGTGTTTCACAACTTGTTGTCTACTTGTAGCTTGCTTGAGAAGATTAAGCTTAAGTGGTGCGGGGGCTTGAAGAATGCCAAGGTTGAAAACCTTCTTCGTCTTACCGAATTGGACATTTACTCAATAGAAGACGACGATCTTTGGGAGATCAACAATGTACCAAGTCTTTGCTCCTTTCGTTACCGCCATCTATTTGCTTACATGAAGCCTATACCGTTTCAAATGGAATCATTAGCAAGTGTGACACAATTATGTATCGAGGGTGGTCTGATTTTTGACAATTTGTTTTTGGACACGCTCGAATCCAAGTTTCCTGTGCTCGAGAGTTTGACCCTCTATATTAATCATTGGGAGCTCAAAAACATGGTTTTCGCTAGTGCTTCGCTGAAGTGGTTGACCCTAAACCTTAATACAGTTCCAACCAGCCCGGTGGTCAACATTCAAGTTGATGCTCAAAAATTAGTTTCTTTCATCTATACTGGTAAATTACCTGGTCTCCTTTTCCGAACTACTGCTCCCAAGCAAGTTAAGCTTACTTTCGATTCATGGGGACCTGTGGGTCATTCGTACTTTCTCAAGATTAGGGAAGCACTCAATTTATCAAGCAAGTTTGACATCAACATAACTAACCTTGATTCAGTAGTGCAGCGTTTGAACATTGATGTTGATGATCTCAGAAGTAGGGTATTCTTGTCTCCGGTTACGAACGTTCAACTTGAACTTGAAACACGTTTAGATGAACACGCGTGGGAGCAATCGCGATTCTTTGATGCATTTTTCTTGATTTGCCATCCGAGTTACATAAGGTCCCGTTACCAGGTTATTAAGAAGATGATGGAAGGGAATACGACTGATCAGCTAAAAGAAGTTTTATTGAAAATTCCTCATAATGGGAATTGGGAGGCTCTAACAACTTCTTGGAAAAGCGTTCTTCACACATACACTGATTACACTGGTCACCTAGAGTGCAAACTAATTTGGTTTGCTCAATAGAACATGTGTCTCGATCAGATGAGAATGTGAAGGCGAAGATCCAGGATAAGGAAAAAAGTACTCACGGTTTTTTCAAAAAGCGTGTACTACCTTGTTAGCACTAAGGGTGTCCAACAAAAAATTGTTGGACACCCTTAGTGCTAACAAGGTAATACACGGGCTTTTTGAAAAAACCGTGAGTACTTTTTCTCCCCCTTGTCCTACGTCTTTGTGGTGGTAATTGAATTTTGAAGATCTTTTCTTATTCGTGAATGTTTCTTTGTGAATGTCGTGCGTTACTCTTTACAAGTGTTGATGAACTATGCGGTATCTGTCTGATGTTTGGTTACTTGTAATGTTTTTTGTGAATGTTCATATGGCTTTGATTTTGTTGTGTGTGAGCATACGGTTTGTCTAGCATCATGGGGGGGGGGGGGGGGGGGGAGGAAGGGGCAGGTGTTCCCCTAGCGAAAAAATGTAGTGTAAAATTTCAAAAATATTTGGCATTTTTCGTAATTTGCCCCTCGTAAGTACCAATTTATAGTGTAGTTTCTAAAATTTATCAAAGTATGCCCCCTCGACAAAAATTTTCTGACTACGCCCCTGTCTAGCATTAACCTAGTTCAAGACTTCAAGTGTGCTAAGTGTGGCTTTGACTTGGTTTGTGTGTGAGGATCTCATTTGCTTAAAGCATAAACCTTGCTCAAGTGTGGTGCTCAGTGTGCCCTGAACATGATAATGTTAGTGGAAAGCCAAAGGTTGGATCGGTCTGGTCCAAGACGGTAAACGCTGTTCTGTGACTTGGCTGCCCCATATTAGAACATATAGTTAAGGTATTTGGTGAAGTTGGTTGCTCTGTCTATGGCAGGATTCGACTCAAGTAGAGGTGGGCTTTGATTTAGGGTCATAACAAATATAATTTCTCTTTGTTTGCTCACTTAGATCATAGGAGATGTTTACATTACCGTTCTATATCATGTTAGCTTCCACATTTGATAGCATTCTGTTCAAGTAAGCAGAACTATTGTCGAAGACTACATAAAAATGATTACTCACATATTTTGTCACCAAGTTGTCCACTTTCAAAGAACACTTGTAGGAATGTGACCGGGTAATAATGACAATTTGGTGTAGACCCTGACACGCCTTAGTTTGCATATATAGTATGCCGACATTCACAAATCTTAAAGATATGCCAGTGACACGGCTTCATCTATTGCCACGAGTCTATGACTCTGGGTGCTTTTTTTCCCGCAAACTGGAAAAGAGGTGTCTTGATATTAGAAAGAAATTCGTCCATTCCCTTGCACTCAGATTTTTATATAACATCTGATTAGTTACAGTTTACAAAAGTATATATTTCACTTATATTATAAAGTGTATGTGTATGTTCAGGATTTTATTATTTATTTTTTTTTAAAGAAAGTCAACGTATATCGAAGGAGCCCAAAAAAGGTAGTACAAAGTACAAGGAAAATGGCATCAGACTGCGCTTACAATAAGAATCCAAACACCTAGGATCTGTCTCTCACTCAACATGCCAAGAAATCCCCCATCCAAATGACCATGTCTCACGTCCTAAATGAAACAACATTTAAACAGGTGGGATATGTGCAGCAATTCAAACTGGAACCTGCCATCTCACTGAATATTTAGTTATTTGCAAAACACAAAACAAAGAACTAGTACTATTAAGTTGTAACCACATTTCCACACAAACACTATCGACGTAAATACTGTAGCTGACTCTAAAGTCTAAACTGATATAATAGAGCCAAATGCAGGTACCACAATCACAACTTAACCGAAATACTTTAGCCGTATTTTTAATGGGTTCTATAACGAACCGAACTTGATCGAAAAGCATAAGGCTTGAAACGCGAGCTCGATCTCGAGACTTATGAGAGTAAACGAACTCAGCTCGAGCTTGGAAACATTGGCTCGACTCTGCAATTTTTTCTATCTTTATTTAGCAGTTATGTTGAGAATATGGTAATTTTAAGAACAAGGTCCATTAAATTCCTAACGGACTCAACTGTTAGGTTGGTGGTATGAGGTAATAGAAATTCACTTAATTAGTGCCGTCTCTGAGTTTATGGAGGCCCAGTGCAGAATCCAGTTTAAAGATAAATACGGGGCCTAAAATAGAAAGTAAATAATTTAATTAAAAAATAAAATGAGATAATTTTTTTCAATGTGCCCGGCGATTATTTTTTAATGCAACACTTTAAATCAAATACATTAACTCACTTGTATATATATATATATATATATATATATATATATATATATATATATATATATATATATATATATATATATGATGACGTATAGTTTATATTTGGGCCACGAGCCCAAATGATAAACATCACTAAGGCCCAAAACCGCTATGAGTGGGCTATTATAACTTGGGCCGCACTGATAATGGGATTGGGCTCACGTAGACCCAAGCCCAACAAAACTACCCGAGCATAGATAAGGATCTTCTATTTACGGAATAGATATCCTTAACCCGGATAAGCACCACGTGTGCGAAGAGTAGGAGCAAAAAACCTACGAGGATTCTGCACCTATATAAGGAATGACATAATTCTCATTAAAGGTACGATTCACAAACCCTAAACTCTTTACGAGAACCCTAAAAACCGATTACTTACTCTCACGACGGAGGATAATCGTGGGAGACAATCCCACGATAAGCCTAACGGTGTTTGTTTATTTTCTTAGTGAGCAGGTTTCAAGCATTAAGAGCGAATTGGTACGAGAGCAAGAACCCAAACTAGGAACGCCCAACTTTTGTATCAACAATATATATATATATATATATATATATATATATATATATATATATATATATATATATATATATATATATATAGGATCAAATAAGAATATTACTTAAAATAAGAATGAATAGAAGAAATATAACTACAAATCCAAGATGCACCGATCTAAATTAGATGCATCTCTATAATCTTAGATGCATTATAACGCACCTTAGTGTGTTTTCTAGCTTTTAATCAGATGCATATACGTATATTAGATGCATTTCATGATTCCTCCTATTTTTTGTTCCTCTGCATGTGCAAAAATCATGAAAATCAATTTGCACCATCTATACATCAAATTAACTTTCGAAACTCAAGATGTTGTATCTATATGAATAGAAATGCATCTAATGCAAGTCGTTGCATCTCAAATGCGTGGTTTTGGTCACTTCTTACCACTTCTTATTTTAATTTACTTCTTACTGGATCCCTACCCTATATATATATATATATATATATATATATATATATATATATATATATATATATATATATATATATATATATATATATACACTAGTTTATAGACCCTTGGAATCCAAGGGATTTTAGAAGGTTTTTTATTAAAAAAAAGATAAGTACGTGAATAAAGTAAGAAAGAACAACGAACGTAAACGCTATGAAATTTTCTTGTAACGGAACAATAAGTTATGACTGAAAGTATAAAATACAATGTTTGTAAATATATGTGTGATAAACGTTCATTGCCTCTTTATCTCCAATATGTTTTTCTTGAGAAGCGAATGCATGTGGTGACCATTCTAACACTTCAACAAAAGGTCCATTCCGTGAACACCTAAAAAAAAAAAAAAAAAAAAAAAAAAAAAAAAAAAAAAAAAGGGTAAGTAAAAGAAGTTTGGAATTTATAATAAGTGTAAATAAGAAAAATGTCACAAAACACTTAGTAGTCCATATTCATTTTGTGAACACCTAAATATGAAAATTGTTGATAAGAGTATATGTAAAGTTAAAATAGTATCATTAACATGTCATTTATATAATTGTACATACACGTTGAATATCGATTATAGACCATGAAGTACTTCTTTTTATACAACATTTGTAGTACTTTTCGAGATATTATCATCTTTATCACAAATGACAACCTTCAAACCTATTTTGCTTTTGACTTTCGAAAAGGCAACGTATAGTTGTCTGTGTAAAAACTGGACGTGGCGGATACAAACCATTTTTCATATATGATTTAACAGATAAATGAAAAGGTTTGTATCACAAAATTTTTAATTATTTTCCTAAAATTTTAGCTTAAAGAAACGTGGAGTCACAGATATTTTAAAACAAAATATTCACAAAAAGGTTCTGTTTGTAGATAAATGATGAAAAAAATGAATATTTAATAGATGTCATTATTTCTTGAAGGAAAAAAAATCATTTTTCATATACGATTTGACAGCTTTAAAATTTTTATACAGGCCAGCCGCATATAATCCTTAGTACATAAGTTGAATGCCTTTAAACTTAATATTAAGCAACTTCACTTAACTGCATATAATCCTTAGTACATAATTTGAATGCCTTTAAACTTAATATTAAGTGAACTTCACTGAGCAACTAAGCCGTACATATTGGTAATAAAGTATTTTCACATGTTCCAAGTATAAAATTTCAGCAACCAACCAAATTTTGCACCCATTGATCCATTTTCTTGACTCTCGCATCAAGCAGCAATTTGTCCTTTACATCATGTTCCTGTATTTGTTTTAAGAATATCAGCAAAGTACAACTCAGTAAAATATAAGCAATCATGTTGTCGGCACAAACAATTCAAGTAAACCAATTATCTACAAATACATAAGGTGTTTAGCATCAACAATTTCAGAAATAGCTAAAGCACATCTAATTCACACATCCTAATCCATATAACAAACATCTACTACTTCAAACACTCGATAGGTAGCGCGTTACATTTGTACTTTAAGACAAATATCTGTAAACACACAATCTAGTTACATCAGCAGCTCTACAAATAACCAACGTACTTCTACGTACTCAGTAACACGTTTCTAGTATATGGGCTAATTCGGCTGGCTTGTTTGTCGTCGTTGCGCATTTTTTATTTTATTTTTTTTGAATATATAAACATGACACGTTTATATAATAATGTAAAACAGTCATTGCATATAGAATTTATTATAGATTCGTGCTAGGATTTTGGCATGTGTAGCCCTTTTAGAAATTTTAAGCATAAACACTTTTCTTCAAAAACAATTCACATGTTGATTAATCATACATGTTCATAATTACTATGTATATCGTTTCGCAAGAGAAAAATACTTTTAGGTTTACTTGCCTTGGTTTGTAGAATTTCGGTGGCCGTTGTTTGCCCTTGTGGCGTCTATAGATGCCGGTCACTTAAACACACAGGCACCACGTAACTGTTCAGGCGTTACGTGATTTTGTTTCGGCATCAATTGTAAGGACAGGCCGCCTGTTGGTAGTCTTATTCATCGCTGATTTAAAGAACTCCTTGGCCGTATACATGTTACTGGAATGAGTGGCTGTAACACATACAAAAAAAATTGTATAATGAGAACACATGTATTAATATACCGAAACTGACTTTCTTTAATAGAAAGAAGGAAAACAAAGTGACATTGTCAATTATATGAGCTGCGTTCTACCATATTAGAAGCGTTAAAGAGCATCTAAAAACCGAATAGGAACATACTCATTCTCCAAGGTCAATCTGTTTCTCTTAGAAGTTTGTGAAAGCTTAAACGCAGGTTGATGACAGTAATTCAAGGAAGGATACATAAGATATATATGAAGGGGAAAAAAAGCTTGTGCGCTATTAGGCGCACGTGCTTAAAAGTTTCATAATGTAATAAAGCTTGCCTGAAAATTCTCCGTACCTATTGTTTGGTTGATCAAATCCTTCCATCCATTTTTGGGTTTCTTCGGCTATAGCAGAAACAATCTTGCAACAAAATAATAATCACATGCAATTGCACATAAAAAAATTGACTAAAGTGTAGGATCAGTGAGTAGTAAACATCTTGTCTAAACTAAATACCAAAAAATATCGCTAGCTTCTCCTTTCTTTTCGTCATCCAACCGGTTGTAGAACCTTAGAACATAAAGATCCTAGATATATCCAATCAATCAATCAATCAATTGAACTTCGTAAAGATCCCGGATATATCTTGTTAAAGCTCAAACTCAGGTTGATGACAGTAATTCAAGGAAGGATACATAAGATATATATGAAGGGGAAAAAAAACCTTGTGCGCTATCAGGCGCACGTGCTTAAAAGTTTCATAATGTAATAAAGCTTGCCTGAAAATTCTCCGTACCTGTTGTTTTGGTTGATCAAATCGTTCCATCCATTTTTGGGTTTCTCCGGCTGTAGCAGAAACAATCTTGCAACAAAATAATAATCACATGCAATTACACATAAAAAAATTGACTAAAGCGTAGGATCAGTGAGTAGTAAACATTTTGTCTAAACTAAATACCAAAAAATATCGCTAGCTTCTCCTTTCTTTTCGTCATCCAACCACTTTTGGCCTTGGCTTTTTAGCTTTTTAGTATGCAATTTTTTTTTCCTTCTATTAACTGTTGGTTATATAAGCTTGTGCAGAGCTTATTTTGGCTTTTCAAATAAAAAGTTTTCTTTAAAGTTTGTTTAACATTTTGACAAAAAGAAAAAAAAAATAGTTTGCAAAAAAATTACCACTGCTAGGATTTGATCTCGGGCCACCTAGCTCACGCCCACACACTCTCACCATTGCGCCCTTGGGACTTTTCTCAAAGGAGTAGTAACTTTTATTTCTTTTATATTCATGTTTCATTATAAGCTTATTAGGACTGATTAGCTTACTTAGAGCTTATTAAAATAGATTTTCCACTATTCTCATTTTCCCCCTGATTCCTTATTAAAATTCTTTTTAATAGCAATTAAGTCATAAAAAATAGAAAAATAATCCAAAAATTTCCAATCTTTTTTGCTATAACTTTCTTTTGACATTTTTTTATCTAGAAAAAATATAAAATTAGGATTTGGTCTTATTTTTCTTTAAATTGTAAAAAAGGCTCGGGATTTCCCGTGACTCTACGTTTTTAGTTAAATTTTCACTATTTTCCAAATTTTCTTTTTCCATTTCATTTTCTATATCGTAAAATAGTTTTCTGTAAATTTTGATAATTTTCCAAGTTCATTTGCTATTTTTCTTTTATTTTCCCTTTTTAATTAGTTTTTAATTAATAATAAATAAATAAAAAGTCAAAAAAATATTTTTCTTTTTCCTGAATTTATTTTTAAGTGTTTAGGACTTTTAGAATGAAGATTTGACTTTTAGGTGCCTTTCCTCTTAAGTTAACCTTTTTAGTTGTGTTTATTTTTCGTTTAGCTCGCGTTTTTAGGTTTACGTTACGTTTTTATTTACGTATGCTTTGAATACTTGATTGACTTGCTTAATTGATTATTTGTGCTTTTATTTCATCATAATTGGTGTAATTATCAAATCATTCACTTCTATCACTATTCACTACACGTTTCACGATACAATTATCAAGATTCCATTCAATCCTTCACGGGACTACGACTCGGGTTATTCAATTTAAGTTTGTAAGTGAAACATTATTTCCCACCAACACATGGAACCTGACCATCATCTACTTCTAGGCATACAACATCTGACTATAATAAGTTTCCGACTCCACATGTATGATTTCACCTATCTACCTCATATCAAAGTAAAGCCAGTTTCACACCAAGGGTGACATTGTCTAAGCAGTCAAACGCAGCCATGAGGTGCTGCAACAACTTAAGCACACACACAGACAAATAAAAAACCTACTACATATCTCAGAAATTTGACCAAAAACAAATACGCAAAGGTGACACTTAGAAGTCTAGCACGCAGACAAACCTTGCATACAATTTACAGAATACCAATACACCAAACAAGTACTTATTAAAACCTGCCAAGAACTACCATTGTCAACAACTACTTAATACATACGTACCAAAGAAATTGTTCACAAAGTATCAACCACACAAAGAAATTGTTCACAAAGTATCAACCACACAAAACAGGGGCTTCAGTTACCACCACGAAGGCGAAGAACAAGGTGGAGAGTGGACCCTTTCTGAATATTATAATCAGCGAGGGTACGACCATCCTTGAGCTGCTTCCCTGCAAAGATGAGCCTCTGCTGGTCTGGAGAGATGCCTTCCTTGTCCTGAATCTTCGCCTTCACATTATCAATTATATCAGAACTCTCAACCTCCAGTGTGATCGTCTTGCCTGTCAACGTCTTCATAAAGATTTGCATACCACCTCTCAAACGAAGCACCAAATGGAGAGTTGATTCCTTTTGAATATTGTAGTCTGCAAGAGTCCGCCCATCCTCTAGCTGCTTGCCAGCAAAAATCAACCTCTGGTGGTTTAGTGGGATACCCTCCTTATCTTTTTATTTTTGCTTTGACATTGTCTATGGTGTTAGAGCTTTCAACTTCCAAAGTGATCGTCTTTCCAGTCAGAGTCTTCATGAAGATCTGCATCCCACCTCTCAGCCTGAGCACAATATGGAGCATAGACTCCTTCTGGATGTTGTAATCAGCCAAAGTGCGGCCATCTTCAAGCTGCTTTCCTGCAAAAATCAACCTCTGTTGATTTGGTGGGATACCCTCCTTATCTTGGATTTTCGCTTTGACGTTGTCAATGGTGTCTGAGCTTTCAACTTCCCAAGTCATAGTCTTTCCGGTCAGTGTCTTCACAAAGATCTGCATCCCTCCTCTTAGCCTGAGCACAAGATGAAGGGTGGATTCTTTCTGTATGTTGTAGTCTGCTAGAGTACGACCATCCTCGAGTTGTTTCCCGGCAATGATCAATCTTTGCTGGTCAGGAGGGATACCTTCCTTATCCTGAATTTTGGCTTCCACGTTATCAATTATGTCAGAGCTCTCGACCTCCAAAGTAATGGTCTTGCCAGTAAGGGTTTTCACAAAGATTTGCATGCCTCCCCTGAGCCTCAAAACAAGATGGAGAGTGGACTCCTTTTGGATGTTGTAATCTGCCAAAGTTCGGCCATCTTCAAGCTGCTTTCCAGCAAAGATCAATCTTTGTTCGTCTGGGGGGGATCCCTTCCTTGTCTTGAATCTTTGCCTTGACGTTGTCGATTGTGTCAGAGCTCTTGACCTCGAGAGTAATGGTCTTACAAGTGAGGGTCTTAATGAAGATTTGCATCTGTACCAACAAAAAACACAATAAGAACCCCAGAGCAAGCGTAACTAACAATAAACAACTTTGTATACAAATTGAAACATACAACAGCTTCTGTATCTATACAAGCAACTATATAAGACAGAATAAGAACCCTAAGAACATGTTATTTTACCATCATACAATGACCAACTCTTAAGATTTCTATATGCATACAACTCTACAAGTAACAAATCAAATATTCAGCTTAATAGTAGGTGAACCCTTGGAGGAAGGATTGGAACATGATCCTTTTTCCAAGAAGATCGTGGCCTTAGCAAAAGATGGGAAGACTCGAAGATTTTGGCTTAAGGGAGACATGTTGTTCACAAAAGGAGATCGGCTTTACGTTCCTAAGTGGGGTGATCTTAGATGGGTAATCTTGAAAGAGTGTCATGATTCAAAGTGGGTTGGTCATCTGGGGATCAAAAGGACGTTGACATTAGTCGAAGGTACTTATTATTGGCCAAGGATGGAGGACGATGTAGAGACATTTGTGCGGACGTGCCTTATTTGCCAACAAGACAAGATAGAGCAAAAGAAGTCCGGAGGCTTGTTGGAACCTTTACCTACGCCCAAGGGACCATTGGAGAGTGTTTCCATGGACTTTATCACATGCTTGCCAAAGCCGGAAGGAAGTGGGAGTATTATAGTGGTGGTCGATCGATTCTCGAAGTATGGAACTTTCATTGCCGCACCACCCGATGTTACGGCAGACGATACGGCTAAGCTTTTCTTTAAGAATGTGGTGAAGTATTAGGGAGTGCCACATGTGATCGTTAGTGATCGAGATCCTAGATTCACGGGGCGCTTTTGGTCGGAGTTGTTCAAGATCATGGGAACGGAGTTGAACTTCTCTACGAGTTTTCATCCCCAAATGGACGGGCAAACGGAAAGGGTGAATGCACTATTGGAGCTCTATCTTCGGCACTACGTAAGTACAAACCAACATGATTGGGCAAAACTCCTTGATGTTGCTCAATTCTCTTACAACATGCAACGAAGTGAAGCCACAGGGAAGAGTCCTTTTGAGTTGGTCACGGGGCGCCAACCATTGACTCCTAATGCCTTAGCCGCATCATACGAGAGGAGTAGTCCGACCGCTTACAAGACGATGAAGGAATGGCATGAGCAATCGGATTTGGCCCTAGCTTCATTGAACAAAGCGGCTAAGAAGATGAAGAAGTGGGCAGATGGAAAAAGGAGACACGTCGAGTTTGAGGTCGGGGACCAAGTGATGGTGAAGCTCTTTCCTCAACAATTCAAGTCATTAAGGAAGGTGCATAAGGGATTGATACGGAGGTATGAAGGCCCTTTCCCGGTGATTGGACGTGTTGATAAAGTATTTTATCGGCTTCAACTACCGCCCAAGTTGAAGATTCACCCAGCCTTCCACGTTAGCTTTCTCAAGCCTTATCATGGAGATGAGGAAGACCCAGAACGAGGGGTGTCCAAGCGGGCACCAACAGCGGTTGTCACTTCGTACTATCGAGAGGTTGAGGAGATCTTGTCGGATCGTACGATACGAAGACGAGGAGTGCCGAGCTACAAGGAGTACTTGATCAAGTGGCGTGATTTGCCCGATAGTGAAGCAAGTTGGGAGGCCGAAGACTTATTGTGGCAATTTGCGGACAAGATCAAGAGATATCACGAGGAAGGCACGACGAGGACGTTGCGAGATTAGGTGGGGGAGGATGTCATGACCCGCCTACTTGATACGGTTATTTTCAAGGATGTTCGGGATTCCGGATTATTCTACACTTCTCTTGGAAGATCATGGATAAGCTTGCAAGCCTTTAGAACATGTTAGAAGATATTGGAATAAGTTGGAAGCTCTAGAACCTCTAAGAAGCTCATGGATATCATAGAAGCTTATAGAAATCCTAGAAGCTTCCATAGAAGTATGTGGAACCTTGTACATAGTAGTATAAATAGATGGTAGCCTCATTTGTAGAGATCATCCAACATTTCACTTGTAAAACTCTCTTGTAAAGTTCTCTAGTAATACAAAGCATTTTCCATATTCCACTTGTTCTTTTCTTTGAATCTTTCTTAGTTTCTTACATCGTTGAGTATTCGAACAAGGCTGAGCTTAGTCGAGACTAAGTGTCGCACGGAAGACCTTGTAGAGACAAGAAGGATTAAATATGAATCAATCTACTTGATTTAAAATTAGCCCGGTTAAAAGATTAAATATACATCAATCTACTTCATTTAAATACTTGAGAGATGATTACTATGCATGGAATCAAAATCAAACAATTGCTCATCTTCTGTTTGAACATTAACTAGCCTAATAGCAATACATACACAAGTTTTGATCTACTCTTTCATCATTTTAAATCATAATTGAGTAAAGCGACATAACAAGAAACTAAAAACACAATTCCAGATCACCTTATCAAGCATTTACTAACCTAACATCCACAAATTTCGGATCTAATCATCTTCATCATGTCAAATAAATCCACCAAACAAAGAATCAACCACATAATTTCGATGTTTTTAATTATGCATTGACTAACCTACACAAGCTACTAATCATGTTAACTGTTTATAAGAAAACCCGCCTGATTAGAAATCACCCACATAATTTCATATCATCTAATCAAACACCAACAAACCTAACAGTCACATAGATTCATATTATCAACTAAACACCAACTAATCAATTCCAGACCTAACAACGAATCAACCGCACAAATTCAAATCATCAAATTGGCCCTCAACTAACTTAACAGCCATACAAATTCAGACATTATATTGTTAATCATATCAAATTTGTAACTTACGAATCAACCCTAGATACTAAATTCATCTGATCAAACTAATAATCACATACACAGTTTCGATCTTATAATTAAACATTCATTACATCTAAACAGATAGCTACAACTACACAAATCCAGATCTAATAACAGTAATTTAAATCAATTTACGTCTAACTAACAGCCAACCAATTCAAGGGCTAAACAGAAACAGTTACAATTAACAGCATATTGAAAAATCATAATATCATATAAGCATCAAAACGACGCAATAATTCAACAGCCAATCAAAAATAGTTAAAACTAACGGTGATTATGTCTAATTATGTCTAACTAACATCCAAAAGTTGAATAATCATAACCATAATGTAATATAAGCAAACGATTCAATAATTCAACGGCCAACCAAAAACAGTTACAATTACCAATTATTAGGTCTAACTAACAGCCAAAAGTTTTCCGATCATAATCATAACGTCATATAAGCATAATTAACGGTGATTAGGTCTAATTAACAGCCACAAATCGAAGAATCATAATATATAAGCATAATTAAAGAACAACAAAACGGAGTAAAGGATAATACCTTGAATCAGTTTGAAGAAAGGAATAGAGAGAAAATTAGGGTTTGTTTGTTTGATTGATTATTTGTTAAATGATCGTGTGAGGATTGATTGGGGGTGATATGTTTATATAGGGAGTTGGTTAGAGGTGGATAGGTTAATGTGACGTGGGTGGTGGGAGACGGGCGAGTGATGTTGTGACACATGTGCAGAGGTGAGTAAATGTGGGTGGGTTGTTGGTGCACTGAATGGATGGGTTTGAAGTCTAGAAGGATAGGGTAGGTTCTAGGTTGTTGTTGGTGCGTTGTTTAATTTTAGATGGTCTACGAAGGAGGCCTTCATTAAAAATGACTTGGTTTTTCATAAATAATATGTCGGCGATCATCCCCTGGATATCGTCATCCCCAACCCCAATTAATTTTTCCTTAATCAAATCATTTTCATTAATCAATTTAACAAATAGATCTCACTTCAATCCAAAAAAAAAAAAAAAAAAAAAAAAAAAAAAAAAAAAAAAAAAAAAAAAAAAAAAAACTTTTCATAAACCAATTAATTCTTTAATTTTGTTCTAAATCGATTCATTTGATCTCCCTCAGGGTTTTATTTCATTGATTTCGTTTGTCATCTTGGTGGTTGTGATTGCCTTTGTTCGGAAGATGGGGAGTTTTAGATCTAAGGAGGATGATGTTTCTAAGATATCGACATCAATTTTTGTTACGAATTTTCCGGAGTCATTTACGGCTAAGGATTTGTTTAATTCTTGTAAAAGTACGGTCACGTTGTAGACAGTTTCATTCCTTTGAAGAGGTTGAAAGAAGGTAAGAGATTTGGATTTGTCCGTTTTATCAATGTGTTTAATGTGGAGAGATTGGTTAGCAGTCTCTACACGATTTGGGTTGATCGTTTTAAATTTCATGCTAACATCGCGAGATTTAATAAAGCTCCTAAAAATGGTGGTAATCCTAAATATGGTGTATATGATCATGGTAAGAAGGATACTGGGGTTAATAGGAATGCTGGGGTTAAGAAGGATACTGGTGTATATGATCATGGTAAGAATGATGCTAATATTCCCTGTAAGAATTCTGGTCCTATGGATAATGGTAAGTCGTTTGCTCATGCTTTATTAGGCAATACTACGTCTGGTACTGCGGATAGTGAATCCATTCCAGCGATCGTTTTGGATGATGAATGTCTTTATTCTAAAGACTTTTCTAAGTCTTTGCTGGGAAGGGTGAAAGAGTTCGCATCTTTATCAAATCTCAAAGTGGCATTAATCAACGAAGGATTTACTGATTTGAATATTCGTTATATGGGAGAGTTATGGGTTATGTTAGAATTCAATAACATCAAATCCAAAGATTTATTTAAGGAGAATGTAGGGGCGGGTTCTTGGTTTTCGGTATTGCGACAAGCTTCCAATGATTTTACTCCTGAAGGTAGAATTGTTTGGGTGGAAGTTGAAGGTATCCCGCTTAAATTCTGGTCGGGTAATACATTTAAAAGGATTGCCTCTAAGTGGGGGGAATTATTGGATGTGGATGATAAGGATGAATTGTGTTTTCATTCAAAAAGAATGTGTATCTTTACGAAGCTTCGTTTGAATATTTTTGAGAATTTCAAAATCATTTTCCAGGGTATAGTATTTTGGATTCGAGCTAAAGAAGTCCCGGGTTGGACTCCTGACTTTTTGGAAGATTCTGATGACGAAGATCAATCACTAGAGAGTAACTGTGATCAGGACACCTTTGTACAAGATGCATGTAGCAGTGGTGATGACAATGATGTGGAGGAGGTTCCAGAAATGTTATGTGATGAGTTTTCAGTACAGAAGGTGGTACAATCAGAGGATCCTTTTGGTATATATCCGCTATTGAATAAACATAATAACGATCAGTCTGAAGACAATCATAGTTTAAAATACCCACCGGGGTTCACGCCCGAAAATGTATCAAAGGAGAAGGAACCGAATGGAGACAGTGGTAGGAGTGATAATGTTGGGAGTGATAATGGTGTCTGCATGCTTAACAGGGACAAGGTAGATCTTCATGAGGGACCGGTTCTTGGAGCTAATGATAATGTTAATGAATCCGGGTGTTCTGGTAGGTTTAAAAAATCCGAGGCACCAAAAACGGGGGGTTCCATTTTATGTTTGATGGAGGAATTGGTTAAGGTAGGTCGTACTATGGGGTATAATATGGAGGGGTGTATGAACGATTTGACAGAAATAATTGAATCACATGGAGCGTCTGTGGTTCATCAATGAATTTTATGTCTTTAAATATTCAAGGCCTCGCCCAAAAGGCCAAAAAACATTGGGTAAAGGAGTTATGTACTAAGAATAAAGTAAATTTTTTGGCGCTTCAAGAAACTAAGATGGAGAATATTGATTTGCTGTGTGTGAAGAGATGTTGGGGTAATGTAATGTTTGATCATGTCCATAGTGATTCGGTCGGTAACTCGGGAGGGATTTTGTGTGTTTGGGATCCATATTCTTTTCGTAGATGTAATGTTACGATTTCTGATTACTTTGTTATTATTCATGGAGAGTGGCTGAAAACTGGTATTATGCTTCTTATTGTGGTGGTATATGCTCCACAAGATTTGAGAGATAAACGCATGTTGTGGGATTATTTGTCTCATGTTTCTAATCAGTGGGATGGTGAGGTGGTGATGATGGGTGATTTTAATGAGGTGAGATTGAAATCAAACAGGTTTGGTTCGACTTTTAATGCTCTAGGTGCGGATATTTTTAATGCCTTCATTGCTAGTGCCGGTTTAGAGGAGATTCCGCTAGGAGGAAGTACATATACGTGGTGTCATAAATCAGCTAAGAAGATGAGTAAACTTGATAGATTTATTGTATCCGAGAACTATTTCGACTGACCAAATGGAGGGCCTGGAGCGTATGGTAACTAAAGAAGAGGTTAAAAGGGCAGTTTGGGATTGTGGGACGGACAAATCTCCTGGTCCGGATGGATTCACATTTGGTTTTTATCGTCATTTTTGGGCGATGATTGAGAATGATGTGTTTGAAGCTGTTAAATATTTTTTCATCTATGATGATATCCCTGCTGGATGTAATGCTGTGTTTATTGCTTTGATCCCGAAAATCCATGATGCTAATATGGTTAAAGATTTTAGACCAATTAGTCTTATTGGTAGTATATATAAAATTATTGCTAAAATCCTTGCGAATCGGCTGGTTGGGGTTTTAGAGAACATTGTTAACGAGGTGCAATCAACTTTTATTGCGGAAAGGCAGATTTTAGATGGGCCATTAATCCTAAATGAGGTTTTACATTGGTGTAAAACTAAGAAGAAACAAGCGATGTTGTTTAAAGTCGATTTCGAATAAGCTTATGATTCGGTTCGTTGGGATTTTTTGGATGATGTCTTAAATAAATTTGGTTTTGGGAATAAATGGCGTACATGGATTCAGAGTTGCCTGCGATCATCGAGAGGTTCCATTCTTATCAACGGTAGTCCTACGGAAGAATTCCAATTTTTCAAAGGCCTTAAGCATGGTGATCCGCTTTCTCCGTTTTTATTTATTTTAGTTATGGAGAGTCTCCACCTTTCGTTTCAGCGAACGGTTGATGCGGGTTTGTTCACTGGAATTAATCTTAGTTCTTCGTTAAATCTTTAGCATTTGTTTTATGCGGACGATGCTATGTTCATTGGTCAATGGTGTGATGCTAATATCGACACTCTTGCCCACGTTTTGGAGTGTTTTTACCAAGTTTCTGGAATGAGAATTAACATGAGTAAAAGTAAGATCTTGGGTGTTCTGGTGGAAGAGTCGAAGGTTAAGAATGCGGCAACTAAGCTTGGTTGTTTGATTCTTAAAACTCCTTTTTTATACTTGGGCACGAAGGTTGGAGGATCGATGTCGAGGGTTCTAGCTTGGAAAGAGGTTGTTGATAAGGTAATGTCTAGATTATCAAGATGGAAAATGAAAACATTATCTATAGGTGGTCGGTTGAGATTGGTTAAGTCGGTTTTAGGATCGATGCCAATATTTCATATGTCTATTTTTAAAGTTCCCTCGACTGTTCTAAAAACTCTTGAATCTATTCGAAGCCATTTCTTTAGCAGTAATGAGTTTAGAAGTAACAAGACTTCATGGGTTAAATGGAGTAACGTATTGATGGCAAAAGAAAAAGGGGGACTTGGTGTCTCCAGTTTGTTTGCTCTTAATAGAGGTCTAATGCTAAAGTGAATTTGGAGATTTTATTCTCGAAAGTCGTCTTTATGGACGAGGGTTATCAAAGCTATTCACGGGGATGATGGGAGTGTTGGAAAGAATAAGCTCGTTGGAGTTCGATCTTGTTGGATGAACATTGTTCATGAATCTAAGGAGTTGGAAAACCTTGGGGTTAATATTTTCGATTATATTCGACTTAAAGTGGGTAATGGGGAATCAGCGCTGTTTTGGGAGGAGAAATGGATAGACGGTTTAGCGTTGAAAGATTTATTCCCACGTCTATATACCTTAGAAACAAACAAAAAGGTGACAGTTAGCGTAAAAATGAAGGACGATGGGTTGGATTACTCTTTTCGTCGTAAAGTAAGAGGATGTGCGGAACAGTTTCAATTCGATGCATTAGTGGAATTGATTAATGCTGTGTCTTTGGTTCCAATGGCTGATAGATATGTATGGTCTTTGGAGAGTTCAGGTGAATTTTTGGTGGCGTCCTTACGGAAGGTGATCGATGAGAAACGTTTTCCGGGTGGTATCTCTGAGACTCGATGGGTCAAATTAATGCCAATAAGGTGAATGTCTTAGCTTGGAAAATTAAAACATACGCTATTCCTACGAGGTTTAACATTTCCCGTCGAGGTATCTCTATCGTTTCGTTAACGTGCCCTATATGTGAATGTGGAGTTGAATCTACATGTCATTTGTTTTTTGAATGTAGTATGGCCAGACAGTTGGCTAGCAAAGTGTCTAGATGGTGGAATGTTGGGTATTTGGATGTCAATTCATATGATGAATGGTTAAAATGGATAGTGTCTTTGAGGCTTACTAGTAAAATCAAATTGATGATCGAAGGCGTGTTTTATGTTATATGGTGGTCGATTTGGTCATATCGTAACAAGCTGCTTTTCGATGATAAACCTCCTCAGAAGGCGTCAATTTTTGATAACATTGTTTCGAACTCGTTTTATTGGTGTAAATTTAGAAGTAAAGCCTCGTTTAGTTGGAACGATTGGCTCAAAAATCCTAATCTTGTTTTGATGTAAGTCTAGCTCCTTGCTAGTGTTTGCTTGAATAAAATTGCCGTTCAAAAAAAAAAAAAAAAAAAAAAAAAAAAAAAAAAAAAAAAAATTGTCTAACCCCCAACTTACTTTTACTTGTTATGTTAATATTGTGAGATAATTTTTATCGTTTTCTGTATCGTATTTTTTTGTTTTATAGTATTTTCTTATTTAGTTAAAACTTTATATTTTATGTTTTGTATTTTCAGTTCTGTAAATTTATAACAAAACTAAAATTATAAATAAACAAGAAAAAACATGAGGTGACGGAATCCATTTAATAGTAATCTTTTGCTAATATCTTTTTTTATCGTTTTATGTTCTGTATTTTTTTTATAATGACCTTTCAAAAATAGTCATTGTTATAATGACACGTGTCAAAAAGAAAATATTTGGTTGGTTCAGTTTTTTGCTAAACCGACGACTGTTTTTCTAATAGACCGTACTTTTGTACGACATTCGTTTTTTACATAGAAACAAAAAAGAAGTAAAAGTTTTTAAAAGTTCGAATTTTTTGCTGTCGTACAAAAGTACAATCTAAAAAAAAAATAAAAAAAGGTCCCTTATTTGTACTTTCGTGCGGCCACCTTTTGTCTTTCGAAAAGGAGGAAAAAAAAATTATTTTTGACTTAATGTATATGGTCTTGATCGAGTACGTACGTTTTCCTTGGCTCCTACAAAATGTTTTTCTAGTGAAGTTCGAACTTAACACCTCGTACGAGGACATAGGGGGTGTTTCTGTTTTACTTTATGGGGAAAGATAGTGAAACCTACCAATTTAATATTATTATTTTGTTAAAAGGAACCCACTTTTTTCACTAATGGATCTATATCCCAAAGGCAAAAAATTTAAGCTCCACCCCAATAAGATGTTTATATAGGTGTGGACTCCACACATCCTCTTAGCTAACAAAAGAAAGAAATAAGCCCATAGTCTAACCTAATATTAGGGGTGTTGATCGGTTCGGTTTTCGGTTATTCGGTTAATTTGGTTCGGTTAATTTGGTTCGGTTAAAAAAAATTTTATGGTCAAACCGTGAACCAAACCAAACCAAATTCAAATTCGGTTTTTGGTTCGGTTTGGTTAAATTCTAGTTCGGTTTGGTTCGGTTCGGTTTTCGGTTTAACCAAATTACACACTTTATTTAAAGAAAAAAAATATATATACAAATATATTTTGCCAAAAAAGTTATTTCAAACATAAAAAGTATTTTTTAATATTAGGATAGAATTTTTTTGTTATTTATATATATATAAACATAAATATAAATATATATATAACATTTATTGATCTTTTTATATATATAAATATATAAAAAATATATAAATTTATATGAATTCGGTTTTCGGTTCGGTTTTCGGTTTTGATTACCAAAACCATATCCAAACCGAGAACCGAATTAAAAGTTCGGTTTGGTTCGATTTTGGCAAATTCGGTTCGGTTATAAGTTCGATTCGGTTATTTTCGGTTCGGTTCGGTTTTGGTTTTCGGTTTATTCGGATATTTCGGTTTTTCTGCTCACCCCTACCTAATATTATGTCACCTTGGTAATGGTTGTCATTAGGTTGTGTACATAAAACAAGTCCTTTTTTTATAAAGAATAATAGGATAAAGGTAGCCCAAAGAGACCCAGGTCGACCAAAGCCATTGTGTTTTGTAGTGTAAACAAATAAAAGATAAATATGTGGTAATCTAGTGCATTTACTGTAAAATTTTGTTATTATAATACACTCTTGTCGAAAAACTTATATCCCGCAATCTAGCATCTATTTGTAACCAAAACAGAAAACAAATCTTTTGTTCCATTTTGTCTATTCTATATGCGAATTTGAACTCGAACACTGAATACATATGTAATAGACATGCTCAAGCATTGAAGAGTTTTCTAAATGGTCCATCAGTTCGGTCTTTTGCAGCTTCAGTCAAAGCAAGGAACCTTTTAAAACCAGTTGTAGCAGCACCTCTACCAAGGGCTGCTGCTCTGGTGAGTACATCCTCTCTAGAAGCAATGAGTGCATTAGAAGGTTGGCTAACCACAGGTGAAGGTGCAGGAGTGGCTGCCGGGATCACCTGGACAGCTGATGTGGCAATAGGCAATTGTGAGATCCCGGACCCACGTTTGTTGAAATCTTCTAATATTGTTTGCTGGTCTGCTTTCTTCAGCCCCTGTATAATCATAATGATGACGAAAAGATCCACTTAATACTGAAGGCAATATGAAAAACACCAAAAGAACAACAAAAATTACATTAAAAAGAAAGTGAACTAAAATGATTACAACCTTAAGCTCTAGAATACGCTGAAACTCTGAAGGTGTTCCCTCGGGTAGTAGTGCACTGTACGTATCTGCCACCGAGTCAACTGGGGACAGGATGACCTGTACATAACAATTTTATAATGTGAGGAAAGATTGGTTGTCCCTTAACAATTTTAGCAACAATTGTGTGTGAAGTATGTGAAAGGTGTGCTCTATGGTTCTACAACACAAAAACTAAATGATTGCAAGTGATTTTCTGTGCAATAATATGCCTACCATTTCGTTTCAATATTTATAAAGGATGACAAGGCAGTTTAATCACTCACCTTTAAAAGTGCTTCCGCTTTGCTCATCTCACGACTCACAAATTTTGAGTAACTAGCAGCTCCTGATGTCTGTTCAGAGCAAGTTTAATCAAATGATATTCTAATAAAAATCCGACATGCTTAATGATCAAGTATTTTAATAGAGACAATGTGAAATTGTTGATATATGTTCATATGACAAGTAATACCGTGAATCAAATAGAAACAATGCTGAAAAACCAGTGAAAAGAAGGAGTTCATATCAAAGTCACATTTTAAATCGTTGATAGGAACCAAACATTCAGAGAATCATTTGTGTCAAATATAGCAATATCTAGTAGAACAGACGATGTAATACCTGTTTTCCAAGGGATGGAATATCTAAAAGTATTGTCTTTACAGCCTGAGTATCCAACAACATCTGTGCAAAAACAACAAAATAAATTATTTGTTCAACCAAAGCTGTATTGTTGTCATTATGGTAAGCTGCTGTCATATACAACTTAATATCAGATGTTATTGCAAGTAGAAAGGAAGTATTTTTAACAGTACTTGTTGAGCTCCAGTCTCTGATATTTGCTTGCATTTGAAGATATTGAGATAGAAACGTGGACCAAGAGAGGACGCAAGCTGCATGACATAATAATTACTTTAAAATAATCCCAAATTCTATGCAATAATTTCCATTTAGGGGAGGTTTCAAGACCTATTTTCACAACAAGTAATTATCACAAGTGATTTGACTGTCTTAATATTCCTCGAATTTCGAAATTAAGGGGCATGTTAGAGATTGAACTATATGCAAACTTAACTTGATCATTTTTTTAATGTAATAATGTATGTTTACATGGCGGATCTTAAAGTGTCATATTTGAAAATAATGTATATAATTATGAAACAGGGAGGCTAATCACCTTGTCTAAAAAGAACTGAAAATAAACTGGAGAAAGAAGGCTCCCAAGCACAGGGATGCTACCATTTAGGATCATTTTTATGTTATTGACATACCTGCAACACAACAAATTAATGAAAAAACTGATTTTTTTTTTGCATTAGCACAATGCTTTAGGTTTACCGCGCATCTTACTCTGATTGATCGCCCACACTTTCAAGTGTACCCCATGGAACACGTGTCATTGCCGCCATTTCGATATCAAATTTGGTTTCCAATCCATTGACTAATGTCACCAATGCTTTGGTTATAACTGCTGAGAATTCATCCTAGATAACAAAACATTTATGTTCAAGAGGAATTATATAGTTATCAGAGACAAATCAAGAAATATATTCATATACCTGCACTGCTGACATGTCTACCGCATCAACCAACTGAGTGTCTATTATTTTGGAGACATTCTCAGCCAACTCTTCAGCCTGTAGAAACAATGAACTCAAAATTAACTCTAGTTAAGATACAAGAGACTTTCTAATATATCAAAATCAACCACGCCCTTACTATCTCTGTAGCCTACTTAGCCTTTTTAAAAGGTTGATAATTTCATCCCATTTATTTTTGAATTGGTCAATTTGGGTTGTGTTTTATCTTCGCAAAGATTTGTGCAAAAATTTAGATAGATTTTGTAATAATGTCATAATTACAATCATAAGGATTTCATAACTTACCCATTAATTATTTATATAGATATTTTATAACTGGACAAAAAAGTTGCTTAAGAGGGAACCCAACCTGAGCCAGTTTGTTTAGAACGACACTAAAAATGACCCATTTTGACATGTTACCCAGCCCGCCCATGACACATCTTATCACCTCTACCTATTTTATAGAGCATAAAAGTGACACGCCTTCACTTGCAAGTGCAAATGACTATAGATAGAACAGTCCCATACTTATGTTGTATGCATATATAGCATGAGCATCTCTATGTAGAGCTGAAAATAACAAACATAAAAGTAACCCGGCCTTGTTTTGACGATCTAAGCTATTAAGCTAATGATTAAATCAGTGACGAATATAATTACTTATGAATATAGTACCCATGAAACCTTAGCCAATGGTAAGACAAGGTTTAACCTCTCACACCACAATCACATACACGCACACACGAGAGGTGAAAGACTGACCATGTCATGACAATATTCTGCTGTATTCACAATATAGCATATCATCCTTTCGTCTTTATCAGATGTCTGGATTCAGAGACACACAGCATTAGCATAAATAACAGAGACTAGAAATCATACTTATAATAAGGTGGCATCGGTAGTAGTGAAAACACCTTAATTTGTCCGTCCATCCCTGTTGCAGCAGCAACAATCCCTGTGCCACCTTTAGGCAACTTCATATAAATCTTTGTAGCATAAGCTCTAAGAACTCTTTGAAAGACCTATCCAACCAAATGAAGAAAGTAATTATAAGATACTAGCACTGTAGATGGGATGAAAAATTTAACAGATATTAACCCTACTAATCTTTTGTTTATTCAAAATCTTAGAAGATTTCAAACTTCATCCAAATTAATTGGTAGTTTATATGGATCATGCTAGTTAACTATCTTATAAAAGGTACTTTTGGTAAAAGCAAAATTAGCTAACCAAATCCATACTTTTACATAAACTATTAACCAATATGCCATTATTTGAAAGATGATCTGTCTGAATAGTTAATTCCTGGTAAGGAAGACAGATAATGAACCGAGGAAATGGAAGCATGTAATCTCATCAATCTTTCCCTTATAATTTTTTTTATATTTTGTGTAGACATAGTCACAGGAAGCATCCAAGACATGTTATTTATAGGCTTATAGCTCATGATCATTGATAAATAGTTTCCTATAGAAATTTATGCAGAACAATGCATTGACAGTGAACAACATGCAAATAGGTATTCCAAGACCTACCTTGAATAGATTTAGCAGAGTTTGGTTCTTTGTCAAGGCAGAGCACCGCTTTAAGCTCCTTTTGATGATCATAAATACCTTACATAGAGAAAGCTATCAGGTTAGCAATGCAAAAGTAACACTCGTTATGATGGAAAATGGCGCATAAACATAGTGATTTTATTATTGACATATTGGATAAGTGAATTATTCAACGGTCAATGAGAAAAATGTATATTAAGGGATTGATAATAATTGTAATTTATACATCAGATTTGCTAGCAACATATACCTGTATGATACTATTTAATACTTTAGTATCATTTCCTTCCCATGTTTCCTCCTGTATGTAATATTGAAGATGTAAGCCTTAAATATCTGGAAATAAGAACGGAAAAACAAATAGTCAATTGACCAAGAGGCTAATAAAAAAACCTGAATAAGCTTCTCCAGATTGTCCATAAGTGTCTTCTCTTCAAATTCCACATACACCATCAAATGTGGTTCAAAACAAGATGATATGATTCCACGGAAATTGAACTGCCATAACAATGGAAGCAAGGTTCTACTTACCGCTAAGTTTTAATAGCATTAATATAAGTATGAACAATGCCCTTAAAAGTATGTGACAAGTCCAAAACAGAGACCTAAATCAATAACAAACCCTTGCTAGAAAACAGCCAGTGATAAGTTATAAATCTAAAAAGGAGCTTTTTTCTGCAATTATGTGTGTGTGTGTGTGTGTAAGCTATAACAAATTTCAATTATGAAGGTTAAAACATACCCCAGCTCCAGGCACAGCTATATCTTTATCCTGACAGCAGAAAGTTTGCTTGTTAAGCATGATCCCAACCACAAGCAGAAGATTAAACTGAAAATAGCAATACAATAGGAAAAACTAAATGAAGCAATCACCATCACTTACATCATCCTGATTACCCTGATGAGCAGCAAGCTTTTTCTCATACTTCTTGCGAATGTCTAGTACAATTTGATCATTACTTTCTGATTTATCTGTTTCCTCAAAGGCATCTGTTATGTTTCTGCTACTACCACTACCACCAAATTTCTCTGCTAACTCTTCCTCAAATTCTATTGTCCTTTGCAATGCCTGCATTGACTCCAGGAGAAAAAACGAGTCCAGAATAAGCTTTCATGAGAAAACTAAAAAGGCTGAACTATCAAACCCCATAAATAGTTAGCATATGCAGCCATTATACCAGGAAGCGATACAAATATTGACCATAATAAGGTTATATATATATATAGTCTTGCAATTATTACAGTTATTTTGGTTCAACGTGTCAGGAATAAGAAACATTTTTTTTTTCTCGAATTTACATGGGTATGCTTATAATAAGAAAGCACTTTCATTAAATATCCAGGTGAATTAATAGATTGTAGATTATCATTTCTATAGAAAAGTCAAGCAGAAGAAGCATAGAAACGCAAGTACAGAAATAATTATAACCCTTCAATAATGCTAATTTAGAATTCACCGTCAGCAGTGTTGCAACATCTGGCTTCTCTTTCAGGTTTTCAAAGATATCCTCAAGTTGTGTCCTGAAATAAAGGAATTATGTAAATGAGCCGTACAAGTCTGGTACAGCAATTTTAAATAGACAAAAATTAAATGAACAATAGTATTTAACATGCCAAGTGTCATTTTAAACAATAAACATGCAGGGTCATGTCAACGTTTTCTCGAGCATAAAAAAAAAAAAAAAAAAAAAAAAAAAAAAAAAAAAAAAAAAAAAAAAAAAGGTAGCAAGAATCCTCCATATAAAAGAATGAACAAACATGAGATGAGTGTGGTAGCAGCATGAGTCATATAAATGTTAATATAAGAATTTAGTACAGTAATGATAAAAAGCATATGCAATACACACATATACATATGCATTATCAGTGCAATACATACTGTTTGAATCATAAACATTTCCATATATTTGGAAAATAAAACAACAAACCTGGTCAATTTGCAGAACTGAATACAGAGCAGATAATCAACATGCCAGGAAGTGGGAAAGATTTTCCATATCTCCTCATTTGTTCTTAAACGGCGTTTGATCCAAGCATATCTCCTCTCTGTTTTATCCAGCTTTGCTAGCTCTGATGGGATGCAAAAAAATTGAAAAAAAAATGAAGGTCAGAATAAAAGACAAGCTATAGTTGGACAGGGAGTGTAAAGTAATTATGAAAAAACAAACCAGCTCCTTCAAATATCTGCTGATAAGATATAAGTTCCCTGTCGCAGAAGTTCTTAACCAGCTCTTCCTTCACTGATGGTTCCAGTGCATCAACGACTAAGCAAGCATCTGATAATTGTTGCAGCAAATTGCTGTCTTCCGACTCTTTCCCTGTACCTAAGCTGGGATAAAAGAAAAAAGAGAAAAAATAAAATTGCCAGGACAGCAATAAGTTTTCAACATGTATATATAACTGAAGTGCAATCCTTTTAGGTTTCATCTAGCATATTTATCGTCTAAAATCATGGGATGTTTTATATGATTGGTAAATGAAAAAGAAAGACTGACAAGATAAGACTATTGAGAACTTCAGCAGGCACATATAGACATGAACTAGAATAGCAATAATGTCTTCCAAAATCATTCAAAATTAAACACACCTGGAAAAGTCAGAAAAGACATGAGACTTGAGAATCTGTTTGATGTTCTTAAACTTATCTCTCAGCTCAGTGATCTTCGGGTTATCTCTGTAGCCATCAAAATGACTACATAGCTGGCTGACAGCCTAAAACATAAAAGATCATATATGTCAGAAAAAAACACAGATGCTCATAGGTTCTAATAAATACATGAAAAAGAAGAACTTCTTCATTAGTCACCCAGATTATACATCAAGTTTGCAGTTTTGCACTTAAATGGTCAGATCCCTAACATGTATAATGAATGAAACTGACTAACTGAGAATCATTGTTTATAACTAAACCTAACAAAAAAAATTTGGTTCCATTTTTTGTATCATTTAGTTGTAAAAAAATTAATTTAGCTGTTAAAGGTAAATGTGAAAACTATGATAATGTACTCATATACAAGCTTTTACTAAGTACCAATCTGCAGACATCATACATAGTCCATACCTCTAATTGTGCAGAAGCCTCTTTATATTGACGCTTTGAAGCCATTACTTGAAGTTGTTCGATGGCAGATACTGTCACAGTCAAAGTGGGTATTTTCAGTAAGAACATGTAGACTGATAAAAATTTATAATCAGACTTTGTATCAAATAGATAGCTGCTAAGGGGGTTTTGAAACATAAACGTTTTATGAAGGAAAATATACTTCAAGCATGAATTTAGCATTTCTCCATAAAGCAATCTAAAGAACCAGAAATAACTGCAGTTGATTCCAGTTGTAAACCATAACAGATGACTGACCTAGCATAGTAAGACGATGGAGGGCTGTGATAGTAGTTGTAATGTGCTTCTTTGCAAAATCCAGCTTTTTAATGTCACGACATATTTCCTGAACCATTGTTTCACTTTGCTCAGCCTTGTTTTTAATTTCTCTGACTTTATACATGAGTTCCTGCAAACAATAGAGCCAACTTAAATAGTGTGAATCATGAAAATCAAGTGCATTTAATATTTTCGTATAAAAGAATCCTAATTGACGACAACACATAGATGTAGACAGACCTTCACAGCACTTGTGGCTGCAGCCAGATCCTCCTTCGCTTTTGACCCTGAATTACTCTGTCCCACACAAACATTTACAGGTAAGCTTTAGAATAAATAAGGATCCTGAGACCACAAAATAGCTGTGGCGTGGGTGAAACTGCGCTGTCCCAACTGTGAGTATTCTGTTATTTAAAGCAAAGCCATTAGAAAACATAATATCACCTGTTGACGGACAGCCGTTAGAATTTCAGCATCCACAACACGGATCTCATTGTGTACTTTTTGCATAAGTGGCTCTACACCCGATAAAGATGCTTCTGAAAAATGAACATTTCATAATGTCAAAGTAAATGCAAGGTTAGCTAGAAGCAAATGCACAACACAAATCAGCACAGTATACAGATATAGATTATCGCACCCGTGCACAGGTGGTATATAATACATTGGTGTAACTACAAAGAATGGAGTGTTAAAGTTTCCTAATCTTCAAAATCCTTAAAAAGTCTTGTGGCAGTCGGTCACATAGATAAGCTACGTCAGTGGTATCCTAATAAGCAAATGAATCGTCCAGTGTGCAAAAAAGAACATGATTCTCACAAGTCGCAACCATCTGTTCTTTAATTGCAAGTGTTCTAAGCAAATTGTTGACTTTTAAAGTCAAACAGTCAGCTGCTAGAACAGCTGTTTCTAAAATATGGGAGTGTAAGTCGGTACTGGTTGGTGATAAATGAGCAGATGGATGTGCATAAGAAGGTATTTAAAGGTGAAGAACTGGCAACCAGTATGAATGTAGTAATAAAAGTCAAATTTGGATATTAGATAGAGTAGTGTTTGGTTTTAAGATGAATAGTATAGTTAGAAGAATCCTAGATTGACGTAGATATATAACCGAGACTTTTATATGAATAAAACACGAAAAATAAGTTTCCATGTAGGAATGTCATCATTCACGTTTGGAACCTTGGCATTGCACCTCTTATATTTGTGTCTTACGGTGCACTACTTTAGAATTGTTTGGTTTCAATTCTAGGCTGGCCAAGCTAGTTTGAGATAAGGTTTTGTAATGGCACGTACATCTTTGCACGTCCATATGCCATACATAACTTCCCCTAACCTATCATAAAGAAGAATAGTCGTAAAATAATATCCTCCCACGGTTCTTCATATATAAACTCTATCCATTTCTACATTACTTCTCCTACACACGCCACATCCACTCTCAAAACGTCCAAATCGACACTACTATTCATGATCTACAATCTCCACTTCAACTTACAACAGCTAGCGAGTACGTTTCTTTCAGAAATATCTATTATTCCGTCTATTCGCCAAACCGAAACAACATCCATAACAACTACCTATCAAATCTCAACTAACTATTGCTCATTCCACTATACGCAATAAACGCTAAAATATCGCAATATGATCAGATCTCGAACTCGAAATAAAAATGTACATGATAATTAAAAAAAAAAAAAAAACACTAACCTGTAGGAAACATCTGGTTGATGTAATCCAAAGTGTTCACCTTCTCCATTACAGTTTATAACAAAAATGACCTGATCACGCATAAAAAAATTCAGTGCTCAATAAGCTAATCATTTAATAAGACATTAATTAAGCTAAATAGAGATCGTGATTTTACCTAATTTTGGCTGAGCTGCGTGTAAATAATTCGAAATGAATGGGTTGTAAATTTGAATATTGTTGGGATTCCGGTGGTGGTTAACGGTGGTGGAGTGGTGGTTGTTATTTTGGGGAATGATTTTGACTATTTTTGTATTGAGTCAAGCATCCTGAGATCCAAGGTGTTCATGTGAGTTTTTATAAAAGATCCCTGAACTAACTGATAGTGACAAGTTAGACCTTGTATTTCTGTTTTTGTAAAGTTGATCTAAAAATATAACGTGGAGAGGAAATCAAATAGGTGTGCTTGTTTTTTCCTCTTATGTGCATATGGGAAAAAAATGAAACAAATGTGTTTGTTTTTTTCTTTTATGTCGAAGAGGAGATGAAAAAGTGTATTTGTTTATTTTTAGATATAAGAGACAAAGAAATGTTTTCTTCTTCAATTTTGTAAATTATTTTTTTTTTTTTTTTTGGGTTTTGTTAAAGACAACCCACAGGGTTGTTTTTATGCCTTCCTTAATTACCAATATTCTTCAATGGATGATCACCTTCTATATTTAAAAAGAATCTTCACTACTTTTAATTGAGGAAAACTTATGTACAGCCCATCAAATATTTTGTATTACATGTTAACCATGTTTTTTGTTATTTGTTTAGTAAACACCCTTGTATTTAAAGTCAATGTAACAACAACAATAATCCAAACTTGACGTATGCAAAGAACAAATATCAAACATAAATTTTCAATCCTTACAAATCATGCAAGACATAAAATGAAAGTACCCAAATTAAAGTTTTTGAGACTATACCATGTCTAGTACTTAACAGTGAATATAGGATTAAGTCCAAAATCTTTTACTGTAAGTTTCTTTCGTGACACATTAGAAGAAGAAACAACTTCCGTAACATCAATAGTTTCTTTCATCGGGCATGTAGGTCTGGTGTGTCCAATTTCTTTGCAAATGGAACATCTCTTACGTTTTTTATCCGCCAACTCTTTTCCACCCTTTTCACGTCCTTTTCTTGGACGCCCCTTTGGAACAGATTTTGGAGGACACAAAACATCATCTTATTCTATTATATCATCTACCAGATTAGGTTGGTTGTTCATCAATGTATCTGGCAATGATGTATCTTCGAACACGTTGTCAGTATGAAATGTATTACGACACCAACGTAAAGGTAAGTATGCAGTCGGGATTTTAAAACAATCGTTGTGGATGAGGACCCGAAATATATGCCTACAACTATGCCCCAAAATTCAAAGTTCTTGCAGCTACACAAGGCTATACTTCCATCCCAAAACACCTTGTGATTTTTTTGATTTTGGCTGTCGAAATGTCGTACGATGAAATCGCCATCTTCAAAATGAACAACCAAATATTGGCTTGCTCTCTCAAATTCTTCTTGAAACTTCTTAAAAGCAAATGGTGTAAGAATGTTGAAAGCTTGTTCTGCCAATGGGGATTTAGTGTTTAAAGAAACGGGTCTAAGTGTAGCCAACATCTTGTCTTGTGATTCCCCTTGTCTAATTTCATCGACTGAGAGATCCACCTAAAACACATAATTTTTTTTTTCAACAGAGTTACAAGTAGTATGTTAGATCGTAGATATCCTACATGTACTAAATAAGCGAATATATCTATAAAGGGTTTTGAAAAACACAAACAAAATAGTAAAAAGATGTTGAACTGCTAAGTGCTAACCTGTTTAACAAAGTCTTTCAAACATGTATGAGAAGAAACAAATCTCTTAATGAATGCATTTATGCTCTCTGATCTACTAGTAGTTGTCATTCCTCCATGAAAAGATTCATGTAGATAAGCCGGTGCCCAAGAATTCCTAATTTTATACAAACCCACAACATGATTGTTATTTTCTAGGTTATACTTCCCAATTATTAAAGGCCAATTACGCACAAACTCTTCGACCGAGGTCATCCTATAAAGCATATAAAAATCAGCACACCAACTTTGGTACTTGGTACGAAGAAGAGCGGTAAACCAACTGCTAAATTTTGTTGTAATATGCCATATACAATAAGTGTGTTTTGTAGTTGGCATTTCGTTAGAAATTGCTTCCGACATCTATGGATCTTGATCGGTTATGATAGTTTTCGGGGATATCTTCATTATTGTTACAAATGTCTGCTTCCCAAAGAAAGGAAAAAAGAAGTAGTTACTATTAGTGGTATAACGTCTTACTTGATAAATATAATAAAGTTAGTTCGTACCTTCATCAACCATTTAAATGTGTGTGTTGTCTCATTACGAAGAAGTGCAGCTCCAAATAAAACCGTCTTGCCATGATTGTTAATTCCAACAAAAAGTCCACAAGGCATGTCATATGTATTAACCTTATAAGTGGTGTCAAAGACAACAACATCACCATACTTGCTATACCATTCAAAACTTTGAGCATGACACCAAAATAAGTTTTCCAACCTGCTTTCTTTGTCAACTGTGTATACATACTGAAACTTGGCATTATGTTGTTTTGAAGATTTCATATAATCTATTAGGTTCTTTGCATCATTAGCTCCAACCAATCTTCTTTTTTTAGCCAATAAGTTGTGAATATCTCTATCAAAGAATGAAAGGTCTCCATGTTTTACCTGTTTTTGGAGCTCCATAACTCGCATAATTTGCCGCACATTAAGTCCAGCCTCCTTGTATAATAAAATCTGGTACTCATCCTCTGGAGTGATAATGCGGTTGATGGGAAGAAAAGGCATTTCCTCCTGTGATAGGAAATCATGATTGTGGTCTTTCATGAATGTTGTAATATGCCATTCTTCCGGAAATATATCGAAACCTTGTTTCCATGTAACTCGTATATGAGCATTCCACTCACATTTTTGAGACCCCCTATTTCTTTGATCTTTAGAAGGGTCAATTACTTTTAATGGCTTTTTCCCTGCACGATGACACAAAATGTCACGTCTTCGAACCTGATTGTTCTTTACGTTAGATCGATCTTTGCGAACTGCAAAACCATGTTGTCGCGCATAGTTTTTATAGAAGATATATGCCTCTTCGAATGTCGCGAAGGTTTGGCCGATAAAAGGTTCATTGTCACTCGTTTCATCAACCAGTTCCTCAATCGAATTGCCATCATCTTCCTCGTTTGGACATTTGTTCAAATCCAGAAAAAGCATGATTATATATATATATATATATATATATATATATATATATATATATATATATATATATATATATATATATAAACTCTTCTGTGATATAAACATTATAAAAAAGTAGCAATTAAAATAGCAACGCAGCAATCAAACAAACCATTCATTTTATATATAATAGTCAAAAGAAAGGAGTATATTACCTTCAACGAGATGATTGCTTTTTGGATTGTTTAAAGTGTTTGCTTCAGTACTCACTCAATTATTAATCCATGGAGATATGAAAGAAAATTATCATTTGGCATAGAAAAACTTTTTATTCATTCTTGTTAATTGATTAGGCGATTTGTGTCTTAATGGAAGAATAAACAAAAAAAAGTGACTGATTTTGTAAATATGTATACAAAATATTTTATGGGCTGTACATAAGTTTTCCTCAATTAAAAGTAGTGAAGATTCTTTTTAAATATAGAAGGTGATCATCCATTGAAGAATATTGGTAATTAAGGAAGGCATAAAAACAACCCTGTGGGTTGTCTTTAACAAAACCCTTTTTTTTTTGTCTGATTATCACTTTTTGTATCTTAAAGACTTTAAATCCACATCTTCTTTCGCAAACATAATTTTGCAAATTAGACATAAAACATGTGTAAAACAATCTCAACTTAAGTGTATATAAATGAGAGAATGATACCATGTATTCACTATAGATGAACATCATAATAAACTAGTTTTAAGGGTCCGTTTGGTTTGTAGATGGGTTTATGATTAAGATTTGGATTTGGATTTAATGTATTAGAGAGAAAATAATTTTTTAAATATTAAAATATATATATATATATATATATATATATATATATATATATATATATATATATATAAAGGACAAATTCTATTACTTTAATATCTACCTATTATATAAAAAGAGGCATTTTACTTAGGAGATGACACATCAGCCGCAAGTAGAACCCCCAGAATATGACACATCAGCAACAAAAAAAAACTCCTAAGCAATAAATAGTTACACTATTTGAGCTTTGAAAAAAATGATATACAGAGTATCCTTTTCTTACTGTGAGAGCCTAAAAATGAGACATGTCAGCACTAATGAGCCTATAAAAGTTGCCACGTAACACTCAATAGTTTTGACAATATTTTAAACTTTTTCTCTCTTTAATACTTGCTCAACATTCAAAACACACAACCAATTCACCCACTTTATTTTTTCTTCTCTTTACAGATACGGCAGATAAGGGTTGCCAGTGAACGGGAGAAATAAATTTTGAGCAAAACGGGAGAAATAAATTCATAGGGGTGACTTTAGGTATGTCTCCAGCACGTTAACATCTTGATCTAACCATTTTAGTCACTGCTTTTACTGCTTCGAACTCAACTAAAAAAGTTGTGTACATTACTTCTTATTCCTTGATTTTTCTTGGAGATTTTATGGGTTTATGTACTTTCTACAAATATTTGATTTTGGAATTTTGCTTGGATTTCTAGTCAGATTATGGTGACATAGCTTTCGGTGAGATGTTGTATGGATGCACAAAGAAGGTAAACAATTTCTTTTAGAACTTTTCGAATCTTAAATAATATTTATGGATTTTATGTATTCATTACTTGATTATATTGTCTGTGTAGATAGATTTATGCTGGGGTTCATCCAACAACAGAAAAGGTTATATATTCTTTTTTACTTTTGATCTTGTTTCTACATGTGTACATGTTTGATGATGTTTCAGGAGCTGGAGGCTGAAGCTGCCAAAATACTTGCTATGTGTACACGTATTTTATTCAAAAAGGCAATGCGTGAGTAAATTAAATAACATAGGTGGTGGTGGTGGCTAGAGTGAAAGATGAAAATGTTGGCGGTACTGGAGTCATGAGTAGTTGTTAGTAGCACTTGCATTTTGTGTGAGCTTTTAAAACACTTTACATTAAGTTATATAATTTGTATTCTTTTCTTCGTTCTTTGTATTTTACTCTTGGACCAGGTAATTAAAGTTATAAATTTTGATAAGTTATATTGTAGTGTAGTTTAATTGGCCTACGTGTTATATGTTCTTTTTCTTTAAGGCAAAAAGTTATTGTATGTTATTGGTATAAAATGCATTCTTAAAGATTAACTAAGATTGGTCATTTTATTTATCTTTATTAAGTGATACTAAAGTTTATAACCTGTCAATGCTATATCCTTATATCGGCAAATGTACACTAGCTAAGTCTTTGTTTTGTTTTATGTATTCAACTTCTATAAAAATTATATATTAAAAAAGATGATCATGAACATGGGTTTTGTACTTTTTCTCTGAATAACATGGTTTTCGTACCTTGCTTGTCATTTGTCATGATGTTTTTATGCAATAGTTGAAAGAGTATGATGTTTACTATTTAAGTGACAAGAGTGATTAGAATGGGTAAAAAGTTGATGGGTTAAGGAGTTGTAGGATTGTAGTCAAAGTGTAAATTGCAAGTCAGCCAACTTTTGTGTAATGTAAAAAAAATCTTCATGGATCAACTAAAAAATAGTTTAGCTACATGCTTATTTGGTTTTGGTTTATTTTATCTAGGAGACAAGATATAAATGTGAAAATGATACATGTACGTATAACGTATATCATGTGGCTTGCATTTAGATGATAGACCTCTATAAGACAATCACAGAGATCATCCAAAAGATTTACAATATATCATATCTTATTTTATATCTTAGACTCACGTTATCTAGATTTAAAGGTCTTTCTTATTTTATTTTTTTATAAAAGTTTGAACATGTTTTGGTCAAAGATAATTTGATTGGTGTAAGCATTTTTAGCCTGCAAATTTTTCTACATCGCAAGTATTTGTGAAATTCTCAAAAGCTTATGTCAATCTATCTATGTATTCTAATAAAATAGAGTTTTGTACCACCCATTGAAGCACCATGTGCAATTAATTTGCTGGCGTGTCTGGCTTCTCAGGGCGTTGTTAATTTGGTAGGGGATCAATTGAAAAGTGAAATAAAATTAAAAAGTGTAAAAAGTAATGAGACAAAGACACGTGTCCCCTTCCTTTTTTCCATTAAGGGTTGTTTTGTAATTATACATATTCACCCTATCATTAAATTTCCTCTCCATCCAAAAAACACCAGACTAAAAACCCCATAAACACACACTCACCACCACACCTGCTACCACCGTTACAACCAACACCACCACCGATCAATGACGCCACCACCTTCGAATACGCCGGAAACTGCCGTTACAATACCAACCAGCCTCACCATATCTCCTATCACAATACCACATCTGGTGATCTTCATCACCGTCACCACTAGCACCGTCTCCATCACCATCACCGTCTTCACGTCGTCAATGCCACCGTCCTCACGCCATCAACATCAGGTACCAACTGATAAAACTCTTTTTCATACTTTTCAACTTCATAATAATCGAGTAAACATAGAGGATCTATTGTTGAAATGTGATAGATATATTGATGCACACCAATTGCTCGACGAAATGCTTCAACTGGATTCTAAGGTTTTAGTATTAAGATTTTTTTTCGTTTTCAGATCTTTTTCAATCGAGAAGAAATAGTGGAGCATTCAATCTTATGGAATGTGAAATGTGGCGCGGATAAGCTGCAAGATGATAGGCCAAATATAGATGAATTATTGAACCATTATGTCATGAGTCAAGTACCAAAGGTTGAAGAAACATATTATGAAGCTTGAGTGGGTGTGTTCTTGTTTTAGTTTGATTGATAATGAGTTTGACTATCTCGTAAATGCGATTTGATATGATAGCCATTCATTAAGTGTAGCATATTTAAACTAAAACAAAACATAGAAAAGAATAAATAAATAACAAATATTCAAACATGATGAGGTGAAATTATTTTAATTTTATATAATTTGTGTAGTTCGATCAGTTCATTAGTTAGTTTTGGTCATTGATTAATTTTGTTTATCACTTACTTTTGATAATGTATATCAGTTCAAGTTATTGTTGTTGATCAGTTCATCAATTTTTCTAATAAAAAACAATGTTAATCAGTTCATCAGTTATTTTTTATATTGTTCATCAATTATTTTTTATAACGTTCACAAGTTTCTTTTAATGTTTCAGTAGTTTCGAAAAAATAACGTTCATCAGTTATTTTTGATATTGTTCATCAGTTATTTTTTATAACGTTCATCAGTTATTTGTGATAACGTTCATCGGTTATTTTTGATATTGTTAATCAGTTATTTTTGATAACGTTTATCAATTATTTTTTTCGAAAATATAACGTTCATCAGTTATTTTTTATAAGGTTCATCAGTTATTATTTTATAACGTTCATTAGTTACTTTGGTTCATATTAACTGATGAACCTTATTAACTGATTTTTTAAAAAGACATTTTGTTCATCGTTCATCACTTTTTATGGTAACATTTTGTTCATCAATTTTAATATTCATGAATAAAATTGATGAACCAAAATAACTGATGAACAAAATGTTATGTGTTTAGGTTCATCAATTTTTTCAAATTCATCAATTTCAGGTTCATCAAATTTGATCAAATGTTTGGGTTCATCAATTTTTTCAGGTTCATTAAATTTCAGGTTCATCAAATTTGATCAAATGTTTGGGTTCATCAAATTGATCACAGTTAATAAGGTTCATCAGTTAATAAGGTTCATTAGTTAATAAGGTTCATCAGTTAATAAGATTAATAAGGTTCATCAGTTAGTTAATAAGGTTAATAAGGTTCATCAGTTAATATGGTTCATCAGTTAATATGGTTCATCAGTTAATAAGGTTCATCAGTTAATATGGTTCAACCAAAGTAACTGATGAACAAAATGTCTTTTTTAAAAATCAGTTAATAAAGTTCATCAGTTAATAAGGTTAATAAGGTTCATCAGTTAATATGGTTCATCAGTTAATAAAGTTCATCAGTTAATAAGGTTAATAAGGTTCATCAGTTAATAAGGTTCATCAGTTAATAAGGTTAATAAGGTTCATCAGTTAATATGGTTCATCAGTTAATAAGGTTCATCAGTTAATATGGTTCAACCAAAGTAACTGATGAACAAAATGTCTTTTTTAAAAATCAGTTAATAAGGTTCATCAGTTAATAATATAGTTCATCAGTTAAAAAAAAAAAAAAAAAAAAAAAAAAAAAAAAACTTTTTGAATCTTACATTAATAAAATGACTAAAGGTGCATTGTTGTACAAAAATTAGTGCATTTAACTCGATTTTAAGACTAAAAATCTAAGCTAAACATTTCATCAAACACGTTGTGTGCAACAAATATGAGTAAAACGTCATCTTTAACATACGATATCTCACTCATATCATATTGGATTTGAGTGATTCAAATTTCTGGGTAAAGAATGGCCAAGAAGCTACAACTTTCATGTTTTAAGTTTTGCAAAATTCGGCCTTTAAACTAGACAAAATTAGAGCCGAAAATGCTAAAATTTTCAAGAAAATCATGACCCAATAAATATGTCAAAAAAAAAGTTTCAAAAAAATTAAAAAAATTTATACCAAATTAAAGAGAATTGAATTTAAAAAATTATGGTGAAATCGGTTTTACATAAAAGTTTATCGTTTGAAAGTTATTTACGTTTGAAGTTTTGGGGTGGAATAAAAAAAGAGGTTAAAAAGACAAAAATACCCCCTAATAGAATTTAATAAGAAAAAATGGAGGGAATGAGTGGAGGACACTTGTCACATTCTGAGCGGCTTTTTAGCTTTTTAATTTTGTTTCCTTTGTAAGGATCGCAACTCTTGTTAATTTTGGTGAGTACAACACTCTTCACCTACACATGAAACTTCTTCAATACGCACCTCTATCAAATCAAACAAATCAAAGCCAGTTACAAATCACCAATTAATGTAATCAAACGCGTTTTCCATTTAATGTAATCGATTACAAACATCTTCAAAAATAAAGCTCTGATTTGTGTTTTCAAATCTTATCTTGGACTTTCTCCAACAACATAGAATCGCGTTTTACGATTCGGTGTGGTGGCGATGCTTTGATTTTGGTATGATCTTGATTCTTTTATTCCATTGTTTGAAAGTTTGTTTTCCTTATATTTTACTTTTAATACATTACCGATTAGCAAGTTAAATTAAATTATTATATGAACAAAACCCTAAGAAATTAAATTCGGGTAATTTTTTTTTTTTTTTTTTTTTTTTTTTTTTTTTTTTTTTTTTTTTTTTTTAATGATTATGACATATTTGGAAAAGGGGAAGAATCCGTCTTTCAACTACCATGGATGTTTTTTATGTCATCCCAATAATTTAGGTCAGTTTTAATTGTGTTTTTGATGTTTTTTATGTCATCATTGCATCTGTAAATTTTTTGTCCAATCGAGTCAATTTAGCATTTCATCATTTGTTCTTTTTGTATATGTATACCAAGTGTTCTATGCAATGTCGGAATGAAAACTTTTGTTTTATTATTTGTATTTTCAGGCAAACTTTCATTTTATCATGCAATGTCCCGGAGATTTCTGAAAGGCTGCACATCAGCACAACACCAGAGGAAGTGAATGTCAAGACTGTAGTAAAGGTCTTTAGATGTATGATATGCTCTACTAAGGTTTCGTTTGTTTCTTGGATTCGTGTTTTATGCGGATTTAATTGCTTAGGTGGTCAACAAGAGAGGCTGCACTTTCTTTAATTTTTTCTTTTTGTTTAGATCAATGATTTATCAAGGATGTTCCATATGTAATTGACAGCGGAAGGCACGTCATTGCTGAAAGAGGCAAAGGATGAAGCAAGTAACAAGAAGGTATGTACATACCTAACTAAGAATGTTTTAAAGCATACCAGTGGCTTTTTGTCATTTGGTCAATGTATTCAACACATGGTTTCGGTTATTTTAATTCTTTTGAACGTGGTGTTACAGATACTAATGAAAAGTCAAAAGAAGTTCCTATTTCCCGACATGCCAATAACAGATGCAGCTGGTCAGCTCCTCAAGGTAAATGTAATGATGATTTTTAATGTTCTTTTGTTGTACATAGGATATGGTTGATGCTTTAGGTTATACTAATCCTTTCTGAACTGCTTGGGCTATGTGAATTAGCAAAGGGCTATGTAAATTAGCTGTTGTTCATATTGTAAATGAGGTTTAAAAAAGATTCAATTTTATTATTTTGCTTACAGAAAAACTTGCACCGGAGAAACATACACCAAGGAGGATGAAACATACACAGGTCAAAGGTAGTAGGTTACTAATGTGTTATGTTTATTTGGTAGTTTATTTTGTTACTTATCTGTAATTCATACTAAAATTTTATGCATCATATGTGTGAGAGGTAATACACTAATATATAAATAATGTGAGATATTGACTTATATAAACGAGACCTTAATAGTAATCCTCCGTTAATTGGATTACGTTCTTATTCTTACAAATATTTCTAAAAAAATAACAAAAAAGCTAAACGTTATCTATTTATATCATCCGTTCATCGTAACACACTCATATTCTTACATGTGATAAAATTTAATGTAGAATATTCACTATGGTAAAAAATGGGATAGGTCGACCCATTTTTTGAATTTATTGAATTTAGATTCAATTATTTGTCACTGTTTTATCTATTCATTGAACTATACTTGAACCGGAAGTTTAAATAGGTTGAATGGGCTGAAGTTCATATTTTTTTGTGGACATGCAAATTGATCAGACTTAAAATTTTGATGGAGGCAAGGTAACAATATATTTGTTTGGAGACTTGGTACGCTAATAAAATGTAAGTTAATGTATGGAGATATCGAGTGACCTCTAATTTTAAACAAAAGCCCTGTTTTGGTAAAAAAAAATTCTTGATCGGTGGATGTGATTTAGCGTTTTCCTATTTGGAACAGGAAGTTGTGCTTGGTCGAGCAAGACTGTGGACTCTTATGAGAGATGGACAGGATAACAATGCGCGAAGTTTAACTGAACAGAATACTATTATAAGACATAAGGTAAGAGATGACAACCAAAACTAGAACATTTTTAAGAAACGTGCACACATAGGCGGATCCATCTAATGACTAAACCCATGTCTCTCATTTTTTAAGGAAGTAAGGAAGTGGGCTAAATCCTACTTATTGATCCTATTTCAGAAAAGTGACCGACCACTCGACCAGGACCCTATTGATGAATGAAAGATAGGCTTTATGAGCCCTGTAGCTTTAGTAGAAATTTAAGTTTCTGATTTGTGAAAGCAGAAGTATTTTAGCATTTGTGTCCTAGATTAGGTAAAAAAAGATATGTTCATTTATTGGATGAAACCTACAGTACGCGCACTAAAACCATACATTGTTTGCAAGGGGTGCTTCAAGTAGCGATTTGACTAATGTTCAGATAAGCATATTTCACTTTTGTTTATTAGAGAGTTTAGCAATTGGACTCATTTAAATAATCGAATAGAAATGAAAAATTAGATTTATGTATAGAAGATATGAACTTTGAGCAAATTGTCGACTCATGTTCACCACCTGGCTACAACGTCAGTATGGTGGCCTTCTCATGCGCTGCAACATCACTACAACTAAGTACTAAAAACCAGTTTTAAAAGCAATACATTATTTTTAGTATGTTTATTAAGATTGTAGAGAAAGTATGCTAAACCGTAGTCTTTTTTGTGTCACTTGCAGATAGTCTGTGTAAAGGAGCAACATCAGCTTCTAAAAGTGGTGTAGGTTCTAACATTAGTCAATTTATCAATTGCGAAAAGCTATATGTCATATTGTATCGTAAAGCTAGATTGATTAGGTTGGTGCACGCGAGCTACTTTTTATGATGGGACGACTTTTGAAGGTGTCAAGCAAAGCCTTGAGAGGTAAAGCTCATATTTTTACTATTTAACTAGCAAATTTTTAAGCATCACATTTTCTCCAGTTTGAATTAAGATATAATAGGTTAATAATCTCAACGATAATGAAAGCTACTGTTATACGCATTAAATCAAGGTCCTATTGCTACTCATTTAGGATGTAAAAACTGATTATTGACGAGCTAAAGCTACCCCCTTCGATAAGTTTAGGTACCAAACTGAAAAATATTACGGAATTATGTATATTCTTACTAGAGTTTAGCTAAGTTACCACTATAACATCATGTGATGGTTTAAAAGTATACATATGGCGTATATTTGTAATAGTTTTAGGCTATCTTTAGATTCTTATGTACTTATATTAGAGTGGCTTGGGTTTAGGAAATAATTAGGAATTTAAGTGTAGATGCGTTCTGCTCTTTCGAATGAAAATATGAAATGAAGTGGAGATGTATTAGTATTGGTTGTGTTTAAAATCTTATTTACTCTACGAGTTATACGGGTCAGTTTTAACATCCTTTTTTGAGTTATAATGGCAATCTCAATGCGGCTGCAACATTTACCACATCAAAATGCCACTGTTGTTGCACCTACTACTGTATAAACAAGAGAGTGATACTTACACAGCTTACTGTTGCACCTATTGCAGCAGAATTCAAATTTTCTTTTTTGATTGACCTGGTATCGTTGTAAGATTGCTGATGCAATCTTAGTTTCATTGCAGATTGTGCCGGAAGAGGGGATATTGTTTCAAACATGGGGTGATCTTCACTGCAAGTACGCGCGCCAGTCATACGTTGCCCTTGGGTGAGCAAAACTTAGTTTAGTATTATCAAAGGGCTACTTAAGTTTTTTTTATATGTACTAAAGGGCATTTTGTGAGCGTCTAACTTGTCGGTTCAATGTATCAGCATTTGCCTTACATGATCCAAAGTCGTCGAATGAGAAGAATTATGATGACACAGACATGTATGCAGAACTCAGTATTGTCCCAGTCTGGAAGCAGCATATGTGGATGTTTTCAAGGTACCTGTTCACCCGTGCTACGGAAAATGAGCGCGCAAGATCGATGGACACTGAGACTGAAGGTGAGTAGATTTACTTATTAGAACAATTACTTTTGATTCATTTTCACTTTGTGATTGTCGTACCTGATAATTTTTATGGATGATTGGTTTCGATTACAGGAATGCAAATAATTTAGGAATTCATGCTTAGGGCTCATAATAGCATGGTAATTCATTCTTGAGTAAACTGCAACTATCTCTATCAGCAATGTTTCTAAAGATAGAGGTTTGCTACGAACTTTTATATAATATATTCTTTGTGTTTGAATGATGTTTTTGTTCTTTTTCATTACTCTAGCAATTATTGCTTGCTGCTCTATGCCTATTTATATTGGTGTAGCGCCACTTATTGATTTAGTATAAGCACGGATGAATTTTGGTTACTTTGTAAAAACTGAGATTATAAGTATTATGGTGTTATTATAAGATTTAAAAGAATTACTTCAACTACCTTAATATGAAGTTTAATGGCTACGCTTTTGGATGAGTGATGATTATCTGTTTTTCACCTCAGTTTAGGCTTGAGAATATCATAGTCGAAAGGGCAACAATATGTTCTAGACTGGTTGTAAGGGCTGAAGAGCCATCAGTACAAAGTGTTGAAGCCAAAGTTGAACCAAAGGAATACATTGCACCTAAACCACCTCCAATTGGACCCAAGAGAGGAGCTAAGGTAAATGACTAAATGGTGTCTACGTATCATAATATATGATATTTATAGGGTGTTTGGAATTCTGTTTAGAGAGTTATTATCTGATGATTGCGCTTTCATGTCACATATAACAGTTTCTGGAGTTTGCGTATAGTTACACCTCTTGGTTGCTTTAAGATACGCCAGTACCAAAATTTTTCGTTTAAGTGCCTATCTGCTTCAATAATACTTGAGTCTCACACTTCTTAGTTTAAGTACCAAACTTCTTAGTTTAAGGCTGAATTTGGTTGGCATTATAAGTGGATTTGAATGACTTTGGAGCTATTGTTTACTGTTTTCAAACATCATGTTGTTGATTTGATTTCTCATGAATATACATCAATTATCTTTTATGCATCTCAGTTTCTGAATCATTTAAGTTTTTCTTATGTATCTTGAATTTAACAGAATATATAGGTATGTTTGAAGCAAGTCCAACTCGCAATGAATCAAAATTTCAAACGCAAAAGCTTTTTTCTTGATGTATTCACATGAGTTTGTGTTTGTTGTCAGTTTTCACTTATTGTATATAACATGTTGCTTATAAAAAAAGTTATTAAAATGTCGACGTGTGTGTTATAACCATTACATATTCGCAAACCATAAAATCTACCCAAATTGATACGATACTTTGGTATGCAAACACACTGTAGCGAAGCATGGGCTTAAAATCTCGTGATTAATAATTTTACATGTTCTGTTTGGCGGTAATCCTAACTATTCACATTCATAAAACATTCATTTAATAGTTTTCCAAAAATATAGCATGATACATGTTAGTCCGTACTTCTTTTGTATAGTTCTTTTCTGTACTTTTGGTTTTTACACATCATACTTAACAAGTGTGTTAAAAGGCTATACATCAAATTCTGTTAAATGCCTTTTTTCGATTAGTAGGAACACCTACTCAATGCCTTCATCCAACTTTGTTTCTCATTACAATACTTTTATTGTCGTTCGTCTTTCGTAATTTGCTTCCCAATGAAACAACTCCTGCACTATACTCGGTTCAACGTCTTATCATCTTATGATTTTAACGTTTTCGTAAAATCAAATCTCTAACAAATTGGTGTTAGGCTTGGTTTAAGGTCAACTAAGTCAACTAACAAATTGGTGTTGGGCTTGGTTTAAGGTCTCTGTAGGGGTGATAATTTACTCAATCTTCACTTATCTTTAATCCCTTTCAGAATGTAACAATTTAATCAATCTTTACTCGCTGTTTTCTTTGAGACATTTCTATAAAGATCAAGTCAACGCAACAATTATGTGCTTTGATGAAGTAACCATAGATTGATGAAGTAACCAAAAAAGTAAATCATATGTTCAACTTTAAAATAATTTGTTGGGCAGATGGAAATATAAGCATGTTTAAGATCATATTTTCTTTATATATTTTAAATAGCAGCGGGAGGAGTCTCAATCCGATTAATATTTCAGGTAACCACTTATTATTTCACTATAAAAACCCTTTCGAGTTAAAGTTATAATTTTAGGTAAAGTTTCACATTAATTAGATCAAATATTTGAAAAGGTTGAGAGATTATGGGTGAAAATAAAGTTATTTTTTGGCCAAATGATTTTACGAGTCAGTATAACCCATTATCATATACCAAACATGACCTATTCTACGGTTCTACCCATTACCCAATGACTATTTTAACACTAACCAAAAACCTTAAACCATGAAGCATGTTGAACATGTGTACAACTGTATAAACGACATGTTCTATACCAAATTTTAACTTTACATATATACTCTTATCAATAACTTCCTTTTAATTTCACTTTTTTTTTTTTTTTTTTTTTTTTTTTTTTTTTTTAATTTTTAGTTTTTCACGGAATGAACTTGGACTATGTTTGACTTTGACTGCATAGATTTGCTCTCCAAGACTATCTACCAGTAACTCCTTATTATTTCCTTGGATATGATCTTAAACATGCTTATATTTCCATTTGCCCAACAAATTATTATTATGTTTGACTTTGACTTTGACTATGTTTGACTTGGATATGTTACTTATTATTTCCTCCGACAAACAACGAACACGTTTTTATGTTTGTTGTTGTTTGTTAATTATTCACACACATAACTCCTTAATAAATAATTCTTTTAAAAATTCCTTTGATTCCACGGGTCTATAAGCTATGTACCAATATATACATATGATATCTTTTATGCAATTTTTTTTATTTACATGTATTATCAATCACAAAAATCTTTTACTTACACTTTTTTTTTGTTTACACTTATTAGGTGCTCAAGAAATGTTCGTTGGCTTATCACTTATCACTCACTACATACATTTGCTTTTCAAGACCATGAAGATTGTAGCCCGCATGCATGGAGGTTTATTAGATTAATAGTTACATCAATGTTTCTTTATTGTATCATTCACTTATTACATATTATTCCATTAAAAAACAATACAAAATCTTTACCTTCGTTGTTGTTTCTTACTTTACTCATACTCTTAATCCCATGATGCATTCATTCTTTTAAACACATGTGGATTCCACGGGTCTATAAGCTACCATGCCCTGTTTTCACACATGGACAGTTATACGTGGCTCTTTCATGCGTCAAAAGCAAAAAGGTTTGAAGGTTGTTATTTCGGATCCGAATGGTAATTTATCAAACACTACTACAAATGTAGTCTACAAAGAGGTTCTTTACAGTCTATGATCACGTATCGAGAGGTATGTACCAATTGGAATGTGATGTGAGTTATGCCATTTTCTTGATTTTACATAGATTATCGATCACACAAAATGTTTTACTTACACTTTCTTCTTATACTTATTCTTATACTTATTAGGTTATCAACAAATGCTCATTGCCTTACCAAGGCTGTCAAGATTTGCTTTTCATCTACATTATCAAGATTGGAGCACGCGTGCATGGCCGTTTATTACATTCTTAGTTACAAGCATTGTACTTTATACTACCATTGACTTATTTAGTTGATATTCCTTTCGAATAAATGATTCATCATATTTACTCTGTGATTTTTCCTTACTTTGTTTACACACACTTTTATTTATTTATTTATTTATTATTTTTTGCACGATTTCATCTAAAAACCCGTGGGTTACCACGGGTCTATAAGCTAGTTCTTAATAAATTATAATGTAATTAATAACTAAAGTATTGTGTACAAGTATGGCCATAAACACCATCTCAATGAATTGAGTTTGAAAATGACAAAGCATAGAGTTTGTGTAGTCAAACACTCAATTGCTTCTTCTTCTTTTCTTTTTGATTGTGGAGTTGTACGAGTACAAAGATATCACCAAATCTCTTTCATCATTTATTGTTAATTGTCCTCAAATTTCACAATCTCGTAAATCCATGCATCTTCACTTATTTTATATTTTATATTTAAGTTTAATTTTTATTTCTTTAAATGCATTCCCATTTTTTATTTGAACTCTCAGATACAAAGTTATATTTCCACACAATTGAATGTTATATTTTCTTTGCACCGAAGTTCAAATGACACGTATATCTATCTTTTAAATTTATAAAACCAATTAATTATTAGAATATTTATCTCATGTTAATAATTCAATCGATGAATGTAACTTTTGTTTTGTAAATTTTTATTTTTGCATAGTAAAGCCTGTCTGGGTATATATGAGAAGTTGTTGTGTGTAGCACTGAGTTTGCACTCTAGGATACTCCATTTTTTGTTTACTTTTCAGTCTTAATTATTTTCTATTTGACAAACTCTCAATGTTTACCATTGCAGCATTACGAATTTGAGAGGAATGATAGCTAATAATGCCTTTAGGACCAACCCATTTGTTTAGCTGTTAGGGTTTCCTATATGTTTTATATTTAATGTATTTTTATTGTAACATTATAGCTGAATTTGATAATATAATTTTTGGTATTCTCTCTGATTTCTACACTTATAAGTTAACACGTGCATTAGGTGTTTAATAATGTGCTCGAATGAAAAAAAGTAACTTACGAGCTCTTCCATGATCTTTAGTATAATTAAATATTGTTATTGTAATGGACCAACTTACATATTCGTTTTTTATTTAATAACTTAAATGTGTAAATTTACTCCCATGAATTTTACATAATGTTACAAATCGATCTCTTATATACAAACTATTCAACGGTTTTAATTTAACTTCCGTGAATTTCACGAGTAAATAAACTAGTACGGTAAATATATCATGCCAAGTAAGTAACAAATTAGATATAAAAGAAGCGAACTTTTTAATTAAATTATATAATTTGAAAAAATGTTCAAAAGAAGCCAAACGAAACATAATGCCTTCAAAGGCTAAAATATGTGTAGAATGAACAAAAAAGGTTCAAAATACATCATATTATTATTTAAAAATTGAAATAAAGAAATACAAACTAAATAATGATTAATGTAATCATTTGAGCATTTAGTGAATTAAAGGTAAAAGCTTAATGATTAATGTAATTAATTTGGTGTATTTAGAAGACCCCTTTAGGTTTTTAATGTAAGAGAGATAGAAATGAGAAATGTGTGTGATATATATAATTTAAGGGGTGGTTATAATGACCATCCCTACTATTTTATTCCAACCCCCCCCCCCCCATTATAATTTTTTTTTTGATTTTATTTTTTTATTTTTATAATTTTGTTTATATCAAAAAGCTATAAACCTGAAAATGCGGAACAGAAAATATAAAGTTTAATAAGTCAAACGCTTAAAACTGTCATAAATACGGAACAGAAACTGATAAAAAACTGTGTTATACTAGAATAAAATGGGGGACAAAAGGGGGACAAGAGGGGGGACATGTGGGCCAGAGGGTCCTTATAACACCTCCCATAATTTAAGGGATCTACTATAGTAACAGGGTCTATCCCCTAGGCTGCCCCACTTGTCCCCTTGTCCCTTTGTCCCCTTTTATTTCAGTACAACACAGTTTTTGTCAGTTTCTGTTCCGTATTTCTGACAGTTTTAACCGTTTGACTTATTAAACTTTATATTTTCTGTTCCGCACTTTCAGGTTTATAACTTTTTGATATAAACAAAAATATAAAAATAAAAAAAATCAAAAAAAGGGGGGGGGGGGTCAATATAAAAAAACCACCCCCTTCAATATAACTCATCCCTAATTTAATCCTCTGTATTGCATATGTGTTGTTCTAATGTTCTCGTAAATTTTTTTTTTGAACAGCTAATGGAATTAAAAAAAAAAAAAAAAAAAAAAAGAACTAGCAAGAAGCTAGGAAATTACAAAGTGTTATCTAACAACGGATTTTGAATCCATTGGTTCCAAGAAACATGAATATTTCTATTCCTACTATGAAACCAAAGAAAGGAATAACTAGTAATGTGGTCAAAAAGATCTTTCTGATGCCAGTCCATTTTGCCAAAGATGAGTTGGTTGCGAAACTGCCAAATAACCCAAACAACGACCCCGATTATAGATTCTAACACCAATTTCCTTGAAGCTCTAATATTCAAATTATCAAGCCACGAAAACAACTCCGATAAAGAGCTCACTGCGTTTGGGTAATGATCGACCCATTTGAAAGTTAAATCCCATATGGCTGATGCAAGATTACATGTCCAAAATAAATGATGAGATGTTTCTGGGTGTTTAGAACAAATAGGGCAAGTCAAAGAACTTAATTCAACACCTTTTCTGCTAAGATTCCATCGAGAAGAGATACGGTTTCTAAGAATTCTCCAAACCAAAATGTTCACTTTCTTTGGATTAGATTTACACCAGCGGGTAGCGGGCGCTTCAGATGGGAGGATAAGTTGATCGATGTGAAGCCGAGTATGTTTAACAGTGAATAGATTTTGATTAAGAACATTCAATTGCCACTCATCTGTTTCTTCTCCTAAATGAACATTAGAAACCAAATTTTGTAACTCTTCCAAATGACTTCCTATAGTACCACCTCTTATTGGACGGGACCAACTCCAAATCCATTCACCATTCCATTTTTCACTAACAAGGCAATCTTGGTTTATTTCTAGACGAAAAAGTCTAGGAAATTTGATTGCGAGAGGAGTGTCACAGATCCATGAATCTTGCCAAAACTTAGTACCTGTACCATCATTCACTTTACGTTTAAGAGTGGAGAACGGAATTGTACCTTTTTCATTCAAGCTATTGATCGATTTCACAATGCGAGCCCATACACCTGTGCCACTACATTGGGAGTAAAAACCGGAGTCGAGGTCCCCCGAATGACCATGGATATCTTTTATAACTCGGGTCCACAAAGAATGATGATCATGAGCAAATCTCCACCTCCATTTTTGAATTAGCGCTACATTAAATGCGTTAAGACTTCCAATGCCAAGACCCCCTTGTGATTTAGGAGAAATAACTGATTTCCATGCAATCCATGGTATCTTTACAGTCTCTTCGGTGCTTCCCCAAAAGAAGTTTGAGCGAATTTTCTCCAATGTGTTGTTAACTTGAATAGGCATTGGGAAAATAGATAGATAGTATATCCCGAGCGAGCCTAAAACCGAGGTGATCAAGGTCGATCTACCACCAATGGAGAGCAAGCTAGATTTCCATTGAGATAAGCGTTTTTTGAACTTATTAACAATAGGAACCCAACTATTGATCCTTGCCATGTTAGAACCAATCGGTAAACCCAAATAGGAGAAAGGAAGACACTGAGATTGGCAACCGGTAACCAAGGCTAAGTTGCTAACTTCCGAAGGATCCACCCCTACCCCAAAGAGGTTTGATTTGTGAAGGTTGAGTTTAAGGCCTGATACTTTATAGAAGCAGTTAAGGAGATTCACCATATTAGAAATATTCAGGCTAGACCATTCTCCCAATAGAAGCACATCATCAGCAAAAAATAAGTGAGAAACGTGAAGAAAATTTAACTTTGCACCATAAAATAATCCCGCATTTATAGCATCCTCTATAGCAACATGTAATCCTTCCATAACTAGAATAAAGAGAAAAGGGGATAGGGGATCACCTTGCCGAAGACCTCGTTGAAGATTGAATTCAATGGTTGGGCTACCATTTACTAAAACAGAAGCTTTAGCTGATGACAAACACCCACGTATCCAAGATCTCCAAGTATTGCCAAAACCAGTAAAGTGTAAAACTTGATCAATAAAGTCCCATGAAACTGAGTCGAAAGCTTTTTCAAAGTCGATTTTAAAAATCATTAACTTCGCTTTCTTCCGTTTATACCAATCAATGATCTCATTGACCATAAGAGGGCCATCAAGAATCTGTCTTTGCGAAACAAAAGCTGTTTGCTCACTACTTATAACTATTGCTATAACCCGCGAGAGACGATTGGCAAGGATCTTTGCTATGACTTTATATTGAGCACCGATAAGGCTAATCGGCCGAAAATCAGATACCACAAGAGGGTTGGCAACTTTAGGAATTAAAGTAATAAAAGAGGAGTTACAACCCGTGGGAATTTTACCTGAACAAAAGAAGTCTCGAACATAGGCGATAATATCATTTTTGAGAGTGCTCCAATAATGTTTATAAAAGGCAAACGTAAAGCCATCTGGACCCGGAGATTTTTCGGAACCACAGTCCCTAATGTTCTCGTAAATTGCTGCAAAGTTATTCATATATTTTACATCTTGAATTTTATGATTGTACATGTACTTGTTTTTGATATCTTACGAGTTACAGAGGTAGTCCATTTTGACATTTACCTATCGTTATGTTGAGCATTGTAGTTGTTTGATCGATTGTTATTATTTGTTATATGCTCTAGTTATTTCTGCTCTCAAGCCTTTTGGGCCATGCTTAGCACGACCTAAAAGCTTTACTAGTATTCATATAAGAAGAGACAAAAAAATATGTAGATAAAAACAAAATAAGCCACAAAAACTGAGCTTATGAAACATAACACGAAAATCAAATAAGTCATAAGCCCGCTATATAAGCCGAAACAAACACCCCTTAAAAATATCTCTCCTAAAAATATAGTGTTTTTTTCCCACTTATGTCTGAAGACGGGAAGAAGAAATGAAATAAATGTGTTTGTTTTTTGAAGAAATGAAAAAAGTGTATTTGTTTATTTTTAGACAAAACAAAAATGTTTCTTTTCCTCTATAATTTTGTAAATTATTTTTTGTCTAACTATCACTTTTTGTATCTTAAAAACTTAAAATCCACGTCTTCTTTCACAAATATGGTTTTACAAATTAGACATAAAACATTTGTAAAACAATCACAACCTAAGTGCATATAAACGAGAGAATGATACCATGTGTTCACTATAGATGAGCATCCTAAAAAGCTAGTTTTATATTTATCATCTATCATAATCATCAATAATATCGTGATATTTTTTTAGATACATAAATTTAATTTAAAAGTACAATATAATACACATTACTTGATTACTAAAGTATTTTGGGCCAGCGGTATGTGAGTAGCCTATCAACCTAGAGAATGTGGGTTCAAGCCTCCTTGGAAGAGTTGCTTGTAAGTGTCCTAAGGGACTGTGATGAAGGACTCACCCTCATCCTATGTACTTCAATATTTTTTGGTTAATATATTTTATCAGGGTGCAGGATTACTCCCATTTACAAAAAAAAAAAAAAAAAAAAAAAAAAAAAAAAAAATATATATATATATATATATATATATATATATATATATATATATATATATATATATATATATATATATATATATATATATATATATATATATATATATGTTAGATAGGTGGTGTAGGTTATAAAATTTTGCATTTTAAAAAAAATATAAAAGAATACACGTTACTTGATTAAAAAGTAGTGTACATCAAAGTGGGGATTGGGTTTTCTTCTTCTTTCTCAAAAACATTGGGTGATGGTGAGGATACGCTTTTTTGGGAAGATAGGTGGGTTGGTGATATAAGACTTAGTGAAAGATTTCCTAGGTTATTTCAATTAGATAGGTGTAAAGAGGCTCGGGTGGTTGATAGAGGGAGATGGTGTGAGGGGGTGTGGAGGTGGGAATGGGATTGGGTAAGGGAGCCTAGAGGGAGAGCATGTGGCGATGTAGTTTACGAAGGTTTTACACAATGTTACTTTATCTCTTAATTGCAGGGACTCATGGCGTTGGAATCTTACTAAAGACGGTAATTTCAATGTTAAAGACTTGGCTGTTATGGTGGATGATGTATACCTTTGTGTGGGAAATACGACCCAAGAGACATTATGGAATAAACTTGCTCCAAAAAAGTAAACGTGCTTGTATGGAGAGTTTTACAATTGAGAATTCCGATTCGTGTAGAGCTTGACAAAAGAGGAATTGAGTTAGATTCTATATTATGTCCATGTTGTGATGATAGTGTGGAATCGTGTGATCATAGCTTAGTGATGTGTAATGTGGCAAAAAGTGTTTGGGACAAAAAATTTGGATGGTGGAGGATCAGTCCAGTTAATGTTTTTTCAGCAAATGATTTGTTTCGTTTTGGTGGGAATGTGGTTTTTCATTCTGACTCAAGAGCTTTGTGGCAATTGGTAATATGGCAGCCGGGTATTACATATGGAAAGAGCATAATTCTCTCATCTTCAAAGCAAAAGTGGCTAGTATTAATAAAAATTTTCGTGAAATTCAAGTTAAGAGCTTTGGTCATGTTCATTTACAGCTACTGGGTTCAATGTTCTTGAGATAGATATAGTCGTGTTGCAATTTCAAATTTATGTTACACTAAAATTTGGATCTACATTTTATTTACCATTTTAAATTTTAACCAAAGTCTAAATAATAAATAATGACGTTAAACCTTATGTTATAAATAAATTATATCGAATTATAGACTAAAGAAAATAGTAAACAAAATACAATCCGAACCTAATCTTTATAATTAAACAATACTCTCGCATGTTTCCTCTTTATATTCGTTTGGAAAACCGATTTGCACAGGTTCACATGATTTTCTAGGGAGCAAATCATATATCATACGCTATAAGCATCCTTTTTATTTAAAGAAATAAGATCACGTCATTTAATCCTAATCAATGAAAATTTGCAAACAAAAATAGAAGATTTGATCCTTGTTAGCTGTCTATCCTTGACTCCTTGTACACGATTAAAACTTTACTCCCAATTTGTTCCACAAGTTTTCCTCCTTTTGTGATGATCCGATCATACCTTCATTTTTTTTTATTTACTCCACACGTTTTAGAAGATTCGAGCATATCAACATGTTATACGAGTTCACTTCCATTTTATGCTCCACGCTGTTACAACATAACTACGTTTCTAACCAAAACAAAATAGCCGCACAAATAAAACCGAGTGTTTATCGAGTTCGGAACGGTTGACGTCAGGGTGTGCATGATTGAATACATGATCGAGTTAGTTTGAGCGGTTCGCGATCGGGTATAAGGTGTGGATTCGCCGGTGCATTATAGTTCGTGGTACGGATGATTCTTTTGGCTCGTCTATTCGTATACGCGTCGACTCAAGTTTCGTTAATGTTCAAGTGTGATTAGGTGCTATAGCTCGTGTTCATTGTAGGTCTCGAACAGTCTTTCAGTCGACCAGGAGGTACAATTTAATATCACATTCACATCTTAATAATAGCCTACTTTATAACATGACGTAATGAAACCACTTGCTTATATACATATGCACATCACTATTTTTAGTCGTAACGAATCGGGTTTCGGATGCCTTAAACGGTTCATGTGGCATAAGGCTCTAGCCTTCTATTTTGCATGAACCTGCATGAAAAATATATATATCATGTAAGATGGTTGAAGACATACTGAAAGTTGGTAGAATATGATATGATTTGGATCACATGAAAGTGTAAACATATTAACTATGTCTAAAACTTGAAACTATAAAAGTTATGAACATATTAATCTGGATAACTGAACTAACAATTTAACGAGGGGTTGCATTCATGTTTGTGAGTTGTAGTGTTTTGAAACGTTGTTCAAACAGAAGGGAAATGGAATCGAAAGGGTCGTGTCTCTAGCTGTATATTAAGTTGAGTCATGTGGGATTAGGTTGGTTCGAAAAAAAAAATGTACAAGAGTGTGAATGAGTTTGAGTGTGTTCGAGAGGTGTGTGTCTGGACTAGGTTGATGGGGCGTGTCATGGTTTGGTTTAAGCTTGAATAAGACGTGCATGAGTGTGTCATGTGGGTTAAGATCTGGATAGCATGCATGTGTGTACGAGTCATACAAGGTTTTAGAAACAAAATTGAATTCATTTTCTATGTAAGTGGTAAAGAGTATTAAAACTATAATTTACACATTAAAACCTTATACCTTGCTAAAATGACATTTAGTCCCTAGACTTTGCTAATTGTCATAATTAACCTTAAACCTTGGTAATTTATACATTAAACCCAAAACTATGATAATTGTTATTATTAATCTTTAAGTTTACTTAATTATCATTGGTCACCCTAAAGTATCAAAGTCACTAATTCGGGAATCCTAATACATTTGGAGAGTTACTTAAAGTGAAAAGTTACCTAAAAAGGAAAGTTACTAAAAATTGAAAGCCAACTAAAATGAGTAATCTGATTTAAAGTAAGTTATTAATAATAAGACGATCATGAATTCGTGTAGATTCGCTGAAGAAGGAGTTTGCTTCCGATCTTTATGATGTGTTTGCATTTTCAGTTTAACGTACAGATATTCTACCCTTTTTCAGTAAGGGTGCTTTCACTCTCATGACTTGATCTTGATCTTTGATTCGTATCTTGATAAGATTCCCTAAGCCATTGCTATGTTCCTTTATGCTTTGATTCACTCATTATGATTCCTTTGATATTATGCTTGATATGATTCCTTTGATATATGATCTACATTCACCGATACTTCTTTGATTATGATTATGTTCTGCTATGATTTGGATATGCTGCTATGATTATATGTATGTATGTATGATTCGTTCCTTCTTATGCCCGAGTTTTTAACTACTCATGGAGGTACCATGGGCGTGTCATCGAGGCACCGATGGCATGACACTTTCTGTGGAGGTGTGATTGATCCACGACGTCCCCACTTTGTATGATATGATTATGATTATGAGATCTCCTGGCCATTTATGATATGTGTATACCTGTCCTGCGAGCAGGGTGCATGTATGTTTAAGTATGTATGGGGGGCGTTTGGATGCATCCTAGCACTTATGTTTATGTATGATTATGTGTATGGTGAATGTGGGTAGGTGCTTCTCTACTCCTTCACGTTTGGGAGGTCGCTCCTCCATGTGGTACCGAGAGGTCTCCCCTCTCCGTATCCTTTGACAGGTGATTATGGATTATGTGTGTATGTATGTATGTATGTATGTATGTATGAGATCTGTCAAGTACCTTGGCAGGTCGGCTCGTGGCTTTCCTATGATTCGTTTGTCCATTCAAGTACCATGTTTGGACGCTTCTTTGTTGATACGTGCTCATTACCTTTCCCTTACGATTATTCTTATATGATATATCTTGATACTTCGTTTCCCTTTGACTTATGATATTCGTTCAGTGTATGTTGATCTCTTATGCATTTGACAGATGATATTCCTTTCAGCTGAAGCTTATGATTCCTGTTTCTTATACTTTCATACGTTTCATTTATCTGTTTGTTTTGCTATATATCTGTTCACTAGGCTTTTTAAGCTCAGCCGCATTTTCCTTTCCTACGGCAGGTTTTAGGTTGGAAGCTGGATTTGGGTGAAGAGTGCATAGGAGCGTTAGTGGACTACCCGATGATTAGAAGCCCATTTGCTTTGGACTTAGATTTGATCCAGTTAGATTTTGTTTGGTTTTGGTATTTCATCTTGTATAGAGTTAGTATTTCTTTTGTACCCTTAGAATAACTTTGTAACTTTATGTTTATAAGTCTTCCGCTTGCGTTGTATGCTTTGTATGCTTTGATATGTCACCATACTGTAGTGCTCCGGACCCATGCCGGGTTGGGGTGTTACAAAATAAGTCATAAGCCCGCTATATAAGCTGAAACAAACACCCCTTAAAAATATCTTTCCTAAAAATATAGTGTTTTTTTCCCACTTATGTCTGAAGACGGGAAGAAGAAATGAAATCAACGTGTTTGTTTTTTGAAGAAATTAAAAAAGTGTATTTGTTTATTTTTAGACAAAACAAAAATGTTTCTTTTTCTCTATAATTTCGTAAATTATTTTTTGTCTGATTATCACTTTTTGTATCTTAAAAACTCAAAATCCACGTCTTCTTTCACAAACATGGTTTTACAAATTAGACATAAAACATTTGTAAAACAATCACAACCTAAGTTTATATAAACGAGAGAATGATACCATGTGTTCACTATAGATGAACATCCTAAAAAGCTAGTTTTATATTTATCATCTATCATAATCATCAATAATATCGTGATATTTTTTTAGATACATAAATTTAATTTAAAAGTACAATATAATACACATTACTTGATTACTAAAGGTCTTTTGGGCTAGCGGTATGTGAGTGGCCTATCAACCTAGAGATTGTGGGTTCAAGCCTCGTTGGAAGAGTTGCTTGTAAGTGTCGTAAGGGACTGTGATGAGGGACTCACCCTCATCCTATGTACTTCAATGGTTTTTGGTTAATATATTTTACCAGGGTGCATGATTACTCCCCTTTATCCAAAAAAAGAAATATGTTAGATAGGTGGTATAGGTTATAAAAGTTTGCATTCTTAAAAAAAATATAAAAAATACACGTTACTTGATTAAAAAGTAGTGTGCATCAAAGTGGGGATTGGGTTTTCTTCTTCTTTCTCAAAAACATTGGGTGATGGTGAGGATACGCTTTTTTGGGAAGATAGGTGGGTTGGTGATATAAGACTTGGTGAAAGATTTCCTAGGTTATTTCAATTAGATAGGTGTAAAGAGGCTCGGGTGGTTGATAGAGGGAGATGGGGTGAGGGGGTGTGGAGGTGGGAATGGGATTGGGTAAGGGAGCCTAGAGGGAGAGCATGCGGCGATGTAGTTTACGAAGCTTTTACACAATGTTACTTTATCTCTTAATTGCAGGGACTCATGGCATTGGAATCTTACTGAAGACGGTAATTTCAATGTTAAAGACTTGGCTGTTATGGTGGATGACGTATACCTTTGTGTGGGAAATACGACCCAAGAGACATTATGGAATAAACTTGCTTCAAAAAAGTAAACGTGCTTGTATGGAGAGTTTTACAAGGGAGAATTCCGATTTGTGTAGAGATTGACAAAAGAGGAATTGACTTAGATTCTATATTATGTCCATGTTGTGATGATAGTGTGGAATCGTGTGATCATAGCTTAGTGATGTGTAATGTGGCAAAAAGTGTTTGGGACAAAAATTTTGGATGGTGGAGGATCGGTCCAGTTAATGTTTTTTCAGCAAATGATTTGTTTCGTTTTAGTGGGAATGTGGTTTTTCATTATGACTCAAGAGCTTTGTGGCAATTGGTAATATGGACAGCCGGGTATTACATATGGAAAGAGCGTAATTCTCGCATCTTCAAAGCAAAAGTGGCTACTATTAATAAATTTTTTCATGAAATTCAAGTTAAGAGCTTTGACTGGGTATCGAGGAGATCGAAGAAAGCCCATTTCGACTGATAGAAATGGTTCATCGATCCCTTAAGTTGCAAAATTAAGTGATGGTATCATTTAAGATATGTGAGTATGCAATTGTTCTGTATGCATATTTTGTTATTTGTTCCTGCTGCAATCAGTTTTGGTGTGGTCCTGTTCATTTACAGCTAGTGGCTCAGTGTTCTTGAGATAGTGATGGTCGTGTTGCAATTTCAAATTGTTAGATTACATAATTCCCCATAGGTTATCATTATTATTCATGCATATTATATAGAGATTACATGAGTAAACCCTAATGGACCCTAAGCCCACAGACCGGGCTTGGGCCGATTATCCTCTAACACTCCCCCTCAGTCCGAGCGGCGAAATCGCGAAAGCTCGGACTGGAATAGTAAACTAAAAAAGAAAAGAAAAATAAAACATTAACGTAATATAAGCATAACTTTAGTCGACTCGTAACAAAACCATACCAACGGTAGACTTTAGTCGACTGGTACCAACGGTCACTAAGTCGACTGGTAACACAACCGTACCAACGGTCGACTTTAGGGACTGGTACCAACGGTCAACTTTAGTCGACTGGTAATAAAGCCATACGAACAATCGACTAACAAACAAACAATAAAACAACTAAAACGTTACGAAAAAGAAAACAAAAGAAAAGAAAAAAAATAGATCGGATCTGATAAATCTTCATAAGGACAAAAAGCCAATAGAAGCACCAGGCTCTTGTTCATCAAGAAACAAATCTTCAGGAGTCATGCTGCCGTCTTTGGTATCCAGTAAGGGGGAATAAATTCGGTTAATACCACCAGTAGCACCATTATATTTGTATTACTTGTATGAATCATAGTTGCACTTGAAACAAAAAACAATCGACGCTTCTTTAATGCTTAACCAATGATGCTAACCAATGAATTAAATAATTGGTGTGAAACCAAATTGAAAGTCCACAATGGCTGCAAAAGTAATTGAGGTGATCAGAGAAAGAAAAATCAAGACGTGAGTTACGGGTATATTTGGTGACGGCTAGGGTTTGACGGGTGATATAGAAGAGGCGGCGCAACTTAACCACCTAGGTCTGAGGATCAGACCCTCTCTGATACCATGTTAGACTACATAATTCCCCATAGGTTATCATTATTATTCATGCATATTATATAGAGATTACATGAGTAAACCCTAATGGACCCTAAGCCCACAGACCGGGCTTGGGCCGATTATCCTCTAACACAAATGTGGTTCAACTGTTATTTTAAAAGGTTATAGTAGAAGTGAAGACTGCATTTTAAGGTTCTGAGGAAATGTATACTTTAGCTTATGTACATAGTTGTTTGGTTAAGTACCTAATTTATCCTTTGTAAGTCTGCAAGGTTTGCACATGTGAGGTCATTGTATATTTCTAGTCGTTCGGTACTTGGTCTGCATCTTGGCTGTTTGGTTATTGGTATGTTCTTTTAATTCAGTGTGGTCCTATGTTTTGGTCTTAATGTGGTCATGGGCTAGAGAGTACATGTGAGAAAGTCATTCGTCATTGACATTACTTGTGGTCTACCACTTGTGTTTTCTTCTTGTACTTGGTCTAATTGTGTAGTTGTATCTTCTAGTCTTGTTGTATGGTCGTTTTAGGGTCCACTACTTCAATTATCTTGTTGATATAGTAGATGCCTTGTTTTTTTTTTTATATATATATATATATATATATATATATATATATATATATATATATATATATATATGTTGTTCCCGGGTCTTATTTCCACCCGACCCGACTCACCCACAATCCCAAAACCTAAAAACATCGTAGGGTTTATGCATTTCTGTATCAGCTGACCAAAAAACCATCACACAAACAACAAAAAATGTGGAGATCAAGATTAGTATCAGCAAGACGACTTCAATCTTCTCACACTAACACAATCAGATCAATCTCATCAAATCCCACTAAAAACTCTCACCATAAGGTACTTAATCCTCAAACCCCAAACCCTAATTCTCATCATTTCAGATCATTAGATTTTTATAAACAATCATCATGTTATAGTATTAGGTTTTTTAGCTCTAGTTTAACTGAGTCTGTTAGTGAGGGTGACGTCATCACTGAGAAAAATAGTATTGATGAATTGTGGAAGGAGGGTGTTGATGAGGTTAGTAGCGCGTTAGACGATGTTTTTGATATTGGTGAGATTAATGTGGAGAGTAATGCGGAGGTTCGTAGCGCGTTTGGCGCGTTTTCGGAAAGTAAGGAGAATGTGGAGGAGGAGGAGGAGGAGGTTGTTGGTGGTGGTGAGGCGCGTGGGGTTGATGAGGATGAGTTTAATAGGGTGGTGTTGGTGCTTAAGGGTGGAGGTGGTGAATTTGATGGTAGTTTAGATGAAATGAATTTGAGTTTAAGCGAGGAGTTTGTGATTCGGGTGTTGGAGAGTGGAGATGTTTCGGGTGAGAGTTTGGTTGGTTTTTTGAAGTGGGTGGTTAATGAGAAGAATCGTGAAGTGTTTAGTGTTACAAGTAGGTGTTTAGAGGTGCTTGTGAAGGCGGTTTGTGGGGAGCTTAAGAAGACGGGTGCTTATAAGTTGTGGGATTTGGTTAAGGAGATTGGTGAGAGGGAGGACGGCGTTGTGACTACGAAGATGCTTAATGCGTTGATATCTTTGTTTTCGAGATTGGGTAAAGGGATGGCTGGGTACGAGGTGTTTAGCAAGTTTGAGGACTTGTCGTGTGTGACGAATGCGGATACGTATTATTATACTATTGAAGCGCTTTGTAGGCGGTCTATTTATGACAATGTTGGTTTGGTTTGTGAGAAAATGGTTAGTGAAGGGAAATTGCCGGAAGGTGGAAAAGTTGGGAGTATCATAGGTTTTTTATGCAAAGGTGGGCTGGTGAAAGAAGCTCATTCGGTTTATTTGTCGGGGAAGGAGAAAAAAATATACCCGCCGCAGGCGGCTGTTAACTTTTTGATTACTTCGTTATGTGATCGGAAGAAGAATGATGTTGATAATGTTCACTTGGCGTTAAAGATGTTGGATGATTTCACCGATGAAGAAAAGCGGAAATATGCAATTAAGCAGTATACTTGTGTCATTCAAGCGTTGTGCAGAATTAATGATATTGATGGGGCAAAATCTTTGTTGGCGAAAATGATTGATGTGGGCCCACCTCCTGGAAATACAGTTTATAATACAATTATCAATGGTCTTTGCAAGTCGGGAGATATGGCCGAAGCTATAAAGATAATGAGGATGATGGAAGATAGGGGACTCAAGCCTGATGTGTTTGCTTACACTGTGATTATGAGTGGATATGCAAAGGGTGGTGAAATGGAAGAAGCTGCCAAAATATTGGCCGAGGCAAAAAAGAACCATTGCAAACTGACTCCTGTTACTTATCATACAATGATTCGCGGGTATTGTAAGCTTGAGCGATTTGGAAAGGCTGTTCAGTTGTTGGAGGAAATGGAAGAGTATGGGGTTCAGCCTAAGGCTGATGAGTATAATAAGTTGATTCAATCTCTATGCTTGAAGGCTGCTGATTGGGGAATGGCGCAGAAGCTAATGGAGGAAATGACGAAAAAAGGGTTACATTTGAATGGGATCACGAAATCACTTATAAGAGCGGTTCAGGAGTTGGAGGAAGAGACGAAAGTAACGAAAGAAGCGAGTGTTGAAACTTAAACGTTTTTCAGCAGGTTATTTTTTTGTAGTTGATCTGTATCATGAAGAAGGTATGCCAAATCTTCTATTTTGTTTTTATTATCTTTATAAGGCTTAGCATAGAAAAGCATTTGTTGAAGGCCAGCAGATTATGTGGTTCAGCTTCACTTTTCAAGCAGCTTTTGGCATTTAACCACCAAAACAATAACTAGGGCACTCAGGGTTTTCTCTTTTTTTGCTGGTTGGTATGTTCATCTGTTTGCTCTTGACAATTATATTTGATTTTTTAGGTTTCTTTTAGATGCTCTATTATATGTCATTTTCTTGCTATATTTGGTGGCTTGCTGTTCAAAAAGCCCACGGAATTCTTTTACCAAGTCGACGAAGCATGAGTTTCGTCTAATGTACTCTACCTATTATTATTATTCATTAATTGGAATTTTTTCACTTTCTTGCATTCTTGGCCCAAAATGCTTCATCATGGTTGTCTGAGCTCCACAGCCGTGGTATGATCTTTCCTGAATTATGCACACTGTAGAAACAAATGAGGACTAACTGTCTTTCAAATGGCCTTACCTAGCTTGATGTTCTTACGCGTTCCAACAAAACTGGCCTTCCGGGTATAGTTCTGAGTGATTCATCTCAACTCAGCTAGTTTTTTTAAGCTTTCCGAGTTGGCAACCCTTTTGGAATGCTTGTTAGACATTCCCAACAATCTATTCTTATTTAATACAGAGTATATCTTTACACAGAATCATTCAGTTATCAAGTTTCCAATGTTCACCCAAGTGTATCCGAAAGATGAATTTGCGTGTGCTAAGTTCATGCAATCCACAAGTGTCTGATTGTCAGAAGCATGTTTTTCCTGGGGATTCTGACACCTTAATGTCTGATTGTGCCAAAAATTTTATGCAAAATTTAAACCCTTTTACATGCCCGATGTTTTGAGTCGACACAGCATGCTCGAAGCTCGTACGATTATAAAATCATAAATGATCCTAGGAACCCCCCTTCCCTGGTAAAGAGGTACTGATCATCTATCGTGTCTCAGTTAACGATAGCCTCAATAACATTATAAATTTTCAAACCCTAATTGACTAACTATATGTATTGATTCCAAGTTTACAAGTGATTTACAAATGACAAACACTAAATGGCCAGCCATATACTGGAACCTTAGTGCAGGTGTGCAGACCACAATATATTATCGTGCTGCATAACAAACACACCAACTACTGAGTGCTGTCTAGTGTCTACCTGATCAGTTGTGTATGTTCATTGTAGCACCTATGCAAAAAAAAAATTACCTTTCTGATTTCTTGTGTGCCTTTGTAGTAAAACTTAAACTTAGCCTAGGAAAATGGAGTCTTTAAAGAAACTTAAATGCATGTGAGCCGTGTCTGAAGATTTTATGTGTTTTGTTCTTGGTTCATAATTGGCATATCATCCTGCCGAATTTGATTATTGACACTGAAGTTCAGATGCTTTAAGATAAACATACTTGACAACTGATTGGGTTAGGGTCAAAACAGGCTATTTTATTGCTAGACGGGTCAGGTCGACCCACAGTGACTTTGTTATTTATTCATCTATACCTTTTAATATATAGTCATTAGATTCCTGATTTATCTGTCATAGTCAGAGACACCTGCCGTAATGCTCACAATTTTGACATGGTCTTAGCTCCTTAAAATCCCCAGAAAGTGAAACAAATACAACAGATCACCGATCTTTCATCAATGTATCGAATCACTAGACAGCATCTTGAATAAGTTAGATGAACATTGAAAGTCTTGGATGTGTTTTTTAAATGGATGCCTGAATGTTATAACAGTTACCATTTTAAATCAAAATTGAAACATAAGTATGTAGTACAGTAAGTGATCTTCTCGCAACATTGTTTAGCTTAAATTACACTATAAATTCAACAACATTCATTATCTGTGAAGCAACGTGAGTCAATACAGCGGATGAGGATCAATAATTGGTTGAAAAAGTAGCTGCTCAAACAAAATGAAAAGCTAAATCAAAGACCTGATCTTTTGATTCATCTGATCACAACCAAATTGGATTTTACATCTGATCAAAGACTCACGGTCAACAATATCCCATGAAGAAATAATAACCAGAAGTAGCTACATTGATATAAGAAGATAGTTTTTTTTTTTTTTTTTTTTTTTTTTTTTGATAATTTCAAAAATGCCCTTCGCGCCCAATTGATTTGCTTTTTTACTATAACCAACCAGGGGACGCCAAGTGTCCAAAATTTTGGGCAACTTTTATATTTTGTGGGCAACTTGGGAAACTTGGCGTCCCGTAGTTGGCTACACTAGAGTTGCCCGGTTGCCCAACGGATAGTTTGGGAACTTTCTAATCTAAGGGTAAAAAAGCAAATCAATTGGGCGCGAAAGGCATTTTTGGAATTATCCCTTTTTTTTAGAGCGAGCATGACAACTAAAGAATATGAATCGAGTCATTGTCATCAAGATTCCCTTGATTCGGTTCAGCATTATCAAATCAAAAAGTCAACATAAAGATAAGAAACAATAATGAAGATGGCCATGGCCCATGGCATTACTAAGTTCATTCCATTCTATTGCTTGTGCGACCTCAACTTTCTGTTTTGGTCAATGGTTTGATCATGTAGAAAGAACAGAGTCAACTTGCACTACATTATAAGAGCTTTGGTAACCTTGGTGCCATGGCTTCAAGCCGTGGTTCAAAAAATGCTGCCACGTCAGCAAAAAACTCCACGGCACCAGAAATTCAACGGCACCACATTTTGGCCGTATCCGTTGGCACTAAAAATTCTGGTGACGTCGGGGTTTTGTTTTTTTTTTTGTTTTTTTTTTTTTACATAAAATAAAACATATACAGTATCAACTAAAATAAACTCCATTAATTTAAAAAAAAAAAAAAAAAAAAACACACATTACATCAACTTGTTTTTCTTTGTCGGGACGGGACCACATCTTCATCAACTTCTTTTTCTTTGTCTTTGTTGGTTTTCTTCGTCTTTGTCTTTGGCTTCTTCGCCATCATCTTTGACCTCGATTTTTTGGAGGTCGGGGTCGGGACTGCTTCTTCTTCTTCTTCGACATTGTCTTCGTCAATTAGATGGTAGGATGCATGGTCCGAATTTGGTTGGGAATGGGTGGCTTGGTTTGGTTGTTGAGTTTGAGTAAATTGATTATATTGTTGTTGTTGTTGTAATTTTCATTGACTAAATAGTGCTAGTTCTTCGAGATTCATATATGGGTTTTGGAAGGAGGGAAAGTAACCGGATTGAGAAGACGAACCAGGCATTTGGTTGGGATTCATTTGGTTCGTCTGGTCGTTTAGCATGTTGTTAATCCATTTTTGGTTGGGATTCATTTTGGATGAAAAGAAATAGAAGTAGAGTTTAGAATTATATTGGAAGTGTGTGAGTTAAAATTATATTGGAAGGGGTATTTATAAGATTTTTTGGGGTTTAATTTGTGGGATTTAGTGTATTAATGGGAAAATGGGACCAAAAAAAACGGGGATATACCCGTTGCATTTTGAACGTTCGAATTTTGAGCATGCTTCGAACGTTCCATTTTCAAAAAGAAAATAATAATAATAATAATAATAATAATAATAATAATAATAATAATAATAATAAATAGCCACGGCGCTGGCTGGCCACCACGGCGCAAGGAACGATGGCGCCACCAGCGTAACCGTGCGCCATCGTCTTTTTTCGGCTGGTGGGATGGCATGAAGCCACAACGCCAAGGTACCTCCTGCTCTAACTCGTCATTTGGGAGGAAGTTTGTTGACGATTTCCCTGCAGAAAAAAACAGATTAAACTATTTAAAGTCATTTCATATGAAACTCTAACTACATTGCATGTTGGTGCTATGATTTTACATAAATCGGTAACATTGATATGTAATTAACTAATTATATAAATTTTGATCACAAACTACTACATAGAATTCAAAAGGATACATGATAACTTGACTTGACTCACAATTATTAAAAACAAATACATTGCTTATTCAATTCGGGTTTATCAAGATCAAATTATAGAAGTCATAAAAAGCAAACTATTAAACCATGGCATCTCTTTCATCTCAACCTTTGATGACAACTTAAACTTGTTCCATAAGCCTTTATGGCTTCCACTAAGAAACTTTGATTATGGCTTCCCTGCAAGCGACACAAGAATCGGTTATAGGAGAAAATTTTATTAGCACAAAATTAAGAGAAAAGCGTACCATCGAAGAGAGCTTTCAAATTGTAAGGTCCGGTAACCATGGGATCCCCTTTCCAAAACAGCTCTGCAAATTGGCGATCCGCCATTTCATTGGGATGTAAAGAGTCGAAGAATAAAAACTCCATAGCATTATCACATAATTCATAATCTGGTATTCCTCTCCTACCTCCACAGCTGAAGATCCCTCGGAAAGGACCACTGCCACAACATGCTATCTCTCCTTCCTTGAAACCTACATGTAAAAATATGTATGCATATTAAAACAAAAAAGATACCAACTTTTAGAACCAGGAAGCAGTGATGATACCATATTTTGAAGGGTTGTTCATTCTATTGGTAATGGCCGTTGAGATGTCAAATTTTGCATACATAAATCCTTCTAGTTGCTTCTCCAAGTGTTCTAGTTTTCTGGCAAGTTTTTGATTGTGTAGTCTTACAATATCATTCATCTCTTTATTGCAAGTATTTCCAGGCTGTCCTATCCGCAGGGCTGGAAAACAGCCTATAAGTGGGACTGTCAGAAAGCCGAATTTTCTTCCTCCTTTTTTGTATATTCCCTGTTCAGAAAAGCAGAATCAAGAACAAAATAATACAGTATCGATATAGTTTGAACTTTGAACAGCTAAAAATAGTCAAGTGGATGTTGTAACCTTTATGACGTTAGTCAAGTTTCCAATCACCAATTCCGTGTATTGCTCATTGGTTAACGTAGGGTAGATACTGGAGATACTGATATTGTTGGGGACATGGCTTATGTAGTCATTGGCTCCACAACTAAACAAGTAGACAGCGTTAGATAGCAACTGCTTGGCTTTAGTATCACCTAAAGTCTGCCTGTAAAGATTTTCTACATCACCGAAGTACTGTAGCTGTGTTTGAAGGTCAACTACCTGCACATAAATGAAAAGCACAAAATAACTCCACACATGTCTAGATACTAGTTAATTTTAGCAGAGAGAAATGGGTTAAACAGCTTAAAATTGAGACCCGTTTAGGAAAAAAGACATGACCCGGACTGAAACTAGTCTGAAACTTGACTGATGGACCAAAAAAGACTGAAGAAAGTGAAATATAAAACATGACTGTTACAACTCGTTGGATTCTATTATAGACCAGATTTTGTTTGGCTTACAACTGGACTGTTTTGGACTGGTGCAAAAACCAGTTTAATCTGGACATTGACAACAAGCAGATATGAGATAACATGTTTGTTCTTCTAAGCATTTTTTTTGGTAAAAACTAGAGACTTCCACGACTGCTTCAGAAAATGTTTCTGCTTCATATTAATTCTATATCTGTAAAATTATTTCATATGCATATTTTGAATTTTTTTATTTTATTTCCGTTCATGATTGATTATGCAAATAGGCTCTTTTTTTTTCTATAAATTCTTAAATATATTATTTGAAAATTTTAATCATCAACAATAATGTTTGTCAAATAACCGCAAATAGGGATGAACACATACCAATCCAGCAAAGGTCTCAATCAAGGCACCAGCTGCTGCAGACGCAAAGTTTGCTCCGTATGTAAATTCATTATTCCCCGGTTCTAAATACGGCGGAATGAGAGGTAATCTTGCATACTCAGCTGCATCATGTCAAAAGGCATAGATATATAGTAAGGAGTAATAATGCAAATGAGAAAAACCAAAAGTGAAAATGATGTTTCGTATTGCTTACCAATGAAATCAGGGATGAGACGGCCATTAGAAAACCTCCCAGTTGGAGGACTGAAGTAGGATTCACCATATGGCAAATAATTCGCTTGAAAAAAAGGAATAGTGTTAATGTAGTTGTTGTTTCCAGGATCGAAAAGTGAGTCCCCGAAAACAAAGACCGCAACTTCTTTGTGGATATTCTCATGACAATCTATACATGTTAATGGGCACAAAACAACAACAGCAATAATAATAAGAAAAAGAAAACTTGATTTTCTGTTTGCAACAGCCATTGCGTATCTGTACTCAGATCAAGTACGGTGGGACTTCTGTTAGAATCCATAGAACTACGGAGTAATAAATAAGCTCTGATTCACCGTTTATACTAGACTTTGGGGATAATTTTTTTAGTTCACAGTCAGAATTAAATGTTGAGAATGTAGATGCTGACAATCAGATCTCTTAGAATTGACAGAACTACTAATTAAGATTTGATTCATCATGAATAATGGACTTTAATAACGTTTACGTAGCCCAAATTCATGAATAGCATTCTTAATAAAAATAACAGGACTAACAAATAAGCTGACATTTTTAAATCAAATTGCAATACTATACCAGCGTTGAGTGCTAGATGAGGTTGCTTCTGATCCTGTTCTAGCCCTTAAATGTACTAATTTACATGTCTGACTTAAGCATCCTCAATAATGTATTAAAACCAGAGTTGAGTGCTAGACGAGGTTGCTTCTGATCTGTTCTTGCCCTTAAATAAGTACTAATTTACAAGTCTGACTTAAGCATCCTCATTAATGTATTCAAACCAGAGTTGAGTGCTAGACGAGGTTGGTTCTGATCTGTACTTGCCCTCAAATAACTAGTACTTACAAGTAAAAACCTATTGAGCATCTCTTGGAGAAAGCCTGCGAATTAGCATTAAAATGTGCCTGCGAAATTTCAATCTGGAAGATCATAATCGATTCTTACGACAAAATGGAAATACATGACACAGGAAAATATAGTGGACCCAAGAAAAGAATATACACAAACTTTGACTAAACCCAAGGAACCTAAAACAATCAAAACCACTATGATACAATAGCAAATTAGCAACACTGCTAGACATATAGACATGTACTAGGTAATTTCTTTGGCCGTGCAAAAGCACAGCCCATGCATTTACTTTACCGTAGATGTACTGGTATTTGAAAGGATAAAAGAACTTGGGATGTTACAAACTTACAATGCCATATATAAAGATAACATAAAACCTCTATTGACAACTTAAAATGAGAACTTAATTTCAATAAGCTCATTAAATTTATAGCAACTCTCAAGAATACAAATATATAACATGCCCTTTCGTTAGATGTAATCTTAAGAATCAAAATTTACAAAAAGTCATAACCGCTACAACAATTATCCACAAGAATACAAATGCACACTTTAAGAAACAAACTATTTCCCAAAAAGCCGAAGATAAACAACATTCCTTGTACACTTTCAAACCTGCCTTTGAGTCTCTAACCATTGATTCATTCTTGATGTATTGTACCATAAGATATTTCTTTGGCATATCTCATTCGCAACTTTTGTATAGTACAATAGAACTGCTCGTTTTGCATATTTCCAAAGCGTCTTTAGTTGTTTCATTATTTGCATGAACAAAAAATTACTTATGAAATCTCTGTCTCTCTTCTTATGGTGCACCTGCGATATATATGTGAATTTCCAATTTAGTTGATACGAGCGGGGGCACCCGCGCGTTGTTGCAGGAATGTTGTGTTTAATTTAAACTCGGAATAAAACGATCGTAAAAAAAATTATTTTTGTTATTAAGGACTAAATTTGCAAAAGAACGGTAATGGGGGACTAACTCTGCCATTTACATCTAACCTGAGAGACCATTTTTGTAAATTTCTTAAGAACAGTAATCACTGTTACTAAGCAAATATTTTTAGTATATATAATAAGTATATTAACTGTTGCTTCATATTCTATACTGTATATTATTCTGCTTGGATAAGGTCTACCATATTGACCATTTGATCATTCAATAGTTGCACAGTACAAAATCAAATCAAATCTTGAACACAAACCAAATTGAACTACTCTATTGTACGACTGATCACTAACATCTAACATGCATGAGTCTATTACTTTCTAGAAAATATATTTGTTGATAAACTATTTAAAGTATATTCGAATATAAAAAATTTTAAATGATAACTGAAAGACATAAATAGTACGGAGTACTACTTTAAAAGGACATATAGATTTTAATAAAGGGTTGCCCTATAAGAACGGGGTCTATGGGTTTTTCTGCAAACCCTCCCTATACATTAGGAGGTACTTTTGCAGTACTGCTGCAACTTTTTGCAGTTTTTTTTTTTTTTTTTTTTTACAAGTGTTTTAATTATTTACAAGTTTTTTTTACAAGTGTTTTGTCCAAATGTGCAGATTCACACAAAAAATAAGTCCAAACAAAGTATTTTTTGGTTTTTTTTTTTTTTTTTTTTTTTTTTTCTTTTTGTCTAAGTCCAACCAAAGTGCAGCATTTTTACACAAGTCCAACCAAAAGTGCAGATTCACACAAGTCCAACCAAAGTGCAGTTCACACAAACACTACAAAGTAAACAAAGCAACCCTCAAATCACAATGTAAACACAAGAAATATTCGTCATCGCCTAATAGGCTCAGATTTTTAGTAAGGCTCAGATTCGTCCAACCAAAGTGCAGCATTTTCACACAAGTCCAACCAAAAGTGCAGTTCACACAAACACCACAAAGTAAACAAAGCAACCCTCAAATCACAAAGTAAACACAAGAAATATTCGTCATCGCCTAATAGGCTCAGATTTTTAATAAGGCTCGGATAATGAAGGTTGCAAAGTGAAAAAAATATCACTTTGCCATGCCATTCGGTTTTAAAAACCATTCGTCGTCGCCTTAGTTACAAAATAATAGTTTTGTAAAATATCACACAAGCCTGTAAACAGCATCACTGGCCTGTATCAGCATCACATGTTACACAACCTCAACTGCATCACAAGTACTAGCCTGTACCGGCATCACATGTTACACTATAAACAGCAAGATTCACACAAGTCCAACAAAAAGTGCAGATTCACACAAGTCCAACCAAAGTGCAGTTAAAAAGCAAGATTCTTGCTTTTGCAGCAGCTTTCCTCCACTATAAACAAAGAACAGTAGTATCCAATGTTGCAAAAAACGGCCTACAAGGCCTTGTAATCGCCGATTCCAAGCTACAAGGCCCTGGAACTTGGAGACATTTACAAGGAAGTCGGCCGATTAATCGGCGATTACAAGGTTTTGGGCCGATTAATAGGCTAAAAAACGCAACTCGGCCCCCGACCGCCTCAGGACCGATTCACGATTTTTGCAACATTGGTAGTATCACACAAACACAATTGCCCACAAGGGTTGTGTTATACAAGAACGGGGGCTATTTCGTTATGGACTTAAGGCTCGGATAATGAAGGCCGCAAAGTGATAAAAATATCACTTTGCCATGCCATTCGGTTTTAAAAACCATTCGTCATCGCCTATAAGATCATGTCCAAGTGTAGATAGCCCCCGTTAAGATAAAAATATAGCCCCCGTCCTTATAAAGCACATGTTACATAACCTCAACAGCAAGATTCTTGCTTTTGCAGCTTTCCTCAAGCAACCCTCAAATCACCAAGAAAAGTAGTATCAGAAGCATGTGAAAAACTCACAAGCTCAACAGTAACAATCAGCTTTGCTCCACTATAAACAAAGCAACTCTCAATCACAAAGCACAAAAGGCAACAAGTAACAATCAACTACAAACCACAATCAGTTTCACTACTCTCAACCTCACCCAGTTTCACACAAGTGGCAACAAATACTACAACCATTACAACAAACACTACTCAACCACAATAAACAAAGCAACTCTCAATCACAAAGCACAAAAGGCAACAAGTAACAATCACAAGTAACAATCAGCTAAAAAACCACAATCAGTGTCTCTACTCTAAACCACTCAGTTTCACAAAAGTGGCAACAAATACTACAACCATTACAACAAACACTACTCAACCACAATAAACAAAGCAACTCTCAATCACAAAGCACAAAAGGCAACAAGTAACACAACAAGGGTTGGGGCAGAGTATCACAACAAAAGGCAGAGCATCACAACAAGGATTGGGGCAGAGTATCACAACAAAAGGCAGAGCATCACAACAAGGGTTGGGCCAGAGTATCACAACAACATTGTAACAAGGCTCCCAAAATGTCTAGGTCACGATTTTCTACAAATGAGGTAACAATAAGTTTTACGCTTTTACATTAGGCTCAGATTATATGGCTGCAACTTCAAATGTTGCAAAATCAAGTTTCTATTGCCATCCATTTGGAAATGCCACGCCAATATCAAATTTTTTTTAAAATCATCATTGCCTTAAATATGCTTAAAACTAGAGCCTGTGGACTGGGGGTAGGCCAGAGCAGGTATTCATACCACTCAAAGGTGGCAGATCAATGTGTTAACCTACCCACATCCACAGGTTAACCACCACCATAGACCCCGTTCTTATAAGCATATAAGCAGTATCATAATAAGCAGTTTTTTTAACAAAGTAAAAAAAAAGTACACCTAAAAGGCATAACCTCCATATTGGCATGGTTTATAAGGACGGGGGCTTGCATATTTGACTACTAGACCCACCACCACATAACCACCACCACATAAGAACACAGAACCACCACCACATAACCACCACCACGGAACCACCATTCACATACCAATATATTCACAGAAACATCACGGATCTAACAAAACCATCACAGAAACATCACGTATATACTCACAGATTGAAAACCCCCAAATTAATTTTACGAAACCCTAATTTATAAAATTAGGGTTTCTTTGAAAAAATCAAGATTTTTATTAATTAACGTAACAAGATTAGTAATAACATTATTGATTGATGATGTAAATTATTATGCAAATTCTTTGGTCAGATGAGCCAAAGAAATCCTTTCTGGTGCTGATGTAATAGAGGATTTATTGTAGAACGGAAATCCTAGCAAGATGGTAGTCGTGGGCGACTATTTTATGCATGTCCTCTTTCAGTGGTAAATAATCATACTTTTGCTTAGTTATGTAAATAATTTGTTTGTTAAAAATACATTTCTTATTATTTTCTTAACATGTAACAGCCAGGTACAAAAGACTATGGGTGTCGATACTTCAAGTGGAAAGATGAATTTGAACCAGAGCACTTTAATCAACCCTCTTCTTCAACGCATTGCTCAAACTGCGTTGCTTCAAAAAATGAGAACAAGTTGTTGAAGGCAAGAATAAAGGCGCTGGAAATGGAGTTAGAAATGGCAAGGAATCCTGAGGATCACGCTTGTCAGTCAAGTGTCCGGCTCCATGATCTTTTAAATGAGATGAATAATCTTCATATGTCGTAGATGTTGTTGTTTTTAAATAATATGTATAACGTTGTCGTTTAATTTAATAATAACAGTTGTTGTTGCAGTTATTTAACGTGGTAATATTTAACGTGTCATTTAATTTAATAATAACATTTGTTGTTGCAGTTATTTAACGGGGTAATATTTAACGTGCTATTACACAAAAAAATAATTATACAAAACACAAATATACAAAACACAAAAAACACAAATCATAAAAAAAAAAAAAAAAAAAAAAAAAAAAAAAAAAAAAAAAACAAAAAAACAAAAAAAACGACAAAAACCCAAAAAGTAAAAAAAAAAGTACACCTAAAACTATAGCCCCCGTTAAAATAAAAATCTAGCCCCCCGTCCTTATATCTCATGCCTTAATAAATTTATAAAAAGCAATCAATTTAGCTTATACTTGACTTGATGATAATGAGTTTTACTTTGAAAGTGTTTTTGGTTTAATATATTTGAACTTGTTACCATTTTATGAGTTAAAGAAAGTCATAAATATGTAGTACTCGACTATAAACAACTACAGTAAATTGGTAGTAGAAAATAAGGGATATTTTCATATACACTCCATCCGTACAGCTGCTCCACCCTAGATCCCTCACAAAAATTTGTTTTCTCCAAATACCTCAAGGGGAGAGGGTCGCCCCTAAAATTTGGGCGGATAGTATAATATAGTGACATGTGTCCCTATACATGGTCCCATCTTGTACGTTCATGGTACAACTATGAAAGTGTACTTCTTGGGCGACTTCATTATTTTGTCTTTTTCCGAAAAAGTATGGTCTTTTTATATTAATTAATAGTACAATAAACTTGGGCGACTGGGTCCCACTAATCTTTATTCTTGGGCGACTTGGTAGGTATAGAGTACACTTTACAATACTTTATTTACCAAATTACATGCATTTTATTTTTTTAACTTTTTATACAACATTAATATACTTTATACTTTTTATTTATACTTTATACAACATTAATATACTTTTTATACACACACACACAAACACAGCCACATAATTTCAATAAAACCTTTTTCTTTAACACATCCATAAATCACCACCTCTTTAATGACCACATAAACCACCGGCCAACCACTACCATCGAACAACCACCCTTTCCAAATCTGCAGGTGGCCGGATTTGGTATTTTTCTCCCAGCCGACGAACAAAGAAAAGGAGAAAGAGGGCAACAGTTGATGTTGATGTGGGTGGTGGTGGTGGTCGGAGTCGGAGGTTTACCGGAGATGGGATCTGTGGATCTGTGATGTTTTGATGTTTTTTGTGGTGTCGATATGTGGATCTAGATCTTTGATTTTTTGATGTTTTTGTTATTGAATAAAACGCCAATTGGATTTGTGGATCCGGCTTTCATCATTTGTTGTTTCCTTTGAAAACTATTAGGGATATTTGAAAGTAATTTACTCTAGTTATTGAAAACTGATGGGTTGCATCATGTGAAGCAGTGTTTCTGGTCATTGTTTTCTTAAGGTTATAGTGTATATTTAGTGGTGTTGGATTAGTTGGGTATTGACTAGAAAAGGATGGGGTTAATATGTGTTATTGAAAATCCTATGAACTACAGAATCATATAAATTTTAGCAAAACAATTTTTTTTTATTTTTTTTTTATTTTTTTTTTATTTTTTTATTTTTTTAAAGAGATGGATTTTTTCTTTTTTGATGAGGTTAAAAAAATAATATATGGATATGTGAGTGAGATGAGATGACGAGTATGATATAAATGGATAGGAGTTTAGTGTTTATGTGTTTGTGTGATAGTGTGTGTAAAAAGGTAATGTTGTGTGTATTTTTTTTATAAAGTGTATTTTTGTATAAAAGTTAATTTTTGTATATTTAAGTGTATTTTTGTATGGCACAAGTATCAATTAAATAAGTGTACTATTATTTAATAAAAAAAAGATTAGTGGTACCCAGTCGCCCAAGAATAGTGTACTATTATTTAATAATACTTTTTCGGAAAAAGACAAAATAGTGAGGTCGCCCAAGAAATATGGGTCCCAGTCGCCCAAGAAGTACACATTGTGAGTTGTGCTATGAAGGTACATGATGGGGCCATGTATAGGGACACATGTCACTATATTATACTATCCGCCCAAATTTCAGGGGCGACCCTCTCCCCTTGGGGTATTTGGAGAAAACAAAATTTTGTGGGGGATTTAGGGTGGAGCAGCTGTACGGATGGGGTGTATATGGAAATATCCCAGAAAATAAAGCATGAAACCAAAAATGTCAATTGACACTTGACAAGATATGGAGTCTATAGCAGGTACCTTACGTTTCCATTAATCACGCAATCAGGTTACCAACTGTTGAAAGTTTGTCAGTCGAGTACTCGCATAAGAAAGTTATCTTTTCAATTTGTGCTCGTCAAAATTGCCATCAGTTTTTTTGTTTATATCGGTGCATCTTATTGATTTATATTGTTATGATTAAAGATATAACTATCAAGTTGAGTTATTGTGCATCTTTTAAGATTACAGTACCAGAGATCGGTCTAAAATAGGGAGATTATTGAAACCAAAATGAAAAATCTATCACATTCATCGTGTATGCTTCTTATGTACAATATCATTTTGCCAAAATTCCTAAATACGGAGTATTTTCTTCCATTTCACAAGAGTTTTAAATATCATATCACCGACTACATAAACATGAAGTTTTAGCTATCATTAACAATTTAAAATTTTACATCACACATCTTAAAATTCTTTATCTTTACTTTCCTTTTAGAAATCCATATACAATCTCAAACTTGAGTATAAAAACTATGCTTAAAAAGGAATATCACTCATCTATCACTAAATGCATGGTCGTCTTTTAACACCCATTAAAACTGAATATAAAGGTATGTTATCATTATCTTCTTCTCAAAAAGATGCATGACCCGCTGCAACTATAAAAAACGAAAAAGAGATTATAAACCTAAGCAACAAATACAGAATATGCTACTTTATTACTGACATACTTTACTTCTTCAGATCTAGCACAATCCTCATTTCCCATACCTATTCTCACCACCCAAAACACACCGAAACACATGAATCTTATCATAATACGAAATCCACAAATGCATTTAAATTCTAAAGAAAATTACACAAGGAGATTGTGAAAACATAAACAAGTGAAAGAGTAGTCACACCGTCTTTTGCTTTCCGTGACAAAGGAGCGTGGTCATTAACCCCCATCAAGAAACAAGTAAAAAGGATGTATCCACTCGCCCACCAACACCACTTCAGAAACCTACTCAAATCGCGTACATGATCAAATAGAAAATACATGCAGAAAAGGAGGGTGTTACCGTTGTCGGAAAAGGCGTCGTCGGAAAATGTAAGTTGAAGGTTTGAGAGAGATAGAGTGAGCAAATGAAATATGTGTGAAGAGTGAGGCGCAACTTGTTGAGTAATAAGTGAAATATGGGTACAAATTTCAAACCTCAAACAGTAGCAACTGTTGGCTGCTGGTGTGTCTTTTTTTCAAGGCTTGTTGCTGCTGATGTGTCTTTCTTTCAAGGCTCTTGAAAAGCTGGCGTGTAATTATTTTGGGATGCTACAGTAAAAAATGCCCTTACTTATATAATAGATAGATATAAATCCCAACTAAAAACTATGTCATAACACCACTGTCACCAAAAGCTAGCCAGTCCCACGATCAAAGTGATTAAAAGCCAACCACACCATTGTTTCACCAAAATTTGCCAAAAGACAGGTGCATACTGCAGATATAAGACCAAACTGTGCAGACAACCTTAAATTGCAGATCCACTTGCCAACTGACACAAACTGCACACTCAATATCACAGCACTTTAAAAGGCTTTAGCACCACATTTAACCAGGTCAAAAAGCCAATGTAGCCAATTCATCTCACTTTTCTTTCCGGATCTTCTCACAATACATTCGAAGCTTTTAAGTTGAATATCTTGAACGATTTTGTTTAGACTTGTGGCTTTTCTTTTAAACACACGCTCATTTCTTTCTTTCCAAATAAACTACTCGGATGTCCAAATCACCGCTTGCCACAATCTAGATGAATGACTAGGGATGTTTACGTTTCCATTGGAAGAAAATAATTCCTCAATAGAAAAAGCATTCACACCCCCAATCTTCCACCAACTATAAATTTTTTCCCACACGCTCATAGCAAAATTACACATGACCAAACAATGAGAGCACGATTCCACCATGTCGCTGCATGAGGGGCATAATATAGAGTCTAAATTGATGCCCCTCTTATCTAACTCTTCACGAACGGGAAGTCTACCCTTTAGCGCCCTCCATATGAATATATTGACCTTTTTTGGGACCAATTTGTTCCATATTGTCGCCTCACCTCCATTAACCATGCCAAGAGTCTTTTCTTCCACCAACTTTGATAGTTCTCTAACTGTGAATTCACCATTTTCTTGAAGCGGCCACCTCCACCGATCCCTACAATCAAACTTTATAACAACATTTTGCAATAATACTTGCAAGTCCTCAAACTCCTTAAAAACCTCCCCTCTAAGATTTCTAACCCATTCGCACTCCCAACACCAAACATTATCTACCCACTTCCCTTTTCCCGCCACCCTACCCTCCTTACTCCTATCAAGATGGTAAAGCCTCGGAAATCTATCACATAGTCTAAGCTCACCCACCCATTTATCAATCCTATATTGTTTAATACTTATCACATGTTAATTGCTCATATTATGCATATTTATATCTGAATAGATACTTAATTGCCTTAGTTTTCCTATTTCAATGATTATGGAGCAATACTACAAAAGACACGGAAATAAAACATGATTTGGAGCTAATTATGATAACTTTGTATGCAAGCTGTAAAGGAGCATACGGCGTATGTAACTCTCGCCACACACCGTATTAATATTTGGAAGAATTCACTAAGTATTGGTAAATATGGAAGCATACGACGTATTTTCATTGAAGGCATACGACGTACGAAACTCTGCCCATACGCCGTATTGAAGATCTTATCTTTAGTCCCAAGTATTTCGAAGATTTGAAGGTATATGGCGTTTTAACTCTGGCAATACGCCATATTTGAAAGACACGCAGAATATGCTTGGAATATGCTTTCATCGTCAGCAATTAAGAAATCCAGAATACGTCATATTCTCTGTGGAATACGTCGTATTCCAGCCCTAACAGAAGACTATAAATACAAACCCTATACGGGAGTTTTATATATCATTCACTCACCATTCTCAACCACAGCCGAATTTCACCATTCCAAGGTCCCAAGATGAGTCCCAAGAGCTAGAAAATCAAGGAGAGAAGGTCTCGTACCATCACATTAGGTTCAGTCATTTGATTTTCATATCGATTTCATTATGATTTCCATTTGTTTATCATTTGAATTATCTTCTGGTGCTTTTACATGCATTATGGGCTAACATCCTTGGGTGTTAGCAATGTTTATAAATATTTCATGATAGTTATTTCCATTTGTTAAGATTTAATATTTAGTATTGTTTAGTTTATGTGTTTATCGTTCAATACATGCTTGTTTATATGTTTGAGTCTTTTAAGTCTAGTATCACATGGACGACTAAGTGAGTATTAGATGTATATTACAAGAACACTTAAGTTAGCATAGTGCTCTTCTTACATGGACCAAATGGGGAAGGGTAGGTATTACATGGACCAAGTGGATGCCATAGATAAATCACATAGATTAGTTGACACGACTTAATGCATGGCTGTAGTTCGATAGGTACATGGACCAAATGGCCTAGGAGATTACATGTGTAGAGGCTAGATACATGGACCAAGTGGTCTATTCTAGGTTAGATAGGAGCATGGGAGTATTATCTGGACCAAGGAGATACTTCCCATGCATCGTGATGTCACTAGTACTTTACAAATGAATTATTGCACTAATAAACAGATAACTAGAATGGAATAGGATTAACAAAGCTAGCACTACTTTCTCTTATTGATCACAACACACTTAGAGTAGTTTAATTAGTTTAATTTACTTTTCTGTTTTAGTAGTTATAATTATAAATCAAATCAATCAAAACCCCCTTTAAAACCTGTAAAACTTACTAGACCAAATCTAAGCATACTATTCTTGAGATCGACCTCGTACTTACCTCATTGGCTACATTTGATCGGGTAAACTGCTCGTGAAAATGTGTCTTTAAGGTATAAGTCCGAAAATTATAAATTTAAAACTTGAATTAAAAATACCTACAGCGAAACACACATCAAATTTTTGACGCCGCTATCAGGAATAGTTTAGTTTTAGGTTAATTTAGTGCGTATTGTATTTTTATTAGTTTAGATAGGTTTTATTTGAATTATTAGTGCTTTGTTTTTTCCAAGGTTATAAATAGTGTGAGGCGTGGCGTGGCGGCGAAGCCAAGCCTCAAGCTATACGAGCTATAGCGTTTTTTGAGGCGTGACCAAGGCGGCATAATTTTTTATAGATTTATATATTTATATCATATTTTATATATATATATATATATATATATATATATATATATATATATATATATATATATATATATATATATATATATATATATATAGGGAAGGGATCGGGTGCGTTTTTCCTTTTTAGTGCAGATGGTACGGATGAATGTGGACCACACGATCATCCGTCCATCTCAGATTCTGATAAAAAAAACATGGTGGCATTATCGTAAATATCTCGTCTTTTTTTAAGATCGTTACTATCGTATTAGCTTTTTTTCTGAAAAAAATTCAAAAAAATCTGAAAAAATTAAAAAAATAAAGAGGACAACAAATAATTAAGAATCGCTGAAAAAAATTTCAAAAAAAAAATCGTTTTCATCGTTAAAGGTATTGTGATATCAAAATCTGATTTTGACTTTTTTACAAAAGTCAAGATCTGATCTTGAATCAGATCTTGACTTTTGTAAAAAAGTCAAAATCAGATTCTGAAAACTTTTTTTTTAATAAAAAATTTAATATCACAATAACTTTTTTAATATCGTAAAAACTTTTTCTTAATAAAAATTGTTAATATCGCCGTAACTATCATGCTTTCTTAATATCAAAGTTAATTTTTTTTAATATCACTTTAACTTTCAAGATCAGATCTTGACTTTTGTAAAAAAGTCAAAATCAGATTCTGAAAACTTTTTTTTTAATAAAAAATTTAATATCACAATAACTTTTTTAATATCGTAAAAACTTTTTCTTAATAAAAATTGTAAATATCGCCGTAACTATCATGCTTTCTTAATATCAAAGTTAATTTTTTTTAATATCACTTTAACTTTTTCTTAATATCGTAATATCACGGTTCATTTTTACATGTAAAAAAGCTTAATATCACGGTACCACTCATAATATCGTTAATATCACATTAGCACTCATAATCAAAAAAGAAAAAAGTGCTCAGAAAAATCTGAAAAAAATAAAAAATAAATAAAAGAACACAACTAGAGTAAGGATCGCTGAGAAGGAAAAAAATCAAAAAAATCGTTTTCATGATCAATTGGTACCGTGATATTAGCGTCAGATCTTGACTTTTTTACAAAAAGTCAAGATCAGATCTGGAATGGGCGGTCCAGATCCATCCCCACTAAAAAAAAGTATCCGCACATGATCCTCACTATATATATATATATATATATATATATATATATATATATATATATATATATATATATATATATATATATATATATATATATATATAATACATCAAGTTTACAAAACGCGTTATACATAAGAAATAAACTCAAAAAGCTAAACTATTATTGCATTTTTCGTCATTTCTTTAAATAAAACATTCTTCGTGAGAGTAAACTGTTAAAAGATAAAATGTAAAAACCTAAAAACTACGGTATAAAACATCACATTCACATATTCACATTCACTTGTTATATTATCTTTTAGCATTTGATTTATAAAGTTAGTCCAAGCCCAAGTTCCTTCTAGCCCAATAATAGTGAATCACTAAATCCTACAAAAGCTTCAAAATAAAGCGCCACGCTTCACGCTATAGCACGCCTTACCACGCTTTTTCACGCTTCATAACACGCTACGCCTTAAGAAGACGCCTTGGCCTGTTTCGTAACGTGGAGGCCACGCCTCGCGCTATGGCGCCGCTATAGCGCGCTATTTAGAACCCTTTTTTTCTGTGTTTGTTAACTGTTTTTTGTCTCAGGTTGCTGATACGACGTATTCACTTCTATTGGATACGCCGTATTACTCGACATACTAATACGACGTATTGCTTATTGCATACGGCGTATTCGTTATATAGATTAGTTTGTTTAGTTTAAATTTTCATTTTCTTTCTATCATTTTTATTTTAGTTTTTAATTTTGTAGTTTTTTAATTTTAATTTCTATTAAAGTTTCTAAAAAAAACATAAAATTTTAAAAATTGTTATAATTTATCTATACAGCGTATTAATTAACTTTGATGTGGTGTAATGGTTTTAAATCCACTATTCGTATTCTAAGAAAGTAAATTATGGGTAGTTGGAGAGTGAGTGGTCACAAAAAGACAACAGAATTATCAAATTTTATAGTTTAATATTCAATATACAGTAAAAACTCTATAAATTAATACTCGATAAATTAATAATTTGTCCAGTCTCAACTTGGGAACAGTACAAATTTGGACCTCAATCGATAAAATAATAAAATAATAATTATTTTGAAACCCCAGTGTATATATATTAGTCCCAACGAAATTATAAATTAATAATTACTTAAAATTCCATATATATATATATATATATATATATATATATATATATATATATATATATATATATATATATATATATATATATATATATATGTGTGTGTGTGTGTGTGTGTGTGTGTGTGTGTGTGAGAGAGAGATACGCTTTAAAATCCTAAGATTAATAATAAAAAAGTAAAGTAACTCCTAATATTGTTGGGTCCAATACCGTCTTTCACGGTGTATAGGGGAGGTTGAGACGTAGATAGCTTTACCTCTACCCAAGGTAGAGAGTCTGCTTCCGATTCTACCAAATGTAGAAAGGACCTTCGGCCTTGCAAGGGTGAGGATCGAATCTTTGACCTCTATCTCTAGAGGCAAGCTAGGGTGTTAACCACTTGATCCTAGCCTTGCTCTTTTTTAGTAAAAAATAAATTCATAGTCACTTATTTTTTGTTGAATTTCAATTATATATTGAGTTTATCTCACCAAAGAGTTGGTGCGTTGTTTTCTTGTATTGCAACAAAAAGTGTTAATTTTATTTTAATAAAGTGCGAATGTGAATTCATAAAATGTTAATTGAAACTTGTTTTTCAAATTTATTTTTTGTCTTTGATGAGTATAGATTGTAACTAGCTATTATATTAGACTTGAAAATTTAAAGGTCATACGTAAAACCTCTTTAAATTAATAAATTATTAATTTATCTATATAATAATATCTCGCTAAATTAATAAAATATTTCCGTCCCAACACCATTAATTTATAGATGTTTTACTGTACTTTATAAACTTATTCACTCATATAAATATCATTGCATTGAATTTGAGTATTTTCTTTTGCTTTTAATAATCGAGGTAAATCAACTTTGTTGTCAATCACACCTGACCCAATCCGACCCGACTTGTTTTAAGTTACACCAAAAATCTTTTATTGCTCGATGCCTCCCGTGATCAAATTTCATGGTTCCGTCATCAGATGCATCTCCCCTTAAATTTCTCCTCTCATTTAAGATGCGGCTAAAATTTATTCTCATTTCAAATTTTCTTCTCACTAAATCTCTTTTTTATGAGCTTTACTTTCATGTTTTAAGTTACGCAAGCATACTTCCAAAAAAAAAAAAAAAAAAAAAAATCTCAACTGTTTGTAACATTTTGGAACGTATCAAAACTAAAACAAACTCCATACTGTAATAATAGATGTTAATTTCATATAATCAAATTTAATAAAATTAAAAACTAGACGGACTGGCGCAAACATGGCATAAAATTAAATACCTGACCTGCCGGCTTTGCCAAAATAGCCAGGTAGGTTTCTGTATTTTGAGAAATTTGGAGCCAAGAATACTTGAAGGAAATTAGCTTTCTTCGACAATACATCTATGTTTACATCAAAAATCACAACCTTTACTAACATCACCATCACCCACAGTAAAACCCTCCTTTTAACTCCAAAAGGTGGAAAAAATGTACAAAAACTCAAATGCCACTTTCATAGTGGCAACAATATACAACAGTCAAATTCGGCCATAACCAGTGTCTATTGTACATCTAATACTCTGCAAATTGTGTATAGTCTATATACGAAGCCGTTGTTCCCTGCCCGGGAAACATATGTTACACTACAATAACACATGCTACTTGAATCTGCGTGTCAGCTTCAGGTTCCATATGGAAAGTAAATTGTAGAAAAAATGTTTCTCTGGCTGACTTTAACTAGTGGGCAAGAAAGTACATATCACAATGGTGGCACAACACATATGGAGCCGAGGTTCTTATTTCATGAATGGGCTAAGCCCATCACCTTCCCAACCAAGCTTGAGCATTTGATCTACAACCTTCAAGCTCAACTACAAGAAGCAAAAAAAAGAATCTCAAATACTACGCTACCTTCATATCAAACTTTACAACTAGTTTTAGACATTTAAAAGTTTATTTTCTTGTGAACCTTAGTATAATGTTTATCTTTTGTGTTTATATTTGTAGATATTATACAGATTATATATATATATATATATATATATATATATATATATATATATATATATTTTTTTTTTTAAAAAGGATATTGTACAGATTATTCTACAAAAAATCAAAGCTAATCTACAATCCATTTTATTATCCGAAATTTAATGGCATCAGATTTCTATAATCATTAAAATGTGAATAAATAAGAAGCGATGCAACGTATTTGATGCCATATAATCATTACTTGAAGATCTAGAAAGGGCAGTTTTGTCAACTTACAGCAGGATCGGTAAATACAATCAATTGTTTGTCAGCAGTTGAAACCAAGAGATTTGTGTTGTCTTTGTTCATTGCTAGCGTTGTTATATCTTGCCCTTCTTTCAGTTCCAATATGTGAAATACCTGTCAGAGCGTATACGCGTGTCATCAAAATGATGTTTAAACAAACACAAATAACGATTGATACAAGCATGATGCTGTTAGTCATTTATGCCAAGTGAGTGAAGTGACAGGATCCCTCATTCTAAAACCTTAGTAAGCATGGAATAATGTGGGGGTGAAAGAAAATTTAAAGAGGATCCCAATTTTTTCTATTTTATGTTAAAGAGACTTTTGACCTTTTAAGACTTGGGGTATGTTTGGCAAAACTAGTTGCTTCTCGAACCAGAGGAGTTGGAGCTGATAACTTTTTTATAAGCTACATGAAGTAGCATTTGGTTTAAGAAATTATGATATTATTTTTTTAAAAGCTCTCATAAGTTTTGTCAGCCAAACAATGATTATATTCAGTATTGTTTGGAAAAATATGCATAATTTCTCGATAATCTTGTGCAGCAAACATGCCCTTAACCTCTCATGTTTATATTCAAGATATTCACATGCTATAGGTTACACAGTTCTGTTAAACTCGTAAATTTTTACCTTAAGAGAGTGCAGATCAAGGAAGCAAATAGAAGGGGATGGGATATCTAATCTTTTAATTTCCACATCTTCATTTAGTTCAGCATCGACATCTTCTGTTTCTTTCTTTTTAGACTTCATTCTACTGACACCATTAGAATTCAATCCAATCAAGAGACTTTGTCCATCAGAAGAAACCTCCATACAACTAATACTACACGAGAGCGGAAGATACACTCTAGAAATCATTAACCCATTAAGTGTATGAGTCGAGAGAGTGCACAACGACTTATTCCAACTAATCACAATGCCATTTGGTGAAAGACAAACCATATGTGCCTTTACACCATCAAGTCTTCTGATCAATCTACCCCTACTCACTGAATGAAGCAAAACGTCTGAAGAATCAGAGCACGAGGCAACAACTCCAAGATCTGAATCAACACAACAACATATTACTTCTCCAAAATGCCCCCGGATAACCTGTACGGGACCCTCGATGCGTCGTTTGCGGTTTTTATCTTGCAAGTTATTTGTAGTGCTCGTCTTTGTTGAAGTTTGTGTTCCTGAATTAATGGGAGGTTCTGATATATTATTTCTTTGAGGAGCGCCTGATTGATGTATCCTCCAGACAAGAACCATTGTGTCTCGAGAACCAGTCACGAGATAATTGCTATCGGGTGACAAAGACATGCATGTAACGGGAGCCGAATGACCCCGAGCTATCTCCAAGGTTTTTGCACCATCTGATGATATTAGCCGAACACTGTTGTCCACATGTCCACCTAGTCGCAACCAAAAGTTTTTAATGAGATGTTACACTTATAATCATCAAAGTGTCTTATACAATTGGCAAATGAAAGTTATCTTCTGAGACATATAAAATATTCTACTTAAGCTATCACTAATAATTGATACGGAAAGAAAAAATATAAAGATTAGGCTTATTTTGTAAGTAATATGATATAATATTTCGTTATAATTATTTTGACATGTGTAACTAGATTGAAAAAATTTTAAAATTCAAAACTAAACTGAAATTAGAAGAGGGGATAAATAATAGAAAATGTTGGTAATCAGGAAATAATCAAAGGGGTGTCATTATTGATTATTAATGGATGACATCATCAATAAACCAATTGACAGCATAATAATTAATAGATACATTATAAACGCGAGAAAGCTGCAACTTATAATCAGATCTATTTAAGGGGTGCTTGGTTGAACTGTTTTTATGTAATCATTGTGACTTAAATATCCAGAGCAAGATCAACATTTACCAAGGAAAATTCTTACCCGTGATAATTTCATTGTCATATGTGATAGACACTATTGAAGAGTTTCTAAGTCCTGGTGCTGGATACGCCAGAGCCTGCGGATATTGCCATTCTTCTGAACTAGACACTGATGATCCTTTAAACATGCGCATAAAACTTCCACCACTTGAGGTTGTGGTTGCCTTAGCATGTTGAAATAGGAAGGGTGTTCCTTGACCATCGGGTGTGTTTGGTTGCCATTTGTGTTGTGCTATATGTGCTGCTGGAGCATCCATATCAACAATCACAAGAGAATCTGAAGATGCACGAATGGCGGAAGCAGGTAGATTACAGCGTTCCGGTGATGAAACATTGTATGGTTTGACTTCTTTTGGATTTCGAAAGATGGTCTGATATCAAATACAGGTGAAAAGTTTTCATATTAGATTCATTAAAATATATACAAAGTTTATTATGCTTTTGTAAGACAAAAAAATAATTTGTTTATCCCCTTTCTTAATAATAAAAATACTTTTTGATAAAAGTGGTATGATGGACGGGTTTGTGGGTTGGCAACAGGTCAAATCTGGTTGGGGTTGTGTTGGATATTTTTTAGTATGAGTTGAAACGGGTCTGGTTGGGTTGACCTGCAAACAATTTTAGTCCGTGTTTTATAGTAGATAATCAATGTGTTGATTACTAGTATTACCTAAAAACATGGACTAAAATTGTTTACAGGTCAACCTTTGAATAAAAACGAGAAAGAAATAGGTTTTGTGCATTTAAATTTGGCCGGTAAGAAGTAGTTGAACCATGAGTCGGCCAAAGATAATTATTTTACAAATTACAATAGAGGGTCCAAACACATGTATGTTATTTAGACTATACGAGCACAAAGAGATTATATTAGTGACAATTGACATTAATAAAAAAGTTACCTGCATATGAAGAACATCTGCAAGTGGCATCCTCTTTATGTGTGGAGTAGTTAAAAGTTGTGATGGTGTTTGTCCAAAGTAGGCAATTTGATCTTGCATAGCTCGTTGTTGGACCTTTCGATGATATTTATTTTAAAGCAATAAGAAACATACAACCAGCATATGAACAAATAGCTAAACTTGACTAACAAAAAGACTTACAGGATCCACGATTTTGTCTATATCTACCGTCCCTTCATAAGTAATATAAAAAAAGACATTGTTTGCCGAGATTGCTTCTTTTCCTCGTTGCTTATACCTAATGTCATACAAGGATGCAAAATAGATGTCAAGTTTTCTAGAGTATATCTTAAGGACCCGTTCCGATATATTCACCATTTCCATTTTATTATATGTAAGGTGAAAGAAATAGTGATTGTAAGTCACGTCTATCGGAAGTTGTATAGACAAAAATGAATAATGAAGGTTAAAAAGCATCAATAACATAAATGCTTGTACTACAAAAGCATGAATGAATCAAAGCTCACCCAAATATAAGATCTATCCATTCATGCAGATGTGCAGAGACATATTCACTCTCAAGAGCCATACGATGCTTATGCACAAAATCAACAGGGTTTTCAGCCCAAGGAGGAAGCTTAACACAATCTGAAAAAGTAAAGCAGATAAAATGAGCCTGAAACATGAAAACATAATATAGCAGCTGCTTAAATCAATGTAATCAGAGTCCATACCTAACTTATCTCCTAGTTGTGTGGTGCCGAAATCAATCGAATTCTCATTCAGCAATATCTCTGGAAGGTAAAATAGCTCAGGAACCTAACACAAAAGGCAAAATAAAAAGAGTATTATGCAAATAGAGGACATGAATGGAAACATAATCACGCATTCAAGTACTACTGTATAAAAGGTGTGTGTTCGCTAATTCCAAAAATACTAAAACCTGGCCGCTGCACAAACAATTATACATATACATATATGGGTTACCTGTGTGTTGTATGTATGTATTTATGTTTGAAATAAGAGGACCAGGTAACTTAAAAAGGAAAGACCAATGAACTATTTAAACCCACAAACTAATCTTATAAAGTTTTAAAAACTCTAATGATATGCTATATCCTACAAACACGAGCAAATCAAGCCCAAAAGGCCAAAAGTTGAGAAAAACTGAAGGAAAAGAATATGATCAGATGATAGAGAGGGGATTATAAGTAGGAAGGAACTCAAAAACTGTGAATGTTTATGTTTTTTATATCATAGAAAAGATGTCCAAGTGTCACTTATTTGTTGTAGCTTTAATAAACGGGGACAACATGGTCAGTGTTTTATTCTAGATTTATAAAACAAATGCTAAAAACTATTTTCACTGAAAACACACAATGAATTATGGAAGTCTGTAAAAATTGTACCAGTTCCTTCACGTCACTCATGTCCTCCAGAACACCATTCCATGTAGCAGGAATATCTAAAAACATTCTGTCTGCATGGTCAAACTTGCCACCTTGTAATTGAATTGAAAGCGTAGTAAACGGCTCCACTCGCATGAGATAATACAATACCTATCATAAAGAAGCAAATTTTGATTTAAACTACAGATGCAAAAGGGTCAACCATTAGGAAAAAAGTGGTTGTTAGGCCCCTTTACTGTTGTGCAAATAAGATTTCCGCAGCACAACTAATCTATTTAGCCCCCATATTTTCTTGCCTGTGTCACTATCTGGATAAAAAGTAATTTGACCAGTCTGACCTCCATTAAAATGATGTTACTGTTAAGGCTTATTAAGTCAAACGTATTTGAAAGAGATATATATTATCAGGAAGTTGTAAGGATGGGAAAAAAGTGATCAAACTGTCCCGCAAGAAAACAATTTCTAGAGCTGGAAATTCTTAAACGAGTGATTGGAAAACCTACTGTCCCGGCACTTGAGTAATGTGAACCATAATGGAATTTGGGTATGACAGTATCATTAAAGCTGTAGTATCTCTCCTGAAACTTCTTCAACCGGTCAGCATTCAGTGCTCCAACAGGCTGCAAAATATATTTGGGTCAATATGTTAGTTCAAAATCTGCTATGCACAAGTCTAGAAAGAAAAAGCAAATGTGTGACCTTTGATAGATCCCGGTAAGACAGTGGACTTGTAAGATCCAATTGCTGTGATGTGTAATCTGCAAGAATCCATGGGAAAACGGGGTACTACACACCAAAACATGGTTAGCAGTTACTAACATATTCCACGCATTTCCAGTAGATAATAAGAATGTTAAATTATGAAACATATTTGTTCACCTGGGTGATGTCATTGTAACTACGGCCAGCGAGTGTGTTAAGCTGCATAAGATATTCGAAGTTGCTGATCTGCAAAATTTGAAGTTAAAAGCTGAATTTCTGTAAATAGAGAAGTGACACGTTGAGCAAATTATAATCTTTCTTTATACCTCCCAGCGGGCCCAACGTTCCATAAGCTGAGTCCTTTTGAGAAGCTGTTCTGGTCTCTATGACAAAGATTAAAGCACAGTTATATAAGTCCTCATATACACTAGCCCCCGCAATTTATTTAGCAATACAGAACAATCAATTTTTCTATCGATTCGTGAAGAAAAATCATGATGGTACACAAACAAATTAATATCTATTTTGCGTGGAGTACAATAAGGTTCAGAGTTTTATTAAAAAATAAATTTATGATCTCATTTAGGATTTATGAAGGAACACGCACAAATGAGAATACCTGAGTTGCCAAGTAAATATTGTTTAAATGAGAAGGGCGGGCTTGAACAATGGCTCGGTAGGCGCTTCTTCTCCCTTCAGTAGTCTGAAACCAACGAGAAAACCAATTTATATATAAGTCACCAATAGGATAGTCCAAATAGTGTATAGAGATGACACTGTGATAGTAAATACCCCGAAGTCAAAGAAGAAGTTTGATCGGTCAACCATAAACAATTCAAGTGCACTTCTTCTTAGCAAATATCTGCCATATCAGCATAACTGTGAGGCTAGTAACAACCAAAGAACTAAGGATAAAGAAATATTGCAAAAAAGTCAAAGAATGTGAATTTAAACATCATTCAAATACATTTCAACCTCTTGAAGTGGGATATAGCAAATAATTGCCTATAACCAATTGAGAGAACAATAAACAGTGAGAAAGCCATTTACAATTCGAGGAATAAGATACATTATAAATTGTATGTCAATTTGTAGAGGGCTTTGTGAAGTGAAAGTGAAATTTTTTAGTATCTTCAGGCTCATGTAAACACCAAGAAAATGGCTGAAATATTTTTCCTTCCTTTTGCATCAGCATAAAAGGAAGGTGATTTTTTCATCACAGTATAATGGCAGATGACCAACATATTGTCTATTAGAAAATCATCAGAAAAAGCTGAATATAGTAAGCTATTCATCTGACCTTCTGCTATATACTTGATGAAGAGAGGATATCAACCAACTCCGGTCCTTATCTTCAACTTTGCTTTCGGTTTTATGATCCAAACCATCCTCTGGTGCCTTGCCCTCAGATTTATTAAGAAGAAAATTGATTTTTCTGGTTGTTATCTGGGAACAAAATCGCATGTAAGTTTTAGAACAGCTCACATAAGTAGCACGTACATCATAGATAATCTGTATAACAGATGCCTAGTTCAGACAGTTCATAGTTTATATATCAATCTGCACTTTTTCACAATTTTTAACATAAATAGCAAGGGATGTCATCATTCACTCTAAAACAAAATTAAACGAATTAACTCATTGCCATACTGAATTCTTGTTCACTTTTCCATTTCTGAATATATGTCTTTGCCTCTGGTCAAAGGCCAAGCACTTGCCATCCATATATTGTCTTAAGGTTAAAGGCCAAACACTTGCCATTCATATATTGTCTTAGGTTAAAGGCCGAGCACTTGTCATTTACTGTTACTTATGAAAGGGACACTTATTTTGAGAGTGAAGGGTCTAATATAAAATACACATTCCATCACATGTAAATCGGCATGTATAGTTAAAGTAAATGCTTATGTAGTCCTCAAATATCTTGAATACCCTTCAACAATGTTAAATAACGTTATCACGGTACTTCTTTGTAATAATGACAATTGACAAATATCTTATTTGGACATCAAATTTACTCCACAAAGAAACAATTGCATACGCAAGTGTTTCATTTCATCGACAAATAGCAGTCAATTGCAAAATGACAATTAAAGCTTACCTGAAATGTTCCTTGCCAAACATTTAATGGCCGCACCATTGATGCTGAAAGCTCAAGAATAACTCTTTCGTCATCTTCACTAGGAATATAACCAGGACCAACTGCTGATGAACTTGCAAAATCTTCATCAATTCCAGCTTGAGGCTTTGGAGAATCTGACACTTGCAACGCCTGCTCTGCAGTCCCAGATAGCCTTGTTTGAGCATCATCCATCTGTCCCACATTATCCATCTTTCTTTCCACATTAAGAATCTCATCTTGTTCGTCATCCTCATTTACTAATTCCATTGAGATAGCTTCTTTAGGTAAACTGGACGCCTTAGAAGGACTAACTACATTCTCTTTACTATGTTTTGGCTCAACAGGATCTTCATAATTTGCAGCAGCACCAAAATGGTCTGAACCCTCAAAGTTTCTCCTTAAGCAGCTTCGCATTCTTGTAGAACTTTCCATGTGATCTAGCTTCCAAAAAATCTACACATGAAAAATAGATTTTAGATGTGTATAAAAGTTTACATCAGAAAGCTATTTTAAATATAACGAAGGTTATATGCATACTCGTTCAGGGTTGTACAGATTTTCGCTGATCGGTCCGAAGAGACATTTTGTCTCTATCAAGTAATGGATGAGTTTGCGCCACGCACGTATGCCAGTACATGCACGATGCCGAGCAATGGAATCAACTTGAGCACGTCTATCGACCTGAATATAGAATTTAGAATTTGATTTCATTCAAAAGAGGTATTTGGATGTATGTTTTGAAAATGGCTATGTGGTACTGAATAATCATAACTAGATAACGAACTGTAATATAACAGGCTGTAAAAGTGTTTGGACGTGTTTCTACTATTTATAATCAGATGTTTAATTGTTTAACAAATTCATAAAATTTAAAAATTAATATGAACAAAGGGTACATTTTTGTGAAAGAAGTAGAGACAATTTGTGAAATGAAAAGAATTGATAAAAGACTATAAAGTTATGTTTACAATAATTTTGTTTAACTCTTGGATAACCACTTTGTTGCATTTAATACAAAACTGGTTATCTAGAACTGATAACTTTAGATAGTTTTAACCCTTATATAATCACATAATCAGGAAGAATCAGTTTATCAAAACACTAAAAACAGATCCTTGCAGTTTATATTCGCAATATTAGATGAGCAATTTCAAAATGCAGTGCCAAATACCTGGAAAGCTTTGAATAAAACAAAATAAGAAAGAGCAAGTACAGATATACCTCAGATCGTTGCAGGTTTCGAGCTAAAGCTAAGCTTCCAACTAGAACAGCAATAAATTTATACGAAAGAGCATTAAAGTCCTTCTTATAAACTTGTTTATTATCAGCAGATGGCAAACACTCCGTCCAAGCAGATGCCATTGCTTCAGAAACATTCCATCTCTTCACACGATCTGTATCACTTCTATTACGTCGCTGTGCAGCTGTAGCCATTGCAACAGCACTCAAACCTCTTCCGGAACCAATTTTTGCAGTACGTTCAACATCACGAGCAGCCGCCAGTGCTGCTGCTTTTGTAGAAGCTTTGTCTTTAACAGTTGATGGTTTGCTAACTGTTTCTATTGGTTCTCGAAAGCTAGAAAAAGAATGAAGTTTTGACTTTTTATCGAGTGAGGTAGAGTCGCGCTTTAGATGTGCGGTTGTTGCAGGGGCAGTAGCTTCACCTCCTCCAGCACCTGCTGCAATCATTGCTAATGCTAATGCAGCAGGTGGAGATGCAAAAGCAGCAGCCCAACCAGGCGAGATCATAGCAAGAGCACCCTAATTAGATCAACTTGATGTGTCAAAAGTTTTGGCAAATATGGTTGTAAGAGAAGATATTAAACCAACATTTATTATTGAACATATTGGAATAGATAGTTAAAATTTTAGCTTCATTTCTAAAGGTGGCAATTTCACTTCATTTACATGGATTTTGTTTATCTCTAGCGGGTCAATGGGTTATATATACTAAATGATTTAACAAAGGAAACGGGTCAAATGGGTGAAAAGTCCTCCGAAGTGTATCCAGTAAATTAGAACCTCTAGAGGGTCAATGGGTTATACTAGATTATTTAATTTAAATGGAAACGGGTCAAATGGGTGAAACGCCATCCGAAGTGTATCCAGTAAATTAAAAACCTATTAAATCGCTTTAAAGAGAAAACTCAGCTAATATTTTAATTATATAACTTTTCTCATCGTACTTGACTCACAAATTAATCAGAATTTTTCAAGTCCAACCAAATTGAAAATGAAGTGAACTTGCATTTCAATTTATTGCACCCTTGTATATACGTATAGAGAACCAAAATACAAGCTATTTTTCCTCATATGGAATGCTTTCAACAAACCATGGAATAAAATCTAAAATCCTAGAAGTAATAACAGAAGTTATGATCAGCCTGTTTAGTAAATAACCTCTATAGGCAGTGCATCAGCAGCCAGAGCCGGGTCATCGACAGCAAGAGGATTTAAACCATCAGTGGCAACAAGCTCATGAATGCCAGATAAATAAGGTCGCCATCTCCTTAGAACAGAAACAAAAGGAGGCAAAATAGCTTCTAGATACTGTTTTCGCAGAGGGACTCGTTCATAGCTAACCGCGTGCCACACCTGTAATTGTCTTTTCATGGTAACTATAGAGTAATGTGGGATAAAACGTTGGAAAAAGTATGTATATATTAGTCATGTTTATTTGAAAGAACCTCGGAATATAAAATGGAAGATGCCACTAACACTCTCTGTCGCTTAGACTCAGAAATTGGCATGTTCAAGAGGGGGGAAAGCACGCTGTTCATCGTCAGTGAAAAAGTTAGTTCACTCATACACTGCAAATGACTTAACAACTCCAATATACAGATACATACAAATAAGCTCCATGTTAGCAACAAGTCATACTGAATTTGTTACCTGTTCACCAAAATCAATATGATTTCTGAAATTAAAATGAACTGGCGAGTCGGGGATATTCAATTAAAGAATCCATACATCAATATTAATATCAATATAGATTGTGATTCACCATAAACATTCCACTAAGTAACTAACACCAGCTATTGAAGACCTAATCTTGATTAGTCAATATCTGTTTTCCTATTTCTGTATAGTACACTAGTTAAAAGAATTCAAGAGTTCAGAACTTGTGTGAACTAAAACAGCGTAATACAAAATTATATTACCTCCACAATAACGCGGAACGGGGTTGCCTCATCGATGTCCGAGGACTGTTTTCTAAAGATGATGGAGCACTTCCATCTTGTCCACGTAAACCATTAAACGACCCTTCATTAATGCTAAAATTTCTTGTAAGCATATTACTTTCACCATCATCTTCTTCCCTCATAGACACAAGTATCATTCGAAGCATACATAAAAAAGGCTGATCACTGTCTAACAACTGATAAAGAGCCGCCATACCTCCCATACCTGTACCCGAACCACCACCAATACCAAGACCACCACCAAGTCCCGACTCATCCAATAATAAAGCCTGTAGCATGGAAACACACTTATTTATCAAAGGGAGTTCAATCCAGTTACCATCTGAGTCTTTCTCCAGAGAAGAATTCCAAGCTTCCCAACCACTGCCACCACCACCAAAGTCAGATGTTTTTGAAGGAAGACCAACCCCGTACCATAACCTACTTCGGTATTTCCAACCTTCGGCTAGATCTACAGCACAGCTTCCATACGATACAAATGCACAAGAAACAGAGTCGTAAGGTTCAGCTGCTGCTGCAGCAGTAAGGCGTTCCATCACTGTCGCTGAAATTTGCCCCTTAGTGTCAGCCATAGAAGCAAGCACCTATAGGATATATAACACAGTTTTAGAACTTAGAAGTATGGTGTTAACAATAAGAGAATAACGGGTCAAGACTGGTAATGTTTAGTTGTTTACAGATTGAAATGAATTAGGTTGACTTGCCAACGCCATTTTGCCCATTCTCTAAGTTTTATAAGTAATGCTTTAAACATGATTACAAAAGCTGTACTATTGAAGGTAATAAACGATTTTTTTCTAAAGTAGAAGATAGTAAGCATTTTAACATAATATGGGTAACCGTTTTGATCTATTCAACCAATTTCTAAATTTGACCGTGGGGGATAAACTATAAACAAAATCGACCCATAATTAGGTTGGATCAAAGTCGCCACCGCTAGTACTACATTGTAATCATGGAAGTAACTGCAAACGTACATCAAGGGGAAGACTTCTGGATTCAGTAGACGAAGACCGTGCCTCCAATGGTTCTTGGATTTTGGGGAGATTTGTGCTGCTACCAACACGAACCACAGATGATACAGAAGAACCAGATCCAGCTTCAACAAGGGAAATACTAAAAAGTTTGCTTTGCAGGCGTAAATGATCTTCAACAAGCATTAACACCACAATTGCGTTCTCTACCAAAGCCACAGAAAGTTGTGCAGCATTCTCTGCTTCTGTTTTAGAAACCTCGGGTGATAATCCATACGCAGCAACACCAGCAGCAGCTGCCGCAATGACTTGAGTCTGCAGAAAAAAGAAAGTATGTATTGCGTACTGTAGTTTCCAAAATTTAACCATGTTCAAGGAAGATTTTAGAAGATTAAAAGAAAGAAATTCGAGCAAGTATGAAACGTTAGTGTACAAAATGAGGTGGAAAGAATGAAAAATATATACTTAGGCAGGAAGTCCTGATACATATGTGTTTTACCTGAACCTGCAGCTCCCTGGCAGCAAAATCCAGCAACCCACATAAGAGCCTTCTTTTAAAAATTGGCAATGATTCCTCACGTCTATCAAATAAAAGATTACAGGTTTAAATTATATGAAGGAACAATGATTAGAACAAGAGAAACTAAAGTGTATTAACTCCTGAACTCGATCTAGAGCAATCTAGCATTAGCAAGATCATGGGAAAAATCATGGCAGCTCTAAAAGAGTTAGAAATAAACAATGGTTCGCCAGTGTGACAATGCTTTACATTAGATAAAAGAACTCTGAATGCGTTTGTGTGTTAATATCATGTGTGCATTTCTAGTAAAAAATATACCTTTTACGCGGCTCACCAGTGCTAGATCCACCCACCATCGAAAGCCACTCTGCACAATGAATTGTAGCTTCAATATCCTGTCAAAGAGAGGTGTGACCAAACAATATTAATGAACAGATGGTGCTTATAAGTCAATGTTTGACAATAATAGTAGACAAGAAAAGCATTTAGTGAAATAATAGCCGCATATTAATGAAGGAGTTTAACCTGCCATCCATCTTTCTGACGCATTGAATGCTCTAACATGATAATGAGGAAACTGTGTACGAGGTCTTCAACATCTCTGAAGCTTGAAGACATTGCAGTGTTCGTCCCAGATGTCTGTAAGAGCAAGCATGGATTTATAGCATGTGCAGGGAATACAATACTAGGGAAGATTCACTAAAAAACAATGAGTATAATCTTCTAGAAGAATAAGTTCCAATCTTAGCTTGTATCAATGGTAAAGGAAAGATACATTTGTTATTCTGAAAAAAAATATAATCACCTCATAATTAGAAATAAGGATTTCCAAGATCCATTCAGGCCATTCATCCATCTTAGTGATCCTGCTTCTATTTTCAGCATTACTGCAAGCCAAAATTAGAAGATCCTGAAATCAAAGGAAATGTAAATATACAAAAAAAACATTTAAATCCACAACTGTACACGGTTCGGAGGGTAATATGAAACATAGTACCTGTAATGCTCGACATTGAAAGCTCTTTGGTGCATATGGAAGTGACCTCAAAAGAACTAAGAGAAGCTGTAAATGCTCAAATCGATGTTGCGAGTCATAGAAATTTAGCCCCTCGTCTGTGGTGGATGCATTTAACTAATACAAGAAAGATAAAATGTTTCATATTTAGTTAACAGAAGTGGTTTAAGATAACGGTATCTTGATGTCATTGGTCATGTCGTAAGGAAGAGAATATGGTATACCGAAGCACCCAGTAAAGCCATGTAGGCGTTGCCAGTCATAAGCCTGTTTGGTGCTGCCTGAAAAGCCTTCTGCAAAGCAAAGCGTAGAAGTGAAACTTTATCTTCAAACATACTACCGCCTCCCTCAAGCAGACCATGAATGTTGCGAGTCAAATCTGGAGGAGCATTAGATTCAGACTTAAGATGCCCCGAGTTGACTAAAGCGCCGAATAGACCAATTATTGCAACAACAATACCGTCACTTTTGTCAACATTGTGTGCATTGTTCCTCACATTGTCGGCACTGATAGAAAAATTTATACCGCCCAAAATCTTTTTAAATTGACTCTCAGAGACTGATGCCCTGCTTCCAATGGTATTCACGATAGTACGAATCTGAGGTTCATTAGATGACATTTCATTTTTATCCAAGGATACAACATGATCACTATTACTATTCTCCAAATTATCACCACTGTCGGCTTTAGATCCTGTGGCTGTCATAGCTTCATCACTATCGACTGAAAGGTCTGGTATGTCATAATCTCCAGCTTTTGCTTCCCGTTGTAATAAGACCAGAAGTGTTTCTATACCCCCACATGAAATGAATGCCTCAGAGAATTTTTGAGCTCTAGAAGTGTTAGGTTGTACCACCAACCTATATAGTAGGTGCAACGCCCTAGCGACCTGAAAGGAGACCAAATATCAGAACGCAGTGCAAAATAAATATTTAGGGAGCAATGGCAAAAAGGACATATTAAAAACAATACAACATCAATTTGTGATGGTAAACTAAGGATCATATTAATGTCTCTAAAGAGAGTTTAACCAATATCTAGAAGTAGTGTAAATTATAATAACATAATGATGTACCTAGAGAGATTTGAACTCACAGCCTAAAGGTTCTAGCAATCCACTATTGATGATAGTACCTGATTTGGTTGTGGAGAGTCAACCAAGAAGCCAAGTAAACAACGAATGTCATCCACTGCCATTGAGGGAGGGGCTGCCACCACAAGAAGTTCAATAAGCACTAGAAGCTCATCAAGTAAAGCATTCACTTCTCCAATTGGACGGGTGGTTCCATTAAGAGAAAATGTATTCACTGAATCTTTCTCACGGATGGTCCAATAGCATCTCCTGCAGCCATCAAGAAGAGTCTGAATAGCTTTTGCATCACGCATCACAGATGACTCTGTGAAAACCATATCTGCTAAAGACGATAAAAGTTTCTTTTGTAAGCCATAGCTGCATAAGCTCCAAATTTTCAAATCCAGTAACAGAGTACTGAAAAGCTGCACTTTAAGTGCGTAATTATTCTTCTGAGATTGACATAAAGAAACAATTGCTGCAACAATTTCTTCATGAGCTACTCCATGCTTGGCAACATCAAGTGAAGATAAAGTTTGTAGCAGGTAGGTTAAAATTATAGACAAAACCTCGGGCCCTCTAGTACGGCATAGCTCATTATTGTTACCGGGATGTTGGATTGCAAGTGAAATGATCCTAAATATTGGGGCAGCTAGAGCCGTAGTGGCTAGTGACAAAGTAAGATCACCCCTTTCCAGTTCCAAGCTATCATTTTTAACCTTGCTTACTACAAATGGAAGTAACGACATTGGACCTCCATATGCCAAAGCCCACAAAGCTTCTGCAGGCCGCATCCTTGTAGCCACATGTACTTGCCCAAGAACCTCGGCGGGTCTTCTGAGCACTCCTGAACATAAACAAGTATTAAGACACCAACAACAAATCTTGATTGCATGAAAATTATTCTAGCGAAGATAAGCATTTAAAATATATTACTACCTCACTGTTCACTTAGGGATATTAAGGATTGAAACATAGTACTTTACAATACCAATTTTTTTTACCTGTGACTTACCTTTAAGCTACCAAAACTTTCCATTGAAAACCGAAAATGCATAAATTTCCTTTATATGGGTGTCCAAAATAAACGTGGCATTCCCTTATATGGCAACGTTTCAATCCAAAATTCCTCAATTGTCATCACAGAATATTAATGCGATCGATTTTGGTCCACGAGTTTCCTTTATCTTGTAGTGGTGGATCCAGGTTTTCCTATTGGGCATGCATTACCATATCAAATGGGTTTTTCGTGATGCCCTATAATAAATAATTTATATACCCTACAGAAGTTTTTCGGATATGATCGTGGAGGCCTTGGTAGGTATTAACATGTTATCTTATCCTTATTTAACACTATTTTGAATATATACAACATATAACTAAATACTCTTATTAAACCATGTGCCTACTCAAACCTTGTATTCAGTTTAGAACGTAAGTATTAACTTATTAGACACTAACATGTCAGAACTGGAATTTTATTAGAAAATTAGGGCCTGTAAAATAAAAAGGCAAACACCTACTAAACTACTATAGAGCCTAAAAGGTGAAAAGAGACATAACTTAAGGATATTAATTTAATCTTCAAAGAAGTTAGGCTTGGCTATTTACAGAACCATATATACTGCCTAATGATCATATTTTACACTCCCAGTAAGTTTTACTTTAAGATTGTAAGAATCTATACAAACCTGCAGAGCCAGAAGGAGAAGCATCCGGACAGAAACGACCACTTAGTAGACTAGGATGATATAGCAGGTGAAGGGATCCTGAGATCTCTGCATCTAAACGTGCACTTTCTTCTGAAATATCTTGCACATGAGCAAATGTTGCTAACCACGGTGACCCTGCGGCATTACCAAATGATGGAAGTGCATCTCCTCCTCTAGAAGCCAACTGAGCCATCCTCTCAGGTCCGATTGGTTCTTTAAAGATATATACAGGTCCCATCTCAGCAAACAAAGGGCATTGGCGGCGGCGACGCTGCAAACCAGCCATTGTTGGAGGTGGGTTTGTTCCAATGCAGCAAAATGCAAGTGGCTTGGATATTCGAGGAAACTCAAAAGGTCGACTTTCATATAGAGCTCCATCAATATACAATCTCAGTTCACTGTCTGCCTTACCAAGTAATCCCTGCTTAGAAGTATGCTCGAGACCAATAAAATACCAACATTGTGGCTTAAACGCATGGGTAAAATGCAAAGAAGCCTTCCTACCCTTCCCACTGCCACTTTCAACTACCAAAAACTGAGCATGGAAATATGCCTCCATACCCTGATTATCAGCAGATAAGAAGCTGAAAAGTCTAGGCATATGTGCCATGCCTTCACCAGCTAACGCACTTGCGGCAGCAGCAGCAGACACGGCTGACGATTTCCCTGATTTCGCTGCTGCTGCAGCAGCGATTGCTGCGGCAGCTGTAGCTGTGTTTAAAGTGTCTGCAAATGACTCAATATAAATCCATGTTGCGAATGCATACCCATTAGGGAAGGGCCAACGGCTCTCTCCTGGACCAAGCAAACCAGAGCTTTCACCATCAAATTCAAATGAAGACATCGGACCCCTTGACTCTTTGCTGCCAATAGCCTTTTCCAAAGAAAGTACTAAACGAGGTGCCCATGAAGTGTTGATTGTTCTTGTAATTGTGGAAAACCACTTATTCAAATCCGTTACACTAACTGAATGCCCAGCTAAGTACTGAATGCAGGAGCATAAGGGAGTTCCATCCCAATGTGATTGCGTAGTTGAATTAGCATCATCAAGAAAAATCTTCTCGGCTGACTGTAAAAGGACACCCAACAAACCAACTGAACAACACATTGCTCTGTTTCTAGTACAAGCACGCAATATAGCCAGCAATCCACGAACCATCCGTGTCCTAGGGGGCATGAAACCCGAACTATCTTCCTGCCAAGGAAGCCAAGGAATAAGCTCGCCCGATACCACAGCAGCCCTGGCGTTTAACATTACGCTAGGTGGATTATTATCCTCGTCTTCTTCAAAAGATTCAACACCACCCATTGTAGCAAGAAGTGAATCAACCACCAATAAGGCAACACTCTCCGCCTCTTCTCCATTACCAAAGCTTTCTACACCACTCACAATATTTTTCAACCTTTGCATGCTTTCCACCTTCCCCATGATAACAGAATCCACCAAATGCAAAAGCTCGGGTGAAACATTTGGCCGTGGTTTTTGCTTAGGCTTTTGTGGTGAGCCAACTGACGACTGTCCGTCATTCCCGTACCCATACAATGGAGAATCATAACTAGTTCGAGTAGATGATTTCTCAGATAGACGAGGTGATTGCCCCCCTGAACCAACACTTAATACATTACTATCCTGTTGTACTTGAACGACACCTGGTAACAAATCAGACTCCTCATTTCCACCAAACGACTCCTTGACATTATCCAACTCCCCAACATTACCACTCTCGGATTCCCCAACAACTTTCTCTTTATCTAACGGCACCTGCTCAAACATGCTATCATCCGCAATATTAACGTCAACCATATCGTTAAGTCCTAAATCAGAAGTTTCCGCGCCTAAATCCACCTCACTACCTTTTCCATTTTCATTAATCAAATCACCACCAAATAATTCTACATGTTCCAGTGTTTCCTCTTCATCTTCCATAATAATATCACACCTCTTACTTATCAACTAACAAATCCTTAACACAGTCACCTACATACATCAAATCACAAACTTCATAAATCACCTATAAAAACTAAACTAAACGATCTAAAGCAAGATCCAAACACATACTAACAATAATTCGTGAATCAAAACTTAGATACAAATCGAATGAACTAAAACGATCAGCATTTTAAGTTTATAATTTTTTACAATACATGCACATCTGAAATTAAACAGAGTTTTATAGAAAAAAAAACATCAACCAATGTTTCGTAAAATAAAACGATATTAATCACTTAGATCACTAACTTCACAAATCACTAAAATCTACACAAATCTAAATAAACTAAAAGAACAGAACTAGTTACGAACACTCTAGAGCGCGATCTAAACAGATACTAACACTAATTTATACACATTCTATAACTCAACACTTAGATCACTAACTTCACAAATCACTTGAATCTATACACGTCTAAATAAACTAAAAGAACAGAACTAGTTACGAACACTCTAAAGCGCGATCTAAACAGATACTAACACTAATATATACACATTCTATAAATCAACGCTTAATTACTACTCAAATGAACTACAACAATCAGCATTTCAAATTATTTATTCATCACAGTACATACACATCTGAAATTAACTACTACGTCAATAACGCAAAAACTATTAATGTCAATTACTGAGATCGCATCATAAACTTCATCAATCACTTAATCACTAATTCATACACATTTGATAGATCAAAAGTTAGTTACGAACAAAACGAACTAAAACATTCAGCATTTTGAATAATCAGACCTAATTTTCGTAAATGTTGATTCAAGTGTAATAAGTTTATAGATCTGTAAAACGTACAGTGATGATTGACTGATTGATTGATTGATTGAAATGAGTTGTGAATATTTATATTTTTTTAAGGGTTTATGGATAGTTGAAGATGTTAGATTTAACGGAAGAATAATAACCTGATTCCGGCGAGATGTTGATACGACCGAGTTTAGTTTAGAGCTATGTCAACCTGACTGTGTGTATGTGTTGGAGTGATTGGTAATAGTGCTTTTTGGTCCCTCTAGTTTGTTGTAGGTGCTGTTTGGGTTACTTTATTAACATTAAGAGCTCGTTTTTCATAGCAGACTAAGAGAGCGTTTGATTTCGACTTAATTGACTTAATATAAAAAAAACTGAATTAATTAAGTCATATAAAAACTGTTTGTTTGTGACTTATTAGAGAAAGATGACTTAAAATATTAAGTAATAAAACTGAGGTTGTCTGCATTAAGTCATCTCTTAATTAACATGACTTAACCAAAAAAATTTAACAAACAGGCCCTAAGGGCCTAAGGGGATGTTTGATTTCGACTTAATTGACTTAATATGTAAAAAAATGAATTAATTAAGTCATATGAAAACTGTTTGTTTGTGACTTAATAGAAAAAGATGACTGAAAGCATTAAGTCATCTTTTAATTAACATAACTTAATAAAATAAATTAAACAAACAGGCCCTAACTTGGTTTGAACCCACTACCAAGCATACTCAAATCAGGTAAAGTCCTGCTTTAAGAAATATAGTTTTTCATTGAACCAACTACTTAGTATCCAATTTTGATTATGTACACGTTGGATACCTTTAAAAGAATCAACATCAACATATATATATATATATATATATATATATATATATATATATGTGTGTGTGTGTGTGTGTGTGTGTGTGTGTGTGTGTCTTCATGAGTCGGATTTAAGTGAGTATGTGTATGTTTTAATCTCAAACTCCTTTTTAACTCTCAAACGTAACAAGCAACTAGTATGTAACATCCAACGACAAACATGAGTAAACAATTTATAGATTTGTAACAGTATAAAAGGGTAACTTGCAACAGATTGTGACACTTTATGTATCCATTTATTTGTGTATTTTTTGGTATATAAATTACCACCTTTTTCTACTTTTTTTTCCTATATACTTGTAATACTAGTAACTTGACAGGGTCTTTCCGCTCATAAAAAAGGAAAGTATTCATGTAGCAGTCTGAAAACAGGACTTCCTCTTCTCCACGTAGTACAAGCTCTCTCTCTCTCTCTCTCTCTCTCTCTCTAAAAAATCTTGAGTGGAAAAACACTTCAAGTTTCATCAAAAAAAGTTTCATTTGTTATCAAAGCTACTGCTACTCCCCCTCTTAAGGTTATTTCTCATTCCAAACACTAGAAACTGGTTACTAAAAATGAAAAATTTTCATGTTTGATGGGCATGTGACAATTTTTTATATTTTAGTTTTTTAATATAATTTCAGCAAAATACAAATAGGCATATGTGGTTTGCATTCAAACAATCTCTATCTTAAATAATCAATGTATAACACCCCCAATTCATGGTTGCAGCGGAATTCAAACTGGGTGTTACTCGACGGCACAATAGTCACAATAATAGAAAACGAACTCTAGTTGAGTCGTTTTAAAAGATTTATCATTCAAATTATATAAATGTCAGAGATTACAAAATGAGGTCCCAGATGGTTCCATGTTTACAAATTACATTAGTTAAGTCTTTGAATGATAATAAGAATTTATAGCCCTCTTGAGTATCTGTGCCCTTCCGTGCCATCCTTGATCGTCATGAACCTGAAATACATGCTTAAGAGGTCAACACAAAGGTTGAGTGGAATTCGTAGAGTTTAGTTAAATCGTTTGAACACAATAATCGTAGTGTGAGCTATAGACTCACACTCATAGTTAGATAACAAAATCGTTATTTATTTCACTAAGCTCATGCAACCAAAACATTAACATCGAACCAAAAATTGGCATTATAGAAGCCCTATCAAGGTACTTTTGCCATTATACCGCTAAATCTCAAATATAGTGCATTTGTATGAACTCGTAGTTGTTCAACACAAATGGGATCCGTCAATCCCAATAGATCTATTCACAATATTCGCGCTCACTATAGGTAGTGACTAATGGTTCATGATATAGGGACTTCGAACATGGCAATCGTTACTTAGTGACAATAAAATATAGTCGGGTAGCATACAGTAGAAAGCATTGTGTTCGAGTAGAAAAATAATAGCATGTATTCCCCCCATGGGTTTGTAAAATAGTTAAACAATAGAAAGTGGGGCTACGAACTCACCTTAAGTTATGTAGTGAATGTGATGGTCGAATCGCGAAGGTTTCTACGAGCAACCTATAATAGAATGTTGCGACTTAGGATCGGAGTAAAGAATATGAAGATGTGCCTATATATATCTTGTAATTTAGTCCATGATGTGGTATGATGTATAGTGTAAATCTTTGAAAGAAATGATTCATGAAACATGTATGTTTTATATATCGTTTACTACCGTTCGGGCCGACATAATTCAGAAGTCATGTTAGTAAATGTTCGAGGAGCTAGGACACTTTAATTCGTAAATCCACAACTCATCTCGACGGCTTACATAATGAACTCCTCACATGAGGCTCCCTACTATTGTAATAGTTGATAAAATATATAGATATAAGTTTTGATCCGAAAAGTTACATGTCCGATATTTGAATAAACTTAGGAAAGTTTATTTTTTTCATGAAGATTGTTATTAGGGTAAGTTTCATATAACTTGTATGACTATTTTTCTTTGTAATAACTCATGGTTCTTTTAAGTGAAGTAGATCCAAATTGCTTGTTCAAGTTATCATCAATTCCTTGTTTCATGTTTTCGCCTAAGTAAGTTTGTATGGTTATTTAGTCATGGCCTTGCCATGACCTTTGGTCCTTGTTCCATGGTCATGAGACTCAACCTTGGCTCTAGCCATGGTTGTGGTCTTGATTATAGGTCATAAGACCTCTTGTTCCTTTTAAAGTATAACCATAATATAGTGACTTATATATATATATATATATATATATATATGTAAATAGCTTTTAAGAAACTGAGAAATATCTCATTCGTTATTAGTTTTCTGGAGACGTGCTCTTGAGTTTTTGAAGAAAACGTGATTCCGGACAACTTTCGTGTTTTAACTTTTTCATGAAACGGACTAGAAATGCCTCTTTTTGCGTGTTTTAAGTTTCTGTAACAGAATGTTTTTGGCAGTTTTGCCGCAAAGTTTTGGTAACTTCAAATGGTCATAACTTTTGACTCGTATACTCGTTTTAGGTGGTTCAAGTTGCTACGGTTTCCTTGTTAGGTCCTCTACTACAATATGTAATGATCCAACATCATAATTTTACCATTTTGATCAGGTCTTACCAAGAAAGTCACTAGTTTACTTGTTTTAATAACTTATCTTAACAATCAATTACAATAACTTGTTTTTACTTATTTTTATACATCATGGACATGAATACAAGACATAATATAACATGAATAATATGTAAATAACATGAACATGATTATTTAACAAAAAGCATGTTAGGGTTTGGCTTACAACTTTTGGCTTTCAAATAAAGAAAGGAAGTAACTAGTAAGGATAGGACTTTGATAGACTTGCTTCAACCCACTTCACTTCATGCAATATTTCTACTCTTGTAATCTTGAAAGATGGATGATGAAGGTTGAGGTGACTTGAGTGGATTCAAACTCAAGAGAAATCACCAAGTATATGAGGTTATGGAAGTGTTTTGATAACCTAAGATCAAACTAGGGTTTCTACCTTGAACTTGCTCTTGAATCTTGCTAGAATTTGGAAGAAATAAAGCTAAGTGTGTATGGTTTTGGTGTGTGATATGGACGGCAACACAAGGGGAGGGGGCTTTTATAGTGTCTTGAGGAGGTTACAAAATGGACTAGTCAAAGCTTACATGACAAGCTTAAACACATGGAACTCATCCAAGAGTACTTAGCCTAAGATCAAGCCACACCAAGGGATAACTCCCCCCCCCCCTATTGGCGGTTCACACATGCTAGGGGGGTGAGGTGTGCTTGGCTTGGTATTATCCTATGTATTAGGATGAAACTTGACTCCGGGAAATGCCAACCGTAAATGATTAGGCCTTAAAACGTAAAACCGGGTGTCGTAAAATTATGGAACTTGAAAGTATTGATAAACATGTCCATATGTTCCATAATAAAATATAAAATGAGTGGTAGGTTCCATTTGGGTGGTAAAACCCTGCTAAAACTGGAAACACGGGTCTAAAACGCGTAATACGTAAAACGTACGAATATTGCGTAAAATTGAGAAAAGTAAAATGTTACTTTTCTAATAGGATAAAAATGATTTAAAATGACTTATAATGTCTAGACTGGGCTCAGTCTAGTGTCGGTTGGTATTAAATGTCTTTTAGACATCAAACCGTAAGCCTAAAAATCAAGGAATGACTTATAAAATCAAATGATGATTTTTGGTCAAAGGAGGAGGGAAAAATATGTTGACTTATTGTAATAAGTTGAAAACTCAAATTGCCTTAGAAACGCGGTGCATGTATAGGCTAAGGTTACGGCTGAGTAAAAACGCTTAAAACTGAAAATTCCAGTTTTTCCACGGCCGAGGCTTATTTTGGTCATGTTTTTCACAGTCATGATTAATTCTCAAATAAATCATGAGTGTGTCAAACATTTTTCTGATGCGGGGTCACTTAACGCGGTCGAGTTTCGTTGTGCGTAGAATTTTTGAATGACGTTTTACCCTAAAACGTGTAATTCCGTGTAATTCCTTAATAACTTTCACGAAAATGATCTGACGAGTGTCAAACTTTTAATTTGCCATGGAAATGATTTATCACTCGAGGCCAAGAAACAAAAATCAAATTTCGAGAAAATTTTCAGGAAAATGAATAGTAAAAGTGAATAGTAAAATTTTCCGGGAATAGTAATTATCCTGAAAATGTGAATTGTTACACAATGCTTAGTGTTTAGGTTGGCTTATATATTTTTTGCTTAGATTATAAATATTAAGCTCATTTTTAGCGCTTGACGCATTTTTGTTGGTGTTTGGGTTGGCTTATTATAAATTAAAATTATGAGGTAAATGACATTTAAAGTTGTAATTATTAAATGAAGGTCGAAAAGTCGTTTCCTTAAATAAACCACATAGAGAGTGTAAGCTTATATAGCTTGCTTATGCTTTAGCTCGGCTTATTTTTAATCTTTTCGGCTTATATAAATCATGTCATGATAAGCTTATATACCCCAAAAAGTTTCAAAATAATCCGAGGGAAAGCCGAAAACCACATAAGCCCAAACACCCTGCATTCTTTAGGGTATATGTTCTTAAGCTAAAGCCGAAAACCACATAAGCCCACTACAAAACCAATCATCCAAACACCCCATAACATAGGTCATAACCTCCAGGGAAAACATATTGAATCATCCCATATCATCAATCTTTCAATTATAGAGCAGCATAGCAGGCAAAATAAGGGGATAGAAAACTTTAATGCACCAAACAGCAAACCAATGTAGTTAAGCTAGATGTCTTAACATAGTTCATATCAATCTACCGCCGTTCCTTTACAATTATAGAAACTAATATTGTCATTTTTCTTTTACTAAGATTGTCCTTTCTTCTTTTATCTTGAGTAAAAATCCTTCCTTTCTTTCCTACCAAATATAGTAAACCACTGTAGCCAAGAACACTTCTTATATTAATGACACGCCACTCGTTATTTAGCTTTCTAGCAGTCATTTTCATATTTAAAACGTATAGTCCAAACCTTCTTCGAATAAGCACGGTTAAATTTAAATATGGTTGTGAGAATCATTACACTCATCACATAAACAGCATTACATGTATGTTATAATTTTATTTGTTTATTTGTTATATATTTTTTTAAAAGAATGTATGCTTTTTTATTTCCCAATGTCCTCCAAATCGAAAACGTGAAAGCCCACAACTACATAACGAGAAACCCCTAGAGATTGTAAATAACCACCCTTCCTAGAAATTGCTACATATGGGCGGTCATCTGTGGCCTCAAAGTCAAGTGGGATCTCGCAAAACCTTCTCATAGTGTTCTGACTCTTTTTTTCTTCATACCAGTCTACGGGGAATTGTGCCGACATATAAACATCTTTGGCTATTAAATTCTTCATTCTAAGGATGATGGTTAAAGCATCGGCGAAGACAAAATAGGTACAATGAGGGAATGCATTCTGGTTCGACACTCCACTGACCAAATCTCTTCTACATGACCAAATGGAGTCCTGAGAAATTGAAATCATGTTAAATAAGGCTACTCTGTTACTGTCTTACATCCTAAATATAACTTTAATGCACATCAGCTGCAATGATTAATTTACTAAGATCATTCCTCTCTTCTTCTGTCTTTTGCAAAAATAAATTCATTTCCTTCCTTCCAAATGTAGTAAACCATTGTATATTGCAGACTTGATCATTTGGAAGAAGAAATCCACACATAATCCAGAAATGGAAGCGCGTGATGTTGAGCAACTAACTGGATTATCTAACTTTTCGGTTTGGTATGAATGCCTTAAACTCGTTTTGGGAAGTCAAGGCATTTAGATCTATAATACCCTAGGCAAATGCCACATCGACCGTAATTGGAGTGATGCTGGGACATATGTTAATATTCGCCTTATATACTAACAACACGTTTTGTATTATAATGGTTAATCGTTCATACGGTTAAGCGTGCTCGTATAAGAGTAGTACTGACTTGGGTGACCTGCCGGGAAGTCTTCACATGAGGGCCACAAAAGCAAAGTCGTTAGCCTACGGGAAAAGCGGACACTATTGTGGTCTATAAGGCGGGGTGTTACAGGTGGTATCAGAGCAACTCCAAGCCGTTCGGGATGTGGGGTAACAAGACCGAGTGTACCGGTCAAAAATACCGAATGTACTGATAAAAAACATACCGAATGTAACAATCAAACTTTCCCAGCTGAATACCAGGACGGGATTCCCATAAGGGGATGAATATAACACCCCAGGTAAATGCCACGTCGACCGTAATAGGAATGATGCTGGGACATATGTTAACATTTGCCTTATATACCAACAACGCGTTTTATGGTCTAACGGTTAATCGTCCATACGGTTAAGCATGCTCATATGAGAGTACTGGCTTTGGTGACTTGTCGGGAAGTCTTCACATGGGGGGCACAAAAGCAAAGTCGTGAGCCTACGGGCAAAGCGCACAATATTATGGTTTATAAGGCGGGGTGTTACAAGATCAATAATGCCACAAATGGGGAAATATTTTTTTGGCGGAGAGTATGAACATGTTCTACAAAATCACATTTGCCACAAAACATCCATTATCCAAAATCCAAATTTCTGTAGACATGGTAAGTTAATCTTCATGAACAATAACATTTGTAGGGACACATGCCTTCTTTACCATACTAAAAGGAATATCACTGAACCCACCATAGCCCCAATCCTTTCCCCATGAATTATTTATCAAGCATTGATGGTCCTTTAGGTTGCTGAGGTCTATACCATAGAACAGGACAGCATGGCTCGAATGAAGAGGACTAGCTGGAGCTTCATCCATTAATAAGGTTCCATTTACGGATGCAATGCAAGGAAAACCAGATCCAAGCATAAAATTTTCTCAATGTCCTCCAAATCGAAAACGTGAAAGCCCTCAAGTACATAACGAGAAACCCCTAGAGATTGTAAATAACCACCCTTCCTGGAAATTGCTACATATGGGCGGTCATCTTTGGCCTCAAAGCCAAGTGGGATCTCGCAAAACCTTCTCATAGTGCTCTGACTCTTTTTTTCTTCATACCAGTCTACAGGGCATTGTGCCGACATATAAACATCTTTGGCTATTAAATTATTCATTCTAAGGATGATGGTTAAAGCATCGGCGAAGACAAAATAGGTACAATGAGGGAATGCATTCTGGTTCGACACTCCACCAACCAAATCTTTTCTACATGAACAAATTGAGTCATGAGAAATTGAAATCATGTTAAATAAGGCTACTCTGTTACTGTCTTACATCCTAAATATAACTTTAATGCACATTTGCTGCAATGATTAATTTACTAAGATCCTTCCTCTCTTCTTTAGTCTTTTGTAAAAATAATCTCATTTCCTTCATTCTAAAAATGGAAGCGCGTGATATTGAGCCGCTAACTGGATTATATAACTTTTCGATTTGGTATGAATGTACTGGTAAAAAATATACCGAATGTACCGGTCAAACTTTCCCAACTGAATCCCGGGACGAGATTCCCATAATGGGGGGGGGGGGGGGTGAATATAACACCCTAGGCAAATGCCACATCGGCCTTAACTGGCCAATTTTAGGTGAGCAACAACAAAATTGGGTTAGGTTTAAGATTCTCACATTAGTAGCTAGTGAGATCCAAAACAGAATCCACAATCTTATCGCTGAATACATGTTGAACACGTTAGCCAAAGAATTTTAAGATGGTAGATGGAAAAAGGAGGAAGACCTTAAAAGGTTTTTGAACCTGTCTAATACTCTAGACGCGTCGGCTTTGGAGAGTAACATCGTCCGTGTAAGGTGATTGGTAATAATGAGCTTTTTAGTCACTCTAGTTTTTTTAGGTGTTGTTCGGGATATTTTTTTTTCTGAGCAACAACAAAATTGAGTTAGATTTAAGATTCTCACATTAGTAGCTAGTGAGATCGAAAACAGAATCCACAACCTTATGGCTGAATACATGCTGAACACGTTAGCCAAAGAATTTGAAGAAGATAGATGGAAAAGGGAGGAAGACCTTAGGAGGTTTTTGACGCCGTCTACTACTCTAGACGTGGCGACTTTGGGGGGCAACATCGTCCATGCAAGGTGATTGGTAATACTGAGCTTTTTACTCCCTCTAGTTTGTTTTAGGTGTTGTTTGGGACTTTTTTTTTCTCAGCAACAACAAAATTGGATTAGGTTTAAGATTCTCAATGCATTAGCTAGTGATATCCAGAACAAAATCCACAATGTTACGACTGAATACATGGTGAACACGATAGCCAAAGAATTTGAAGAAGGTAGATGGAAAAGGGATGAAGACCTTAGAAGGTATTTTACTTTGTCTGCAACTCTAGACGCGGCGGCTTTGAAGGGCAACATCGTCCATGTAAGGTGATTGGTAATAGTGAGCTTTTTCCTCCCTCTAGTTTGTTTTAGGTGTTGTTTCGGACATTTTTTTTTTCTAAACAACAACAAAATTGGGTTAGATTTAAGATTCTCACATCGGTAGCTTGTGAGATCCAAAACAGAATCGACAATCTTACGGTTGAATACATGCTGAACACATTAGAGAAAGTATTTGAAGAGGGTAGATGGAAAAGGGAGAAGACTTTAGAAGGTTTTTGACGCCGTCTACTACTCTAGACGTGGCGGCTTTGAAGGGCAACATCGTCCATGCAAGGTGATTGGTAATAATGAGCATGTTAGTCACTCTAGTTTGTCTTAGGCGTTGTTTGGAACATTTTTTTTAGCAACAACAAAATTGGGTTAGGTTTTAGATTTTCACATCAGTAGCTAGTGAGACCCAAAAACAGAATCCACAAATTTACGGCTGAATACATTCTGAACACGTTAGCCAAAGAATTTGAAGAAGGTAGATGGAAAAGGGAGGAAGACCTTAGAAGGTTTTTGATGTCATCTACTACTCTAGACGTGGCGGCTTTTGAGGGCAACATCGTCTGTGCAAAGTGATTGATAATAGTGAGCTTTTTATTCCCTCTAGTTTGTTTTAGGTGTTGTTTGGGACATTTTTTTCTCAGCAACAACAAAATTGGGTTAGGTTTAAGATTCTCACATCTATAGCTAGTGAGATCCAAAACAGAATCCACAATCTTACGGCTGAATACTGAACATGTTAGCCAAAGAATTTGAAGAAGGTAAATGGAAAAGGGAGGAAGTCCTTAGAAGGTTTTTGACTTCGTCTTCTAATCTAGACGCGGCGGCTTTGTAGGGCAACATCGTCCTTGTAAGGTGATTGGTAATAGTGAGCTTTTCAGTCCATCTAGTTTGTTTTAAGTGTTGTTTCGGACATTTTTTTTCTGAGCAAACAACAAAATTGGGTTAGGTCTAGAAATAGAAGCGCGTGATATTGAGCCGCTAACTAGATTATATAACTTTTCGATTTGGTATGAATGTACCGGTCAAAAAAATACAGAATGAACCAGTCAAACTTTCCCAACTGAATCCCGGGACGAGATTCCCATAATGGGGGGGGGGGGGTGAATATAACACCCTAGGCAAATGCCACATCGGCCTTAATTGGACAATTTTAGGTGAGCAACAACAAAATTGGGTTAGGCATCTTTCAAGTCTTCAACGTTGCCATTTCTACTGATAATGATAATATGATTGTTGTTAGTTTGGGAATGTGTTTGTTTTTACTAGGGCTGATATGATTAAAATAATGTTCGTTTGTTGTTTACTGATGCAGGCTACGGCTAACCGACGATTGTATGCCTGTGACCTGCCCAAGTCTCTAACCGTGGACCAACTCAGGGCCCTCTTCCCTGAAGAACACCAACCTCTGTCTATTATTTTTGCTCTGGGTCCTACTGGCAAGAAGCTGGGCTCCGCCCTCCTCATCTTTGCTACTCCTGCTGCCAAGGATCTGGTATATTGACTCTAGGATTAACTTAGAGAGTTGTAGACTGTTGGAGGTTACTCAATTTAACCCATGTTATCTTTTCACAGGCTCTTCTCCAGAATGGAGCAGACCTAGGCCGTAAAAGACGGCTCATTCTTGCTGTTGTCAACCACGAGGGGGTGAAAACCCCCTTGTATACTCTCTTCCAAAACCTCCTCGGCTTTGTAGGGCAACATCGTCCTTGTAAGGTGATTGGTAATAGTGAGCTTTTTAGTCCCTCTAGTTTGTTTTAGGTGCTGTTTCGGACATTTTTTTTCTGAGCAAACAACAAAATTGGGTTAGGTCTAAAAATGGAAGCGCGTGATATTGAGCCGCTAACTGGATTATCTAACTTTTCAATTTGGTATGAATGTACCGGTAAAAAATATACAGAATGTACCAGTCAAACTTTCCCAACTGAATCCCGGGACGAGATTCCCATAATGGGGGGGGGGGGGGGGGGGAATATAACACCCTAGGCAAATGCCACATCGGCCTTAATTGGACAATTTTGGGTGAGCAACAACAAAATTGGGTTAGGGTTAAGATTCTTACATTAGTAGCTAGTGAGATCCAAAACATAATCCACAATCTTATCGCTGAATACATGTTGAACACGTTAGCCAAAGAATTTTAAGAAGGTAGATGGAAAAAGGAGGAAGACCTTAAAAGGTTTTTGAACCTGTCTAATACTCTAGACACGGCGGCTTTGGAGAGTAACATCGTCCGTGTAAGGTGATTGGTAATAGTGAGCTTAGAAGGTTTTTGACTTCGTCTTCTAATCTAGAAGGTAAATAGAAGGTGATTGGTAATAGTGATTAGTAGCTAGTCAAAGAATTTGAAGAAGGTAAATGGAAAAGGGAGGAAGACCTTAGAAGGTTTTTGACTTCGTCTTCTAATCTAGACGTGGCGGCTTTGTAGGGCAACATCGTCCTTGTAAGGTGATTGGTAATAGTGAGCTTTTTAGTCCATCTAGTTTGTTTTAGGTGTTGTTTCGGAAATTTTTTTTCTTAGCAAACAATAAAATTGGGTTAGGTCTAAAAATGGAAGCGCGTGATATTGAGCCGCTAACTAGATTATATAACTTTTCAATTTGGTATGAATGTACCGGTCAAAAATATACAGAATGTACCAGTCAAACTTTCCCAACTGAATTCCGGGACAAGATTCCCATAATGGGGGGGGGGGGGGGGGGGTGAATATAACACCCTAGGCAAATGCCACATCGGCCTTAATTGGACAATTTTAGGTGAGCAACAACAAAATTGGGTTAGGCATCTTTCAAGTCTTCAACGTTGCCATTTCTACTGATAATGATAATATGATTGTTGTTAGTTTAGGAATGTGATTATTTTTACTAGGGCTAATATGATTAAAATAATGTTCGTTTGTTGTTTACTGATGCAGGCCGCTGCTAACCGACGATTGTATGCCTGTGACCTGCCCAAGTCTCTAACCGAGGACCAACTCAGGGCCCTCTTCCCTGAAGAACACCAACCTCTGTCTATTATTTTTGCTCTGGGTCCTACTGGCAAGAAGCTGGGCTCCGCCCTCCTCATCTTTGCTACTCCTGCTGCCAAGGATCTGGTATATTGACTCTAGGATTAACTTAGAGAGTTGTAGACTGTTGGAGGTTACTCAATTTAACCCATGTTATCTTTTCACAGGCTCTTCTCCAGAATGGAGCAGACCTAGGCCGTAAAAGATGGCTCATTCTTGCTGTTGTCAACCACGAGGGGGTGAAAACCCCCTTGTATACTCTATACCAAAACCTCCTCGGCTTTGTAGGGCAACATCGTCCTTGTAAGGTGATTGGTAATAGTGAGCTTTTTAGTCCCTCTAGTTTGTTTTAGGTGTTGTTTCGGACATTTTTTTCTGAGCAAACAACAAAATTGGGTTAGGTCTAAAAATGGAAGCGGGTGATATTGAGCCGCTAACTGGATTATATAACTTTTCAATTTGGTATGAATGTACCGGTAAAAAATATACAGAATGTACCAGTCAAACTTTCCCAACTGAATCCCGGGACGAGATTCCCATAATGGGGGGGGGGGGGGGGGGGGGGAATATAACACCCTAGGCAAATGCCACATCGGCCTTAATTGGACAATTTTAGGTGAGCAACAACAAAATTGGGTTAGGTTTAAGATTCTCACATTGGTAGCTAGTGAGATTCAAAACAGAATCCACAATCTTATCGCTGAATACATGTTGAACACATTAGCCAAAGAATTTTAAGAAGGTAGATGGAAAAAGGAGGAAGACCTTAAAAGGTTTTTGAACCTGTCTAATACTCAAGACGTGGCGGCTTTGGAGAGTAACATCGTCCGTGTAAGGTGATTGGTAATAGTGAGCTTTTTATTCCATCTAATTTATTTTTGGTGTTGTTTGAAACATTTTTATTTCTGAGCAACAACAAAATTAGGTTAGGTTTAAGATTCTCAAATCATTAGCTAGTAAGATACAAAACAGAATCTACAATCTTACGGCTAAATACATGCTCAACATGTTAGCCAAAAAATTTGAATAAGGTAGATGGAAAAGGGAGGAAGACATTAGAAGGTTTTTGACGTCGTCTGCTACTCTAGATGCGGTGGCTTTGAAGGGCAACATCGTACGTGCAAGGTGATTGGTAATAGTGAGCTTTTTTGTCACTCTAGTTTTTTTAGGTGTTGTTCGGGACATTTTTTTTCTGAGCAACAACAAAATTGGGTTAGATTTAAGATTCTCACATTAGTGGCTAGTGAGATCGAAAACAGAATCCACAATTTTACGGCTGAATACATGCTGAACACATTAGCCAAAGAATTTGAAGAAGGTAGATGGTAAATGGAGGAAGACCTTAGGAGGTTTTTGACGCCGTCTACTACTCTAGACGCGACGACTTTGGAGGGAAACATCGTCCATGCAAGGTGATTGGTAATACTGAGCTTTTTATTCCATCTAGTTTGTTTTAGGTGTTGTTTGAGACTTTTTTTCTCAGCAAAAACAAAATTGGGTTAGGTTTAAGATTCTCAATACGTTAGCTAGTGATATCCAAAACAGAATCCACAATGTTACGGCTGAATACATGGTGAACACGATAGCCAAAGAATTTGAAGAAGGTAGATGGAAAAGGGATGAAGACCTTAAAAGGTTTTTTACTTTGTCTGCAACTCTAGACGCGGCGGCTTTGAAGGGCAACATCATCCATGTAAGGTGATTGGTAATAGTGAGCTTTTTCGTCCCTCTAGTTTGTTTTAGGTGTTGTTTCGGACATTTTTTTCGGAACAACAACAAAATTGGGTTAGGTTTAAGATTCTCACATCGTTAGCTTGTGAGATCCAAAACAGAATCCACAATCTTATGGTTGAATACATGCTGAACACATTAGCCAAAGAATTTGAAGAGGGTAAATGGAAAAGGGAGAAGACTTTAGAAGGTTTTTGGCGCCGTCTACTACTCTATACGTGGCGGCTTTGAAGGGCAACATCGTCCGTGGAAGGTGATTGGTAATAATGAGCATGTTAGTCACTCTATTTTGTCTTAGGCGTTGTTTGGAACATTTTTGTTGAGCAACAACAAAATTGGGTTAGGTTTTAGATTTTCACATCAGTAGTTAGTGAGTCCCAAAACAGAATCCACAAATTTACGGCTGAATACATTCTGAACACGTTAGCCAAAGAATTTGAAGAAGGTAGATGGAAAAGGGAGGAAGACCTTAGAAGGTTTTTGACGCCGTCTACTACTCTAGACGTGGCGGCTTTTGAGGGCAACATCGTCTGTGCAAGGTGATTGATAATAGTGAGCTTTTTATTCCCTCTAGTTTGTTTTAGGTGTTGTTTGGGACATTTTTTTCTCAGCAACAACAAAATTGGGTTAGGTTTAAGATTCTCACATCTGTAGCTAGTGAGATCCAAAACAGAATCCACAATCTTACGGCCGAATACTGAACATGTTAGTCAAAGAATTTGAAGAAGGTAAATGGAAAAGGGAGGAAGACCTTAGAAGGTTTTTGACTTCGTCTTCTAATCTAGACGCGGCGGCTTTGTAGAGCAACATCGTCCTTGTAAGGTGATTGGTAATAGTGAGCTTTTTATTCCATCTAGTTTGTTTTAGGTGTTGTTTCGGACATTTTTTTTCTTAGCAAATAACAAAATTGGGTTAGGTCTAAAAATGGAAGCGCGTGATATGGAGCCGCTAACTAGATTATATAACTTTTCAATTTGGTATGAATGTACCGGTCAAAAATATACAGAATGTACCAGTCAAACTTTCCTAACTGAATCCCGGGACAAGATTCCCATAATGGGGGGGGGGGGGGGTGTATATAACACCCTAGGCAAATGCCACATTTGCCTTAATTGGACAATTTTAAGTGAGCAACAACAAAATTGGGTTAGGCATCTTTCAAGTCTTCAACGTTGCCATTTCTACTGATAATGATAATATGATTGTTGTTAGTTTGGGAATGTGATTGTTTTTACTAGGGCTAATATGAATAAAATAATGTTCGTTTGTTGTTTACTGATGCAGGCTGCTGCTAACCGACGATTGTATGCCTGTGACCTGCCCAAGTCTCTAACCGAGGACCAACTCAGGGCCCTCTTCCCTGAAGAACACCAACCTCTGTCTATTATTTTTGCTCTGGGTCCTACTGGCAAGAAGCTGGGCTCCGCCCTCCTCATCTTTGCTACTCCTGCTGCCAAGGATCTGGTACATTGACTCTAGGATTAACTTTGAGAGTTGTAGACTGTTGGAGGTTACTCAATTTAACCCATGTTATCTTTTCACAGGCTCTTCTCCAGAATGAAGCAGACCTAGGCCGTAAAAGACGGCTCATTCTTGCTGTTGTCAACCACGAGGGGGTGAAAACCCCCTTGTAAACTCTCTTCCAAAACCTCCTCGGCTTTGTAGGGCAACATCGTCCTTGTAAGGTGATTGGTAATAGTGAGCTTTTTAGTCCCTCTAGTTTGTTTTAGGAGTTGTTTCAGACATTTTTTTTCTGAGCAAACAACAAAATTGGGTTAGGTCTAAAAATGGAAGCGTGTGATATTGAGCCGCTAACTGGATTATATAACTTTTCAATTTGATATGAATGTACCGTTCAAAAATATACAGAATGTACCAGTCAAACTTTCCCAACTGAATCCCGGGACGAGATTCCCATAATGGGGGGGGGGGGGGGGGAATATAACACCCTAGGCAAATGCCACATCGGCCTTAATTGGACAATTTTAGGTGAGCAACAAAAAAATTGGGTTAGGTTTAAGATTCTCACATTAGTAGCTAGTGCGATCCAAAACATAATCCACAATCTTATCGTTGAATACATGTTGAACACGTTAGCCAAAGAATTTTAAGAAGGTAGATGGAAAAAGGAGGAAGACCTTAAAAGGTTTTTGAACCTGTCTAATACTCTAGACGCGGCGGCTTTGGAGAGTAACATCGTCCGTGTAAGGTGATTGGTAATAGTGAGCTTTTTATTCCATCTAGTTTATTTTAGGTGTTGTTTGAAACATTTTTATTTCTGAGCAACAACAAAATTAGGTTAGGTTTAAGATTCTCAAATCATTAGCTAGTAAGATCCAAAACGGAATCTACAATCTTACGGCTAAATACATGCTCAACATGTTAGCCAAAAAATTTGAAGAAGGTAGATGGAAAAAGGAGGAAGACATTAAAAGGTTTTTGACGTCGTCTGCTACTCTAGACGCGGTGGCTGATGAGGCGAAAAATGATCCGTTTTTAGGGGGTCATTTAAGCCCGAATCCGAATTTATTTGATCAAATATTACCCTAAATCGTTCCTTTTGTGATTTTAGGTGTTTGGAGAGTGAATTCTGGAAAATAAGCCATTTTGGACGTTTTTGGAGCATAAAAGTGAAGAAAACGGCAAAGTACCAAATTTCCATGTTGAAGATACAAGGTGACGGCGTCAAGAGTAATATCTTGACGGCGTCAGACATGAAGATTAAAATACCGAAGGTGGTGACGGCGTCAAACGCCTTCATGACGGCGTCAAAGTGGCAAGAATAAAATACCGTGGTCGGTGACGGCGTCACATAGGCCGTCATAAGTAGATCAAGGCCGTCCGAGGAAGTATATGGCGGCGAGGTGACGGCGTCACATGTAACTCTTGACACCGTCAGCCTACTTTTCCTATATATAGTTTTCTAGTTTTTTCATTAAAAAGAGAGAAGTTTTGGTGAAACCCTAAAGACGAATTTGGTGCCTCTTTTACAGGTTTTTCAAGGGTTCCAAACCCTTGATTCCTTGCATTGTAATTGAGATAAGTGTTCTTCTAATTCAATCAATATGTCTATGTGTTGGTTGTTTATATCTTGTTCTTGTCTCAATTCAATTATGCTAGGCTAGATCTCTCTTGTGTTTGCTTAGATCTAATGAAACCTAGATGTTGATTATGTGTTGATTACTTGTTTATTCTTGTTCTTGGATGAATGATTTATATGTTAGGCTTAAGAAAACTGGCAGATCTCCAAATAGTAACATGCTTGAACGTCTTAAGAAACATGAACCGAGGCGTACTAGGTCTTTATTGGTTGTATTTAATGCATGAGCCACTGTTTACAATCCCTATAGTTGTGCTGGGTCATGGTGTAGGAGGAGATAAGAGCTCATAGAGTTGGGGAGTTATGTATGCCACCCCACGAATGGTATTAAGGAATACAATCCGTCATCCATACAAGTATAACAAGTAATTAACATGTAAAAGATATCTAGGGAGTAGTGAAGTCTAAGTAAACACAATTTCTCCAATTACTGCTCACAACCTTAGTATAATTTAGTTTAATTTCATTTTTTATTATTTTATTTTGATTATATATTAGTTTTGGGTTAGTTGACTAGCAACTAATTTCGCCCACTCCTTCAAAAACCGAGATTTTAATTGCTTTCATAAAAATATAAAAATACAAAAATAATCATCTCTCACCTCTAGAACTATTAATTAGGTTTTCTAATCCTAGCGACACTATTCCTAAGCTGAACGATCAATCCCCCGGTACTTGTCACTATACTATACTACAACGATCAGGTACACTGCCTGGTGGGGGTTGTAAGCTTCTCGAGATCCCTCGAGAGGTAAAGCAAGGTGCGATTCCCACGCATCAAGTTTTTGGCGCCGCAGCCTGGGGAATAGTTATTGTCTAGGTTAGGATTTCTTTTTATTAGGTATACTTGCTAGATTCCTTTCTAGTAAGATTTTTATTTTTATTTTTAGGCCTTCTTTAGTCTATCTTATTTCTTCGTGCCTTTGTTCGTAACTCTTTACCATCCGAGATCATGGAAGGTGGTAACATCCTTGAGCCCATCAACCCACCGCAACAAAACCACCCACAAAACCTACCACAACCAATCCACCCACCTATAAGGTCCATTCATTTGCAATCCGGCGCCATTCGATTGGTGCAAGTCGGGTGTGCATTCTATGGATACTTTTTCGAGAACCCGACCCGACACCTTGAGAACTACCTAAAAATTACCAATTCTATAGGATTAGGTGTTGATAATCAAGAAGGGGAACTCTTAGCCCTCTTTCAATTCTCTTTACATGGTCGGGCTCTTCAATGGTTATTCCAACTCCCTGAAAGGTCCGTCTCCTCTTGGGACGATCTTGCTTCCTACTTCTTAACTAGATTCACCTTGCCTAAGGAAGTTATTTTGCAACATAACCAACTTAAAACGGAAAATGATGAAATAATGAAGGTCAATGAGATGAATGAATGTGAAATCAAGCTAGGGAGTAACGCTTGTAGGGAAGAGCCATGGGATGATGATAGAATATTTAGGAGCTCTACGCCAACCCTTGAGGAATTGAGGTACCATAAGTTCCTTCTAAAATGCCCTTGCCCCGCAAAGTACCGAAAACACCCATGGATTAGGAAACATAATTTTATGAATCTTAAGGTTCCATGCATGATTGGTCATATGTTTAGAGAACACACCTATATCGATTTAAAGGCACCAATGAACATCATGTCTAGGCTTTATTATAATTGGATCATGAACAAAAAGTTGAAACCTAGGCGGGACCCTTACAACCCTAATCGCATGTGTAATTTTGTTGAGCGGGTTAGAGGGTTACATGTTTTCGTTGGGGATTTTGTTTATAGGTGCGACTTCATGATCTTAGAAGATGTTAGGGGAATTATTGATCAATCTTTGTGTCAGATTGTTTTAGGAGAACCTTTTGTCAAAACCTCTAAAATGACTTACAACCATGATGAGGGCATTATCACATTCGCTACTAAAGAAAAGAACATTAGATATAGGATGCCCTATAAAGAAGAGAGGTTTAGAGAGATTGAGGATCTCGATGTTGACAACATCCCCGTGATTAAGGTTGAAAGTGAGGAGGAGAGAGACATTGGAGGTTACAAAAAGAAAGAGATCTATTACTCGAAATGTTTAGCTTTAGGCCCCGAGTATAGGAAGGATAAGAGACTGGTTAAGATGTTTGAGACCGCATTCATTTTGCGGGATAGGAAAACGTAACCCATGACTTTGAGTCTAGCTACAAGACTCGTAAATAAAGAAAAGCGCTTCTTGGGAGGCAACCCATGTTTTGTGTGATTTTATTTGATTGATTGTATTTGCTTCCGTATGCATGTTTTATTTTTATTGTTGGTTGATCATGTTTCTCAATTAAAATGTGGAAATACTTTATTATGTTGTTTGGCCTAGTCTTAACTCCAACCTAAAGGTATTTTTGCAAAAGATAAGTGTAAGGGGAAACCCCAAATATGTTTTCAAGAAACAAACCGATCATGATTCTCCACAATTTTAAATGAACATGTATATTCGTATTTGTTAGAGTCAAATGCTTGTATTGAGTCATAATGAAGTTTTGCAGGATTTTCCAGGAAGTAGGACAAAGTTTTTCCAGAAATTTTCCGGAAACTTAACATAAGAATTTCTGCAGGTCCATTCTGACGGCGTCAGAGTATTACTATTGACGGCGTCAGGAGTTAAAAATCTGGAAATTTTACCGGTTTTGTTTTTCTAACGGAGTCTTATGGTTTTTGTGAATTATTAAGTTTTATAATCTCCAGGAAATCTGCAAACTTCATTCCACAAGCATTATATCTTACTTTGTTTTCTAGGATTTAGTAACTTATATAGGATGCCGCCGATTTTACGCGAGGTTGCCTTGTCTATTGTTGTCAGGATTTACAGGTTATGTTTGACAAGAAGATGATTTATATTCTGGAAGGGAAGCTTTGATTGTTCGTTTTCTTGGAAGAAGATTTAACCTGGTCAACCTAAAATCCATACCGAGCGAATCAGGGGAGTATTTGATTTCATTCTCTTTACTTTTTCACTTTTACATTCTTTACTTGAACATTGGGGACAATGTTCATCTTAAGTGTAAGGGGAGGGTAAAAAGATGATACCTTACATATGCACTTTCGCTTGAGTTTGTTTTGTCTGATAGTAGATGTGTAATAAAACTACGAGAAATACTTGTTAGTGTAATTTTAGCGCCAAATTTAAAATTTTTTACAACATTTAGGAGTGAAACTTTAGCCATAGCAAGCGTCTCATGGATAGGAGGTTGTATGACTAGCACATAACCGTATATTCAGAAAAATTTTCCACCCAAAAATGTGAGGTTCGCCTTTAGATTTGATAGGAAAAGCATTTACTATTAGTGCTTATGAGTGTACCGGTAGCATTTAGATTCTAGAACTTGCGTTTGTGATGCATCCCGAGACCGCGAGTGAGACTACATTCGTGTGGTAGGATTTACTACATGATAAGAGGCATTAGGATCACCCTTGTGTTAAACCCGTATTATAATTACTTGACCATTTAAGTCATATTGCTTGGCTAGTTAAGTCAACTAATTTTTCCCACACCCTTAGCGTTGTACTCATTTTTAGTACACGATACCCCTAGTACACCCCTCCGAGCCTATCTTTTCGTTTCTAACTTTAAGCATCTTACTTAAAGGAAGAATTTGTTACACCCCACTTAAATGTACACCCAAATCGCCTTAGCCTTCCATGTATGCGCTCATTTTTAGTGCATTATTGTTATTTGTTAAACCCTAAGTTAACTTTCTAATTGATTACATGGTTGCTAAGTCGAGTCATATCATTGTACATATTGTTTTGGGACTATTGGGACTCATGGGTAAGTACTTATTTTATGGAGTAATGGGGAAGAACATCATTTATTACCCCCATATGTACGTTAATCTTAAAAGTGCTCCAAGTGTTTTGATTTTCTTAATTCGAGTCATTAGAATAGTTTAATGTAAAGTATGTAAAGATTCAAGTGTAAGGGGAGTTCTCATCCCCTATGATGTATTATTTTAGATGGTAGGGTAAGAGTGTATGCAAAAAAAAAAAAAAAAAAAAATCGAAAAAAATCAAGAAAAAGAAAAAAAAAAATAGAAAAAGGAAAAAGAGAAAAAAACATACGGACTACCATCCCGTTTTTATTCTATGTTCATTTTATGTTTTTGTTATTTTTCATTTATTAGCTTAAGTCGAGTCTAGTCTTGGCTTAGCAACGCCATCTTGTACATGTAATTAACCAAGATTGTAAACTCGCCACCAGTAAAACTTCCTTTATCCAACAAAACCGTGTAATTCATACCCCTATACCTAACGTTACAACCCTTTAAAAGACCTCTTTGATAGTTTATCCTAGGTGCTTACGCCATGTGGTGGAGGTTTGATCCTTTCCCAAGCCTATGGTAATCTATTTTGCTATGACAGGTAGTGAGAGATATCTTCCATTTCCATAATGTTATATTACTTTATTACACCCGAGAGATGTGAGTATCTAAACACTATTTGTGAGGTGCTAGTGTATGACCTCCGTGCTTGTCTATTGGTCTTTAGTGGAACGATTATTTGTTGTAATTACTTTTATATTAGTGTTAAATGACCCCTAACTTGTCTTTCGAGTAGAATAAAAGCGCATTTGCTTGAGGACAAGAAAATCTCAAGTGTAAGGGTATATGATGAGGCGAAAAATGATCCGTTTTTAGGGGGTCATTTAAGCCCGAATCCGAATTTATTTGATCAAATATTGCCCTAAATCGTTCCTTTTGTGATTTTAGGTGTTTGGAGAGTGAATTCTGGAAAAGAAGCCATTTTGGACGTTTTTGGAGCATAAAAGTGAAGAAAACGGCAAAGTACCAAATTTCCATGCTGAAGATACAAGGTGACGGCGTCAAGAGTAATATCTTGACGGCGTCAGACATGAAGATTAAAATACCGAAGGTGGTGACGGCGTCAAACGCCTTCATGACGGCGTCAAAGTGGCAAGAATAAAATACCGTGGTCGGTGACGACGTCACATAGGCCGTCATAAGTAGATCAAGGCCGTCCGAGGAAGTATATGGCGGCGAGGTGACGGCGTCACATGTAACTCTTGACGCCGTCAGCCTACTTTTCCTATATATAGTTTTCTAGTTTTTTCATTAAAAAGAGAGAAGTTTTGGTGAAACCCTAAAGACGAATTTGGTGCCTCTTTTACAGGTTTTTCAAGGGTTCCAAACCCTTGATACCTTGCATTGTAATTGAGATAAGTGTTCTTCTAATTCAATCAATATGTCTATGTGTTGGTTGTTTATATCTTGTTCTTGTCTCAATTCAATTATGCTAGGCTAGATCTCTCTTGTGTTTGCTTAGATCTAATGAAACCTAGATGTTGATTATGTGTTGATTACTTGTTTATTCTTGTTCTTGGATGAATGATTTATATGTTAGGCTTAAGAAAACTGGCAGATCTCCAAATGGTAACATGCTTGAACGTCTTAAGAAACATGAACCGAGGCGTACTAGGTCTTTATTGGTTGTATTTAATGCATGAGCCACTGTTTACAATCCCTATAGTTGTGTTGGGTCATGGTGTAGGAGGAGATAAGAGCTCATAGAGTTGGGGAGTTATGTATGCCACCCCACGAATGGTATTAAGGAATACAATCCGTCATCCATACAAGTATAACAAGTAATTAACATGTAAAAGATATCTAGGGAGTAGTGAAGTCTAAGTAAACACAATTTCTCCAATTACTGCTCACAACCTTAGTATAATTTAGTTTAATTTCATTTTTTATTATTTTATTTTGATTATATATTAGTTTTGGGTTAGTTGACTAGCAACTAATTTCGCCCACTCCTTCAAAAACCGAGATTTTAATTGCTTTCATAAAAATATAAAAATACAAAAATAATCATCTCTCACCTCTAGAACTATTAATTAGGTTTTCTAATCCTAGCGACACTATTCCTAAGCTGAACGATCAATCCCCCGGTACTTGTCACTATACTATACTACAACGATCAGGTACACTGCCTGGTGGGGGTTGTAAGGTTCTCGAGATCCCTCGAGAGGTAAAGCAAGGTGCGATTCCCACGCATCAGTGGCTTTGAAGGGCAACATCATACGTGCAAGGTGATTGGTAATAGTGAGCTTTCTTGTCACTCTAGTTTTTTTAGGTGTTGTTCGGGACATTTTTTTTCTGAGAAACAACAAAATTGGGTTAGATTTAAGATTCTCACATTAGTAGCTAGTGAGATCGAAAACAGAATCCACAATCTTACGGCTGAATACATGCTGAACACGTTAGCCAAAGAATTTGAAGAAGGTAGATGGTAAAGGGAGGAAGACCTTAGGAGGTTTTTGACGTCGTCTACTACTCTAGACGCGGCGACTTGGGAAGGAAACATCGTCCATGCAAGGTGATTGGTAATACTGAGCTTTTTATTCCCTCTAGTTCGTTTTAGGTGTTGTTTGTGACTTTTTTTTCTCAGCAACAACAAAATTGGGTTAGGTTTAAGATTCACAATACATTAGCTAGTGATATCCAAAACAGAATCCACAATGTTACGGCTGAATACATGGTGAACACGATAGCCAAAGAATTTGAAGAAGGTAGATGGAAAAGGGATGAAGACCTTAAAAGGTTTTTTACTTTGTCCGCAACTCTAGACGCGGCGGCTTTGAAGGGCAACATCGTCCATGTAAGGTGATTGGTAATAGTGAGCTTTTTTGTCCCTCTAGTTTGTTTTAGGTGTTGTTTCGGACATTTTTTTCTGAACAACAAAAAAAATCCAGAATCTTACGGTTGAATACATGCTGAACACATTAGCCAAAGAATTTGAAGAGGGTAGATGGAAAAGGGAGAAGACTTTAGAAGGTTTTTGACACCGTCTACTACTCTATACGTGGCGGCTTTGAAGGGCAACATCGTCCGTGCAAGGTGATTGGTAATAATGAGCATGTTAGTCACTCTAGTTTGTCTTAGGCGTTGTTTGGAACATTTTTTTTGAGCAACAACAAAATTGGGTTAGGTTTTAGATTTTCACATCAGTAGTTAGTGAGTCCCAAAACAGAATCCACAAATTTACGGTTGAATACATTCTGAACACGTTAGCCAAAGAATTTGAAGAAGGTAGATGGAAAAGGGTGGAAGACCTTAGAAGGTTTTTGACGCCGTCTACTACTCTAGACGTGGCGGCTTTTGAGGGCAACATCGTTTGTGCAAGGCGATTGATAATATTGAGCTTTTTATTCCCTCTAGTTTGTTTTAGGTGTTGTTTGGGACATTTTTTTCTCAGCAACAACAAAATTGGGTTAGGTTTAAGATTCTCACATCTGTAGCTAGTGAGATCCAAAACAGAATCCACAATCTTACGGCTGAATACTGAACATGTTAGTCAAAGAATTCGAAGAAAGTAAATGGAAAAGGGAGGAAGACCTTAGAAGGTTTTTGACTTTGTCTTCTAATCTAGACGCGACGGCTTTGTAGGGCAACATCGTCCTTGTAAGGTGATTGGTAATAGTGAGCTTTTTAGTCCATCTAGTTTGTTTTAGGTGTTGTTTCGGACATTTTTTTTTCTTAGCAAACAACAAAATTGGGTTAGGTCTAAAAATGGAAGCGCGTGATATTGAGCCGCTAACTAGATATAGAACTTTTCAATTTGGTATGAATGTACCGGTCAAAAATATACAGAATATACCAGTCAAACTTTCCCAACTGAATCCCGGGACGAGATTCCCATAATGGGGGGGGGGGGGGGGTGGGGGTGAATATAACACCCTAGGCAAATGCCACATCGGCCTTAATTGGACAATTTTAGCGAGCAACAACAAAATTGGGTTAGGCATATTTCAAGTCTTCAACGTTGCCATTTCTACTGATAATGATAATATGATTGTTGTTAGTTTGGGAATGTGATTGTTTTTACTAGGGCTAATGTGATTAAAATAATGTTCGGTTGTTGTTTACTGATGCAGGCTGCTGCTGCTAACCGACGATTGTATGCCTGTGACCTGCCCAAGTCTCTAACCGAGGACCAACTTAGGGCCCTCTTCCCTTAAGAACACCAACCTCAGTCTATTATTTTTGCTCTGGGTCCTACTGGCAAGAAGCTGGGCTCCGCCCTCCTCATCTTTGCTACTCCTGCTGCCAAGGATCTGGTATATTGACTCTAGGATTAACTTAGAGAGTTGTAGACTGTTGGAGGTTACTCAATTTAACCCATGTTATCTTTTCACAGGCTCTTCTCCAGAATGGAGCAGACCTAGGCCGTGGAAGATGGCTCATTCTTGCTGTTGTCAACCACGAGGGGGTGAAAACCCCCTTGTATACTCTCTACCAAAACCTCCTCGGCTTTGTAGGGCAACATCGTCCTTGTAAGGTGATTGGTAATAGTGAGTTTTTTAGTCCCTCTAGTTTGTTTTAGGTGTTGTTTCAGACATTTTTTTTCTGAGCAAACAACAAAATTGGGTTAGGTCTAAAAATGGAAGCGCGTGATATTGAGCCGCGAACTGGATTATATAACTTTTCGATTTGGTATGAATGTAACGGTCAAAAATATACAGAATGTACCAGTCAAACTTTCCCAACTGAATCCCGGGACGAGATTCCCATAATGGGGGGGGGGGGGGGAGGGTGAATATAACACCCTAGGCAAATGCCACATCGGCCTTAATTAGACATTTTCGGTGAGCAACAACAAAATTGGTTAGGTTTAAGATTCTCACATTAGTAGCTTGTGAGATCCAAAATAGAATCCACATTCTTATCGCTGAATACATGTTGAACACGTTAGCCAAATAATTTTAAGAAGGTAGATGGAAAAAGGAGGAAGACCTTAAAAGGTTTTTGAACCCGTCTACTGCTCTAGACGCGGTGGCTTTGGAGAGTAACATCGTCCGCGAAAGGTGATTGGAAATAGTGAGCTTTTTATTCCATATAGTTTATTTTAGGTGTTGTTTGAAACATTTTTATTTCTAAGCAAAAGCAAAATTAGGTTAGGTTTAAAATTCTTACATCATTAGCTAGTAAGATCCAAAACGGAATCTACAATCTTACGGCTAAATACATGCTCAACATGTTAGCCAAAAAATTTGAAGAAGGTAGATGGAAAAGGGAGGAAGACATTAGAAGGTTTTTGACGTCGTTTGCTACTATAGACGCGGTGGCTTTGAAGGGCAACATCGTACATGCAAGGTGATTGGTAATAGTGAGCATTTTAGTCCATCTAGTTTTTTTTAGGTGTTGTTTGGGACATTTTTTTTCTGAGCAACAACAAAATTGGGTTAGATTTAAGATTCTCACATTAGTAGCTAGTGAGATCGAAAACAGAATCCACAATCTTACTGTTGAATACATGCTCAACACGTTAGCCAAAGAATTTGAAGAAGGCAGATGGAAAAGGGAGGAAGACCTTAGGAGGTTTTTGACGCCGTCTACTACTCTAGACTCGGCGACTTTGGAGGGCAATATCATCCATGGAAGGTGATTGGTAATACTGAGCTTTTTATTCCCTCTAGTTTGTTTTAGGTGTTGTTTGGGACTTTTTTTTTTCTCAGCAACAACAAAATTGGGTTAGGTTTAAAATTCTTACAACATTAGCTAGTGATATCCAAAACAAGATCCACAATGTTATGGCTGAATACATGGTGAACACGTTAGCCAAAGAATTTGAAGAAGGTAGATGGAAAAGGGATGAAAACCTTAGAAGGTTTTTTACTTCGTCTGCAACTCTAGACGCGGCGGCTTTGAAGGGCAACATCGTCCATGTAAGGTGATTGGTAATAGTGAGCTTTTTCGTCCCTCTAGTTTGTTTTAGGTGTTGTTTCGGACATTTTTTTTCTGAACAACAACAAAATTGGGTTAGGTTTAACATTCTCACATCAGTAGCTTGTGAGATCCAAAACAGAATCCACAATCTTACGGTTGAATACATGCTGAACACATTAGCCAAAGAATTTGAAGAAGGTAGATGGAAAAGGGAGGCAGACCTTAGAAGGTTTTTGACACCGTCTACTACTCTAGACGTGGCGGCTTTGAAGGGCAACATCGTCCGTGCAAGGTGGTTGGTAAAAATGAGCATTTTAGGTCACTCTAGTTTGTCTTAGGCGTTATTTGGAACATTTTTTTTAGCAACAACAAAGTTGGGTTAGGTTTTAAATTCTCACATCAGTAGCTAGTGAGTCCCAAAACAGAATCCACAAATTTATGGCTGAATACATGATGAACACGTTAGCCAAAGAATTTGAAGAAGGTATGTTAGGTCACCATATTGATTTCACACAAACAAGAATGAGATAGATATAAGGATGGGATGAATATTTGAATAAGAGAATGATAAGAGCAAGAGTTTCCTTATGATTTCAAATAAACAACCAAGTTTTACATTAGCCTAAGACATCTATTTATAGGTGAGGAGCTAGGGCAACACTCCTAGTCCTCCCTACATGGATTTCGTATGGGCTATAAGGCCCATGGACTCAATAGCTTAAGCTTAGAAAACTTATAACATAACATAAATGAAAGTAACTAGTAACTTAAGCAACCTATTATTACAAATGACCGAGACTTGATAAAATAGTGAAAACTATGATCCCAACAATCTCCCCCTAAGGTTCGGTCATCACGGTTGCTTGACGTCTTTGTCATTTCTTCATCTTTGACTTTCATAGCTTGAGACGTCTTTCAATAACAATGAGATAAGAATCATTCATCGTTCTTTGTGCTTTGTTCATTATTGTTGTGATAGTGATCAAATAATGAAGTTGTCTGCCTTTCGTCACTTTCGCGTCTGTGGTGGTAGTCCGCCATTCCAACATGCTCATACATCTTTGAATTCTGACTTATACATGCACGTAGTCCCTTTCTTTCACTTAAGATCTTTAGTCTTTATACTTTGTAGATTCTTCTTTTTGGAGTAGAATCTTTCTTTGAACTTTGTGTTGCTTTGATCATTGAGGGAGCTTTTGATGACTTCAAGATGCATGTATGAGCATGTGGAATCCGTCGCCATGGAGATGATGTAACCCTGCATGTAAACAGTTAGCAATAAAACATCCGGTACTTACAGATAAGGAATTAGAGATCGTCAACAGCATATTGTGAAGACTCCTTCTAACCCTTATCAAGGCCGTTCCCATGTCAGATACTCCCGAGGGAGCTTACAAGACCTACTAAGTAGCTCAATGACTGGGTGAGTCGCTGGGGATCACTCCACGACTGTAGATCGCTAACAAACCACCGCAAACACTAAGCGTAACCCGCAAGGAGTTACCGAAGTGACCTGCTGTCAGGGCTGTTTGATGTTGACCCTGGCAGGATTTCCGTTCAATCATTGAGAATTACTTATGTAAATTCTCTCATAAACGTTCTCGGCAGATTGCTAAGATCTGCGAAGGACTCGATAATTTACAGTTAGTGTCCATTGATGTAGAACACCAGTTGTAGAAATGCTAAGTATTCCTAAGAGATCTTTGATGTATCTCATGGCTCTAGACTCGAAAAGTGCACACTTAGGTTTCCTATGCGGAGACTAGGGAGGGGTCTCCTACTTCAATATCAACCATCTCTAAGAGATAAGTCGATAGATTACATCGGTTCCCCGTGAGAATGAAACAAGCTCTTTTAAGAGAACTTGAGTGGTTAAGAAGGTTTAGTGCAGTGCGTCACTGGGTCCATGACGTCTTTGTTTTCAATACCGGTGTTACCTTAGTATCCACCAGTAGCATATGAGTTGAACCCGATGTCTGCCCTAAGGTTGAACATATGGAGGGCTATTTCTTTTCACCCTTTTCTTTACTTTTCTTTTTAATTCTTCAACTCCTTCTTTCCCTTTCATTCTTTTCTCCTTTATCGTATCATACCTAAGGACTTCTAATTCTAACTAATGGTGATGTCCTTGGGTAGATCCCTCCGGCTCTGGCGGATCATAGGACTGTATTTCCTATCTTAATCACCTTATAACTCCATGTTTATCCGACAATAGCCAAGAAACCTTTGAAAATCTCTCAAAGTGTTTATGAATATCAAACATTTTGTTTAACACTTTGAGAGTTTTGTGTTAACTTTATGAAGAGCTCCCCCTTCACATGTGCTCATAAGTGTTTAAATAAATTTGCACATGCGGGAGGAACAAGCACTTTTGAATTGATCCACTTTCAGTGAACCTGACCGATTCGAGACACGCTTACATCACTAGTTAGACTAGCTTGAAGTTATTACCCGGCCTGGTCAAATCCACAGAAAGTTTCTCGAAACGGTACATTTCTACTAAGACAAATCCTTTTCGAGACACGCTTACGTGGTTAGTTAAAGAGTTCCATTGTCAGCTTTTAGGTGACAACTAGCTCTAGTAACTAACTTGATGTTATTACCCGTCGAGGATAAGTCTTTTCGAGATTACTAACTTTTATGTTTCGTCAATTCTTGGGTCAATTCTGAGTCTAGCTCGCACAAGATACAACTTTAGCAACTTTGAACTTTCATATTTTAATCATTTTTAGTTTTCTCCCCCTCAAAAATAGCATATGAGATGTTGTTTTTGATAAACTTTTGATTAAAATATGCTTTTTGAGTCTTACGGGGAGATATCAACAAGAACTTTTTGTTTTTCAAACGATGAGTTTTTCAAGTGCTCCCCCTCAACAAGTGAATACTTATTGTGGTGAAATACTTGTCTTTTGAGCAGAATTATGAAAAATCAGGAAATGTTTGATAAATTCTACTCAAAAGTAAGGAGCCTTCGCTCCTTATATAAGGATTGAGGCACTGATGCGTACCTCAGGGTCCTTTCATTACAAGTACGGGTTGTACACTGTTATGTGTGCACAAGCCATTATGAAAAATAATTCAATCAAATGAAACAATTGATATTGAAAAATGAATTATCAAATGTACCAAGTTAATCTTCGTCAGGAAGTGGAGCATCAAAGTCAGTGTACTTAGGTTCTGGTCTTTCGAAGAGTCTGATAGGAAACGATGGTCTGACACCGATATAGCTTTCCAGTCGTCTGATCTGTTCCCGTCGAAATAGCCTTTCTTCAATCTTTAAGACGAAGTTGCAAACTTGTCTTCTTGAGCTGGATTTCCATCTAGGTTGTTCCCCCTTTGCTATCTTTCGGCGATCATCATTCAACCTTTTGACAAGCCCATCATGAACGGATTTGAGTGTAACATCACAGAATTTGTGTATCTCATCGAACCTCATGAAGCTTTGTAGCTTTTTGCTGTTGATGTAGGTGAAACCAAAAGGTACTTGGTTGAGAGTAAACTGTGATGTTTGATAGATTCCATCAAATGTGAATTGCGGCTTTGTCAAATTGATCTTCTGTTGGTAACTTTCCACTCCAAGCTGAAGATCTTCCACTCTTTCTTGAACTATCAATCGTCGGATGTATAGAAGTAGTGATGCCATGAAGTTGTACTGTACTTCTCTATCGAATCCACGCATTCTTCCTTGAACCTTTTCGAGATACATGTCTTCGATGTCATTGAGATTAAGGTCTGGAAAGTCTGCTTCGGAGAACTTGTACTTCCTTTCATCTTGTCGTTTAACAACAATTTCACGCATGAATATGTAGTTAAACCGTTGCGACTCTTGAATCTCCAAGATAGCGATGATCTTAGATTTCTGCTTCACATTTTCCAATGATTTCTCTCCTAATCTGCTGGTATAACCGAGACGACGACGTTCTGGCCAGTGTTGAATTCCGTGTAGAGCATCTCTGTCGTAAGCTACGATGGAGTTGCTGAAAATTCGAGTGGTCTCTTCAATGGCAGGAATTTCGTATCTTGCGGCTGGTACTGAGATAGTGAGTGAGGAAGCATATTTCGTCTTGGATGTCTCTTGGGTGAGTTGGATGTTACGAAGATCTTTGTTGAAGAAGAAGCTGTAAGGTATCTTGGGTTTGTTTGGAAATCCTTTCAAAGGTAATGGTTTAGTCCAGTCAGTGAAGTAAGGCTTTTCATGGTTTTTGGAACTGAGATCGATATTCACTTCAGGATTTAGCCAGTCAAAATCGGCGGACATTGCACTAGCTATATTCTGCATGTGATACTCGTATTCCACTTTGTTTCCGGATATGGACTTAAGGAATTCTTGTGCATCCCTGTTGATTCTTCTAAGCTCCGTCTTTGTGAGTTTGTTAATCTGAAGATCCTTCATTATGACTTGGGTGAATTGTAGAGTGTTACCAGGAAGGGGTTCTTCTTCTTCGAGAGGAGGTTGAGCTTGAACCATTTCTGTCAACCAATCATTCTGAGGAGTGTCATCATTGTCAAGCCATGAATGACGTCTTTTCTTCTTTGATTTCTTGGACTTAGATGTAGCATCTTTGTCTTTAGCCTTGGATGGTGACGATGGTCCAGCATGAGAATCGGGAATAGGTGAAGCACGGTAATCGGTGTCAGGTTGACCCTGGTGGTCATCAGGAGGTTCCATGAAAGTTTCTTCCTCTTCAGTTGGACCTTGACCGGTAGCTGAGTGGTGTTGTTGATTTTAAGGAGGAGTGGAGTCCTTTTGTGGTTGTAGAGAAGATGAGGGACCGGTTCCAGACTTAGGTTTCTTGCCTTTTGAGTTTGGGTCAGGGTCGTCATCTTTTCTTGACCTTTTCAGGGTTCCAGCTGCATCTTTGCATGACTCTTTGGATATGTAAGCCGCCATAGCATCAACAAGTTCTTTTTATTCAGTAGTTTGTGTGGTTTTGGAGGCAACATTGTCGAAGAGTTTAGCAAGCATTTCATTGAAGGATAATTCAGGAGCTGCAGTAGAAGCTTTTGCAGTGTGAAGCGTGAATGGTGTTGTTGACAACATTTTTCTAATGACACTTCTGATTCTGTGATCTAAGTTGTCCTTGATTGGTTCAAGAAGGTTTGCTACTTCAGGAGTGACCATCTCAACTAGATTTTCAGTCAGAAAGTCTTGAGTGACACTCTTAATAAATCTTGTGTAATCAGAGTTCAAGAATCAACTGGTTGTTTCGATTCATTGATTGAATGCTGCTTTGATGCAGATTCGGAAGGTGTGGGAGATGAATGCTCAGGTGATGATTCGGATGATGACTCGTTGTGAGAGTTTGAAGAAGAAGCAGGAGGAGTCGGATCCTTTGGTGGAGAGTCTTGAGGAGGTGGAGGTTGTGCAGAGGAAGTCTGCTGAGAAGATGACTTAAGGAATATGTTGGTGTCGAACGCGTTCTTCTCTTCATTTTCTTTTCTACGACGTTCCTCTGCTTCCTCTGCTTCTCGTGCAAGAAACTCAGGAGTAATGAGGTATTCATGTTCCTGATCCGTAGCAATATTCTCTTGTCCGCCAACATTCTCCTCTACATTAGCAGTCTCAGTCATATTGACATCTCCTGTATCGTCTGTATCTTTAACGGTGTCATCAGGCTGTGGAGCTGATTCTAACGTAGTGGACACAACGGGAGGAATCATGCTGCTTGTAGCTCCTTCATGTTCTGACTGATCGATAGGTGGTGGTGTTGGAGGTTGAGATATAAGTCGGCTTTCGAGAACTGCTTTTCTTTGTTCTTTGCGAAGTTGCTTTTCTTCAGCTCGGGTGTCGACAACTATACTTTTCAGTTTGGGTTTATCGACCAACTGTTCAACGATTGGTTCGTCTTCATCATCATCATTAGGCTCATTAATAGTGATCCCTTTCCTTTTTCTTGTCTCTTCTTCATAAGTTTATAGACTTTGTTGTATAGCGATCTCTGTTGCAGGAAATCCTTCTTCAGGTGTTCTTACTCTCAGTTCATAGTCTGGTTCTTCTTCTTCAGATTCCGTGTCGAACTCAGATTCGCTGTCAGAAGGTGGAGGTGTAGGTTCATCTTGAAGAATGTACTCAGGATTTACCTTCTTCTTTGGCTTGGTTGCAGGCTTAGGTTTGGATGTTGGTTTAGGTTTGGCGAAAGTCTTGGGTGTTGCTGATGGTTTTGTCTTGGGAGCAGCCTTAGACTTAGTCTGAGGTGAGCCAGTGGTGCTTGTAGTACTCCCAGACTTCACACCTCCTTTGCTTCGAGTCTGTATAGTAGCTTCTTCCTGTACCCCTTTGTAAGTATTATCATAGTATTTGTAGTTCAGACTTTTCTTGATCTTGTCATCAAGAAGGTATTCTGGAAGCCTCATCCCTTTGATCTTGGTAGAGGAAGTGGTCGTCTTGATGAATGAGGTGGTGAAGTCGTCCTCGAAGAGGTGCTTCGGCTCATTAGGATCTGCCATCCTCTTGATAAATTCTGGTGTGTCTTTGCAGAAATGTTCTATGAGAAGCTTGGTGAATCTTGTGAACGGGATCATAGTCTTAACACGTTCGGTTTGAATGCGGTAGACTATATCGTTCATGATTGGAACTGCAAAGTCAATAGGTGTCAAAGTCACCATTCTCCAAAATGTTTGCAAATGTTCAAGCCTAGGATGTTCATGACCACTCTTTCTTCCTGATATTGATCTTACAACCAACAGACAGAATGTTCTCCAAGGCCGAGGGATATTCTTGGCATTGAATCGGGAATGTTTGACTAGAGGTACATCGTCATCAACATCATATCCTAACTCAACAAAGAAGTCAAGAAGGTCCAGTTCAGGTAGTATTGGAGCAAATTCGTTGTCAGTTTGAGGCAGGAGAAGGACTGTACGAAGAACGTCGTGATCTACAGTGTAGACTTCGATCCAATGTAACAGTGAAAGACTCATCATCCAAATTTGCCTTAGCCGTAAGCCAGAACTGATGAAGGTAGAACAGAGGAACTGAAGTAGAACAGATGAGCAGATGTTTGCATGGATGTGCAAGTAGAATATCTTTGACAATCCTGCACGAGTTCTCAGTAATTCTTAATTTGTCGAAATCAACTCGTGGATTGTTGTTGCCAATCGTAACATTGTAGTTTTCGGGAGTGATGTCATCCATGGTGAGTAATGGAAGAGCTTGTTCAGGGACGTTCTCGTTGTGTTCAGCCATGTTATTCTGAAAAGCATGATCATAAACAAAACATCGAGATTTGTTACGAGTTAGCACGGTTGCAATGTTTGATTATGAATAAGCATTTAGAATCATGTAAGCACGTATGGTTCAAGTATAGCATGTATGTTGATAAGTGACGTGTACTTAGAAAGTCATGACCACAATAACATGTTTTCAAAATTACATCACATTATACACGATTAGAATCCATTATCACATTGTCACATATAACATGTTTTTGAAATTACAAAATCACAATGTTCTCGAAATGATACAAGTGAAATACAAGATACAACATTATAAGTGATTTCGAAGAAATGCACAACTGAACAACATTTCGCAAACCCAGTAACCAGTGCCAACAATTTCGAAAAAATAGTCATAAAGTGACAATTTTCGCAATCATGTATAATAAGAATTTTCGAAAAAAAATTCAAGTGTGTTCTCGATAAAAAATTTATTGAGAACAGACCACTAGAAAGAAAAATTTCGAGAATACATATTATAAGGGATTTCGAAAGTTTCAGTTATGATGATTTCAAAAAAATATGGCCATGAATGAAATAATTTCGCAATCACTCAAATATTTTCGAGAAGATGACAAAATGAGTGTTTTCGAAAAATACAACATTATGAGATTTCTCGAAAACTTGTGATTGCGAAAAAATCCAAACATGATTGCGAAAATGTTTTCTCAAAAATTCTTATACAAGAATTTCGAAACATTGCCAACGTACGTTTCTATGTGAAAAGATGAATTCCAAGTGATATAACCTGTTGCAAATGATGTTATTCAACAATTAGAAACTCACTAATCAAACGAGTATAGAGATTTCGAAAAATATCCAAGAACATAATCTCGATAAAATGCAAAATCATGAAATAATCGATGATGACAGGTACTTGTGTATCACAAACGTGCATTAGAAGCATTTATGCACAACAAGTCAGCTTACATAAACACAAAACGAGAGAACCCATATAGAACGAAGCCCTATGTTATCGAGAATCATGCATACATGGAAGTAAATCTAATTAATAAGCATAACCATGATACTCATACACAAAATATCATATCCCACCATTAACAACACTAAAACAAACAGCCGAGAAATAAAACTCAAATCGAACCAAAACCCTAGGTTTCGAATTTGTCAAAAACATGAAGTAGAGGAATATTAAACAGCATAGAAAGGTTAAAGACAAGTAATGTAACAAAACCCCCATGAAAATTTAACCACCAAACACGTTTTGAAGAATTTCAAGAACCACTAAACCCTAGGTATTGAAATCGAAATTACGTGAAATCTAACCGTAAGAATTACAATTCAACGAAAACCATTGTTAGAAATAGTGTAAGGATCATGTAGAAACTTACGGTTTGGAATTTGATAGTTCGGATTATTAGTTTGAATTGTGGCCGTGGATTAGAGAAAAAAGGGTTTAAGGGGTTTTGAATTTTTGAGATTATGAAACGAAAAAGAAACAGGGGGTGTTTGTTTGTGTTATTATTAGAACTTTTGAAACTTGACACTATTAGTCCCCTAACTATCCATTTTGCAACATAAGTCCTAATGTTAAAACTAAACAAGGACACAAAGAGATTCTAACTTACAAGACCATATATAGAAAAGGAAATACGAGATACGAGATATCTTATGAAATCCCGAAACAACTTAACTTACCGCATCAAAGGTAATATGCAAGTATGTCGTTTTTGGAAAAAATTTATAAAATTTTAGACGAATCTCCCCCTCAACACTTGTAAGCAGTCAAAGTGTTGAAAAAGAGCGATATACTTGCATTTTTTTATTTTTTTTAATGATAAAGAAAAAATAAAGAAAAAATATTTATTTTACAAAGATAGTAAAATAATTGATGTTTGACACTTTACTTTTGTTTTAAAAACTTTTGTAAGTCAAATGGTGTCAAACATCGCATACCAATTTGATGAACTAAACTTGCAAACCTTGATGGAGCTAAAGGTTTTGTAAGTAAGTCCGCTAATTGGTACTCAGTGCCCACAAAATATAACTCAACTGTACCCTTCTCGACATGCTCTTTGATGAAATGGTATCGAAGATCAATGTGTTTGGATTTGCAATGATGAACTGTGTTGCAGGAGATTGCAATGGGACTCTTAGAATCGCAGTAAATCGGAATCTTGTTGAATAAGTAGCCATAGTCTTTAAGTTGTGATCTCATCCAAATGACTTGAGCGCAACAAGCAGACATAGCTACGTATTCAGATTCGGTAGATAATAGTGATGTGCAATCCTGCTTCTTTGATTGCCAAGACACAAGTTTATCTCCAAGAAACTGTAAGCCACCTGATGTACTTTTTTGCGAGTCTAAGCATCCTGCATGGTCAGCATCTGAAAAAGCTATTAGTTCAAAACCAGAATCCATCGGATACCAGATCCCCAAGTGGATGGTTCCCTTTATGTATCGAAGGATTCTTTTTGCCTCATTGAGGTGTTTTTCAGTTGGATTAGCCTGATAGCGAGAACACATAAACACAGCAAATACAATATCAGGTCTACTGGATGTGAGATACATGAGGGACCCAATAATACTTCGGTATTTGGTAGGGTCAACTGGAGTCCCATGTAAATCAGCATCTAGTTTAGTAGAGTTGGCCATCGGTGTATTCATAGTATCACTACTTTGCATACCATGTTTCTTTAAAATCTCAAGAGCATATTTGGACTGATTTAGAAAAATTCCACGGGGTGATTGATGAACTTGTAGTCCTAGAAAGAACGTAAGTTCACCCATCATGGACATTTCAAAATTATCTGTCATTAATTTTGCAAAATCCATTGAGTAATTTTTGTTGGTTGAAGCAAAAATAATGTCATCGACATAAACTTGAACAATTAATAAGTCCATCCCGTAGGTTTTTGTAAACAGTGTAGGATCCACCGAGCCTAGAGTAAAATCATTAGCCAACAGAAATTTAGAAAGCTTGTCATACCACGCCCTGGGGGATTGCTTAAGACCGTAGAGAGACTTCTTAAGCTTGTAGACATGATTGGGACGTTCTGGATCAATGAATCCTTCAGGTTGACTGACATAAACCACTTCTCGGAGTTGACCGTTCAGAAAAGCCGTTTTCACGTCCATTTGGTAAACAATCATATTTCGATGAGCAGCAAATGCTAAGAACATCCGTACAGCTTCGAGTCTAGCCACAGGAGCAAATGATTCTTCAAAATCGATACCTTCTTCTTGAGAATAACCTTTTGCTACCAAGCGTGATTTGTTGCGTATGACTGTGCCTTCTGCATCCAGTTTGTTTTTCCAGATCCATTTTAAACCAATGACGATGATGCCTTCAGGTTTTTCAACCAATTCCCATACTTCTAATCTTTGAAAGGTTTCAAATTCTTCTTGCATAGACTCAATCCAGTTTTCATAAGTCATTGCTTCTTTGACATTTTTGGGTACGGTTTCACAAACTGTGAGTGCATAAATGCAAGTTTCACCGTCTGTGTGAAGGCGTTGTCTTGTCATGATAGGTGCATCTGGATGGCCAATAATTTGAACTAAGGGGTGATCTGTAGTCCATTTATGTGTTGAAGGATGAAGTTGATAAGAATCGCGCAAGTGAGCAGGACCCAAATTGCGTGTGGATGACTCAGCAATGTCGGGGACAGGTTGAGCATTTGCAAATGGATTAATGAATGGTTCTGGGTCATGCTCTGCGGGTTGTGGAACTGATAAAGGTATGGAATCTCCAGCTGATTGTCCTGAGTTGGACCCGGTTTGTTCTGTTGTTGTAGGTGATATGACTGGAGGACCGTCTCTTCCAACAGAAGTTGTTGTTTGTTGAGGTGTATCAGGAACTTGATCTTGATCAAGGTTTGCAGTGGAATTTGGTGTGGCCTCAGGTGGACGGTTAACAGGCGTATCATCAAACAATGGAGCAAACAAGGTTTCCACTTCTTTACGAGAAAGTGACAATGGTTCAGCCGAAGAAACCGGAAAATTAAGACGGTTGGTTGCGGGTCCTAAGCCGTGTTGCTCAGAAGCCATTTGAGTGAGTTCATCGAAATTAGCATGAATAGTTTCTTGAATTTCCCGAGTACGACGATTCCAGATCCGATATCCTTTTGAATTTTCACAGTAACCTATGAATACTCCAATGTCAGCCTTTGCTTTAAGTTTACCTAGATCATCACGATCATTGACTGGGTAGCATAAAGCACCGAATACATGAAAGTGACTGATGTTTGGTTTCCTTTTGTGAACAATCTGATATGGGGTTTTGTTGTGGCGTTTTGTGACCATGCAACGGTTTTGGGTGTAACAGGCGGTTGAAACAGCTTCTGCCCATAAGTAATCTGGTAATTGAGTGTTGATTAACATCGTTCGAGCAGCTTCCACTAACGTTCTGTTGCGTCTTTCGACTACTCCATTCTGTTCGGGTGTGCGTGGAATAGATGTTTGATGTTCAATTCCTACTTTCTCAAAATACGACCGTAGAATCTGATTCTTAAATTCTGTGCCATTGTCAGTTCGAACAATTCTGACTGTATTGCGAAGCTGAACTTGTATTTTTGTGAGAAAGGTGATGATCATTTGAGGAGCTTGATCTTTACTTCGAAGAAAATAAACCCAAGTCCAGCGAGAGTAATCATCAACAATTACTAAAATGTAGCGTTTACCGTTGATTGTTTGAACACGCATCGGACCACCCAAATCCATATGAAGTAATTGTAAAACATGATTAGTACTGTGTTCAGGTTTTGATGGAAAATGAGCACGAGTACTTTTTCCTTGTTCACAGGCTGGACATAGATGATCTTTGGCATAGCGGAATCTTGGAAAGCCTTCAACTAATTTGTGACGAGCGAGATCAGTCATCGTTTTGAAATTCAAATGAGAAAAGCGTTTGTGCCATAACCAAGATTTAGTCGATTCGGCTTTGGATAGAAGACAAATTGGAGATGAAGCGATCATGTCTGATGATGAGTGTCTAAATACTCATCATTTTATACTAATCTGAGCTGCCAAAACATCAAAAAACACTCAAATAAGCATCAAAATACTTAAAATATCTTAGAAGTGTGTTTTATATGTTTCAAATGCAAAATATGCAAAAACTGATGAAAAATGTATAAAGTTTGCATAATTGGCAGTTTCAGTCCCTCAAGTTCATAAATTGGCAAAACTAGTCCCTGGTTATTCTAAAAACATGAAAAAGTCATCAAAGGTCCTTTTAAATCATAAAGTTACATATTTAGTCCTTTGGTGCAAAGTTTCACAAAATTACAAGTTTAGTCCCTGTACTTTGGAAATTGACATAAATGGTCCCTGGGATGTAATTTGTGACGAGCGAGATCAGTCATCGTTTTGAAATTCAAAATTACAAGTTTCACAAAATTACAAGTTTAGTCCCTGTACTTTGGAAATTGACATAAATGGTCCCTAGTTTAGTCCTTGTTCACAGGCTGGACATAGATGATCTTTGGCATAGCGGAATCTTGGAAAGCCTTCAACTAATTTGTGACGAGCGAGATCAGTCATCGTTTTGAAATTCAAATGAGAAAAGCGTTTGTGCCATAACCAAGATTTAGTCGATTCGGCTTTGGATAGAAGACAAATTGGAGATGAAGCGATCATGTCTGATGATGAGTGTCTAAATACTCATCATTTTATACTAATCTGAGCTGCCAAAACATCAAAAAACACTCAAATAAGCATCAAAATACTTAAAATATCTTAGAAGTGTGTTTTATATGTTTCAAATGCAAAATATGCAAAAACTGATGAAAAATGTATAAAGTTTGCATAATTGGCAGTTTCAGTCCCTCAAGTTCATAAATTGGCAAAACTAGTCCCTGGTTATTCTAAAAACATGAAAAAGTCATCAAAGGTCCTTTTAAATCATAAAGTTACATATTTAGTCCTTTGGTGCAAAGTTTCACAAAATTACAAGTTTAGTCCCTGTACTTTGGAAATTGACATAAATGGTCCCTGGGATGTAATTTGTGACGAGCGAGATCAGTCATCGTTTTGAAATTCAAAATTACAAGTTTCACAAAATTACAAGTTTAGTCCCTGTACTTTGGAAATTGACATAAATGGTCCCTAGTTTAGTCCTTGTTCACAGGCTGGACATAGATGATCTTTGGCATAGCGGAATCTTGGAAAGCCTTCAACTAATTTGTGACGAGCGAGATCAGTCATCGTTTTGAAATTCAAATGAGAAAAGCGTTTGTGCCATAACCAAGATTTAGTCGATTCGGCTTTGGATAGAAGACAAATTGGAGATGAAGCGATCATGTCTGATGATGAGTGTCTAAATACTCATCATTTTATACTAATCTGAGATGCCAAAACATCAAAAAACACTCAAATATGCATCAAAATACTTAAAATATCTTAGAAGTGTGTTTTATATGTTTCAAATGCAAAATATGCAAAAACTGATGAAAAATGTATAAAGTTTGCATAATTGGCAGTTTCAGTCCCTCAAGTTCATAAATTGGCAAAACTAGTCCCTGGTTATTCTAAAAACATGAAAAAGTCATCAAAGGTCCTTTTAAATCATAAAGTTACATATTTAGTCCTTTGGTGCAAAGTTTCACAAAATTACAAGTTTAGTCCCTGTACTTTGGAAATTGACATAAATGGTCCCTGGGATGTAAAAACTTTAAGAAAAATCAATATTGGTCCTTGTACTAATAATATTTTGCAGGAATGGTCCTTGGTGTGAAGTCTGGTGAAATGACATAATTGGTCCCTCAAGTTTGGCAGTTTGTCAGTTATAGTCCCCGGGTATTTTAAATGTGAAAATTATTAAACATACCCTTGTACTATTCAATTATGGCAAAACAGGTCCTTATGAGTACTTTGGAAATATCACAATACCAACCCTTCATCTTTTACCAAATTACAATATTGGTCCTTGTAATTTCTATATAACCAAACGGACCAACTTTAATAAATAAACCAAACAACCAAGCCCTAACCTTTTTACCCAAGCCCACTCCACCTAAGCCCAAATTACAAACCAAACCAACCCCTGGTATTAATACCAGTTTGACCCCGATCAAACACCACCATCTCCCTCTCCCTCACTCACAGACCACCAAAACCACCACCACCTATCTGGTTTCTTCACCACTTGTCCACCCACCTTTCCAACCTTATCCCTCCACCTCCACAAGCTCCCAAGCCCCATTAATTACCCTAAAATCCTCTCCACGCAACCACAGTTGTCCCATGACTTTTTCGCGCCAAAAAGACATTTAAACGGCTAGGATGATTGAGACCAATCCAATGGTCCACAACTGGTGGGAAATGGTTCTGTGGGTCCCACAAACCCTAGAAGTCCATTAAAAAGGAGAAGGAAGCAGAAGAGAAAGGAGTATGAGAGAATTACTAGCAGCAGAACAAATGGAAATTATAAAATCCATGTATGCTAGTCCTTCTCAGCTCCCTCTGTATGATGTTATCACACCCGAGGTTCCCACTCACTCTCTGAGCATGGGGGACGAGCATCTTGACACTATTCCTGCAAAGGAATCTGACGAATTCATAAAGTTTAGTGTTGAGAACCTTGTCTCAATCCTAAGTGAGTCACAGGGAATTCTTGATCATATGTGTGATATTCCTACCCCCCCTGATAAACCAAATGATCAAATTGAGAATGTCTCTAATTCCAGTGATGATTGTATATCTTATGGAGACATTGAGTATGTTGAGGCATCACTGCCTCATTCTGATGTTGATCCTCTTCTTGAGGATTTCACAGAGGAACTCACTCACATCATTCCACTTCTATCTGGAAGTAATGATGATCTCTTTGACTTCGAGGCCGATCTGGAAGAGATAGAAAGTCTCTTACATAATGATCCTTCACTCAGTGCTTATCCCAACAGTCCAGTAGAGAATGTTAATCACATTGTTCCTGAAGCATTCAAAACTACTATCACCAATCCTCTATTTGAATTCGAATCTGAATTCACTTTGATTTCTGATAACCCATTATTTGGTACTCAGATTAAGGATTGTGATGAGTCCACAACGGAACATGAGTTCACGGATTTACATCTTGTGAATGATTCTCTTTACGAGGAGTTCTCCTTTGAACTCAATCATATCACATTTCCACCGGAGTATGATAATTTCTATTTTGATCTAGACATACCCATAATATGTCTTGATCAAACAAGCTTAAAAGAGGAGATTCATGAAACAATGAATTCTCCTATTGAAGATGAGGAGTTAATCATGATTTTCATCATGACTTTCTTTCTTTTCTTCATATATCTCGTGGCTTCTCCTGTTCTTCACTCTTTCGGGAGTGAGGACATTATCTTTGACCCCGACATTCTCATTTATAGATTATGAGCCGGGTACTTATCTCATCGGAGTGGAACTTTCACGTGCTTCATTGTTTATCCAAACCTCTTGAATGAAAGTCCGATGCTGATTATCTCTTCCACATCATGCTTCCCCATGGACAAATGAATTCGGGGTCGAGTCAAGCTAGTGACTCGGTAAATAAAAATAGTAGCATGTACTTAGGGTTTTCAGCCTAAGTGTGGGGGAGATACTAACCCACATGTTGTATATATGTAAATACCATCTAAAAAAATAAATAAAAATAAAATAAAATGTGTGTACATAAACTTAAATAAAGGCTATAGAGTATTTTCTTCTTACGTTCTAAGTGTTGGTTTAACACCCGGTACTTTGAATATTGAGGACAATATTCAGTTCTAAGTGTGGGGGGAGATTCGTTATTCTAATGAATTTAAACACATGTTCCATCAAGAACCCCCATTTTAGCCCAAATTTTAAAAATTTTTTCTCACTTAGAACGCAATAAATGGTTATCAGTCCGCCATGTCTAACCCACATAAGGATTGGCTAATCCAGGAGCAAACGGTTCTTGGTAAAGATATCTCAAACCCGTTGATGGCTTGCAATTTGCAAAAAATTGTATGGTTCCTCAACTCCCCATATCCCATAAAGCGAATGAGTTGGCTAGCCCGCAAGATTATGGCTTGTGGTAAAGGCAGTGAAAAAACCATAATTGGTAATCAGCTCACCAAGATGTTGACTATTCCATCAAGAGTTGGCTAGTCCAGAAGCAAACGGCTTTTGGTAAAGACTAATCAAATCCGTTGACAGCTGGTGGTTTGCTCAAAATCACACGGTTATCAGGTGTGCCACAGTTCTTACATCTGGCTACTCCAGAAGTGATGGCTTTTGGTAAAGAGTTTTTCAAATCCATTAAGTTTTTCTCAAAAGATTGCTAGGGACTAGCAATAGTTTAGTGTGGGGGATTGATGAGTGTCTAAATACTCATCATTTTATACTAATATGAGCTGCCAAAACATCCAAAAACACTCAAATATGCATCAAAATACTTAAAATATCTTAGAAGTGTGTTTTATATGTTTCAAATATAAAATATGCAAAAACTGATGAAAAACGTACAAAGTTTGCATAATGGGCAGTTTCAGTCCCTCAAGTTTCATAAATTGGCAAAACTAGTCCCTGGTTATTCTAAAAACATGAAAAAGTCATCAAAGGTCCTTTTAAATCATAAAGTTAAATATTTAGTCCTTTGGTGCAAAGTTTCACAAAATTACAAGTTTAGTCCCTGTACTTTGGAAATTGACATAAATGGTCCCTGGGATGTAAAAACTTTGAGAAAAATCAATATTGATCCTTGTACTAATAATCTTTTGCAGGAATGGTCCTTGGTGTGAAGTCTGGTGAAATGACATAATTGGTCCCTCAAGTTTGGCAGTTTGTCAGTTATAGTCCCCGGGTATTTTAAATGTGAAAATTATCAAACATACCCTTGTACTATTCAATTATGGCAAAACAGGTCCTTATGAGAACTTTGGAAATATCACAATACCAACCCTTCATCTTTTACCAAATTACAATATTGGTCCTTGTAATTTCTATATAACCAAACGGACCAACTTTAATAAATAAACCAAACAACCAAGCCCTAACCTTTTTACCCAAGCCCACTCCACCTAAGCCCAAATTACAAACCAAACCAACCCCTGGTATTAATACCAGTTTGACCCCGGTCAAACACCACCATCTCCCTCTCCCTCACTCACAGACCACCAAAACCACCACCACCTATCTGGTTTCTTCACCACTTGTCCACCCACCTTTCCAACCTTATCCCTCCACCTCCACAAGCTCCCAAGCCCCATTAATTACCCTAAAATCCTCTCCACGCAACCACAGTTGTCCCATGACTTTTTCGCGCCAAAAAGACATTTAAACGGCTAGGATGATTGAGACCAATCCAATGGTCCACAACTGGTGGGAAATGGTTCTGTGGGTCCCACAAACCCTAGAAGTCCATTAAAAAGGAGAAGGAAGCAGAAGAGAAAGATTATTAGATTAGTTTTAGAATAGTTAAATCGTATGTAGTGTAATTTTCAATTCCAGATGTAATTTCAATCAAATCAGTTGTATTAAGTTATTTTTAGTGTAATACAAGCTTTATAAAACCTTTAATTACAATCTTGTTTATTGAATTCGTATTTAGCAACTTTATGTGAAATTGACAAATTCACATAATATTGTTATCTGTTGTTGTTTTGGAATCTCAAGCTCATATAAGCTCTTGACAAAAGCTTCTGTAAGCTTTAGTAAACTTAAAATTGAGTATAGAATTAAAAAAAAGAAAATACAAAAAATTAGAATAAATTAGTTTGAAAATAAAAATTTACCATTGAAGAAGAAAGAAGCATTGGATCCTGGTCATTGAAGAATTTTATGGTTGTAGTACCTCAGGGAGGCTGTAGGTTAGTTTGGTATACTTGTTCTTGGTTTGGAGTTCATATGATCCCACTGTAAGCATTTTCATATTATTTTCAAAATCAGTGTTTGTTGCTCATAAGCTTATTTGTTGTTATTAATTGTTTATTTTACTTAATCCTAGCTCAGTATATGGTTGTTGATTAATAGATTAGGTTCTAGTTCTAAGTCTCAGTTAGTTTCATTCATGTTAAGGATTTAAAGGAGTGTTTGGTTTAAGTTGTCTTGGTGTTAGAATCTGTTTTATGTGTTGTTTTTCTGGTTTGTGCATGTCCCTTTAGGTCCTAATAGGTAACTTCAGTTATAAAATATAAGTGTTATTCTTGAAAAAGTCAAAACAACCATAGATTCACCTTGACAGTTAACTGTCAAGGTTTTTGGGTTTCCAATCTTACCCATTTTGACTTAAGGAAGTCATTCTAGCTTAATTCACCCTTAGTAACACTTAATACATCAATCTAAGCTAGTTAGACCCAATCAAAGTTGGAAAAAGTCAAAATCTTAAGTTTCCTCAATAAGTCAAAGTGCATGGTTCTCAGTTTTTTCCAAAAGTTCAAGCAATTAATTTGAATTTTGTGTTTTAGATTAGGCAGTGAAACTTGTTGTAACTTGTAGTCTATTAGCTTGTCTTTGAGTTTCCACTATCATTTCAATTTTGTGAATTTTGTGTGGGGCCCACCATCATCCCAAACACAACTGCAGGGCTGCAAGTTACCCTGTGCAGCAGACCCATAGCCATCACCACCACTTTGGTGGTGATTTGTGGCCACCACAGTGGGCCCCTTTGTCCCATTTTTGGTTCTTTGAACTCCCTTTCTAGTAGGCTTTCTATTTTGACCCTTTGTTTGACCCTAGACTCAGTGGACCCCACTTTGATTTGCTTCCAAACTTTGTCCCATTTTCTGTCTCAGTCCACAATAAGCAAGTGCTTATTGTGGCTTATTGGCTTATTCAGTGGACCTCTTGTGCTTATTCTTGCTTATACATGTTCAATTAACTCTGAGGAACCAAGGTTTACCATAGTGGGTCCCACACAAGTCAGTTTGAGCTTATTTGCCACTTTAGTCAAACTAAGTCAACTGTGGTAGCATTAAGCTTCCACACAGCTTATTATTAGCTTATAAAATATTTGTTTTTACAAAAGTTATCTATTTTTAAGTATAATATAGTTTTGTAAAAGAAAATTCCAGAAAAATCAATATAAAAATAAGTGATAGTTTCTATTTAATTTAATTTAATTTTAATTTTCATTTTTAGATTTTTATTAAGTAAGTTGTGTTTTTATATTTTTATTAATTTCCTTTTAGGTTAAAGTATTTTTAATAATTTTCTCCGATTTTTATTTTGTAATTTAGTATGTATTATAATTAATATTAGTTTTAATAATAATTAATCAATAATTAAGTTATAAATAGCATAATTAATTTTTATAAAGCAACACCTAGTTTTTATATTTTTCCTAGCTTTTATATGTTATAAAATAGTTTTATAAATTTTTTCATAATTTTCTAAGTCAGTTTAGTATTATTTGTAATTTAAAATAGTTTAATTAGTATAATTAATATAAATAGTTTTTAATTAATAAAAAGCTTATAAAAAGACAAAAATATTTATTTTTATTTTTTATACTTTCTTCAAGTTCTAATTTAAGTTTAGAAATTATTTTTACAAGTTTTTAGTTTAATTTGTAGTATTTATAATTTTTAGTTTGATATAAATTTGTTTTAATTAAATAGTTAAATAAGTTTTTAATTAAATAATTAATAATAAATAATAAAATAATCTAAAAAATAGTTTTCTTTTTAATTTAATTTTCTTTTAAGTTTAAGTTTATAGAATTTTCATTTTTAACCCTTGTAGTTTATTTTTCTTAAAACTCACCTTTTTCTCAGTACGCAGTCGCGTCTGATTTTAATTTGGTGTACGTTTAAACGTTTTAGATATATAGGTTTCACATAATCGTTCTAATAGTTTACCTAAGTTATTTTAAGTTATAAAACCCTAGTGTAATCACACACACACACACACACACACACACACTATATACCCTTTCCTGTTCACATTCACTTGATCACAGATTCGTTTTTAATAAAACATCGCACACCTCGTTGGGACATTACGACCCGGGGAAACACTGTATTCCACGGAAGCATTTGCCTCAGCTGTTTGACTTGTTGACCATTACTTGGTTTATATTATCTGACCGTTTGAGGCGAATCATCTGACATAGAAATAGTATAAAGGTTAGTGCCACGTTTGCCAGACATCAAATCATTTCCTTGTAGATCACGAACAAAGCAGGTTTTCTCGCGAAATGCTACTTCTAAATCTCCATCACAAAATTGACCGACTGAGAAGAGGTTGTGACCCAAGCCTTCAACATAATAAACTCTGCTAATTTCAATGTTCCCATGCATGTAGTCTCCGTAACCCATGATTAAAGCGTATTGATCATTCCCGAATCTGACAGTTCCAATAAACTTTGAGACAAAGTTCTTTAACAGTTTGAGATTGCCTGTCATATGTCGGGTGCAACCGTATCAACAATCCAGAGAACGATCTGAACCACCTGCATCAAAAGAAGACGACAGAGATGGAACAGAAGTAAGGGTGGAACCCGAAGAAATAGTGGGTTCCTGTTGGTTAGAAATGCAAATATTTGACAATTTAGGAATCCATTTAAAATTTGGTTTGTATTGTAACCAACGTTGCCAATTCCAACTAGTTTTTGCTTTGTTCTTAGTGAATGTACTAGCTTTGGGCGGGTTCCTAGAATTGTTAATTGCTGCTTGTGGGTTGACTACAACATCTTTAGAAACTGTAGTAGGCGTTTTTCTTAAGGTAGACTTAGAAGCATTAGTGGACCTAGAAGAAGAGCCGAATCTACGTTTCTTTTTGCGGTGTAAGAGATTATTAGCTACACATTTGGTATGATCACCAGATAACACACTTTTACGACAAAACACACAAGATGCATTAATATTCAAAACATTTGAAGGTTCAGCATTCGTTACATTAAGATTTGGATTACAATTTGCCATATTAGAATCTAAATCAGATGCAACATTAGTTTTATTCGAGTTCCTAAGGTGATCTTCTACTTCTTGCACTTCTAGTGTTCCACTTTTATGTTGCGAGAGCCTACTCTTTTTAGTCTTCTTAACTCTTTTTGTCTTTGGGCTTCTAACGCTCTTAGGGGAAACTAGACCTGTGGAAGTGGAAGAGCTAACATTAGAACTCTTAATATGCTTACCCTTATCTGTTGTGTCTATTTGAAACATTCCTGGTGCAATCACAGTTGTATCAATGAACTTTCCTTTTTGAAGTAGCTTAATTTTCTCTTTCAAATCAATGATGATGTGTTTTTTGTCCTGAATATCAGACTCAAGTAAACCATTGCAATAACGAATGTCATCGCGGTTTTGTTGCCATTCGGCGTTTTCAATTTTTAACTCCGCAATTTCATTTTTTAACTCCGCAATTTCATTTTTACGTAGACGACATTTGTTTTTACGAGACTCATGATTGGCACATAATTGCAATTCAGTTTCAATACTTTGAGCTTGACACCAATCAATCTTATGTTTAAGTTGACAAATTTCATTTGAAAGTTTGTTTATCACATCATCACTGTTTTGACGCAATGTTTCATATTGATGTTTCAATGATTCATTTTGTGACCTCAACGAAACAAGTTCAGCACAGTACTCAGCAAATAATTCAGTATTGCTGGAAAAATGGAGTTCATTCATGAGAGAACTATGAAAATCAACCTGAAGAAGTTGTTCCAAGAGTCGATCAGTATCTTCTTTCAAAAATTGGTTTTTGCTTTGTTGAACCAAAATTGCATTTTCATTAAGAGCGAAAATTTCTTTCATATCTTTAACTTCCTTTTGGAGTTCCTGTTCCCAACGAGTAGCACAATAACGCAAATTTTGAACTAAAGGCAGAATTTGTTTTTGAAAAATATCTCGCTTTTCCCGCTCGTAAGCTGATTGAAAAGTATGAACTGTAATTTCAGAATGTTGTTCAATGACGTTTTCCAAAGTATCGATGCCTTTCATGAATGTTTGAAAATAGTCTAAAACTTTACAGCGTGTTGGTAATGGTGTCACATGACCAGAAGAAGGTAATGGACCATTTACTTGTGCCACGGGTTTGACAGGAGCTCCATTGGAAGATGAAACATAAGACTCAGTAACATACCATGATTTCTCAGGTATTTCTCTTGATGGAACAAAAGATTTTGAAATGTGAGGAGCTTTTGAGTAATCATATGGTTTGCAAAATTCAACATGACTCATTTTTGATCGACTCTGCTCTTCAAGTTCGTATTCTTCCTCAGTATCATGTACAATAACACGCACAACATTGTTATCCGTCAATTGGTCCATACTGTACAGCTTAGGATTTGTTTTGAACACAGTGCGAAGAAAAGAGGATCTGTAATCGCCGAGGCCAAAACCTTTACCTGGTCTTGGTTTTAACGAAAACTTTTGAATTGTCGTTACAGATTCCCCATGCTTATAAACGATGTTTTGAAAAGCTTTGATTTGACTTTCGAGAGCGATGTTATCATCAAGTAAAGAGCTTTCTTTTTCATGTTTTTGTACTTTATGTTCATAAAATTCCTGTTTGCAAGTTATCACCTCTTTACGTGTTTTTGAAAGTTCCTGTTGGAGTTGAACAACTTGTTTTTGAAGATCATGTTTTTCATTTTCCAGTTTGGAAACAATTTTACCGTTTGACTCAACAATGTCATACATTTGCTTTTGAAGATTTTGTTCTTTGACATATGATTCTTGAAATGACTTTTCAAAACTTTGTTCACGATGAACGACATATTGAAAGCTTGAAAGTTGCTTTTTATAACATTCAATGTCCTTTTTTAACTTGGCATTTTCTGTCAAAACTTCAGTTTGCACGTCCGTTATGTGATTAGATAGAAGTTGATTATTAAGTTGTATGGCCGTAACTGTACAGTCAGGAGCTGGATCAGAAGGAGGTTCATGTTGTTCACTAAAGTCATTTTCGTCTTGCGCAATAGGATCATCAAATGAGACGACAGTGTCATCATCAAATAGTTCATCCTCTTGAGAAGAGAAAAATGTTTCAGAAGGAACAACTTGCGCCTGATCTGATTCAGAAACATAGGGTGATGCATTAATATGTATGGAGCTTATGGTTAGGTCATTTACCTGAGACAAGCCATCAGTGGAGAACACTGGGCCTGAATCGTTCAACTGATGTTCCTGCATGTTGGCCATAAGCATCACAGCTGCATTGGCTTCAAGATCTTCCATTTCATCATCATTGTAAGCATTAGCAAAGAAACTGTTCTCTTGAGCATTGAAAGTTGCTTCCTTTTCATCTTTGAGAGCCATAAGTAATGCCTGCTTGAAACTGACTACCTTTTCTTGGGTGAGGGCATGCAGTTGCAATATGACCTTTTTCGTTGCAGTTGTAGCACCATATCGCATTTCCAAAGACTGTGTTGTTACTAGCAGCATTGTCATTACTTCGCTGAGGAGCACCTGGATTGTTTCTGAATCCCCCATTGTTGTTTACTCTTTGTCCATATCCAGAATTTCCAGTATACCCACCTGAACGTCCTGAATTACGATTCTGAATCTCAACTCAACCATCTTGAATGACAGCTTGGTTTCTTGTATTTGATGAAGAATGAAGACGGTTGTTGGTTTTGTTGGAGAATTTGCTAAAAGCACGAGCAACAAGAGCAAGTCCTTGATTCAACGTATTGACGTCATCATCATCATCTTCAAACTGATTAGAGTAATACATGCTATCATTGTTGTCATATGGAGCAAATTGATGAGAAGCGTGTTGAGAAGCAGGAGGATGCTGGTGACTGAAATAATTCTGTTCCTGATTAGACATCGGAGGATGTGAAGTAGGAGTTTGAGCAACGAGTGCAAGGGGATTAGAGGTAGGTGGTGATGTGTATCCTCCTCGGGCGAGTTTGTCTTTTTCAACTTCAGACTCATAGTGCTTGAGATAGTCGTACAACAATCCATATGGATCCCTGTGAAGATTCTTGGCTTGTCTCACAAATGTCACATACTTTTGCCACTCAGGACCCAGACTACTAACAAACTTTGTATTGACAATGATTCTTGGAAGAGTTATATCATGTCTCTCTAAATCATTGACGACATTAGTGAAACGATGAAAGTAAGACTCAAGAGATTCCCCTGGTTCGATAACGATGTTAGTGTATTCCAAGAAAAATTTAGATTCCATGTCTTCCTTGTTCAGTTGTGTGCCTTGCATCAGTAGATGGACGTGTTCCCACATAGCTTTTGCAGTTGTTTGAGCATCAACACTTCTGAATATGATATTTGGTATTCCTTGAAGTATGTAGGACATAGCAATTTCATCTGCTTCACGATGGTGTTTTTGTTCCTCAGTAAGTTGAGATTCAGGAACACGCACAGCAGTTGGAGCTACCGGAGGATCAGCCTGTAGGTCACCGCCAACGTAGTTAACAGGCCAAGGAAATGGTCCTTCAAGGATAACTTGTTTCATGTACTTGCCATTGGGTTTCTTGATCTCAATAAACCTTAAGAATCGACTTGTCCATTGAACATAATTACCCGGTGTTAGCATTGGTGGGGTGTCAGGAGAGCCTGCTTCGTGTCTGGATTGTTGAGTTGAAATGACTTCACACATCCTATCAAACCAGTGAGTAGGTTTTGGTGGAAGTTGGCTTTGTGGTTGTGACATCGGATAAGATTGTTGTATCGGAACCATTTGTTGCATGTAGTTATGTTGTTGTGAGTAAACCGGTTGATGATAATATTGTGGTGATTGTTGATACTGTGGAAAACTAGAAGGGGGGGGGGGGTTGAATAGTTTTACGTCTTTTTCGTTTTGCTTATTTTATAAAAGATAGTTTCTAAGATAAAACTTTCAAATCACTTTAATACATAAATATATATACTAGTTAATTTATGATTTTGTATAAATACTACTTACGTATAATGTACAATTTTAAAACACTTAACTACAAAAGTATAAATACAAGATTTATTAAAGGTTTTATATATACAATGCTTATGTATAATGTTTGGAAAGAATATACAATTTCATATATTTTATGTAAGCATATATATGTGTAGTAGTGTATAGATATAATTATATGTACTAGGTTGGTTTTTGTAAGATTAGTTTTATGAATGAATTTTAGTTTGATCTTTATGTGAAATCAACATATGCACAATACTATCAATTATGACTATGTGTGAAATGCAAGTAAGTAATAAATCAATGAGTGAGAGATGGAAAGATCAAACCGAGACACAAAGGATTTATAGTGGTTCGGCTACAAGGACACCTTCCTTGCCCTACTCCACTCCCCGAGTCACCTACTCGAGAGTTTTCTTCACTAGATCAAAAACCTCCTTTATGGCGGAGAAAACCGTACACACCAATATACACACCAATTTACACACCAATCTTCACACCAATCTACACACCAATCTACACACCAATCTTCACACCAATCTACACACCAATCAACTATCTTCTTCACACCAATCTTCTACACACCAATCTTCTATTCTCTTCACACCTTCAAAGTACTAATGTCTTGACACCTTCAAGTCACTAATATCTTTACAACTTCAATGCACTAGTGTCTTGACACCTTCAAGCCACTAATGTCTTCACAACTTCAATGCACTAATGTCTTGACACCTTCAAGCCACTAATGTCTTCACAACTTCAATCTACAAATGTCTTCTAGTCTTCTCCACTAGAGATCCTTAATTTCTTCACTACAAGATCCTATTGCTACAATCTCCTATCACCACTACTATCTAACCCTTCTTCTTCACTTCAAGTTACACTTCACACTTACAACAATTCTAGATTCTTCAACTAAATCTAGTTAACTAATACATACACCTTATTCACCAAAGTATGAAAGATATATAAGAAAATGTAAACAAACAACTTAGATAGCAAGATGATACTAAGTTGTAATACTTCTAATAGAAGTATTCTTCTCTTTGCACTTGAAAGAATGAGGCTTTGGATCACTTGGAAACAAAGGCTTATGAAATGATCAAAGGATTTTTAGGATTGAAATGGAGATCTAGAACAGAAAGTTTTTGTGCAAAAAGGTGAGGAAAAAATCCAGGTTTAAGGTGGTATTTATAGACAAAAGAATCTGACAGAGGAGCGTGGCCGGTCCCCTTAATTCATGGCCGGCCCCCTTAAAATTAAGGGGACCGCCCCTTATAATTAAGGGGGCCGCCCATCTGTAACGGCCAGAAAACTTGTCTTTTAGTGGGGAAAGTTTATTTGGTGAAAAACTAACTGATTTTGGTTAAATATTTGAAATCATATATTTAGTATGATTAAAACATTTTTCTTTATTACCAAAAGTGTTTTTCAAAAATATATAATATGTTTATATGATTAAATAAACTTTGTGTTAATTAATTAACTACCCCTTTGATCATACATTGCACTAAACACTTTGTTTATTCATACCTTAAGTGATTTGTTGGTGAAAGTGATTATTTATTACTAAATACGTGTTTACGTCATGATCTTTGGTTTGATTAGTTTAAGTTTTGTGATTATCAAAACATAGAGATATCGGAAGATATGAATAATGTTTTCAGTCAATTATTTATATCAACAATCTCCCCCTTTTTGATGATTACAAAACCTAAACTTATTAAATCCAAAAATTAATATTTAGAGAAGTTTAAACGGGTAAAAAACTCCCCCTTGATGTATGCTCCCCCTCGTTTGAGGGCACCAAGGTTTCGAGAAAGTAATTCTTGCAAGAAAAATATTAGAAGCACAAGCATGGCACAAGCAAATACATATAGCATAATATTAACAAGTAATAATCATGGCACAAGAGAATAAGAAACATATATTAAACCATTCAATAATAGAGAAATGATTATGTCAACCCATAATCATTGTTACAAAGGCAATACAAATAGAATTCTAAATAACATAGAACATCCTATAGTGCCAACAAGGAGTGTCACCAAACTTTCTTGAATCCCAAAATGGTTGAGGAGTTTTATTTGAAAATGAGAAAACATAAGCATATCAAATGCTTGGTGGTTTAGTGGAGGTAAACTCTTGGTTCCATGGGTGTTGGTGAGTTTGTAGAGCTTGGAGGTGGTGGATTTGAAGTGGAGTTTGTTGGTTGAGGGTTGTGATGTTGTTCAAGTGATGGGGTTTGTTGAGATCTAGTAAGAAGATACTCAATCCAAGTGAAGTGCTCATTCAAAGCAATGGTTTGTTGTTAAAGGAAGATGCAACAAGGGCAATTGTTAACATGCTTCTCAAGTTGGTTTTTGTTATGTGGTGATGATGGTGAGCTTGATTGTGGTGGATCCAAATTGTGTTGAGCAAGATGTAATGCTAAAAGAGCACTAAGCTCATGTGCCTCTTTTAGCTCCTCAACGAACTTCAAGTGTTCGGAGGAAGGTGATGGTGGTGGAGCATGATAGTTGTCTTGGGTGAAGGTTTGCACATGCAACATTGGAGTGGCATGTGAGGTTGTAGGAAGTGGTGGTGGTACTCTAGGTGGTGGAGACATGTTTGAGCTTGGGTAATCATGAAAACATGATATGGGTGGAAGAGGTTCTTCATGAGTGGATGATGTCTTTGTTGAATGAGCAATATGTGAAGTGTTGATTGAGATGTTGGGATTGTTGTTTTGGGATTGAGCATGCTCATCAAAAGAGGAAGCATTAATGAGGGTATTAGTGGAAGATAGGTTGTGGGATGACTCATTTGAGTGGGTTTGAGGTTGAGTTGTTGGTTGACTTGAAACAACATCACAAGGGTTATGACAAGAATCAAGTTTCCTCCTCCAAACGGGTTTGACGGAGATCCTTGCGGTTCTTGAAATCTTTGGTTTTTGGTTGTTGGAAGATGACATGTTTGGGTGTGATGGCATTAATGGTGGGAGGAGAGTATTTATAGTGTATGAGAAATGTGGTTTAGGAAGGAAAATTTGAGGGATAGTATGGGACAAAATATGTTTGTGAATTTTGGGAAGTATATGTTGAAATGGGTCAAAAAGTGATAAAGACAACAGTATCCCCGACCATCAGATGGCCGGTCCCCTTAAATGGAGGCCGGTCCCCTTAAATTTAAGGGGGCCGCCCTTATGATTTAAGGGGGCCGCCCATCTGGTGAGTCCCAGAATGCCAGAAATGGGTTTTTGGCAGAAAATTTTCAAAAAGGTTGTGTTTTTGGATTTGGATTCAAGTAAGTTCAACTCTTGAGGCTATATAGAGCATACTATACATGAATGTAGAGAATATCATAGAAATGATTAGAGTGAACAATTAATTCCTAATAATCATGTTATCTACTAATATTTCAATTAAGTTTGGTAACTAAGGAAGCAATAAAGCAAACTAGTTAAGTATGCAACTATATGAAGATAATGGTAAGTAGGATTAGTGCAAACAAATTTAAGATTGCTTATGATAAACAAGTGGGAAGATATGATTATATGAACTTCAAGACTTGTTACAAACAAGATCCATATGGGCAAACCATGATTCTTATGAAATGATTTGATTAGATTGTGGATGTCATTTTCACATAAGTTTATGACATATGTGAGAAAATAATAATGTTTTAAACAAAATGTTTTTAGTTTTATTCAACAATGTTTGAAAGTAAGTTTTCACTTAATGCCATAAATCTGGGAACGAAAGAATCTAATGAGAAGCAAGGTTCATAAAAGTAAACTAGCGTTAGGTATATATAGGAAGTGCAATTTAATCAAGTTGGAGAATGAGTATGAGACTATTACTAGTGGTGCTCAATTCAGGCTAAACACGACCGTTTTTACGGGTTACACACACCCAACTTCTCACATAGAAGCAATTCAACCATTAGGTTAAATTGAATTTCTAGTCAATAGATTCTCCAGTAGTCATTCTCCTTTTAGAAGAAATCGAGTTCCTAAATTTACCTATCGAAGATTACCAAATATGAAGTTTTCTTGATTCACTAATACTTGGCTTAATGTTTTGAAATACATTCAAGTTTGTATCCTAATAAAACAAATTTTGTTTTGTTTCAAAAAGAAAAATGTTTCTGCTTTGATAAAGATCAAAATAATGTTATGATAGCTTATGATTAAGCATGTTGTTCGAAAAAGCATAAAATAGATATTCGAAGGGTTTTAACTCAAAGAGAGAAGTTTTTAAATATGATGTATTGATTTTGATAATCAAGAAATTTCAGGTGAAAGATATACTTCAAGAGAATCGATTCAGCCCATTGTCACATGTAATCATCTCTAATGGCAACTAAAGATGTGAGAGAGATATGGTAGACATTGAACATCTAAATGCAATGAGATAGGAAAGGACAAAGAAAATCATCAATGAATGCAATATAGACATATGTATATATGCATGTATACAAGACACATTGTAATATTGAGTCACTAGCAAGTCTTAATTATAACACATCTATTAATGCAACTAGTAAGATCATATAGCACAAATGACAAGTATTCTATTCTAGATCATAGAAGATTATCAATATAGATGAAAACTAAGATAAATGATAATAGACATAGCAATAAGAGGGTTAATTATCCTAATGTTATGTATGCATATATTGGTATTCATGATCTAAAAGCATAGCAACTTGCAAATTAAAACATATTAATATACTAATTGAAGCATACTCTATCTTAATGTAATGTAGGCAAGTTTTTGAAAAGAAAACTTACCTCAGGTCCAGCTCTTCTTTAAGAGTGGTCATGAGAGCAATATAAAACGTCAAGAAGGTTTTCCCCAAAGCAAGTTGAAAAAGCGAAGTAATATCCCAATGCAAAAAGGATCAAGGAGACTTGATCATAGAAACACTATCGGTCGTACCAATCATCACAAGTCGTGCAGATTAAGAATGGTAGAACAAGAATCCTTCATCATGAGGTAGTAACGAACACACCATAAAGTCAATGGTCATCAAATGAAAGAAAGCGATAGAGCGATCCAAAAAGTAGTAGTTCCTTTGATCGTTAATTACCTACACATGACAGAGAGCTTGGTACCCAGATTCTCATGGGTCCGAGTTGATTAGTAGCGAACATCCAATGCACTTAAATGCATATGAAGAGGATGTCGTCGAGAAGTACAAGAATTCATTATTTGTTTGTTTTAACAAACAAACAATAACTTTCTTGACTAGAGAAATAATCAATGGATGTAAATAATAATAGTTCTAAATTTTTCCATTAGGTTTAACAAATTTTATTTGTTTTGATGTATTTGTCAAATACTCATCTGCCGTAAATCCTAATCCGGTTTTATCATAAAATGACTTTTGAATGTTAAGTAGATATTTTAAAGATTTAGAACTATTTTCGAATTTTGCCAATATTTTTGCTTTTTCCTTTTCCATTTTAATTTCATGTTTATAGTCTTGACAATTTTTACATTCAAGATCAATTTCAATATTACTTTCAAGTCTAGACATTTTGTCTTTTAAAATTATTTCTTTTTCAAAGTTATTTTCAGCGGATGTTGAAGATTCATTTTTAAAAATAATTTTTGAGTCAATGTTGCAAAAGTGTTTGAAGTTATTTTCCATTTTTGAAAATTCTAATGTAAATTGATCATAGCAAAAATGTTTGGTTTTGAATTGTACCTTATTTGTACTTGTACAATCTTCACTCGCTATACGGTGATCAATTCCATTGTTCATGTCGCTCCATGTTTTGTTTGTAGTATTGCTTGGATCTTGGAGCATGTAATCCTTGTCGTCACTATTTGTATTAACATTTGTTAGGATGTTCACGTATTCCGTATTTACATCGTCTTTATCGTCCTTGTTGCACCATGATTTATTAACATGCTTTCTTCGGATTTGACACATGTGTTCTTCATTATTAGTACCTTCAATGATCACATTTGAACTAGTAGTACATGTGTTTATTTCAACTAAATATTTATCTATTAAATTTTCTAGAGTAACTATTTCATGTGCAATATCAAGTTTATCATCTTTGGTTTTACATTTCTCTTGGTGAAACTTTAAAAGGCATTTCCAAATATCATTTGCCGTTTTACAAGGAAATAATCTTTCATATTCAACATTTGGTAGAGTTTTGAAAATAAGTAATTTAGCTTTAGTATTTTTATCAATTTTTATTTGAAGATTATTATATTGATTTTCAAAATCCATTTTGGTTAGTTTAAGATCACCAATTGAAATAATATGCCAAAGATCAAGATCTATTGATTTCACATAATTTTCAAATTTATTTTTCCATTCAAGAAAATGATCATTTTCAAATAATGGTGGTTTTTGCGTAAATTCTCCTTCTAGATATTTTTCGAATTCCATAGATCGTTACAAGTTTTAAAATACAGTATATTTTAAAAATCTTGTTAGACGTGGCTCTGGTACCAATTGTGGAAAACTAGAAGGGGGGGGGGGTTGAATAGTTTTACGTCTTTTTCGTTTTGCTTATTTTATAAAAGATAGTTTCTAAGATAAAACTTTCAAATCACTTTAATACATAAATATATATACTAGTTAATTTATGATTTTGTATAAATACTACTTATGTATAATGTACAATTTTAAAACACTTAACTACAAAAGTATAAATACAAGATTTATTAAAGGTTTTATATATACAATGCTTATGTATAATGTTTGGAAAGAATATACAATTTCATATATTTTATGTAAGCATATATATGTGTAGTAGTGTATAGATATAATTATATGTACTAGGTTGGTTTTTGTAAGATTAGTTTTATGAATGAATTTTAGTTTGATCTTTATGTGAAATCAACATATGCACAATACTATCAATTATGACTATGTGTGAAATGCAAGTAAGTAATAAATCAATGAGTGAGAGATGGAAAGATCAAACCGAGACACAAAGGATTTATAGTGGTTCGGCTACAAGGACACCTTCCTTGCCCTACTCCACTCCCCGAGTCACCTACTCGAGAGTTTTCTTCACTAGATCAAAAACCTCCTTTATGGCGGAGAAAACCGTACACACCAATATACACACCAATTTACACACCAATCTTCACACCAATCTACACACCAATCTACACACCAATCTTCACACCAATCTACACACCAATCAACTATCTTCTTCACACCAATCTTCTACACACCAATCTTCTATTCTCTTCACACCTTCAAAGTACTAATGTCTTGACACCTTCAAGTCACTAATATCTTTACAACTTCAATGCACTAGTGTCTTGACACCTTCAAGCCACTAATGTCTTCACAACTTCAATGCACTAATGTCTTGACACCTTCAAGCCACTAATGTCTTCACAACTTCAATCTACAAATGTCTTCTAGTCTTCTCCACTAGAGATCCTTAATTTCTTCACTACAAGATCCTATTGCTACAATCTCCTATCACCACTACTATCTAACCCTTCTTCTTCACTTCAAGTTACACTTCACACTTACAACAATTCTAGATTCTTCAACTAAATCTAGTTAACTAATACATACACCTTATTCACCAAAGTATGAAAGATATATAAGAAAATGTAAACAAACAACTTAGATAGCAAGATGATACTAAGTTGTAATACTTCTAATAGAAGTATTCTTCTCTTTGCACTTGAAAGAATGAGGCTTTGGATCACTTGGAAACAAAGGCTTATGAAATGATCAAAGGATTTTTAGGATTGAAATGGAGATCTAGAACAGAAAGTTTTTGTGCAAAAAGGTGAGGAAAAAATCCAGGTTTAAGGTGGTATTTATAGACAAAAGAATCTGACAGAGGAGCGTGGCCGGTCCCCTTAATTCATGGCCGGCCCCCTTAAAATTAAGGGGACCGCCCCTTATAATTAAGGGGGCCGCCCATCTGTAACGGCCAGAAAACTTGTCTTTTAGTGGGGAAAGTTTATTTGGTGAAAAACTAACTGATTTTGGTTAAATATTTGAAATCATATATTTAGTATGATTAAAACATTTTTCTTTATTACCAAAAGTGTTTTTCAAAAATATATAATATGTTTATATGATTAAATAAACTTTGTGTTAATTAATTAACTACCCCTTTGATCATACATTGCACTAAACACTTTGTTTATTCATACCTTAAGTGATTTGTTGGTGAAAGTGATTTATTACTAAATACGTGTTTACGTCATGATCTTTGGTTTGATTAGTTTAAGTTTTGTGATTATCAAAACATAGAGATATCGGAAGATATGAATAATGTTTTCAGTCAATTATTTATATCAACAGATACTGTTGCTGTTGCTGATGTTGCTGATGATACTGTTGATACTGATGTTGCTGAGGATTGTTAAAGTTGTAGTACGGTGGTTGAGACATTATGAAACACTTGTGTGAAAAGATGGATCTTGTAGAAGGTATAGATTTGCCAAATCTCGAAAAGTAAGCCCAAGTAGATGTTTTCGAAACTTTGTCACAGAACTGGAGATTGCGAAAACTTAAGTATTGCAGTGATTTCGAAATTGGATCTAAAGGGATTGCGAAATAGATAACTTAGGGATTTCGAAATAAGTATTCTCGAAACTAAGTTTAATTTTGAAAAACTTCAGATTTCGAAAAAACTAAGAACAGTTTTCGAAAAACCTTATGATTTCGAAAAAATACAATTTCGAAAAGCACACACACACTTTCGAAATTATACAATTTTGAAAGTAAACCAAAAGTCGAAGTACTTTTCTTCCATATACAAGAGAGAAAAGACTGAGTTCACGATTCGTAAGTCGAAAGAAAGCAAAATCACTCGATTTCGAAACTCTGGCAGTGAGGGATTTTGAAACTTTGCAAAAACTTTGTGTTTCAATGAAAGCAATCCAAAAACGAGTTTTTAGTGCAAGATTTTGGTACTTCAAGTAGTAAAATGATGAAATATTGAAGAAAGTTATAAAATTGACAATGATTTTCAAAAATTTATAAATTTTCGAAAAATAGTACAAAATTGCAAATCGTAATTTTGAAGAAAAAGTTGATACTTTTGTGTTTGAAATGATTTGTAGCACAAATTTGTAAGCAAATATGTGATAAAAACCAAAAGAACAAACAAAAAAGTACAAGTTTTAATAAAAAAGAACGACTAAAATAAAGTTTATGGATCGAATTTCAAATAGAAACACAACTACACCTTCATATGGCGAATGATACCACTTGTTAGGTCACCATATTGATTTCACACAAACAAGAATGAGATAGATATAAGGATGGGATGAATATTTGAATAAGAGAATGATAAGAGCAAGAGTTCCTTATGATTTCAAATAAACAACCAAGTTTTACATTAGCCTAAGACATCTATTTATAGGTGAGGAGCTAGGGCAACACTCCTAGTCCTCCCTACATGGATTTCGTATGGGCTATAAGGCCCATGGACTCAATAACTTAAGCTTAGAAAACTTATAACATAACATAAATGAAAGTAACTAGTAACTTAAGCAACCTATTATTACAAATGACCGAGACTTGATAAATTAGTGAAAAACTATGATCCCAACAAGGTATATGGAAAAGGGAGGAAGACTTTAGAAGGTTTTTGACGCCGTCTACTACTCTAGACGTGGCGGCTTTTGAGGGCAACATCGTTTGTGCAAGGTGATTAGTAATAGTGAGCTTTTTATTCCCTCTAGTTTGTTTTAGGTGTTGTTTGGGACATTTTTTTCTGAGCAACAACAAAATTGGGTTAGGTTTAAGATTCTCACATCAGAAGCTAGTGAGATCTAAAACAGAATCCGCAATCTTGCAGCTGAATACATGCTGAACACGTTAGCCAAAGAATTTGAAGAAGGTAGATGGAAAAGGGAGGAAGACCTTAAAAGGTTTTTGACTTTGTCTGCTACTCTAGATGCGACGGCTTTGTAGGGCAACATCGTCCTTGTAAGGTGATTGGTAATTGTGAGCTTTTTAGTCCCTCTAGTTTGTTTTAGGTGTTGTTTCGGACATTTTTTTCTGAGCAAACAACAAAATTGGGTTAGGTTTAAGATTCTCACATCAATAGCTAATGAGATCCAAAACAGAATCCACAATCTTATGGTTGAATACATGCTTAACACATTAGCAAAAGAATTTGAAAAAGGTATATGGAAAAGGGAGGAAGACCTAAGAAGGTTTTTTACGCCGTCTACTACTCTAGACGTGGCGGCTTTAAAGGGAAACATCATCCGTGCAAGGTGATTGGTAATAATGAGCATTTTGGTCACTCTAGTTTGTCTTAGGCGTTGTTTGGAACATTTTTTTAGCAACTACAAAATTGGGTTAGGTTTTAAATTCTCACATGAGTAGCTAGTGAGGCCCAAAACATAATCCACAATTTTACGGTTGAATACATGCTGAACACATTAGCCAAAGAATTTGAAAAAGGTATATGGAAAAGGGAGGAAGACCTTAGAAGGTTTTTGACGCCGTCTACAAGTCTAGACGTGGCGGCTTTGGAGGGCAACATCGTCTGTGCAAGGTGATTGTTAATAGTGAGATTTTTTATTCCCTCTAGTTTGTTTTAGGTGTTGTTTGGGACATTTTTTTCTCAGCAACAACGAAATTGGGTTAGGTTTAAGATTCTCACATCTAGAGCTAGTAAGATCCAAAACAGAATCCACAATCTTACGGCTGAATACACGCTGAACACGTTAGCCAAAGAATTTGAAGAAGGTAGATGGAAAAGGGAGGAAGACTTTAGAAGGTTTTTGACGCCGTCTACTACTCTAGACGTGGCGGTTTTGGAGGGAAACATCGTCCGTGCAAGGTGATTGGTAATAGTGAGCTTTTTATTCCCTCTAGTTTGTTTTAGGTGTTGTTTGGGACTTTTTTTTCCTGAGCAACAGAATTGGGATAGGTTTACGATTCTCACATCATTAGCCAGTGATATCCAAAATAGAATCCACAATCTTACGGCTGAATACATGTTGAATACGTTAGCAAAAGAATTTGAAGAAGGTAGATGGAAAAGGGTGGAAGACCTTAGTGGGTTTTGGACCTCGTCTACTACTCTAGACGCGGCGGCTTTTAAGGGTAACATCGTCCATGAAAGGTGATTGGTAATAGTGATCTTTTTAGTCCCTCTAGTTTGTTTTAGGTGTTGTTTCAGACATCTTTTTTCCGAGCAACAACAAAATTGCGTTAGGTTTAAGATTCTCACATCAGTAGCTAGTGAGATCCAAAACAGAATCCACAACCTTAAGGCTCAACACATGCTGAACACGTTAGCCAAAGAATTTGAAGAATGTAGATGGAAAAGGGAGGAAGACCTTAGAAGTTTTTTGACGTCGTTAACTACTCTAGACGTGGCGGCTTTAAAGGCAACATCGTCCGTGCAAGGTGATTGGTAATAGTGAGCTTTTTAGTCCCTCTAGTTTGTTTTATGTGTTGTTTGGGACATTTTTTTCTGAGCAACAACAAAATTGGGTTAGGTTTAAGATTCTCACATCAGAAGCTAGTGAGATCTAAAACAGAATCCGCAATCTTGCAACTGAATACATGCTGAACACGTTAGCCAAAGAATTTGAAGAAGGTAGATGGAAAAGGGAGGAAGACCTTAGAAGGTTTTTGACTTCGTTTGCAACTCTAGACGCGGCGGCTTTGAAGGGCAACATCGTCCGTGTAAGGTGATTGGTAATAGTGAGCTTTTTAGTCTCTCTAGTTTGTTTTAGGTGTTGTTTCGGACATTTTTTTTTCTGAGCAACAACAAAATTGGGTTTGGTTTAAGATTCTCACATCAGTAGCTAGTGAGATCCAAATTAGAATCCACAATCTTAAGTCTGAATACATGCTTAACACGTTAGCAAAAGAATTTGAAGAAGGTAGGTGGAAAAGGAAGGAAGACCTTAGAAGGTTTTTGACACCGTCTACTACTCTAGACGTGGCGGCTTTGGAGGGCAACATCGTGTGTGCAAGGTAATTGGTAATAGTGAGCTTTTTATTCCCTCTAGTTTGTTTTAGGTGTTGTTTGGGACATTTTTTACTTAGCAACAACAAAATTGGGTTAGGTTTAAGATTCTCACATCTGTAGCCAGTGAGATCCAAAACAGAATCCACAATCTTACGGCTGAATACATGATGAACACGTTAGCCAAAGAATTTGAAGAAGGTAGATGGAAAAGGGAGGAAGACCTTAGAAGGTTTTTGACGCCATCTACTACTCTAGAAATGGCGGCTTTGGAGGGAAACATCGTCCGTGCAAGGTGATTGGTAATAGTGAGTTTTTTATTCCCTCTAGTTTGTTTTAGGTGTTGTTTGGGACATTTTTTACTTAGCAACAACAAAATTGGGTTAGGTTTAAGATTCTCACATCTGTAGCCAGTGAGATCCAAAACAGAATCCACAATCTTACGGCTGAATACATGATGAACACGTTAGCCAAAGAATTTGAAGAAGGTAGATGGAAAAGGGAGGAAGACCTTAGAAGGTTTTTGACGCTGTCTACTACTCTAGAAATGGCGGCTTTGGAGGGAAACATCGTCCGTGCAAGGTGATTGGTAATAGTGAGCTTTTTATTCCCTCTAGTTTGTTTTAGGTGTTGTTTGGGACTTTTTTTTCTGAGCATCAACAGAATTGGGTTAGGTTTAAGATTCTCACATCATTAGCCAGTGATATCCAAAACAGAATCAACAATCTTACGGTTGAATACATGTTGAATACGTTAGCCAAAGAATTTGAAGAAGGTAGATGGAATAGGGATGAAGTCCTTAGTAGGTTTTTGACGTTGTCTACTACTCTAGATGAGGCGGCTTTGAAGGGTAACATCGTCCGTGAAAGGTGATTTGTAATAGTGACCTTTTTAGTCCCTCTAGTTTGTTTTAGGTGTTGGTTCGGACATTTTTTTAGGCATTTTTTCGGACATTTTTTTTATTTTGTTTTTGTTTTTTTAGTGTAAAGTAGAGTTTTTTAGTGGTGTTTTATTGCGGATGGTGTTTTTTGGATTTCATGTTATACGAATGTTATATGATAAAAGCTAACGTGACGCGCGGATATGCAAATTGCACCTATCTCTCTAGAGATGGTTAGATATGTGACGTCTCACATCTTCATTGACTTAAAAAACGTTGGCTGGAAAAAGTATATACTTTATAGAATAATAACTTAATAAATTAGACTGCAAGTAACGGTAACATATTTTATATCACGGGTAGCGGGTATCACATTTTGTTTTATCGAGAATGCGTATGAAAAAATGCTGATATGATGCTGACATGGAGACGATTAAACCATTGGTACATTCAACATTAGTGTAGATGCAAGTATAAATAAGAAAAACCAAATACTTAAAAAAACAATAAAAAAAACTATCGAGGATAAAATACAAAAACAAATAGTCATAAAATAAAAATAAAAAAACTATCTGAGATAAATATAAAAACAAATAAACAGCTATCACAATCACAAAAATCAAAAAGTGAACCAAAGAATTTGAATATCTGGCGAAAAAAGTGGTTTATGTATAGAGATCCAAACAGTCCAGCTTATCAATTCCGTCCTAGTTGGCATCCACTTTATTATATTTCACAATTCAAAACACATTCATTCATCACTCACAAACCCTAAATTTAATTAATTCACATATCACACAATTTCACTCAATTTCATTAAAAGCAATTAATAATCAAAACCGTTACATACACATCCATCAATTCAATTCAGGTATAATATACTAATCCTTTAATTTACACATTTTTATACCTTAATTATGTATCAATTGATTATTTTCGTTATGAATTGCATGATTAATACTGTAGTTTAAACAGCTTAATTACACAATTTTATACCTTAATTATGCTTATTTTTTGTAGCTTAAACTGATTTATTTGATGACTCCACTGTTTTTGTTAGTGTTTAAGATGCTTAATTACGGAATTTTATAGCTTAATTATGTATTGTTATGAATTGCGTGATGTTGCGGCTTAATTTGATGATCGTACTATTTTTATTAGTTATTAAGATGTATTTTAGCTCAGTTATGTATCGGTCATTGTTTTGATCGTTTTTGTTATGAATTGTGTGCGTTTGAGTTTTATTTTTGTAGTTTAATCAGCTTAATTTGACGATTGGACGGTTTGATTGTTATCAAGATGTAGTTTAGTTGATTTAGGGTTAATGAATACTGTAGAAGTATATAGTTTTATCTTTGTTTGTCAAGTTGTCAATAGTAGAGGGTTAGAATTGTAACATTTCATATTTCTGTTAGTAGCAGTTATTAGGCGCCTTTAAGTAATTTGTATAACTCGCATTTCACAATTAATAAAATTGAGTTTCTTCTCCCCTATTCACTTTTCTATATGGTATCAGAGCTAGTAAACCCCCTAGCTTTGATCAATAATGGTGGTATATAGTTAGTTATCATCTTGATCTAACTTCAATTGCTCTGTTTCTTTATCACAGTTCATTGATTCATTAACATTTCTTGTTCGTTAAAGTTAGGGTGATTTTCTGTTACAAAACCGTTATTGATCTGTAACAATGGTGGAAATCGTTACAGTTGATCCAAACACTTACTCAATCAATGATCCTTTACACCTAGCCAGTTCTGATCATCCTGCTATGGTGTTAACCAATACGCCATTCAATGGGGGGTAAATTTCTTGGTTGGAGTCGCAATGTTAAGATGGCTTTAAGTGCAAAGTTGAAACTAGGATTCATTGATGGTTCTTGTCCAAAACCACCAGTTACTGATGTGAATGTTCTGAGATGGATTCATTGTGATTATATGGTTACTTGTTGGATCTTGAACTCTATGGTTAATGAGTTATCTAAGGCTTTCTTGTATGCTCAATCTGCTAGTGAGTTGTGGAAGGAGATTACTGAAAGATATGGACAAAGTAATGGTCCATTGATCTATCAGTTAGAGAGAGAATTAAGCAAGATTACTCAAGGTACTCTTAGCATTGATGCTTTCTCTAATAAGTTGAAAAGATGCTGAGATGAATTACAAAATCTAAATGGATTGCCTGTTTGTAACTGTGGTAAGATGGCTGGATGTACTTGTGATGTTTTTGATAAGTTTCTTGAAAGAGATAATCATTTGAAGTTAATTCAGTTCTTGATGAAATTAAATGATGATTATGAGAATGTTAGAAGCCAAATTTTGTCTATGGATCCACTTCCTAATGTGAACAAGGCTTAATACATTGTGCAACAAATTGAGAAGCAAAAACAAGTTACTAGTCATGTTTTTTACCCCACTGCTTTCTTTGCAAATATGGGAAATAATAGGCAGAATAGTAATGTGAGAAGAGTTGTTAGACAAGGAATATCTGATGACAGAAGTGATCATAGAAAGGAGTGTACTCATTGAATGGATTGGATATCGTGAATGGTACAAAGGGAAGAAAGTTAAGAAAGAATGGCTCCTCATGTTAGTGCAGGTTTAGAGGAAATTGTTGTTGGTGAAACACCATTTGATATGGGCAATGAAAATGAGATTGGTCAAGGTAATGTGGATCAAAGGCTTGTTGCTACTGTGTGTAGTGAAATGATGAAAATGTTCAAAGGAAAAGCACTTATGGAGGACAATGGTGGTTCTATGAGAAACTATGCTAGCACATCTGCTCGTGCAGGCATAATGTCCTGTTTCACAGTCTCTTTTGCCTTATTCTGCCATCCACAAATGAACATTACTCTTGATTGGATCATTGACACAGGGGCATCTTACCACATGACCCCTAATTTTAGTCTTTTCATAACAGTCAAGTATTTAACTACTCCTATTATGGTTCATTTACCTAATGGTAGATCACTTAAGGTAACTGTTGTTGGAGAAGTGGCTTTAACACCCTCTTTGATTCTCACTAATGTCTTCTATTTACCTGAATTCCAATTGAATTTTCTCTTAGTTGGTAAATTGATTCAAACCAACAACTTGACTGCTCAATTTTTCCCAACTGCATTCATGTTTCAGGACATTACAACTAAAGAAATTGTTGCAGTTGGAAAGGGTTCAAGGTGCTTGTACATCTACAAACCTATTTCTGATCAAACTTCTTTCTCTGCTAGTATCACTGAGTTTTTTGAGACACATAAACATTGATCTCCTTTCCTTGGTTTGAATAAAACTGCTTATAACAATGTTGCTAGTAAGTCAAATGTAGATATTCACACTTTTCATGCTAGACTTAGACACACCTCTGTATCTAAGCTAGTTCATATCCCTGATTATAAATCCTTTGATGTTTCTAAATTTCATTGTGAAAGTTGTATGTTGTGAAAGTTGTATGTTGTCTAAACATCACAGACTTCCATTTCCAAACAGTCTCTCTATTGAAACTGCTTCTTTTGATCTGTTACATGTGGATTTATGGGGTCCATATAGACATCCAGACTTAAATGGGGCTACTTATTTCTTTACTATTACGGATGACAAGAGTAGGGCCACATGGACTTATCGGATTTATAGGAAAGATCAGATACCTGAGTTATTGACTACATTCTTTGCTTATGTGGATACTCAAATTAAGGGTAAACCTATGGTTGTCAGATCAGATAATGGCACAGAAATAGTAAACAAAAGTTGTGCAGCTCTTTTTAAGTCCAAGGGTATTGTTCATCAGAGATATATAGCCTATAGACCTCAACAAAATGGTGTGGTGGAAAGGAAGCACATGCATTTACTTGAGACTGCTAGAGCTATTAGGTCTCATGCTAATTTGCCAATAAGATTCTAGGGTGAATGTATTTTGGCTGCAACTTATCTAATCAATAAAATTCCTATGAAAAAGTTGAATTGGAAGTCACCATTTGAAGTTCGCTTTGGTAAAGTTCCAAATTTTGAGCATCTTGGAGTCCTTGGTTGTTTATGTTATGTTGATGTGATCAAGCCACAAGGACAAATTTGAAAATAGAGGAATCAAGTGTGTTCTCATAGGCTATCCTTATAATAAAAAAGGCTACAAGTTCTACAATTTGGAGACCAAAGAGGTATTTCTGAGTAGAGATGTTCATTTTAAAGAAAAGTTTTCCCTTTCAAAGAATCACATGTTCCTGTATCAGTATCACAAGAGCCTTCTTTTCCTATGTTTGGAGAGTCTACAACTGATGATGATCCTCTGGTTATGCCTGCAAATGTAACATAACCAATTCCAAACACTTCTGATTCTACTAGTATGCCTGACAGTGTTAACACAAACACTCATTCTGAGCCAGAGAAACCTGTGAATACGCCACCACCTCCTCCTCTTACTAATTGGTGAGTACTTATTTACTCACCTTTTCTTTATCAAAATGAGACCAAATAATCCAAAAACTAACCCAAAACGCCAAAGAAAATGTGTTTTTGTGATTGTGAATGTGCAGGTACGGATATTTCTCAAAAAGACGAAAAACAATCGAAAACCGGCAAAAACGAGCACGAGAGTGGAACGAGTCAAAAAGTCAAAGCTTGGCATCCAAAAGTCAAAGATGAGCTTATATTGTCAAAAGAGATCCCCAGAGTTTAAAAGATTTTCAAGAATGATCTTGGTGTGAAATTTGAAAAGTGCAAGAGTGGTCCCTATAATTTCCAAAGTTGGCAGAATTAGTCCCTCAAAGATTTATTTTGAAGAAAGTCAACATGTGCCTTTCAAGTTTTCAAGATTTACAAATACAGTCCTTGGATTACATTTTGAAGATTTACTATTCAGCCCTTGCATTTTCAGCAAATTACACTATTGGTCCTTTTACATTTCATTAAAAAATCTGAAAATACAAATAAGATTAAACCCATAAATGCCTAAATCCAATTCCCTTATCCACTAAACTATGCCCAAATCATCCTAGCCCAAATACCCCTTTTACTCGGTCTAAACCCCACAGTCAACCAATAAACTAAACGGGTCAAACACTATTAAAATATATCTACTTTACCCGCCCTCAAATCATCCCCAATTTACCTAGGGAAGCAATTACCATGAACCCTAATTCCCATCTCACTCAATTACCGTAATTAAGGGTATAAGGGTCATATCCGAGTGTTTCTAGAAGCTTTCAGATGTGTCAGAAGTTGTCAGACTCAAACTAGCACACTTATGGATATGTGGCAGCTCATGATTGGGAGGAACGCATCATAAAATCTAATCCAAGGGTTGTAATGATGTGGGAATGATTGGGAGATGATCTTAAGGCTAAAAAATGCTCAGAGAAATCACAAGCACACGGATTGCCAAGCTGGTAATCCGTGACTCCCTCATCTCTAGATCCTTCTATACGTTGCTATAAATAGAATGGTAGATAGTTGATTAAGGTGGTGGAGATTAGATTAGCGAAGCTCTGCCCAAATTTCTTTCCATTGTAATAGCTTAATTTCAAGTTTAGTGTAATCATTTACTTTTAATGAAATAAGCTTTTATCTTTTAATCATTTCAGCTTATTTTTGTTTATTGTTTATTAGTGTTTAGCTTTTATCTCTATTTCATCATTTTATGTTATTTCATTCATCTTCATTTTAATTCAGTTTTACTTAGCTCAAAGGTTTTATAAAATCAGAAAATATAGAAAAGATAAAATTAGTTTTAGTTTAATCAAGCTTTCAAACAAGCTTATTTGTAGTTTAGGCAATCTCATGTTAGCTTTTTAGCTTCTGTGAGAGAGCTTGTTAGATCAAAACAAATTCAAATCTCAAATTAATATTTGGTCAACAAAAGTCAACTGCCATACTTTGATGATGATCCATGGTATTATTTGATAGTCAAAAAAGAGAAGTGGAAGTTTTTGGCCTGTCTAAAGACAGGCCAGCATAGTGAGCCCCTCTGTTTGAGCTGAGGGGATACCAAATTGTAAGTTCTGATTTCATTTTTTGCTTCATGAGTAATATAGATCTAAGTTTCTGTTGATCTCAATCATGTTTATATAGCTTCTGATAGTATAATTGCAGCTTAATTGATCATTGATTTGGTGATTTCTGGCTTATTCCACCATTTCATAGTTATATCATAGAAATAGGGGAATGTTTGGCTTAATTAGTTTATGTGTTGAGTTTTTGTTTAATTGCTATCATAGCTTCACTTTATGTCACATTAGGTTAGTAGTAGTTGATTATAAAGTAAAATCAGTAGGTAGTTTATTAAATAGTCAAAATAGATTTAAAATTTCATTAACTGTTAGAATATTTGGATTTAGCTAGTAGAATTTTAGAGTTAGTTGCAGAGTAACATTTGATAGCTTAATTTAGTTTAACATTAGCTTAACAATATAATTAGAATAAGATTTGATTGACAGAATTAGGATTTGGTCTATTGGTTCTTGTTTCATAAAAGTCAAATGATTCAGATTTTGTACTCAATAGGTAGCTGTTCTTAACTTCTATTAGTCTAGCAATTGATAATTTCTGAAAGGGCTTTTGGTAGTTTTAGACACTCAGTAGTACTAGGTAATTTTTACCCTTCTTAGATTGAACTCCAATGCTTATTGAAAGAGCTTTTTGAAGTCTGCAAGTTAGGTGTTTAGCACTAGTTTTTGATAAGTAATATAAGCCTGCTAGTATTCATTTGAGCTTAAATCTGAGCATTATTGCTACTTCTGAGTTTCATTGAGTTTATAGTAGTTGATTACATTGTTTCTTAGCTTCTGGCTTATTTTGGAATCATACTGCTTATCCAATTGCTTATTGTTAACTGCTTATTGCTCTCTGCTTATGTTTCTGAGCTTATCTTGGTCTGAATTGAATAATTTTGAGCTTATTTGAGTGAACTGAGTCTGTGTTTAAAGTTTCATATAGTTTTGTTGCAATTGCTTATTAATAAGCACTTGCAATAAGCTGTTTTACATTCAATAAGCACCTCCATAGCTTATTTTCTTTTCTAAATTTTTCCTCAAGTTCCTTTTAATATTTTAGATTTTCTGTGAATTTTTCATATTTTTCTGAGTTAGTTAACTATTTTTCTCAATTTTTCTTAGTTTCAAATCATTTTTAAATACTTTTTAATAAACAAAAATCAAGTAAAAATTAGAAAAAGCCTTAAAAAATCCAAAAATATTTTAGATAATTCTTTTCTGTTATTTTAGATTTTTCAAAGTTGAATTTGTATTTTTCCCAATTATTTTTACATTTTCTCTTATTTTTAATTACTTTTTATATTCCAAAATTAGAAATAAATTCATAGAAAATAAATAAAAACTCAAAAAAATATTTTTCTTTTTCTCAAAATTATTTTAAGTAGTTTAAGATTTTTAGAAATTTATTTCATATTTTTAGGATCATTTTTCAATAAAAGTTACGTTTTAATTTGTACGTTACGTTTTTTAACTCGCGTTTGAATTCCCGTTTTGAGTTTTTAGATAATTGTGCATTCCTAGCTTGTACTTTCTGCATTGTTTGTGATTTCTTATCATTATTTGAGTTTCTCAATCATAATTTTCACTTTCCCACTTTTCATGACACGATTTCACAAATCGAATTTCAACGATTCCATTCACTCCTGATATGTGGAAATTGCGCCCTCGCAACAGGTTTTACCTCTCAAGGGATCTCGAGAAGCTTACAACCCCTACCAGGCAGTGTACCTGATCATTGTAGTATAGTATAGTGACAAATACCGGGGATTGATCGTTCAACTCAGGAATAGTGTCGCTAGGATTAGAAAGCCTACTAAACTAGGTCTAGAGGTGAGGGATGATTCTTTTTGTATTTTTATATTTTATGGAAAGCTATTAAAATCTCGGGTTTTGAAGGAGTGGGCAGAATTAGTTGCTAGCCAACTAACCCAATAAACTAAAGATGCAATCAAAATAAATAAAAGAAATGAAAATAAAACTATTATACTAATGTGGTGGAAACAATAATGAGAGAAGTTGTGTTTACTTAGATTTCATTACTCCCTAGATATCTTTTACAGGTTGATTAGCTTGTTACAATTGAATGGATGACGGGTCATATTCCTTAATACTAGTCGTAGGGCCTTGTACAATATTCCCTAACTCTATAAGATCATACTTCACTCCTATGTCGAGCCGTTAGAAGCTCCTAACATGGGATCATTAGAATTCTCTTACGCATTAAATACAACCAAAAATCGTAGTACACCTCCGATCATGTTTCTTAAGACGTTCAAGCAAGTTACCAATGGAAGTCTGCCAGTTTTCTTAAGCCTAACATCGAATACAATCATCCGTAACAATTATAAACAAACAATCAACCCATAATCAACATCTAGGTTTCACTACATCCAAGCAAACACAATGAAAATCTAGCATAGCATGTTAAAGAGAAGACAAACGTAAGATATAATCACACAACACATAAACATATTGAATGATTTGAATGAATACTTATCTTCAATTGAACATGGGAGAATCAAGGGGTTGGAACCCTTGAAAAGTTGTTAAAATTCGTCTAGGGTTTATTCCCTCAAAGTTGTACCCTAATGAATGAAAATTGGAAAACTATATATAGATTTTACACCTTGACGGCGTCATGTATTAACTTGTGATGCCGTTAACTCGCCGCCATGATAAAATTCGTATTGCCTAGATCCATTTGTGACGCCGTCATGTAGAAAATCACTCTGGGCCGTCATATGTAATTGGACCCTGACGGGCGTCACCATTGGACCCTGACGGCCTTGGTGACGCCGTCAGGCCAATATGCTTGAAAACTCTCTAGGCCGTCACGTTATAAGTTCCACATCCACCTCTCTTGTAACTCTTGACTCCGTCACGTGTAAAAGCTTGACGTCGTCAGGTGCTGTTCCAATAAGAAAATTTGAGACTTTGCCGTTTGCTTCACTTTTATGCTCCAAAAATGTCCAAAATACTTCCTTTTCCAGATTTCTCTCCAAAAGTACCTAAAATGACAAAAGGAATGATTTAGGGCAATAATTGATCAAATAATCTCGAATTCGGGCTTAAATGACCCCTTAAAAGCGGTACACTTTTCGCCTCATCAAATACCCTTACACTTGATATTTGCTTGTCCTCAAGCAAATGCGCTTTTATTTTAATGAAAATACAAGTTAGGGGTCATTTAACACTAATATAAAAGTAATTACAACAAATAATCGTTCCACTAAAAACCAAAAACAAGCACGGAGGTCATACACTAGCACCTCACGAATAGTGTTTAGATACTCACATCTCTCGGGTGTAATAAAGTATATATCACAACATGGAAATGGAAAACATCTCTCACTACCTGTCATAGCAAAATAGATTACCAGAGGCTTGGGAATGGATCAAACCTCCACCACTTGGCGTAAGCACCTAGGATAAACTATCAAAGAGGTCTTCTAAAGGGTTATAACGTTAGGTGTAGGGATATGGAAAACACGGTTTTGTTGAATAAAGGCAATATTTACTGGTGGCGAGTTAATCATCTTGGTTAATTACATGTACAATATGGCGTTGCTAAGTCAAGACTTGACTCGACTTAAGCTAATAAATAAAAAATAACAAAAACATAAAACAAACATAGAATGAAACGGGATGGTAGTCCGTATGTTTTTCTCTCTTTTTTCTATTCTTTTTCCTTTTTCTTGATTTTTCAATTTTTTTTGTTTGCATACACTCTTACCCTACCATCCAAAATAATACATCATAGGGAATGTACATTCCCCTTACACTTGAATTTTTACATACTTTACACTAAACTAATCTAATGACTCGAATCAAGATAATCAAAACACTTGGAGTACTTTTAAGATTAATGAAAATATGGGGGTAATATATGATGTTCTGTAGAACCGTAAAGGGGGAGGTGCATACGATTTCTTCGGCTTTTTAGATGTTTAAAAACTTTAGGCCAAAAAGAAAACCAAGTGGTTGTACAAACAATCCAACAACCACTACTACAACCAAAGTATATAAAGCAAGTAAAGAACACAACGATATATACTGGTTCGGGATGGGGGGTTTATACCATCTGTACGTCCAGTTGCGAATCCGCGACTCCTATACTATTCACTAGTATAATCCTTTCGGTGAATTACAAACCGTTACAATTCACTCCACCGATATTCACCAATATCGATGCTTACAAAGAAGGAGTTAGTCACCAACGGTATTCCGCCCTCGGAAACCACCCAAAAGAATCTCACGATTCGACTTTACCTAAGGATCACAAAGATCTCTACCAAGACTTCCACCCGGAAGTATCAAACCCCAACTAGATCCCCAATGATATAGGCTTGGTCACCAAGACACAAGACTTCCCTTACAAACAATTGAATGAATGAATGAATGTTTGTTCAATCAAGTCCTAACGTAACCTAGAGACTCGATTGTAATAGAAAGGGTATAAGAAAGAAGACCCTCGACACAATCACAAGAGTGGATTAGGTTCTTGTGATTCTTCCCTTGCAAAGATATGTGTTCTTCCAAAGATGTTAGTGTGGAAATCAAGAACACAAGATTAGAGATAGAGAGATTGAGAGATTTGAGAGTGTTTAGAGAGAAAGAATAATGGCAAGGGGTTGAGGAATACAATAGGCAAGGGTGGTATTTATAGGCCAAGGACCCAAACTTGGTAAATTTTACCAAGGTCGGCGCATCAACCGCGCGTCAACGCGCGGGCAGCGCGCCAGGCGTCTGTAACTTTTTCCCAAGTGTTGGGTGTTTGGATCTTACAAATACCTTTCCTTGCTAAACCCCCAATTGTACTTCACATTAAACCTTAACATTAATCATTCTAAGGTTTACCAATTCAAATAGCTAATTTGGAAATCATTTATGAAGTGCTTAAAGAGAAACCAAATTACCAAGGGTTTAAAGTGTAGATTGGGTAATTTGGAAGGGGTAGAAGTGTATCTCCTCACATGGCATAGAAAAGAGAGAAAGAATATGCCAAGGAATATTCCAATGCTTGGGGGGAAGAATGTGATGGAAGGTTGAGATGAATTGGTTTGAATTGGATGGCTAGGATCAAAGGAAGCCTCCCTTGGTTTTCAAAAAATTTGGCATGTGGAGAAATGTGGATGGATGAGATGATCTCATTAGAGATGGATGGCTAAGATCAAGTATGCCTAGGTTTGGGTTGAAGAGGATATTCCAAGGAATATGCTTTGCTTGAGGGGAAAGGAGAAATGGAGGGCTGAGATGGTTTCATTTGAATTGGATGGATGAGATCAAAGGGAGCCTCTTTTGATTGGGGGGAAAGGTTGGATCAATGGTTAGGATTGTTTTGGTTTGAATTCAATGGCTATGATCAAACACATGTGGTGGTATAGGGAAGAGGGATTGGATGGATGGTTGAGATGTGTTTGATTTGAATTCAATGGTTAGGATGAGAGGAGCCTCATTAGGGTTTCAAACAATTCCCCATGTGTTGAAAATAAAGGGTTGAGATGTGTTGTTAGGGAATGGATGGTTGAGATGTAGTGTGTAAGGGAATATGTAAGGGTGTAAGAGATTGTGTAAGAGAATATTTGATTTGGATATGATTGGATATGATTGGTTTTGTCTTTTGTATAAATGGGATTAAGAGAGGATTAAGACATAATCTAATTGTCATTAAGAAGAAAAGGTTTAGACAATTAAGATTATAAGTTGAGAAAATCATAGGTTACTTATAAGTTCAAGTAACACAATGTCGAGAATCCATAGTTTCATATCTCGTGACTTTCCACGACTCGACGTTCTCAACTAATACCTTGGTTCAAACAAGTTAAGTGCTTTGCCTTGATGTAAAGCATAACCCAAGTGGGAAAGGATGCATTTACGCAAATTGACCTTTGACTTAGTTTGACCAATAAGGGAGTAAACCCATTACATAATTAGAGAAGACGTAAGCACGGGATATGAGCATATGGATGCTTCAACACAATGTTACCTGAAATATACAAGCTCCCTAAGTTTAGAAAATCCTTGGCTAGAGGCGGTGGTTAGAAAACATGAGTTGGTGTTTTCCCGTAAATGGGTGTATTAAAAATGGGATTTCTCAAATCTCAAAACTCGTTTCGAGTGTTCTCAATTAAGCACATAACATATTCATACCTGTTTTAAAAGATCCACATTTGTCAGGTAAGGGGAAAGCCGACTTTCAAAATTCGCACGGAACCATACAGACTCCTGGCGCGTCACCCGCGCGTTGACGCGCGGGCAGCGCGCCAGGAGCAGACATTGGCTCCGGCGATTTTGAGCTAACGTTTGTTATTTTATGTGTTTCGATGGTTTATTTGTCATCATTAAAACATAAAGAGATCTTGATCATGTTGCCTCAACAATCTCCCCCTTTTTGATGATGACAAACAAAAACCAAAAGCAAATAAAGTGACCAAACTTAGCGAAGACAAAGCGCGCCTTTGGTGTAGCTTGCGTCTTGACCTTTGCCTTGTAATTTGGTGAAGCCTTTAACATTACTTGAATGGTCTTGCTTTCTTTCTCCCCCTTTTGTCGAATAAAAAAGGTGGGACTTCCATTTTAAATGGGAAAGTAGCTTGTTTCCGTGCTCCCCCTTGAACATAGCTCCCCCTAGATCATTGCTCCCCCTTGTTTTAAGGCGGGGATCCATGGGTCAAGAGACTCACCTTTTTGCGGTAGCCTAGCTACACATAAAAAGCACAACATGCAACCAACAAAGAAATTCTCACATGTGAAAGTTCCAAAATGGGTTAGATTACCATTTTGATACTTGCAACATGGGTTAGTCCACATTATAACAATAGGTATATTTGTGTCCAAGATGACTACATAATCCAAATGTTGAGCACTATATAAAAATGGAGATGAACTAAACATGATTTTTATATCACATAGAAGGGCATAAAGCATACAACAAAGACAATTCCTAATACAAGCTAGAGACACATTCTACAATCACCTTATTCAAACACAATATTATATGGTGACTAACTATATTACACATAACCTACAACAAAAGTAGCCCAAGTGGCCTTATTTCTTGCGCTTTTGAGCCGCAACTTTTGCAAGACCTTTCACAACATTTGTTAACATCATGAAATTGTTCTTGTAGGCAAGATGCAACTCCCTCATCTCCTCTTGGAGGTCCTTAACATCATTCTCAATCTTGATTGTTTTCTCACAACATTTACACCTACGTGCATGGTCATGAGATGAAGCATCAAGTTTGGGAGGGAGAGGGTACCCCGTTTTGTACCATATGGGATCACTCCACAAACATTTCATCACATAATTCCTAAGTATTTGATTATCCATACATGATGGATTTTCCCATTCATCATTTGGTTCTTCATCAATCACAATGGACTTACCCTTGTAGTCATTGCTTGAAGCATAACTCATTTTAGAGAGGAGAATTTTCAAGGTGATTTAAGTTTTGAAAGAGGAACAAGAAGTATGTGAAGATGCAAGAAATAATGTGATTTATATAGGATGGAAGAAGGGTGGTAGGTATGAGTAAAGAGACTAGTCATTCATGATCATGATGAGTTCAACTACAAAGATGCTTAAGGAGATGGCTAAGACATCTAAATCATGTACCAATATTTCATTAAGCATGTGATTGTGTAAGGAATAAAAGAGGATGATAGTACACATAATTTTAATATGCATGCATTTAATCATATGCATGAAACTATAATCAATTAATTGTTGTAAGATAGTATTATTCAATTTTAATTTAAGCATGCAACATGTAGTTTATCACATAAGGAAAACAAGATGAATTTGATACAACATTTTGAACACAAGTGTGAGTTGTGAAGAAACGTCATATTTAAGGCAAAATTTTCAAGATGAATCAAGATAATTTTGTGTCAATTTATCTTGTTCAAGCACATAGTATAGACATGTAGAATCTTGGATACTTATCAATCATAGTTTAAATAATGAATTGATGCATATCTTTCCCCTTAGAAGACATTTGTTAGATCTTCCATCCATGCCTACACATAAACCTTAATCACATAAGCTCTAATAGCACCTAAAGATTGTTCTCCTAAGATGCATGTTTTAGCATCAAAACCTATCCCAAAGCAATTTGGACTTTTGAAAAATGTCATGCCAAAAACTTAGACTTGTTTGTTTTGTGACCTAAGAGTCCTTTTATTCAAGTCACCAATGACTTGTTGTAAAGGATGACCCCTCGCTTCTCTCAATTCCTTAGGATTGCCTTCATCCGAATCATTAACTTGTAATGTTGGCGACCTTTCTTGATCTTGAACTAAAGGTTCGTTGATCACATCATCTTCTACCGAAGGAGATGATTTAGGCTCGGGCATGCTCTCATCAAAGGTTACATTGAGAGATTCCTCAGTCCTCATTGTTTCCTTGTTAAGCACTATGTATGCTTTACTAGTTTGAGAGTATCCTAGGAACACACCTTCATACGACTTTGGGTCGAATTTGGTGAGATATTCTTTGGTGTTAAGTATAAATACTTTGCAACCAAATACTCTAAAATACTCTAGGGATGGTTTTCTATTCCTAAGTATTTCATAAGGTGTTTTATTAATTACCTTTCTTATGTAGACTCTATTAAAAATGTAACAAGCGGTATCTAGGGCATGACACCAAAACTTTTGTGGAATGGATTGCTCGTCAAGCATTGCACGACTCATCTTTCTTAACTTACGATGTGTTCTTTCAACAATCTCATGCGATTGAGAAGTGATCGGGCCCGATAAGTTATAAGATATTCCATGTTGTTCACAAAAGGTTCCAAATTGCATTTTATCAAATTCGCTACTATGATTTGTTTTAATTGAAACAATTGAACAATCAAGTAGGTTTTCAAGTTTCTTTCTCAAAATGTTGAATTTATTTAAAACTCCATCCTTTTTTTCTAAGAATAATATCCAAGTGTAATTTGAATAATCATCTATGATCATTAAAGTGTAGAAGTTACCTCCATAACTTTGAATCGGAGATGGACCATACAAATCCAAATGAATTAATTCTAAAACTTTACTAGTTGTCACTTCCTTTATATTCCTATTATTGGTTTGTCCTTGACTTCCTAGACATGTATCACAATAATGCCTTTCAAAGCTCAACTTTGGTAAATTCCGTACTAGTTCGTTAGAAGCTAGGTTTTGGACTAACCTCATATTGGCGTGACCTAATCTCCTATGCCAAAGCGTTGAGTTGTCCACCATGGACGTAAGACATGTTTGTTGATTAGAGTTATCACCTAACTTGCATGTATATAAATTATTTCTCCTATGACCTTTAGCTAACACAACACCATTTTTACTAATGGTGCAATCTACCTTAGTAAATTTGACCTCACAATCATCATCACATAATTGACTCACACTAATCAAATTGAAACTTAGACCCCTAACATGCTCAACATTGGAGATTTCTATGGAGTCATGAAGGAAATTACCTTTGCCGACAATTTTGCCGTTAAGTTTGCTTCCAAAAATGACTTGATTGCCATTATACGCCGTGTATGATGTGAACAATCTTCTATTCCCGGTCATGTGTTTAGTGCAACCACTATCCACTACCCACTCATCCGGTTGTAGATCACTTTTGAGGCAAAACTCAAATTTTTCTTGGGCCATAAGACACGTAGCATCATTATTTGGTTGGTCTTCATCTTCACTATCACTCCATGCTCCTCCAATGAATGCCTTGTTTACTCTCGGCTTGGGACATTCATTGATGAAATGACCTTTCTCACCGCAATTGTAACAACCTTGTGTGTGTCTTGAGCTTTCACCGACCTTGTTGTCACCACTTCGGATCCCCCAAAGTTCTTCCTTCCACCATTATCTCAGTTTCCAAACCGGTTTCTCCTACCAAAGTTACCACCTTTCCTAAAGAACCTCCAAAAGTTCTTGGCCATGAGATTATACTCTTCGTCATCCATATCATCTTCTTCATTGCTATCCTCTTGACCATCACTATCATCACTAGCTTGAGTACTAGTGACTTTAGCTTTAAGAGCCAAAGACTTAACCTTCTCCTTCTTGTCTTTGGTACTCGCCTTGTCGTTCTCAAGAATCATCTCATAGACTTTGAGATTTCCAATGAGCTCGTCAAGAGGTAGTTCCGCCAAATTCTTGGCTTCTTCTATGTCCGTCACCTTTGGCCTCCACTTTACCGGAAGTGCTCGAAGAAACTTTCTCACATGGTTCTTGTTATAGAAACTAGGATCAAGAGCTGTGAGGCTGGTGATAATAGCGTTGAACCTTGTGTAACCATTATCAATGGTTTCTTCATCTGAGATCGAGAACTTCTCATATTGTTGTATGAGTAAATCGATCTTGCAATCTTTCACTTGAGAGTTACCTTGATGAGTGATGATGAGAGAGTGCCAACTTTCCTTGGCGGTCTTGCAAACATGAACCCTCTCGAACTCCCTTCGAGGTAGAGCATTATAGATCAACATCTTGGCTTCATCATTCTTACCAAGCTTTCTTCTTTCATCATCATTAAGATCCATATGTGGCTTTTTCACCAACAACTTTGTTTCCGAGTCTTCCACCATAAACTCAAAGTTGCCATTTTGGATGATTTCCCACAAATCAAGATCTTTGGACCTAACATAGGTCTCGAATCGGGTTTTCCAAAAGCAAAACCCATCGATTTCTAGCAAAGGTGGTCTTTGCATAGAACACCCCTCAACATAGTTCTCTTGAGCCATGGATCTATACTCTACTTTATCAAAAATCTTAGTTAGGATTTTAGATTTTTTGGAAAAGAAGTTTTTGACTTAAAACGACTTCTCGGGAAGGCTTTAATGCTCAAAAACTCGAGTATACCGCTCTGATACCAATTGTAGAACCGTAGAGGGGGGGGGATACGGTTTCTTCAGCTTTTTAGATGTTTAAAAACTTTAGGCCAAAAAGAAAACCAAGTGGTTGTACAAACAATCCAACAACCAATACTACAACCAAAGTATATAAAGCAAGTAAAGAACACAACGATATATACTGGTTCGGGATGGGGGTTTATACCATCCGTACGTCCAGTTGCGAATCCATGACTCCTATACTATTCACTAGTATAATCCTTTCGATGGACTACAAACCGTTACAATTCACTCCACCGATATTCACCAATATCGATGCTCACAAAGAAGGAGTTACTCACCAATGGTATTCCGACCTCGGAAACCACCCAAAAGAATCTCACGATTTGACTTTACCTAAGGATCACAAAGATCTCAACCAAGACTTCCACCCGGAAGTATCAAACCCCAACTAGATCCCCAATGATCTAGGCTTGGTCATCAAGACACAAGACTTCCCTTATAAACAATTGAATGAATGCATGAATGTTTGTTCAATCAAGTCCTAACCTAACCTAGAGACTCGATTGTAATAGAAAGGGTATAAGAAAGAAGACCCTCGACACAATCACAAGAGTGGATTAGGTTCTTGTGATTCTTCCCTTGCAAAGATATGTGTTCTTTCAAAGATGTTAGTGTGGAAATCAAGAACACAAGATTAGAGATAGAGAGATTGAGAGATTTGAGAGTGTTTAGAGAGAAAGAATCTAGAGAGAAAGAATAATGGCAAGGGGTTGAGGAATACAATAGGCAAGGGTGGTATTTATAGGCCAAGAACCCAAACTTGGAAATTTTACCGAGGCCGGCGCGTCACCCGCGCGGGCAGCGCACCAGGCGTCTGTAACTTTTTCCCAAGTGTTGGGTGTTTGGATCTTACAAATACCTATCCTTGCTAAACCCCCAATTGTACTTCACACTAAACCTTAACATTAATCATTCTAAGGTTTACCAACTCAAATAGCCAATTTGGAAATCATTTGTGAAGTGCTTAAAGAGAAACCAAATTACCAAGGGTTTAAAGTGTAGATTGGGTAATTTGGAAGGGGTAGAAGTGTATCTCCACACATGGCCTAGAAAAAAGAGAAAGAATATGCCAAGGAATATTCCAATGCTTTGGGGGAAGAATGTGATGGAGGGTTGAGATGAAATGGTTTGAATTGGATGGCTAGGATCAAAGGGAGCCTCCCTTGGTTTTCAAACAATTTGGCATGTGGAGAAATGTGGATGGATGAGATGATCTCATTAGAGATGGATGGCTAAGATCAAGTATGCCTAGGTTAGGGTTGAAGAGGATATTCCAAGGAATATGCTTTGCTTGGGGTGAAAGGAGAAATGGAGGGTTGAGATGGTTTCATTTGAATTGGATGGATGAGATCAAAGGGAGCCTCTTTTGCTTGGGGGGAAAGGTTGGATCAATGGTTAGGATTGTTTTGGTTTGAATTCAATGGCTATGATCAAGCAGATGTGGTGGTATAGGGAAGAGGGATTGGATGGATGGTTGAGATGTATTTGATTTGAATTCAATGGTTAGGATGGGAGGAGCCTCATTAGGGATTCAAACAATTCCCCATGTGTTGAAAATAAAGGGTTGAGATGTGTTGTAAGGGAATGGATGGTTGAGAGGTAGTGTGTAAGGGAATATGTAAGGGTGTAAGAGATTGTGTAAGAGAATATTTGATTTGGATATGATTGGATATGATTGGTTTTGTCTTTTGTATAAATGGGATTAAGAGAGGATTAAGGCATAATCTAATTGTCATTAAGAAGAAAAGGTTTAGACAATTAAGATTATAAGTTGAGAAAATCATAGGTTACTTATAAGTTCAAGTAACACAATGTCGAGAATCCATAGTTTCATATCTCGTGACTTTCCACGACTCGACGTTCTCAACTAATACCTTGGTTCAAACAAGTTAAGTGCTTTGCCTTGATGTAAAGCATAATCCAAGTGGGAAAGGATGCATTTACGCAAAGTGACCTTTGACTTAGTTTGACCAATAAAGGAGTAAACCCGTTACGTAATTTGAGAAGACGTAAGCACGGGATATGAGCATAAGGATGCTTCAACACGATGTTACGTGAAATATACAAGCTCCCTTAGTTTAGAAAAGCCTTGGCTAGAGGCGGTGGTTAGAAAACATGAGTTGGCGTTTTCCCGTAAATGGGTGTTTTAAAAATGGGATTTCTCAAATCTCAAAACTCGTTTCGAGTGTTCTCAATTAAGCATATAACATATTCATACCTGTTTTGAAAGATCCACATTTTTCGGGTAAGGGGAAATCCGACTTTCAAAATTAGCACGGAACCATACAGACTCCTGGCACGTCACCCGCGCGTTGACGCGCGGGCAACGCGCCAGGAGCAGACATTGGCTCCGGCGATTTTGAACTAACGTTTGTTATTTTATGTGTTTCGATGGTTTATTTGTCATCATTAAAACATAAAGAGATCTTGATCATGTTGCCTCAACATGTTCTTCCCCATTACTCCATAACACAAGTACTTTACCCATGAGTCCCAATCGTCCCAAAACAATATGTACAAGATGTGACTCGACTTAGCAACCATGTAATCAATTAGATAATTAACTAAGGGTTTAAGCATGTAACAATAATGCACTAAAGATGAGTGCATACACGGAAGGCTAAGGCGATTTGGTTGCACATTTGGGTGGGTTGTAACAAATTCTTCCTTTAAGTAAAATTCTTAAAGTTAGAAACGAAAAGATAGGCTCGGAGGGGTGTACTAGGGGTTTCGTGTACTAAAAATGAGTACAACGCTAAGGTGTGGGAAAATTAATTGACTTTACTAGTTAAGTAATATGACTTAAATGGTCAAGTAATTATGATACAGGTTCAAACACAAGGGTGATCCTAATGCCTCTTATCATGTAGTAAATCCTACTACACGAATGTAGTCTCACTAGCGGTCTCAGGATGCATCACTAACGCAAGTTCTAGAATTTAAATGCTACCGGTACACTAATAAGCACTAATAATGAATGCTTTTCCTATCAAATCTAAAGGCGAACCTCACATATTTGGGTGGAAATTTTTTCTAAATGGTACGGTTTTGTGCTAGTCATACAACTTCTATCCATGAGATGCTTGTTAAGGCTAAAGTTTCACTCCTAAATGTTGTAAAAAAAATTAAATTTGGCGCTAAAATTACACTAACAAGTATTTCTCTTAGTTTTATTACACACCTACCATCGAACAAACAACTCAAGTGCAATTGTATCCTATAAGGTATCATCATTTAGCCTCCCCTTACACTTAGGATGAACATTGTCCCTAATGTTCAATTAAAGGATGTATCCTAAGGGACTGAGGTGAGGGACATCACCCTCACCCTATTGTACTTCAATGTTTTCTGGTGTAATGAATTTTACCGGGGTGAATAAACTCTTTTACCCAAAAAAAAGTTAAATAGGTAAAAGAATGAAAACAAATACTCCCCTGATTTGTTCGGTGTGGATAGTGTGTTAACAAGGTTAGATATTCCTCCAAGAAAATGAACGTTCAAAGCCTCCCTTCCAGAAATATAAATCATCTTCTTGTCATATATAACCTGTTAAACCTGAGAAAACAATCAAGGCAACCTCACGTAAAATCGACGGAAATCTATATATACTAACAAATCCTAGAAAGCAATTTAAGATATAATGCTTGTGGAATGAATGTTTGCAGATTTCCTGGAGTTTATAAAACTAAAGAATCAACAAAAACTTTAAGACTCCGTTAGAAAAACAAAACTCGCAAAATTTCTAGAATTTTACACATGACGTCGTCAGGTGTTAAACCCTGACGCCATCAGAAGTGACCTGCAGAAATCTTTATGTTAAGTTTCCAGAAAATTTCTAGAAAAACTTATGTCCTATTTCCTAGAAAATCCTGCAAAACATCATTATGACTCGATACAAGTATTTGACTCTAACAAATACTAATATACATGTTCATTTAATATTGTGGCGAATCAAGATCATTTTCATTCTTATAAACAAATTTGGGGTTTCCCCTTACACTTAGCTTTTGCAAAATACCTTTATATGAAGTTAAGACGAAGTTAAATGACAAAATAAAGCATTTTCACAATTTTAGTTTGAAACATGATCTACCAACAATAAAAATAAAGCATGCATATGGAAACAAATAACATCAAACAAATAAAAACACACAAAACATGTGTTGCCTCCCAAGAAGTGCTTTTCTTTATTTACGAGTCTTGTAGCTAGACTCAAGGTCATGGGTTACTACGTGACCTCATCATTCCTATAATAAACCGCTTGCTTGTGTTCCTTTTCTAGGTTTGATAGAAGACGGTATTGTTCAATCTTATAGGGCATTTGGTAAGCAATCTGATCGTTCTCATCCTTGAATCTAACTATTCCTAGGGACGGGTCATAATTCATCTTAGAGGCTTCAACAAACGGTTTTCCGAACACTACTTGACTTAGGCAACCATCTATTACCGGACGAATATCCTCTACAATCATAAAGTTGGTAATTTAAGTGAAGTTTCCTACAAAGACATGTAATCCTTTCACTCTTCCTACAAAGTTGCTCATCCAATTTGTGTTAGGCATCATCCTATATCCAAGTTGCTTCTTCATTATCCAGTTATAATAGGTCCTAGTTCATGATGTTTATAGGAGACCTAAGATCGATATAAGCTTTCCACACATGCATATGCCCAATGTTGCATGGAATGTTGATGTTAGAGGGATCACCCGTTTTGATAAGTGGTGAACCAAGGACGTATGGTGTCTCGGGGTCATCGAATAGATCCTTATGATATTCCCGTTCTTCCTTGGTGGGTAACTTATCAAATTGTTTCTCCACGTTTTCTACTTCCTCTAACTTTTCTTTCTTAATATCCTCTACTTCCTTAACCTCATCCTTAGCCTCGGTTTCTATTCCAACTTCATCCTTGTCACTTTCTTCTATATTCTTATCTATTGGCTTAATGGTGACAACGTTGACAAAGTGGACGTGTTTGGATGATGAGGGGTCCTTAATTTGGATTCCGCTACTAGTGTCTCTAGTGTCCTTCCTAGGTGTAGTTAGCACTTGGTTGTTGAGGGCTTTCAACAAGTTGTCAATCTTATTGGTCATCTCTGTTTGTTGTTGATTGAATTCGGTTTCAAACTTAGCTATGCGAGCTTCTTGAGATGCCATAAACTTGGACATCAACCCTTCAAGATTATTGGTACTACCATAGTTATTGGAAGGATTGTTGTTGAAAGTACGGTTAGAGGGTGGACCGTTTGTTTGGTAACGATTAGGTGGATTGGAAGAATTGTTTTGGGGCATGTTTTGGTTTTGTTTCCACCTAAGGTTCGGGTGATTTTTCCAAGAAGGGTTGTAGGAATCACCGTAAGGGTTTGGTTCGGGTTTGAAAGGGTACCACTTGTCTCCCGCTTCGTCGGTACGCGAGGATGCGTAATCCGCAAAAGCTTGTCCGGGGAGTTCCACGCACTTACGAGTGTCATGGGGACCACTACATAATTCGCATGAAGAAGTGATTTTGTTCACTTGGCTTGAAGGCTTAGGAGCTTCGTAGGATTTCATGAGAAACTTGACTTGGTCCTCAAGTTCCATGATCCTACGGTCAGGAGTGCTAGAATTGTTCGAAGGCAAGGATATTGCCTTGACCGTTTTTTTCAAATCACGGGGATCATTCCAACTTTCGTTGTCATAGAGAGCAAGATCTTCTATGAGTTCCCATGATTATTCCGCACTTAGATCACGTAGCTTGCCACCGGCCAATTGGTCAATGGTTCGCCTTGTGGTGAGATCGATATGGTCATAGAAGATTTGGACTTGGAGCCAAAGATCTATGCTATGATGAGAGACTTTTTGGAGTAAGTCCTTGAAACGAGTCCATGCTTCATATAGAGTTTCACCTTGACATTGTTGAAACATCAAGATATCATTTCTAAGCTTGGTAGTTCTCCCCGGTGGGAAAATTTAAGCAAGGAAACGAGAAGTGAGATCATCCCATGAGGTGATGGATCCCGCGGGTAAACGTTCAAGCCATTGACTAGCTTGATCACGTAGAGAGAATTGGAATAGACGTAATTGGGTCGACTCTCTAGTTACAACATCAAGGTCTATGGAATCTACGATTTTAAGGAAATCCTTGAGATGTTGATTAGGATCTTCAGAACGAAGTCTATGGAATGCACATCTGCTTTGCACCAACCGGATAGTGTCGGATCGCAAGGGGGACACATTGGCTCCTTGAGTGAGCTCAATGTTGTTTCGATAGCCTTGGTGGCTAGGACGGGAATACTCTCCTAAAGTTCGGGGCTTGGGAGGTTGGTTTGCTAGTGGTGGGTTTTGTGGGTGGTTTTGTTGTGGTGGGTTGATGGGTTCAAAGATGTTACCACCTTCCATGATGTCGGATGGTAAAGGTTACGAACAACGAAACGAAGAAATGAGATAGACTAATGAAAACCTAAAAATAAAAATAAAACCTTACTAGAAAGGAATCTAGCAAGTAGACCTAATAAAAAGAAATCCTAACCTAGACAATAACTATTCCCCGGGCTACGGCGCCAAAAACTTGATAAGTGGGGATCGCACCCTCGCAAACACAATTATAAACAAACAATCAACCCATAATCAACATCTAGGTTTCACTACATCTAAGCAAACACAATGAAAATCTAGCCTAGAATGTTAAAGAGAAGACAAGCATAAGATATAATCACACAACACATAGACATTTTGAATGATTTGAATAAATACTTATCTTCAATTGAACATGGAAGAATCAAGGGGTTGGAACCTTTGAAAAGCTGTTAAAATATGTCTAGGGTTTATTCCCTCAAAGTTGCACCCTAATGAATGAAAATTGGAAAACTATATATAGATTTTACACCTTGATGCCGTCATTTATTAACTTGTGACGCCGTCAACTCGCTGCCATGATAAAATTCGTATTGCCTAGGTCCATTTGTGACGCCGTCATGTAGAAAATCACTCTGGGCCATCATGTGTAATTGGACCCTGACGGCCTTGGTGACGCCGTCAGGCCAATATGCTTGAAAACTCTCTGGGTCGTCATGTTATAAGTTCCACATCCAGCTCTTTTGTAACTCTTGATGTTGTCACGTGTAAAATCTTGACGTCGTCAGGTACTATTCCAACAAGGAAATTTGAGACTTTGCCGTTTTCTTCACTTTTATGCTCCAAAAACGTCCAAAATGATTCCTTTTCCAGATTTCTCTCCAAAAGTACCTAAAATGACAAAAGGAACGATTTAGTGCAATAATTGATCAAATAATCTCGAATTCGGGCTTAAATGACCCCTTAAAAGCGGTACACTTTTCGCCTTATCAACTCCTTCACGGGATACGACTCGGGTAATCTGTATTTCTTGCGGATTTCCTCGGACTTATAATATATATATATATATATATATATATATATATATATATATATATATATATATATATATATATATATATATATATATATATATATATATATATATATATATATAATTGTTAAATCACTAATCCTATAAGTTCTAGAAAGTCCTCAAGAGCTTCCTCAAGGCCTGCTTTGTTAAAAGATTTTGTTACTTCCAAGTCTGCACATAGTGCAGCTAATTTTTGTTCTGCACGACTACAACATCCATTGTTTGGCAAAGAAGATTTCAATGATATACCACCTGAATTCATAGCATTTTTATGCAATGTCTTTGCTCATATAGAACCAACTAGCTATAAGCAAGCCGCAACTGAACAAGGGTGGGTGGATCCTATAGATTTGGAATTTGCAACCTTGGAGAAAAATGGAACTTGGGAGTTAACTACTTTGCGTAAAGGTCACAAAGCTATTACTTCCAAATGGGCATTTAAGACTAAATATCACCCAGATGGAAATGTAGAAAGGTTAAAGGCTAGATTGGTAATAAGAGGTTTCAATCAGAGAGAAGGTCAAGATTATAACCATACTTTTTGACCAGTTGCAAAACTGGCAACTGTTAGAGTACTAATTGCTCTGTCAACTGCAAAAGAGTAGGATTTACATCAACTAGACATTAATAATGCTTTCCTACATGGCTATATTGATGAAGAAATTTACATGGTTCCACCTGAAGGGTACACAAAGGCTGGTCCTGGTCAGGTATGCAAACTAAAAAGGTCACTTTATGGTCTAAAGCAAGCATCTAGGCAGTGGAATTATGAGTTGACTAAGTTTTTGATAAGTCTGGGATATGTTCAGTCCAAGAATGATTATTCTTTTTTTGTCAAGAATAAGAATGGCCAATTCACTACAACTTTGGTCTATGTTGATGACATGTCAATCACTTGTAAGTTGTAATTGTCCAGATGAAATTAAGATTCTTAAGCATGCTCTTGATCGACAATTCACTATTAAAGACCTTGGAATAGAAAAATACTTTCTGGGCATTGAGATATGCAGAACTCATGCTAGAACTTACTTGAATCAAAGGAAATATATTCTGGATCTTCTCACAGATGTTGGGTTAACTGCTGCAAAACCAAAGGATTTTCCTCTTCCCAGCCAGTTAAAACTATCACTCAACAAAGGAACACCTTTAAAGGATCCAGGGTCATATAGAAGGCTGGTTGGAAGATTGTTGTACTTAACAATGACTAGGCCAGACATTTCATATGCTGTTCAACACTTAAGTCAGTTTGTGTCTGCTCCCAAAGATCTGCATATGCAAGCTGCTTTGCATCTTTTAAAGTACTTAAAGGGGTCTGTGTCTAAAGGGATTTTCTATCCTGTTCAAGCACACCTCAAGTTAACTGGTTTCTTAGATGCTGACTGGGCTTCTTGCTTGATGACAAGGAGATCTCTCACTGGTTATTGCATATTCATGGGACATTCTCTGGTATCCTGGAAAGCTAAGAAGCAAGTAACAGTTTCAAGATCATCAACAGAAGCTGAGTCTAGGAGTATGGCAGCCACCACTTATGAACTTCTATGGCTGAGCTATTTACTAAAGGATTTGCATATTCAACACAACTACCTGTTACTCTATTCTGTGATAATAAGTCAGCTCAACAGATAGCTGCAAATCCATGTTTGATAGAACAAAGCACCTGAACATGGATTGCCACATTACCAGAGACAAAGTCTAAGAAGGTTTCTTACAAACTACATATATCCCAACTCAATCTCTTGCAGATGTGATGACAAAGGCATTGGGCAAAGTACAACACAATTATCTTGTCAGCAAGTTGGGAGACTTTCTGAGCCTCCAACTTAAGGGGGGGGGGGGATGTAGAAGTGTATAGTTTTATCTTTGTTTGTCAAGTTTCCAATAGTAGAGGGTTAGAATTGTAACATTTCATATTTCTGTTAGTAGCAGTTATTAGGCGCCTTTAAATACTTTGTATAACTCTTATTTCACAATTAATAAAATTGAGTTTCTTCTCCCCAATTCACTTTTCTATAAATGCATTTTCTTATTGTGGCCATCGTGAATAGCATCAAGACCAGGTGTTGCACTAAATGTAACCGAGTTTGCAGCCCGGCTCAAACAATCCTGAAATCACACGAAAACAACAACACTTATATTTTACGTAATTAATAATTATATTATTAATTATTAATATGTTAATAACATACCCTGAGCATGTGCAACATGGAGCCTAAACATACAATTAAACTTGCATTAGTATGATATCTGCAATTCATTTCCGGAGCTGATCAAGGTATACCTGTCACCTTCTGAGTTTTTACATCAACCTTCTTGCAACGACTCCCGTAAGCTGTTGAATTTCAAAACAATGATTTTCATGTCGAAAAGTTAGAATTTGATATTTCAACTTTCAAGTATTCTTTGTAATGAGTTCATGTATCACAATAAGAATTTTGTAACTCACATAGCACAAAACCGTTTTTGTTATATTAAAGTTAGTTTACACGAGGACGGTTTGAATCGGTGATTTTAAACTAACCTTGTTTTCACATGATTGGTAACTAACCTTGTTTTTCACATGATTGGTTAAAACTTAAAAGTTGAAACTAGTGAAAAATAATATAATTCTTTATAGCTTAAATGCAGATGTGAAAATTTTACAGTGACATACATAAAAGTTATTTATAATTACTTGTAAGTTGTAACATATGTGTAGTAAGCTTTTGAAAATAAAAATAAAAAAGATAAAATAAACTATGAGAAGCCATATCATATATATAGAATTTTATTTCTACTTTCTTTTGAATAGTCAATTTTTCGAAACTCGTATACTGACTCCTCCCAAACCAACCAGTCAACCGTGTGCAGCTGATAGGCCCACCTGGGAGAAAGTGCAAGTTATTATTGACCGTGGAAATATAGGGAAATCCCCGGGTCGTTAAGTCCCAACGAGATTGAAATTGTATTTGTAAACGATTAGGAGAGTGAGTGGTACTGAGGACAGTAACAGAAATGATTTGAGGGTTGATTATACTACTGATTGCTTGATATTTGGATAATATGAAATGATATAAACTATAACAGAAATACAGATATAAGCACAAAAGCACAAAATGGAAAATCAGATAACAGATAAAGAAAAGTGGGTTTTAACAAATTACAAACTACAGGGGGTAAAATTGAAACTTTTTAAAACTTAAAATTAAAGAAAATGGAAAATGAAATTGAAATTATGAAAATGATTATTTTACTATTTAAATATTATTTAATTAATAAACCTAATTAAAGTCTAATTAAAACTTAAATTAAATTAACTAAAAATGACAACTATTAACAATTAACCTAAAAACTTACAAAAATAATTTCTAAACCTTAATAAGAACCTGAAGAAAGTATAAAAAATGAAAATAAATATTTTTGTCTTTTAATGAGTATTTTATTAATTAAAAACTATTTAACTTAATTAAACTATTTTAACTATTTTAAATTACTATTAATACTAAATTACCTTAGAAAATTATGATAAAATTTATAAAACTATTTAATCACTACAGGAATACTACAAAATTATAAAAAGTTGCTAAAAATTATATTTAAGCTTATTGACTAATTAATTACTTATTAATTAATTTAAAGCTAATTTAATTAATTTAAATAAGAAAATTAGAAAATGGACAGTGGAAATTATGAAACTATTTTCTAAAAGTCTCAACTACTTTATAAAACTTAGGAAAAATATAAAATTCTACTTTTGTTAATTAAAATTAAAGAAATCTATTTAATTACTAATATTACCTATTTAATTATTTAAACTAGTTTTAAATCTAATAAATAGTAAACAGATTAGGAAAATTCTAAGAAAATTATTTTAACTACTTTAAGGTACTAGGAAATTTATAAAATTATAAAATTGGACAACTGCATATTAATAAGCTGAAATGAAAATTAAATAGATAATTTCTATTAAATAGAAGCTATCACTATAATTAAAGTTTGCTTTTTCTGGTTTTTCTTTTATAAAACTACTAAAATACTTAAAATAAGAAACTTTTACAAAGACAACTACTATGGAACCTCAGAATAAGCACTGAGAGTGCTTATTAGCTTATACAGTTGACTCATGTTGACCACACCAAGAAATAAGCTAAATTGGGCTATGTGGGGTCCACACTGGTTAAGTAAGGTTCACCTAAGTTACTTGAACTTATTTAAACTAGATTTGGTGAGATAAGCTCCTAGGATAAGCTGGAAAGCTAAAATAAGCAATTGCTTATTTGGTTTCTGACTCAGAAATGGGACAGAGTTTTGGTGCAAAACTAAGTGGGGTCCACTGATCTAATGGTCAAACTAAGGGTCAACTTTCAAACACTGGTAGGAGGGGGTTGGAAGAAACAAGATTTGAGGTCTGAGGCCCACTGTGGTGGGAGTTTTTCAAAGCAAATGATCCATACAATCCATGAAACTGATTTCCAGAGACTAAATATGTTGTACTAAACTTATATGATCACATCAATACCAACAATTACAATTAAAGCTCAGATTTCCACAAAATGCTATATTAAACTGAAAATTTCAATACTAAACAACCTTTGATTTCAATGAACAACTAAGCTATTTCTGTTTATATTATTACTAAATAACTTTAATCTAACATAAATAACACATAGATAAGCAAGGATAATTAAGATTATATAAAATAAGCTTTAAATGAGTATGAAGCTTACAAGTTGTTGACTGTGAGCACCAAGACCAAGAACCAAGAACACTTAACTCCTCCCTGAGGATCTAAACCCAACTCCACAGCTTCCTTATGCTTCCAAATCAGCTATGAATCCCAGAAATCAATCCCAATTGCCATAGTTGACTATCATTGACCAAATTTGTATTTGAGGAATTTTTTATCTTATACTGATTTGTAGATTACTAAAAGCTTATTTGAGCTTCTTAGGAGCTTATGTGTACTTATTGATCCTTACCATCCACTACAAACAACATTAGGCTTTATTGAGAAATTTGATATGAACTTGAAAATTGCACAACCTGAGGTAACAACACAAACTTGATTTTTATTAACTAAAAAGATTACTAGTACACTGAGAATGCTTAAACTGAAACTTGAAAGCTTAAATTACACTTGAACTTTTAAAACAACTAATACGACATACACTTTTTAAAATTAAACTAGATAGATCACTCCTCTGCTTCTCTTTCCTTTTATAAGCTCCAATTAGGGTTCCAGGTGTGACTTTTGAGCTTTTCCCACTTCAATATTGGCCCTCAATTTCTCTGAATCAATCTCATCCGTTTAAACCAATTTTGGCGCCAAAGTGTCACATGTTAACTTGGGGCCAAAGGTGAACAATTAAGGATAATTGGAGTGTTGTGGAGGTGTCAGGGGACAAAGGGGAAGGTTTTTAGGCAAGTTGTGGTGATATGGAAGAAAACAGAGGATATGGTATGGTTTGGAGTGAAAAATTGTGGGAATGGCATTTAATGAGGTGTGGGATAGGTGTGTGAGGTGGAAAGGAGGGTTAGGGTGAGCTGGAAGGTGAGGAGGTGGTGGTAAAACCACCTGGTTTTGTTGGTTTCAGGCGAGGGTGAGGGTGATGAACAGTGGGATTGGTATATGGCGGGGTCAACGGGGTTTGACCTTGAGTTATACTCAGGGTGTGGGCTTTTGTGTTTTGGGCTGGGAAAAGGATTGGGCTAGGGGTGTATTTTTGGACAAGGCTTTGGTTTTGGGTTTATTAAATAAAAAGGGGTCCGGTTGGTTGTGGTATTTTAACAAGGACCAAAAATGTAATTTGGGCCAAGTTAAGGGCTGAGTTTGCCACTTTTCCAAAGTACTTCCAAGGGACCAAACCTGCAATATATGATAAACCAAGGACCAAATTTTATGATTTTTCCATTTAAAAATATCCAGGGACCTTTTCTGTAATTTTTCAAACTCCAGGGACCATTTATGTAAATTTGGATTTTTAAGGGACTGTGGTTGTAATTTCTCAAAATGTTATCATAAGGACCAATTTTGTCATTTAAGAATAGTACAAGGTTTATTTTATTAATTTCCTATTTTTAAAACCTTAAGGATTAATTTTGACATTTTTGAAACTTGAGGGACTAAAGTTGTCATTTTGTAATTTTTCAACTTTAAAGGACTTTACTTGACAACTTATGAATCCCTAAGGACCTTTGATGATATTTTTCATGTTTTGATTTACCAGGGACTAGATTTGACAAATCTTGAAACTTGAGGGACTGAAACTGCCAATTATACAAACTTTGTATGTTTTTCATCTGTTTTTGCATATTTTGTATTTGAAACATATAAAACACACTTCTAAGATATTTTAAGTATTATGATGCATATTTGAGTGTTTTTGTATGTTTTGGCAGTTCAAATTGGTATAAAATGATGAGTATTTAGACACTCATCAATCCCCCACACTAAACTATTGCTAGTCCCTAGCAATCTATTTGAGAAAAAATTAATGGATTTTTACTCTTTACCAAAAGCCATCACTTCTGGAGTAGCCAGGTGTAAGAACTGTGGCACACCTGATAACCGTGTGATTTTTAGCAAACCACCAACTGTCAACGGATTTGATTTGTCTTTACCAAAAGCCGTTTGCTTCTGGACTAGCCAACTCTTGATGGAATAGTCAACATCTTGGTGAGCTGATTACCAATTATGGATTTTCCACGGCCTTTACCACAAGCCATAATCTTGCGGGCTAGCCAACTCATTCGCTTTATGGGATATGGGGAGCTGAGGAACCATACAATTTTTGGCAAATTGCAAGCCATCAACGGTTTTGAGATGTCTTTACCAAGAGCCGTTTGCTCCTAGACTAGCCAATCCTGTTGTGGGTTAGACATGGAGGATTGATACCATTATTTGCATTTCTAGGTGTGAAAAAACTGGTAATTTTGATCAAATGGGGGTTCTTGATGGAACATGTATTTTGCATTCGTGAGAACGCTCCTCCACACTTAGAACTGAATATTGCCCTCAATATTCAAAATACTTGGTGTCCCACCAAGACTTAGAACGTAAGAAGGCAATACTATTAACCTTTTATTTTACTCTATTTACATACAAATTCACTTTTTTCTTTGTCTTTGTCTTTTTTTTTTTTTTTTTTTTTTTTTTTTTTTTTTTGGAAAAAAATATTTACATATGTACAACATGTGGTTCGTCTCCCCCACACTAGGGTGGTAGAAAGGGATGAGAAGACAGAAATATGGGTGAAAACCCATATTGCTACTGTTTTTTATTACCAAGTCGCTAGCTTGACTCGACCTCGAATTGATTTGTCCATGAGGTAGCTACTGTTTTTGATTACTGAGTCGCTAGCTTGACTCGACCCCGAATTAAAATTGTCCTTGGGGAAGCTACTGTTTTTGTTAACCGAGTCGCTATCTTGACTCGACCCCGAATTTATTGGTCCATGGGGTAAGTTTGGAGATCCGGGACAACCATTGGTTGTATGTCCCCTCCAAAATAGTGTTTTAACCGATGACCATTTACTTTGAAATTGGGACCGTCGGGTTGCAATAACTCAACAGTTCCATATGGGTATACTTTTGTTATAGTAAATGGTCCAGACCAACGGGTTTTTAGTTTTCCCGAGAAAATTTTTAACCTTGAATTGAAAAGAAGAACTCTGTCACCGACGTTGAAAACGCGATTCTTTATTTTAGAGTCATGTATCTTCTTAGTCTTTTCTTTATAGATTAAAGAATTTTCGTAAGCTTGATCACGTAATTCATTTAGTTCGTTTAGTTGAACTTTACGGTGATCACCCGCTATCTGAAGGTCGAAATTTGCATGTTTTAAGGCCCAATAGGCCTTATGTTCTAATTCGATCGGTAGATGACATGCTTTCCCGTACACTAGCTTAAATGGAGTACACCCGATGGGTGTTTTGTAAGCAGTGCGAAAAGCCCATAATGCATCGTCCAGCTTATCCAACCAAGAGGCACGGTTTTCACCAACCGTCCTCTCCAGAATTCTCTTAATACCCCGATTTGAGACCTCCACCTGCCCACTTGTTTGGGGGTGGTATGCTGTAGAAAGACGGTGAGTTACACCATATTTCAGCATTACTCTCACAAATTGTTCATTGCAAAAGTGAGTACCACGATCACTGATAATGGCACGAGGAGTCCCGAATCTGGCAAAGAGAGACTTTAAAAATTTAACGACTACTCTGGCATCATTGGTGGGTAAGGCTTTTGCCTCAACCCATTTTGACAGATAGTTGACAGCCACGAGTATATATTTATTCCCTCGTGAAGACGGGAATGGCCCCATAAAATCAATGCCCCACATATCAAATATTTCACAGACTTGGATGGCGTTTTGCGGCATCTCATTCTTTTTAGAAATATTCCCGTGACGCTGGCAAGCCTCACAGGTTTTGATAAGTTCATGGGCGTCTTTATATATCGTGGGCCAAAAGAATCCTGAATCAAACACCTTTTTGGCGGTGTAGTTTGGGTTATGATGTCCCCCCGTGGGTCCATCATGACAAGATTTAAGAATTTCCATGGCTTCTTGGCCATGGACACACCGTCAGATGACTTGATCCGCACATATTTTGAACAAGTAGGGGTCGTCCCAGAAGTAATATTTTACATCTTTGAAGAATTTTCTTTTCTGTTGGGACGACATCCCTTTCACAACGAAATTTCCCGCACGGTAATTTGCAAAGTCGGCAAACCATGGGGTGGTGGCATTATCCCGGGTAGAGATTAGATTTAGAGTCTCCAGAGGAAAAGTTTCATTAATTTCTTTTCTCTCGAGAATATCCTGATGAGGATTTTCTAACCGGGACAAGTGATCAGCTGCAAGGTTCTCTGCTCCTTTTTTATCTCTTATGAGAATATCGAATTCCTGGAGGAGCAGGACCCAACGGAGCAGTCTTGGCTTTGCATCCTGTTTAGTGAACAGGTATTTCAAAGCCGAATGGTCCGTATACACCACGCTTTTGTTTAAGATTAAGTAAGACCGAAATTTTTCAAAGGCATATACCACAGCTAATAATTCTTTTTCTGTAGTGGTATAGTGTGTTTGAGCCTCATTCATGGTCTTACTTGCGTAATGTATTGGCTGGAAATGTTTGGTTTTGCGTTGCCCCAGAACTGCACCAATAGTATAATCGCTAGCATCGCACATAAGTTCAAAGGGTAAGTCCCAGTCGGGGGCAACAAGGATTGGTGCCTCAGTAAGCCTTTTCTTTAAAATAGAAAAAGCTTCGATGCACTCAGGGGAAAAGATGAAATGAGCATCCTTTTCAAGAAGATGAGTCATGGGCCGGGCTATTTTGGAGAAATCTTGAATGAATCTCCGATAGAACCCGGCATGGCCTAGAAAACTCCTTATTCCTTTAACAGTGGTGGGATGAGGCAGTTTAGCAATAACATCAATTTTGGCCTTATCGACCTCAATCCCAATTTTTGAAATTTTATGGCCGAGGACAATGCCCTCTTTAACCATAAAATGGCTCTTCTCCCAATTTAGACAAAGATTAGTGTTTTCACAACGTTGAAGCATTTTTTCTAAATGGGAGAGGCATGAGTTGAAAGAATTCCCGATGACTGAGAAGTCATCCATGAATACCTCCATGGTTTTTCCAATCATGTCATGGAAAATAGCCATCATGCACCTTTGGAAAGTGCTTGGAGCATTGCATAACCCAAAAGGCATGCGGCGATAGGCAAATGTCCCGTAAGGGCATGTGAAGGTAGTCTTATCTTGATCCTGTGGATCAATGGGAATTTGGAAGTAACCCGAGAAGCCGTCGAGGAAACAATAGTACTCGTTTCTTGCTAGTCTTTCGAGCATTTGGTCCATAAAGGGCAGAGGAAAATGGTCTTTGCGGGTGGCTTCGTTAAGCTTTCTGTAATCAATACATACTCGCCACCCTGTAACCAAACGAGTTGGTACTAACTCGTTGTCCTCATTTGTGATAACCGTAATGCCGCCCTTCTTTGGAACACAATGAATTGGGCTAACCCAAGGACTATCAGATATAGGGTAAATCAATCCCGCATCAAGAAGTTTGATAACTTCAGCCTTTATAACTTCGTGGATTTTTGGATTTACCCTTCTTTGATGCTGCACGGTAGGTTTAAAGTCCTCTTCCATTAGGATTTTGTGTATACAAAAATCCGGGTTAATACCCTTTATGTCTGAGAGCTTCCAAGCAATTGCTTGCTTGAGGGACTTTAAAACCTTGAGCAGCGCGGTTTTCTCCTCATCCTTTAAGTCTTTTGCAATAATGACCGGTAACTTATCGTTACCTTCCAAGAATGCATATTCTAGATGAGGAGGCAGGTCCTTAAGTTCAACCTCGGGGAAGTCATCATTTTTCTCAACATATTTGACTTCCGCCTTATGAAGTTGTGGAGGTAGAACAGGAATGGGAGAAGGATCTTTGTTCAATAACTTCTCAAGGAGAAGTATATCCCCCTCCGGGTCAATCTCTTGGTAATCAATTCCTTCGGGAACTGAATCACTTTTGAGAAAGGCCTCTAATTCCTCAAGGACGAAATCACTTCCCTCAAACGGAGTGAGGGAAGGAGAAGAATTAGCGATTATAGGATCAGAAGAAGTAGTGGGATTGCCACTCGTAGAATTATCAGCGAATCCAAGGAATTCCTGAGCATACTCCTCGGATGCAATGTCAATGACATCAATTCGGTTGACCGATTCAGCATCATAATTCGAGGAGTATCTCGAGGTTTGATCAAGGTTGAACGTAATCGCTTCATTTCCAACTCGTAACGTGATTTCCATCTCGAAAACACCGATTAATGCACGTCCCGTTCTTAAGAATCCCCTCCCAAGAATGAGAGGAACTCTTGGATCTGCATCGAAATCAACAACGACAAAGTCTGCCGGAAAATGGAACTTTCCCACTCTCACAAATACGTCCTCGGCAATACCGAGGGGACGTGAAATTGAACGGTCTGCAAGCTCGAGAGTCATGCATGTGGGACTAAGTTCCTGAAGAGAGAGCTTTTTCCAAACTGAATGAGGCATTAAGTTGATGCTTGCACCAAGATCGGCCAAGGCAAAACATTCAACCATACCCGGGAAAGTACATGGTATTAGAAATCTCCCGGGGTCTCCTAGCTTCTCGGGAAGCTGTTTTAACAGAACCGCCGAGCAGTTATCATTAAGTGGAGTTCGTGCCATCTCAAACAGTTTTTCTTTATTGCTCAACAGGTTTTTTATTGTTGATGCGAATTTGGGCATTAAAAGAAGAGCATCCGCGAAACTAATATCGAAGTGTAGTTCTTGGAAAATCTGAAAGAATTTTTCCATCTGATGATTAGCTTTGTCACGGAGCTTCTGATCTTGCAATCGTGAGGGATATGGAATTGTTGTTTTTGGGTTGGCTTTTGGATTTTCAACAGGACCTTCGGTAGTTTCAAACACGACTCTTTTAGGGGGAGTTGGGACCGGGATAACTGGAGAAGGGATGTCATTGGTACCTCCATTATTATTAGGAAGCACCGTATCCGTAGTATCCTCAGTTTCACATTCCTCTACAGGGATAGGAGAAGAGGTAGAGGGAGCTGTAGGTCCTTGGTAAGAAACTCCACTTCTTGTGGTGATCGCCTTTACATCGCCCCTCGGATTAGCGATCGTGTTGCTAGGTAAAGTAGTACCTGAGCCCGAGGGTCGATCATTTAAAGACTTCTGCAAATTAGATATTTGACTAACCAGCATTTTGTTCAGTTCTTCTTGGGATTTCAAAAACTGTTTTAATAATTCCTCATGTGATGGTCTAGTTGGAACAATGGCTTGATTTTGGTTAGGAAGATTTTGAGCCCGATTGTTCTGGAAATTCCCATGTTGCTGATTGTTGTTACCCTGGAAGTGGTTTTATTGTTGAAAATTACCCTGTGGGTAATTGTTCTGACCTTGATTTCTGTTATAATTCCCCTGGTTTTGATTTTGGTGAACCTGGTTTTGACCAGAATTGAAATTTTCTTGGTTGTTATAACCTTGGTTCATTCGGTTCTGGTTCTGATTCTGGTTGAAATTCTGGTTTCTGTTTTGAGGCTGATTAAACCCTGGTGGTCCAAGATAGTTATTAGAACGGTAGCTCAAAAGGTTTCGGTCTCTTTGCAGTTGGTAAGAATTACCTCCCGTATTATAGGAACCTTGAGCTGCGGATACGTTTTCACGAGCAAAGCCACCGGAGGCTGGGCAATCCGTGTATGTATGTGGACCACCGCAAGTTTCACAACTAGGGTTAACAGTTTTGACCTGATTAGGATTATTCTGATGGATACGTAAAACTGCTGTAGACAAATCATCCAGCTTTTTAGCTAGGATTGATATTTCATTACTCGCCGGAGTGTCTGACTTAAATGAGTCGTTCCTCTCAGCAGAGGAGTCCCAAAAATTATGATGGGCAGTCATGTTTTCGATTAAGTCATAGCACTCTTCAGGGGTCCTTTTCATAAAGGTGCCCCCAGCAGCAGCATTGATGGTGTCACGATGACGGAGTGTCAAACCATTATAAAATGTGTCAATAATGGTGACAAGAAGCATGTTATGATTGGGACACTTATCAATAGCAAGTTTGTAGCGTTCCCATGCCTCAAATAAGGACTCCTCGGGAAGCTGTCTGAAGTTGCTGATATCATTCCTCAGCTTTGTGACCATAGATGGTGGAAAGTATTTGGCCAGAAATTTAGTGATCATCTCATCAAAAGTGTGGATCGAGTTCTTTGGAAGTCGATCGAACCATGAAGTTGCATGATGAGTGAGAGAATAGGGGAACAAGTATAAACGCAGGCTGTCTTCGGCGACGCCATGTTGTTTCATGCTTTGGGTGACAGTTAAAAATTTGTCGAGATGCCTGTTGGCATCGTCACCCTGCAATCCGTGGAACTGGCACGTATTCTGGATTTGTTGTATCATGTGGTGTTTTAATCCAAAATCCGTGGCTCCAATAGTGAGTGGTGCAATTGGTCCACCCCTCCCTTGCATGGTAGGTTGACACAGTTCCTCCATAGTTCGGGTGTCAGGAACTGGTTCATCCTTGGGAAGGAATGGGGGCTCGTCGTTCATTTTTATTGTGTGTTCTTCTTCAACAATACGTAACTCGGGTATGTTTTTCTTCTTTTTATTCTTTGTTTGTGAACGAGTACGCATGCACAAAAATTAATTTTCAACACAAGATCGAGGCAAAACTACAGTGAACTTAAACCCAATAATCACCTTCTGAGTTTTTACATGATTGGTAACTAACCTTGTTTTTACATCAACCTTCCGGAGCTGATCAAGGTATACCTGTCACCTTCTGAGTTTTTACATCAACCTTCTTGCAACGACTCCCGTAAGCTGTTGAATTTCAAAACAATGATTTTCATGTCGAAAAGTTAGAATTTGATATTTCAACTTTCAAGTATTCTTTGTAATGAGTTCATGTATCACAATAAGAATTTTGTAACTCACATAGCACAAAACCGTTTTTGTTATATTAAAGTTAGTTTACACGAGGACGGTTTGAATCGGTGATTTTAAACTAACCTTGTTTTCACATGATTGGTAACTAACCTTGTTTTTCACATGATTGGTTAAAACTTAAAAGTTGAAACTAGTGAAAAATAATATAATTCTTTATAGCTTAAATGCAGATGTGAAAATTTTACAGTGACATACATAAAAGTTATTTATAATTACTTGTAAGTTGTAACATATGTGTAGTAAGCTTTTGAAAATAAAAATAAAAAAGATAAAATAAACTATGAGAAGCCATATCATATATATAGAATTTTATTTCTACTTTCTTTTGAATAGTCAATTTTTCGAAACTCGTATACTGACTCCTCCCAAACCAACCAGTCAACCGTGTGCAGCTGATAGGCCCACCTGGGAGAAAGTGCAAGTTATTATTGACCGTGGAAATATAGGGAAATCCCCGGGTCGTTAAGTCCCAACGAGATTGAAATTGTATTTGTAAACGATTAGGAGAGTGAGTGGTACTGAGGACAGTAACAGAAATGATTGGAGGGTTGATTATACTACTGATTGCTTGATATTTGGATAATATGAAATGATATAAACTATAACAGAAATACAGATATAAGCACAAAAACACAAAATGGAAAATCAGATAACAGATAAAGAAAAGTGGGTTTTAACAAATTACAAACTACAGGGGGTAAAATTGAAACTTTTTAAAACTTAAAATTAAAGAAAATGGAAAATGAAATTGAAATTATGAAAATGATTATTTTACTATTTAAATATTATTTAATTAATAAAACTAATTAAAGTCTAATTAAAACTTAAATTAAATTAACTAAAAATGACAAGTATTACCAATTAACCTAAAAACTTACAAAAATAATTTCTAAACCTTAATAAGAACTTGAAGAAAATATAAAAAATGAAAATAAATATTTTTGTCTTTTTATGAGTATTTTATTAATTAAAAACTATTTAACTTAATTAAACTATTTTAATTATTTTAAATTACTTTTAATACTAAATTACCTTAGAAAATTATGATAAAATTTATAAAACTATTTAATCACTACAGGAATACTACAAAATTATAAAAAGTTGCTAAAAATTATATTTAAGCTTATTGACAAATTAATTACTTATGAATTAATTTAAAGCTAATTTAATTAATTTAAATGAGAAAATTAGAAAATGGACAGTGGAAATTATGAAACTATTTTCTAAAAGTCTCAACTACTTTATAAAACTTAGGAAAAATGTAAAATTCTACTTTTGTTAATTAAAATTAAAGAAATCTATTTAATTACTAATATTACCTATTTAATTATTTAAACTAGTTTTAAATCTAATAAATAGTAAACAGATTAGGAAAATTCTAAGAAAATTATTTTAACTACTTTAAGGTACTAGGAAATTTATTAAATTATAAAATTGGACAAGTGCTTATTAATAAGCTGAAATGAAAATTAAATAGATAATTTCTATTAAATAGAAGCTATCACTATAATTAAAGTTTGCTTTTTCTGGTTTTTCTTTTATAAAACTTCTAAAATACTTAAAATAAGAAACTTTTACAAAGACAACTACTATGGAACCTCAGAATAAGCACTGAGAGTGCTTATTAGTTTATACAGTTGACTAATGTTGACCACACCAAGAAATAAGCTAAATTGGGCTATGTGGGGTCCACACTGGTTAAGTAAGGTTCACCTAAGTTACTTGAACTTATTTAAACTAGATTTGGTGAGATAAGCTGGAAAGCTAAAATAAGCAATTGCTTATTTGGTTTTTGACTCAGAAATGGGACAGAGTTTTGGTGCAAAACTAAGTGAGGTCCACTGATCTAATGGTCAAACTAAGGGTCAACTTTCAAACACTGGTAGGAGGGGGTTGGAAGAAACAAGATTTGAGGTCTGGGGCCCACTGTGGTGGGAGTTTTTCAAAGCAAATGATCCATACAATCCATGAAACTGATTTCCAGAGACTAAATATGTTGTACTAAACTTATATGATCACACCAATACCAACAATTACAACTAAAGCTCAGATTTCCACAAAATGCTATATTAAACTGAAAATTTCAATACTAAACAACCTTTGATTTCAATGAACAACTAAGCTATTTCTGTTTATATTATTACTAAATAACTTTAATCTAACATAAATAACACAGAGATAAGCAAGGATAATTAAGATTATATAAAATAAGCTTTAAATGAGTATGAAGCTTACAAGTTGTTGACTGTGAGCACCAAGAACCAAGAACACTTAACTCCTCCCTGAGGATCTAAACCCAACTCCACAGCTTCCTTATGCTTCCAAATCAGCTATGAATCCCAGAAATCAATCCCAATTGCCATAGTTGACTATCATTGACCAAATTTGTATTTGAGGAATTTTTTATCTTATACTGATTTGTAGATTACTAAAAGCTTATTTGAGCTTCTTAGGAGCTTATGTGTACTTATTGATCCTTACCATCCACTACAAACAACATTAGGCTTTATTGAGAAATTTGATATGAACTTGAAAATTGCACAACCTGAGGTAACAACACAAACTTGATTTTTATTAACTAAAAAGATTACTAGTACACTGAGAATGCTTAAACTGAAACTTGAAAGCTTAAATTACACTTGAACTTTTAAAACAACTAATACGACGTATACTTTTTAAAATTAAACTAGATAGATCACTCCTATGCTTCTCTTTCCTTTTATAAGCTCCAATTAGGGTTCCAGGTGTGACTTTGAGCTTTTCCCACTTCAATCTTGGCCCTCAATTTCTCTGAATCAATCTCATCCGTTTAAACCAATTTTGGCGCCAAAGTGTCACACGTTAACTTGGGGCCAGAGGTGAACAATTAAGGATAATTGGAGTGTTGTGGAGGTGTCAGGGGACAAAGGGGAAGGTTTTTAGGCAAGTTGTGGTGATATGGAAGAAAACAGAGGATATGGTATGGTTTGGAGTGAAAAATTGTGGGAATGGCATTTAATGAGGTGTGGGATAGGTGTGTGAGGTGGAAAGGAGGGTTAGGGTGAGCTGGAAGGTGAGGAGGTGGTGGTAAAACCACCTGGTTTTGCTGGTTTCAGGCGAGGGTGAGGGTGATGAACAGTGGGATTGGTATATGGCGGGGTCAACGGGGTTTGACCCTGAGTTATACTCAGGGTGTGGGCTTTTGTGTTTTGGGCTGGGAAAAGGATTGGGCTAGGGGTGTATTTTTGGACAAGGCTTTGGTTTTGGGTTTATTAAATAAAAAGGGGTCCGGTTGGTTGTGGTATTTTAACAAGGACCAAAAATGTAATTTGGGCAAAGTTAAGGGCTGAGTTTGCCACTTTTCCAAAGTACTTCCAAGGGACCAAACCTGCAATATATGATAAACCAAGGACCAAATTTTATGATTTTTCCAGTTAAAAATATCCAGGGACCTTTTCTGTAATTTTTCAAACTCCAGGGACCATTTATGTAAATTTAGATTTTTAAGGGACTGTAGTTGTAATTTCTCAAAATGTTATCATAAGGACCAATTTTGTCATTTAAGAATAGTACAAGGTTTATTTTATTAATTTCCCATTTTTAAAACCTTAAGGACTAATTTTGACATTTTTGAAACTTGAGGGACTAAAGTTGTCATTTTGTAATTTTTCAACTTTAAAGGACTTTACTTGACAACTTATGAATCCCTAAGGACCTTTGATGATATTTTTCATGTTTTGATTTACCAGGGACTAGATTTGACAAATCTTGAAACTTGAGGGACTGAAACTGCCAATTATGCAAACTTTGTATGTTTTTCATCTGTTTTTGCATATTTTGTATTTGAAACATATAAAACACACTTCTAAGATATTTTAAGTATTATGATGCATATTTGAGTGTTTTTGTATATTTTGGCAGTTCAGATTGGTATAAAATGATGAGTATTTAGACACTCATCATATACCATGGAAAATGATTTGTAGGCCTAACTAATTGACCTAAAGATAGACTTACAAATATGATTGGTGGAAATGAAAAATTGATTAGTGAGTAATGATGAGAGAGAATGTGTGTATAACACTTGTAAATATATGAATGCATTAGGTCTATTTGTAAATCCATTTAGTAGGTCTATTTATCATTACTCATTTCATAAACGCCTCAACCGATATCTGAACTCACATCTCTTGATTGATGGTCACAATAACCCACTATCAGGCCAAAGGCTTTGAGACCATACAATTGATAATTAGATAACTGTAAGTGTAAAATGAATATATTAGTGGCATCGAGTTATGAGATATGTTTTAGTCGCGACGGATCAAACATGTTTTAAATATTTTACTTATACTATCTATGTGCAAAATTATCATTTTATTTGACGACATTTCAAAGGAAACGTCTTACCCAATAAAATATAAACATTTTGCAACTAAAATAAGTTTACTAAAAGATTAACCAAATTATAGTGTGTGTGTGTATATATATATATATATATATATATATATATAGGGATAATAAGTAAAATAGCCCGGTTGCCCTGAGTCTAGGCATATTTAGCCTGTTTTTAAAAAATTCCCTTTTTAGCCCGGGTTGCCCTGGGCAACTAGCGCATAGCCAACTGCAGAGTGCCACGACAGGGCAACTTTTGTGCTTTTTGGGCAACTTTTTTGTGTTTTGGGCAACTTGAGGACACTTGTCATCATGCAGTTGGCTATACGATAGTTGCCCAGGGGAACCTGGGCTAAAACGGGAATTTTTCAAAAACGGGCTAAAAATGCCTAGACCGAAGGGCAACAGACCATTTTGATAATTTTCCCATATATATATATATATATATATATATATATATATATATATATATATCTATATTATATATAACAGGAGGCATTACACGTCAATGCCACCTCATTGCCCAGTCATTGCCATGTAATTCATTATCAGCCATGTCATCTGCCATGTCATCACTTAGTGTTTTATTTTTTTCTTATTTAAATTAAAATCCGAAATTAATTTGTTCAAAAAATCCATTGTAGAGTTTCGAACCTGCATGGTTTGTAACATGTACACACTTGATAACCACTAGACCAACATGTTTTTTGATTATATTTTGCAACACCAATTCTATAAACCTATGCAATTAATGTTTTTTTCTAATCCATAATATGCACAATATAGCCCGATTCATTCACTCATAACCCGAATATCAGTTCTACAAGTCGACTCTCTCTCTCTCTCTCTCTCTCTCTCTCTCTCTCTCTCTCTCTCTCTCTCGCTCTTTTCTGTAACCCTAATATGTTGAGCTAATATGCATAATTCTAAACGGGATGTTCAATAATGAGCTCACGTTGGATAACATCAGTATGTTAGTTGTTACTCTTATTAAATGCGCTTTGTTTTTGTTTTTTTTCCTCACATGCTGCTACTTTGATTGATGTTACTGCTAACCTCGGTTGGTAAATATGTGCAAATATATGGGAATCAGTCCATATGGCACATATGCATATTTGTGTTTTATGCTTCACAATAGGCTTCAAAAGTAACAGTATGTCATGTTGATTAATACTCTCTATGTTATATCACACATGATATCATTCATATACTGCCTTTTTTTTCATCTAAACGGTTTTTTTTGTTCATGTATTAGGGTTATTGAAAGATTAATCAATAAGACAACTACTACAAATACACCAAAGGTAAAAACCCTAATGATGAAACTGTTTTATATTTTTTATATATATTGTGTATGCATATGTTGGTTTCATTGCAGAATAGTTGAACGCATGTTGCTGTAATGACCTTCCCAAAACCACAGGTACGTCTCTTTAGAACTCATATTATTTTGCAGAATGGAGATTGATTTACATGTTTATAGCGTGAACAATTACAAGTGGTGAACTCATACTATTTATCGTTGCAATATATCTTCTGTTTGTTTGATGTTTATGTGTTTGTTTGCAGCCCCAGAGAAGAGGCAACGTGCCTATTTATCGTTGCAATATATCTTCTGTTTGTTTGATGTTTATGTGTTTGTTTGCAGCCCCAGAGAAGAGGCAATGTGCCCACCGTCCTCATTCATGTTCGATGATGACCAAGAATCGTGGAATGTTCAGCTTTTTCGCTCAATCGACGGTGGAGTTGCTTTCGGCCTCCCAGACACACCCAAATGGGCAGCAAATGCACACCCGAAGCAACAACAAATGCAGGTCTTGTCAGTGGTAAAGATAACATAATTGACCGAAGTATTCAGGATGGTTACATTCATGCCATCCATCGAGCAAAGAACTTCATCTATATTGAAAATCAGTATTTTCTTGGAAGCTCTTTCGCTTGGCAAGCTGACGATATTGACGTCAATGACGTTCTTGCACTTGCTCTTTATCAAGTCTTCCCAAACAACATTAGTTGGGGGCCTGTCCTCACGTAAGTTCAATTTATTTCTTTTTAGCAATTTTCACACGGCTGTGCATATGTGTTTTTTTTATCGGCATCTTATGATTTCTGTAATTTTCCTTGTGTTGTTCATGTAATCCTGTTACTTCTTTTGTCTACTCTTACTGTCTAGGCGTATGGATTTTTGTGATGCAATTGGATGCACCTTGGATGTACCTGCTGTTGGTTATCAAGGTTCTCACAGTCGTGGATTACCAATTTCGGTGGTGTTTGGCCGGGTTAGCTTACTTTATGGGCCTGTCGGCTTATTTTCTGAACAGAAATGTTGATAGGCAATCAAATCAATGGCACGTTGCCTGACATGTTCAAGTTACAACTCTATACACTTTGTAAGACTTTTTCTGCTACTCTTTTACATTTATGTTAAATATTGTATGATGTCAAAGAAGTAATGCAGACAATGAGAATATTTAATGGTTCAGAGATTATTTAACGGTTCAGGGATATACCATTGTGAACTTATGTTTTGACAGTCCATGCCAGAAGTAGAATCCCTGGTCAAATTAGATCTCCTTTCTTATAATTTTACCTTATTGTATTTTTTTATATAAGATTGCTACTATATCTTTATTCTTTAAATGAGCTGCACCTTTTTAAAGTTTATCACTCACTGATTATTTATTCTTAATTGATAAGTGTTCTTAATGTGATTGTGCAAAGCTATCAGAAGTTCTTGGCTCAGAAAATGAAAGAGAAAAGTGGTGTTTGGATGTAGTGTTTAATTGGAGCTACATATACATATTGTTGTTTACAACTTTGCCCATTTGAGCTTATCGTGTCTTGTGTTGCGACATATCACGTGATACAAGTGAGTAGTATAGTTTAGAGATATTTTGCAATTGGTTAAGCATGTCATAATAAGTTTACCTTGCTTAAATTGATTTTGTTTTGTGAATGATTGTGCAGATGCGTACTATACGGTAGTACCTACCATCCGATGTGGTTCAGATGCTAGATTCTGCATTTGCAAACTTGCATCCACTCTGCCCTCAAAACCTTCCAATTTTCAGAGAAACATGATGGGCTTCTTGTGGCCAACATCTGAAAGTAATTTTTGCTTGTGTAAGCCTGATGGGACAATCACATATGATATTGTGTTTCCAGCTTTGAAGACTTCATCTTCCATTTCATCTCATTTATCGATTAAGGTATGAAGTTTTATAATAAACTAATAGTATGACAATATCTTTCTGTTGCTAAGTTATTGATCTGAATTATAGTTATATATGTGTTAAGAAATATAGAGTAGTCATTACAGATAGCAGTTGCGCTATGTTAACTCTTACCCTTATAATGTAATTATTGTAATCAAAGCCTTTATAATGCAGCCTGAAACTGTAAATGGCCGCAGTAACAATTTTAAAACTGAAACTAATTTATAAGTATCAATTCCAACACTACCTCCAACTATTCGGGCGCCTACAACTCTCGCACTGACCCCGTCTGCTGGCATCCATATAGTATACCTACTTCCTCCCTTATATCAGCACCATGTTATTAGAAGTGGCGATATTGACCCAAAAGCTTATAAATGGTTTGGCTTGGGGTGTGTTTTATCTTAAATGGGTCTAATAAACTATATGTTATTAGAAGTGTCTACACTTGGAATGGCAACCTACAATTTTGATCATACTTTTTGTTGCTATTGATGATGAAATAAATATGTGTTCACAAAATGTTTTAGCCATACACCAGGGTCACCCTTTACCCAAAAAAATGTTTTAGCCATATAGGGAGTTCATAAATACCTAGAATAATTTGTGCGTCTGCACTAGACGATAGGAGAATCTATTATTTAGTTGACTACTACAAATTTGAAAGACTTTCATAAGCTACCGAGCTGAAGTACTATATAGAGGATAAAATAACGATTCCGCTACACTGTTTCATATAAATTTCATTCTGTTGTAGGTATTAATGAAGGTCCAGAAAAGGTTTCTAGCAGTACGTGTGGAACCAAAAGATAATGGCAACCGCAAAAATGGACGTCTGGAAAAAGGTTCTAGCGGTACGCGTATCCGTCACATTCACGCTATTCGAGGAAATTCAGAGTTGGAAGAAAAACTACAAAGGGTATATATTTCTTTTTCAATGTACGGCTTTCAATATTCACATTTTGTGCTTCAGAATTTATTTTTGCGTAATTTGTTATTAAACAGGGGAGCAAACAGAGAGAAGGAGGCCCGGTTAAGAAAGAATTTAATATCGATAAAATTTGCAATGCAGAGCACTTCAGTTAGAATGAGGTTCTTATTTTCTTCGGCCTCTTTTATTGTTTATTTTTGCACAACCTTCATGTACATTTGCTGATTAAATTATACACTTCATGAATCTATAGGTTTCTATTTTTAACAATGACTATATCAAACCTATGTCAATATACATTTGTAGAATGGCTGATTTTTGTTATGTTTTAACAATGACCAAATACTCAAGTTCAAAATTGACCATTTATGTTATGTTTAACGTCCTTTTCAGGATCAGGTCTGTTTGGCTCATTATATGCCAAATATATCACTACTTACGATAAGTAGGAACTCTATGAGGGTTTGCATAGAGAAGTAAGTTCTAACGATCAGGTCTCTTTAGCTTAAGGTACTTTGCTCTTTATTTACTCATGCTTTTGGCGAAAAAGGTTCAGTTATTCGAGTTTACAGTAACCTGTCATAATAGAATTAGAATGTTTCGAATCTGAAATAGCCATGTTTGTTTGTATATTTGTTTAGATTCAATCTTAGCAATGTCAAGTAGCACTTTTTGAATGTGTAAACATCTAGATTAGCTAAGTGGTCTAGCGTCTGAAATATGAAATGCTCATGTGCATATGGCATTTGGTTTTGTTGTGTTTAACTGACAAGCTAGCATATCAATATAATATCACTTTAGCTTAAAGTATAAAAGTTGCTTGACCTTTTTTATTATTTGAGTAGAGAAGCTAGCAACAGGCTGTGCATAATTTTAGAAAGAATTTGTATAAATATGAAGGTTTTACGTGTTATTAATGTGTTTCTTGGAAATGCATTGGATGTGAGACAACAATTTGACCCATGCACTTTTTATTGACCGATTGAGTCGTAAATTAAATGGGTTACTGAGTAATTTTTAAGACAATGTCTTAAACGAAAATGGGTAAGACGGGTCAAAGTCATGAATTAGATATATTTATTAATACCTAACAAACTATCAGATTACTTTTGTGCTCATTTTAGTAAAAGTTATTGTCCTTTTGTTCAGGAATTTCTCAGATGCCTTGCTAGATGCCATGTCGTAATCCTCGAAGGTGAAGAGTCAATGGCGACAACTGCAATAGAAGGAGCTTTATATATAGGCAATTTACTATTCTATAACTATTTTCTTTTGTTTATAACGTTATTAAGGGTCGATTTGTAAAACTTGAAATTGAATTGTTCAAAACAAGAAACGGATGTGGGAATTCAGAGATGAGGTACCCTGCCATGGCTGCGACAAACTCAGGTAGTCGGTAGTTGACTTTTTTTTATTTATTTTATTCCCTTTCCTATATGAAGTCCTTGGTGTAAATGTTTGTTTTTGTGGTTTGAGTATTGAGTTAAGCTAAAGAGTGGGCGTAATTTAGGTACTTTCTCGATTTAGAAAAAAATATTGAGCATTGTAGAGACCGATGATTGTTTTTGTCATTTGGTAAGCCAGCCCTTGGTTATAGAGTGACTTTAAGAAATACCTTGATCAGTTGTTGTTGAATAACGGGTAAATATGAGGTTTATGGAAGGCCTCAGAGTTACATAACATAACACTGGAATGTATCAAATCATTCAACAAACTAGAGCTGGAAATTTGGTACATTGGGTAATGGGTCAAATTTATTAACTGTTTGGTATGGTTAGGCCATGTTGGAGCAATACAATTTTTGTCCGAAAAAACTTACTTTTTATGTGTCAAAGATGATTGCGTATAAAAACAAGATTACTTTTTTGTTAACAAACTATCAGGAGTTGTTCACTGGCTCAAACATACTAAAGATGCAAGAGATGTGCATTCAGAAGGTAGGTATCGCTCAATGTATTTTGCTGGATTTTTTAAAAGGTATATTGTGTTATAACCAGGTAGTGATGATAAGGACATTAACTGTATCTGTTAGCATGTATTTTTTAACTGTACTTGGACGCAAACATATATTTAACTAAATGAGTCATAAAGCTTATGCAGTATGTTTTTCACTAATATATGTTTGACACATATTAACAAATATAGTAATGTGACTCATGTTAACAATTGAAGTACTTAGGTATCTGTTGTAAACAAATTATAACAGATAAGTGGGATCATATATTTCATTACTTTGTTTTGGTGCGGTGTTTGGTAATGCAATGTGTCAATATGTTATAAAATTAAATATAAAGGGTTATCTAGATTATTGAAATTGGTTATGCTTAGTCGCTATAGATCACATATACAGATCATATATGTGGTTTATTCTTGACGCGTCATTTCTTATGCTTTGGCTCGCAAATCACCTATAATCCTAGAGTTATGATGAAGAATCTAGCATGTATCTATTCATTTTTGCACACATTGATCTTTCCCCTGATGCTCAATGAAGTTTACTGAACTTTGGTGTATTAGCTGGCACCAAAAATTGAACATGGGAGCATGAAATAAAAATGACCATTAGCTATCCTGAGGGGTTTATTCTAATTGAAAATCTTAGGTTTTCAGTCAAATGAGTACCCACCTGCATTTCTATTGTATTATTGGGCTTTTAGTCTTTACTAAAAATATTTTTTTAACATGTTTGCATCCTGTCATTTTAATAGTGTGTTGCGCGTGATTAGAAGAGTAGCTTCCCTCATATCGAGTCGGTACTTACACTTAAATATAGGCTGATGAATGTAATATACCAGGGGCTTAATTAATTTTCATTCTAATGATGTGACTATATATTATTGCAGGTAAATACATATATGAACTTTAATAAGTTTGGAGGATCGTCTTGGGTATGAGCAACATGATAAGAGTTGGACCGTTATGCATGAAATCTTATCTACAAATTAAACAAGAGAGTTATTTGGCACCTTGGATGACATATTTCACTTGGGTAGTCCTTCATTTGTTTTTCTTTGTCTTACGATGTTGTATTCAGATCTGTGCATGTGGCTTTTCGTAATATAGTTCTTTGATGATAACTAATCTTATGTTTAAATATAGATTGCTCCTGCCTTATTGAGAATGTGCTATATATGCTTATAGTTGACATACTGTAACACGATGGGCAACAACGTTTTTCATTTATAGCAAATGTCAGTATTATTATTTAGAGGTAATAGGAAGAATATGTACTTTAGTTTTGAAACTCGCCAAGGCTAAAAAGATGATATAATGAATAATATTTTTTATTCCCAGATATACAAAAAATAAATGTGTTGATTTGGTTTCTCCTACTTTGCTACAGGCATCCATGAAGGCTTTACGGAGCTTTAAGGTGAGGTTAAGCTATATGATGACAAACATGTTATTTCATAGAATTTCTCAGTCTTATATTATTAATCGTTCTTGATAACTCACTTTGTAGGTAACAAAAATGATAACACCATAGCCAGTTGGTTTAACGAGATAAATTGGGTGGGTTGGGTAACGGGTCAAAATGAGATGTTCATTTGTATGGTTAGAAACAAGTCGGGTTAGGTCGCCCAAAATATGTGCCCATTTTCGGATAAATGATACTTTATATGTATATGTCATAGCAGGTTAAAATCTGTTCATCTACTGTTTGCATTACATTGTAAAGGCGAGCAAGTTGCAAAGCCAGAGGCCGCAACGGAAAGAAAAAGAATAATCATGTTTTTATTGTACGTTCTTGATTTTTGTTAATTCTTTTTGTGTTTACAGGGACACCCATTTGATAGTAATAACCTGTGATAAAGTAAAATATTTAAAAAAACGAGCAACAAGATGAAGATACTAAAAGTGAAGAAGATGAAAATCACAATCATTTAGCTGCGAAAATGAGCATGATTTACATCAAGTACTCCTAGAAGTTTAACCATCATGGACAGGGTACGTTAACTATTCTTTGTGAACTGTACAGTTTGAACTCATTCTAATAAAATAATCACATTGTGGCTTACAAGGTATACGCAACTCGGTTACATTGAGTAGAGAAGGCTTTTTGATGGATTGAACATACTAAGCCCTGACTCAAGACATAAGCTTATGGATACTAAACAAACGTCCTAAAACATAATTTTACGTTAACTAAACCATCCAAACTATAATTACAAGTCATGCCCGCCCATCGGGCGGGCTTAGAAGTCTAGTATATATATATATATATATATATATATATATATATATATATATATATATATATATATATATATATATATATATATATATATATATATATATATATATATATATATATATATATATATATATATATATATATAATTACCAGTACTATATCTTGTAAACCATCAAAGTCGTGTTGGAATAGCCATTAGTGGTACATTTCTTGATAGTGTGAGCCCAAACTTATCGGACGTGTCCATATCTTCACCTTTCATATTTTCTTCAAGCTCCCAATCAAACTTTTGAATCAAAGATCCTAAAATTATGTGCAACATTCTATGAGCCATGTATAATCCGGGACAAATTCTCCTCCCAGCACCAAATGGAATGAGCTCAAAATCTTGACCCTTATAATCGATCTTGACATCTACAAATCTTTCAGGCAAGAATGTTTCTGGATCCGACCAAACTTTTGGATCTCGTCCCATTGCCCAAACATTACAAAGGATCTGTGCATTTTTAGGCACAATGAAGCCTTGGACTTTTACGTTGTGAATGGCTTGGTGAGGGAGAAGAAAAGGGGCAGGTGGATGTAGTCGAAGAACTTCTTTTATGACAGCTTGTAGGTAAGGGAGTTGAGAGATATCTAATTCTTGTATCTCTCTGTTGTTGTCTTGCACGTATTTGATGATCTCTAATTGTGCCGTTTTCATCTTGTTGGGGTTACGAATCAGTTCAGTCATGGCCCATTCTATTGTGCTTGACGTCGTGTCACTTCCAGCGATAAATATAGACTGCAATAATGAAATGATCAATTATACGAGTTTCCAACAAAAATCTTATTTGTACATGTACTTTCATAATCAATACTATTTATCTAGAAGCTTTTATCTTTTATCTACTTTATTTCTTGGTGAAATTCAATCAAAGCTCAGTGTACATGATAATATAGTCCTATACCATGCAATATTCTAAAAAAAAGGAAACGATTTTCATGTCTCAACACAGCTACTTTGACTATCGTTTTGAGCCCAGACATAGATATACTTACGAAAAACAAATGTCTCATGTCATTTCGACTAAATTCTTTGTCATCTTTTAAGGTGAGGTTGAGTAACAAATCTAAAACGTCATTGTTTACGGGTGTAACACCATCGTATAGTTGTGACTGTTCATCAATGATCCTATCCAAAATGTCCATTAACTTCTTACCATAAACATTTCCTTTTTGCACTAACCCTTGTGGATCAAATGGTTTAAACACCGGAAAAAAGTATGCTAGATTCGGCTTCCCAGCAACCTCCATTAAACTCCATACAACATCCTTGAATTCTTGTGAATAGGCAGAATCATATTGAGCTAAATCTTTTGAGAACATGAAATTGGAGAGCACATTAAGTGATGTTGTAAACACAACTCCACCTATGTTCACGGGCTTTTTGCTTGTACAACATTCATCAATATAGTCAAGAAGTTCTTGTACCTAGATAAGTAGATATTAGATGTTAGAGACTTGATTCATACTTCAATCAATTCAAAATAATAAATACAATTCAATAAAAATGTTTGGCTAACAGACTTTAACCAAATGAAAAAAAAAACTCTAATAAATGGCATTCGTTTGTTGGAAAAAAATACGCATATTTTGTTTCTTGGGTCAAACAATAAAACAATCAAGCTTGGGTTGTTCGTCACGCGTTTTCTTTTACATCAGAATTTAGTTGGACATTATCTTTCTTGATGAACTTACCTCGTTTTCGTGACGTGATTAATTAGAAAATAGTTAAACAGAAAGTTTGCTAAAACACATATTCAAGTTAATAAAAACAAAATTTCTACATTCAAGCATAAAATAGAAGACAATTCAACCAACTCCAGAAAAAAAATATGCCACCAAAAAACATTCTTCGACATCAACTTTAACAAAAACTAAAAACAAACATTAACAACATCCATAATGGTGGGTTTGAGAATACGTTTATAAAATAATTGATTTATAAAATGACTCCCATAGCAAGAATAAGTTTATGATGAAGTGGAATATATAAGTTCATGTTTATGAACATTTCTATTGTGATAAATTGTATACAACTCATTTAACACATCTATCATTTACAAAGGTTTAGAAAGTTTAAGTATAGTGACAACAAATTTGTGAAGGAAAAATAAATAAATTGTACACTAACATCATACTATGACACAGAAACTATGTAAATATAGATAATTTACGGGGTGACAATTCGGGTTGAGTTCGGGTTGACAGGTTGGTGGGTCAAAAAACCTAACCCGAACCTGACCTATTTAAATCATTGGGTCAACATACTTACCAATTATTATAGTTGGACATTGTTAGGAATACAAATATTCCTGTAAAAGTCTCGGTCACCTAATTATTGTAATAGAATTAAGTTAGCTCGTAGTTAGTTTAGATATTAGTTATTAGTTAGAAGTAGATTAAGTAACATCGTGGAAGAAGGACGGGTCTTTACCCTATGTATGCCTGATCCACAGCCCGGGTGTGGCTGTTTTATCATTTGTTTGTTAGGTATACCCCTCTCCACATGTGGAGAGGGTTGGACCTTCTCATAATCTCAATCTAATATTCAAAGTTTTCTCTCATCCTCTCAAGGTTCCCATATTTCTTTCTTTTTCTTCTACACCAATGAATCACAACCACCATGGAATACATGTTTGTGACTTGATATTATATCCTACAAATGGTATCAGAGCCAAGGTTTCATCTTAGGGACTTGGTGAATCTTATTTAGTGTAGTTTGTGTGGTTTTGTGAGTTAGTAGTGTTTTTCTCGAAAACATCTTGGTGTGAATTATCTAGTGTTAGTTGACATGTTAGAGGTGTACTTATATGATCATTTGTGGTAGGGTTACATTATTTCTCAGTTGGTTTTGCTATTTCACACGTATTTTTGAAGATTGGATTGGGTTTAGGTCGAACTTCTTAGTTGCGATTAGCTCTACTGTTTCATTGCTTATCTGCGGTTTGCTCCAGATTTCTGTGGTTAGTTGTCTGCGATTACTATTTTGAGTTAACGGACAAAACGCAAGGATAGTGACAGATTTGGACTATTGTAGACTACGACTAGTTCCTGCGGTTAGGTGGTCTGCGTTTAGTATCTGTGGTTTACTGACTGCGACTAGCTCCTGCGGTTAGGTGGTCTGCGTTTAGTTTCTGTGGTTTGCTTTTCTTGCGGTTACCACACTTGCGGTTTTGATCATTCTGCGGTTTGCTTATTGCTGTGGTTAGTTCCTTGCGTGTAACTCACCTTGTGGTTTGTGTACTTTGCGGTTAGTTGCTCCCTGCGGTTAACTCACCTTGTGATTACCTCTCCTTGTGGTTACCTATCCTGCGGTTAACTTTCCCTGCGATTTGCTCACCTTGCGTTTAACTCCTCCTGCGATTTGCACATCTTGTTGCGGCTAACTCCTACATTGCGGTTTGGTGTTTTAGGTTGCGACTTTCTCTAATTGTTTGGCAAGTTACTAAATGATGAGATTCATGTGATAGGTTAATCATTTTGCAATTCGTGAATTGTTGTAACTTTAGTCGTTTCAGTTAATCTAATTGTGATCTGACGTTGTGAGTTAATCCTTACGACTTGACTAATCTCAATTGGATATATTGCAACTTGACTTGTCACAACTTAACACTTGATGCAAACTGTGACTCATCTGGTATCTCTCTTTTAGTTTAATCTGCTGAATATATCTTCCGGTTTCTTTTGTTGACTTTAGTAAAATCCCTAGAAAGAATCATTTCTCGGTTTAAGTCACAAAAGTAGTAAAATCCCGTTTGAAGACTTTGAGATGTCGACAGTCTCAGATGACATTCAAGCTGCTGGGTCCGACACCTGACCTCCGATGCTAGACAAGACAGATTATGAATCATGGGCACAAAGAATCAGATTGTATTGCTTGGGTAAAGAAAATGGTGAGAACATTCTGCGATCTATCGATGAAGGTTCTATGCAGATGGGTACAACCAGAGATGCTATCTCCGCGGCTGAGGATGGTTCTGTCGTTCAGGGAATTGATAAACCACACACTTACAATGATCTCACTGATGTTGAAAAGAAGCGCTATGATGCTGACATTCGAGCCTCCAACATCGTGATACAAGGGTTACCCAAAGATGTGTACAAGCTTATCAACTTCAACACTGAAGCCAAAGCTGTGTGGGACAATGTCAAAATGCTTCTGTCCGGATTGGAGCTGACCAAAGAAGACCGTGAATCTCAATTGTATGATGAATTTGAGCATTTCAAAATGAATCCTGGAGAAAACATTACCGACTACTATGTCAGATTCCACAAGCTGGTTAATGACATGAGAATGATCAGAATGACAATGCCCAACATACAACTCAACTCTAAGTTTGTGAACAACATGTCACCTGAGTGGGATCGCTTTGTTACAGCCGTCAAGCTCAACAAAGGATTGAGAAATATGAACTATGAACAATTGTTTGCTTATCTACAACAACATGAGAAGCATGCTGCATATGATCGTCAATTAAGAGAGAAGCTCAATCCAACTGTCACCAATGACTCACTTGCTTTCATGACTAGTATGGTGCCAACCACTCAACCTGTGTCATCAATGGATCACTCATCACTACATTCATCTGCTGCCATGAATACTCACCTTGATTCAGGATACTCTCATACTGATAAGATGATTGACAATCTTTCCAATCAAGTGTCTCTACTGGTTCAACATTTCAGGGCTGCACTCCCATCCTCCAACAATCAACTCAGAACCTCCTCCAATCCACGTAATCAGGCTATTGTGGAAGACGGAAAAGTAATGGTGCAAAACATTCAAGAAAGACAGAATGTGAATCAAAGGAATGTTGTGCGGGGTAATTTTCTGAACAGAGCTGGAAATGTGAATCAGGGACAAGGAAGGCGACCAAAATGTTACAACTGTGGGGGTTTAGGTCACATCGCCAGAAACTGCACTCAACCAAAACGTCCTCAAAACTCAGATTACTTCAAAGACAAAATGTTGCTCATGCAAGCTCAAGAGAATGGAGTTGTGCTTAATGAGGAAGAATTGGCATTTATTGTTGGGGATGATGGAAAGACATTCGATGATGATGTGGATGAACAACCAGTTCAGGATTTAGCTCTTAATGATCCAAACATCTTCCGGGCAGAAGATTGTGATGCTTTCGACTCAGATGTTGATGACGAACCCACTGCTCAGACAATCTTCAAGGCTAATTTATCATCTGTTGTCTCACCCACACAACAATCTGATCGATCCAAATCATCCATCATATCTGAGGTACAAAAATTATATGATATATGTGCTAACAACGATGAACAAACGACCGCCAATGATATACGACAAAATAATGTTCGTGAATCAAATGAGGCTGAATTGGAAACCATTAATGTGTTCCCAACTAAGCAACATTCGGATCACGACAGTCAGTGTTGCAAAAATCGGCCGAATCGGCCGATTAATCGGTAATCGGCCCAAGACCTTGGAGAGAATTCCACATAAATTGGCCGATTAATCAGCCGTGTCAAGAAAATCGGCCGATTAATCGGTAAAAAATCGATAATCGGCCCCGGACCGCCTCAATACCGATTCACGATTTTTGCAACATTGACGACAGTATTTCTGACGTATCTTGTGGAAAGTCTTCTGTTGTAAGTGATAATGATGTGATGCATGAACAAACTATATATAACGAAGTACAACAAACTGACGTTGCTGAATTAGATACTGCAAATTTGGGAAATAGCAATATTATCCCATATGAACAATATGTAAAACACATCGTCGAGTCTGTTGTATCAAGTAATATATCCTATGTTGATGTCGATATGTGTGAATTGGATGAGTACACTGCTGTTGCACCTGATGACACCCTAACCACTAGGATAAATACTCTTAAGGATCAAGTAAGGTTCTATGAACAAAGTGCAAAATTTGAGCTAACTGAACGTGAACAAAAAATGGAATGACAAATGCATGCTTACATCACTGAACAAAATTTAAAGGAAATGGTCTTTAAACAAGAGATTAAATCTTTTCAAAATCAACTTGATCGTGTTCTTAAGGAAAAACAGGAAATTCATGATAGTTTAAATCTCCTAAAATGTGAATTTCAAGAAAAGGAAAAGAAACTATTAAACGAATTTGCCAACCTTAAGCAGTTAAAAAACAAACTTGAAAACAAGTTTTATGTTCAAGGCCAAACATGTCAAACAGCTCAAATGATGGAAAAGCACATTAAACTACGGGATAAGCATGGTGATAAGGATTTAGGATTGCCTAAAACAAACTTCCTTAAGAGCGTTAGAGCCTGACAACCTGCCCTCTATGATGCTAAGGTTATTGATGCGTGGGAATCGCAACAGGCTTTACCTCTCGAGGGATCTCGAGAAGCTTACAACCCCCACCAGGCAGTGTACCTGATCGTTGTAGTATAGTATAGTGACAAGTACCGGGGGATTGATCGTTCAACTTAGGAATAGTGTCGCTAGGATTAGAAAGCCTAAATACTAGTTCTAAAGGTGAGGGATGATTATTTTTGTGTTTTTATATTTTATGGAAAGCAAATTAAAATCTCGGGTTTGAAGGATTTAGGCGGAATTAGTTGCTATTCAACTAACCCAATACTAAGATGCAATCAAAATAAAATACTAGAAATGAAAATAAACTAATTTATACTAAGGTTGTGAGCAGTAATTGGAGAAAATGTGTTTACTTAGATTTCACTACTCCCTAGATATCTTTTACATGTTAATTACTTGTTATAATTGCATGGATGACGGATCGTATTCCTTAATACCATTCATGGGGTGGCACACCTAACTCCCCAATTCTATGAGTTCTTATCTCCTCCTACACCATGCCCAGCACAACTATAGGGATTATAAACAGTGGCTCATGCATTAAATACAACCAATAAAGACCTAGTGCGCGTTGGTTCATGTTTCTTAAGACGTTCAAGCATGTTACCAATTTGAGATCTGCCAGTTTTCTTAAGCCTAACATATAAATCATTCATCCAAGACAAGAATAAACAAGTAATCAACACATAATCAATATCTAGGTTTCATTAGATCTAAGCAAACACAAGATAGATCTAGCCTAGCATGATGGAATTAAGACAAGAACAAGATATAGACAACCAACACATAGACATATTGATTGAATTAGAAGAACACTTATCTTGATTAATCATGCAAGGTATCAAGGGGTTGGAACCCTTGAAGAACCTATAAAGTTACACCAAAATCGTACTTAGGGTTTCTCCCAAAACTTCTCTCCTTAAATGTGAAAAACTAGAAAACTATATATAGGAAAAGGGGTCTGACGGCGTCAAGACCAATTAGGTGACGCCGTCACCTCGTCGCCAAAACAATCCTCGGACTGCGTAGATCTACATTTGACGCCGTCAAGAACAATTCATTTCCAGGCCGTCATGACTTTAACTCTTGACGCCCTACCTTCATGACGCCGTCAAAACTCTTCTGGGTCGTCATGGAATTTTACTCTTGACGCCGTCAGGGAACTACTCTTGACGCCGTCATGCACTGTTCCCAGCATGGAAAATTAAGACTTTGGCGTTTTCTTCACTTTTATGCTCCAAAAACGTCCGAATTGCTTCCTTTTCCAGATTTCACTCCGAAAGTACCTAAAATCACAAAAGGAACGATTTAGGGCAATATTTGATCAAATAAATTCGGATTCGGGCTTAAATGACCCCCTAAAAACGGATCATTTTTCGCCTCATCATATACCCTTACACTTGAGATTTGCTTGTCCTCAAGCAAATGCGCTTTTATTCTACTCAAAATACAAGTTAGGGATCATTTAACACTAATATAAAAGTAATTACAACAAATAATCGTTCCACTAAAGACCAATAGACAAGCACGGAGGTCATACACAAGCACCTCACAAATAGTGTTTAGATACTCACATCTCTCGGGTGTAATAAAGTGTAAATTACAATATGGAAACGGAAGATATCTCTCACTACCTGTCATATCAAAATAGATTACCATAGGCTTGGGAAAGGATCAAACCTCCACCACATGGCGTAAGCACCTAGGATAAACTATCAAAGAGGTCTTTTCAAGGGTTGTAACGTTAGGTGTAGGGATATGAAATACACGGTTTTGTTGGATAAAGGAAGTTTTACTGGTGGCGAGTTAACAATCTTGGTTAATTACATGTACAATGTGCGTTGGTAAGTCAAGACTAGACTCGACTTAAGCTAATAAATGAAAAATAACAAAAACATAAAATGAACATAGAATAAAAAGGGATGGTAGTCCGTATGTTTTTTTTTTTTTTTTTTTTTCTCTCTTTTTTTTTTTTTTTTTTTTTTTTTTTTTTTTTTTTTTTTTTTTTGCATACACTCTTACCCTACCATCCAAAATAATACATCATAGGGAATGAACATTTCCCTTACACTTGAATCTTTACATACTTTACATTAAACTACTCTAATGACTCGAATTAAGAAAATCAAAACACTTGGAGCACTTTTAAGATTAACGCACATATGGGGGTAATAAATGATGTTCTTCCCCATTACTCCATAAATAAGTACTTTACCCATGAGTCCCAATCGTCCCAAAACAATATGTACAAGGATATGACTCGACTTAGCAACCATGTAATCAATTAGATAGTTAACTTAGGGTTTAACAAATAACAATAATGCACTAAAAATGAGCGCATACACGGAAGGCTAAGGCGATTTGGTTGTACATTTAAGTGGGGTGTAACAAATTCTTCCTTTAAGTAAAATGCTTAAAGTTAGAAACGAAAATATAGGCTCGGAGGGGTGTACTAGGGGTTTCGTGTACTAAAAATGAGTACAACGCTAAGGTGTTTGGAAAAATTAGTTGACTTAACTAGTCAAGTAATATGACTTAAATGGTCAAGTAATTATAATACGGGTTTAACACAAGGGTAACCCTAATGCCTCTTATCATGTAGTAAATCCTACTACACGAATGTAGTCTCACTAGCGGTCTCGGGATGCATCACTAACGCAAGTTCTAGAATCTAAATACTACCGGTACACTCATAAGCACTAATAGTAAATGCTTTTCCTATCAAATCTAAAGGCGAACCTCACATATTTGGGTGGAAAATTTTTCTAAAAGTACGGTTATGTGCTAGTCATACAATCTCCTATCCTTGAGACGCTTGCTATGGCTAAAGTTTCACTCCTAAATGTTGTAAAAAATTTTAAATTTGGCGCTAAAATTGCACTAACAAGTATTTCTCATAGTTTTATTACACATCTACTATTAAACAAAACAAACTCAAGCGAAAGTGCATAGGTAACGTATCATCTTTTTACCCTCCCCTTACACTTAAGATGAACATTGTCCCCAATGTTCAAGTAAAGAATGTAAAAGTGAAAAAGTAAAGAGAATGAAATCAAATACTCCCCTGATTCGCTCGGTATGGATAATAGGATGGCCAGGTTAAATCTTCCTCCAAGAAAATGAACAATCAAAGCTTCCCTTCCAGAATATAAATCATCTTCTTGTCATACATAACCTGTAAAACCTGACAAAATAGACAAGACAACCTCGCGTAAAATCGGCGGCATCCTATATAAGTTACTAAATCCTAGAAAACAAGATAAGATATAATGCTTGTGGAATGAAGTTTGGAGATCTCCTGGAGATTATAAAACTTAATAATTCACAAAAACCATAAGACTCCGTTAGAAAAACAAAACCGGTAAAATTTCCAGATTTTTACTCCTGACGCCGTCAAGAGTAAACCCCTGACGCCGTCAGAATTGACCTGCAGAAATTCTTATGTTAAGTTTCAGGAAAATTTCTGGAAAAACTTGGTCCTACTTCCTGGAAAATCCTGCAAAACTTCATTATGACTCAATACAAGCATTTGACTCTAACAAATACGAATATACATGTTCATTTAATATTGTGGAGAATCATGATCGGTTTTGTAAGACCTTAGATATATCAACTTTAACACAAATATAAGCACTAGATGAAGTAAAGATGAAGAGAAGATGGTGACTTGATGTATGTAGATGTATGGTGTAAATATATAAAGAGAGAATAAGATGAAAAGAGCTTTTATTAAAAACACACACTTACACACACAAGCACACCTTATAAATGAGAGGTAAGGTGCCTTTTATACTTCCATCACATGAGATGGATGGGCTTACAATGGGCCCTTAATGGGTTGAGCCTTTAAGGCTTTACATTAAATACTAGGACTAGCACTATGACTAACTATTAAACGTTAACCTATTACAATACTTATCGACTCAATAATGATCGTCACTTTTAATGCTAACAATCTCCCCCTAAGGGACGATCATTGAGATCTCCCTTTGATTACATAAATGATCAACACTTCTAATGCTAACAATCTCCCCCTAAGGGTGATCATTGAGATCTCTCTTTTGTGACCTTGATCTTTGATCTTTGAAGCTTGTTCTTTTTGAACTTTGAGTCTTGTTGTGTAATAGTTTTGCTAGATCCTTTGTTCCAATCATGCTTTGTGATCTTTCTTGCCTTTGATCAATATCTTCAAATATAGGTGTCTTTACGTCTTTTCCAACATGCTCATACTTTGTTTGACTTTGAATCTTTGTGAAGTTCTCTTTTCTTTGACTTTGATCTTTGTTTCTTTAGTTTGTAGATTCTTTGACTTTGACTTAGAAACATTCTGAACTTTTCTTTGATCTTTGAAGAGAGCTTTGCAGGGTATGAGCATGTGGATCTTTGAGTGATGGTAACGGTCTTTTCTCCAAGGAACATTCATCAGTACCTGCATAAAACAGTTAGCAATAAAATATCCGGTACTTACAGGTTCGGATTTAGAGATCGTCAACAGCATAGTGTGAAAACTCTCTCTAACCCTTGCCAAGGCCGTTCCTGAACCAGATACCCCCGAGAGGGCTTACTAGATCCACCGAAGTACATCAATGATTCAGGTGAGTTGCTGGAGATCACCCCACAACTGTAGACCGTTTTGGAACATAGTAACCATCATAAAAGAAAAGGCAAGATCCATAGATCTCATAAAGACTCTTACAACTTGTGTCCTTTTTGGCGAACACAAGTGTATTCATAGGAAGTGTATCCTAAGAGATCTATTAATGTATCTCATGGCTCTAGACTCGATAAGTGCACATTTGGTTTTCCTATGCGGAGACTAGGGATGGGTCTCCTGCTTCAATATCAACCATCTCTAAGAGACACGTTGATAGTTTACACTGGTTCCCCGTGAGAATGAAACAAGCTCTTTTAAGAGAACTTGAGTGGCTAGAAGGTTTAGTGCAGTGCGTCACTGGGTCCATGACGTCTTGTCTTCAATACCGGCGTCACCTTAGTAACAACCAGTAGCATATGAGTTGAACCCGGTGTCTGCCCTAAGGTTGAACATTTGGAGGGCTATTTCTTTTCACCCTTTTTCATAACTTTTCTTTTTAATTCTTCAACCCCTTCTTTCTCCTTTCATTCTTTTCTCCTTTTTTCAAATCATACCTAAGGACTTCTAATTCTAATCTATTGGAATTGTCCTTGGGTAGATCCCTCCGGCTCTGGCGGATCATAGGACGGTTTTTCCTAACCTTAGTCACCTTATAACTTCATGACTATCCTATTGTTGCCATCAAACCATTTGTGAAAATCTCTCAAAGTGTTTATGATAATAAAACATACTTTGTTAACACTTCGAGAGTTTTGCATTTCATTTGAAGGACTCCCCCTTCACATGTGCTCATGGATTTTTAAGAAATTTGCACATGCGTGAGGAGTTTGCACTTTTGAATTGATTCACTTTCAATGAACACAACCGATTCGAGACACGCTTACATCACTAGTTAGACTAGCTTGAAGTTATTACCCGGCCTGGTCATATCCACAGAAAGTTTCTCGAAACGGTACATTTCTACTAAGACAAATCTTTTTCGAGACACGCTTACGTGGCTAGTTAAAGAGTTCCATTGTAAGCTTTTAGGTGACAACTAGCTCTAGTAACTAACTTGATGTTATTACCCGTCGAGGATAAGTCTTTTCGATTACTAACTTTTGTTGTTTCGTCAATTCTTGGGTCATTTCTGAGTCGAGCTCTTTTGAGATTCAAGACGATCACATTTTAATTACGTCTTCTCCCCCTCAAAAATAGCATATCCATGGTATTTTTGATACCAATTGATTAAAACCTTTGTTTTTGGATAGCTTATGGGAGAAACGGATGTATGATATGTCCGAATTTGTCTCCTTTAAGCATGATCTTTTTGGAACGTCTTTTTATTACTCCCCCTCAAAAATAGAACATTTTGAGTAAATTAAGCGATTTAAGGATGTGAGGGAGTAATATCTTGAGCAACCTTGTGAAAATTTTTGAAAACATTTTTCAAAATTTAGCTCAAAAATTAAGAAGACTTTGATAAGCATTTTGGTGAGAAGTCTTCTTATCTTTTAGGATTGTCGCGCATAAATGTACAACATGGTCCTTTCTTTGAAAATCGCGGGTTATACACTGTTTTGTGTGCATCAGCCATAATGTTTTTAGGATAAGTGCTCAAAGAATATGTAAAACCTTTGTTTTGATTTAAGCACTTTCCTTTCTTTGAAGAACGAGTCCTTAGCTGAAGTACTAAGAAGTCATTGTTCGGGTCCGGGTTTCGTACTGATGTATACGAAAGCCATTGAGAGGAAAATTTTGAGAAACGACATGTTTTAGAAAAACATTTAAAGAACTCCCGCTCAAGCATCTGTACATATCCGTGTCATTGTTGAATAACATTTCTAGAAACGTACAGAATATTGATTTATACGAGAGACATGTCGTGAGAAGAATATTTTTGGAATTTTTGATTTTATATTGTTTTTGGATTTTTTGAAAATTTTATATTTTTGTATTTTGTTTTTCAAAAATATTTACAGCGAAGCGGTTTTGAAAACATTTTTCAAGAAGATTCGAGAAGACGTTCTAGCTCCTCAGGAGTTAGGCTTCGCATGCCAATTCGTCGAACTAAATAGTCAAACCGTTCTTTTGGAAGGGATTTAGTAAATAGATCGGCGAGTTGATAATCAGTCTTAACGAAAAATAATTCAACAGTACCCTCTTCCACGTGTTCTTTGATGAAATGGTAGCGGACTTTGATATGCTTCGTCTTAGAGTGATGTACGGGATTGCACGAGATGGCTATGGCACTTTTTGAGTCACAATACATAGGTATTCTGTCAAAAGTAAAGCCATAATCTGTGAGCTGTGTCCGCATCCAAAGAACTTGGGCACAACACGCAGATAGAGACACATACTCGGCTTCGGCAGTTGATAGCGCAGTACAATCCTGTTTCTTTGACGACCAGCTTACTAGCTTTTCACCCAAAAATTGTGCTCCACCTGATGTACTCTTTGCTGTAACTTGATCACCAGCATGGTCTGCATCTGAAAATGCTGTTAGATTAAACCCCGAATCCTTCGGATACCAAAGTCCCATGTTAATGGTGCTTCGTAGGTACCGAAAGATGCGTTTAACCTCTTTGAGGTGAAGTTCGGTAGGCTTTGCCTGAAACCGTGCTAACAAACAAACAGCAAATTGAATATCGGGTCAGCTAGCAGTTAGGTACATGAGAGAACCGATCATACTCCGATATTTCTTCGGATCGATTGGTTTCCCAAACAAATCAGCACCTATTTTTGGACCTTAATGGCTATTAGCCGCTCTAACACAAATATCGGAGACTTTTATTAAAAACACACACAATACACACACAAGCACACACCTCAAATGAGCCTTTGAGGTGTTTAAATAGTAAGATACATGAGATGTCCTATGGGCTTTCTATCGGATTAAGCGCGGGTTCTTAATCGCTAAAAAGATTGTTATTTGTTGGTGTAGATTACATATTCTGAAATAAAGATCAAATCTCTCAAAATGGCTATTGTATATTTGTTTAACAAGTATTTTCTACAAGTGATACATAGTTATGTAACAGGTTTGTTTCTTAAAAACATATTTGGGGTTTCCCCTTACACTTATCTTTTGCAAAAATACCTTTAAGTGGAGTTAAGACTAGGCCAAAACAACAAAGTAAAGTATTTCCACTATTTAGTTAGAAACATGATCTACCAACAATAAAAATAAAGCATGCATACGGAAGCAAATAACAAACAAACAAATAAAATCACACAAAACATAGGTTGCCTCCCAAGAAGCGCTTTTCTTTATTTACGAGTCTTGTAGCTAGACTCAAGGCCATGTGTTACTACGTGACCTCATCGTTGGTTTCACTCTCTAGGTCGTCTTCTAAACCAGTTTTGTATTCCGGACCTAGTTGTAGGCATTCTTTATAGAAACCAAGCATCCTATTCTTTACATATTCTACTCCTCTACGTCTATCCTCCTCATTCCTATAATAAGCCGCTTGCTTGTGTTCTTTTTCGAAATTAGAGAGAAGGCGGTATTGCTCAATCTTGTAGGGCATTTGATAGGCAACCTCATCATTCTCTTCCTTATGGTACTCCCGTTCTTCCTCGGTGGGCAACTTATCAAAGTATTTTTCTATAGGCTCTACCTCCTCTAATTCCTCATCCTTATTAACCTCAACTTCCCTACTCTCATCCTTACTATCGGCTTCTACTCTAACTTCATCCTTGTCACTCTCCTCTATCTCCTTATCTATCGGCTTAATGGTGACAACATTGACAAAGTGGACATGTTTGGATGATGAGGGGTCCATAATTTGGATTCCACTATTGGTGTCCCTAGTGTCCTTCCTAGGTGTGATTAATGCTTGGTTGTTGAGGGCTTTCAACAAGTTGTCAATCTTGTTGGTCATCTCCATTTGTTGTTGGCTGAATTCGGTTTTGAACCTAGCTATGCGAGCTTCTTGAGATGCCATGAATTTTGACATCAATCCTTCAAGATTGTTGGTACCACCATAGTTGTTAGAAGGATTGTTGTTGAAAGTACGGTTGGATGTTGGACCGTTTGGTTGGTAACGATTAGGTGGGTTGGATGAATTGGGTTGATTTTGTTTCCACCTAAGGTTTGGGTGATTTTTCCATGAGGGGTTGTATGAATCACCGTAAGTGTTTGGCTCGGGCTTGAAAGTGTACCACTTATTTCCCGCTTCGTCGGTACGCGTGGATGCGTAGTCCGCAAAAGCTGTTCCGGGGAGTTCCATACAATCACGAGTGTCATGGGGACCACTACATAATTCGCATGAAGAAGTGATTTTGTTCACTTGACATGAAGGCTTAGGAGCTTCGTAAGATTTCATGAGAAACTTGACTTGGTCCTCAAGTTCCATGATCCTACGGTCGGGAGTGCTAGAATTGTTCGAAGGCAAAGATATTGCCTTGACCGTTTTGTTCAAATCACGGGGATCATTCCAACTTTCGTTGTCATAGAGAGCAAGATCTTCTATGAGTTCCCATGATTGTTCCGCACTAAGATCACGTAGTTTACCACCGGCCGATTGGTCAATGGCTCACCTCGTGGAGATGTCAATATGGTCATAAAAGATTTGGACTTGGAGCCAAAGATCTATGCCATGATGAGGGACTTTTTGGAGTAAGTCCTTGAAACGAGTCCATGCTTCATAAAGAGATTCATTTTGACGTTGTTGGAACATCAAGATGTCATTTCTAAGCTTAGTAGTTCTCCCCGGTGGGAAAAATTGAGCAAGGAAACGAGTGGTGAGATCATCCCATGTGGTGATGGATCCCGCGGGTAAACGCTCAAGCCATTGACTAGCTTGATCCCATAGAGAGAATTGGAATAGGCGTAAACGGGTAGTCTCTCTAGTTTCAACACCTAGGTCTATGGAATCTACGATTTTGAGAAAGTCCTTAAGATGTTGGTTTGGATCTTCGGAACGAAGTCCATGGAATGCACATCCACTTTGCACCAACCGGATGGTGTCGGATCGCAAGGGGGTCACATTGGCTCCGGTGAGCTCAATGGTGTTTCGGTAGCCTTGATGGCTAGGTCGGGAATACTCTCCTAAGGTTCGGGGCCTAAGGGGTTCTAGTGGTGGGTTTTGTTGTGGTGGGATGACGGGTTCAAAGATGTTACCACCTTCCATGATGTCGGATGGCAAAGACTTACGAACAAAAGCACAAAGAAATGAGATAGACTAAAGAAGACCTAAAAATAAAAATAAAATCTTACTAGAAAGGAATCTAGCAAGTAGACCTAATAAAAAGAAATTCTAACCTAGACAATAACTATTCCCCGGGCTGCGGTGCCAAAAACTTGATGCGTGGGAATCGCAACAGGCTTTACCTCTCGAGGGATCTCGAGAAGCTTACAACCCCCACCAGGCAGTGTACCTGATCGTTGTAGTATAGTATAGTGACAAGTACCGGGGGATTGATCGTTCAGCTTAGGAATAGTGTCGCTAGGATTAGAAAGCCTAAATACTAGTTCTAAAGGTGAGGGATGATTATTTTTGTGTTTTTATATTTTATGGAAAGCAAATTAAAATCTCGGGTTTGAAGGATTTGGGCGGAATTAGTTGCTATTCAACTAACCCAATACTAAGATGCAATCAAAATAAAATACTAGAAATGAAAATAAACTAATTTATACTAAGGTTGTGAGCAGTAATTGGAGAAAATGTGTTTACTTAGATTTCACTACTCCCTAGATATCTTTTACATGTTAATTACTTGTTATAATTGCATGGATGACGGATCGTATTCCTTAATACCATTCATGGGGTGGCACACATAACTCCCCAATTCTATGAGCTCTTATCTCCTCCTACACCATGCCCAGCACAACTATAGGGATTGTAAACAGTGGCTCATGCATTAAATACAACCAATAAAGACCTAGTGCGCGTTGGTTCATGTTTCTTAAGACGTTCAAGCATGTTACCAATTGGAGATCTGCCAGTTTTCTTAAGCCTAACATATAAATCATTCATCCAAGACAAGAATAAACAAGTAATCAACACATAATCAATATCTAGGTTTCATTAGATCTAAGCAAACACAAGATAGATCTAGCCTAGCATGATGGAATTAAGACAAGAACAATATATAGACAACCAACACATAGACATATTGATTGAATTAGAAGAACACTTATCTTGATTAATCATGCAAGGTATCAAGGGGTTGGAACCCTTGAAAAACCTGTAAAGTTACACCAAAATCGTACTTAGGGTTTCTCCCAAAACTTCTCTCCTTAAATGTGAAAAACTAGAAAACTATATATAGGAAAAGGGGTCTGACGGCGTCAAGACCAATTAGGTGACGCCGTCACCTCGCCGCCAAAACAATCCTCGGACTGCCGAGATCTACATTTGACGCCGTCAAGAACAATTCATTTCCAGGCCGTCATGACTTTAACTCTTGACGCCCTACCTTCATGACGCCGTCAAAACTCTTCTGGGTCGTCATGGAATTTTACTCTTGACGCCGTCATGCACTGTTCCCAGCATGGAAAATTAAGACTTTGGCGTTTTCTTCACTTTTATGCTCCAAAAACGTCCGAATTGCTTCCTTTTCCAGATTTCACTCCCAAAGTACCTAAAATCACAAAAGGAACGATTTAGGGCAATATTTGATCAAATAAATTCGGATTCGGGCTTAAATGACCCCCTAAAAACGGATCATTTTTCGCCTCATCAGTTATGCTTACTCCCAACCATGAACCACCAAACAGTTGGTCCGATAAAGAATTGGATGAACTTGATTCTGCCGATAGAGAGAGATTTGATAAAAAAAATGAAGGATCCAAAGTGCATTAAACACCGAGTCATTGTTAAGCCCTATGATTATTATGAACAAAACCGAGTGACTGTTTTTACACCTCAAACTAAGTTAACACCAGAACAGGTATTTTAGCCTTTAGACGTTGAGAAAATGAAAGCTGAGGAAATTAAGGCCAAGACATCCCAAAAGTTAGCTGCCCCAACGGTGTATCCCCCCAATACACCGATGCACTTAGTTCAGTTGTCGCTTCCCACGCAATGTAAAACTCTTATTAGCATTTATGTCCTGTGTCAAATGTTCACTGATTTTGATAAAACATGCAAAAAGTGAATCACATGAACGAGAATCACTGAGGGTGAATGGGGATTTGAGCTAACCAAAGAGTGTTACTAAACTGAAGTCATCCCATTTTTTAAACTAATCAAAGAACATTTTGAGGGTTTACCACAATCCCTTGATGTTGAGCTTAAGGAAATGAAAGAGGTGTTTAAAAATGTGGAAAACAAGTGTAAACAAAAAGCAATAGATCTTCAGCATAGTGAAATTGCCAGAAAAAATATTCTCATCATGAATGACAACTTGATTGCTAAATGTATTACACAAGATGTGTTTTACACTACTACAGATTCTTCTCTTAATGCTTGTTAGTTTCATGAAATGTCTATTGCTTTGAATAACCTTCACAATCGTATTGTTGAGCTTGAGGGGGAGAATGTGAAATTGCTTGAAAAAATTCAAAATGATGACCATGACAACATGATCAAGCATCTTTCTAAACTAGAAGTTGATAATCGTAACTTACAATTGAAATATCAACATTTAGAAGAAAAAATGAAATTATCAAAGGCCAAGACATCTTCTGATGCTCCGAAATTTGATGCACATTTTGAATTAGCAAAAAGGGATGAAAAAATTCAAGCTCACACGAACACGATCAGGTTATTGAGGGCTCAAATTGCCCAATTGAAGTCTCCCATGAATACTGTGATCGACACCCATAAACCAATGTCTGCAGATTCTCATAACTTTCAACTTCAAAACACAATCAACTTACTTAAACATGAAAATGATTGTTTTCAAGCTAAAATTATAAAGTTAAACAACATCACAAAGAGTTATATGATTCTATCAAGATCACTCGTGATAAAACCAATGAAAAAATAACCTCTTTGCTTAATGAAATTGTGAATCTAAAGACAAAGGTGAAAGGGAAAATGCCGATTAATGAAAGTGACAATATTAATTATGTGGTTTGTAAATGTAAAAAGTATGCATGTGAGGCTGTTTTTATTCCTCTTCCCCTTAAGAACAATGAGCTAGTCCATAGTAATTACCTTAGACATCTTAAGAACTGCCTTGACATGACCCGTGAAACCATTGAAGAAGATAGAATGGTGAGACCATCTGATAAATCCCTATCAGATGTTTGCTTTCTTACCAAGTGGTCACAAGAGTTGTTAGAATATGCCATAGGTACATGTCCCAAGATTCCCAACATGCGTGATAAAAATGGCACATCCTCATCTAGGAATTTGAAGAAGCATGTTACTTTTGATAAACCTTTGGCTAGTTCTGATCATAGCACATCATCACTTAGAAACCAAACAACTGTGCAACCATCTAATGTTCCCATCATCAATTCTACAGGAGTAATCAATGTCACTAAAGCTAGCGGGTCAAAGCCTAAAGGCAGTACAAGGAATGATAGGACTTCGCCTGCTAAGAGTGATCAAGGGAAGAAAGTAGAAGACCACCTTAGGAACAATAAGATTGATTTGAATGAAAAGAATCGTGTTGATTCTAGTATTTGCGGTAAGCGTACTGTAATTAATTCGAATTCTAATGCTACTTGTAAGACTTGTAACGGTTGTTTAATTTCTGATAATCATGATGATTGTGTTGTGTCGTTTTTTAAATCCTCTTATAAATCCCCAGTTAAATTTGCTAAGACACACAAACAGGAGAACAATACTTGGAAAGCAACAGGAAAAATTTTTAACAAAGTAGGATATCAGTGGAAATCTACTGGAAGAAAATTCACTCTAGGAAACCAGTGCCCATTAACTTACATGCCCGAACCTAAGTCTTTAGAGGTTAATAGATGGAAGGCTATTGGTAGAAAATTCCCTTTAGTGACCCAATGCCTTGATAGTAAGACACCCGCTTCCACTGGCATCGGTTCATCTGTGAGAACCAATGAAAATACTGATCATGTATCTCTTAAGTATGCGTGTGTTAACCTATTGGATCCCAATTACACTTGGAGATCCATGTTTTTCAGTTATCCATATCTGTCTGGTTTCAAATGCAGGTCGTACAAATTGTCTTGTGGTATTTGGACTCAGGCTGCTCAAAACATATGACTGGGGATCGCTCTCGGCTAAGAAATTTCGTGAAAAAGTTTATCAGGACAGTTAGATTCGGAAACGACTACTTTGGGGCTATTATGGGGTATGGTGATTATGTGCTTGGTGATAGCGTGATTTCAAGAGTTTACTATGTGGAAGGACTTGGGCACAACTTATTCTCTGTTGGACAATTCTGTGATTCTGATCTCGAAGTGGCCTTTAGAAAACACACATGTTTCGTTAGAAAATTGGACGGAGTTGATCTCCTTAAGGGAAGTCGTGGTACAAATTTGTATACCATCTCTATTGAAGACATGATGCGGTCATCTCCCATTTGCTTACTTTTTAAGGCCTCAAAAAGCAAATCATGGTTATGGCACCGTCGTTTGAACCACTTGAACTTCGGCACCATAAATGAACTCTCTCGCAAAGATCTTGTTCAAGGCATGCCTAGATTGAAGTATGAAAAGGATCATCTCTGCTCATCATGTCAATTGGGTAAAAGCAAGAAATAAACTCATAAACCAAAACCCACCAACTCCAACATTGAAGTACTCCATACCCTTCACATGGATCTGTGCGGACCCATGAGAGTGCAAAGCTTCAATGGGAAACGATATATTCTTGTTATTGTGGATGATTACACACAATTCACATGGGTGAAGTTTTTAAGATCCAAAGATGAAACTCCTGAAATCATCATCAAGATAGTCAAGCAGTTGCAAGTAAGGCTCAACAAAACCGTTAGAATCATTCGCACTGACAATGGAACTGAGTTTGTTAACCATCAACTCACTCAATTTTATGAAAGCACCGGCATCAGTCATCAGAAGAGTATTCCTCAAACTCCTCAACAAAATAGAGTTGTGGAAAGACAAAATCGCACACTAGTTGAAGCTGCTCACAGTATGCTGATATTTTCAAAGACACCAATGTTTCTATGGGCAGAAGCTATTGCTACTGCTTGCTACACTCAAAATCGGTCATTGGTACATCCTCTCCACAACAAGACACCGTATGAGCTGGTGCATCTCAAAAAGCTTGATCTCTCATTTCTTCGTGTATTTGGTGCCCTGTGCTACCCAACTAACGATAGTGAAGACTTAGGGAAGCTTAAAGCTAAGGCTGATATTGGGGTATTCATCGGATATGCGCCAGATCAAAAAGGGTACCGAATCTACAACAAAAGAACCCGACAAATCATGGAAACAATCCATGTCACGTTTGATGAGATGACAGAGCATACGGCTTCAGGACACACCAGTTCTGGACCCTCACAAAATCTTTTATCTCCTGGACCAATAAGTTCGGGACTTGTACAGAACTCCAATCATGTCACTCCTTATGTTCCTCCCACGAGTGAAGAATTGAAAACCTTATTTGATCCTATGTTTGATGAGTACTTCGAGTCACAGCTACCTCATGAACCGGTACAGCCGGCTGCTGAACCTAATATTATGGCTGAGAATGCACCTCATGATAAAAATGGTCTATCTACCTCTATCTCTCTTGATTTAGATGCACCAGAATATAGCAATACTCAAAATGAATCAAATATTCAATCGTCTTCTGAACATCAAGGAGTGACATATGAATACTCATGGGAAGTCAATCCTTTTGCACCAACTGAGGAAGAACCATTTGAAAATGTTTTTGCACCTGATTCCTCCAACGAAGCAGCTTCTTCAGAAGAGTCAAACAATACTATGTCAGTTCACTATCCTCAACCTCATGAACATCTCAGAAAATGGACAAATGATCACCCCATGGACAACATCATAGGAAATCCCTATCGACCTGTGTCCACCAGAATACAACTTGCCACTGATGCCTTGTGGTGCTTCTTCAACTCAGTCTTATCCAAAATCGAACCCAAAGACTTCAAGGATGCCCTTACAAAAGTATCTTGGTTCACCGCTATGCAAGAAGAAATCCATGAGTTTGATCGTCTTAATGTATGGGAATTAGTACCACCACCTGAATGCACGATGATCATTGCTCTCAAATGGATTTTCAAAGTTAAGCTTGATGAGCATGGTGATGTGTTGAAAAACAAGGCTCGATTAGTTGCAAAAGGATATAGTCAACAAGAGGGTATTAACTTTGAAGAATCATTTGCACCTGTTGCTCGTATCGAGGCCATTAGAATCTTTCTTGCCAATGCTGCCAGCAGTAACATGATTGTTTATCAAATGGATGTTAAGACTGCCTTCCTGAATGGGGACTTAAAGGAGGTGGTCTATGTTACTCAACCTGAAGGTTTCGTGGACCCAGAAGGACCAAATCATGTATATCGCTTGAAGAAGGCACTCTATGGTCTCAAACAGGCTCCGAGAGCTTGGTACGACACACTTTCCAAGTTTCTCCTTGCAAATCGATTTACCAAGGGTGTAGTTGATCCTACCTTGTTCACTAGGAAGACTGAAACAACCTACTTCACGTTCAAATCTATGTAGATGATATCATCTTTGCATCGTCCGATTCCAAGGAATGTGATCGCTTTGCTACAGAAATGAGTTCCAAGTTTCAAATGTCTATGATGGGACAAATGTCTTTCTTCTTGGGGTTACAAATCTCACAAAACCCGAGCGACATCTTTATCAATCAAGCCAAGTATGCTAGTGACATCCTCAAGAAGTTTGGCTTTGATTTAAGTGACACAGTTGATACACCCATGGTTGAAAGATCCAAACTCGATGACGACTCAGCTGGATTAACCATTGATCAGACCAAATACAGAAGCATGATTGGTTCTCTCATGTACCTCATAGCAAGTAGGCCAGACCTTCTTTTCGCCGTATGCATGTGCGCCAGATATCAATCCAAGCCCACCAAAAAGCACTTGGAAGCTGTCAAGAGAATCTTCAGATATCCCCAAGGGACAATCCATATGGGTCTTTGGTACTCTAAAGACAATGCAATGGCTCTCACGGCCTACTCAGATGCTGATCATGCGGGGTGTCAAGATACTTGCAGAAGTACTTCTGGAGGTGCTCAATTCTTGGGTGAGAAACTTGTCAGCTGGTCATCCAAAAAGCAGATGTGCACTTCAATTTCATCCACAGAAGCTGAATATATAGCTATGTCCTCGTGTTGTGCTCAAATTTTTTGGATGAGATCACAACTATCAGATTATGGGTATGACTTTAACAAAATCCCAATGTATTATGATAACAAAAGTGCCATTGCCCTGTGCTGCAACAATGTGCAACATTCCAGAGCCAAGCATATAGACATTCGTCATCACTTCATCAGAGAACATGTGGAGAAAGGGATAGTGGAACTCTACTTTGTGAGAATGGAGTTTCAGCTGGCTGATATATTCACAAAGGCTCTTTCTCGGGAAAGATTTCAGTTCATTCTCCCACGTCTTGGGATGAAGAGCCTCACTCCAGAAACTCTTAAGTCTCTCCAGGAAGAGAATGATGATTGAAGGATTGGCTTCACATATCCTTTGTACATACGATTTATCAAAAAGAAAATAGAAAAATATAAAACCTATAAAAACCATAAAAATCTGAAAAATCATAAAAATCCAAAAATATTCTTCTCACGACATGTCTCTTGTGTAATCAATATTATGTACGTTTCTAGAAATGTCATTCAACAATGACACGGAATCATACATATGCTTGAGCAAGAGTTTTTCGGTTTTTGAAAAAAGTTTTTTTCTAAAACATGTCGTATCTCAAAATATTCTTCAAAAATTATGGCTTGCTATTACTTCAGATAGCAATCCGTTTTTCAAAATGGGGAAAACACGTCACCAAAAAGACGGTTGTTCCTTTTACCGGGTGAAGTTCACCTGGGCATGGATTACTTTATATCCAGGTTTCCTCGATCTAATGTACGCTTCAGTGCATTATTTCTTGATAAAGAAGAGAAATATTCTTTTTATTACCAAATACTTTCCCTTCTATGATTTTTCTGGAAAGTATTTGTGCAAAACTTGGTGGTACCATGAGATTTTGATTGAAAATCAAATTGAATCTAAATTTTGATAAATTTTTTCACACAATCAATGACTTCAATATTTTAGGATAATATTTCAGTTTTAACATCCGTCATTGATTGAGGGAGAGAGTGATTTCTCAAAATTTTATGTATCATCAAAACTCTCCACTTTGTACAAAACCTTGCATTAATACACTTTGTGATGGTTATGTGTCAGAATGAGAAATTTTCAAAGAGTTTTCGTTAAAACATCAAATCTTTTGTAAACTCATCAAATCTGACACATAACAACCTCCCTCACAGATTGAGGGGGAGCAAGAAAAAGGTTCCTTTTATCAGAAAATATTAAAATTGACCGCATTTCTCTCCCAAATGCTTTCTACCTTAGGGCAGAAACCGGGTTCAATTCATAATCTACTGGTGGTTACTAAGGTAACACCGGTATTGAAGACAAGACGTCATAGACCCAGTGACGCACTGCACTAAACTTCCCAACCACTCAAGTTCTCTTAAAAGAACTTGTTTCATTCTCACGGGGAACCCTGTGCAATGTATCGACCGCTCATTGCGAGCTGTGTTGATACCTAAAATAGGAGACGCCTCCCCAGTCTCCAGGAGCGGATCAAAACGCACTATTGAGTCTAGAGCCATGAGATCATCCATAAATCTCGTTAGGACACACTTCCAATTTGCTTATTATTTCACACAATGTGGAAAGTAAGATAAAATATTTAGAGTCCTACGCATTATCCTTGTGGTATTGCCAGAACATCCGAGTGATATGGAAATATTCACAATGACGATGGAAATCCTTCTAGAGCGAACATCTTTCAAGTTCTTGGTAGGTGACATGTGAGATCCATTTTGGATCAATGATCAAGTGACAACTGGAAAGCAACAATGGTGCGATTCAACATTGAATCAAACTTGTTCCAGGATATGGATTGACGAATACTTTTGCTAAAACCTCTCAATGTGCTCACAAACTAATTTTTCGAGCACATTGATTGTGTATAATCTTTCAAACAAAAGTATTTTTGATGGAAATGTGATTCAAAGCTTAAACCGCTCGACGTATCTCAAAATGTTTATCATATGACACGCGATTGATTTCTATAAATCAATTTCTCATCAATCCGTGAATATTTATTCACCGATTAACTCTATCGTGCTGTCTGTTTTGAGACGTTCCGGTATGAGAACATGCTAAGTATGAAGATTCCAAAGTGGATTCTTTGGAAAATTCATTACTACAAGCTGGAAATTCCTGTCAAGGAGAGTCTTCTTTAAAAAGAGACTCTACCCGATCACAGGTCGGTTTTCAAAAAACCGGAGGGTAGTCTGTCCTCGCAGAATGAATGACAAAGCCATATTCGTTCTCTATCTTTATTGCTAAATGTTTTATTTCAGGGACACATATAAAGATGGCATTGATGGCTCCTATTTCCAGCTGAATCGGGTCAATCAATACCTCATGCCCACACATCCTCCTCACTATCAATGACGATGAGAGACTTGCTACAACAAATGTTGAGAGACTACCAACAACGTTTCCGCAACTCTGATGAAAAAGTCTCCTGATCCACAACTCTGATGTAAAGTCTCCTGATCCAGAAGGGTGTGAGCATGATGGTCCTTAAGTCACTACATCACATGAAGGCGATACTACTGTGGATGAGCTTGGAGATTTACTGTGGCTGATGATCTCAAGGAAGCTCAAAGATCACACATCACAAAGGAATCCAAATCACAAGTTCGCTGCTTGAAGTACAAAGTGTGCAGAAAAGTGAAGAATCAGAACCTACGAGCTACAATGACTTAAGAATGCTTGAAGATCAAGAGCTTAATTTCCAAAGGTGACCTCGCTTAGGGGGAGATTGTTAGGAATACAAATATTCCTGTAAAAGTTTCGGTCACCTAATTATTGTAATAGAATTAAGTTAGCTCGTAGTTAGTTTAGATATTAGTTATTATTTAGAAGTAGATTAAGTAACATCGTGGAAGAAGGATGGGTCTTTACCCTCTGTATGCCTGATCCACAGCCCGGGTGTGAGCGTTTTATCATTTGTTTGTTAGGTAGTATAAATACCCCTCTCCACATGTGGAGAGGGTTGGACTTTCTCATAATCTCAATCTAATATTCAAAGTTTTCTCTCATCCTCTCAAGGTTCCCATATTTCTTTCTTTTTCTTCTACACCAACGAATCACAACCACCATGGAATACATGTTTGTGACTTGATATTATATCGTACAGACATCAAGGTAGTATTTGCACATGCAAATAGATAATTTTTATTTTACTTGAAACGGTTCTTATAAGTGGACATCAAAAGTATTTTTTTCACAAACAATAGATTTTTTTAGTTGAAATTCACAAACAATAGATTTTTTTTAGTTGAAACAAGTATAACGCTAATGAACAATGCATGTTAGAACATAGATATTTCTTCAGCTAGATGCAACTAATAACATTATTGAATACTTATTAGTGGACCTTGTACCTTCTTTTTGCACATGCAAACATATAATTTTTATTTTACTTGAAACGGTTCTTATACCGATATCAAAAGTATTTTTTCCACGAACAATAGATTTTTTTTAAGTTGAAACAAATATTACGCTAATGAACATTACATATTAGAAAATAGATATTTCTTCAAACACAACTAATGACATTTTTGAATATTTATTAGTGGACTTGTACCTTCTTTTTGCGTAAGACTTCACTAGCGTTAAGTTGTTGCCACGAGAACATATGTTCTTTAGTTATTCTTCGTAGTTTTCGCCATTGATCACCGATTGGCAGCCACACTACGGAGTATTTATCATGGTCCACAACTTAAGCGGTATCGGGAACTGATCGACTAGAAAACGATTGGTCATTTGTTTGAAAGAATTCTTTGGCTATATCAGGCGATGAAATGACTATAGTTGTTCTACTTCCAAGCTTAAGTGACATTAAAGGACCATAACGTTTAGAAAGTGTAGCGAGAGAGCAATGAGGTTTGTCACCGAGTTCTAAAAGGTTTCCGATTATTGGAAGAGGGTAAGGTCCCGGTGGAAGTCGCGGGTTGCGACAACTAGAGATAATGGCGGCATAGACGAATGTTAAGATGAAAGAAAATAAGAGAAACAAGGTGGGATAATCCATTGGTTTTGTGTCATGTGCAAATCATGGGTTCTTTATAACTCTTTCAGTTTTAGCGAAATTATGTATGACCGCATAATTTAAAGTGTCTAATAAATGCAAAATCTAAATATGCACGCAAAGGAAATAAAGACAAAATTTAAAGTGTCTAATAAGTTTGTTCATTCATTCTTTTAATTTTCGAGATATTTTGCGCCTAGAAAATAAAGACAAAATACCGATATCACTTTCTCTAAACCAATAATAAAACGTGTAAATTCTAATAAATTTTTAAAGCAGCGCAATCTCTGTCAAAGATGTTGAAAAAGTGTTGCAAATGGATTGATGCCTTTGTAGTAAATGTTAAAAAGTGAATCGTTAAACATTAGAAAGTTCGGATGGTACTACTCATTTTATTGCCTAAGCTATTAATAATAGTATGTGGGATGGTGAAATAGGTATAAAAAATTGAATACTTTACACATCGGAGATGTTCTTATATCATCTGCTAGTCAACCATGTGTTGGCATATGTGTCCGAAGGAACCACGCCGAACATTCCGGATGAAATATCCGAACGACTTTAACATCCGGACGGCTTCGCCTCCCCGTATTACCTAACCATTCGGATATGCTATAACTACGCGAACCAAAGGACAAATGGTACACAAAGTACACGATAGTGGGATAAAGATAAGCGAACGACAAGGAAAATGTACAAACCCGAAAAATACGTGTAAATGGTCGGTAAGGACAAATATTCCTCGCCTATATAAAGAGAGAAATCTTCACCTTATGGTAACTAATTCTTTCGCTCTCTAAACTTTCATTTACTCTCTCTCTAAAAACATATACTTACTCTCACGTCGGAGGTTGGTCCTGGGATACATCTCGGGGCGAGACTAACGAACGTATCTGTTTTGTAGGAATCCGAAGGACCTTTAACCTATTCATAGGACCTGAGGATAATCCGAAGAATTCAAGGTAATCCGAAGGACCTATTTTGTTTGTACGAGGTGAAGGCAGAATTTTACCTCAATACCATGTGGATAATGAAAGGATGCCCACATAAACGTGTTAGCTTGTCATTTTTGAATCTTGATCCTAGCGATATAGCGATTATTGTTATAATAAAATCAAACTCCGTATAATTACATTTTATAAACTTTTAAAGGTCTCACAACACATATGAGTAAATAAGTCACCCACAACAAAACTAATATATTATAACACCTTTCAAACTTTTTGACAAATACTTTGCAACATGCATATTTCTTCGGAGGAAACCCAAGCTAGAGACGTACACAACATATTTCTTAATGGAAGAAACCCATTAAGTTTAATTTTTCCTTTACAACTACAAGAAATGAAATTGACGACTACCTTCGGTACATGTTACAGTATTTTTAAAGTCATCAAAGTCTGATCGGAATAGCGAATAGTGGTGTGTTCCTTGATAACGTGAGCCCAAATTTCTCTTCCATATTGATATTTTCTGAGCCCATATCTCCTTCGAGCTTCCAACCAAATTTATAAACCAAAGAACCTAAAATTACGTGTAACATTCTATGAGCCATGTTCAATCCCGGGCAAATCCTTCTTCCAGCACCAAATGGAATGAGCTCGAAATCTTGGCCCTTATAATCGATTATCACATCTAAAAACCTTTCGAGCAAAAATGCTTCTGGGTCTGACCAAATTTTTGGGTCTCGTCCCATCGTCCAAACATTACAAAGGATCTGTGCATTATGAGGCACAATGAAGCCTTGGACTTATACGTCGTGTATAGCTTGGTGAGGGATAAGAAAAGGGGCAGGTGGATGTAGCCGAAGAGCTTCTTTTATAACAACTTGCAAGTAAGGAAGTTGAGAGATATCCGATTCTTGTATATTTTGGTTGTTGTCTCGCATGTATTTGACGATTTCTGACCGCGTCGTTTCCATTTTTTTGGGGTTACGAATTAGCTCAGCCATGGCCCATTCTAATGTACTTGATATAGTGTCACTTCCCGCAATAAATAAAGTCTACACCAATATTTATATGAAATGATTAGTTGTGAGTGTTTCTGCAACAAAAAAACATCTTAATATTTGTACGTACACAGTCAAAGGTATTTAGTTAAGCAGCTTTATCTCCATCATATTCTAACAACTTGAACCAAGTGTGGTTTAGAAACCAAAGTCTCAACATGTCATGTGAAATTGAACCAAATTAACCTCGTTATGACACGATATTATAAACTTATCATGTTTTGACACAACTACTTTGATTATCATGTTGAACTGAGAAATAGATAAACTTACGAAAAACAAATGCCTCATGTCATTTTGACTAAATTCGCCGTCATCTTTTAGAGTGAGGTTCAACAGCGAACCTAAGACATCATTGTTTGTTGGTGTAACACCATCGTATGATTGCAGCCGTTCATCAATGATTCTATCCAAAATAGCCATTATCTTCTTACCGTGAACATTTGCTTTTCGCAGCAACCTTTGCGGATCAAATGGTTTGAAAATTGGAAAAAAGTCTGGCAGATTTGGTTTCCCGCCAATCTCCAGTAAACTCCATACTGCATCCTTGAACTCGTGTGCTGAGGCAGAATCATACTTAGCAAGATCTTTAGAGAACATGAAGTTGGAGAGAACGTTAAGTATTGTCGTAAACACAACTTCACCTATATTTATAGGCTTCTCACTTGTAGAACAATGAGCAACATACTTAACAAGTTCTTGTACCTAAAAGTATAAAATAATAAATATTAAATGTCAAAAATTAGTTAGTAGTATATAATTCCATATACGAGTACTAGTTTTATACTTTAATGAGTTAATCTATTTAAACTAATCGGATGTGATCGAATACAAATCCATGAACAACAAAAGCAAAAATGATTAATATACATGCAGAATTGAAATATGTCAAATATCTGACTTATATTTGATCAACTCATGTTTGGCATATGCTTAGACGTTTTCTCTTTACTTGTACTTAACTATTGACCATTCGATTTTGACTTATATAGTTATGCCTCAAAACTTTATAAGTACTAAATTATCTTTGTGACATAGTTCTATTAAAATCTTAATAATAAAATAGCTAAACCGAGCATGTGTTTATTATATATTTATATATAATTTATACCAACCAAAAACAAAATTCTAAATTCATGCACAATAATAGAAGATAATTCATAACATAGATTATTAATTAATCATTTCTCAAAAAAAGATTAGTTACTACAATATATTTCTGAAGGCATATCACTAAAAAAAACTAGGAAAAAACACCCAAGTACTAAACCAATATTGAGGATTACACTACTCGAACTGTACCCATTTCTTTCCATCTTTGCACATATACATATGTTATCAAATATATATATATATATATATTCTCTTCATGTGCAAATGATAACTTCAGTTTCTAAATTTTATAAGTTAGCTCGTACCTTCTCTTTCCGTAAGACTTCACTAGCATCAAGGTTTTGCGGTGAGAACATATATTCTTTAGTTATTCTTCGTAGTTTTCACCATTGATCACAGACTGGCAGCCACGCTATGGAGTATTTATCATGGTCTACAACTTGGGCGCTGTCAGGAATTGATCGACTTGAGAACAACTGATCATTTGTTTGAAAGAATTCCTTGGCTATATCGGGTGATGAAACGACTATAGTTGTTCTACATCCTAGCTTAAGTGACATTAAAGGACCATAGCGTTTAGAAAGTGTAGCAAGAGAACAATGTGGTTTGTACCCGAGTTCTAAAAGGTTTCCGATTATTGGAAGAGGGTAAGGTCCCGGTGGAAGACGAGAGTTACGGCGGCCGGAGATATTAATGGTGAGGTAGACAACTGTTAATATGAAAGAAAATAAGAGAAAGAGGGTCGAATAATCCATTTGTTTGCCGTTTGTGTAAGAGTGCGAGTCATCTCTATTTATACACAACAATAATTTTACTATGCATATGGCCACATGATTGAGAGAGGTTGCAACAATTACAAAATGTGTTCTCTGTTTATTACACAACCATAATTTTACTATGCATATGACCACATGAGAGGTTGCAATAAATACAAAATGTCAAGTACACGTATTATTGAGTTCAAAAAAAGAAAAACTACACGTACTATCTGTTTTCTAGTGGATGGATATTCTAAATACGTGATTGAAAATTATATTTGATCAACTTTTATTAAATTTTATGATTTTTGCTTTCTGACAATAATTTTGAAACGGAACGAGTATAACGTAATGTAACCTTATCAGCTCATATAGTGTTATTCTTATTGATATAACAAAAGATTTATTTGAGCAATTATTTTATTATTATTATTATTATTATTATTATTATTATTATTATTATTATTATTATTATTATTATTTAATGACAACTATTTATCTCACACAATATAAATCATAGTCTATCTCAAATGTTATAAACAAGACTTGAACCCACTATCATTTAAATGTAAAACTTTTAACAAAACATTAGATACCATTAAAATACAAGACTGGTTTATTTGAGCAACACTTGTTTTCTCATCCAAACTTGGTACAATGATACGAGACTTTTGTTAAAACATTGTTTTTTAAAAAGTTATGTTTAAGTGTTTTATCATCTTAAATTATCGACTTTGGTAAAGATTTTGTCTTATAAATTTTAGTGGAAATTTTTTAAACAACTAAACGTCACATATTTTTTTTGTTGCCAAAATAAACTTTCAAATTGTTGCGTGGAAGAAAAAATTTCGACCCTACACCTGTATTTCACGACCTTCTACGCGACACAATTTAAAAACGCAACCTCTCATGCGACTTATTTCGATGTATTGACAAAGTAAAACGTGACACATTTAAACGCGATCAAAATTTATTTTAGATAACAAAGTAAACGCGACAAAGTAAAGAACGCGACCCATAGTAAACAAATTTGAAATAAATCGTGACCGAACCAATTTAAACGTGGCCATTTTTTTATTTTATATTTATTTTTTTTTTAATCTTTTTTCATAGATGCTATAGAATTATGTTTTGAGAGGTGATTTGCACACCATTTTTTTTATATACTTTCACTACAATCGTGTATTTTTCATAAATACTCATTCATAGGACGAGTGAAAAATTAAAATTTGATATGACGAGACCTGCAACTGCAAGATGGGACTAATCAAACCAATCACTTTAATAGCACAAGTTATATATAGCCTACCATGCACCACCTTTCAAAATTATTTTCACAACTTTTCTTTAACCGGAAAGAAAGAACTATATCAATAAATTATTTTCAACAACTTTTCAAAATTATGGTCATTACGTTCAGAGTAAATTACATGGGTGGTCCTTTTGGTATGTCCAAAATTGCAACTTTCATCCCTTATAGTTTAAAGTTGTATTGGCCGTCCCTAATTTGAAAAAGAATAACACCACCGATCTTTTTTTAACTGGTGTTAAGTGAGTTTCGTTATCATTTACACGTTAGCCCATTTGGTTAAAGATTGTTGCATCGTCTATCTTTTATAATAACAGATATTTATAATTTTGAAGGTTTTTGACTTTAGGTACATTTTTTGTGTTTTCATACGTTTTTATTCGTTTTCGTCTTTTTTATACATTTACATCCGTTTTTATACGTTTTTTATCCGTTTTTATACATTTTCGTCTATTTTTTTTATATTTTTATCTGGTCTTATACGTTTTTTATTCGTTTTCACCCGTTTTCTTACATTTTTATACGTTTTGTCCATTTTTTACATTTTCATCCGCTTTATATGTTTTTCATACTTTCATATCCGTTTTCATACGTCTTTATCCATTTTCGTCCATTTAATATATTTTCATCCGTTTTTATAAGTCTCTTACGTTTTTATCCATTTTCGTTCATGTGTTGGAAACTCACGAGTTCAAATCTGCAAAGTGGAGAAACCGCTATCATGGTATTGTTTTATGGGTGAGTATTGAAAGAAGCTAGAATATGTTTGTGTGTGTGATTTGATTGTGTTAAAGTGTTCTACACGAATAAGTTGATTTGCAAAAAATGTCCTCGTTGATTATCGTGCCTGGGGTGGTAGTAGTTGTGTCATGCAAGCGGGAACAGTGAAATGACGAAATTACCCTCACGTGCAACGCACGTGACGAGAAACTAATGGGATTTACTAACGAGCGTCAGCCAAAAAATATTTTTTGCATGAACAGTAACACGGCAAGGACAAAGGATGCAAAAAATTGAAAGTTTAAGGATTATATTTGCATATTTTTTTTCGAGAATATTATTTGCATTTGGCAAAGTTAAGAGACACTTTGTGCAGCTTACTCTAGTTTTAAAGTTTAACAGGATATTACATCACTCAAGCCACCCACCACATTACCAAATGTTTTTTTTTTTTTTTTCTTTCTTCTTCTTCTTCTTCTTCTTCTTCTTCTTCTTCTTCTTCTTCTTCTTCTTCTTCTTCTTCTTCTTCTTCTTCCTTGTGTATACTAGTAAATTAAACAACTAAGCAACCTCGACACCTTTTGGGCTTTCAAAACCGAAAAATCCCAAAGAAACCTTGTGTCGAAATTGTGATTTCGGGAAACCGCTATAACAAGAACATACCTTACTTGAAAATCTTGTGTCTTACACCCTCGTGAAAGATGGCCATGCATTTTGTTATGCATGAAGTGACCATCTCATCCTAAATACGAACTATATTTAGTTATTTACACTCCACTCCCAACTATAGCTAATATCCATATACTATGACATAGTAGCATTACAATTAAAGCTTTAGAAAGTTTAAGTACAGTGTCAACAAATTTGTGAAAGAAAAAAAATACAGTAAACTAATACTATCATACTATATAAATATAAAAGGAAACTACATACTTCCCAATTTTTATAGTTGGACGTTAAAGTGTTGATGATTGATTAATTATTATTATTATTATTATTATTATTATTATTATTATTATTATTATTATTATTATTATTATTATTATTATTATTATTATTATTATTATTATTATTATTATTATTATTATTATATATGGCCGAAGTCAGTCTTGTCTTCAACTCGGAAGGTTTCCCTTCTCTATTGCTTTGACCGAAGGATAGCTTTCCCTTCACTTTTTGCTTTGCCCTTCTCTCTTTAGCTATAGCTTTAGCAAGATCTTTAGCTATTGAACTTTTCCCTTCTCTTTTTCTATTGCTTTCTTTCTCTTTAGCTTCTTTGATCTGTTGAGAAAAGAAGAATATGTGAGTGATTCATACACAACATCTCTTTCCTTTATCAGGGGTTCTACCAATTGATATCTTTCCAAAAATAATTCAAAGTCAATTTCTTGATTTTTTTTATTTTACTTGAAACGGTTTTTATATGTGGACAACAAAAGTATTTTTTCCAAAAACAATAAATTTTATTTTACTTGAAACATACTGTATATAACACTAATGAGCAATACACATTAGAAAATAGATATTTCTTCAAATAACTTCTTTTTTGCCTAAGACTTCACTAGCATCAAGATGCTGCCACGATAACATATATGCTTTACTTATTCTTCGTAGTTATCGCCATTGATCACTCGTTGGCAGCCACACTACGGAGCATTTATTATGGTCCACAACTTGGGCGGTATCAGAAACTGATCGACTAGAGAACGATTGGTCATTTGTTCGAAAGAATTCTTTGGCTACATCAGGCGATGAAATAACTATAGTTGTTCTACTTACAAGCTTAAGTGGCATTAAAGGACCATAACATTTAGAAAGTGTAGCGAGAGAGCTATGAGGTTTGTCACCGAGTTCAAAAAGGTTTCTGAATGGGAAGTGATTGGCACACTCACAAAAGTTATTGGCACACTCAACTGTACAAGCTGTTAAAGCAGGACATACGTAAAGTACAACTGTCCAATGCATTGAATGAAGTGTGCCAGTAAATTTTGGGAGTGTGCAAATCATTTCCCTTTCTGAATACTGAAAAAGGGTAAGGTCTCGGTGGAAGTCACGGGTTGTGATGATTAGACATTGGAAAATAGATATTTCTTCAAATAACTTCTTTTTGCCTAATACTTCACTAGCATCAAGATGCTGCCACGATAACATATATGCTTTACTTATTCTTCGTAGTTATCGCCATTGATCACTCGTTGGCAGCCACACTACGGAGTATTTATTATGGTCCACAACTTGGGCGGTATCGGGAACTGATCGACTAGAGAACGATTGGTCATTTGTTCGAAAGAATTCTTTGGCTACATCAGGCGATGAAATAACTATAGTTGTTATACTTACAAGCTTAAGTGGCATTAAAGGACCATAAAATTTAGAAAGTGTAGCGAGAGAGCTATGAGGTTTGTCACCAAGTTCAAAAAGGTTTCTGAATGGGAAGTGATTGGCACACTTACAAAAGTTATTGCACACTCAACTGTACAAGATGTTAAAGCAGGATATATGTAAAGTACAATTGTCCAATGCATTGAATGGAGTGTGCCAGTAAATTTTGGGAGTGTGCAAATCATTTCCCTTTTTGAATACTGAAAAAGGGTAAGGTCTCAGTGGAAGTCACGGGTTGTGACGATTAGACATTGGCGGCATGGGAAGTGATATCTACACATAGAGTTTTACGTTACACACATAATTTAGTGAATTGAATGCTTGTCCTCACACATTAATTTCCCTTCGCGGCATAGACGAATGTTAAAATGAAAAAAAATGCGAGAAACAAGGTGGAACAATCCATTTGTTTGTGTGACGTGCAAATCATGTATTCTTTATAAATCTCTCCGTTTTAGCGAAATTATGTATGACCACATAATTTAAAGTGTCTAATAAATGCAAAATCTAAATATGCACGCAAAGTTTGTTCATTCATTTTTTTAATTTTTGAGATATTTTTCACCTAGGAAATAAAGACAAAATACAGATATCACTTTCTCTAAACCAATAATAAAACGTGTAAATTCTAATAAATTCTTAGAGCAGAGCAATCTTTGTCAAAGATGTTGAAAAAGTGTTGCAAATGGATTGATGTCTTTGTGGTAAATGTTAAAAAGTGAATCGTTTTTTTTTTTTTTTTTTTTTTTTTTTTAACGTCATTTTAGTAATTTAGGATGGTACTACTCATTTTAATGCCTAAGCTGTTAATAATAGTATGTGGGATGGTGAAATAGAATGAGATCGAATTGAAGAGATAAGGTTGATAAATAGGTATAAAAAATTGAATACTTAGCTTGTCATTCTTGAATCTTGATCCTAGCGATACAGCGATTATTGTTACAATAAAATCAAACTCTCGTATAGTTACATTTTATTAATTTTTAAAGGTCTCACAACACATATGAGTAAATAAGTCACCCACAACAAAACTAATCTATTATAACACCTTTCAAACTTTTTGACAAATACTTTGCAACAGACATATTTCTTCGGTGGAAACCCAAGAGACGTACACAACATATTTCTTAATGGAAGAAACCCATAAAGTTTAATTTTTTCTTTACAAGTACAAGAAATGAAATTGAAAACTACCTTCAGTACATGTTACAATATATTTTTAAAGTCATCAAAGTTTGATCGGAATAGCGAATAGTGGTGTTTTCCTTGATAACGTGATCCCAAATTTCTCTTCCATATTGATATTTTCGGCAATCATATCTCCTTCGAGCTTCCAACCAAATTTATAAACCAAAGAACCTAAAATTACGTGTAACATTCTATGAGCCATGTTCAATCCCGGGCAAATCCTTCTTCCAGCACCAAATGGAATGAGCTTGAAATCTTGGCCCTTGTAATCGATTTTAACATCTAAAAACCTCTCGGGCGAAAATGCTTCTGGGTCTAACCAAATATTTGGGTCTCGTCCCATCGCCCAAACATTACAAAGGATCTATGCATTATGAGGAACAATGAAGCCTTGGACTTCTACGTCGTGTAGGGCTTGGTGAGGGATAAGAAAAGGGGCAGGTGGATGTAGCCGAAGAGCTTCTTTTATAACAGCTTGCAAGTAAGGAAGTTGAGAGATATCTGATTCTTGTATATTTTGGTTGTTGTCTCGCATGTATTTGATGATTTCTGACCGCGTCCTTTCCATTTTTTTGGGGTTACGAATTAGTTCAGCCATGGCCCATTCTAATGTATTTGATGTAGTGTCACTTCCCGCAATAAATAAAGCCTACACCAATATTTATATGAAAAGATCAGTTTTATGGGTTTTTTGCAACAAAAAAACATCTTAATCTTTATGCATACACAATCAACGGTATTTAGTTAAAAAGCTTTATATCCATCATACTCTAACTGCTTGAACCAAGTGTGGTTTTCACTATTTTAACCGAAGTCTCAACATGTCATGTGAAACTGAACCAAACCTCATTATGATGCCATAGTGTAAACTTATCATGTTTTGTCACAACTACTTTCACTATCATATTGACCCGAAAAATAGATATACTTACCAAAAACAAATGCCTCATGTCATTTTGACTAAATTCGGTGTCATCTTTTAGGGTGAGGTTCAACAGCGAATCTAAGACATCATTGTTTGTTGGTGTAACACCATTGTATAATTGCAGCCGTTCATCAATGATTCTATCCAAAATAGCCATTATCTTCTTACCGTGAACATTTGCTTTTTGCAGCAACCTTTGCGGATCAAATGGTTTGAAAACTGGAAAGAAGTCCGCTAGATTTGGTTTGCCGGCAATCTCCGATAAACTCCACACCGCATCCTTGAACTCGTGTGCTGAGGTAGAATCATACTTAGCGAGATCTTTAGAGAACATGAAGTTGGAGAGAACATTAAGTATTGTCGTAAACACAACTTCACCTATATTTACAGGCTTCTCACTTGTAGAACAATGAGCAACATAGTTAACAAGTTCTTGTACCTAGAAGTATAAATATTAAATGTCAAAAACTTATAGTAGTATATAATTCCATATACTAGTTTTATACTAATCAATTTAAACTAATCGGATGTGATCGAATAAGTGAAATGACTAAGACTCGACTTCTTTACAAATAAATTTATCTAAATAATTAATAGACATGCATAACTGAAATGTCTGACTTATATTTAATCAACTCACGTTTGGCATATGCTTAGAGCATCCGCAATGCATAAACCTTTAATAGCTTTTTACTATTTTAACAAGTCATTTTAGAGATATTTTTACCATTACAATTAAAGCTTTTTGAAAAGCTTTTAAGAAAGACTTGTTAAACTACAAGTCTTTCCTCAAAGTCTTATACATTAAGTGTGCTATGCATTAAATATATTAAATGCAAAAAGTCATTAAAGACTTTTTGCATTGTAGATGCTCTTAGACGTTTTCTCTTTGCTTGTATTTAACGAGTGGAGGTACCCGCGCGTTGCTGCGGAAATGCCGTGCTATTTTTTTTTCTTTTTTCTTTTCACACCTTAGGGCTCAGGGACTAAATTGCAAAAGACTACTCTTGCTTCCACTGTGGCACTCTAAATGAATTTTGTTAATGGATTTTCCAAATCTTGTAAAAAATGCATCTTCATGAAAATTTTTAATAATCAAAATATCATTTTTTTTTTTTTTTTTTTTTTTTGTCAAATATTAAAAAAAAAAAAAAAAAAAAAAAAAAAAAAAAAGAAATAAAATGTTGCTACAGTAGCATTGCTACAGTACGCTACAGTGCTACAATACATTGCTACAGTACCCTTAATATAAAAATGTATGTTACTGTAGCCACACACAAAAAGTACTGTAGCAGAAGAGGGAATAGTACATTCACGCTAATTGTAATATTGTATAATTATTTACCTATATGTCTCAAAACTTTACAATAAATTATCTTAGTGAAATAGTTCTATTAAAATTTTCTATTATAAAATAGCTAAACAAAACATGTTTTCATTAGAATTTATACCGACCAAAAACAGAATTCCTAAATTCATGCATTCAATAGAAAATATTTCATAACTAATGGCTTGTTAGTTTAATTTTTTATTAATTCCAGTTTAAATAATAGATTACTTAATGTAGAGATCCTTTAGTTTATTACTTTTTATTTTTAGACATCTTTCTACATTAAGTTATAAATAAACAACTTTTATATGTCTTTCTAGATATATTTTTTTCTATATTAAGACAATTAAGTCTATTTCAAATATCACCTAAGATTATTAATTAATCCTTTCTCGAAAAAAAGATATAGTTACTAAAATATGTTCCAAAGCATCAAACACTAAGATAAACTTGGAAAAAACACCCAAGCAGTGGCGGAACAAAATGGAGGCAAGGGAGGTCCCGACACTCTCAAAATTTTGAATTATTGTTAATAGTTTAAGGTTCAAAATGAAATATTGTGACTATTAGCCTATTAGGTATAGTACTAGTTAGCTTCAACTTTTTTTCTTAATGACTACTATGTAATTCTGTAAACTTTGGTGTGTTGCATTTTCTAAATAAAACATAGCAAAGTGTTGCTTAGTTTTTTATTTTTTTAAAAGTCAATATATATATTATATAGATAAACACAAGATGCTAAAATTACAACAACACAAACATAACAAACCAAGCAAGCTACATCAATGACCCATCTCGATCATGACCACTACCTACACTCGATGACCACTACCTACACTCATCAAATAAGGATATCAAAAAGCGAATATCCGACATACAGAGATACAACTCCATCACACCAAACCTACCAAACACAATGACACATAAGGGCAAACACTCAGTAGAAATTATGACACAAGTTGAAACCGACCACGACACACGACCTCACACATGAAATGTAACCCGTAAGAACCTCAAAGCACAACGGTTCAAACACACAATCTAACTAAGTGGTGTCACTACGAAAAGCAAGAACGGTAGATTGAAGAAAATACCCCAAGATGTAAAAATACCACCTTATGAAAACCCATACTGAAACGAACGATCTTCAATGACCAATGACCATCTGCTCAAAACACCTAATTCAATAACAACATTCATATGACCCTCTTCATAACCATTTAAATACCATCTCACTACCTGACCACCTGACCTCATAACCTCGCCGTCTCCTCCGACAAAACCAACGACCTATATTACCTCTCATGACTTCGCTATGCCCACGAGCCTTGCACGACCTCACACCAAAACCATCTCATAACCTCACACTACCCACTGCCTAATACCATCTCACGAACTCACCATACCCACAATCAAAACCTTCTGGTGACCTTACCATACCCAAATCTCACGACCTCGCCATATCTACGACACAAACCAACTCGCAACCTCACCATACCCACGATGAAAACCGTCTCCTAACCTCACCATACCCACAATCAAAACCGTCTCTCGACCTAACCATACCCAATACCATCTCACAATCTCACCATATCCACAATCAAAACCATCTCGCGACCTCACCATACTTACGACCCAAACAAACCTCACCATAACCACGATCCAAACCATCTCGTGACCTCACGATACCTACGACCCAAATCATCTCGCGACCTCATTAAACTCATGACCCAAACCATCTTATTTCCTGACCATACCCACGACCCGAAGCTATCTCACGGCCACACAATACCAACGACCCTTAACCATCTCACGAACACACCATACCTAAAACCCGAAAACCATCTCGCGAACACACCATTACTAGTTACCAAACGACCCAAACTATCTCATGACTCGCCATTCCCACAACAGAAACCATCTCATGACCACATTGCTTGATTTTATTATGGTTTCAACATTTAAGTACAGTTATACAGTAGTTAGGTCAAAGTTTTAAGTTAGTATATGCAACTTTGAACACAATTAAACTAATGTCTTGATATTATACTTCGTATACAACTACACGAAATCCTTTCGTATATAACTATGCTTGAACAAGTTACAAGCTACGTTTTACGTCCAAAAATATTCCGGCCCTCCAAAAAAAAAGAGGCCAAGTTCTGCCACTACACCCAAGTACTAAACCAATAATAAGGATTACACTAATCGAACTGTACCCATTTCTATCCATCTTCGCATATATACATATAAGTTATTAAAAAATATATTCTCTTTATGTGCAAACGGTAACTGCATGCATTTTCTAAATGTTATCAGTTAACTCGTACCTTTTCTTTGCGTAAAACTTCACTAGCATCAAGATGTTGCAATGAGAACATATATTCTTTAGTTATTCTTCGTAGTTTTCGCCATTGATCACTGGCTGGAAGCCACACTAGAGAGTATTTATCAAGGTCCACAACTTGGGCCACGTCGGGAATTGATCGACTAGAGAACAAATGATCATTTGTTTGAAAAAACTCTTTTGCTATATCGGGCGATGAAACAACTATAGTTGTTCTACATCCTAGCTTAAGTGACATTAAAGGACCATAACGTTTAGAAAGTGTAGCAAGAGAACCATGTGGCTTGTCACCGAGTTCTAAAAGGTTTCCGATTATTGGAAGAGGGTAAGGTCCCGGTGGAAGCCGAGGGTTCGGGCGGCCGGAGATAGTGGTGAGGTAGATGACTGTTAATATGAAAGAAAATAAAAGAAAGAGGGTCGAATAATCCATTTGTTTTCCGTTTGTGTAAGAGTGCGGGTCATGTCTTTTTTAAGACACAAACTGAAGATGACATTTTTGGTAAAATAGTGGAATGATGGTCTTGATTAACAAAAGCCACTCATTTGGTAAATGAAAAAGTTAAGATAAGATTCACTGTGCGATTAAATGATTTTGATACTTAATTATTTATGTTTTCACATTTTGAAACTATATTTATCCTCTTCTCAGGAAATAATTGAATGCTTGCATTTACATGTTTTTTTAGTGAGAGAAGTACAAACATTTATACTACTTAGAGCTCTAGGTGCATTCGAAGAGTGCCCTTCGCCGTTCCTAAGTGGAGTATCCAACAGCTAGCCGTTCTTCTTTGCTACACCAGCAACCCCTCTTTGTTCTTCTTCGTTGAGAGGTTCTTCGTGGGCACGGCGAGCATATTGCCTGACAAAAAGTCAGAATGTGTATGTTGGGTTTTGTGAGGAGAGGGTTTTGTGAGGAGGGGGTTATTAAATGATATGAATAAAAAAATAAATATGTAAGAGGTGAGGCCCTAATGGGGAAGTTGAGGTTTGTTGTTTGGTGAGGGGGGGTTTGTTGTGGTTAGTTGAAGTTGAGGTGTTTGGTGATGTGGCAGGGGTGGGGCCCGAATGAAGAGGCTAAGCCTCAACTTTGCACCTAGAGCTCTTAGGGTGCGTTTGTTTTGAGGGTGTGGATTTGAGATTTGGAAATAATTGCTAAATCCAACGTTTGGTTTGTACTCATGGGTTATAAAACAGTAATTGAATCCAATATTTAAGGGTATCCACAATACCTCTGCACATCCTTAGGATTTATGAAAATCTCTGACAATAAACTATTTGGACCCACCACTAGCTATTTTAGTCCACATCTTTAATATTTTATTTATATCTTTTACTTTTAATTTCTTTTTATATTATTTAAATATAATTTAAAATTAATAAATTATATATAATAATATATTTTATCTCTCCTACTTTTTCCCTAAACCTTTCCAAAATCTTTCAAATCTTTCCCAAATTCAAATCCAATTCCAATCCCACTTGCGAACCAAACGCACCCTTATATAAATAGTGAAAAAAAAATAAATAAAAAAATAAAAAAAATCACGACGGCACCAGGTGTTATGTCAAAAGGGGGTGTTTTGTCAACTACACGTAGTATGTGTTTTTAGTATTTTACCATTCGTTTTCTTTCCTTTTTAAAACAAGAACAAAACGTATATGCAACTGTAACCTTATCGGCTCATATATTTGTCAATTAGATAAAACGAGGATTTAAGCCAGCGTGTTGCCGCGGGATGTTTGTATACGTAACTTAGGCAAAAAACAGGTTCGAGGTTATCGTATTGTGTTAGTGAGGGTTTAGCGAGAATTTTCTTTTGTGTTGCTTTGTATCCAGTAAACCCAAGTAAGATGGTGTATTCCTATTCCGTTGAACATTAGCTATAATGTCGACACGATCATGTTGCTAAACACCAACACAGGAATAAGTAGTCCCTACATGTTTGACCCATAAAAAAGGGCGCAGTTTCGTGTTGGAGGGATATACTAACTTTTAAGTTCATAAATAATATCATAAATTTGTAGTATATAACAATGAAAATTAGATGGTCAAGAATCATGTCTTGCAATTTAAGACACTTCTCGTTAAACATTCAAAAATAAATGAAACATGTAAATAAAACACAAAGATCAAAGGCCTACTTTCTCGACGTTCTCTCTTACCGCATACTTGCAGGCATGTTGGCAAATCTCGGTAATATCATCCCCACTAAAGCCTTGAGTGTACTTTGCAAGAGCTCTCAAATCAACATCCTTAGCAATAGGAGATTTCCTCATTTCAGCCTTGAAAATATGGTGTTGCGAGTCCTCATCTAGTAAAGGGATGCAGATAAGTTGATCAAGACCACCTGGTGGCTCCAATTATGAATAGTCTTTTTAGCAGAGTTTCCATCCATCTAGTCAAGAGCTGATTCAAAACTCTGTCAGCCACAACACCTACATCATCAGAACTGCTAATAAGGCATTAGTTATTTAACATATTTCAGTAAAACAACACCATTGGTACTAAGTATTACTTGACACGGTATCGTTAAAAGAAGAGTTCATGTACATGATGAACCAATACTAATTAACTCACCATCTCATTGTGCTAATAAGATAATGGTAAACATCTTTCCATGTCTAAAACCACAATCTGGGTACATGATTGAACACTAATGACATGGTTTTATAATTTAAAAAGCTTTTGTAATAAGTTCTCTCACAATTTGCTCCTCATTTTATCTTTTGACCCTAAAACAATCATAATTTAAAAATAATAGTCTCATCAATGCAAATCTGGTCTAAACAAAGTTGGTGCACTATCTAGTAACCATTATTAATTGTTTCAGGTAACGAATCATAATTGTGACATCTTCGATTTATCATTTCCTATAATATTATTCTATATATTTCTAACAATAACTATTAATCTCATAATCTCATTGAAAGAACTTGTAACATAAGGGAGAAAGTATGACACACATTCGGCCGACTAACGGGGCACTAATATCTAATCCACCTGAACACATGCCAAACACCCAAACATCCGTAAGAACTGAATTTTTGCAGAGAGAAGACAGCAAGGCAAATGAGAGGTGACACAACACACTTTAAGCAAATAGGAAGCTTACGATTTGTGTTCATAAATCCGCATCAAGATTCAAGGTCTTTCAGCAATCATTAACAGTTAATAATAAAAAGGGGGATACTTGTATGTTACTGGGTTTAGCAGTGCCAGCATAATTAGCAATACTCCATTTAAGCAAACCATCCCAGTTTGGTCCTCCTCCTGGCGCGACCTGCTAATAAATGCAGTAAGCTTCTAAATAATTTCCTGAAAGTTTGCCACACCTTCAATCTTTTCATCAGCCTGCAACATTCACAAATAACAATTAAAAACTAATGTTGCAGCGATGCAAAAAACAATTACAACAAAAAAAAAATATACCTAGTGCAATGTAGCCATAGACCCTACAATAGTTGAAGAAAGTCGACTTTTTGGGCAGGTGCTTCTTCAGCATTCCTACACGCCTATACATGTTTGAAAAAAATTGTTCGGTCTCTTTATTTTTGAGTAAATAAGCAAATAAGGGGTGTTTATAAACTCTTGAGTAAATGAGCAAGCCATTAACACACAACGCTGGTGTGATAACCTGATGTTAACGTGGTCCACGTGGGCAAAACGCTCCTACATACGTTATCATACCGAAGTCTCATATCTTTTTTTCAAAGATTTTTGACTCGGTCGGGCTTTACGGATCGGATCAATCCTTACAAAGCAAAAGCAACAAATCTTAGCCGAGCCAATGTCGTTTTCAAAAAAATCTAAAATTTTGACAAAAGAAGAAACCATTTGTTTACCAGCAGATTGAGCAGTCAGTTGAAATGCATTATTTTCTTCGGTTTCTAAACTCTCGCCGATTCTAACAGCACGCTCAGTTTGAGCCAGGGACCCATAATAGAGCTGTGCACGGGCGTCCTTTCTTGGTCTTCCAGCCTATCTAACAGTCCCTAAGAAAACTTTAAATGTGTTTTAGATTGCATATCCAGATATGTTTTTACATTATTTGAGAAAGAAAAAGCATAAGCAATACCAAAGATAGGAGCCCTTGCAATGTTAAATAGATGATTTGCACCAACAAAATAAATTTGCATAAGGAAATTATCATAATGAGGTACAAAAAGACCTGTAAATAAGGGAATATGTGAACCATGACTTGCATTATGTAGTAACCGCCTTAGTCGAAACACACAAACAATAGAATGTTCACCTGCCACTACCACTGTTTAGCAGCAAAGTGCATATCAAATGAGTGGCAACTTTATTTTTACCATAAAAATCATATTTCTATTTTTAAAAGAGGCTAAGATATGTGGCAACCGAGCTTATTTTGGGCTAATAAGTGGTGAGTGCTTATTCACTCAGTATTATTTGACCAAAAACCGGACTAATGAGACCAAAAACTAACCAATTATGCCAAAAATACGTTGTTTTTGTGTTTTTGAATGTGCAGGTACGAATATTGAAAATTGGACAAAAATGAGCTAAAAACGACAAACACGAGCATGGGAATGGAAAAAGGCTCAAAAGCCGAAGTCGGGGAAGGAGTTCTTAATTATGGAGCATATTTGAGCAATTTGGCAAAACAAGTCCCTAAAGAATCAGAGAATGTCAATTAAGGCCCTTGGATCACATTTATGAAGAAGTGCAGAATCAGTCCTTGGTTTTTTGGATTATACACTTAGTCCTTGGATTCTAATAATACCAAATTCTGAAAATCATTAAGCCTAGTCCAAATATTAAAACCAAACCCACCCTTTATCCTACCCAGCCCACATCCTATACACCTAAACCCGGTCCACTCTAATATTTTAACCCGAGCCCACCTCTACACCTCGGTCAAATACCAAAACCAAACGGTCAAAGAATAGTAAAATATTATTACCCGTATACTTTTCCCTCCACCCCTTTTCACCCTCAACCCAGAAAAGCACTATTCACCATGAACCCTAAAAATTACCCTGCCCTTAATTACCACAATTAAGGGTAGTAATGTCAAATCAAGTAATCTTCTAGAAGTATCAGATGATGTCAGAGTGTCAGGACTCAAAGAAGCACACAAATGGTATACGTGGTTGCTTTCTATTGGATGAAACGCGTCATGAATTCTGATCCAAGGGCTATTATCAATTGGGAAATGATTGAAGTTGATCAAGGGGCTCAGAATGGCTATAAACAAACACAAACTCACACAGATTGCCAACATGGCAATCCGTGAGCTTATCCTCACTCTTCTCCTCACTTATCCTATAAATAGGAGCTTGTAATAGATTAGAGGTGTGGAGTTTTGAATAGCCAAACTCTGCCAAAATCTCTTTAGACTTGTAATTCATTTAAGTTGTAACTCTTATCTTTTAATGTAATTCAGTTTTTAAAATCAATTTTAGCTTATTCCTGTCTACTGTTTGTTATTATTGCTTATTAGTTTAGAAAATCTCTTTTACTATTCAGCTTATTGTAGTTTGTTAAATAGTTGACTCAAGTTTTAAATTCCAATTCAGTTTTAAATAACTTTTAAGAGTTTTGAGTAAATTTATTAAATTAGAAAAAGAAAAAAAAATAGTAGATATAGTTTTAATTGAAGTAAGTTTTCAAGTAAGCTTGTTTTCAGAATTGTACATTTCATTTCAGTTCTATGTTAGCTTTTGTTATAGTTACTGCAGTCTCATTGATCATAAAGTTCATAGTCAACAAAGTCAACTGAGGTGGATTATGATGAATAATGGTGGATTGTGGTAGTCCAAAAGGAGTTATGGAAACCTTTGGCCTATCAAGAGATAGGCTTGCATAGTGAACCCCTCTATTTTGAGCTGAGGGGATTTCCTTTTGTAAGTCTCTTTCATTTTCAGTTTTGATTCAATATTAGTATAGATGTGATTCTGTTTTGCTGTTGTTTATTGTTGATTTTAGCTGTTGATTTGTGATGTGATCAAATCTGGTTATGTGATTCAGTATGATAGTGGATAGGATGATTTTAGATGTTTATCAGCTTATTGTAGTTAAACTGCCTTATATAGGGGTGTTTGGCTTAACTAGGTTAAGAGTAGATTAGTTAGTTATTTGTTGTATTGGTGTTTCACAAAAGTTGCATATAGATAGTAATAGGATTTTGGATCATATAAATAGTAGTTCATTACATTAAAAGTCAAAATAGTTTTCTACTTTCATTTACAGTTAAGTATAATGGAATCAGTTGGTATGCTTGTAGATTTAGTTGCATAATTGATTAATATAGCTTAATCTAGTGTAGTTTCAGCTTATCATTACAAATAATAGTAGCATTGATCAGTAGAATTTAGTCTTAGTCAAAGTTTTATTGCATATTAAATAGTCAAACTTGTTAGCACTCAGTTTTTGCCCAGAATTTTTTGATCTCTTGTAGGATTTATAGCTAATTGGAAATAGATTTGGTTTGTTGAATTATGTTCCTTAGTAGCTGGTTAATCATAAACAAAAAGAACATCTGTGTTTTGAACTTATTTGCTTATTTGAATAGTTGTTGGAAGTTGTATGTCTGAGCACCTAGTTCCCCTGCACCACAGGTTTAGACTTACTTTCATGGCATCATTTAGAGTAGCATAAATTAGTATTAGAATGTGCTTTTTGGTTTTTAGCTTCTCTGTATGGTAGTCTCAATTTTGCCCCCATAGGTTTCTTATATAGAGCTTATTTGAACTGCTTAATCAGGTCTGCTTATTGGTAGTGTAGGAGTAGTTTTCTGAGTTGTTCAATTGGGCTGCTTGTGTTCTTTTGAGATTGTACTTATGCTGATTTGAGTGTTATGAGTTAGTTTGGTTGTGTTGTAGCTACTTCATTCATTTCATAGCTCATAGCTTAATCTGTGTTGTGTTTGCTTATTCATTAGCTTATTATAGACTGCTTATTGCTTGCATCTATTGCTTCTATGCTCTTCATGTTCATATCTGAGTTTCTTTATGCTTATTGTAGTATAAAACATCTGTGGTATCAGTTTGGTAAATTCTTGTGGCAAGTGTTTATTAATAAGCACTTGCCATAAGCTGTTTTGGCCAAAATAAGCATTTCTGCTTAACATTTCTTTTCCAAAATTTTTCTGCAAGTTTATTATAATATTTTAGATTTTCTGTAAAATTTTCATAATTTTCTGAGTTCATTTACTATTTTTCTTAATTTCTTTTAGTTAATAATCAATTTTAAATCATTTTTTAAATAACAAAAATCCATAAAAAATCAGAAAAAGCTTTGAAAAATACAAAAATAGTTTAGAAAATTCGTTTATAATATTTTAGATTTTTCAGATTAATTTTCATAATTTTCCTATTATTTTTCACATTTTCTTTTATTTTTAATTACTTTTTAATTCCAAAAATAGAAAATAAATTCTAGAAAATAAATAAAAAGTCTAAAAAATATTTTTTCTATTTCTTAAAATTCTTTTTAATAGTTTAAGATTTTTAGAAAATTGTTTCAAATTTGTAGGATCATTTTTAGATTAAAAGTCGCGTTTTATTTTGTACGTTACGTTTTATATTCACGTTTGAATTTCCGTTTCTACGTTTTCAACATTTGTACATACCTTGCTTATACATTCTTCTTATTTCATTATTTCTTCTCATAATTTGAACTCTAAAATCATATTTTTCATTTTACCACTTTTCACGACGATTTCACAATTCGACAATTCACGACTCCATTCTACCTTCGTTGGGAAAACGACCCGGGAAATACTTTCACCGGTATTTCTTCGGAATAATTATATACTACAAAAAGACTTTATCAATAAGCCATGGCTGCAATCATGGTTACAAATGCCTTTATTTCAGTCGACAATCCCACATCCATTTGAGCCCCAAAACTGATCAATTTCAGTACCCAATCCGGTATAATGCAAGGCTTAAATAGTGTATTAATCATGAACAGGAAGAAGTAATTACTGGTTTTGTTCAGTCCTGGCCTTCTAATGTACTTGATCACTGACATCATCTCTGCTCCTACCCGAACAATGTCCCATTCTTGATTCCTAGAGGATAAAAGAATTAAGAATGTGATCCTGAACACATGTTTTGGGCACGCAAGGAAGTGTAATAACGGCCAACAACAATACTAATTTTCATAAAGCAAGTACTAAAAAAAGTATAGGAAGATGACAAATAATACAATTACGCGAAGATACTGAACCAACTTTATAAAAGTGTATACATCTATTTTCTTCAAATTGATTTAAACCTGTACATGGTTAATACAAAACATATTTGCTTTTGTTCTTGTGACATGTTTCAACTACTGAAATACCTAACATGCTCACGGCCGCATTTACACTACATCAACCATTCATATTTATTCAGAAGGCCTTATTCATATGTATGTATACTCATTAACGAACTACCTTGGTATATGTATTTTATACCAAAACGTAAGGAAAAAGGTTATATGATCACATTAAACTAACCTTTGTGGCTTTTCGGGTTTCGGGCAATCTCTCCTTGCCTTGTTCCTTCGTTCCAGTAAGCAAATCCATAGCTTCTTGAAGGTTTGAGCACTTGACATTTTTTAGCGATATTAATGTGTGTGTACGTTGGAAGTACTCTTTGCTGGTGCCAAATTCCTAATTAATTTGTTGTTACACGTTGGTTTTATCGACTGTATTCGCAATCAGCTTTGCGTTGGGTGTCCTGTTAAACATCAAACAAAAAACAGTCAGTTGTAAAAAAAAATATTAGGTGCGCCAAAGATGAGAAATGCACAAACTAAAAATTATGCAGTCACTGCTGTATATAAAACACCCATATACATTAGTTACACAGACCTTGTAGGTTTTTCTAAACTCATATAAGCTCCTAATCCGGCTAAATACGCTAAACCAAAACTGTTAAGACAAATTTGCTGCAAAAAAATAATAATAATAAATAATGAAGCCTTTTTTGATAATTGGTAATTGCTAATTGGTTCATTTGCTTATTTTAACCACTTTTACAGAAGTGAATTGGCATGTGGTTGTAAGGTAAATGTAACACCCGATAAAACAAATAAATTTTCCTTTTTGGTAATATATTTATACATAAATAGCGTAAAATGAAGTCGTCACAAAACACTCCAAAACAAACATAAACTTGCATGCTAAATGGTTGTTGCACTAACCCGTAAGACCTTCGACCTATCCAGACCTCTGAATAGTATCGCCGCAGACATTCACCACTGGTTTTTAGCAAACACTTTATAACAGAACATACATGTCTAGAAACCTGAATTTAAAACTTGATTTGAATTTAAAGGAAAAAAAGCCTGAAAACTTACCACAATAAAAATTAATGACCACCATGCAACCTTAATCCGTCATCTTAAGTTTTCCTAACATAGAAGAAAATCACAACAATCAGACTAAGCTGATTCACTTTTTTTTAATGAAACAAACAATCAATCTACCTAATCTTAAAGTCATAGAAAACAGATCTTTTATATACTCATTTATGTGGGTATAACAAAGGGAGGCTCTGTAGCAACCCCATAAGGCCAAAACTAAACTACCAGCTTAACAACAAACAAAAACACCATAGTTAATTGCATAATAAAAAAAAAAAAAAAAAAAAGTACCAAAACAAAAACATGCTTCAATTACTGATAACAAATAGTCTAACCTAAAATAGGGCAAATTAAATGATCCTACACTTGGCTCAAGAAAACATGGGCAATCTTCCAAAATCGCGCACCTAAAATAAGGATTTTAATCTACTTTCATAAACCATGAGAACACTAACAATAATCACAATTTATTTAACCTAAACCCTAAATCCAACATCAAAAACTAACAAATACCCATAAATAAATGTAAAAAAACATAATAACAAATTCAGACCTATTGTAAATTCTGCAAATCAATTTGATGAAATAATAACCTTGGTAGCGTTTTCTTTATCAGAAAACTACCAATGGCAAATGATAAACACCGACCTACCAAAAAGATGTGGCTGGAAAACTCCGGTGAACCGTAGCACCACCAAATGGCTTAAAGAGAGCCACAAAATGAATAAAATTATCAAATTACTATTCATAAGACTGTTCATCCCCTTACAAAGCACTGTAGATGTTAAAATACCCATCGGATCGGATCTAACGGCGTTGGATGCGGTGGCCGGACGTGCCCCGATCGGATCTCAAAGATGTAAATGATGTGTGAGTGAGAGTGAATAGTGTGGATAGTTTCGGGTTATACCAAAAAGTTCATCAGGCCGGGTTTAATAGCATTCGGGATAACAAAGCCCAATGCTTAGTATAGAGATATAATTTTGAGCTCAATTGAGCTTGATACATTAAATTATCCGAGAAGACTAATCTTTTATATAATAAAATAAAACCCTTATTGGAAATTTTCCATTTTCAAAAAAATCAATTCATACTTTATTTGGTAATAATTATATTATTATTGTTTTTAATTTAAAAGATTCTGAATTTAAAAATTTAAAAATTTTCCCAATTTGGCAAAAAGAGACTATAAATTCGTTTTCAAGTGAAAAGTGGGTAAAAAATTATATGTGTCAAAAATATGAAAGAAGAAAACTTTGAAAAGGTGGGGTAAATCTACATTAATATATGGGTCAAAACCAAACTTTTTAGGTTTTAGAAGCGGAGCTCTTATCCCTTCCAGGCTCTAGCAGTCCAGCGTACCCCACTCTCCCAAACCCTAATGTAAACGATGTTGAAGAATCAAAATCGCATATTACGATCAAAGTATTCTTAATTATTGGTAAAAATTGGAAAATTATCGATCCAAGGTACCTTTTTTTGTTCTTAATCTTTCAATTGTGATTCATTTGATTAATGATTCTTGATTTTATTGTAAGGGTTCTTGATGAAAGTGACAAAATTGATTACATGGTTTATTTTATTTTATTTTTTTAATTCAGTGTTTAAAGGTTACATCTTTTTAAGTTTTAGGTTTGATTATGTGATGGAGATTGAATTTCATCAAGTTTTTAGTGCTTGGCAAAAACTACTCATTTGCTTATTTAACAGTGAACTTTTAACTATCGTTTTATTTGTAATTGACCCATACCCATTTTAACCACCATTAACTTTTTGACCAGGCCCATCTTTACTGTTGATATCTACTCATGGTTTGAAGTTTTAGTATTTTTATGAACGTGGTAGGGCTCGCTCAAATTGCATTTTGGATGTTTTGAATAACAAATGTGAGGTATCTCCATCACTTTACAAGTTTGAATTATGTAGCAGCCTCTTTTGCGTATTCATGTGTCAATTTGCTCTGTAAAGGTATCAACCTCAATTAAGTTGACCATACACACTCTTTACTGAAAATGTTTGAACTAGATTGAAAACATCTTTTTTGTATATGTGGTCTTGCTATATTTTGAAACGAAATCTAAAATATAGTTGCTAGGAACATGATTTACTTACCCTACGCTACAAGCTAGGACCCGCTTATATGAAAAGACTATAAGAATAAGGAGGTGTTCGGCTAAGCTTTTCTGCTAAACGGTTTATAAAGAGCAAGTGTCTCGGTCTTATAGTGAGTAAAATTATTATCAATTTTACATTCTTTGAACAAAATTACAGTCTTGAACGATATGTCCAATATCAAGCATAATGTGTAATCGAGCTATGTGTTAATAGTGGAACATCGTGGAAGTTAAACGACAAGTTAATATTTGCGTTTCTTGCCTACTTTTAGTATGAACAATATATAGTTATATACTTTCCAACCTCAGCTTTTGGTTACATTCTGTTAATGGAACTAGAGTAATATATAATTTGGGTAGACGTGACAAGTTTGACTCATTTTATATGAATGGGTTACTTAGGCTTGTGCATATCTTCACATGTAATATTAAAATAGAGCTAAGCATGCAAATAGGTCGTAAGTACGAAAAATGTCCTTTCACGGCTATTAGCCACTATTGGTTTTTAGGCATATATTTCTAAACAAATAAAAAAAGTCATTAGAAAATATACTCCGTATAACAACTACGCAAGAAAAAGTCTACTTTACCTTCCAACTTCTATTTAGCCCATTGTTTGCAAACTACTGATAAATTTACATAACCATTCTAAAGTCTAAACTACATCGTATTGACTTTTACTATCACAATTGGTGTTGGAAGTAATTTGCTGCTTGATGCAATCTCTATCTGCTGTAATGTGTTGCAATGTAATATTACAATATGTGTTATGGGTCAACCCATTCCAACCCATTTAATACACTTTTGTTCGAGTGACCCATTTGCTTATGGTGGGCTCGAACCTTCCCACTTTTAGCTTAATCTTTACAATACACTATCGTGTGATTGATACTTTGGGTGAGAAATTACCGGAAAATAGGGTATATAGAGAGAATCTCATATCATTAGTAATTATCAATAAACAATATACATCAATATAAAGTATATAAAAAGAATAGTAAAACAAATCTCTTACTAACTCTAATTTGGAAATACTATGGTGGAATGCAGGTGTAGGATAAGTAACAAAACCATGGGGTGAGATCTCATAAGCTGCTGGTGCACAACCTCAACACAGGTATATATAGGCTTTAACCCATTTAACTTTAAACATAAAATTGACTCATTTCATCTAGCAAACCTGACTCTACTTACTGAATACACTTTTATGCATATGGTCTGAACTGTTCCACTTTTAGCTTAATCATTTTAAAGACCTATTTGTAACTGGCTTTTCTGGGCAACTTTGTACCCCCTTTGACATGTTACAGTTGTAACATAAAAGCTTAAACGTCTCATCCAACGGTTTGAAAACAAAACATGGTACATACTACACTTATGGGTTTAATGTAGTCTGTTCACCACTCTAATGTGTGATGTCGGTCAAACAATGAAGAACAATCCCATACTAATTCAACCCATCATTAGCAATTTCAAAAATATTAGAATGCCATACATGTTAGCAAACCCATAGTTAAGCTTATATTTATATGATGTGTTATGTAACAATTTTATATTAGGTATCAAATTTATTTATGGCATGAAACTAAGATTTATGGAGGTGGGAATGTGGAGGTTTTTTATGTATTTATAAATCGCTATATCGTAACCTCTCATGTCATTATAAGATGGATGAAGGGAGCCAGCTACAAATTTAAAAAGGTAAATGTATGGTTTTCATATTAACGACCTGCATTGCATATCTTCAAGCATGCTTATTAACCTAGATGTTATCAAAATAGGGTATCGAGGATCCAAATAGTAGCAGACGCAAACTTCTTATAAGTTGTCCTACAATTATAACTTATGTGATCCCCCAGAGTTTTATTGGATTTTGATGCTTTATTGGGTGAAAACAAAAATTTTAACAAACAAACTGGAGTTCTTCTCACTTTCAAGAATCATTCGACACTTTACTTGACGACACACACAAACAAAGAAACCCAAAAGGCAACTCAAAAAACTTAAGAGACCAAGAACAAACAACCTAACGGCGACTAAAAAAACTTTAATTCAACATTGCTCAATCTGATTAGTCGAGGTATTTTTTTCGGTTAATAGATTAAAGGTATATTAATCTACTACTTACTAATTTATCTACTAATACAGGGTTTTTTTTTTTTTTTTTTTTGATTAATTAAGATATGGGTTTGTGTTATTGTACTTTAATTTATGTGGTATGCCTTATTTTCCGTGATAACTTTTGCTACATTTTCGTGTCAATTTGCTAGATCATTGATAATAGTGGGGGTTAGTTTGGCGGCGAATAAGGAGAGGTATGATTTTTAATGTGTATTTCCTTGATTATGGTTGGAATTGATGTACGTTTTTTTAATTAAATGTGAAAATATTTCGTAATACGACTAAATATGTGCTTAGTTACATGGAAAGTATTGTAATTTATCATAATTTGTGTTTATTGATTGGGGTATTGTGCTTAATTTTGATTAAACTGATTTCGGCAGGTGTTTATGTTATGTGAACAATCAATTTTTTTTAAGAATTACTTGCAACTTCTATTTCTACACTTCTTAACATAGTGTTTTGACTATCACAGTGGCTTGGAGCTTGCGTCGGCAAGGCTGCTAGGCATAGGCTGGAATGTGGAGATTGGACCAGTGTCCACTTTGGGGATATAACGCGTGCAACACAACCATTTGAGGAACATGTTTTTAGCTATGATGACATGACGAGACTTGGCAAACATCAATATAGTTTGTCTATGGATGGTTTTAATGCATTCAATTCGGGAGGGATGTCTGCAACTGACCATGCTAAGAAATCAATATCAGCAGATAAGCTTGCTGGTCTATTATTGATCCTAATCGTGCAAAAAGGTATAGCTATGTTTATTGTTTATTAGTCTTTTTTCACCAGTACAGGAATTTGGTGCTGCTCCAATTATGAAAATATATTTTATTAGGATATGGGCAAATAGGCAGTCTGTTGCACTATCAAAGGAAAGAACGATAAGATACATAACTGAGCTTCAAAGGAAAGTTCAGACATTGCAAAGAGAAGCAACGTAATTGTCGGCTCAGCTGACCCTTTTTCAGGTTTGTCTTTTTTCATACAATGCTAATTGGGTCAAGCTTGAATGATATAATTACCTCTTTGTGAACCTTATATGAGAGACTACTGCCATCCAATAACAAGAGTCTCAATTTTTTTTTTCAAGAATGTCCATTTTGGCTATTTTTCCTCAAATTTAAAATATCACAACTTGCAATAAATACACATCGAAATACTATCTTTGACAGCCCATTTTATTAGAGTTGATTATGTGATTCTGATTACTTGATCCCTTACAAAAAATATTTGTCCAAACGACCCCTTATTACATGCCTCCTCTTTGTCATTCTGTTTCTTGATATCTGGAACAGCACTGAACAGAAATCACTAGATATATTATGGTTGACAATAATTCAATGATTTCCTTTTGGCTTTATTGTTTTCAGAAAGATGTACATGGTTTGACAGCTAAAAACAACGAACTCAAATTGCGTTTAAGTTCCACTATATCGGATAGTGAACGTAAGCTCAGGCTATTACGGCTCTACATAAATCAAGGTAAAAATGCATCATATGTATTAAATCCGACAGCCCGCTACTGTAGGTTGCTGTTAGGGGTTTTCAAATTACCTGTAATCAAAATACCAAACCACAAAATAAACAAACCATGCTGATTTTTAGGCTAATTGAACCGAGTTTCGGTTAGGTTATACGGAGGCTTAAAAGTTTTTGGTTTTTTGTTTCAGTTTTGGTTTACATTTTTAGTAACAAACATTTGACAAGAATTTCGAAAATTTTTAAATATTTTTGTTGAAGTGTGTTAGCATGTTATAGCCATTAAAAATATTTATGGGCATTTTCGTCAGTGGGCGTGTTTTGCTGAATTGGTATAATTGAACCCAAAAACATACTTGGGTGACCTTTAAAGTAGTTATAGTATACGGAGTATGTAGGTGTCGTTATTCAAATACTTGGATGGGTTCATATACATTATACCTTAAGTTAATTGTCTGTCACAAGTTATATTTGATCATTTAGAAATTATACAGGTTCACTTTACGCTTAGAGGAATGGGATTCGATAGAAGTAGATCAAGCTATCAAGCTTCGGAACACATGTATAATTCTCAAAGATACATGTCTCCTTTGCTAGAAATGTTTCCTCTTTTACAAACCAAGCAGATGCTCGCTTAACTTGCACAATATCAGGTTTAGTATGTTTCTTCCCTTCATTTATAACTTTAATATAGTGTTGGCAATTAGATAGGGTGTTAGGGATATTAGTTAACCATTCTACTTATTTATACGCAAATGAGTAGATTTGAGTGTTTGGCTACTTTCTCATAGTAGTGTAAATAAGCACTTAATTTTAAACATGGTAATGTAAAGTTGTCGACTTATTAAACTGATAAGTGATACGAATGTTACCAATGTGGTTACTACTAAGAGTGTTGCTGATAATGATTTATGAGGTTAATGATATGGCCACTAATGGTTATTGCATAAAGAATTATGGTGTTACTGATAAGAGTACTCATAAGAATGTTGCTGATGAGGTTACTTATAAGAATGTTGTTGATGTGGTTTCTTATAAGAGTTGCTGATAAAGTTACTCATAAGAAGGTTGCTGATGAAGTTACCGATAACTCGGATAAGAATGGTCTCCTGATTAACAAGATTGGTTGTCACCGATGGATAATGAAAACTAGCTTTTGTACGTGGCAGTCTTAAAATGATAGTGTTCGTCATTGTAGATTAGATCTTCTATGTAAGTAACTAAGCATCCATTTAACAGGAATCATCCAACGTATCGTGGAACAACCACCACCAGTATTGAGTTTGGAGAATTGACTATTGAGCATTATGTTCACAACCAATGATACACTGTGTATATTACATTCTTAACTTTGCACATTCAAGTTCCTTTTATAATGTTTTAAATGATGGCCATACATGCAGATTGCCACTTAAAGATATTATGGGCGTTTCTAATTGTCTAATAACAGAGGTTTTAATTGTGTTCTTTTACATTAGGCTTTGTACATGCTATTTGGTAAACTATAGGGTGCGACATAATGAGCAGTTTTGACATACTTAGGTTATAAGATAGCTCTCTCAATTCGATCTTTTAATGTATTTTTTTACCATTTTCTTATTTGGTTGGGTTTTGCTTCTTAGGTTCTTTAGTTTTGCGTTGTATGAGTGATTATATGATTCAAAACTGATTGGCAAATAAAATGAACATTTGAGACGCATTTTATATTAATTCTACTACGTACTTTATAGGGGTGTTTGGATATACGGTGTCAAATAATGGGAAATCAACTATTTATCTGCTAATTTACTATTTAATATGTCGTTATAATCCAACAACTCATGATAAGAATTCTTTAGTTGCCTTTGGTTTTTTAGGTTCTTTAAAGTGTAGGTAATGATATAGAAAAACAACAGTTATTAAAAAATAAAAATAAAAATAAAAATAAAAATAAAAATAAAAATAAAAAAATAAAAAAAAAACGCATTATTGATACAAGTTTTAGGAAAAACACACATCAGCTATAAATTAAAAAAATATATATATTTATACAAGTTTTAGGAAAAATACACAATATGCCAAAATTTCGTGCGTAATATCTATACAAAGTTTGATTAATGTCAAAACCTCATGCGTGCAAAAACACAAAATATAATTACACAAAGTCGAGCTCTCTTTTTCATATAATACAAAATAAAATAAATAAATAAACCAAAACAAAACAAAATTTAAATTATTTTTTTTAAATAAATAAAAATATACATTATTTAAAAAAAATAGAAAAAAACCGCGCGTGCGCGAGCATTATAACTAGTAATGACCTATCATAACATATAGTTCAAATGTTTGTCATTAGCTTTAGATGAACTAAGAAAGCATTTTGACATGGGTGCTCTTGATCGAGTCATCTTCACTTAGAACATATCTAATATACAATGATGTGACAAGAATAATAGAAATTACAATGATGTTTAATACATAGTTTTTGCAAGCAACATCTATTACTTACACTAACATAAATAACATGCAACTGATGACGAATTTTACTTAAAATTATAACTATCACGCCGTACAAATACAAAAAATAACTGTCCTACTACTTAACACTTATTATCCAAATTTTCTCACTACAGCAAAAACTAGTGTTTTGTATATGCGTGCACTAGAGCGGCTCAAACTCATTGGGAGCTTAAAACAAACATTTTAATACGAGGCCTAGCTATTGGATTAAAATAATTTGTGGTAGTTTAAGTATTTTAGTTATTTGGATTAATGAAAGACCCAACCACTAATCAAAACACTATGAGAAACTAGGACTTGAGTAGAGTTTGAGAAAAAGAAAATTAAAAAGAAAGAGGAGAAAGGAAAATAATTTGTTTCGATAAGTAGGAAGTAGGGATTTTAAGAATTGAACGTACAAAAATAAGGCATATTCGTGGCTGTTGGTTTATGTTTGAGTTTTAACCGAACATTACCAAATAATGTGAACACTTAAAAATGAACATAATTTGTCCGTTCATTAAGAAAATAAGCTTGTTCGTGTTGGCTTATGTTTGTTCGTGCTAATTAAATTGTATATTTGCTTTAGTATATATTAAGCATAATATTCAAACATAAAAAACAAACGACGAATGAATTGCCATACGTCCACGGACTTAAAGGAACAAATGAAACATTTGTTTGTGTTCGTCCATTTAGCTTTAAAAACCATCAAATATTGTTCATGTTCATTTGTATAATAAACATAAGCAAACTTCTGGTTTATAAACGATACTTTGAACGTTTGGTTTGTTTAGAGTCCGCTTTGAATTGATTACAGCTTGGTATGCTTAATTCATTACTCGTGCGTTGCGACGGGTACCATGTAATTAAATTTCTCAAATGCGTAATGTTTTTTGATCATAGATTTTTTATGATAATAGCATTTACAGATGACGAAATTTTATGTTTTTCGTGATAATGCTTAGCCCCTAGCTTGTTCAAATCTTTACGTTGACCTTTTAGTGTTCTTAAAATATATTTTGTTTTCTATTATGTTAATTTTCCAAAATTGCAATTTAGCATCATGAGAATTGTAACATCTTCATAACGTTATAACAACTATTTCCTTGCGTGTACTCGCATAATACTGCTAGTGATATGGATTAGGATCCTATTAATTAAGTTGAGTCAAACATGATATATCATGTTCACCAATCACAAATACGTTAAATATATAAAACAGTTCCTTTTAGTAAAAATTATGGATCCACTTATTAATTCATTCCCACAATAAAATCAAAATCATCAATCACGTTTAACTATACCTTGAGAGGACTTTGATCCAAGCGATATAACAATTATTGTTACAATTAAACCCAAACTCTCTTATAGTTACATTTTATAAACTTTTAAAGGTCTCACAACACATATAAAATAAGTCACCCACAACAAAACTAATCTATTATAACACCTTTCAAACTTTTTGAGTACTTTGCAACAGTCAAATTTCTTCGGAAGAAACCCAAGAGACGTACACATCATATTTCTCAATGGAAGAAACCCATTAAGTTTAATTTTTCCTTTACAACTACAAGAAATGAAATTGAAGACTACCTTCAGTACATGTTACAGTATTTTTAAAGTCATCAAAGTCTGATCGGAATAGCGAATAGTGGTGTGTTCCTTGATAACGTGAGCCCAAATTTCTCTTCCATATTGATATTTTCTAAGCCCATTTCTCCTTCGAGCTTCCAACCAAATTTATAAACCAAAGAACCTAAAATTACGTGTAACATTCTATGAGCCATGTTCAATCCCGGGCAAATCCTTCTTCCAACACCAAATGGAATGAGCTCGAAATCTTGGCCCTTATAATCGATTTTAACATCTAAAAACCTCTCGGGCAAAAATGCTTCTGGGTCTGACCAAATCTTTGGGTCTCGTCCCATCGCCCAAACATTACAAAGGATCTGTGCATTATGAGGCACAATGAAGCCTTGGACTTCTACGTCATGTATGGCTTGGTGAGGGATAAGAAAAGGGGCAGGTGGATGTAGCCGAAGAGCTTCTTTTATAACAGCTTGCAAGTAAGGAAGTTGAGAGATATCCGATTCTTGTATATTTTGGTTGTTGTCTCGCATGTATTTGATGATTTCTGACCGCGTCGTTTCCATTTTTTCCGGGTTACGAATTAGCTCAGTCATGGCCCATTCTAATGTATTTGATGTAGTGTCACTTCCCGCAACAAATAAAGCCTACACCAATATTTATATGAAAAGATCAGCTGTATGGGTTTTTGCAACAAAAAAACATCTTAATCTTTATGCATACACAATCAACGGTATTTAGTTAAAAAAAACTTTATATCCATCTACTCTAACTGCTTGAACCAAGTGTGGTTTACACTATTTTAACCGAAGTCTCAACATGTCATGTGAAACTGAACCAAACCTCATTATGATGCCATAGTATAAACTTATCATGTTTTGTCACAACTACTTTCACTATCATATTGAACCGAAAATATATATACTTACCAAAAACAAATGCCTCATGTCATTTTGACTAAATTCGCCGTCATCTTTTAGGGTGAGGTTCAACAGCGAATCTAAGACATCATTGTTTGTTGGTGTAACACCATTGTATAATTGCAGCCGTTCATCAATGATTCTATCCAAAATAGCCATTATCTTCTTACCGTGAACATTTGCTTTTTGCAGCAACCTTTGCGGATCAAATGGTTTGAAAACTGGAAAAAAGTCCGCTAGATTAGGTTTCCCGGCAATCTCCAATAAACTCCACACCGCATCCTTGAACTCGTGTGCTGAGGTTGAATCATACTTAGCGAGATCTTTAGAGAACATGAAGTTGGAGAGAACGTTAAGCATTGTCGTAAACACAACTTCACCTATATTTACAGGCTTCTCAGTTGTAGAACAATGAGCAACATAGTTAACCAGTTCTTGTACCTAGAAGTATAAATATTAAAGGTCAAAAACTTATAGTAGTATATAATTCCATATACAGTTTTATACTCTAATCAATTTAAACTAATCGGATGTGATCGAATAAGCGAAATAACTAAGACTCGACTTCTTTACAAATAAATTTATCTAAATAATTAATAGACGTATAACTGAAATGTCTGACTTATATTTAATCAACTCACGTTTGGCATATGCTAGACGTTTTCTCTTTGCTTGAACTATGGTATGCTATAAACTTTTTTGTATTTTCTATTATATACACGAACTTTATTAATTTTTCTATTGTAGCTATGAATCTGACGTGACATAGAGTTAATTACATAAATTTACATGAATCGTCCCTGTGGCTCAAAACAATTACACCATTCATCCTTGAAACAATTACATAAAAGGTCCCTGTAGCTCAAGAGTTAAAATATTTGCATCGTTAGTCCTTATTTAGTTAAAATATTTGCATCGTTAGTCCTCATTGACTATTGAGTTAAAATATTTGCATCGTTAGTCCTAAACCCAAAACCCTAAACCCTAAAATTTAGACGAAAACAAATATTTTAACATAAGAATAGTCAATGAGGACTAACGATACAAATATGTTAACTCAATAGTCAATGAGGACTAATGATGCAAATATTTTAACTCAATGAGGACTTCGATGCAATTGTTTTAACTCAAAACCCTAAACCCAATTTTTAATGAGGACTAACGATGCAAATATTTTAACTCAATGAGAACTAACGATGCAAATATTTTAACTCTTGAGCTTCAGGGACCTTTTATGTAATTGTTTCCAGGACGAATGGTGTAATTGTTTTGAGCCACAAGGACGATTCATGTAAATTTATTTAATTAACTCTATGTCACGTCAGATTCATAGCTACAATAGAAAGATTAATAAAGTTCGTGTATACAGTAAAAAAAAAAAAAAAAAAAAAAAAAAAAAAAAAAGGCATACAATAATAAAAGGTGTCAAGTTATATGTATTTTTAAACAATTTTCCCTTAATTTTTTCCTTTATGTCTCAAAACTTTACAATAAATTATCTTAGTGAAATACTTCTAATAAAATTTTCTATTATAGAATAGCTAAACCGTACATGTTTTTATTAGAATTTATACCAACCAAAACCAAAAACAAAATTCCTAAATTCATGCATTCAACAGAAAATATTTCATAACTAATGGCTTGTTAGTTTAATTTTTGTATTTAATCGTGTTTAAATAAGAGATTACTTAATGTAGATACCCTTTAGGGGAGTTTGATTTTAACTTAATTGATTTAATAAGAAAAAAACTGAATTAATTAAGTCATATGAAAATTGTTTGTTTGTGACTTAATACAAAAAGATGATTTAAAATATTAAGTAATAAAACCGATGTTGTATGCATTAACTCATTTCTTAATTAATAAGACTTAGGCCCTGTTTGTTTAGTTTTTTCATTAAGTCCTGTTAATTAACAGATGACTTAAGCAGACAACCTCAGTTTTATTACTTAATATTTCAGTCATCTTTCTCTATTAAGTTATAAACAAACAGTTTTTATATGACTTAATTAATTCAGTTTTTTTCATATTAAGTCAATTAAGCCGAAATCAAACACCCCCTTAATTAAAAAATTAAACAAACAACTTTTATATGATTTTATGTATATAGTTTTTTCTATATTAAGACAATCAAGTCAATTTCAAATATCATAAGATTAGTAATTAATCTTTTCTCGAAAAAAGATATAGTCACTCAGGGACGGAGCCAGGATTTTGTATTGAGAGGGGCTCAAAAGAATTTTTTTTCCAAGTAGTATCATATAATTTCTTGTTTTAAAAGCTAGATTGAAGTTTGAATCATTCGACATACGAGCTCAATGATATTTTTTTTCGGTAGTAACATACAATTAATTGTAAAGTTGGTAAAATGGGTAAAGTTGGTGTGAATAGTAGTGCATACGGGGATTTAAAGAAGACAAAAGCGTCGTTTATTAGATATGGGCTATAAGCGAGGTTGGATTGAAGACTTTATCAAACCAAAAATAAGACAAAAAACCTGCTTCTACAAAGTGGATTTATTTGTTTATTTATTATTATTTTTAATCAAAGGTAGCACAAAATAATGTGCAGCTTTCTTTTTACATAACGAACAGTCTAGTTAATTTTAAAAACAAAATACCATTTGCAGATTTTTAAAGGTTAAAAATAGTTGAATTATAAAGGAAATATTTAATCTAGATACAAAATACATCTTGTTATTTAGTGAGCCTTCTAATAACAAAAAAGAAACTATAACATTCTAAAATTAAATAACTAAGTACAATTTTTTATGTTTAAAAATAAAATGAGTCAAAATAAACTACTCCATAACATTCAATAAACTGAGATATGTGAGAAGACTGTGATTAGAAGAAGAAGAGTAATATGATCAAAAAAAAATTTCACAAAGAAGTATCACAAACTGATGTGGCGGCATGTCATTGGTGAGTTTCTCTCATCTCTCTCTCATCGAACGAATCACACTCTGTCATATCAGTTTGTAAGATTTTTTTTTTTTTTTTTTTTTTTTTTTTTTTTTTTTAAAAAAACTTTTTTGTGATCATATCACTCCTCTTAGAAGAAAAACAACAAAAGAAGTACAAGTACCACTTATCCTATTTCAAAATGTGTCACACCTATCCTAACCCCACCCACTTGACTAATCCCACCCACGTGACTAATGAAAAAATCTTATACCTTATCATTTTTATATTAATATAAAATATGTACTTCTCCATCTTCCTCAATTCAACACTCTTCCTTATTTTGACATTTATGTTTCAAAAACCTTCTTACCATCCGATCCAATTATCCAAATGCTTTCCAAAACTAATTTTAAATTTCAGACCATAGAAGTTCAAGGGGGTAGATTCTGAAAAAATCTCAAAAGCCCTATGTAGCTTCGCCGCTGTCCACGCTACAATGTACACTAGTTGGGCCAGTTGGGGTGGCCGAGCACCCTCCAGCCACCCCCCGCTCCGTCTCTGTAGTCACTAAAATATGTTCTAAGGCATCAAACACTAAGGTGTCGTTTGTTTTTTCAGAGCTTTTACCTCTTCATCTGCAAATCATGTCTGCAGAAGAAGAGGTACATATAAGCTCTTAATCTGCAAGAAGAAGACCGTTTATTTTCTGTGCTATTGAAGTACTTCTTTTATTATTTTTTTCAAGACTATTTTTTGTGCTATTGAAGTACTTTTTATCTTTTCCTTTTTCTTTTTCTTTTTCACAAGTTTTTTTACGTTTTCTTCCGCTTGTTACCGTTTTGGTACGTTTTCCACCGTTTTTTACGTTTTCGTCGGTTTTTTTACATTTTTGTCCGTTTTTTTATGTTTCGCCCGATTTTTTTATTTTTTTATGTTAAAAAACAGATGAAAACGTTAAAAAATAAACGGAAAAAAAACGGTTGAAAACGTAAAAACACATATGAAAACGTAAAAAAATGTCGAAAACGTAAAAAATAGACAAAAACGTAAAAAATGGGCGAAAACGTGAAAAACAAAAGAAAACGTAAAAAAACAAACGAAAACCTTAAAAAAACAGAAGCAAACATAAAAAAAAAAAAAGAAAAAAAAAAGAAGAAAACGTAAAAAGACAGACGAAAACGTAAAAAACGGGCAAAAATGTAAAAAAACGGGCGAAAATATAAAAACGGACGAAAACGTAAAACATCGGACGAAAAGATAAAAAGGGGCGAAAACCTAAAAATATAGACGAAAACGTAAAAAATGGTCGAAAATGTAAAAAAAACGGGCGAAAACGTAAAAAAATGGACGAAAACATAAAAAAACAGACGATAACGTAAAAAACGGATGAGAACGTAAAAAAACAAACGAAAACGTAAAAAAATGAATATTGAGAAGGAGATGTATGGTTTGTGAATGAAGAGGTAAGAAGTGAAAGAAGAGGTAATAAGAGGAAGGAGATGTCTGCATTTTGGAAGAGGAAAAAAGAGGAAAGATGCTCTTTTGTCTGAAAAAACAAACATGTTCCTCTGCGTGCCCGCAGAGGAAAGAAGTGAAAAGAGGCAATAAGAGCTTTTTTTGAAAAAACAAACGAGGCCTAAGATAAACTAAGAAAAACACCCAAGCAGTGGTGGAACATAATGGAGGCAAGGGAGGTCCCGAGACTCTCAAAATTTTGAATTATTGTTAATAGTTTAAGGTTCAAAAAGAAATATTTTGACTATCAGCCTATCAGGTATACCGGTATAGTACTAGTAAGCTTCAACTTTTTTTCTTAATGACTACTATGTAATCCCGTATACTTTGGTGTGTTGCATTTTCTAAATAAAACATAGCAAAGTGTTGCTTAGTTTTATTATGGTTTCGACATTTAAGTACAGTTATACATTAGTTTGGTCAAAATTTTAAGTTAGTATATGCACTTTGAACACAATTAAACTAAAATTTTAAGTTAGTATACTGCGTATATATAACTATGCTTGAACAAGCTACGTTTTATGTCCAAAAATATTCCGGCCCTCCAAAAAAAAAAAAAAAAAATAGGCCAAGTTCTGCCACTACACCCAAGTACTAAACCAATACTAAGGATTTACACTAATTGAACTGTACCCATTTCTATCCATCTTCGCATATATATATATATATATATATATATATATATATATATATATATATATATATATATATATATATATATATATATATATATATATATATACGTTATATTCTCTTTATGTGCAAACGGTAACTGCATGCATTTTCTAAATGTTACTGTATGAGTTAACTCGTACCTTTTCTTTGCGTAAAACTTCACTAGCATCAAGATGTTGCAATGAGAACATATATTCTTTAGTTATTCTTCGTAGTTTTCGCCATTGAGCACTGACTGGAAGCCACACTATAGAGTATTTATCATGGTCCACAGCTTGGCCCACGTCGGGAATTGATCGACTAGAGAACAAATGATCATTTGTTTGAAAGAATTCCTTGGCTATATCGGGTGATGAAACGACTATAGTTGTTCTATATCCTAGCTTAAGTGAAATAAAAGGACCATAGTGTTTAGAAAGTGTAGCAAGAGAACAATGTGGTTTGTACCCGAGTTCTAAAAGGTTTCCGATTATTGGAAGTGGGTAAGGTCCCGGTGGAAGCCGAGAGTTACGACGGCCGGAGATAGTGGTGAGGTAGACGAGTGCTAATATAAAAGAAAATAAGAGAAAAAGGGTCGAATAATCCATTTGTTTGCTGTTTGTGTAAGAGTGCGAGTCATCTGTATTTGTGGACAACCATTTACTATGCATGCCGACATGATTGAGAGGTTGCAATAAATACAAAATGTCAACTACACATATTATTCATTTATTTGGTTAAAGAAAGAAAAACTACACATATACATCGTAATGTAACCTTATCCGCTCATATATTATTATCCTTATTGATCTTATAAAGGATTTATTTGAGCAACGATTTTTGTTTTTATTTTTATTTAAACGACAACTATTTATCTCACACAATATACATCACAATCTATCTCACATGTCCTAAGCAGAATTTGAACCCACTGCTATTTAAGTGTAAAACTTCTCACAAAATATTAGATACCATTGAGACACAAATCTTTGAACATTGCTTTAAAAAAGTTATGTTTAAGTGTTTTATCATCTTAAATTATCTCACACAATATACATCACAATCTATCTCACATGTCCTAAGCAGAATTTGAACCCACTGCTATTTAAGTGTAAAACTTCTCACAAAATATTAGATACCATTGAGATACAAATCTTTGAACATTGCTTTAAAAAAGTTATGTTTAAGTGTTTTATCATCTTAAATTATCGCTTTGGTAAAGATTTTGTCTTATAACATCCTATTATCATATCCCTTTCTAGTAAAATAAATTTTACTCACCAAATCAATATTGTACTTACAGTGTACATAATTCAGATATATTGACTTTGTGTGCTGTGAACCATGTTATTTTTTGTGTAAAATGATTGTCAAGATCAATCGTTGTAATTCTAGAATACACTCATCTAAGTTTGTGGTTGTAACCTTATCAAAGATGGACCACCCAATCTTTGGGTTGGCAACTTGGCATCAACATTAATATTACGTACTAGACAAACCGATTCTCAATTAAAAATGGTTTTTTCTAATATGTGCTTATGGTATCTTTATTAAAAACGCACTTTTTATTTATATTGAAAAATGCACTAATTTCTCATTAAATATACTAATAAATTACTATAAATAGATGTAATTTTGAATTTATTGATACCTAATTTTACTTTTATACAAACTCAAATGTGTGACCCTGAGGCACATTTTAAAAAATCACATTAACAACTACTTCATATTTGGTTGTAATTTTCACACAATCGATATTATTTCATTTTTATAACACGCTTTAATGTTTGTGTAATGAAATGCTAGTAATAAATAGGGTTAAATCCATCTAATAGCAACATACTTTTTCAAATATCCAAATATCACCAATGAACCTAAAAAAAATGTCGTAATACTCTATGGACTTGACATTTTTTTGTGTTAATATCATTACAAACCTTTTTTTAACCTACAAAATTGAGCAATTGGCACGTGTGCATGCCGTAAAGCGCCATGTCACTCTGGTCTCTTTCCTAAATTTCCCGCACTTTTTAGGTCACCTTATCTAGTTGTCCGAGAAAAAAAACTACACACAATATAAATCTAATTCTAAATTACAATAACAACGAAAACCCACTTTTGTAGTTTTGTTTATTAAAACTCACTTTTAAGGGAGTAAACTTACTAGATCAAACAAATATCAGTTCATATTCTAAACCGATATTGTTCACATTCTTTATACGTATCATCTAAAACAGACTTTCCATCCATCATGTTAGCATTTGTGGGATTATTTGTTTAATTATAGTGCCCATCATGTTAACATTGTGTTTTTGGGGGTTGAACAGAGTAAACAATGGCAAGCCAATGATGGTGGCTGATGATGGTGGCCGGAGATAGTGATGTTCGGGGATGGTGATGATGATGGTGTGTTCTATCAAGAATATGAAGGTAAATAAAATAAAAACAAACAAAATGCCACATAAGCTAATGTCGCCGATATTAGTAGGTAAGTGGTGAAAATATTTATGACACGTTAGAAAAAAAAAAGTTTGTGATGATATTGATATAAAATTTATGAGTTAAGATCAAGTGACAAATATAATTAACATGAGAAGAATGATAAGAAACCACAATTACAAATTTCAGATACACACAAAAATAAATGCATCTCTTTATTATTTGAGCTAATTCTACAAATGCTGCAGTCGCCCAAAGTCTAAACCTTTTCTAGACCAAAATAAAGTGACTTCTCAAAATGCCCTAGGAGACTTGGAATCTAGAATTAGCTGAAATTCAATGTCAAATGTCAACAATGAACATGTGATGGATGAAGACCCAAATATACACGACATCGAAAGTCTTCTACCAGGACTTCGTGCTAACTAACAAGATTGCAAACTGATCGGTGTGAATTGGGGTTACGGTACAGGAGAAGATGATGAACAGTCGAACAATTTCGGTTTTGAATTGTGGATAGGTGTGGATTGTGTGAGTTTAGTGTGTTTGAATTATTTCACAAATATACATGTAATAAAAAAATCAAAATCTACAAAAATGTGTACATAAGGAATTTAAAAAAAAAAAAAAAGTTGTACAAAAACTCTCCTAAAGTGTTTGAGACGCAAGTCTCCTAAAGTGGCACGTATATCCATATTGATTTCACAAATATTAATGCAATAAAAAAATGTATTAAAAAGTCTCCTAAAGTACTTTATTAAAATAATATTTTCCTCGTTTGACTCATTTTATGGGAAAAAAAAAGTCACCAAAAGTCTAAAGGTAGGTCTCCTAAGAAGGGTGGCAGTGGCTAACGGTATCACCATCGGCAAGGGCATGCCGGCGGTGAACACCGCCGCCACCTAGCCGGCAAGGCCATCGGCAAGGTGTGAACGGCAACTATTGCCTCGGAGGTATCCTTGTTTCAAAGCAAAAATGTGACCGTTTGTCATTAATTGTGGAACGTTGGAGGAGCTTATGGGGCCAAATATATATATATATATATATATATATATATATATATATATATATATATATATATATATATATATATATATATATATATATATATATATATATATATATATATATATATATATATTTACATTTCATTTTCATACTTCCACATTACATTTCATTTCCAAACACAAACATAAACACAAACTGTTTTTACACATATACATTGTGAAGCATGGATAGTGGCAAATCAAGAGGTGGTTCAACACAAAAAGGTCGTGGACGTGGCTACCGTCCTCGTGTTCGTCCGCAAGCTCCACCACCGATGTATCCACAATACCCTCAATCGGGCTATTATCCCCAACCTCCACCACCGATGCATCAACAATACCCTCAATCTTTTAACTATCCCCAAGCTCCACCAGCAATGAATCCAAGCCAATATAACATATCAATGACGAGTGACTTCAACCCGTTTGGTGACTACCGTGAAGGTCCTTCGCGTCGTGAACCAAGTGTGGAACGCGAACTTCCTTTATATGGTGAAGACGATGATGATGATGTTGAGTTTGTTCACGAAACGCAACAACAAACTCAAATTGGTATATATATTTTTTTTATACACGTTTTTTTTATATACGTTATTTTTTTATATGTTATTTTTTATACGTTATTTTTTATACGTTATATTTTTTATATGTTATTTTTTTTACGTTAGTTTTTATATGTTATTTTTTTTAGATGAAGATGTTCAAGTGGGTAAAGGGAAAACTAAAGCGGATAAAAGGACTTGGACGTCGATCGAAGAGGTTGCTTTGGCTAAAGCATGGATTCATATCTCGACATGTAAAAAAGTCAGGAATGAACAAAGTAGAGATAAGTTTTGGGAAAGAAGTTTGGAGCATTTCAATGCCACAATTAAAGAGAGTAATCGAACTCATCATTCGTTGAACACAAAGTGGAAACATTTGAATCACGCAATGGGTGTCTTTAACAGGCTTTACATCCAACAAGTAATTTTTAAACTATATACTTGTGTTAATTTATATACTTGTGTTACTTTATATACTTGTGTTAATTTATATACTTGTGTTATTGTAGAATAGCATTCGTGAGAGTACGTGTGACGATGTCAACGTCTTGGAAAATGCCATGTCTGATTATAATAAGAGGAATAAGGGCACTTCGTTTAATCATATTGAAGCGTGGAGGGTTGTTAAGGATGAATCGAAATAGTTGGAGCAACCATGTTTTGAAAAATTATCTTCGACATCTCATTTCGACAAACGAAGAAAGTCGTCGGAATCTAGCTTCTATGGGTCCGGAAGCAATGACAATGTTGATCCTGTTATTCCGGATCTAAATGACGACACAACTCCTGTTTCAAAAAGAAAAGGGAAAAAGACCGCTAGTGAGGTGTCGACAAAGAATAGTGCTGCTGAGTTTATTGGGAACTATACGTCAAAGAAAGCACTAGCGTTGGATGAGGCGATGGCAGAAAAACGTGCAAAGGATCAATTGTCCCAACAGTTGCTGCAGACACAAATCGCAAATGCTAAAGAAAAGGCTATGATTCGGGCACTGAAATTCTACAACGAGCCGCACGAACACATAACCAATCAGGTTATGCGAGATTTCATTATTGCCAAAAAACGTGGGTATGCGGAGACATATGGATGGCCTACGGATTTTTAGATTTAATTATGTATTTTTTTTCCAAGTATTATGTAATGTTATTTTAATTATTAATGAAATATTTATGTTTTAATTAAATTGTTAAATTTAATTTATTAAAAAAAAGTTGGGAGGTATGAAAAAGGCATGGTTGCCACTAAAAAGGGTTGGGTGGTATGAAAAAAGTATGAATTAGATGAAATGAGGTGGAATGATATTATTGGTGGATTTGGGAGGTATGGACGATTTTAGAAGCATGACTGCCACAGTCCTAAGGGGGTGACAACCTTGCCTAAGGTTGCCTCAACTAGAAGAGCAAACAACCAATCAACTAGTTCCAACACATTTTATGCCTAAGGTTGCCTCAACATGGATTTTTAGTTGCAATCTTGCCTCAACATGAATCAATGCATCCATGCTCCTAGCATTTACTCCAAACGGTAACAATGTGCCTTGTTTTTCTCCCCACCGATTCGGTGATGTATGCCGTTTGAGGCACCGATTTGGCCATGCCGATGCACTGGCAGCCATGGTTGCCGATCGGTAGTCTTTGCCGATCCCATTTTACCGCAAGGATGCCACCCCCTAAGGCATTTTGAGAAGTCACTTTATTTTTGTTTAGAAGATTTAAAGCTATAGGAAAAGTCGCTCAAGTCTCCTGAGGCATTTTGAGAAGTCACTTTATTTTTGTTTAGAAGAGGTAATAGACTTTGGGCGACTGAGGTGTTTGTATAATTTGCTCTTATTATTTCTCTCTCACTATTTAAAATGGGAAATGATTTGTGCACCATTTATTTTGGTTATACACCGCTAAATTACACCAGTGATGCATACAATATAACACCGCTATGCATAATTTAGTGGTGGATGACAAAAAAAAATGGTGTACAAATCACCTCCCATTTAAAATATATAGCTAAATTATCAGGAAAGCAACTCGCCGCCTGATAACTCTTGTAATGACAAATCAACTCTTAGAGCATTAGGTGTAGATGAAGAGGGAGGCTTCGCCGTCCGACGTGGAGCCGTCAACAGCGAGCCGTTCCTCTTCACTACACCATTTGGTGCTCGCCGTTCTTCCCCGTTGGCAATCTCCCCGTCGTGACGACGAGCTTTCATTTCTGACATTCATGTCCTTTTTTTTTTTTTTTTTTTTTTGAATATTGAGATTGTTATATTTGATGGTAATTAAAATGTATGTTTTTATTTGTGAAGGTAAAATGTATATGTAGTTTCAAATAGATAGGGTTTTTTTTTTTTTTTTTTTTTTTTTTTTTTTTTCTAAGAATGTAATGTGTAAATGCTAATGCAACTATATTAAACATAGGATTGAAATAACTTGAAACAACATAGGATTGATGATGTTGCATATCGTATTTATTGGTTTCTTTATTTTCGTGCCGAATCGTATGTTTTTTTTTCCGCAAATCGTATGATTTTTTTTCCGTATTGTAACTTTTTTATTTGATAAAATAAAATTAGCATGTTTTATTATTTTTAAGTATTTGTGAAATGAATTTAATTTATTTAATGAAATGAATAAAAAATAAATGTATAAAAGGTGTGACCCTAATGGGGAAGTTGAGGTTTGTTGTTTGGTGAGGGGGGGTTTGTTATGAGGAGTTGAAGTTGAGGACTTGAGGTGTTGGGTGATGTGGCAGGGGTGGGACCCGAATAAGGAGGTTTGCCTCATTCACTACGCCTAATGCTCTTAGTCATTACAAAAGCATACTTTCAACCCATTTTATGACACACGTTCCATAATTCAACAAGGATGATATATCATCCTGTGATTCCTATCTATTAACCAACTAGCTGTATTGACGATGGTTGTACAAACTAAATATAAATCAGTAAATTAAAGGTCTAAAACGAACGAGTAACATTACAGGTTAAAGTGAAGACTACATTTCAAACCTTATTTGGCGTTAACAAAATTTGGAGTTTGGTTTTCAAGTGAAACTTACCAAATTCGAAAGAAACTAAACCGAACTGTTGTTTGGTTGATCAATTAAATAACTAACGACAAAATCAATTATTACAAAAAGAATCAGGCCCAATGAAATCAAACTTGCCAACTTGAACAAAGACCAAAACGTTATTTCAAAATTAAATTTCGATTTAAGACGGCTATGAAAACCACAACTCTATGTTAGATATATGCATTATTCTCAAAAAGAATGACTTAAGCATTTATTTTGAAGCTTTTGGAGCAAAGCAAATGAACATGATCTTAATTACACTAAAATAACTTTATTTAGCAGTAGTGTTTTGTGGACAAATAGGAGTATAGGACGGCACAATGAAGGGTACGAGGCCTCGATTATTTTCTTACAAGATTATTTAGCATAGCAAACGTATTAACGAAATAATAATAACCCCGGAATACATTGTTTCTAAAGGGATATTGTATTTCAAATTGACTTAGGCCTAACAAACAAGACTTTCCATGAAAGCAATTTCCAAATTAGACTTGGAATATATAGACGCCTGAGAACCATGACTCCATATTAGATGTATGCGTTCTTTCAAACGTAGCAATTAATCTGAAGCTTTTAACGAAAAGCAAACGAGCGTGATCGTACACGTACTAATTTTAACTTAGCAGTTGTGTTGCCGTTCAAAAAAAAAAAAAAAAAAAAAAGTTGCGTTTTGTGGACAAACTGTGATGATTTATTGACATATGCCGACGCAAGTAGGGAAGGATGTTGATCACGTATAGCATCCCCGGACCCAAGAATAATGGGCCAGGCTCGCCCAAACTACACCAACCCGGACCGGGACAAAGGCGGACCGCGTCACAACACTTCTTTAAGGAGTCCCGCGGCTCTGAGACACAACCGTGGGACGCATTCCGTGATCGGGAATAACTTATACGCCTGGACCCACGGTACAACCCAAAAAGAGTAAGAAGTACTGTCAGCTATCATATAGCTAACCAATACAGACCCAAAATAGGAAAGGCGACAACCCCTTTCCGAAGGAGTCGCCACTCACAATAAGAAGACGAGAAGGAAAGGGGGCCTGAAGGCTTGGCGCCTGAAAACGTCACTATCATAGTACGAAACCTCAGGAAACCGACAACAGAAATCATGGTATAAATAGAGGGCATCCACCGCCCTCAAACGGTAACACAACTCTCTCTCTCACAATTGACTGAACACTTTGTCTCTCTAGACCCTATACTTACTCTCACACCCGAGGTTGACCGCAGAAGTCCCTCTTCCACGATGAGACTAACGGTGTTTCTTTCTTAGCAGCTTTATCACAAGACATTCATAGTCCAAAATTCACTCTCTCAAGGGTCAACCTAAACTAAGTCTTGAGCTGTGTCCAAGTTTTGTACTAAAAAGTGGCGTCGTCCGCATTGTGACTCGTTAACTTAACTACGTTTCAAAAGATACTCAAACCAACATGAGTAAACCGGCAGGAAGTGGCTCTACTCCTACCCAAGAGCAATCCACGGTACGGAACACTTTGGGGAAAGAGAAGAGCCAAGGAGCAAACGAACCGTTACCAGACGCGGCGTTGCGGGAGTTTTGCGACAAACATTACAACCAGTTAGTGCCCCTAATGGCTGAAAAGGTTCACCAAGAGAAGTTAAGGAAAGTACAAACGCGCCTTGACTTTGACAATGATGAAGGGAAAAGTAGAGGATCTCGAGAACATACTCAGAACTCTGGGTCCAAATCTCTGGGAAAGGGAGAAGCCAAAAGGAGACGACAAGCTAGTCCAAGTGTCAAATCCGGACCCACCGATTACTCTTACTCCCGAAGCGTCTTTTCCCGACTCAGCAGTGGAGAGACCAAAACTTTCGGAGAAGATTGTGAGAGGCAGAGATACCCTTGGTCGGCCGTTTTCTCGCGTCTAGGAGAAAAACGGCAAGACGTCAGGTCACAGCTAGGAGACAGGAAGGCAGATGTATTCTCCCGGCTAAACTCTAAAAGCCGCGCTAGAAGAGAACGGAGAGCAGAGGCCGGACACTCTCGGCGAGAAGGGAGTGGAGAAAGACCAGAAAGGCGGAGAAAGAGAAGCCCCAGTCTGACCTGCAGCAGTACCCCCCCCCCCCCCATCCCAGGAAAAGAAGCGCCGGAGACAGATCTGTATATTCTGATCCCGGGAGGCGGAGAGAACGGTCATCACCGGAAAGCGAAGACAGTGACGGAGGACACTTGAAATCCAAATCCAGAAGCAACAAAGATAACAAGGATGATCTCTATCGTCCATACGATATCGAGGATACTCATTCATTCACACATCGAATCAGAAGCTTTGAATTCCCTAAAAGAACTAGAATGCCGTCCAACGTCAAAACTTACGACGGGACCAGTGATCCGGAGGATCATCTGAAGAATTTTTGTACCGCGGCTAAAGTAGAGCGTAGGGCCATGCCTATTTGGTGCCACATGTTCAACTCAACCCTTATAGGTCACGCCCGTGTGTGGTTTGATGAACTACCAGCAGAGAGCATTGACAATTTTGAAGACCTGCGGAAAAGTTTTCTATCCTACTTCCTCCAGCAAAAGAAATATGCAAAGGACCCAGTGGAACTGCATCACATCAAACAAAGGGAGGGAGAATCAACCGGAGCCTTCTTGGATCGTTTCAAGGCCGAAAGTATGCACGTGAAAGGAGCCCCGGAATGCATGAAAATCTCAAGTTTCATGCACGGAATCACCAATCCGGAGCTAATCAAAAGACTAAATGACAAAATCCCACGAACTGTGGATGAGATGTGGAAAGCAACAACAGCCTTCCTCCGCGGTACCACAGCCGCGACAAATCAGTAAAAAAAGAAGCAAGATCGTTCTACGTGGAAAGCTCAAGAAAATGGGTCCAAGGTCAGTCAGAATTGCCAGGCGTTTGAACGAAAATCATAATTCAAAGGACGCTCCAGGGCGAAAAGGAGGAGAGCTGACCGATTCACACCTCTTACCAAGACGCCAAAGGAAATCTTGGCAATGGACTCCATCAAATTCACGGCCCCGCCCCCCATGGCAAGCCCGACGGAGTCAAAAAACAAAGACAAGTATTGCGATTTCCACAGAGAAAGAGGACACACCACAGACGAATGTTTCCAGCTGAAAAAGCAAATTGAGGAAGTAGTTAGGTCCGGCCAACTGGCGCACTTGGTAAAAGAAATCAAGAATGGAAGTCAGAAAGGCGGTAAAAAAGAAACCGCGGCAAAAGGCAAAGCCCCCGCCATATTCATGGTCCAATCTTGGCAGAGGAATGTAAAACAAAAGATTCCACCATAAACAGGTCCAAACCTAGAAATATCCTTCCCACCAGTACAAGGGGATGACTGGGATGACCACCCGTTGGTAGTTAAAGCAGATGTGGGCGGGCACCGCGTGCACAGAATGTACGTGGATAATGGAAGCGCCTCAGGAGTACTTTACGAGCACTGCTTCAGCCGTTTAAGCCCAGGAATCAGAAAGAGGATGATCCCCGCCACGACCCCTCTGCTTGGCTTAAGTGGCGAAATATCATGGCCTTTAGGTCTAATTTTGCTGGAAGTAACTTTGGGAGACGATGAGAACTCAGCAAGTACATGGATGAACTTCATGGTAGTAAGATCTCCATTCTCAGACAACGGGATCATTGCAAACCGGGGATAAGATTACTGAAAATCATACCTTCAACGGCTCACGGCATGATAAAATTCCCTACCACAGGAGGTATAGTAATGCTCCATAGCGACAAAACTATACCCGTCGAGTGTCGCATGGTAGCAGAGTCACAACTGCAGTAGAATATCGAAGTAGCCGCAGCAGAAGGTATCAAGGTGGCAATACACCCAGAATTCCCGGATCAGACCATTACCATAGGCGGAAGCCTCACTAGTCAAGGGAAAAAAGATCTGTGTGAACTGCTTAGAAACAATTTGGATATCTTTGCGTAGAAACCGTCGGATATGGCCAGAGTACCGCGGAGCATTGCAGAACATAAACTTAATGTACGGGAAGGATACACCCCTGTGAGGCAGAAAAAAAGGGACAAGCCCCAGAAAGAAACAAGGCTATCAATGATGACGTGACCAAGCTGGTTGAAGCCGGTATCATGAGAGAAGTCCACTATCATGACTAGCAGTCAAATCCGGTCCTAGTTAAGAAAAGCGATGGGAGTTGGAGAATGTGCGTCGATTTCAAAGATGTGAACAAGGCCTGCCCCAAGGATTGCTACCCGCTACCGGAGATCGACTGGAAGGTAGAATCACTTTGCGGCTACACATTCAAATGCTTTCTAGACACATACAAAGGGTATCATCAGATCCAGATGGCCATAGAAGACAACGAGAGGACCGCTTTCCACACAAGCCAAGGAATATTATGTTACCGGAAAATAGGTCTAAAAAACGCAGGGGCCACATACCAGCGATTGGTCGAAATGGCTTTTCAAAAGCAGATTGGGAGAAACTTGGAGGTGTACGTAGATGATCTGGTCATAAAAAGTCACTCAAAGGCTGAAGTACTAAGGGACGTGGAGGAAACCTTTGCAACCCTCAGGAAGATCAACATGATGCTGAACCCAAAGAAATGCACCTTTGGTGCAGAAGAAGGAATGTTCTTGGGACATTTGATCAGTAAGCAAGGAATTCGGGCTTGCCCGGAGAAATCCCAGATTGTCGCCCAACTACCATCCCCAAGAACCTTGAAAGAGGTACAAAGCCTAAATGGGAAGCTGGCAAGTCTCAACCATTTCCTATCCGAGTCTGCGGAAAAGTCACTACCGTTCTTCCTAACATTAAAGAAGTGCATTAAGAAGAGCGACTTCCAGTGGACATCGGAAGCGGAGATAGCCTTCAAAGAAATGAAGAAGCACATTGCCAACCTCCCAACCCTCATTGCTCCCCGGCAAAAGGAAGAATTGATAATGTATTTATTCGAGGCTCGAGAGGCTATCAGTGACGTGCTGCTAGCTGAAAGAGGAACATGCCAGATGCCAGTATACTTCATCAGCCGCGCCCTGCAAAGTCCGGAGATAAACTATAGCCCAATGGAAAAGCTGGTCCTGGAACTAATCCACGCGGCTAGAAGACTCCGAAGGTATTTCCAAGCACATCCAATTGTTGTTATCACTGACCAGCCAATCAAACTAGTATTGGCACAAATAGAAAAAACAGGCAGAATGACGAAATGGGCCATAGAATTAGGGGAGCACGATATCAGTAACAGACCGCGAACAGCAATCAGAGGGCAAATCTTGGCCGACTTCATCACAGAGGTACAAGAAGAAGAAACTGCGGCAATAAAATCATCCGCAGAAGAACTACCCTATGCAGAACCATAGAACCTGTATACAGATGGATCCTCATGCCAGGAAGGATCCGGGGCTGGACTCATTCTGACAAACCTGGAAGGTATGGAGTTCACATACGCCATCCGTTTCGAATTCCAAACATCAAATAATGAAGTAGAGTATGAGGCACTGATAGCAGGTTTAAGAATAACAAAGCAAATGGGGGTGAAGGACCTAGCCGCAAATGTCGACTCACGGCTGGTCGCAAATCAGATCAATGGCTCTTACATAGCCAAGGAAGAAGCCATGATCCAATACCTGGCAAAAGCAAAGGCTTTGATAGAAAGCTTCAGGACATTCTCAATACGACAAGTTCCGCGGAGCCAAAACAAGCAAGCAGACGCATTAAGCAAAATCGCTTCTACCAGCTTTGCTCATTTAACCAAACAAGTGCTAGTGGAAGTCCTCAGAGAAAAGTCCATTAAAGAAAAAGAAGTAATGCCCGTGGTAGAAGAGGAGGGTGATACATGGATGACAACACTCTTCGAATATTTGCAAAACGAAACATTGTTGGCAGAAGAAAAGAAATCCCGAAAGCTGAAGATAAAGGCAAGACAATATGCCATAGTCGACGGGGTCCTTTTCAGAAAATCATTCCTAGAGCCATGGCTCCGTTGCGTCGGTCCGCTGCAAGCTAACTACGTAATCAGAGAGATTCACGAAGGGGCGTGCAACATGCACTCAGGGCCGCGGGCTATAGTAGCAAAAGCTCTTCGATCTGGATACTACTGGCCCAACATGCACAAGGACGTAAGGGAAGTTATTCAAAGGTGTCAGGATAGCCAAGTTCACCGGCCAGTACCCAAAAACCCGCAGCACAACCTGGTTCCTATAACCTCCCCCTGGCCGTTTTACAAATGGGGCCTAGACATCAGCGGCCCTTTCCCGGAAGCTCCAGGGGTGATAAAATACTTGATAGTGGGGATTGACTACTTCACAAAGTGGATTGAAGCCAAGCCCTTTGCAACCATCACCGGTAACCAGGTGAAAAAATACATTTGGGACAATATAGTATGAAGATATGGCCTACCAGGAGAAATCGTATCGGATAATGGGAAGCAGTTCAGAGACAACCCTTTCAAGGATTGGTGTGAGAAGCTCAACATCAAACAGCGGTTCGCATCTGTCAAGCATCCGCAGGCGAATGGCTTAGTAGAAAGGGCAAACAGAAGCCTCGGAGAAGGGATCAAAGCAAGGATAGAGCAGGGTAAAAGGGACTGGCTAGAAAAAGTCCCGCACGTGCTATGGGCTCACCGAACCATGATAAAATCCAGCAATGGAGACACTCCATTCTCCTTGACATATGGCACTGAGGCCGTAATCCCGGTCAAAATAGGAATGCCGTCGTTAAGATGTGCCCTCTTTGACCCGGTGGAGAACTGGAGAATGATGAAGCATTGCGCGTCAATTTGGACCTTGCAGAAGAAAGAAGAGAGGTCGCGGCCATCGAGGAAGCGAGGAGCAAGGTAAAAATAGAGAAATACTACAACGCCAAGGTCCGCGGCACATCCTTCAAACCCGGTGAATTCGTGTACCGGAGTAACGACGCCAGCTACGCAGAGAGCAGCGGAAAGCTGGGTCCAGAATGGGAAGGACCATATGAAGTTACAGAGGCATCAAGAAAGGGATCATACAAGCTCAGGGACCAGAAGGGACAAGATCTTCCTCGGACATGGAATGTCCGGAACTTGAAAAAATGTTACATATAATCTCCATTGAATGTAAGTGTTCCCCTTGGGCTGACCGCGGCTGTACCCGACAGCGGGAACTCATCATTAGATAAACTTAGTTTATGTCTTTATGTATTTCCTTTTATTAATGAAACGTGGAGTCCGATCAGCTCCACAAATTTTCCAAATATTATTTCGCTCTGTTTTCTTTATTTTACCATAATTACCTATACATATATGCATACACATAAACCTCGAGACACGAGTCCTCAAAAAATATCTAGGGCATATAAGTGGTATTGCAAACCCATTGACCATAACTAACTATCCCCGGAAAAACCAAGTACGGACACACACGGATAGTCATAAATGCGTAAGCGGTGTTGCAAGCCCAGCATGAAAAATAACAAAAAAACTAAGGCATATAAGTGGAACTGCAGGCCCATTGACCATACCAAGCTGTTGCTAATAAAAACACAAAAAATAACAAAGTATTCATTCTTATCCATTAACAACAACCGCGGATACATATATTCGGGAGACAAGCAAATTGTCAGGAAGCAACCGCACAAACCGCGGGCTCAACTGAAAGCAAAAAAAAAAAAAGGCATACTAAAGTGCCACAGGATGTCTGCATCCGGAGAATCCTAAACCATTATAGAAAATTGATTAGAAGAGCTTCACATAAGGATGGCATGGGTGGCATAGTCAAAATGCCCCCAGAATACTGCCAAGAAAACAAACTACGTTGATGAAGAGGGCTTATCCTGTGACTTTTCCACGAAAGGGTTCTCAGGCTGATCAAGAATGGAGGTATCAAATAATTCATTGTCAGTGTACTCGAGATCACGCTGAGTCTCGTCATCCCCCTTTGGGCCAGTAAAGGGGGCGGAAGGGTTGGCACTCGCCCCACCTTTAGAAGGAGACACGGATTCCGGAGCCCGCAAAGGGAGCAGACGCGGAACCGTCAAGGAAAAGTCAAACTCCCTACCGTACTTCTTATTTTTTATCTCCTTGTAAGTAGCAACAGCACGCGGACGACTAGTAAGTCGTTTCAATAGGGAGTCAGGCAGGATACGTTCTTCCGCGACCTCAGTCGACCCCGGTAAGCGTTCCTCCTCCAAAACAAGTTGTGACATCAAAAACTCCAAGGGATAATCCTTGCAGGCCTCAAGAGAATCCAACAAGGGGAATGGTACATTCCCTAACCTGATTACGGCTTCCGTATATCTCTGTTTAGCCTGATGATCATAAGCTTCCACATCCTCAAGCATGGTCTTCTTGAGCCCGTGCTCTATCCCAGCTTCCAACCCCTGACGAAGTCCCTCAGCAATAGCAGCCGATATGCAATTCCCAAGCCGTGTCAGCAACTCATCACACTCTTTGAATTTCAGGAAAGCTCTGCGGAAACTGTGACCAATAACCCACCTTTTCCCTTCCACGGCCATCAGGCACTGAGGGAACGGTTTCGTGTCAAACTCGGAATTGAGGGCCGCCAACCGGGCATCCAACTCAGCTATCTGTTCTTTGAAGCCAGCCCGTATGGCCTCCTCCCTCTCCTCAAACATCTTATTCAGATACTCCTCACCCTTCACTTGCCCCTTCAAAGTACCACAAACTATATCTAGACCATCGACCTTCTAAGCCAACTCCTTATACGCGGTCTCCAACTCTTTATTCTGGAGTTCCAACCCTGACAGTCCAGTCAGTTGCTCAACTTCCTAGATAATGCGGCGTTCTCCGACCGCAGATCAGCAATCTCCTTATCCCTGGACTCCACAACCTCCTCCAACTCAGACACCCTACCGCGAACTTTAGCCATCCGCGAAGACTCGCCTTCAAAACCATTAATCTTCTCCCTCAAAGAAGCAATTATATTATCCTTCCTCTGCAACTTGCGCTCTAGCTTACCCACGGTCTGCAACTCATGCTCCAGCCTCAGCCTAACCTCTCCACCTGCACTAAATTGTTGAGAAGATAAAAGATTGTAATGATCCAACAGCTCCTTCGCCCCCATATTCCTGAGCACGGACACATAGCCAGGAGTGCGAAAGTTATCCACAAGACTCCGGCAAACGCATGGGTCGTCTATCTTAAAACCATTAGTAGCAGTCCGCTTGGGGACATAGACAGATGGAGCCTGGGCAGTGTCAACGGACAAAGATTGATAAAAGTCATCTGAATCAGCCTCATTCTCATCCGTGGCATTCAAATGCCCAGAGACTTCCTCAAAAGGTGCGGATCCCGGACTTTCCACACGAAGGTCAACCGAATCCGAGGGAGCATTAGTGGACCCAGTAGAAGGAGGTTGTTCAGTAGTCTTGCTCTGAAGGTGAGGAGACGCGGCAGAGTCATAAGAAAGTACGGTCACGTTCTTCATTATGTTAGCATTCGTATGTGGACCTAAACGCTCCAGCCCCTCACCAGATTCATCCTGGAGCTCTTGATGCGCGGGAGTAGCCTCCACAGATGCAGCACCTAAATAAAAAACTCAGTAAGTGCCAAAAAAAACAGAAAAGAGAGGAAAGAAGAAGGGAAAAACATATACCCGAGCCTCCGCTGGCCTCCTTCGCGAACAAAGAAACAATCCTCTTCTTGCTAGGTTTGGAAGGAGCGCTGATGGTCACCTTCCTCTTCCCTGCCTTCTTTCCAGCCTTGGCATCAGCTATCTCCTCAGTCATGGTGCGTTGCACCAGTGACACCACATTCTCCTAGTGCTCGACCACGCGGCTCGCCGTCTCCGCCCGTAGTGTAGGCTCACCATCCTTCAGAGTTCTCTCCTCGGTCTTTACCTTGAAGGGATCCGGCTGACTTATAAAAGCAAACAAATCCATCTCTGCAAAAAAACACAAGCAAACACGTCAAAAAAAAATAATAAAAAAATAAAAAAAAATAAAACCCACCCTGCTCATCCGGCCACAAAAACATGGGACTTAGCCCTATAACATTCAAAAATTCCTCCGGATACTTCTCGAAAGTAGCCCTCTTGGTGGTAAGAAGCTCTAGGAGCCCGTGGTCTATATCCGCGTCAGAAGGCGGTGGATCACGGTCAACGGAGACCTTGTCATACCACGGAATGGAAAGGGGCAAAATGGTCCGTTTAACAAAGAAAAAGTGGTATTTCCAATGTTTCATGGAATCAAGGACCAAGCAATGTTCTGAAAGGCTCAAGGCGCACTAAGGCGCAAAGGGGGTCAAAGAGCCTTGAGTCGAGGCGCAAACCAAGGCGCGAGATTCATAAATACGAGGCACACTATACATTTAGGTTTTTTATAACATATGTGACAACTTATGCAGCTGAAATAATACAAAAGTATCAACATTCAATACATAATGCCACTTAAAGGTTATGACATCTAACAAAGCTTGCATTTAAACCTAAAATATCAAGCAAGCAATATATCAGAATCCATGAACTACCCTAAATCCCTGAATATACATTACAATATATGAGTTTATGACTTATAAAAATTTAACAAATTACCATGTATCTCTATCAACAGTAAAAAATCTATTGTTGTTTGGTAACACTTAACACTAAAGAAACAACATTTGTATTTGTTAATAAGCTACTATTCTTAGACATTATATTACAATTTTTTTTTTGTTGATTGTGTGTTTTAGTTATTTTCTAAATATTAGAGTTATTAGATACTTTATAACTTAAAGGGCTCAAGCCCAAAATGTATCTTAGTATTAAGAAAAAAAGGCCAAAACCCCGTTATATCTTATAGGCACAAAAATCCCCAAGGCGCTGCGATTTTTACGGGATTCATGCATATCGTGAGACTCGATCTGAAAAAATTCCAAAGGCTGGAGCCTCATGGGATTTAGGGAGTAGGCGTGCCTTAGGCGCGCTTTTTAAAACATTGGGACCAAGGTATAGCAGACAGGAACCACCTGGGACTTCGGACCTTTCCTCTTCTCTATGATCAACCAACCATTATTTACACCGGCCCAGTAAAATTTCCTAAACAAGGGCAGAGTGGGAAACCCCCCGTAGACGCGACACAAGATCTCAAAATGGCTAATCCTGCAGGCCGCTAGTACGGACAACTGAGAAAGATGGATCTGATAGTACTCTAGAACCCTAAGCAAGAAGTTTGAAAGAGGAATCCTAAAATTACCCAACTCGAAAAACCTAGTATAAACGCCTATTTTACCCTCAGGAGCGTCCTTAATACTAACAAGAGGACCGGGAGCCTCCGGCAAAAGATGACCAGGAATATTATATTTCTTACAAAACTCATCTACTCCAGCTTGTGAAAGCTTAGAATAAGTGGTATCTATGTGATCGGTTGTCATCCTACACTATGAATGTGCAAAAAACAGAAGATCGTGTGGAAGCCTAACCTGATGGTCTAAAGCCAGAAGTATGAAAAACAGCCGAAGAAGAAAGAGCGGATGTAAAACTAGTAAAGAGTGGTAAAAATCTTGAGTGTGTGTAAAAAAAGTGTGAATAATGAAACGCTTTGGGTATTTATAGCCACAAACACACTCCTGCCACCTCACAGATCAAAGGAACGAAAACGCAACACGTGTCCCACCCCACAAATCAAGGGTACGAAAGCGCAACACATGTCCCACCTCCAGGTCGTGCGGTTAAAAACTGCTCCAATCCAACGGTTGCGACCGTTGCAGAAGACGAACGGTCAGCCGTCAAAGCATCATATCAGTCAGTAAATAAGTGGATGAGAACACTTCGCGAATACCAACACCAGCTGGCACATGATAATCACGTGTAGTGGAAAGTCTAGTTAGCAGCATGCCATATTAGATATCATGAATCCTTATAGCCGCGGAAGAACGAAAAGTCTAGAACACATGCTTTTAGACCACAAGTATACTAGACTGGGGGGACTTGATAACGTATAGCATCCCCGGACCCAAGAATAATGGGCCGGGCTCGCCCAAACTAAACCAACCCGGACCAGGACAAAGGCGGACCACGTCACAACACTTCTTTAAGGAGTCTCGCGGCTCTGAGACACAACCGAGGGACACATTCCGTGACCGGGAATAACTTATACACCTGGACCCACGGTACAACCCAAAAAGAGTAAGAAGTACTGTTAGCTATCATATAGCTAACCAAGGCAGACCCAAAATAGGAAAGGCGACAACCCCTTTCCGAAGGAGTCGCCACTCACAATAAGAAAACGAGAAGGAAAGGGGGCCTGAAGGCCTGGCACCTAAAAACGTCTCTATCATAGTACGAAACCTCAGGAAACCGACAACAGAAATCATGGTATAAATAGAGGGCATCCACCGCCTTCAAACGGTAACACAACTCTCTCTGTCTCACAATTGACTGAACACTTTGTCTCTCTAGACCCTATACTTACTCTCACACCATAGGTTGACCACGGAAGTCCCTCTTCCGCGGTGAGACTAACGGTGTTTCTTTCTTAGCAGCTTTATCACAAGACCTTCATTGTCCGAAATTCATTCTCTCAAAGGTTAGCCTAAACTAAGTCTTGAGCTGTGTCCATGTTTTGTACTAACAGATGCCTTTATTAGTTTTTTAGAAAATTATTTAGCACAACGAATTCGTATTAACATGAAATTGCAATGTTTGAAATACTGCAACAATTGAACATGTAGATAATATTCTGATAAATGATCACCAAAGGAAGATTGTATTTTTATGAAAAAGTTCAAAAGGAGGAATTAATAATTAATTAATATGAATGTGATGGTTATTTCAAGATACTTAAAAGTAAACATAAGGTGGCTAGGGATGGCTAATGAATCCATATAAGAATAACTGAATATAGGCATATAGCATTTGTTAGAAAACTAATGGATTACTCAACCTTTTATTTGTTATTTTCTTTCATTGTAACATTGATGTATGGCTTCACAGTCTTCAACCATCATAAATCTCAGCTTCCACCGGGACCTTACCCTCTTCCAATCATCGGAAACCTCTTAAAACTAAGCAGCAAACCCCATCGCTCTCTCGCCACACTCTCTAAACGTTAATGTCCTTTAATGTCACTTAAGCTCGGAAGCATAACAACTATAGTTGTTTCATCACCCGATATGGCCAAAGAGTTCTTTCAAACACATGATGAAACGTTCTCTGGTCGATCAGTTCCTATGAGCATCCACGCTATGGCCCAAGGTAAACACTCCTTAGGTTTTTTACCAGCTGGAGACCAATGGCGAAGACTAAGAAGAACAACCAAACAATATTTATTTTCGGGGCAATGTCTAGATCGTAGTGAAAGACTACGCGGAGAAAAGGTACAAGCTCAATATATAAGTATATAACATATATTCGGTAAGGTAAGAATCCAGTGAGAAGAAACCTTAGAATGAGAAGAATGAGAAATAACTATAACTGCATATTTGAGATGCATTGACTTGAATTAGATGCAATTCTTTTCATTTAGATGCATTACAATTACTTTCGAAAGTGGTTTTGAAGTGAAAACGATGAAAAGTAGTACTAGTAACAAATTTGACCCGCAGAGGACGAAAAATACATAGGATTCGTCTAACTTGACGAAATGCATCTAATATATGTATATGTATCTAATTTTTAGCTAGAAAATATATTATGATGCATCTAAAAGATTAGGGTTGCATCTAATTCAAATTGATGCATCTCAAATGTGTAGTTATAATTATTTCTCATCCTTCTTATTTTATAGATTCTTATCATTTGATATTTAGTCATATTGGGTAACCATTCATATACATAATTTATACTTAATTTTGTCTACTACAACAAATTAAATAACTAACAGTCACACAATTTTTCTAAGTCTTCTCTTTCTCTTAGAAAAAAATGCCCGAAATTATTTACTAAGTACTAACTAATTAGACTTTTTTTATTTTACTACTAGTGGTTTTAACTTTGATCAAACGATTTATACTAACTAATTAGACTTTTTTTATTTTACTACTAGTGGTTTTAACTTTGATCAAACGATTTATATTGTTAGCTCTTTTTTCTGACTAGTTATCCTAAGTTGAATTATTCTATAAATAGATTTATATCAACAACAAGCACGGAGTACGTACTTACATAATCATATACAGTATATATCTAATACTATAATAGAAACCGATTATTTCAGAGGTTAATTGAATAAGATATGTTTGATTGACTAATAGAAAGCTCGATTCAAAAATTATGACTTCTTATTTACTAATAAAAGTCAAATTGAATTGAATATTTGTTAACATTAACATTTGTTAAAGTTCGTCCTAGAATACAAAACTACAATAACAAATGTGTCAAACTTTTGATTTTTATAAGTGCAAATAACATATTAAAGCACTATATTTGACAAGAAAGTCACTTTTGGATTTCAAACAAATTTTTTTCCTCATATGGGTATTGAACTTTCATATTTTGGCCTCTTTAAGGCATTTTGTGACATTTTTTCCCCTGGATTTTTAATAATTTGAGGGGCAAAAACGTTACAAAGTGCCTCAAATAGGCTAAAAATGAAAGTTCAGTACCTGATTGTACAATAATTTGCACTACCAAGCTTTCGATGGTGATCAAAGGAAATGAGGGATGTTGTGATTACGTCAAGCTTGGATATAACCTGAAATAAGAAATACTAAAACACTACGTTAAGTGATTGCGCAGGGGTTGAGCCCTGCGAACCACCTCCGGCGTGTGAATAAGTGATCGGTATGAGAGTTTTAAGTGTAAGCGTAGTAAAGTAAGGTGAGAGAGATTGCATACCAGATTTGTCAACATCCAGGACTATTTATAGGTGAAGAAAATGGTCCTGGTGAGTGGTCACACGTTTGAGAGAGATCATGGGGGCGTCCCATGATTTGTAGTAACCGCTAGGGTTTAGTGTCCCACTCCTCCGGGTTTAGCGGGGGTGCTAAGGAGGAACAGGAGACGTGGGTAAGACTTGGTCTCACCACTATTTGGACTTGGCATTGTTCCTTCCTTAAAACTTATCGAGAGATACCCCAAAGGGCTTAATCCTTCGATTGGCGAATTCCCACTTGGTAACTAGATCATTGATGATTATTTTACGCCAAAGAAAGTTTTAGGAGGCTAGCCGGAGCCTTCGATTATGTAAGTTACGATCAGACACGAATGGGTGTCATTCGAGCTAATCGGAGAGTACATCATCAAGCCCCCCAGTTGAAAGTTAAATATGCGCACAAGAATATGTGGCTTTCAACTCTATCATAGTTCAATGCTTTCACCAGATTCTCGAAAATTGGATAAGATGAATTTTTGAAATACAAAGGTGCATTAAATGCGCATGCTTAGGACTTATCCGTTGAACAAAAGAATATAACGGCATAATTATCGGTAAGCTCAACCATCTTTCAAAATTTAAAGTGTTGAGTAGATATAATTATGTGTAATATAAATACCGGTGCACCGTAAATTCTAAATCACAACTCTTTCCTCTGCAACTTTCACAAAATTGTGACCTGTTTATCTGCAACGATCGAAAGGTAAACTCTTCCCCCATCTTGTAATTAGGCCCTTAAGCTATTACCAGGTAACCATGAGCATCGATGCTAAACGTATTATAAGACAACAAAAATGTACTCTTTCCAGAGAAGCCCTAGCCCTCTTTCTAGATGATTACCCAATACCCAAACAACATAAATTTATTCTCCCAAAAAATAATCAGAGCATTTATGACGCCCCTAAAGGGTATGTGGGTCTGTATACTCATGCCTTTACCCGGTCAAATCTAAGAATACCCCTGCACCCATTGTTTCTAGAGTTGCTATAATATTATGAGGTGCATATTTCAAGGTTTAATCCGTTTGGACTAGCCAAACTTACCACCTACATAATAATGTGTAAGGCATATGGGTATGAGCCCACACTAAATGTGCTTCGAGGTTCCCTTAACTTGTGTCCCGGGGGAGATTGGCTGACACTTCAGGCTATCCAGCACTCTTGAATGAAGCATTCCGTTTCGACCGCAAGAAATTCAATGATCAACTTCCCCTCAATGTTCAAGACGAACCACTTTATCAACGTCTTGCCAGACATCCCATTAATGTGGAGACCTTTCCAGAACCCATCCTTTTTATGGCTGGTCTTGTGGACCATTGGGAAGGATCTCCTTTGTCGCCACAAATCCATTGTGATGGCCAGAGTATGTATATGCAACTTATCATAAATAAATAACATATCTGATTATATTTATATATCTGTTTATATTGCAGTAATGGCGTTCAAGAACTTCATCGTATCTGATGGTGCAAAGGAAGCTAGCTTCATTCCCAGGGAACCTAGAGAATTCAGCTACGGGGTGGGTTCTCTTTCAATATCAGTCAATAATAATGACGTGGATGCTATGGCGTTGGAGTCGACAGCAATAATTGAAGAGGTGATTCCCCTTAATGCTCAGGAGGTGCCTTTGACAATCAAGGCCCTTCCTAACGTGGAGATCCTCTCCTCCGATGATGTCCCCAAGGTGTATGTCGGTACCTCCGGTATAGCTGACAGGGTACGTGAAAGGAAAGGGACTGAGATGAAGGCTTCGAAGCCCCCAATCAAGAGGAAACTTGACATACCTACTATCTTATCTAGAGCGTCAAAGAAGAAGAACTCCCAAGATAAAGCTGTTGCTGCCATAACCTCCGAAGGTTCGGATGATGAAGACATTCATGGTAAGAGCTCACTACAACCCATATACTTCCACAAAATTATTTGAAAGCTTCAAACCGTTCTTAATTCGATAATGTGCAGGTTTATCAAATACTAAGGAACTCCCCAACTCTCAAGCTTGCCACCGATTGGTTGAAGGTGTTATTCCAGGCCAGTGGAAGGGAGCCCTTGACAATATGTCAATAGATCAGCTGTGTGATCTTCATGATAAAAGCTACACCAGGCAAGCTGTGCTAGACAACCATCTTAACAGTCGGACAAGAGAGTTGATACAGACTGTTAAAAATGCTAAAGAAGAGTTGAATGTAGTTCTGGCTCGAGAAGAACATAGAGAGCAGTTGATCACTGACTTGAAGTCAAAGTGTGACAGGGCTATGAAGGATATTGAGAAGAATCCTATTGTGCAAGATCTTCGATCCAACATCATGAAACTTGCCACTCGACTAAAGGAAGCCCAAGCTGAGTGTGATAGGCTCAAAATGGAGGAGGCCAAAGCGATTGGGCTAAAAGAAAGAGTATTTGTACTTGAGTCGAAGTATGCAAGTCTTAAATCTGAAAAGAACAGACTTATGGAGCAAAAAACCAAGTTGCAACAGAAGACAGATGCTTAAACCTTCGATGTGAAAGTCTTCAGAAAGATAGGGCAGATATGGTGGCCAAGGTTATTCCTTACATTGCTATGGAGTTGTATAATAGTGATGAGGTCGGACAAGTGGTGGCCAACTTGGTAAATGCTGCCATATTCCATGGGAAATGTACTACCCTGGAAGAGATTGCTGAAACTGGGAAGCCTGTGATCTTATCGAAGGTTCCTTACTATCGTACTTCTCATGGAAAGGAATATGATGATGCCAGCAATGCATTTGCTTCGGCAGACTTTCCGTTTCTTTCGAAGGTTACCAAAGATCTGAAAGCTTCCATTGAGAAACTATTATCGAAGAAGCCTAGTAGGATTCGGCCATCTTCGCCAAGTAGGAGGGGCTCTAGTGTGAAGTTTCCCTCTCGTCAAGAAAATCCCTCCTCATCAAAGAACGCATAAATACTGCCTTGTTGGCAATGGTTTATCCCGAGGGTAGTTTGTACCCTCCGAATATGTTTTCTCTTAGCTACTTTGATTTTTAGGATGTTTGCTTATCTGTTATCTACTTGCTATAGGATGATCTTTTCATTTATCCTTTGATTATATTATTCTCTTCTCTCAATGTTAGTTATTAACGTTAATATACAACCTAAGGTTACTGTAGACGAGTATCCTTATTGTGTGTATTTTGAACCAAGATTTTTAAGCAATCGTATAATTTAATTGCTGACAGAGGGTTGCGACCCACTCCATCTTTATCCTTATAGTCATAGGGCTTCTATTGCCCATAGACGTTTTAGGAAAGTCAATGTGAATTATAATGGATGTCATGTGCAGGACATAAATATCATCCTTCGAGCATTGAGACTTGTAGTACTTGGCTGAATAAATCTTTGTTGTAAAAAATGAAACAAGAGATCATTAATTGTGTAGGGAGGATTACATCATTTTATGCAATGAATACTAAGACGCCTACCATTAATGCTTCTTTCCCCGAATGAGAAGAGTTCAACACATGAATTGGAAATAAACAAATTCTCTGAAAGGTTGTAAGTTTTATATGTAACACTTACGAAGGTTTGTGCCATTCCATGTCCTGTCAACTTCTTCTCCAAAGATTGTTGCTAACTTATAGGCTCCGTTACCATAGGCTTCAGCTACTACGTAAGGCCCTTCCCATGTTGGTCCCAACTTCCCTTGGTATTCGGCTTTGCTTGCGCTGTTAAGTCGAAGGACATATTAGCCTGGTTTGAAACTCGAGGGTCGAACCCTGCTGTTGTAATATTTTTCTAACTTTTGTTTGTACGTAGCTTCTCTGATAGAGGCTATTTCTTTTCGTTCTTCGAGTAGATCCAGATTCTCTCGAAGCTTTTCCTCGTTTTTGGAGGATTCGAAGTCCATAATGCGCTCTGTTTCCACGCTTATCACTGATGGGATGACAGCTTCTGTGCCATAAGTAAGGCTGAAAGGTGTTTCCCCATGGCTCGACTTGGGATGTGTCCTATGAGCCCAGAGAACTTGGGGTAATTCGTCTACCCATCCTTGGTAACTTCGTCCTATCCTTCTTTCAATTCCATTGATAATGTCTCTATTGGTAACTTCTATTTGACCGTTACCTTGAGTATGGTATACGGATGTGAATGATTGCTTGATTTTTAAACCATTGCAAAAAGTAGGAAATACCCTTTCGGAAAATTGCTTCCCATTGTCTGAGATGATGATGTGAGGGACTCCGAAGCGACAAACGATGTTTTCCCATACGAATTTCTCCATGTGTCTGCCTGTCACAGATGCCAAAGGCTTGGCTTCAACCCATTTGGTGAAGTAGTCGATGGCTATGACCAAAAACTTCACTCCTCCTTGTGCTACTGGCAGAGGTCCTACTATGTCAATTCCCCATTGGGAAAAAGGTCACGCAGATGTGACAGAGGTCATATCTTGTTTAGGTAGTCTTGGGACCTTCAAATGGATCTAACACGCTTCGCATTTATGTATTATTTCCATTGCATCTCTGTGCGTTGATGGCCAGTAGTACTCCAATTTCATAATTTTAGAGACAACGGAGCGGGGTCCTGCGTGTAGGCTGCACAAGCCTTCGTGAACTTCATTGATTATGTTGGTAGCCTGTTTAGGTCCAACACAACGAAGCCATGGGGATAGGAAGGATCGTATGTAGAGGTGGTCTCCTATTATCTTGTATTGAGGAGCTTTAATTCTAACTTTTCTTGCTAGCTTTGGATCTTTTGGCAGAATGCCGCTTATTAAGTACTCCCTTATCGGAGTCATCCAATTAGTTTCTTCCTCGGATATTATATCGGATACTTCCTTCCTTTGGATAGATCTTTCAGCTAGCACCTCAACCAAGACTTCTTTTGTTAAGTGAGCGAAGGCCATTGAGGCTAACTTGCTTAACGCATCTGCCTTCTTGTTTTGGTTTCTTTGGACGTGCTCAATGGTGTAGGATTCAAATCCTTGTAGGATTTCTTTTGCTTTATCCAGGTATTGTTTAATTGTGGAATGCCTTGCCTCATATGAACCTTTGATTTGATTGGCGACCAGCTGTGAGTCAACAAAGATCGAAAGGTTGCGTACCTCCATATCTTTAGCTAGGCGTAGGCCTGCTAACAAAGCTTCGTATTCTGCTTCGTTGTTTGTCGCCTCAAATTCGAATCGCAGTGCATAAGTGTATTCTTTTCCTTCTGGATTGACTAACATCAACCCTGCCCCTGAACCGTCGGAGCTTGAGGCTCCATCTGTGAATAACTTCCAGTTGTCCTTTTCTTTCGAAGGTCCTTTTTTGGGAGTTTCTTTATCATTTCCTGGCTCGAAAGGAGTTTCAGCGAGGAAGTCTGCGAGTATTTGACCTTTTATGGAGTTTCTCCCCTTGTATTCTATTTCATGATCCCCCAATTCGATGGCCCATTTAGATACCCTCCCTGATTTCTCGGGCTTCGATAATATTTGTTTGATGGGCTTATCAGTTAATACTGTGATGGGATGAGCTTGAAAGTATCTTCGGAGGCGCCTTGCGGCCTAGACTAGAGCGAGAATTAGCTTTTCCAATTCTGGGTAATTTAATTCAGCTCCCTGCAAAACTCGACTGACAAAGTAGATCGGAACTTGCCTCTTCTCTCTTTCTGCCAAGAGTATTGCGCTAATGCTTTCATGTGATGCTGCGATATACATATACAGTACTTCTCCATTAATTGGGGTTGTGAGTGTTGGTAGGATTTCCATGAAATCCTTCAACTTTTGAAAAGCAGCTTCAGCTTCGACACTCCATTGGAATGTTTTCTTATCCATACATCCTTTAAGAGTCTTAAAGAACGGTAGTGATCGATCTGCACCCTTTGACAAAAACATGCTCAAGGCTGCCAGCTTTCCATTAAGGCTTTGTAACTCCTTCAATGTCTTTGGGGATTGTAGATCAGTGATAGCTTTCACTTTTGAAGGGTTTGCTTTGATTCCTTGTTTTATGATCAATTGCCCTAGGAATTGCCCCTCTTCGACAACGAATGAGCATTTCTTCGGATTGAGCTTCATATTTATGGCTCTTAGCTGGTTGAAGGTTTCTTGAATGTCGGAGAGTAGGTCTTCCTCTGTCCTACTCTTTATGACCATGTCGTCGACATATGCCTCCAAATTCCTTCCTATCTGCTTATTGAAGGCCTTGTCCACCAAACGCAGGTAGGTCGCACCTGCATTTTTCAAACCGAAGGACATCTTCTTGTAGCAATAGACGCCCTTTCCCGTGTAGAAAGCCGTTTTCTCCTCGTCTTCGACTGCCATTTGTATCTGATGGTAGCCTTTGTAAGCGTCTAAACAGCATTTTAGGCGAAACCCCGATAAGGACTCTACCTTCCAATCTATTTCTGGGAGGGGGTAACAATCCTTTGGGCACGCTTTGTTGATGTCAGTAAAGTCAACGCACATACGCCATCCTCCGTCACTTTTCTTTACCATAACAGGATTGGCCACCCACGTTTGGTATTTGACCTCTCTGAGTATACCTGTCAGTACTAATTCGTCTACCTCTTTACAGGCTGCGGCATTTCTCTCCGGTGCGAGGCTCCGGCGCTTTTGTTTGATAGGCTCAATGTGCTTATACTCATTGAGTTTATGTTTCGTCCCGAAAGGCTTACCATCGATCATGAGGTTTCTCGGAACCCCCGTCATATCGGAGTATGTCCATGCGAAGATATCTTTGTTGTCTACCAAGAGTTGTTTCAGGTTTGCTTTGAAGGTGGCAGGGAGTTGTCTTCCAATTACTACCGTCTGCTCTGGATGGAGCTCGTTTATCACAATACGCTCTCCGGCGTCCCCGCAGCTTAAGATAGCCTTCGGAGGCTCCTGGGGATTTTCTTTAATCTTCTTTCCCGCTTCTGGTGTCCTTTTTTTGTTGTAATTGGATAGTACGGTCCCTATTCCATTGGTTGTTTGGAACTTAATTGCTGCATGTATCGTGGATACCACGATGCCCATCTTCTGCATGGCGGTTCTCCATATCAACAGATTATAAGGAGAATCTGACCTTACAATTGTGAAAGTAAGGGTTTCCGTCCTTGCCAGTCGGCCCTCACCGATGGTTATGTCTAAAGGGATTTCACCTAGAGGCCATGAGTGTTCTCCAGAGAAGCCTACTAAAGGTATCTTCGAATCTACCCTTTGTGACCTTATGGAACGTTTGAGCTTCAGGAAACAATGCTCGTATATGATCTCACAAGAACTTCCGCAGTCCATGTAGGCCCTATTCACTTCTCGATTGAAAATGAGGACCTTTATGACTACAGGGTCATCTGAGGGAGGTTGACCTCTTAAGGGCGGAAACGTTACCTCTCCTACATTGGGTGCTCCTTCCTCAATTTCTTTTCTTTTCTGGCTTGGACCTCCCCTGCGAACCATAAGAATCGGAGCCTCGTGGACATGGTCTTTAGTGTCGGTGACCTTTTCTTTTCCCTTTCTTATACCTTTTATTAGGTGTGTCAACTGCCCTAATTTAACAGCTTCCTCTATTTGCTTCTTCAATTCTCTGCAGCTGTTTGTTTCATGACCAAAATCCTTATGAAAGTGGCAATACTTGGTCATGTCTCGGCTCCTCCTGTTGCTTGTCATGCGAGGAGGGAGTTCGAAGGTTTTGGCTGCCTTCTCCGTAGCCAGAATTTCCTTTGGGGACTTCGTCAGGCTTTCCCATAAACCAGAGTTAGGACTCTTGTTGTATGGGGTAAACCTGTTATGGTCTTTGTGTTTGTTCTTCGTTCCTTCCCACGAAGACGGCTTTACTCCTATATTGTTTTCCATCGGAGCCCCATTGGTGGATACTTCTTTGGCTTCTATCCACGTGTATGTTTTTTCCATCAGGCCTTTGTATGTTGCCGGAAGGTCTGTGGATAAGAATTCCACAAGAGTCCGGTTGCGTAAGCCATGGACGAAGCCGGAAATGCGTTGTTCTTCGTGTAATCCTAGAATCTACAGAGTTTCGTCAGTGTATCTAGTGAGGAAATTTCTTGCACTTTCGTTCTCCTTCTGCTTAATGTTGTGCACTATGAGGTGCGTCCTCGTAAACTTCTTCTATTGGCTAAAGTGAGATCGAAACTTAGCCTTCAAATCATCAAGGTTGATAATGCTTCCCGGTTTCTGCCCATTCCACCAAATACGTGCGGAATCCCGAAGGGTATATGTGAACATATGACAGGCTATGGGCATGACCCATTTCTGCATTCTAATGGCTCCTTCGAACAAATGCAAGAAATTGTTCGGATCCCCCTTCCCATCGTAGGTGCCTATATGTGAAGGCATCTTTAGACCATCCGGCAAGGGATAATCTTCGATCCATCTTACAAAGGGTGTTGTAGGACCTGCGGGCTCTGCATATGGATGGGTATAAGGTGGTATGTTCATTGGAACATTATGGTATGGATTATAGGTAGGGGATACTCCTAAAGAAGGTTGACTAGTGTAGAAAGGATGAGGCGTACTCGTGTTTGGAGGGTAACCGTTATACATGGTATATGGAGGGTATATCATGGGATGATTGTAGGGTACAGCCGTTTGTGAAGGATACTGATTTCCAGGTTGCCCATTAACGGAGGGATAAATATTTGAGGGGTAACTTTGAACTGGGAACTGAGGATATAGGCCAACGAGGGGGGGGGGGGGGAACTTCCTCCTGTGTTGACCGATCCCGGGTTACCTCCCACACCAGAAGCGTGGGAGGGTTGCAGTGGAACTCCTCCTTCGGTCCTCCCTAAATGTGCTGCTAGTAACGGAGGTAGGTTCACCTCCGTGTTCTCCCTCTGTTGGCTCCTCCCATTAGAGCCTTCAGCAATAGTCCCTTCTCTCTTCGTGGGAGTTCTTTCGGGAATTCCCTCAAAGCCTACATTCCTTCCTCCAGCCCTTCTACCCGTAGGAGACCCAATCCGTGGAATGGGGTGTCAAGCCCTAGTGATCGAAGGTCTTGGCTCCATCTCAATTTCTTCATCATACTAATCGCTGGAATATTCTAACTCCTTTCGCATCTCCGTGTTTCTGATTTGCCTCCTTCGAGCCCTTAACAAGGACTCTAGCTCTTCGTAATTAGCATCGATAAAGGCGGGGCTAATGATGAGCTCTGGATTAGCTGACGTGGATGCGTGATGGTTGGGCGTTATTTCAGGGTGAGATCGTGTGGTAAAGGTGGAGGCCGTGATTGACGGAAGGTTGTTGGTGTCAGTTGCGGGTAAAGGGGTTAAAGACGAAAAACCCGGTGGGGGTGTAACTTCTCTTTCTGGATTCATGCGGAATAATAGCGAGTGTATTTGACTTGGTTATTTTACTTGGAAATAACGGGACTAATTGTAGCGAGTCCCACGGATGGCGCCACTGATTGTACAATAATTTGCACTACCAGGCCTTCGATGGTGATTAAAGGAAATGAGGGGTGTTGTGATTACGCCAAGTTTAGATATAACCTGAAATAAGAAATACTAAAACACTACGTTAAGTGATTGCGCAGGGGTTGAGCCCTGCGAACCACCTCCGACGTGTGAATAAGTGATCAATATGAGAGTTTTAAGTGTAAGCGTAGTAAAGTAAGGTGAGAGAGATTGCATACCAGATTTTTCATCGTCCAGGACTATTTATAGGTGAAGAAAACGGTCCTGGTGAGTGGTCACACGTTTGAGAGAGTTCATGGGGGCGTCCCATGATTTGTGGTAACCGCTAGGGTTTAGTGTCCCACTCCTCCGGGTTTAGCGGGGGTGCTAAGGAGGAAGAGGAGACGTGGGTAAGACTTGGTCTCACCACTATTTGGACTTGGCATTGTTCCGTCCTTAAAACTTATCGAGAGATACCCCGAAGGGATTAATCCTTCGATTGGCGAATTCCCACTTGGTAACTAGATCATTGATGATTAGTTTTACGCCAAAGAAAGTTTTAGGAGGCTAGCCGGAGCCTTCGATTATGTAGGTTACGATCAGACTCGAAGGGGTGTCCTTCGAGTTAATCGGATGGTACATCATCAGTACTCATATGAGGAAAAAAAAATTGGTCGATACACAAAAGTGTATTTTAGGACAAGTATCATGTTTTTTTTATACTATTTGCCTTTTTTATAAGGGGGTGTTATTTTTAAAAGTTTAGTGGTTCATCTTAAATTTAATTATATAGTCTTAATTGAAATATTTTTATTTTCGACTTAACTATCAAATTCTTAATTACCATAATTTTATTAAATTTAATTAATACCCTAAACATTAAATAATAATAATAATAATAATAATAATAATAATAATAATAAAATAATAATAATTCTTATTGTGTCAAAACATCGTCCAAGGAGATCAAAAACGAGTATTTTTGCTAACTAGATGAAAAAGCACAAGCCATTACTAAAAAAGATCGTGAACGTACGTGGGTGATGTCAACTAAAAATTTGATGAAATAGGTAGGTTCTTACGCTTGTTTAATACACTTGTAGATACAGGAACTGCTTGACCATATTACTTGATGTTGTGCAATTATGCAAATAAAAAGGCCGTGAATGTAGGCGAAGTTGCATTCACGACAACTCTTAACTTTCTATCCAACTTATAATTCTCTATCGATTTATCTGGATATGATACCACGTCGTCACAAGAATTCAGGGACGTTATAACCGGTGCAACGGAAGTTGCAGGGAAGCCAAATCTAGTAGACTTTTTTCCACCACTTAAACCCTTGGATCTATAGGGATTAGCAAGAGAAGCAACGATTATTGGCAACAAGTTACATACTATGTTTGAAAAGATCATCTATCTACGGTTGCAAACAAGAGTACGCTCATTGTCCGTCGATACAGTTCCATTAGCAGAAAACGACCTGCTTGACGCGTTGCTCGATATCCACTTAAAAGATGATTCTCAATTAAGTAAGACAGACATGAATCGTTTGTTTACTGTAAGTAAATACTTATCACGCAAATACATATTTCAGCGGCAAAATTAGTTGAAATAATTTTTTGAGTTATATATGGTTAGAAGAGTGAAGTCGGTCATAATTATTTGATATATCATTGTAGGATTTGTTTGTTGCGGGAACTGATACAACATCAACAACATTAGAATGGGCGATGGCCGAGCTCATTCATAACCCAAAGAAAATGGAGAAGGCTCGGTTAGAGCTTGCTACACTTACGCAAAACAAAAATAGGAACATAGAGGAGCACGATATTTCTCGAGTCCCTTACCTACAAGCTATTATAAAAGAGACTCTTCGGCTACATCCTCCCGTCCCTTTTTTTATCCCTCACGAATCCTTGCATGACGTAGAAGTTCAAGGCTTCATTGTGCCCAAAAAAGCACAAATCCTTTGTAATCTTTGGGCAATTGGGCAAGATCCAAATGTTTGGTCAGATGCAGAAATGTTCATGCCAGAGAGGTTTTTGGATGCCAATATTGACTATAGAGGCCAAGATTTCGAATTTACTCCATTAGGTATTGGGAGGAGGATGTGTCCAGGATTGAAAATTGCTCATAGAATGTTACACACAATCTTAGGTTCTTTGATTCTCAAGTTTGATTGGAAGCTCGAAGGAAGTATAAGAGTCGAAGATTTGGATATGAGCGAGAAGTTTGGGATCACATTGCCGAGAAATGTTGACAATAATGAGTTGAGAGAATCACACATTTCACACACATCCACAAGAGTGAAAGTGATTTCATTAAGCTAAAGAATGAATGAGTTTACAGAGTATATATACAGAGAGAAACTAATAACAAAATATTTACAACACTAGTCCTTCAACTATCTAATTGTAACACTTCAGTCCCTGAACTATTATCCAACTCCTCTTTGACACTCCCCCTCAAGTTGAGAGGTGGAAGAATTGGAAACTCCCAACTTGGACATAAGTTTTGAATGTTGATCTTCAGGTAAAACTTTTGTAAACACATCTGCAAGCTGTTCCTTTGTAGACACATAAGAAGGACTGACTTGACCATTCTTCACTTGATCTCTTACATAGTGGCAGTCTACCTCTATGTGTTTGGTTCTAGCATGAAACACAGGATTAGCATCTATGTACAGAGCTGCTTGATTGTCACACTTCAAATCAACTAGACCAAGATCTTTAATTCCCAAATCTTTTAGTAATGAAACTAACCAGGTTACTTCACAACAAGTTAGAGTCATTGCTCTGTATTTTGCCTCAGCAGATGATCTTGAAACAACACTTTGTTTCTTTGATTTCCATGAAATAGGAGACTGACCAAGTAATATGCAATATCCAGTTGTAGATATTCTAGTCATTGGACAACTAGCCCAATCACTATCACAATATGCAGTCAGATGAGCAGCAGAGTCATTAGCTAGCAAAATTCCTTGACCTGGTGATTTCAACAAGTATCTCAACAAATGCTTAACAGCTTGCATATGAACTGAGGTTGGATTTTGCATAAACTGACTAAGAAGTTGTACTGTGTAGCAAATGTCAGGTCTAGTGATAGTAAGGTAAATGAGTTTTCCAATGTACTTCCTATATACTTCTGGATCAAAAAGAGGAGTACCAATGTCAGCCTGCAATTTCACATGAGGATCCATGGGCAGCTTATAGGTTTTAGCATTAGACAAGCCTGCTTCATGCAGCAAATCAGTAGTATATTTCTTTTGTGAAATGAAGATGCCTTGATCACTTTTGGACACTTCCAGACCTAAGAAGTAGTTCAATTCTCCAAGATCCTTCATATGAAAATGAGAACTTAACTGAGACTTCAAAGCTTGAATCTCACTGTTGTCATAACCAGTTATCATCAAATCGTCTACATACACTAACACAGCTATAAATGATGTACCATTTGATTTGACAAACAATGAATAATCTGCCTTTGACTGAACATATCCAAAGGAAACCAGAGCTGATGACAATTTGGCAAACCATTGTCTTGGTGCTTGCTTGAGACCATACAAAGATTTCTTAAGTTTACAAACAAGGTTTTGATTGGTAGGAACATCTTGCACATTCTCCCCCTTACCAACATAACCTTGTGGCATCTGCATGTAAACTTCTTCAAACAAATCACCATGTAAAAAGGCATTTGAGACATCCATTTGACAAATATCCCAACCCTTCATGGCTGCAATGGCTAACAAGGCTCTCACTGTCACCATTTTGGCAACTGGAGCAAAAGTTTCTTCATAGTCTACTCCTTTCCTTTGTCTGTTTCCATTTACCACCAGCCTTGCCTTCTTTTTGTCCTCAGAACCATCAGCATTGTTCTTTATTTTGTATATCCAATGACAAGCAATAGCCTTTTTGTCTTTATGCAAAGTTGTCACTTCCCATGTTTCATTATCTTCCAGAGCTCTAATTTCCACATCCATTGCATTGCCCCAGGCAGGAATCTTAATAGCTTCTTTGAAAGATGTTGGTGCAGTGTTGGCTAACAAGGCACACAAAAATGCTTGAAACTGAGATTGCAATGAAGTAACTGAGACTTGATTGGCTCTTGGCAAATGAGGGGTAACATAGTCTTTAAGCCAACTTGGAGGAACTGGAACCCTGGATGACTTCCTTGTTGGTTCAAACACTGGTGGAGCAGGATGTTCAACTGGTTGAACTTCTTCTTCATGAATCTCAGTTTCAGTTCTAACTGGTTCAGAAGAATGCTGATTCTGCTGATGAGTTTCTGCTGACAGCTGATTCTGCTGATGAGTTTCTGCTGACAGCTGATCCTGCTGATAGGATTCTGCTGACAGTTGATCCTCATACCAAATAGAAGATGACAGAGGAGCAGGTATGGGTTTAAGTACTTGATTCATACTAGACTTTGAATAAGGAAAAATATGCTCATAGAATACCACATCCCTGGAAACAAACCTAGTATGGGTAAGCAAATTGTACAACTTGTACCCTTTTTGATATTGTGGATAACCAAGAAATAAACAAGGCACACCCCTGGATTCAAACTTATCAGCAATTCTTGTTGGATTGCTTGCAACAGCCAGGCACCCAAAAACTCTCAAGTGACCATAATCAGGCTTAGAATGCATCAAAATTTCATAAGGTGTCTTGAATTTTAGAACAGCTGTAGGAAATCTATTGATGAGATAAGTGGCAGTGATAACACAATCTCCCCAATAATGCACAGGCAAATGAGCATGTAATCTTAGTGCCCTTGCAATCTCCAAAATGTTTCTGTGCTTTCTCTCTACTCTGCCATTCTGCTGAGGTCTATCCACACAAGAGGTTTGATGCTCAATTCCTAGAGATTTCATATAAGGACCTATTGCTCCTTTGAGAAATTCTAGTGCATTGTCTGACCTTATTATCTTAATGTCTTTCTCAAACTGTGTCTTAACAAAAACATGAAATGAGTTTAAGACAGTAAAAGCATCTGATTTCTTAACCAACAAATATGTCCACACAGCTCTACTACAATCATCCACAATGGTCAGAAAATACCTATGATGCCCTATAGTTGGAACTTTATAAGGACCCCAGATATCAATGTGAATGAGATGAAATGGAACTTTAGAATGTGAGACACTAGTAGGATAAGGAAGTTTAGCAAACTTAGCCATAGGACAGGTCAAACAAGCTTTATTATTAGCATTAGAATGACACTGAGGTACAGAATCAATGTGCTTAAGAGTAGAGTTTGAAACATGACCAATCCTATGATGCCATAGACTATATGAATTGTTGAAAACACTGAAAGCAAATGTATCAGGAACAGAACAGTTTGCAAAGAATGAATACAAGCTACAATCTTCAAGTGCAGACACAACCATAGAAGAGAGTTGAGCATGCACTTGCTCCAATGGAAGATTGAGCAAATGATAGAGACCAGCCTTCTTCTTACCTAAGCCCAACACCTTCCTGGTTTTCAAATCCTGAATAACACAAAACTGCTCATAAAAAGTGACAAAACATTGAGAGTCTTTTGTCAATTTTGAAACTGACAAAAGTCTGAATTTGAATGAAGGAACAACCAGGACATTTTTTAGCTCAATTTTGTTTTGTAACACCTTATTTCCAACTTGTGAGATAACAGATGTGTGACCATTAGGCAAATTAATCATTTGTTTATACTTAAGAGTCTGAACATCTATTAGATCCTCACTATCAGGTGACATGTGATCACTAGCTCCAGTGTCAATTATCCAACCTTCTATCACACCATTTATGCAGGAAAAACAATAAATTGTACCTTCACCAAATGGATGATCCATTTCAGTTGGTTCTTGAGCATTTTGATTGAACTGTGGCAAACTTTTCATGAGTTGCTCAAACTGTTTGGATGTAAACACAACATGACCACTGTTTTCAACTACTGCAGCAGTCCTTTTGACATTTCCATTGCCATTCTTAACCACTGATTTTCCTTTCTGACCTTGTTTATACTTATAATGCCAAACAGGATAACCAATTTTCTCCCAACACTTCTCTGGTGGATGCCACTTAAATCCACAGATATTACACTTATCTTTTACCTCTCCCTTGCTGTACAGAGCAGTAGATTCAATCCCCACATGACTATTATTTCCAAACACCCCTCTTTGTGATTCTTCTTGTTGAAGCAAAGAACAAGCAGTTTCAACACTAGGCAGAGGAGAGTTCAACAACAATTGACTTCTTTGACTTGCAAAATGATCATCCAGACCATTGAGAAATTGAAACAATCTTTGCTCTTCCTTCTGAACATTCAAGGCTTGAATAAACACAGCAACTTCAGGAGTTATATTGACAATTCTTGGCAATTCATTCATGGAATCCAACTCTTCCTAAACACACTTCATATTGGTGTAATATTCACTAATGGACCTTCCTGATTGCATAATTGCATAAGTTTCTCTATTGAGTTTGTACTTATGAGATCCATTACTCAGTGCAAACCTTGTTTCCAACTGAAGCCATATGGCATGAGCTGTTCCCATAAACATGATGGATTTACCAATAGATTCAGAAACTGAATTCATCAACCAACTAATTACCAGATTGTTACACGTGTCCCATTGTTCTTGTAAACAAGCATCATCAACTGATCTTGGAACAGTACCTCTAATGAATCCTAACTTCCGTTTTGTGGACAAAGATATCTCTACTGATCTTCTCCAAGAACGATAGTTCTGAGCCCCAAGAAGTTTTTCAGTCACCATCAGTGTACCAGGTCCATCAGAAGGATGCAAGAACAGTGGATTTTGAAATAACATCTGATTATTCATCATTCCAGCAGTTTCAGATGAAGAAGAAGATGCTGAATTCATAACTATTGATGCGGAAGCGTTTTACAGATTCAAGAAACCGTTACAGTGATAACCTATTGATTCACAAATTCAAGAAACATGAATTGAATCAATTACAGGTGTTTGTGAAGAAATTTGATAGAGATTAGTGAAAGAATGATGAAATTTGGTGTTGAAATGGTGGTTTTATGAAGATGATCGGAAAAGTTAGTTACGATGGTTTATGGTGGTTGAAGGTGATCGGAAAAATTAGTTAGAGTGGTTGTAACGGTTGCAACTGATCAAGAACTCATTATTGAGCTCTGATACCATGTTGACAATAATGAGTTGAGAGAATCACACATTTCACACACATACACAAGAGTGAAAGTGATTTCATTAAGCTAAAGAATGAATGAGTTTACAGAGTATATATACAGAGAGAAACTAATAACAGAATATTTACAACACTAGTCCTTCAACTATCTAATTGTAACACTTCAGTCCCTGAACTATTATCCAACTCCTCTTTGACAAGAAATGAACCACTCATGGCCGTTCCAGTCAAACTCTGATGGGTTTAATCATATACATGTGATTATATTACGATTATCTATATATATCCTTTTCCAAATTACAACGAAGAAAACCTGGTAAACTCTGATGGTTAATCATATACATGTGATTAATTACGAACATCTATATTCACTAGCTACACCAAAAAAGATTTTTAGGGACGGGAACTATTGGGGATGATAGGATGTTGTCTCTAAAGGTTCAGTGGCCCCCACTATTTTCAACTCTTTTTTGGTCAAACGGTTGACTGTTGGACCCAAACTTTAGGGGACGACGTAAATTGTCCCTAAAGGCTATGTCGTATATTTTAATTTTTTGGTTGGCTTGCTTGTGGACCCATGTTTTTTAGGTTGTCCCTAAAAGTGATCTCATAATTTTTTTTAGATTTTAAACAAAAATTAAAAATAAATAAATAAATCCCTCTACATTTTTAGGTACAACGTGTGTAGTCCTTAAAAATGAATTCAATTAAAAAATAATTTATAATTGTTAAAATTAATTTTTAAGATATATAAATTTACTTATTCACAAAATTAATATTTTATTAAGGTATAAAAAATATTTTTTAAGTTGACGTGTTTTAAAATTATTTATAATTATTAAAATTAATTTTAAAAGTTAGTTTATTCACAAAAATAATATTTTATTAAGGTACTAAATGGATTTCTATCTAAAAATGTTTTTAAAATTATTTATAATTGTTAAAATAAATTTTAAAAGATATATATACGAAATGTTAAATTGATTATTAGAGAAGATATACATATATACATTTTATGTTATATAAACGGTACCAACTCCTAATACATGGTACGTTACCGGTACCGTACCGGTACCGTATCTAAACGGTACCAACTCCTAATACATGGTATTGAACCGGAACCGTACCGGTACCGTATCTAAACGGTACCAACTCCTAATACATGGTACGTTACCGGTACCATGAATTGAGCCCAAAAAAAATCGGTACTATTAATTCGGTACCGGTACCAAAGCGGAAGTACCGAAAATTGAGTAGTCATATTTTTGAATTGAATAACTTATCCAAATACCCATTTGGCCCGTTCCATGGCAAACAATAGTCATGTAAAACATATGTGTGACAACTGGCAAATTAGGGAGCCATTTTGAAAACCCGCATTACTTTAAAATTTATAATTTTGGAATATTTGAAAAGTTATTCGTAATGAGATTTGTAAACGTTGGAATGTGATTTTTAAATCATACGTTATTTGTGGAATTAAATTTTTATATCTGATTTGGTATAATTGTGGTGATTTATTTGTGAGATGATTATTTGACACTACATTGACTCCGGCACTAGGATAACCTAACAATTTCAATTATTTTAAATATTGGTTCAGATATTTATATTTTTGGAACGTATCGCGAGATTTTTTATTATTTGGAATGAGTTCGGTTCGAGAGAGTTGATTTGTTTTAAAAGGTTTCAGGTTTGGTCCGTGTATTTACACCGAGTTACTTAGCCTACTTTACCCCTTATATTATTATTATTACTATTATCTTCTTTTTTTTTTCTTTTCTTTTTTTTTTTTTTTAAGAGTAAATGAAAAATCGTCCTTGTGGTTGGCTGGCACAAAAACACAAACACAACATATCAACACCATCACCTACATCTCTCTCTTTAATATATCACCTCCCCCATTTCTACCCTAGCCGCCGCACCTTAATCGGCCATCACAGCCGCCACACCGCCGCCCCCATAACATACCATCACCACCATTCGAACCCCCATCATCTCCTCTATCCGATCTACTACCACACGCGCCCTATACCTCTCCCTATTTCATCTCGAAATCACATAAAATCACCACCATCTTATTGTTTTTGAAGTTTGATACGTATTGGGTCTTGAGAATCAAAGGTGAGACGAGTGTAACTCGTATTTTGGTGAAATTCGTGACCAAGGGTCACGAATCTTTTTGTTATCTTTCGGGAAATGGTTAAAAACATTAAGATTCAAGTGGGTTTTGAATAAAACATGATCTAAAACGAGTTTGGTATCCGGGTTTGGTGTTTTCTTTTTGGGTCGAGATGAAACCGAGAGCAATGGCTCTCGGCTTGGTTTATTTTTTTGAGCCAATATGGTTTTGGGCTTCTAGCCATGGTAGCAAGGATGTTAATGGTTGTGGAATATTGTTTTGTTGGAGGTTTGATTTCGGATGGATGCTTGTTGTTGTCCTTGTGATGTAGCGACCCTAAGGGTCCGTTTGGCTGTCTTTGGTGTGCTCGTACGACCCATAGCCGAGACCCTTGTGGTCTTGGGTTTGAGTTCTCATGACTCGTGGTCTAGTGGAGACCCAAGTGGGTCCCTCGGCACAGGTTTGACTTGGTATATCGACCCGGAATATGTATATTACCTTGACAACTTTCTTGTTGTTTCATGTTGTTGTTGTTGTTGTGGTGTTTATTTCTTTTGGCCGAAAAGTAATGATGGGCCGAGACCCTTTGTGGTCTCGGCAATGAGACATTTGATTTTTGTGAAGTGTTGACGATGAAGTGGGATTGGGGACCGATTGTGAGACGGTCACTTAGAATGACGGAGTTAGGTTAGTCGGGTGCCGTAATCGGACCCTAATGTTGTAGCACGTGGATTGGGATTGATTTGGACGGAGTTGGTTTATTTATTTATGACTTGGCTATATTATTTGTGGACTTGGACTATGAGCCGAGAGTGATGACTCGGACATGTGACCAAATTCTTATGACTCGATAAATATTTAAAATCAAACATTAATGATAATACTCGTAATAATATTAATTATAATATAATCGTTCATATACGTATATAGACGTGATATATATATATATATATATATATATATATATAAATGCGTATATTAATAATAAAACGATCATGAGTAAACGTTATAATAATATAACGATAATTATTATACTATGCGAATAGTGCAATAAATGTCGGGAGTATTATTATAATTAAATAACTATACATAAGGTCGAGAACTAATACGTTGGGTAAGTAATAATTAAAAACGTGACTTTTTATAAATTTAGAAAAACTTATCGAGTTATACGAGTTGTGGTTACTTAAGTCCAAGTGGGCTTTATTATGTGACTTTTGTGTTGTCACGGATATGTGATGATTAATATGCCCATTTTCTATAACTACGTAACTTATTTAATCGATGGGTTAAATTGAGCTTATTTAGCTATAGAAAACGAGTATATTAATGGGCATCGTATCCTACGACGCCCATAGGTTGTGGTACGTGTATTAGGATAATAAATTACTATATATCTCGTGGAGTTGGGTAAATTGACGAATTTGACAAATTGGACGATATATATAAGGAATTTATTGGACTACGATATTTACCATATAGTATTCTTTGTGCTATGTGATTTAGGTTGGGTATAATCTTGGAACGATATATTACGTAAATAAATATGGGGGATTACCAAATCGACGGATTTGATAAACTTCGATGATTTATTTAAATAATATATTGGGCTAATATTAGACCTATAGATGGTTTATTATTCTTTTCGTCGTGGCTTCTTGGTTTGAGTTGTGTCGACCCACCACCCGTATGGATACCAAACGTCAAATTTCAAATTAATATGAAGATAATTCGAGAAATGGATATTTTTGGAAAGTTAAATGGAATACGTTCGGGAATGGGAATATTTGATTTTGAGGAAATGATTTCTGAACGAGTTTGATATTGTTAGGAAGTGCCGAGTCTGTAGTTTTCGTTACTTGAGTTTGCTTACGTCTTTTATCTATCGATTTCTTTTGTGGATTTTCTGGACTCGAGGTGAGTCATAGCCCCACTTTTTACTCTTGAACTATGTTTTCAATACTTGGGGTGAGAAACGTGCAAATGTTTTATGTGGACCATTATCGCTTTGTTTATTTAAAACTTGCTATGCTTATAGAACTAGGTAAGATTGAGCGAGGCCTAGTCCCGAACTAGGTAAGCTATTGATTTGGTTATAGAGCGAGGCCTAGTCCCGAACTAGGTAAGCTATTGTTTGGTTGTAGAGCGAGGCCTAGTCCCGAACTAGGTAAGCTATTGGATTGATTATAGAGCGAGGCCTAGACTTGAGCTAGGTAAGCTATTGGTTGGATTGATTTGAGCTATAGCGTGCACCTATAGGGTTAATTTGATTTGGTTGGACTTTTTTGGTTGGATGATTGAGGCCTAGTCTAGCTAGCAAGCGTTTTGCGTATATGTCCACTATATTGAATTATGAATTTAAACATATGATCTCACCAGCGAAAGCTGACTTTTAGCGCGTTTTCTCAGGTAATTAAGTGATACCCTTGGATGCTTGGATTGGAGGCTTGGCAATGGCACCTGGTTTATGGATCTATTTTCTGAAACTCCGATAAATAATTGTGGACCTATATTTATTTCTTTTGGGCCTGACTTTGATTGATTTTGGGATAAATGTGAGCTTTAAAACCCCGCGTGGTTGAATTTTTCTCTTGTTTACTTTATCTCGTTCTTTTATGACTTGTGTTGGATACCAATCCCCGTAGCACCCCGAAAGCTTGTTGAGTCTTCCGCTGTACCAAATTTTGGGGGTGTTACAATACGAAAAGAAACCAAATGTTTGAAAAACTTATTGTGACAACTATAGATCTTTCATAAACGCTCCTAAAAATTAAACCCGAACCTATTTTATAAGTTTTTGAATGTTTGTATGTTATGAATATCTTGGTGATGTATTTATTTAAGTGTTGGTTGCGTTTTGTGCCACGTCGTGGTTTGAAATCCCTTGAAAATGCACATTTTTTCATATTCTTTGTTGCATTTTCTTGAAATCCTAATTGGTTTAACAAAAAACGGGAAGCACCGTGTAGGTACCGATTTCCCGGTACCGGATCCGGTACCCAAATCCCGCCCGGTACGGTACTGGTACCCACTTTCATGCTCGGGAAAAAATCGGTACCACAAATTCGGCACGGGTTTGGTACAATTCTGGTACCGTGCCCATCCCTAGTCGTATTAATATCGATATACAAGATATGTTAAACGAGCGTGTTAAGATGATATGGATATATATGAAATGTTAAATGGATGATTCGAGATAATATTGATATACATAAGATGTTGAACGGATAAGTCGAGATGATATATAACACATTAAACAACAACAATAACACATTAAACATCAACACAATAAATAACAACACCAACACATTAGACAACAACAACAACTGCATATAAAGATTTTTCATGTCATCTCGACTCATCCGTTTATCATCTCATGTATAACGACATTATCACTCATCCGTTTAACATATCTTGCATAACGATATCATATCGATTCATCCATTTAACATCTCATGTATAACGATATCATATCGATTCATCCGTTTAACATATCTTGTATAATGATATCATCTCTACTCATATGTTTAACATGTCTTGTATAACGATATAATCTCGACTTGTCCGTTTAGCATCTCCTGTATAACGATATAACCTCGACTCATCCGTTTAACATGTCTTGTTTAACGATATCATTTCGACTCGTCTGTTTAACATCTCATGTGTAATGATATCATCTCATGTATAACAATATCATCTTATGTATAATGATATTATCTCGACTCATCCGTTTAACATATCATGTATAACGATATCATATCGACTTATCGATTTAACATCTCATGTATAACGATATCATCTCGAATCATCCGTTTAACATCTTCTATATAACGATATCATCTCGACTCGTCCGTTTAGCATTTCTTGTATAACGATATCAGCTCGACTAGGGCTGAGCATGGGCGGTTTGTGTTTCAGTAACATGTTCGCTATCCAAATCTTCGGCCACCATTCTTCTTACCACTCTCAATAGCATGTTCGTTATTTGGTGTTTTAATAACCTGTTCGCTATCCAAATCAATCTCAAGTTCACTTTTTTGTTGCTAACTTCAGCCTCGATATGACTTTCAGGTGCATATCGCATATAAAAAAGCAAATAGTAATATGATAGTTCAATATTAGAACCATCATTTATCAACGATGCCATAAAGCAATTACGAGAATGAACGTTATAGTGAGTGGTTCTACGAAAATGAACCTTTTTTAGATAGTTTACCAAATTGACCAAAATATGTGACAATCAACATTTTCACTTTCCATTCGCCCATATCATTGCTCCAAATCAATAAGATTCACCCCAAAGTAAAGTTGTGTATTTCCAGTAAGTGAATATATTTGCATATTAATAGGTTTCAAAGATATAGTCTCACTTTTGTGTTTTAATAAGATATCATACTTTACTAAGTGTAGGTACAGACTAGCTAGAGTAAAAGGTGATACAAAAAACCTATTATTAAAAATTTCAACTATAGGAACATCTCATTATATAATAACCCTACAGATTCATCATGCATTGTATTCGTAACAGGTGTCTACAGATTCATCTCGCATGGACCTCGCCCAAGACAATTTGAACCTCGCTCAGATCCTCGCCCAAGACTCAACTCCATGCTAACTACTCAAATTAACCCCTCTCGCCCAGATCCTCGCCCAAGACAATTTTGACTCGCCCCTCACCTCGCCTAGGCCTCGCCCTAAACCCTCATCTCGCCCAGCACTTGTGATGAGGCGAAAAATGAACCATTTTTAGGGGGTCATTTAAGCCCGGAATTGAATTTATTTGATCAAATATTGCCCTAAATCGTTCCTTTTGTGATTTTAGGTACTTTGGGAGTGAAATCTGGAAAAGGAAGCAATTCGGACGTTTTTGGAGCATAAAAGTGAAGAAAACGCCAAAGACTTAATTTTCCAAGCTGGGAACAGTAGGTGACGGCGTCAAGAGTAAAATCCTGACGGTGTCAAGAGTAATTTTCATGACGACCCAGTACAGAAATGAAGGCGTCACGAGGTAGAGCGTCAAGAGTAAAATACGTGACGGCCTGGAAAATGTTATAACGTGACGGCATCAGAAGTAGATCAAGGCTGTCCGAGAAGTATTTTGGCGGCGAGATGACGGCGTCACCAATTTGGTCTTGACGCCGTCAGCCTCAATTTTCTATATATAGTTTTCTAATTTTCATTCAAAAAAAGAGAAGTTTTGGAGAAACCCTAAGGCCGAACTTAGTACGAACTTTATAGGTTTTTCAAGGGTTTTCAGCCCTTGAACCCTTTCATGTGTAATTAAGATAAGTATTCTTTTAATTCAATCAATATGTCTATGTGTTGGTTGTCTATATCTTGTTCTTGTCTTAATTCCATCATGCTAGGCTAGATCTATCTTGTGTTTGCTTGGATCTAATGAAACCTAGATGTTAATTATGTGTTGATTACTTGTTTATGGTTGTATTGGATGAATGATTTCGATGTTAGGCTTAAGAAAACTGGCAGATCTCCAAATGGTAACATGCTTGAACGTCTTAGGAAACATGAACTGACGTGCACTAGGTTTTTTTGGTTGTATTTAATGCATGAGTAAATTCTAATGATCCCATGTTAGGAGCTTCTTAGCCGGCTCGACATAGGAGTGAAGTAGGCACTCATAGGATTGGGGAATTAAGTGCGTCACCCCATGAATGGTATTAAGGAATACAATCCGTCATCCACGCAACTATAACAAGTAATTAACGTGTAAAAGATATCTAGGGAGTAGTGAAATCTAAGTAAACACAATTTCTCCACTTATTGCTCACAACCTTAGTTTAATTTAGTTTATTTTCATTTCTAGTATTTTATTTTGATTGCATCTTTAGTATTGGGTTAGTTGACTAGCAACTAATTCCACCCAAATCCTTCAAACCCGAGATATTTACTTGCTTTCTAAAAAATATAAAAATACAAAAAGAATCTTCCATCATCTTTAGAACTAGTAATTAGGTTTTCTAATCCTAGCGACACTATTCCTAGCTGAACGATCAATCCCCCGGTACTTGTCACTATACTATACTACAACGATCAGGTACACTGCCTGGTGGGGGTTGTAAGCTTCTCAAGATCCCTTGAGAGGTAAAGCCTGGTGCGATTCCCACGTATCAAGTTTTTGGCGCCGCAACCCGGGGAATAGTTATTGTCTAGGTTAGAATCTCTTTTTATTAGGTCTACTTGCTAGATTCCTTTCTAGTAAGCTTTTATTTTTATTTTTTGGTTTTCTTTAGTCTATCTTTTTCTTTGTGCCTTTGTTAGTAAATTAAATTCATTAACTATTCCGTTGACCATCATGGAAAACGTGAATCCACCCCTTTTCCCTAGAGAAGTGGCTGTGTTACGTGAACAAATTGAGAGTGAGATTAGGGAACTTAGAGAGCTTAATAGGTTGATTAAGGTTGAGCTCGAACATGCATTTTAGTGACCTAGCGACCGCCTTGTATTAAAATGAGGACCTAGGACCTAATGACTTTGTGAATGTTGTTGAGGGACTAGAAGAGGGGGAAATAGATCCGAAGCTTAATGACTACTTTAATCTATACCCCCACTAAGGAGGAGATTGCATATTATAATAATCTTATTGATAACCCGCGATCTCCTGTCACTATAATCGAACCTAAGATAAAGAGAGTCAATCCTAAGAATGCTAAAATACCATGTATGATTGGGTACAGACACGTTGAAAATGCTTACATTGACTTTAAATCCCCAGTCAACATTATGTCCTCAAATGTTTATAATTATATTGTGAAAACAAGACTTGAACCTAGAAGAGATCCTAAATACCCCGGTGGAGTTTGTAACTTTGTCGGGAGAGTTAAAGGTCTACATGTCTTTGTTGGTAATTTCACTTTTGTAGCCGACTTTATGATTGTGGAAGATCTTGCTAATGTTATTGATTGTCGATTATCCAATGTTGTGTTTGGCAAACCGTTTGTTGAGGAGTCAAAGTTAGAATATGATGAGATAGAAGGGACAATCCGATTTGCAAGTAACACCGATAGTATCACTTATAGGATGCCTAATAGGATGAAAGAATTTCGCTTTATATCCCTATTTGATAAGGATAACGTTGGTGCTTTTGAGGACATCAATGAAGAGGATAAGAAAAAGGGCATGGATTATGTATGGGAAAAGAGGAGTCTTTTTTACAAAGATTGCTTGGCCCTATGACCAAGGTATAAAGTCGATAAGGAATTTGCCCAAAGGATTATGGGGGCGATTGAGAAAAAGGTGATTGGTTTCTACAAAGAATATTTACAATCGGAGAGTGAAACCAACGATGAGGTCACGTAGTAACCCATGACCTTGAGTCTAGCTACAAGACTCGTAAATAAAGAAAAGCGCTTCTTGGGAGGCAACCCATGTTTTGTGTGATTTTATTTTATTTGTTTGTTATTTTCTTCCGTATGCATGCTTTATTTTTATTGTTGGTAAATCATGTTTCTCAATTAAATAGTGGAAATACTTTACTTTGTTGTTTTGGCCTAGTCTTAACTCCACCTAAAAGTATTTTTGCAAAAGATAAGTGTAAGGGGAAACCCCAAATATGTTTTTAAGAAACAAACCGATCATGATTCTCCACAATATTAAATGAACATGTATATTCGTATTTGTTAGAGTCAAATGCTTGTATTGAGTCATAATGAAGTTTTGCAGGATTTTCCAGGAAGTGAGACCAAGTTTTTCCAGAAATTTTCCGGAAACTTAACATAAGAATTTCTGCAGGTCACTTCTGACGGCGTCACGAGATAACTCTTGACGGCGTCACGTGTAAAAATCTGGAAATTTTACCGGTTTTGTTTTTCTAACGGAGTCTTATGGTTTTTGTGAATTATTAATTTTTATAATCTCCAGGAAATCTGCAAACTTCATTCCACAAGCATTATATCTTATTTTTGTTTTTTTAGGATTTAGTAACTTATGTAGGTTGCCGCCGATTTTATGCGAGGTTGTCTTGTCTATTTTCTCAGGATTCACAGGTTATGTATGACAAGAAGATGATTTATATTCTGGAAGGGAAGCTTTGATTGTTCATTTTCTTGGAGGAAGATTTAACCTGGCCACCTAATTATCCATACCGAGCGAATCAGGGGAGTATTTGATTTCATTCTTTTTCCTTTTTCACTTTTACATTCTTTACTTGAACATTGGGGACAATGTTCATCCTAAGTGTAAGGGGAGGGTAAAATGATGATACCTTACATGTACACTTTCGCTTGAGTTTGTTTTGTTTAATGGTAGATGTGTAATAAAACTATGAGAAATACTTGTTAGTGTAATTTTAGCGCCAAATTTAAATTTTTTTACAACATTTAGGAGTGAAACTTTAGCCATAGCAAGCGTCTCATGGATAGGAGTCGTATGACTAAGCACATAACCGTATATTCAGAAAAATTTTCCACCCAAATATGTGAGGTTCGCCTTTAGATTTGATAGAAAAAGCATTTACTATTAGTGCTTATGAGTGTACCTGTAGTATTTAGATTCTAGAACTTGCGTTAGTGATGCATCCCGAGACCGCTATTGAGACTACATTCGTGTAGTAGGATTTACTACATGATAAGAGGCATTAGGATCACCCTTGTGTTAAACCCGTATCATAATTACTTGACCATTTAAGTCATATTACTTGGCCAGTTAAGTCAACTAATTTTTCCCACACCCTTAGCGTTGTACTCATTTTTAGTACACGAAACCCATAGTACACCCCTCCGAGCCTATCTTTTCGTTTCTAACTTTAAGCATTTTACTTAAAGGAAGAATTTGTTACACCCCACTTAAATGTACACCCAAATCGTCTTAGCCTTCCGTGTATGCACTCATCTTTAGTGCATTATTGTTATTTGTTAAACCCTAAGTTAACTATCTAATTGATTACATGGTTGCTAAGTTGAGTCATATCCTTGTACATATTGTTTTGGGACGATTGGGACTCATGGGTAAAGTACTTATTTATGGAGTAATGGGGAAGAACATCATATTACCCCCGCATGTACGTTAATCTTAAAAGTACTCCAAGTGTTTTGATTATCTTAATTCGAGTCATTAGATTAGTTTATTGTAAAGTATGTAAAAATTCAAGTGTAAGGGGAATTTTCATTCCCTATGATGTATTATTTTGGATGGTAGGGTAAGAGTGTATGCAAAAAAAAAAAAAAAAAAAAAAAGAAAGAAAAAAAAAATCGAAAAACAAGAAAAAGAAAAGAAAAAAATAGAAAAAGAAAAAGAGAAAAAAACATACGGACTACCATCCCGTTTCATTTTATGTTTTTGTTATTTTTTATTTATTAGCTTAAGTCGAGTCTAGTCTTGGCTTAGCAACGCCACATTGTACATGTAATTAACCAAGATTGTTAACTCGCCACCAGTAAAACTTCCTTTATCCAACAAAACCGTGTATTTCATATCCCTATACCTAACGTTACAACCCTTTAAAAGACCTCTTTGATAGTTTATCCTATGTGCTTACGCCATGTGGTGGAGGTTTGATCCTTTCCCAAGCATATGGTAATCTATTTTGCTATGACAAGTAGTGAGAGATATCTTCCATTTCCATATTGTAATTTATACTTTATTACACCCGAGAGATGTGAGTATCTAAACACTATTTGTGAGGTGCTAGTGTATGACCTCCGTGCTTGTCTTTGGTCTTTAGTGGAACGATTATTTGTTGTAATTACTTTTATGTTAGTGTTAAATGACCCCTAACTTGTATTTTGATTAGAATAAAAGCGCATTTGCTTGAGGACAAGCAAATCTCAAGTGTAAGGGTATATGATGAGGCAAAAAATGAACTGTTTTTAGGGGGTCATTTAAACCCGGAATTGAATTTATTTGATTAAATATCGCCCTAAATCGTTTCTTTTGTGATTTTAGGTACTTTGGGAGTGAAATCTGGAAAAGGAAGCAATTCGGACGTTTTTGGAGCATAAAAGTGAAGAAAACGCCAAAGACTTAATTTTCCAAGCTGGGAACAGTAGGTGACGGTGTCAAGAGTAAAATCCTGACGGCGTCAAGAGTAATTTTCATGACGACCCAGTACAGAAATGAAGGCGTCACGAGGTAGAGCGTCAAGAGTAAAATACGTGACGGCCTGGAAAATGTTATAACGTGACGGCGTCAGAAGTAGATCAAGGCAGTCCTAGAAGTATTTTGGCGGCGAGATGACGGCGTCACCAATTTGGTCTTGACGCCGTCAGCCTCAATTTCCTATATATAGTTTTCTAATTTTCATTCAAAAAAAGAGAAGTTTTGGAGAAACCCTAAGACCGAACTTAGTACGAACTTTACAGGTTTTTCAAGGGTTTTCAGCCCTTGAACCCTTTCATGTGTAATTAAGATAAATATTCTTTTAATTCAATCAATATGTCTATGTGTTGGTTGTCTATATATTGTTCTTGTCTTAATTCTATCATGCTAGGCTAGATCTATCTTGTGTTTGCTTGGATCTAATGAAACCTAGATGTTAATTATGTGTTGATTACTTGTTTATGGTTGTATTGGATGAATGATTTCGATGTTAGGCTTAAGAAAACTGGCAGATCTCCAAATGGTAACATGCTTGAACGTCTTAGGAAACATGAACTGACATGCACTAGGTTTTTTTGGTTGTATTTAATGCATGAGTAAATTCTAATGATCCCATGTTAGGAGCTTCTTAGCCGGCTCGACATAGGAGTGAAGTAGGCACTCATAGGATTGGGGAATTAAGTGCGCCACCCCATGAATGGTATTAAGGAATACAATCCGTCATCCACGCAACTATAACAAGTAATTAACGTGTAAAAGATATCTAGGGAGTAGTGAAATCTAAGTAAACACAATTTCTCCACTTATTGCTCACAACCTTAGTTTAATTTAGTTTATTTTCATTTCTAGTATTTTATTTTGATTGCATCTTTAGTATTGGGTTAGTTGACTAGCAACTAATTCCACCCAAATCCTTCAAACCCGAGATATTTACTTGCTTTCTAAAAAATATAAAAATACAAAAAGAATCTTCCATCATCTTTAGAACTAGTAATTAGGTTTTCTAATCCTAGCGACACTATTCCTAGCTGAACGATCAATCCCCCGGTACTTGTCACTATACTATACTACAACGATCAGGTACACTGCCTGGTGGGGGTTGTAAGCTTCTCAAGATCCCTTGAGAGGTAAAGCCTGGTGCGATTCCCACGTATCAAGTTTTTGGCGCCGCAACCCGGGGAATAGTTATTGTCTAGGTTAGAATCTCTTTTTATTAGGTCTACTTGCTAGATTCCTTTCTAGTAAGATTTTATTTTTATTTTTTGGTTTTCTTTAGTCTATCTTTTTCTTTGTGCCTTTGTTAGTAAATTAAATTCATTAACTATTCCGTTGACCATCATGGAAAACGTGAATCCACCCCTTTTCCCTAGAGAAGTGGCTGTGTTACGTGAACAAATTGAGAGTGAGATTAGGGAACTTAGAGAGCTTAATAGGTTGATTAAGGTTGAGCTCGAACATGCATTTTAGTGACCTAGCGACCGCCTTGTATTAAAATGAGGACCTAGGACCTAATGACTTTGTGAATGTTGTTGAGGGACTAGAAGAGGGGGAAATAGATCCGAAGCTTAATGACTACTTTAATCTATACCCCCACTAAGGAGGAGATTGCATATTATAATAATCTTATTGATAACCCGCGATCTCCTGTCACTATAATCGAACCTAAGATAAAGAGAGTCAATCCTAAGAATGCTAAAATACCATGTATGATTGGGTACAGACACGTTGAAAATGCTTACATTGACTTTAAATCCCCAGTCAACATTATGTCCTCAAATGTTTATAATTATATTGTGAAAACAAGACTTGAACCTAGAAGAGATCCTAAATACCCCGGTGGAGTTTGTAACTTTGTCGGGAGAGTTAAAGGTCTACATGTCTTTGTTGGTAATTTCACTTTTGTAGCCGACTTTATGATTGTGGAAGATCTTGCTAATGTTATTGATTGTCGATTATCCAATGTTGTGTTTGGCAAACCGTTTGTTGAGGAGTCAAAGTTAGAATATGATGAGATAGAAGGGACAATCCGATTTGCAAGTAACACCGATAGTATCACTTATAGGATGCCTAATAGGATGAAAGAATTTCGCTTTATATCCCTATTTGATAAGGATAACGTTGGTGCTTTTGAGGACATCAATGAAGAGGATAAGAAAAAGGGCATGGATTATGTATGGGAAAAGAGGAGTCTTTTTTACAAAGATTGCTTGGCCCTATGACCAAGGTATAAAGTCGATAAGGAATTTGCCCAAAGGATTATGGGGGCGATTGAGAAAAAGGTGATTGGTTTCTACAAAGAATATTTACAATCGGAGAGTGAAACCAACGATGAGGTCACGTAGTAACCCATGACCTTGAGTCTAGCTACAAGACTCGTAAATAAAGAAAAGCGCTTCTTGGGAGGCAACCCATGTTTTGTGTGATTTTATTTTATTTGTTTGTTATTTTCTTCCGTATGCATGCTTTATTTTTATTGTTGGTAAATCATGTTTCTCAATTAAATAGTGGAAATACTTTACTTTGTTGTTTTGGCCTAGTCTTAACTCCACCTAAAAGTATTTTTGCAAAAGATAAGTGTAAGGGGAAACCCCAAATATGTTTTTAAGAAACAAACCGATCATGATTCTCCACAATATTAAATGAACATGTATATTCGTATTTGTTAGAGTCAAATGCTTGTATTGAGTCATAATGAAGTTTTGCAGGATTTTCCAGGAAGTGAGACCAAGTTTTTCCAGAAATTTTCCGGAAACTTAACATAAGAATTTCTGCAGGTCACTTCTGACGGCGTCACGAGATAACTCTTGACGGCGTCACGTGTAAAAATCTGGAAATTTTACCGGTTTTGTTTTTCTAACGGAGTCTTATGGTTTTTGTGAATTATTAATTTTTATAATCTCCAGGAAATCTGCAAACTTCATTCCACAAGCATTATATCTTATTTTTGTTTTTTTAGGATTTAGTAACTTATGTAGGTTGCCGCCGATTTTATGCGAGGTTGTCTTGTCTATTTTCTCAGGATTCACAGGTTATGTATGACAAGAAGATGATTTATATTCTGGAAGGGAAGCTTTGATTGTTCATTTTCTTGGAGGAAGATTTAACCTGGCCACCTAATTATCCATACCGAGCGAATCAGGGGAGTATTTGATTTCATTCTTTTTCCTTTTTCACTTTTACATTCTTTACTTGAACATTGGGGACAATGTTCATCCTAAGTGTAAGGGGAGGGTAAAATGATGATACCTTACATGTACACTTTCGCTTGAGTTTGTTTTGTTTAATGGTAGATGTGTAATAAAACTATGAGAAATACTTGTTAGTGTAATTTTAGCGCCAAATTTAAATTTTTTTACAACATTTAGGAGTGAAACTTTAGCCATAGCAAGCGTCTCATGGATAGGAGTCGTATGACTAAGCACATAACCGTATATTCAGAAAAATTTTCCACCCAAATATGTGAGGTTCGCCTTTAGATTTGATAGAAAAAGCATTTACTATTAGTGCTTATGAGTGTACCTGTAGTATTTAGATTCTAGAACTTGCGTTAGTGATGCATCCCGAGACCGCTATTGAGACTACATTCGTGTAGTAGGATTTACTACATGATAAGAGGCATTAGGATCACCCTTGTGTTAAACCCGTATCATAATTACTTGACCATTTAAGTCATATTACTTGGCCAGTTAAGTCAACTAATTTTTCCCACACCCTTAGCGTTGTACTCATTTTTAGTACACGAAACCCATAGTACACCCCTCCGAGCCTATCTTTTCGTTTCTAACTTTAAGCATTTTACTTAAAGGAAGAATTTGTTACACCCCACTTAAATGTACACCCAAATCGTCTTAGCCTTCCGTGTATGCACTCATCTTTAGTGCATTATTGTTATTTGTTAAACCCTAAGTTAACTATCTAATTGATTACATGGTTGCTAAGTTGAGTCATATCCTTGTACATATTGTTTTGGGACGATTGGGACTCATGGGTAAAGTACTTATTTATGGAGTAATGGGGAAGAACATCATATTACCCCCGCATGTACGTTAATCTTAAAAGTACTCCAAGTGTTTTGATTATCTTAATTCGAGTCATTAGATTAGTTTATTGTAAAGTATGTAAAAATTCAAGTGTAAGGGGAATTTTCATTCCCTATGATGTATTATTTTGGATGGTAGGGTAAGAGTGTATGCAAAAAAAAAAAAAAAAAAAAAAAAGAAAAAAAAAATCGAAAAACAAGAAAAAGAAAAGAAAAAAATAGAAAAAGAAAAAGAGAAAAAAACATACGGACTACCATCCCGTTTCATTTTATGTTTTTGTTATTTTTTATTTATTAGCTTAAGTCGAGTCTAGTCTTGGCTTAGCAACGCCACATTGTACATGTAATTAACCAAGATTGTTAACTCGCCACCAGTAAAACTTCCTTTATCCAACAAAACCGTGTATTTCATATCCCTATACCTAACGTTACAACCCTTTAAAAGACCTCTTTGATAGTTTATCCTATGTGCTTACGCCATGTGGTGGAGGTTTGATCATTTCCCAAGCATATGGTAATCTATTTTGCTATGACAAGTAGTGAGAGATATCTTCCATTTCCATATTGTAATTTATACTTTATTACACCCGAGAGATGTGAGTATCTAAACACTATTTGTGAGGTGCTAGTGTATGACCTCCGTGCTTGTCTTTGGTCTTTAGTGGAACGATTATTTGTTGTAATTACTTTTATGTTAGTGTTAAATGACCCCTAACTTGTATTTTGATTAGAATAAAAGCGCATTTGCTTGAGGACAAGCAAATCTCAAGTGTAAGGGTATATGATGAGGCAAAAAATGAACTGTTTTTAGGGGGTCATTTAAACCCGGAATTGAATTTATTTGATTAAATATCGCCCTAAATCGTTTCTTTTGTGATTTTAGGTACTTTGGGAGTGAAATCTGGAAAAGGAAGCAATTCGGACGTTTTTGGAGCATAAAAGTGAAGAAAACGCCAAAGACTTAATTTTCCAAGCTGGGAACAGTAGGTGACGGTGTCAAGAGTAAAATCCTGACGGCGTCAAGAGTAATTTTCATGACGACCCAGTACAGAAATGAAGGCGTCACGAGGTAGAGCGTCAAGAGTAAAATACGTGACGGCCTGGAAAATGTTATAACGTGACGGCGTCAGAAGTAGATCAAGGCAGTCCTAGAAGTATTTTGGCGGCGAGATGACGGCGTCACCAATTTGGTCTTGACGCCGTCAGCCTCAATTTCCTATATATAGTTTTCTAATTTTCATTCAAAAAAAGAGAAGTTTTGGAGAAACCCTAAGACCGAACTTAGTACGAACTTTACAGGTTTTTCAAGGGTTTTCAGCCCTTGAACCCTTTCATGTGTAATTAAGATAAATATTCTTTTAATTCAATCAATATGTCTATGTGTTGGTTGTCTATATATTGTTCTTGTCTTAATTCTATCATGCTAGGCTAGATCTATCTTGTGTTTGCTTGGATCTAATGAAACCTAGATGTTAATTATGTGTTGATTACTTGTTTATGGTTGTATTGGATGAATGATTTCGATGTTAGGCTTAAGAAAACTGGCAGATCTCCAAATGGTAACATGCTTGAACGTCTTAGGAAACATGAACTGACGTGCACTAGGTTTTTTTGGTTGTATTTAATGCATGAGTAAATTCTAATGATCCCATGTTAGGAGCTTCTTAGCCGGCTCGACATAGGAGTGAAGTAGGCACTCATAGGATTGGGGAATTAAGTGCGCCACCCCATGAATGGTATTAAGGAATACAATCCGTCATCCACGCAACTATAACAAGTAATTAACGTGTAAAAGATATCTAGGGAGTAGTGAAATCTAAGTAAACACAATTTCTCCACTTATTGCTCACAACCTTAGTTTAATTTAGTTTATTTTCATTTCTAGTATTTTATTTTGATTGCATCTTTAGTATTGGGTTAGTTGACTAGCAACTAATTCCACCCAAATCCTTCAAACCCGAGATATTTACTTGCTTTCTAAAAAATATAAAAATACAAAAAGAATCTTCCATCATCTTTAGAACTAGTAATTAGGTTTTCTAATCCTAGCGACACTATTCCTAGCTGAACGATCAATCCCCCGGTACTTGTCACTATACTATACTACAACGATCAGGTACACTGCCTGGTGGGGGTTGTAAGCTTCTCAAGATCCCTTGAGAGGTAAAGCCTGGTGCGATTCCCGCGTATCAACTTGCCTAGGCCTTGCCCATCTTTCGCCCATCTTTCTGAATCACATGTATATTGATAGGCCTCGCCCATCTTTCGCCCAATATTCCTTTTATACACGTGTACGGTTAGAAACTAATTTAGTAATAGATCTAACGGATAATATCTAAAAAGTTCATTTTGTATAATTTTGTGTGCGCCGTTTATATCCGTAAAGTAGTTATATAAAAGGTTCATTTAAGTAATTTACTCATTCAATATTCTTTTGTTTCACTCCAGTTTTTTCAATTTTCTTTCGCTCTTTTGTATACGCCCTCACAATACATAATATTCATTCTAATAAAAAAATTTATATTTCACATTTCAATTTTGCGCTCAAATGTATGTTTACATCAGCTATAGACCACATTATCATATTAACAAATGAAACAAACATATTTAGTTATAGAATTCAAAGCGAAAGATTAAGGCAGTGATGGAAGAACTCGAATCAGACTTAGGAGTTGCTTCAGGTGGCAACTGTACAAGAACTATCAAGTTGTAAGCTTGGGAATCTAATCGATAATTTATATTTAATTTAATTTATTTTTAAATAATTTTAATCATTTTTAAATAAATTATTTTTAATTTATTTAAATCAATTTTTTTCAACTAATTTAAATAATTTTCTCTTAAATTAAATTATTTATTTTAAATCATTTATAAATTAATACATTTAACTTTTTAAAAAATGAAAGTCACTTTTGGAGACTACTATGTCCCCTGGAAACAAAAAAATTTCATTTTCCATCCACCATATTTACTTTATCCCGCCAATAACTTTGACCACCAAATTTCATTTTCCCCAAAAGTGACCATCATAAACCCTAGATCTAAAATTTGCTAACACTTCTCATTCACTCTAAAAAAAACTGTAAAAACTACCGCCACACACGAAATTAACACAAAAAACTCATCTCATTCATGCATTCAAAAATCTCATTCATTTGACTGTGCATTTTTTTTTGTTTAATCTTCATCCGAAACAGATTCATAAGGTAAATTGTTTATGTTATAATTTTTTAATTTTGTTTTGTTTTGTTTAATGTGTTTTGTATGTTTATGTTTGTGTTTGATTTTGGTAGTAACCAAAGCTGTCTCGCCGGACCACCACACGAAACCACCACCACCACCTGCCGTACCACCATAGCCATCCCAAACCACATTTAGTTTAAAGGTTTATTTTTGTTTTAATTCTTTAATTTTACTTTGTTTATTTAGTTATTTATTTTAGTTATTTTGTTATTTTTATGTTTTTGTTTTGATTTTGGTAGTGCCGCATGCTGTCTCGCCTGACCTCCGCCGACCACCGCTTCCAGGACCACAGCTGACCACCGCTGCCGACCACCGTTGCCGGGACTACAGCCGACCACCACCTCTCTTCTTCTCATCCTCTTTATTTCAGTTGGGACATCCCGGTTAGTAATATGCCTTTTGTTAATTTTGTTAATTTTGCTAAGTGTTAGTAGTATGTGTTTGGTTAATTTTGGTTAGTATATATGTGTTTGGTTTTGTATACGTTTTGTTAATTTCGCTAAGTGTTTATCCACACAAGAAAAACCATCTTTTATATGAATAAACATACTGTAAGTGTAAATCCATATGTCTAAAATGTGTAGGAATTGAAAGAAAGTAGACTAAATATTTGTGATGCCACAATATATGAATACACATACTGTAAGTGTAAATCCATATGTCTAACTCATCATGTTAAAGGTCAAACCTCTATCACAGAACCATATAGTATACTGTAATATTATCTTAAATGCATGTATTATGTGTACAATGTTAGCGATGACTGAGGAGTCTCGGTGTTGGTGTATAATTTTTTACATGGTACAGAGTCTATTACGACTCTTGGTTACTAACATAGTACTATATTTGTTTTCTTGTTCTATTTTGATACTGTAATACTATCTTAAATGCATGTATTATTAGTTTGTTTTATATTGTTTGTTTATAGTACGAAGAAAATAAGAAGCATGAGGACTTGGTCGAGACCTGGAGGAAAACTCATTCGGATAAAGACGGCCATTTTCAGTCTCGGGAAAATGAAAGGATCTATGTAAGTAAATTATGTCATAATTGTTTATTGAGTTTTGATTAGGACTAATACTTTGAGTTTGTATCTGCTTATGTTTTTTTTGCTTATCTGCTTATGTTTTTAAATTTTTAACTAGTCTTCTTGGGTTTCTTTTACATAGATTTGCTGCCATTCTAAAAACTTATCTGCTTACAAAGGTTTTTGCTATAGAAACTCATCGCATTTTGAGATAAGCCAAAGCCAAAGCACTTTCAGGTTGGTGAGGGGGTGTTTGGTTTAGCTTATTTTGAAGAGCTTATGCTAATCAGCTTATCAGTTTATGAGCGTAATGAACTTTTTTTTACAAACAACTCCATAATTGCTTATGAAAAACCCTTGTTTATGCGCTGTTACCCCATAAGCTGTTTGGATACTCAAAAGCTGTTGCGCTGAAATGGCTTACCCAAACACCCTCTTATTCAACACGCTTATTTCACTCACAGATATAACCTTATAAGCACTTAGGTTGCGACGTGTATTTTATTTATTTATTTATTTTTTTAACTTTAACAGCATTTTAGAAACATCTCATTCACTTATTAGGATGTTTAAAACTTTTGCATAATAATGATATATTATAGGCTAATTAAGGGTTGTTGGGATAGCTGATTGCAGCACCTGATTACCATGAATTTGTGATTAGTATAGGCTAGTTGGATAGCTTATTGCAACAACTTATTAACCTTGCCTCGTGCTTATTAGTGCTGTCTGGAAAGCTTATTTAAGCACATAATTGACCGTCACCTGTTGATATTAGGGGCTGTTTGAATACCTTATTTCATAGCTAATTAACCGTAACTTCTTGTAATTATGGGTTGTTTGGATAAGTAATTATGGCCGCTAATATACCTTGACCAGCACATTTCGACGTAGCTTAATAATTTGTTTAATCATGGCCTGCTTTGATAGCTGTTTTCAGCATCTTATTACAATGGTATAAACTATAACATAAGAAAAAAATGTGCAATAGTACCTGCCTTGACTTGATAATCTTCATCGTTAGCATTATATGTCATGCACCTCCTGTTCCAATTTTGGTTATCCATAGGCGTCAACTTACATAAATAAACTACTAGAATTTAACGTGTGACACTATGACTATTGTGATTGCTTATGCTAATACTTTCTAATGATGGCTTAAATTAAATTGATTGTTGAGGTTGCTCATTTATTAATCTGAGATACTTTAGTTGTGGTTTATATGTTGTCTATTTCATTTCATGCTAGTTGTTTCAAATCAAATTAAATCAAGGATACTACTTCACTTATAATTGATATTTTCCATGAAGGAAAATTTAATCTGACTTGTTCAAATCATACCATTCGTTCTAAGCATTAGGTGGCAATCATTGTGGCTACTTTCTTGAATCCATGCTAAGAAATCTATCATCCATTTCAATGGTACTAAGTGGTTTATCTAGAGAATGCTATTAATTAACTTGATAATGTCCCCAAATGGAAACTTGCTCATTGTGATACATCATGTTTTTTTTAACCAATGAACATTATACTTATTATCTGATTTCTTTATAATTTCTTACTACTTATATTAACTCTTGTTATTTTGAATTACACAGGCAGAAATGAAGGCAATACAAGATGCGGTCAACGACAAAAGATCGACCCTAAAACAGATAGAGAGATTGTCGCTGAAGTCCTGCAGAGCAACAATCAGGGGCATATTGCGGGTGTTGGCAGGGTGGTACCGGGCATGGGCTAGAGTTCTCGGAGCTCATAAGCGGACCCAGGTTTTTGTACCCGAGAGGAATTTGAAGAGATGCAAAAAAAGCAAGCTATGGAACTAGACGAGCAAAGAAAAGCCTATGAGAGTCAAGGAAACGTCTTGAAGCAATTTGTTGAATTCTTCAACAGTCAACAAGGTAATCATGCTTCACAGTTTCAGATTCCTGATTTATACACTCCTCGAGTGTTTCCCGGTTCTACTTATGATGCTGGCGGTCCTAGTTCTACTCCTTCCGCCCCTAGTTCTAGTTTCGGCCCAGATAACTGTTACATCCCTACCTTTGATTCTGGAAATAGTCGGATTGTACATGTTGATGATGATGGTCGCGATGATGTTGGTGGTGATGGTAGTAGTGAGTATGATGATGCTGGTGATGACGAGTAGTGACGTTAGGGTAGATTATTAGTATTTGTATGGATATCCTTATGTTATTTGCATTATCGTATTAGTATATTAGCGAAATTGTAGTCATAAACGAATACTATGACATGCTTTTGGTTGGTTTTGAATGATGAATGAATGGAAGCATTTTGCATTATTGATTTGGGTGATTTACAGCTTTGGTTTTGGTAGATTTCTTCCGCAAAAAATTCCGGAAAAATTCTGGATTTGCTTGCAGCATTGCAGCTGCTGTTTTGTTTCTGCACATACACTTTTAGGGACAAGAAAGCTGTCTCCGAAGGTTAATCTTGTTGTCCCTAATAGTTACCCATCCAAAGCAAACCAGTCCCTAAATCTCACTTTTAGAGACAGCAAATGTCGTCCCCCAAAAGGTGGTTCCAGGTTTTTTTTTTTTTAAAAAATTGTATTAATTATTAAATTTACTTAATAAATAAATATATCTTTTATATAATAAAATAAAACCCTTATTGGAAATTTTGCATTTCAAAAAAATCAATTCATACCTGATTTAGTAATAATTTTATTAAAAAAAAAAGATTATTTTCTTATTAGATAATATTTTATATTTATTCATAACACAAGTAGAAGATAAATATAAAAAATATAGATAAGATATTTAAAAAAAAAAATTATTTATTTTATATTTATCCACAACACAAGTAGAAGATAAATACAAAAAATATAGATAAGATGCAATTAACAATAAGATTAAAATTTTTAAATAATTATTTCAAAAAATTAAAAAAAAACCCGCGCGTGCGCGGGTATTATAACTATAAATTAATAAAATATGATAATATAGCCTTAGAGACGACGTCTGTTGTCCCCAAAGATGCGGCCCCACTTTTAGTCAAGTTTCTGGTTGGAAATTTGTGGGTCCCACAGGCCGTCCTCTAAAGTTAAATTTTGTTGTCCCTAAAACTTTTGGACACGAGCTTTTGGAGACAACCTCTTTTGGCACAACCTGTTGTGCCAAAAAGCTTTGGAGACAACAAAACTTCACTTTTGGGGACTACTTGCTCTCTCTCGAAAAGTCCCAAATGGTGTAGTGATTATCCAAATTACAACGAAGAAAACCCTGGTAAACTAACCATTTAGCTGCTCCATAAAGAGTAATGTTTGTATGTTAATTATGTCCTTTAACAAAGCCGTTTGAAGAACAATATAAAAAATAATCCATACACTCACAAAAATCTGAATAACTGTAGATTTTACCGCGTCTAACAAAACGATTTGCAACAGACTATACCAAACTCTTATGTAAAAGCTACCCGCCATACCATAGCACCAAAGTGGCTATTTCTTAGAGAAAATACACTCTATTAGTTCCCTACTTAATAATTTTTCCTATTTTGAGTACTCAGGTACATCATCATCATCATTATTTATTTATTTATTTATTTATTTTTGCATAACATGAGTACTATACTTCATCTCATCCGCTGCGTAAATTACCAGTCAACCAAATTTAGTGAAGTGGCAAATATTTGGCAGATGTTGTAGCACTGATGATGCACATAATGGACGCACCATTTTAACCATTTTATAGTGATCAATACATATGGGCTTACCAGTACATGTTTTATTTATAGAGTCGTCAAAGTTTGATTGGAATAGCGAGTAGTGGTGTTTTCCTTGATAACGTGAGCCCAAATTTCTCTTCCATATTGATATTTTCTGCGCCCATATCTCCTTCGAGCTTCCAATCAAATTTATAAACCAAAGAACCTAAAATTATGTGTAACATTCTATGAGCCATGTTCAACCCCGGGCAAATCCTTCTCCCAGCACCAAATGGAATGAGCTCGAAATCTTGGCCCTTATAATCGATTTTAACATCTAAAAACCTTTCAGGCAAAAATGCTTCCGGGTCTAACCAAATTTTCGGGTCTCGTCCCATGGCCCAAACATTACAAAGGATATGTCCATTATGAGGCACAATGAAGCCTTGGACTTCTACATCGCGTATGGCTTGGCGAGGGACAAGAGGCGCTGGTGGATGTAGCCGAATAGCTTCTTTTATAATAGCTTGCAAGTAAGGAAGTTGAGAGATATCCGATTCTTGTATATTTTGGTTGTTGTCTCGCATGTATTTGATGATTTCTGACCGCGTCCTTTCCATTTTATTGGGGTTGCGAATTAACTCAGCCATGGCCCATTCTAATGTACTTGATGTAGTGTCACTTCCAGCAACAAATAAAGCCTACACCAATATTTATATGAAAAGATCAGTTGTATGGGTTTTTGAAAAAATAAATAAATAAATAAATAAAAAATCTTAATCTTTGTGCATACACAATCAAAGGTATTTAGTTAAAAAGCTTTATATCCATCATATACTCTAACTGCTTGAAGCAAGTGTGGTTTAGACTATTTAAACCAAAATCTTAACATGTCATGTGAAATTGAACCAAACCTCGTTATGATGCCATAGTATAAACTTATCATGTTTTTTCATAACTACTTTGACTATCATATTGAACCGAGAAATAGATATACTTACGAAAAACAAATGCCTCATGTCATTTTGACTAAATTCGCCGTCAGCTTTTAGGGTGAGGTTCAACAGCGAACCTAAGACATCATTGTTTGTTGGTGTAACACCATCGTATGATTGCAGCCGTTCATCAATGATTCTATCCAAAATAGCCATTATCTTCTTACCGTGAACATTTGCCTTTCGCAACAACCTTTGCGGATCAAATGGTTTGAAAATTGGAAAAAAGTCCGCCAGATTTGGTTTCCCTCCAATCTCCATTATACTCCATACTGCATCCTTGAACTCGTGTGCTGAGGCAGAATCATACTTAGCAAGATCTTTGGAGAACATGAAGTTGGAGAGAACGTTAAGTATTGTCGTAAACACAACTTCACCTATATTTATAGGCTTCTCACTTGTAGAACAATGAGCAACATAGTTAACAAGTTCTTGTACCTAAAAGTATAAAAAAAATAACTATTAAATGTCAAAAAGTTAGTAGTATATAATTCCGTATACTCGTCTTATACTTTAATCAATTTAAACTAATCGGGTGTGATCGAATAAGCGAAATGACACTGGACTTCTTTACAAATAAATTTATCTAAATAATTACTAATAGACATGCATAACTGAAATATCTGACTTATATTTGATCAACTCACGTTTGGCATATGCTTAGACGTTTTCTTTTTACTTGTATTTAATTATTTACCTTTATGTCTCAAAACTTTTCAATAAATTATCTTAGTGAAATAGTTCTATTAAAATCTCCTATTATAAAATAACTAAACCGAACATGTTTTAACTATATATATTTTTTTTTGAAGAGAATTTAGAATTTATACGAACCAAAAGCAAAATTCCTAAATTCGTTCATTACAATAGAAGATATTGTTGGGATATTTTCATATTCAAATAGCGTATGTCTAGAAAAACACGTGAGCTTACGATGACACACGCGCTAATATGTAAAACAATTAATTAGTCAAAGCTAACGATATATATTTACTAACGGTTTCTAAATGTTACTACGAGGGCTTAAAAGTAAAAACGAGAAAAAGAAAGTTACGAATCACCTCCCTTGGCCCATGGCCGATCGGTGAGGGAGTACTAGTGGGTTTTGGATTGCTTGGCTTACAAGCCAAGTAATCCTAAGGCTATATAATGAAGTCTTTGGTCGTTGTTCTCAAAACACTTCATTATTATTAACTCTAAACCTAGACTTGTTTTTCTTTTCCTCTTGTGCTCTTCTCAACCGAACACCAAAACAACAAGGGTTTCGATTCCTGTCTTGCATAGTCGATTGATCACCAAGAAACCACAAAGCGTTTCGGTTTGCTTTGTTTTGATCCGATCGAACACCAACAACAACCAAGGTTCAGGTTTGCTAGTTCCAAAAGTCCGAAGGGTTTCTTTAAGCTTTTCACTACTGGTACTAGCATACGTAATTGTTTGCAAAGAACATATTGTGTGTATACGTGGAAGGATCATACTTTGTTCTTCGTGGTTCGTGTGTTAGTTTTACTCACACGCAAGTATTCAAAAATCTTTGTTCGTTGGCTTTTATTGCTAAAAGTTACACTGTTCTTAAACTTATGTCAATTACATAATACTATACATTTTTTTAACAAACATAATACTATACTTGATCTAGTCTTCCGTTGCGTTACTTGTGATTATTTGTTTAAACATTAATAGTTAATATGTTTTAAATTCCAACAGATATTTCATAACAAAAGGCTTTTTTGTTTAATTTTTGTATTAAATCGTGTTTACATAAGAAATGACTTAATGTACAGACCCTTTAGTTTATCAGGGTGTGCTTGGTTTAAACTCGGTAAAAGGGAAAGGGAAAACAATGATAATGGTAGAAAAGGGAAAGAAAAGTATTTGAGTAATGGATTATTGCATTATATTCTATCAAACAACTTTTTTCATTATTTTTTTCATTCATCAGCTCATCATTTTTTATTTTCAAACATTTTTTATTATTAAATTATAAACAAACAATTTTTATTTGAATTTCTGAATATAGTTTTTCTATATTAAGAGTTTAAGATAATTAATTCAATTTCAAATATCACCTAAAATTAGTAATTAATCCTTTCTCCAAAAAAGATATAGTTACTAGGAACCAAACACTCAAGCAAGTGGCGGAACATAATGGAGGCAAGGTAAGGTCCACTCCACAAATTTTGAATTATTAGGTATAGTACTAGCATCGGTGATTGTTGTCACTTGATAGTTTGTGAAGCTACTAGCTATATATATGTATACATTAGTCAGGTCAAAATTTTAAGTTGGTATATGCAACTTTGAACACTGTTACTAATGTCTTCATATTATACTTCGTATATAACTACGCGAAACTATGCTTGAACAAGCTACGTTTTACGTCCAAAAATATTTCGGCCCTCCCAAAAGAAGAGGTCAAGTTCCGCCATTGCACCCAAGCGATAAACCAATACTAAGTACTGTATTACAGTATTACACTAATCGAACTGTACCCATTTCTATCCATCTTCACATATATACATATATGTTATTAAAAAAAAAAAAAAAAAAAAAAAAAAAAAAAAAAAAAAAAAAAAAAAAACATCTTTATGTGCAAACGGTAAGTGCATGCATTTTCTAAATGTTATCAGTTAACTCGTACCTTTTCTTTGCGTAAGACTTCACTAGCATCAAGATGTTGCAATGAGAACATATATTCTTTAGTTATTCTTCGTAGTTTTCGCCATTGATCACCGGCTGGAAGCCACACTAGAGAGTATTTATCATGGTCCACAACTTGGGCCATGTCGGGAATTGATCGACTAGAGAACGACTGATCATTTGTTTGAAAAAACTCTTTTGCTATATCGGGCGATGAAACAACTATAGTTGTTCTACATCCTAGCTTAAGTGACATTAAAGGACCATAACGTTTAGAAAGTGTAGCGAGAGAACCATGTGGCTTGTCACCGAGTTCTAAAAGGTTTCCGATTATTGGAAGAGGGTAAGGTCCCGGTGGAAGCCGAGGGTTACGGCGGCCGGAGATAGTGGTGAGGTAGATGACTGTTAATATGAAAGAAAATAAGAGAAAGAGGGTCGAATAATCCATTTGTTTGCCGTTTGTGTAAGAGTGCGGGTCATGTCTTTTTTAAGACACAATCATTAAGCTGAAGATGACATCTCTGGTAAAATAGTGGAATGATGGCCTTGATAAACAAAAGCCACTCATTTGGTAAATGAAAAAGTTAAGATAAGATTCACTGTGCGAGTAAATGATTTGATAGGGTAAATTGCAAAAATGGTCCTTAATGTTTTACGAAATTGCAAAAGCGGAATCGAGACAAAAAGTAGCGCAAAAAAGACACCAACGTTTCACATTTTCGCAAAATCGCCACTGAGAGGCCTTTTCCGTTAGTTTCATCGTTAAGTGCCATGTCACCGAGGGTATTACCGTCATTTCACTGCTTTAAGGTCCACGTGGCATATCACTATTGATTCAGGGACTAAATTTGCAAAGTTATTTTTATCTTTTATTTCACATCTACCACCACCACCACTCTCTACCACCACACAACCAACACCACCACCCTTTACCCTTCATCTTCATCTTCTCCGGTGACCAAACCCAGATTCCGGTCATCAAATGCTAATTAGTTTCATGGCTTTATAAAGTCGACAAAGGGGTGTTACACATTCATTATTATCTTAAAAGGAGCAGGCAGCACCGCAGCAGTTATAAAGCTCACATTTGTGGCGTTATAAATGTGAGCTTGGATCAAATGCTAATTAGTTTCATGGCGTTATAAAGTCGACAAAGGGGTGTTACACATTCATTATTATCTTAAAAGGAGCAGGCAGCACCGCAGCAGCAGTATGCAAGGCGGAGAGGGTCAACGATGCTAACTGAAAGGCTGTGTGCGCCGAGGAGACTTGATGTACAGTATCCAAAAAGAGAAACCACATTGCAAAATGGAAGTTATCCTTTTTGGATATAGAGTTTGAACAAACCCATAACTCAATTGCCTAATTTAACTTGTATATATTTGGAATGCATATATGACTATGATCACCCTGTAGACATGATCACATGAATCGTGAGTAGTGACAAACCAACTACACAGGCTTTTTGTGATTCGTACCTAAACTTTTAATCATTTTCTGTAAAGTAATATAAAGAGAACAACCAAGATTTTACATTATACAATGCTACATAGGCCAGTCATCAATAAACTAAATTACAAAAGGTGGGGTCCAATTTACCACGCACCATCTTCTACTTTTAAAGTGACCCTTTTCTCAAACCCTATATACAACTACTAATGTATGAATACGTGTTATTGAGAGTTAGAGATTTGGGAAAAGGGATACCTAAAATATGTTTCAAGGAACAGTCTTTAGGAATGTAGAAGACCATAAATAGATTGTCTAACCTTAAAGAAAAAGAAAACTTTTTTCCTCTTTTGAAGAGACATGTTGCTTCTTGAAGGTGAAGTAAAACATAAAAAAAGATTACATAAAAACAATGCCCACCATACCAAATCTGCAAAAATTCACATTTTGCTTTGCTTATTCCATAATACCCAACTGGCCCAGACATTCTTCAGCCAATCCTTGCTCGCCACATGTTGAATGTGATAACTTTTACTATTTTTATGGAAACTAACTGCTGTCCATTGCTGTTTACTCGGATTTATAACTTCTAACCGATCCATTGAGTAACCATTTTCATCAGCCACAGTTTGCAAGAGGGTGGTGGTGGCGGTAGAGGGTGGCGGTGGTGGTAGAGGTGATGGTGGTGGTGAAGTGAAATAAAATATCAAACTCAAATTGCAAATTTAGTCCTTTAATCAAAAGTAGCAATGAAATGACGATAATGCCCTCGATGACATGACACTTAACGGGAAAATTAACGGAAAAGGCCTCTCGGTGGCGATTTTGCAAAAATGTGAAACGTTGGTATCTTTTTTGCGCTACTTTTTGTCTCGGTCCCGTTTTTGCAATTTCGTTGAACGTGAAGGACCATTTTTGCAATTTATTTTTTGGGTAAAAGGTCAAGGACCCGGTAAATATCCATTTTTGCAATTTACCCATTTTGATATTTATGCTTTCACATTTTGAAACTATATTTATCCTCTTCTCACGAAATAATTGAATGCTTGCATTTACATGTTTTTTAGTGGGAGAAGTACAAATATTTATACCACTTATATAAATAGCGAAACAAAAAATCACGACGGCACCAGGTGTCATGTCAAAAGTGGTGTTTTGTCAACTACACATAGTATGTGTTTTTACCATTTGTTTTCTTTCCTTTTTAAAACAAGAACAAAACGTATACAACTGTAACCTTATCGGCTCATATATTAGTCAATTAGATAAAATTTTGAGCTCAATTGAGCTTGATACATTAAATTATCCGAGAAGACTAATAATGACCTATCATAATATATAGTTCAAATGTTTGTCATTAGCTTTAGATGAACTAAGAAAGCATTTTGACATGGGTGCTCTTGATCGAGTCATCTTTACTTAGAACATATCTAATATACAATGATGTGACAAGAATAATAGAAATTACAATGATGTTTAATACATAGTTTTTGCAGATAGTGAATGTAAATTTGATCGCCAACGTACAACAAAAACTAAACAAACATTTGGAAACAAATTGTAAATTTTCCAAGCAACATCTATTACTTACACTAACATAAATAACATGCAACTGATGACGAATTCTATTTAAAATTATAACTATCACGCCGTAGAAATACAAAAAATAACTGTCCTACTACTTAATAGTTATTATCCAAATTTTCTCACTACAGCAAAAACTAGTGTTTTGTCGTGCACTAGAGCGGCTCAAACTCATTGGGAGCTTAAAACAAACTTTTTAATATGAGGCCTAGCTATTGGATTAAAATAATTTGTGGTAGTTTAAGTATTTTTGTTATTTGGATTAATGAAAGACCCAACCATTAATCAAAACACTATGAGAAACTAGGACTTGATTAGAGTTTGAGAGAAAGAGATTTAAAAAGAAAGAGGAGAAAGGAAAATAATTTGTTTCGATAAGTAGGAAGTAGGGATTTTAAGAATTGAACGTACAAAAATAAGGCATATTCGTGGCTGTTGGTTTATGTTTGAGTTTTAACCGAACATTACCAAATAATGTGAACACTTAAAACTGAACATAATTTGTCTGTTCATTAAGAAAATAAGCTTGTTCGTGTTGGCTTATGTTTGTTCGTGCTAATTAAATTGTATATTTGCTTTAGTATATATTAAGTATAATATTCAAACATAAAAAACAAACGTAAATGAACATACACAAACGAACGAATTGCCATACGTCCACGGACTTAAAGGAACAAATGAGACATTTGTTTGTGTTCGTCCATTTAGCTTTAAAAACCATCAAATATTGTTCATGTTCATTTGTATAATAAACATAAGCAAACTTCTGGTTTATAAACGATACTTTGAACGTTTAGTTTGTTTAGAGTCCGCTTTGAATTGATTACAGCTTGGTATGCTTAATTCATTACTCGTGCGTTACGGCGGGTACCCTATAATTAAATTTCTCAATGCATAATGTTTTTTTATCATAGATTTTTTGTGATAATAGCATTTATAGATGACGAAATTTTATGTTTTTCGTGATAATGCTTAGCCCCTAGCTTGTTCAAATCTTTACGTTGACCTTTTAGTGTTCTTAAAATATATTTTGTTTTCTATTATGTTAATTTTCCAAAATTGCAATTTAGCATCATGAAAACTGTAACATCTTCATAACGTTATAACAACTACTACTCGTATAATACTGTTAGTGATATGGATTAGGATCCTATTAATTAAGTTGAGTCAAACATGATATATCATGTTAACCAATCACAAATACGTTAAATATATAAAACATTTCCTTTTAGTAAAAATTATGGATCCACTTATTAATTCATTCCCACAATAAAATCAAAATCATCAATCATGTTTAACTATACCTTGAGAGGAGTTTGATCCAAGCGATATAACAATTATTGTTACAATTAAATCCAAACTCTATTTTATAAACTTTTAAAGGTCTCACAACACATATAACAATTATTGTTACAATTAAATCCAAACTCTATTTTATAAACTTTTAAAGGTCTCACAACACATATAAAATAAGTCACCCACAACAAAACTAATCTATTATAACACCTTTCAAACTTTTTGACAAATACTTTGCAACAGACATATTTCTTCGGAGGAAACCCAAGAGATGTACACAACATATTTCTCAATGGAAGAAACCCATTAAGTTTAATTTTTTCTTTACAACTACAAGAAATGAAATTGAAAACTACCTTCAGTACACGTTACAGTATATTTTTAAAGTCATCAAAGTCTCATCGGAATAGCAAATAGCGGTGTGTTCCTTGATAATGTGAGCCCAAATTTCTCTTCCATATTGATATTTTCTGAGCCCATATCTCCTTCGAGCTTCCAACCAAATTTATAAACCAAAGAACCTAAAATTACGTGTAACATTCTATGAGCCATGTTCAATCCCGGGCAAATCCTTCTTCCAGCACCAAATGGAATGAGCTCAAAATCTTGGCCCTTATAATCGATTTTAACATCTAAAAACCTCTCGGGCAAAAATGCTTCTGGGTCTGACCAAATCTTTGGGTCTCGACCCATCGCCCAAACATTACAAAGGATCTGTGCATTATGAGGCACAATGAAGCCTTGGACTTCTACGTCGTGTATAGCTTGGTGAGGGATAAGAAAAGGGGCAGGTGGATGTAGCCGAAGAGCTTCTTTTATAACAGCTTGCAAGTAAGGAAGTTGAGAGATATCTGATTCTTGTATATTTTGGTTGTTGTCTTGCATGTATTTGATGATTTCTGACCGCGTCCTTTCCATTTTTTGGGGGTTACGAATTAGCTCAGCCATGGCCCATTCTAATGTACTTGATGTAGTGTCACTTCCCGCAATAAATAAAGCCTACACCAATATTTATATGAAAAGATAAGTTGTATGGGTTTTTGTAACAAAAAAACATCTTAATCTTTATGCATACACAATCAATGGTATTTAGTTAAAAAGCTTTATATCCATCATACTCTAACTGCTTGAACCAAGTGTGGTTTACACTATTTTAACCAAAGTCTCAACATGTCATGTGAAACTGAACCAAACCTCGTTATGATGCCATAGTATAAACTTACTCCCTCCGTCCCAAAATATAAGTCCAGTTTGACTTTTTGAATCGAACTTTGACACTAAATATTTTTGTTTATACTATATAATACTTGATGCAAAATATATAAATGGATAGTTTTTATATGTATTTTCTTTTGGTATAATTTTCATTAAGTTATATATAATACAAACAAAAATATTTACGGTTAAACTTCGATTTAAAAAGTCAAACTGGACTTATATTTTGAGACGGAGGTAGTATCATGTTTTGTCACAACTACTTTCACTATCATATTGAACCGAAAAATAGATATACTTACAAAAAACAAATGCCTCATGTCATTTTGACTAAATTCGCTGTCATCTTTTAGGGTGAGGTTCAACAGCGAATCTAAGACATCATTGTTTGTTGGTGTAACACCATTGTATAATTGCAGCCTTTCATCAATGATTCTATCCAAAATAGCCATTATCTTCTTACCGTGAACATTTGCTTTTCGCAGCAACCTTTGCGGATCAAATGGTTTGAAAACTGGGAAAAAGTCCGCTATATTTGGTTTCCCAGCAATCTCCAATAAACTCCACACTGCATCCTTGAACTCGTGTGCTGAGCTAGAATCATACTTAGCTAGATCTTTAGAGAACATGAAGTTGGAGAGAACGTTAAGCATTGTCGCAAACACAACTTCACCTATATTTACAGGCTTCTCACTTGTAGAACAATGAGCAACATAGTTAACAAGTTCTTGTACCTAGAAGTATAAATATTAAATGTCAAAAAGTTATAGTATTATATAATTCCATATACTAGTTTTATACTATAATCAATTTAAACTAATCAGATGTGATCGAATACAAATCCATGAACAACATAAACGAAATGACTAAAGGTATGTTTAGTACATAAGATTATTGAGAGATTATGCTTAATTTTTAAGAAAATATGTTATTTGTTTGTGTGACATAAATTATAAGAGATTATAAAAAAAAATCTTCATAATCTGTGAAAATCAAATGCTTCTTCATTTAGCTTATGAAAATAATAATTTTTTTTTATTTTATTATCTCCATCTCCAACTTTATCTACAACTTCATCTTCAGTTTAAGGAATAGTTACTATTGTCAAACATAACTTGACTTCTTTTCAAATGAATTTATCTAAATAACTAAAAGACATGCATAATTGAAATATCTGAATTATATTTGATCAACTCAGTTTTGGTATATGCTTAGACGTTTTATCTTTACTTGTATTTAACTACTTACCATTAAATTTTGACTTATGTCTCAAAAGTCAAAACTTTACAATAAATTATCTTAGTGAAATAGTTCTATTAAAATCTTCTATTATAAAAACCGAACATATTTTTATTAGAATTTATACCAACCAAAAACAAAATTCCTAAATTCATGCATTACAATAGAAGATATTTCATAACTAAGATTAATTAGTAATTAATCCTTTCTTGAAAAAAGGTTAGTTACTAAAATATGTTCTAAGGCATCAGACACTAAAATAAACTACCAAGTACTAAACCAATACAGATTACACTAATCGAACTGTACCCATTTCTTTCCATCTTCGCACATATACATATATGTTACAAAAAATATATTCACTTTATGCGCAAACGGTAACTGCATGCATTTTCTAAATGTTATCAGTTAACTCGTACCTTTTCTTTGCGTAAAACTTCACTAGCATCAAGATGTTGCAATGAGAACATATATTCTTTAGTTATTCTTCGTAGTTTTCGCCATTGATCACTGACTGGAAGCCACACTATAGAGTATTTATCATGGTCCACAGCTTGGCCCACGTCGGGAATTGATCGACTAGAGAACAACTGATCATTTGTTTGAAAGAATTCCTTGGCTATATCGGGTGATGAAACGACTATAGTTGTTCTACATCCTAGCTTAAGTGACATTAAAGGACCATAACGTTTAGAAAGTGTAGCGAGAGAACCATGTGGCTTGTCACCGAGTTCTGAAAGGTTTCCGATTATTGGAAGAGGGTAAGGTCCCGGTGGAAGCCGAGGGTTACGGCGGCCGGAGATAGTGGTGAGGTAGATGACTGTTAATATGAAAGAAAATAAGAGAAAGAGGGTCGAATAATCCATTTGTTTGCCGTTTGTGTAAGACTGCTAGTAATCTCTTTTTGTGGACAACCATTTACTATGCATGCCGACATGATTGAGAGGTTGCAATAAATGAATAAATACAAAATGTCAACTACACATATTATTGGTTAAAGAAAGAAAAACCACACCTACTATCTGTTTCCTCATTCAATTTTTTTTTTTTTTTTTTTTTTTTTTTTTTTTTTTTTTTTTTTTTTTTTTTTTAAAAAAAAAAAAGAAAGAAAGAAAAAAAAGAACATTACATATACAACGTAATGTAACCTTATCCGCTCATATATTTTTATCCTTATTGATCTTAAAAGGGGTGACAACATTGCCGCACCATACCTCAAAATCAAGCAAAATGAACCAATAAGATATTGCCAACACTTTTCATGCCACAACATACCCCATCTTTATTTTTTAGTGGCAATCCTGATGTAAAAAAAAAAAAAAAAAAAAAAAAAAAAAAAAAAAAAAAAAAACTAATTATATATGCAACGTTTATTTTTTTTCCTTTTTTTTTTTTTTTTTTTTGGAAAATTGCCTAACCTTCGATTGCATTTAATATGCAATGTTCATTTTTTTTTGGGAATAGCCATACCGATTCCGTATGGTATACCGATTTGGTTGCCGATTTTTGCTTACCGTTGGACTGGCATTCATTGTTGCCGAACGGCATGCCTTGCCGAATGGAATAAACTGCAAGGTTGCCACCCCCTAAAGGATTTATTTGAGCAACGCTTTTTGTTTTTATTTTTATTTAAACGACAACTATTTATCTCACACAATATATATCACAATCTATCTCACATATTCTAATCAGAATTTGAACATACTACTATTTAAGTGGAAAACTTCTCACAAAATATTAGATACTATTGAGACACAAACCTTTGAACATTGCTTTAAAAAATTTATGTTTAAGTGTTTTATCATCCTAAATTCAAGGTTGCAAAATTCGTGAATCGATAGTCGGACGGTCGACCCCCTGTAGTTTGTAATCGGTCTAGACGGGATTAATCGGATTAGCATTTTCGACAAGTTTTCTGTATTTCTGGCAAGTTTTAGGTATTTCCGGCAAATTTCAGATATTACTAGCAAGATTTTTCTTTAAAAAACAACTTAAAATAGATATAAATGACAACCATAACTTATTAAAGAATTTTATGGCGAGTTTTGGGTATTTCCAGCAAGGTTTGAAGGTTTCGGGCAAGCTTGATCACCGTTGATCGTCATTAACCGTCGTTGACCATGGTTGACCGAGTTGTTTGACCGATTTACACAAATCAGAAAGGTCGATGGCCGTGTAGCACCTAATCGGCGATTAATCGACCTTGTAGACCTTGTTTTGCAACATTGCCTAAATTATCGACTTTGGTAAAGATTTTGTCTTATAACATGTTAATGTTATTATCATATCCCTTTCTAGTAAAATAAATTTTACTCACCAAATCAATATTGTACTTATAGTGTACATAATTCAAATATATTGTCTTTGTGTGCTGTGAACCATGTTATTTTCTGTGTAAAATGATTGTCAAGATCAATCGTTGTACTTCTGGAATACACTCATCAAAGTTTGTGGTTGTATCCTTATCAAAGATGGACCACACAATCTTTGGGTTAGCTACTTGGCATCAACATTAATATTACGTACTAGACAAACCGATTCTCAATTAAAAATGGTTTTTTCTAACATGTGCTTTATTAAAAACGCACTTTTTATTTATATTAAAAAAAATGCACTAATTTCTCATTAAATATAGTAATAAATTACTATAAATAAATGTAATTTTGAATTTATTGATACCCAACTTTTCTTTTATACAAACTCAAATGTGTGACTTTGAGGCACATTTTAGAAAATTACATTAACAACTACTTCATATTTGGTTGTAATTTTCACACAATCGATATTATTTCATTTTTATAACACGCTTTAATGTTTGTGTAATGAAATACTAATGATAAATATGGTTAAATTCATCTAATAGCAACATACTTTTTCAAATATCCAAATATCACCAATGAACCCATAAAAGAGTTGACATTTTTTTGTGTTATATCATCACAAACCTTTTTTAACCCACAAAATTGAGCAATTGGCACGTGTGCATGCCACAAACCGCCATGTCACTCTTCTCTCTTCCCTAAATTTTTCGCCACTTTTTCAGGTCACCTTATCTAACTGTCCGAGAAAAAAAAAACTACACAAAATATAAATCTAATTCTAAATTACAATAATAACAAAAACCCACTTTTGTAGTTTTGTTTATTAAAACTCACTTTTAAGGGAGTAAACTTACTTGATCAAACAAATATCAGTTCATATTCTAAACCGATGTTGTTCACATTCTTTATATCATCTAAAACAGACTTTCCATCCATCATGTTTGCATTTGTGGGATTATTTGTTTAATTATAGTGCCCATCATGTTAACATTGTGTTTCTGGGGTTGAACAGAGTAAACAATGGCAAGCCAATGATGGTGGCTGATGATGGTGTACGATGGTGGCCAGAGATAGTGATGGTCCGGGATGGTGATGATGATGGTGTGTTCTATCAAGAATATGAAGGTAAATAAAATAAAAACAAACAATATGCCACATAAGCTAATGTCGCCGATATTAGTAGGTAAGTGGTGAAAATATTTATGACACGTTAGAAAAAAAAAAGTTTGTGATGATATTGACACAAAATTTATGAGTTAAGATCAAGTGATAAATATAATTAACATGAGAAGAATGATAAGAAACCACAATTACAAATTTCAGATACACACAAAAAAATAAATGCATCTCTTTATTATTTGAGCAAATTCTACAAATGCCCCAGTCGCCCAAAGTCTAAACCTTTTCTAGACCAAAATAAAGTGACTTCTCAAAATACCTCAGGAGACTTGAAATCTAGAATTAGCTGAAATTCAATGTCAAATGTCAACAATGAACATGTGATGGATGAAGATCCAAATATACACGACATCGAATGTCTTCTACCAGGACTTCGTGCTAAATAACAAAATTGCAAACCGATCGGTGTGAATTGGGATTACGGTACCGGAGAAGATGATGAACAGTCGAACAATTTCAGTTTTGAATTGTGGATAGGTGTGGATTGTATGAGTTTAGTGTGTTTGAATTATTTCACAAATATACATGTAATAAAAAAATAAAAATCTAAAAAAAGGTGTATAAAAGGAATTATTAAAAAAAAAGTTGTACAAAAATCTCCTAAAAATCTACAAAAAGGTGTACAAAAGGAATTATTAAAAAAAAGTTGTACAAAAATCTCCTAAAGTATATGAGACGTAAGTCTCCTAAAGTGGCACGTATATCTATATTGATTTCACAAATATTAATTCAATAAAAAAATGTACTAAAAACACAAATTATTTGATTAAAATAATATTTTCCTCGTTTGACTCATTTTAGGGGGAAAAAAATGTCACAAAAAGTCCAAAGGTAAGTTTCTTAAAAACATGTCTAAAAAATTACATGAAGTGTCTTACACATCACTTTCAAAAATAGTCGCCCAAAGTACAAAAAAAGGGACACTTGTCAAGATTTAAAGTTATAGGAAAAGTCGCTCAAGTCTCCGGAGGCCTTTTGAGAAGTCACTTTATTTTGGTTTAGAAAAAGTACAGACTTTAGGCAACTGGGGGGTTTGTAGAATTTGCTCTTATTATTTCTCTCTCCTTATTTAAAATATATAGCTAAATTTTTTCTGATTTTTCTCATTTCAATAATTTTTCTCACTAGATCCATTTTCACTATTGTATTTTGTTTATGTGGATTTAACCCTAATAAATATGATGCTAATAGATATATTATGATAATAAAGTCATTTGAAAAATATGCATATTTCATGTGGAACTAGCTAGGTGAGAATTCGTGGTGTTGTTGTATCTTCCATGTTGATATCTCTCATGTGACCATGCAAAACAACATAAATGAGTGTTTTTGTTTTTTATCACCTCCTAGAACATTTTCAATGCAAATAATTCTCTCAAAGTTCTTACATTTTCACTTCATCATACAAATCTATTTTAAAACAGTTGAACGGGTAAGACTTTTCATATCAAAATTATCCGGAAAGCAACTCGCAGTCTGATAACTCTTGTAATGACAAATCAACTCTTAGTCATTACAAAAACATACTTTCAACCCATTTTATGACACACGTTCCATAATTCAACAAGGCTGATATATCATCCTATCTATTAACCAACTAGCTGTATTGACGATGGTTCTACAAACTAAATATAAATCAGTAAATTAAAGGTCTAAAACGAACGAGTAACATTACAGGTTAAAGTGAAGACTACATTTCAAACCTTATTTGGCGTACGTTAAACCTAACAAAATTTGGAGTTTGGTTTTCAAGTGAAACTTACCAATTCGAAAGAAACTAAACCGAACTATGTTGTTTGGTTGATCTATTAAATAACTAACGACAAAATCAATTATTACAAAAAGAATCAGGCCCAATGAAATCAAACTTGCCAACTTGAACAAAGACTAAAACTTGATTTTGAAATTAAATTTCGATTTTAGACGGCTATGAAAACCAGAACTCTATGTTAGATATATGCATTATTTTCAAAAAGAATGACTTAAGCATTTATTTTGAAGCTTTTAGAGCAAAGCAAATGAACATGATCTTAATTACACTAAAATAACTTTATTTAGCAGTAGTGTTTTGTGGACAAATAGGAGTATAGGACGGCACAATGAAGGGTAGTACGAGGCCTCCGTTAGTTTCTTACAAGATTATTTAGCATAAGCAAACGTATTAACGAAATAATAATAACCCCGAAATACATTGTTTCTAAAGGGATATTGTATTTCAAATGACTTAGGCCTAACAAACAAGACTTTCCATAAAGCGATTTCCAAATTAAATTTGGACTATATAGATGTGCGTTCTTTCAAACGTACCAATTAATCTGAAGCTTTTATGGAAAAGCAAACGATTGTGATCGCACACGTACTAATTTTAACTTAATTAATTTAGCAGTTGTGTTTTGTGGACAAACTGTGATGACTTATTGACCTATGACGACGCAAGTAGGCAAGGAGGCCTTTATTAGTTTTTAGAAGATTATTTAGCACAATTAATCATATTGACGAATTCATATTATAACTTGAAATTGCAATGTTTGAAATACTGCAACAATTGAACATGTAGATAATATTCTGATAAATGATCACCAAAGAAAGATTGTAGTTTTATGAAAAAGTTCAAAAGGAGGAATTAATATGAATGTGATGGTTATTTCAATATACTTAAAAGTAAACATACGGTGGCTAGGGATGGCTAATGAATCCATATAAGAAATACTGAATATAGCATTTGTTAGAAAACTAATGGATTACTCAACCTTTTATTTGTTATTTTCTTTCCTTGTGACATTGATATATGGCTTCACAGTCTTCAACCATCGTAAATCTCGGCTTCCACCAGGACCTTACCCTCTTCCAATCATTGGAAACCTCTTAAAACTAAGCAGCAAACCCCATCGCTCTCTCGCCACACTCTCTAAACGTTATGGTCCTTTAATGTCACTTAAGCTCGGAAGCATAACAACTATACTTGTTTCATCACCCGATATGGCCAAAGAGTTCTTTCAAACACATGATCAAACGTTCTCTGGTCGATCAGTTCCTATGAGCATCCACGCTATGGCCCAAGGTAAACACTCCTTAGTTTTTTTACCAGCCGGAGACCAATGGCGATGACTAAGAAGAATAACCAAAGAATATTTGTTTTCGGGGCAATGTCTAGATCGTAGTGAAAGACTACGCAGAGAAAAGGTGCAAGCTCGATATATAACATATATTCGATAATTCAATAACCATTCATAATTTCATATACATAACTTATACTTAATTTTGTCTACTACAACAAATTAAAGTAACTAATCAGTCACACAATTTTTCTAAGCCTTCTCTCTCTTTCATAAAAAAATGGCTGAAATTATTCAACTCATTTACACCATACCTATTTTCTATGTGGTTTTGTAAGGTAACTTTTTTATTTTATTTAAATACTAGACGAATACCCGTGCATAGCAACGGGATTTTATAACGACAGATCGTTTAGTGATAAAAGAAAGTTTATGGGTTATAAATGAAAAATAATAAAAGTTAGGGGTGACAAATCTTGCCTAATTTGTAATTTTTGGGCGATTTTTGACACTTTCTTAAAAGTTTGGGGCGTTTTTTGCCCCCTTGCATTTATTTGATGGGCTCTTACAGACAAAAGATAAAAACATATATTATTAGATGGGCTTTCGAATCATACAATTCAACTTTCAAGCAATTACTCTCATTTTTTTTCCGACCAATTCACTTGTCACTGGTAACTATAAAACATTCCAACTATTTTAATTTTAATTTATCTCATTTATTAACTATTTTATGCATAATTATTTAATACTCTAATTAATTGATAGATATATTTAATTAGTTGCATTTTTATTCATTTAATACTCTATTTTTTTTAAGAAAAAATAATTAAATATAATTAAGACTTAGATGCTTGATATTTTTTTAAAAGATGAATTAAAGGGGTTTTTAGGACTGTTCCGAATGTTTTTAATAGTTGAATTATAATTTGCTCGTTTTAGCCCGTGCCCGTTTGGCCCGATTTATAATTTGTCCGTTTAGCCCGTGCCCGTTTTAACCCGTGCCATTTTAGCCCGTGCCCCGTGCCCGCCCGTTTTGCCACCTCTAATAAAAGTTTGAAGATTTAGGGATTAAATGTGTTGACTTATTAACTTTGTTGACTTATTGACTTTGATACTTAAGCTCATGTCAACATAATGTTTTGAAACCTGGTTGAACCGTTCCGGTCGAAAAATGGGTCGATTTAAACCGAGTCATGCTTTTAATAACTGAACCCGTCGTGTCCAGTTTTCAAAACTATATGTTTTTCCCAGTTGAACCCGTTGGTCCGATCCAGTTTTCAAAACTATATGCAACATCAACTTGTTAGCTTGTATAAGTTTTGTGTATTTTATTGATTTGTATAATGTGTATAATAAGATATACTTTTCATTTTAGGGTGTTTTAAAAATAACATTAACTAGTGTGTTTAATTATTTTATATTTTATATTATGTTGTAGCTTGTTTAAATTGTATATTGTGAAAATTTTATTGTACTTTTTTTAGTAAGAGGTGTTTTAATTGATTGTTTTTAATTTGATATAGATGCTTTTAATTGGTTGTACCATATGAATAAATTATTGTAATTTTAAGTCATGGGGTGTTTTAATAAGAGCATTAATTACACAATTCATTTTCTCTCACCCTTCTAGTATAGAAGGGCAAAATGGGGATTGACTGAAAATTCAGTTTTTCACTTTTCCCCTTTGACTAAATCTACATTATAAGTAGTTAAGATCATTGCTTTTAACCGATGTTATTAAAATAAAAAAGTTAGCTTACATGTTTGGGAAAAAATCGGTATGGGTTCGGTACCATTCTGGTACCGTGCTCATCCCTAGACTTAACTGAATTTTCGTAATTTATCTAATACTATAATGGAAAGCGATTATTTCAAAGGTTAATTGAAAAAGACGTGTTTGATTGACTAATAAAAAGGTTAATTAACCAGCTGCCTTAGGGCAGTTGGCCACCAACTACCGCAAAAGCGCGCAGTTGATCAAGTCAAAGCTTAAAGGCGGGGGTTTGAATCCGGACTCCAACTTGGTCAGCTAGTGTTGCCTAGGTAATTTACCGGGATATGCCTTCCTTGTTGGGTGGAGGGCTGGGTACCAAAAAGGTACACGGACTTGAGATGGTTCCGCCAAATACCATTTTTATAAAAAGCTTAATTTCAAGATTAGAACTTCCTATTAACTAATAAAAGTCACAATTGAATATGTTGGTTAACATTTGTTAAAGTTCGTCAAATGTGTCAAAATTCTGATTTTTAATGGGGTTGTTATTTTTAAAAGTTTAGTGGTTCATTTGCATGGTCATAATTGTAAAATTCTAATCATCCATAATGGACTTAACTAGGGATGAGCATTTGGACCCGAATTCCGGCATCGAATCAGAATCGTACTGGTACCGTACTGAAACGATACAAACTCGTAATACAAGGTAAGGTACCGGTACCATGAATCGAGCCAAAAAAAATCGGTACCACTAATACGGTATCTGTATCAAAGCGGGAATTACCGTAAACAATCCCGAAATTTGACTATTCATGCTTTTGATTTAGGTGTTCGGTACGAGTGAATCGTGAAGAATGGAAATATAGTAGAGAATGGAATAACAAAGAAAAGGAAAGACCTCATAATTAAAGAACGTATTCTCTTGTTTGGTGAAATTATAGAATCAAGCACTGAAATGGTTTTAAAAATTGATTCTAATGTTTGGTTTAGACATAGAATGAATCACTGCAGAATGAAAATGTAACTGAGCAAATGTTAACTTTTCTAGATATTGATTTTTTTACAAGTTTTATCAAGTTAATTTGTTTATTTTGATTTGTTTTTCTCATTGTGTAAAGAACATCACAATCGAACTAAATATATCAAAGCTTTAAATTGTTGGAACCAACTTAATATGAAAGTAAAAATGAGATTTATAAAAACTTTTTAACTACTCACATGCTTGATCAAATGTTACAATTTCATTTCATAACCAAAAAGGCACTATATTAGAATTTGAAACTACCGGATCAGATCCCCACAATAATTCAACTTAGTTCCAGATCTACAACAACATAAATAAAGCTTTGAATGAATAATAATATCACAAATAAAGGTTTGTAGCTTTGAACGAATTATAATATTATGTATATTTATGATTTGTATAAATGGATAAAAAAAATCAAATAGATGAACAACCATTGTCGAATTAGAATTTGAGGGCAGTGATAGTGTTTGAGATTTGAAGATGTGAGATTTTGAAATAATTTTGTGTTAAATGTGCAATGCACGTGCAAGAGGTATATATACCCCTATTATTTAGAGAGGATTTTTGATTCACACTGGAATAAGGAGGGAGAATGACTCCCTTGTTAATTTTCATTCTCGACCATTCTTCTATTTTTTTAAAGAATCGAAATTGAAGGTTGGGAATGGAATCGGTGCCTTATGTTTCCATTCTCGAGGTGAAACAAACAGGGCAACCTATTCTCTTTCCTTTTCTCATGATTCCTTTCCACCGTACCAAACGTCCCCTATACAATAACTTATCCAAACACCGATTTGACTTGTTCTATGTCAAACAATAGTCATGTAAAACATATAAAAAGAAACCAAACATTCGAAAAACTTATTGTGGCAACTATAGATCCTTAATAAACCCCCTCAAAATTAAACCTGAACCTATTTTAAAAGTTTTGGAACATTTGTATGTTACGACTATCTTGGTGATGTATTTATTTAAGTGATGGTTGTATTTTGTGTCACGTTGTGGTTTGAAATCACTTGAAAATGCTTGTTTTTTTCCCTATTTTTTGTTTCATTTTCTTGGAATCCTTTTTGTTTTAACAAAAACGGGAAGAACTGTATTGGTACCGATTTTTACTCGGTACCTGTTCTGGTACCCGAATCCCGTCCAGTACGATACCGGTACCCACTTTCATACTCGGGAAAAAATCGCTTCGGGTTCGGTACCATTCTGGTACCCTACTCATCCCTAGACTTAACTGAATTTTCATAATTTTTATTAAATTTAATTAATACCCTAAACTTTATATTTGTTTTTTAAAACAAGTTTAATTCCTATCGTGTCGTTATATATTTATTATAACTATTATTACTGTTCTTATTATTCTTCTTATCAAACTAATTGTAATACTAAATGCTTCATTACATACTGAGGGTATAAAATAAAGAGAGTTGATACTCACACCAACTTTTTTTTTACCACAATGTTACACTACTAATGCATATGTTACAAGATGAGATATACATAATTGTGATGAAAGAATTAAAAAGAGTGGTGTGAGTATCAACCCCATAAAATATATCAAGCTAAAACACGGATAATTATAATATACAAATATCATGAGCAACGATCATGTATGAAAGTTTAGATCATTATTAGGAAGATGGTAAATTTAATATCATAAAATTTGAGAATTTGCTGCAGTAGAACAACAGTGTCTTGGAAAGAACTATTAGATGATAAATAAGGCCCAAGCCCGTTATGTGGGGTTGGGATTATGTATTGACTCTATATATATCGCATCAATAAAACGAATCATCTACGGGGGTTTACATTATCTAACATGGTATCGGAGCGGGTTTGATCCTCTAACCTAGGTGGCTAAGTTGAGCCGCCTCCATAAACCACCCGTCAAACCTTAACCCCTTAATTATCAATTAAAAAAAAAGAAAAAAAAAAAATTGTGGAACGCAATCCCTTTAGATCAACGTTGGCTGTTACTGTTACTTGAAAACATTGGATGAAACCTGGATCGAAGGTTTTGTACTTTGGTGCTGCCTATTAAACTTATTAAGGATTTAGTTTATGTTTTTTGTTTATTGTTGAAAAAAAAGGAAGAAGCTATAGTTGTTATTTTATTATTTATTTGTTAGTCGATTGTTTGTACGGCTTTGTTACCAGTCGACTAAAGTTGACCGTTGGTACCAGTCCCTAAAGTCGACCGTTGGTACGGTGTTGTTATTAGTCGACTTAGCCTACCGTTGGTACCGGTCGACTAAAGTTGACCGTTTACGGTTTTGTTACGACTCGACTAAAGTTATGTTTTTATTATGTTTGTTTTCTTTTCTTTTCTAGTTTACTACTCCGGTCCGAGCTTTCGCGATTTCGCCGCTCAAACTGCGGGAGAGTATTAGATGATAAATAAGGCTCAAGCCTGGTATGTGGGTTGGGTCCATTAGGGTTTCATTATGTATTAACTCTATATATATCGCATCAATAAAACGAATCACCTACGGGGTTTACATTGTCTAACAAGAACCTCATATAAATTTGGTTAATGTCAAAACCTCATGCAAGGAGATCCAAAACTAGTATTTTTGCTAACTAGATGAAAAAGCACAAGCCATTACTACAAAAGATCGTGAACGTGAACGATGTCAACTAAAAATTTGATGAAATAGGGAGGATCTTACGCTTGTTTAATACACTTGTAGGTACAGGAACTGCTTGACCATATTACTCGATGTTGTGCAAATAAAAAGGCCGTGAAGGTAGGCGAAGTTGCGTTCACGACAATTCTTAACATTCTATCCAATTTATTATTCTCTATGGATTTATCTGGATATGATACCATGTCGTCACAAGAATTCAGGGACGTTATAACCGGTGCAACGGAAGTTGCAGGGAAGCCAAATCTAGTAGACTTTTTTCCACCACTTAAACCCTCGGATCCACAGGGATTAGCAAGAGAAGCAACGATTATTGGCAACAAGTTACATGCTATGTTTGATAAGATCATCTATCTACGGTTGCAAACAAGAGTACGCTCATCGTCCGTCGATACAGTTCCATTAGCAGAAAACGACCTGCTTGACGTGTTGCTCGATATCCACTTAAAAGATGATTCTCAATTAAGTAAGACCAACATGAATCGTTTGTTTACTGTAAGTAAATACTTATCACGCAAATACATATTTCAGCGGCAAAATTAGTTGAAATAATTTTTTGAGTTATATATGGTTAGAAGAATGAAGTCGGTCATAATTATTTGATATATGATTGTAGGATTTGTTTGTTGCGGGAACTGATACAACATCAACAACATTAGAATGGGCGATGGCCGAGCTCATTCATAACCCAAAGAAAATGGAGAAGGCTCGGTTAGAGCTTGCTACACTTACGCAAAACAAAAATAGGAACATAGAGGAGCATGATATTTCTCGACTCCCTTACCTACAAGCTATTATAAAAGAAACTCTTCTGCTACATCCTCCCGTCCCTTTTTTTATCCCTCACGAATCCTTGCATGATGTAGAAGTTCAAGGCTTCATTGTGCCCAAAAAAGCACAAATCCTTTGTAATCTTTGGGCAATTGGGCAAGATCCAAATGTTTGGTCAAATGCAGAAATGTTCATGCCAGAGAGGTTTTTGGATGCCAATATTGACTATAGAGGCCAAGATTTCGAATTTACTCCATTTGGTATTGGGAGGAGTGTTGATTTTGGAGAGGAATAAGCGATTGCTTGATTTTATTATTATTGAGAAAGGAGTGAACACTGGAACATGGTATTTATACTACTCTATAACAAAAGTCAAAGCTAAGGCTAAATGTTGACCAAAGTCAAAGATATCAAAGCTGATATATTACACTACACTAATACAATAGAAGGACTACATCACTTGGCACTTGGCTTGAGCTTTATGATGTAGAAGAAGCTTGGTAGGCTTGGTAGTTTTAGCTTGTTGATGTAGGCTGTTGACTTTGTGTCCAGCTTGTTGCATGTTGCCTTCTTTACTCCCCCCACAAGTTGGCAGTGTGAAGGGATCACAAGTGCCAAACTTGGATAAGCAAGTGTAATGTAGAACCTTGGGAAGACCTTCGGTGAGCACATCTGCAGCCTGTAGTCTTGAAGGGACAAAACATGGCAGGATGAGGTTGTTTCTGATTTTGTCTCTCACAAAATGGCAATCCAGTTCTATATGTTTTGTTCTAGCATGGTGGATGGGGTTGGATGCCAATGCAATTGTTGATGCATTATCACAATAGATCTTAGATGGACCAGAAAGTGGTAAATGAAGATCTTTAAAGAGACATTTGAGCCAACTTAGTTCACATGTGCAATCTGCCAAGGCCCTGTATTCAGCCTTAGTGGAGGATCTAGATACTACTGACTGTTTCTTTGAAGTCCAGGATATGAGACAAGGGCCTAAAAACACGTCATAGCCAGAAATGGACCTCCTTGTGATAGGGCAAGCAGCCCAATCACTGTCACAATATGCTAAGAGAGCAAGGTTAGACTGTTGTGAGAAGTGAATGCCTTGTACTGGACAGAGTTTGATATACCTCATTACTCTCATTAATGCCTTCATGTGTGTAGTTCTTGGTTGGTGAGAAAACTGGCTAAGTAGCTGAGCAGCAAAGGATAAGTCTGGCCTTGTTATGGTTAGATAGACAAGCTTTCCTACAAGTGTTCTGTAGTGAGAAGCATCAGGGAGGAGCTCACTATCAGTTAGGTTCAGAGTGGTGGTAGGATCAATGGGTGTGGGAACTGGTTTATCATTGAGGACGTTGGCACATTGTAACAGATCAAGGGCATATTTTCTTTGTGACATAACTAACCCAGTGGAGTTTCTTAGGATCTCTATGCCCAGATAATAATGAAGAGGACCAAGGTTCTTGATACTGAATTTGTGATCAAGTTGCTTTTTGATTGAAGTGATGGTATCCTTGTGGTTTCTAGCTAAAAGTATGTCATCTACATATACAAGTAGAGCTGTGAAGTGGGAACCTTGGGTCAATGTGAAAAGGGATGTGTCAGCATAGCTCTGTGTAAAACCCAAAGAGAGAAGGAAATCAGTTAGCTTATTGAACCACTGTCTATTTGCTTGTTTAAGGCCATAGATTGATTTCTTGAGTTTACAAACTGTGTTGGGAGGAAGGGTTTTAGAATAGCCTTGAGGTACAGTCATATACACTTCTTCATGAAGATCTCCATGAAGAAATGCATTATTGATGTCCAGCTGTTCAATGGTCCAATTGAAATGAGTAGCAACTGCTAGTAAGGCCCTTACTGAGACCATCTTTGCAACTGGGGCCAAGGTCTCTTTGTAGTCAATTCCCTCTCTTTGGTTGTATCCCTTTGCAACCAATCTAGCCTTGAATCTTTCTATAGTGCCATCGGCTCTGAATTTGATCCTGAAGACCCATTTGCATCCAATAGGAAATTTGCCTTCAGGGAGAATTGTGAGCTCCCAAGTTTCATTGTCTTCAAGGGCTTGTATTTCCTTTTGCATTGCTGTGACCCATCTAGATTCCTTGGATGCTTGGGCATAGGTGTGTGGTTCAGGGGTTTTGTTGATGTTATTGATGAGGTGTCTGTAATGTGGTGAGTGAATGTTGGAATAATTGATGAAATGAGTGTAGTGATGTTTAGTGACATTGTGAATGAGTGACTTTGGTAGTGTGCAATGATAATCAATGAGTTTGGATGGTTGTGTTCTACTTCGGTTTGAGACTCGAGTAGGGATAGGTAGTGGGGGCTGTGGAGGTTGTATAGGAGTTGTGGCTTGTGGTTGTGTGGGTTCAGTTGAAGTTGAATCAGATGCAGGGGAAGATGGTTGTGATGGTGTTGTAGTGGTTTCGGGTGTGGGGGAAGATGTAGGAGTTGAGTGGGTAGGAATTGGGTAAGTGGGGATGGTGTTTGGTTCAGATGTAGGTGATAGTGGTTCAGTTGTGATGGATTGGGTGTTAGAGAATGGGAATTCAGTTTCATCAAATGTAACGTGTCTACTTGTGTAGGCTTTGTGAGTGGTGAGGTCATAAAGGATGTAACCCTTTTGAGTTGATGCATAACCTACTAGGACTGTAGGAATGGACCTAGGACCAAATTTATCTGAGGTATGGTGATGAACATATGCCTTGCAGCCTAGAATCCTCAAATGGTCTAATGGTGGGGGTGTTTGGTATAAGATCTCATATGGTGATTTATGGTTTATGGCCCTGGATGGTAGTCTATTTATTAGGTATGTTGCAGCAAGAAGGCAGTAACCCCAAAAATGTATAGGAAAAGATGCTTGAAACTTAAGTGATCTAGCCATCTCCAAAAGTTGCCTATGTTTTCTCTCTACCCTGGCATTTTGTTGAGGGGTGTTTGGGCATGAGGTTTGGTGAACTATACCTGTGTTTTGAAAGAACTCTCTGAGGGAAGAGTTGATGAATTCTGTCCCATTATCACTTCTAATGGTTTTGATGTTCTTATTGAAGTGATTTTGAACATAAAGGTAAAATGTTTTGATTGTTGAGATTGTGTGTGTTTTGTTCAGCATGAGATAGGTCCAAGTAGCTCTTGAGTGGTCATCTACTATGGTTAAGAAATATTTACATTTGTTTATGGTGGTATGCTTATAAGGGCCCCAAACATCAATATGGATAAGATCAAATATTTCATTTGCATATGAAGCACTAACATTGAAAGGAAGTGCATGTTGTTTTGCAAGTGCACAAATTTCACAGACAGAGTTTGAAGTACATTTGACTACAGGTGAAATACACTTTATTTGTTTAAGAACTGCAAAAGATGAGTGCCCTAGTCTTGAATGCCAGAGTGAAGCTGTTGATGTGTTGCTTGAGTGTAGGATGGTTGATGTTGCTGTGGAAGGTGCTTGAGCTGATGATAGGAAGTAGAGACCATCACAAAGGTTGCCAAGTGCAATCCTCTGGCTCTGGTCCTGAAAAATGCATTGAGAGGCTGTGAGTATGAGTGAAATGCTAGTCCCAAACAGAAGTTTGCTCACAGAGATGATGTTATAAGTGAATGATGGGATATAAAAAACATTGTGTAATGTGATGTGTTCATTGATTTTGACAGAGCCATATATAGTTACTTTGCATGTTTGGCCATTTGGGAGTGTGACAAATATGGGTGTGGAACATGTGTGAATGTTATATAAAAGCTCAAGACAAATGACAATGTGGTCTGTGGCGCCACTGTCTATGACCCAACCATCCTGCAGATTAGAGATAAGAGTAGCAATGAATTTTGGCAGTCTAGGAGTTTTGGAAGAGAAAATACCATGAGCAATTCCATGCTGGTTTTGAAGCATAAATAGAACTTGGTTCAGTTGGTTCTGCATTTGGTCCATTCTGGCTTGAACATGTCCATCAGGGGGTGCTTGAGCTTGAGTTGAAGTGGATGTTGTGTTGTCATCTGTCCCAACAACCATGTTGATTGCCCTGGTGTTTCTTGTGTTGTAAGATGGTGATGACCAGGTGTTCTTGGGTGGTTGAAATTTCCCATAAAGAGGGTGGCCAACAGGGTACCCAACATTTTTGTAGCACTCTTCTTGTGTATGTCCTTCTTTACCACAAGTACCACAATACACTCCCTTCTTAAATGCACTTCTCCTTGCATTGTCACTGTAGTTTGATCTGGGTGCATTGTTTCTGGGTGTGGATGAGTTGTGGGTGTTATAACTGTTGTTATTGCTTTGTTGCCTCTGATTGCTGGTGTAAGTGTTCAAAATGGTGGGTGATATGGGCTTAATTGCAACTCCTTCTCTTTGTTTCTCTTCTTGTCTCACCATGGTGTAAGCTTTTGCAGCTGAGGGCAAAGGTTGCATTAAGAGTATCTGTCCCTGATATTGGAGTACCCCTCATCCAAGCCCATCAAAAATTGGACCAATCTCTTCCTTTGGTCTCTCTCACCATTAACCTTTCCATTTTCACAATTACACATGCAAGTGCACAAATAAGGTGCCTCCAAGGCATCAAACTCATCCTACAATCCCTTTAATTTATGGTAGTAAATTTCAATAGAGCAGTTATTTTGTTTCAATTGTACTATATCATGGGTTAACTGGTAAATGCGATGACCATCAATTTGGGCATAATGCTCATGTAATTCAAGCCATAACTTTGAGGCTGAATTGATAAAAGTCAGATTGTTCCCAATTTGTTCACTAACCGTATTCAAGATCCAAGAGATTATCATATCATTATTCCTTTCCCACAAAGCCCTAATTTCTGAGTTTACATTAGGTTCTTTAAATTCACCAGTTATGATTTTCATCTTATTCTTAGCATTTAAAGTAATCATAATGGATCGTTTCCAAGAGCTATAATTGTCCGAACCTGTTAGTTTCTTGGAGATCAAAACAAGTCCTGGGTGATCCGTTTGGTGCAAGAACAAAGGATGATTTGATGTGATTTCTTCACTACCTTCCATGTTTGTTGATGATGATGTAGTTCCAGTGGTTTCAGTCATCTTGATTTTTGATTTGTTATTGTTATACTAACCGATTGGGTTATTGTGAGAAAGTAATGAATTTTCCTGGATTTTGGGGCTTTGGGGAACTTTGAATCGGCAAGGTTGGTTAATTTCATTTCCTAATTAGTTTAATGGTGGTCAGTCACTCGTTGAGTGATAGCTCTGATACCATGTTGATTTTGGAGAGGAATAAGCGATTGCTTGATTTTATTATTATTGAGAAAGGAGTGAACACTGGAACATGGTATTTATACTACTCTACAACAAAAGTCAAAGCTAAGGCTAAATGTTGACCAAAGTCAAAGATATCAAAGCTGATACATTACGCTACACTAATACAATAGAAGGACTACATCACTTGGCACTTGGCTTGAGCTTTATGATGTAGAAGAAGCTTGGTAGGCTTGGTAGTTTTAGCTTGTTGATGTAGGCTGTTGACTTTGTGTCCAGCTTGTTGCATGTTGCCTTCTTTAAGGAGGATGTGTCCAGGTTTGAATATTGCTCATAGAATGTTACACACAATCTTGGGTTCCTTGATTCTCAAGTTTGATTGGAAGCTTGAAGGAGGTATGAGAGTCGAAGATTTGGATATGAGCGAGAAGTTTGGGATCACATTGCCGAGAAATGAACCACTCATGGCCGTTCCAGTCAAACTCTGATGGGTTTAATCATATACATGTGATTATATTACGATTATCTATATATATCCTTTTCCAAATTACAACGAAGAAAACCTGGTAAACTCTGATGGGTTTAATCATATACATGTGATTAATTACGACTATCTATAGCCTTATCCAAATTACAACGAAGAAAACCCTGGTAAACTATCCATTTAGCTGCTCCATAAAGAGCAATGTTTGTATGTTAATTATGTCCTTTAACAAAGCCTTTTGAAGAACAATTTAAAAAATAATCCATACACTCAAAAAAATCTGAATAATTGTAGATTTTACCGCGTCTAACAAAACGATTTGCAACAGACTATACCAAACTCTTATGTAAATTAAAGCTACCCGCCATAGCACCAAAATGGCTATTTCTTAGAGAAAATACACTCTATTGGTTTCCTACTTTTTCATTTTTCCTATTTTGAGTACTCAGGTGCATCATCATCATCATCATCATCATCATTATTTATTTATTTATTTACTTACTTATTTATTTTTGCATAACATGAGTACTATACTTCATCTCATCCGCTGCGTAAATTACCAGTCAACCAAATTTAGTGAAGTGGCAAATATTTGGCAGATGTGGTAGTACTGATGATGCACATAATGGACGCACCATTTTAACCATTTTATAGTGATCAATACATATGGGCTTACCAGTACATGTTATATTTATAGAGTCGTCAAAGTCTGATTGGAATAGCGAGTAGTGGTGCTTTCCTTGATAACGTGAGCCCAAATTTCTCTTCCATATTGATATTTTCTGCGCCCATATCTCCTTCGAGTTTCCAATCAAATTTATAAACCAAAGAACCTAAAATTATGTGTAACATTCTATGAGCCATGTTCAACCCCGGGCAAATCCTTCTCCCAGCACCGGGCAAATACTTTGACTATCATATTGAACCGAGAAATAGATATACTTACGAAAAACAAATGCCTCATGTCATTTTGACTAAATTTGTCGTCAGCTTTTAGGGTGAGGTTCAACAGCGAACCTAAGACATCATTGTTTGTTGGTGTATCACCATCGTATGATTGCAGCCGTTCATCAATGATTCTATCCAAAATAGCCATAATCTTCTTACCGTGAACATTTGCTTTTCGCAACAACCTTTGCGGATCAAATGGTTTGAAAATTGGAAAAAAAGTCCGCCAAATTTGGTTTCCCGCCAATCTGCATTAAACTCCATACTGCATCCTTGAACTCGTGTGCTGAGGCAGAATCATACTTAATAAGATCTTTGGAGAACATGAAGTTGGAGAGAACGTTAAGTATTGTCGTAAACACAACTTCACCTATATTTATAGGCTTCTCACTTGTAGAACAATGAGCAACATAGTTAACAAGTTCTTGTATCTAAAAGTATAAAAAAATAACCATTAAATGTCAAAAAGTTAGTAATATATAATTCCATATACTCGTTTTATACTTTAATCAATTTAAACTAATCGGGTGTGATCGAATAAGCGAAATGACACTCGACTTGTTTACAAATAAATTTATCTAAATAATTACTAATAGACATGCATAACTGAAATATCTGACTTATATTTGATCAACTCACGTTTGGCATATGCTTAGACGTTTTCTCTTTACTTGTATTTAATTATTTACCTTTATGTCTCAAAACTTTTCAATAAATTATCATAGTGAAATAGTTCTATTAAAATCTTCTATTATAAAATAGCCAAACCGAACATGTTTTAATTAGAATTTTTTTTTTTGAAGAGAAATTAGAATTTATACCAACCAAAAGCAAAATTCCTAAATTCGTTCATTACAATAGAAGATATTGTTGGGATATGTTCATATTCAAATAGCGTATGTCTAGAAAAACGCGTGAGCTTATGATGACACACGCATTAATATGTAAAACAATTAATTAGTCAAAGCTAACGATATATATTTACTAACGGTCATTAAATGTTACTACGCGGACTTAAAAGTAAAAACGAGAAAAATAAAGTTACGAATCACCTCGCTTGGCCCATGGCCGATCGGTGAGGGAGTTCTAGTGGGTTCTGGATTGCTTGGCTTACAAGCCAAGTAATCCTAAGGCTATATAATGAAGTCTTTGGACATTGTTCTCAAAACACTTCATTATTATTAACTCTAAACCTAAACTTGTTTTTCTTTTCCTCTTTTGCTCTTCTCGACCGAACACCAAAACAACAAAGGTTTCGGTTCCTGTCTTGCATAGTCGATTGATGCACCAAGAAACCACAAAGGGTTTCGATTTGCTTTGTTTTGATCCGATCGAACACCAACAACAACCAAGGTTCGGGTTTGCTAGTTCCAAAGTCCGAAGGGTTTCGTTAAGCTTTTCACTACTAGTACTAGCATACGTAATTGTTTGCTAAGAACATATTGTGTGTATACGTGGAGGGATCATACTTTGTTCTTCGTGGTTCGTGTGTTAGTTTTACTCACACGCAAGTATTCAAAAATCGTTGTTCGTTGGCTTTTATTGCTAAAAGGTACACCGTTCTTAAACTTATGTCAATTACATAATACTATACATTTTTTAACAGACATAATACTATACTTGATCTAGTCTTCCGTTGCGTTACTTGTGATTATTTGTTTACATATTAATAGTTAATATGTTTTAAATTCCAATAGATATTTCATAACTAAAGGCTTGTTTGTTTAATTTTTGTATTAAATCGTGTTTAAATAAGAAATGACATAATGTAGAGACCCTTTAGTTTATTGGGATGTGCTTGGTTCAAACTCGGGAAAAAAAAAGGGAAAGACAATGATAATGGTGGGGAAAGAGAAAGGGAAAGAAAAGTATTCCTCCAATTTATTAGGTAATGAGTTATTGGATTATACTATACCAAGCAACTTTTTTTCAAATATCACCTAAAATTAGTAATTAATCCTTTCTCCAAAAAAAGATATACTCGTAGTAGTTACTAGGAACAAACACCCAAGCAGTGGCGGAACATAATGGACAGGTAAGGTCCACTCCACAAATTTTGAATTATTAGGTATAGTACTAGTATCTGTGATGGTTGTCACTTGATAGTTTGTGAAGCTACTAGTTATACATTAGTCAGGTCAAAATTTTAAGTTGGTATATGCAACTTTGAACACTGTTAAACTAATGTCTTCATAGTATACTTCGTATATAACTACGCTAAATCCATTCGTATATAACTATGCTTGAACAAGCTACGTTTTACGTCCAAAAATATTTCGGCCCTCCCAACAGAAGAGGTCAAGTTCTGCCACTGCACCCAAGCAATAAACCAATACTAAGTACTGTATTACACTAATCGAACTGTACCCATTTCTATCCATCTTCACATATAAATTCTCTTTATGTGCAAATGGTAAGTGCATGCATTTTCTAAATGTTATGAGTTAACTCGTACCTTCTCTTTGCGTAAGACTTCACTAGCATCAAGATGTTGCAATGAGAACATATATTCTTTAGTTATTCTTCGTAGTTTTCGCCATTGATCACCGGCTGGAAGCCACACTAGAGAGTATTTATCATGGTCCACAACTTGGGCCATGTCGGGAATTGATCGACTAGAGAACGACTGATCATTTGTTTGAAAAAACTCTTTTGCTATATCGGGCGATGAAACAACTATAGTTGTTCTACTTCCTAGCTTAAGTGACATTAAAGGACCATAACGTTTAGAAAGTGTAGCGAGAGAACCATGTGGCTTGTCACCGAGTTCTAAAAGGTTTCCGATTATTGGAAAAGGGTAAGGTCCCTGTGACACCCCCAAAATTTTACAACGCAACGGAATACCAATTTGGGTGTGACTTCATAGTTCATAAAAACAAGTTACATAAAACGACCTCAAAAGAGACGTTTAATAAAATGTCACATTCGATTTGATAAATCAGAGTGCAAAGGTCCCAACAATTTATATTCAAAACTTAAGTTACAAGAGTTCAAAAATGACTCATTTGCATATTTAAAGAAAATAATTATCGAATGTGAAGAAAACAAGTCCTTCAATGTTTGATATCCACGCGAGTCCGATTGCTCCCAATGTTCAGCTAGCCAATAATACATGAGAAAATAAATGCTAAAAAGTCAACATAAAGTTGAGTGAATTCATAGAGTTTAATATGTAATCAGTTGAATACAAATATAATTCATTATAAAAGACATATAACAAATACATGTCGGGAAATAAGATTTATAGCATTGAGCTCATGAAACCGAACCTTGACCTAGTTTAATAGTGCTCCGAAAAGGGTAAGATTTGCCATTTACCACAACCTCTCAATATTATGTGACCGTTGAAAGTGAGCGCTACTCACTCGGCCAAGCCCGCCAAGCCTAATATGCATACCAAAAAAAATAAATACTTGTATTCGGTTTGTAAAACTAGCATGTATCCCCCTCGCGAGGTTTATAAAACAATTGAAGTAAGTAAAAGCGAGGCTATGAACTCACCGTGAGTAAAGGAAATAGCACGGAAAATCAAGTGAAGAAACTAGCCGCGAAAGTTCTACAACGAACCTCGATAGATATAAGCTTGTCTTAGTTTTTGAAAGTAAGTGTTGATGTAATTTAGACTATATATACTATATAAATTATAACCTTAATTATGCTTGGTATATATATTCTAAGTGTTCAAAAACAAATTTTAAAGATACAATTACATAAGTTTTTAAATCCTTTTTATACTTTTGACGTAAAAGCTGTCAAAATTTTATATAACTTATTCATCTTAGAAAATCCGTCATTTGTAAACCGTAAGTCTAAAAATTACGTTCTTTATATCCACGGAAAGGTATTTATTTGTTCCAACAAGTTTTGTGGGTCCCACTAAACAAAAAATTACCAAAGTTACCCATTTACCCAATATATTCACTTCAGAAAACTTTAACATTGCATCAGTCCCACGAAAAGTGCGATATCTAGTGTTTTACAAACCCGATTAATTCCCCGTTTTCGGCCACGTTTAAGTTAAGATGTTATCTAGAACTTTTATTCTTTGAGTAACAGAGGGTTATTCACCAAAAAAAAAATGATTTTACACGTTTCAAATCTGTTACTCAGAATATGACATGTTTTACGAAAATATTTATAGTTTAATCATCGTAATGAGTTATTTGATGAAATACCCGTCAAAATGACCACAAGACATAGGGCTACAACTACATACTTTTAGTTTAGGTCCAATGTTTACTGATTAAATCAGTTTATTCCATTTTTACCCCTGAATCAGATTCACAGTTGCATGTCTAGTCCTTTAGTGTTTTTATTGTTTTCTAAGTTATGTACCAAGCCTAACCAAGCATAATAACTTATATAATATTCAAATACATCAAGATATATAAATTTACAGAAGTGAAAATAAAAATAAAATGAAAAGTTAGTGGAGAGTTTCCTTACAAAAGTGATGAATAAGAAAGATTACAACAACAAGAACACTAAACCTAGTTTAATCCAATCAACTCTTGCACCTTTTCTTTACCCCATATCAACCCAAATTTTATCCACCAAAACCCTTAGTAAATACTTGAAAATCTCAGCCCCTACACCATCTAGATCAAAACTTGAAACAACTTCCCAAAGAAACCAAGAAATGATGAGATTTGATGATGTTTTGAGTGGAATAAACCATGAGCAAGACTAGACCTTCAAGATATTTAGTTTATGATCAATAATTTGGTGAAAAATTAGATGAAAAAGGTGTGTTAGGACCTGACCTTGGTCGTTCATACCATGAGAGAAGGAAGAGAATGGTGTTTCTTGTTTTTGTCAAATGAAAGAGTTAGTGGTGTATTAGTGTGGTGATGTCTAGCATGCAAGATAAATGAGACACTTGTACAAGTGAAGACACATGTGTTTAAGAAGAAATCCTCATAAGGCAAGTGTCTTGTGAGGTGGATTGTTATTAGCTATTTTGATAGTATTTAGTTTAAGGTGTGTTATTTTGATCCCGGTAATTGCAAACGTAAAGTTTTTAAGACGCGAAATGTAAAACCGGGTAGTATAAAAATCTAAAACATATAAAAATGTTATCACTTGTCAAAATAACTAATTTTAATATATTAGTTGAGTCATGGGTTTATCGGAGTGTTTAGACGTCATTAAAACTGAAACTGTGAGTTAAAAACGCGTTTGGTGACACTGGTTCTTGATAAAAGTGACGTAAACTATAAAAATGACACGAAAAGTATAAAACTTACTTGTAATCATGAAAATAGGTTAAAATGCATAAAATATATAAAATCATCATAGTCTAGGGTTGGTCCATGTTGTTAAAACCATAAAACGTAAATTTAAATCGCGTAAAACTTAAAAGGTGCAAGATTTATGTAAAATTAGAAAAAGTTAATTATGACTTTGAAATTAGGATTGTAAGGAAACAATAGTGCGTAGAAAGTGTAGAGTAGACACAATCTAGTGTTGGTTAAATTAATTTTACGTGTCATGATGTACGCGGATAACTTCTGACGAAGTTAATTATTTAAAAAGTAAATAATAAAAATAGTAAAATAAATGACATGAAATTTGAAATGTCACAGTCCCGGTGGAAGCTGAGGGTTACGGTGGCCTGAGATAGTGGTGAGGTTGATGACTGTTAACATGAAAGAAAATAAGAGAAAGAGGGTCGAATAATCCATTTGTTTGCGGTTTGTGTAAGAGTGCGAGTCATCTTTATTTTCGGACAATCATTTACTATGCATGTCGACATGATTGAGAGGTTGCAATGAATACAAAATGTCAACTACACATATTATTGTTAAAATGAATACCATTTAATTACCATCTATTTTCTTCATTCATTTTTTTTTAATAAAAAGTACAAGAACAATATATATACAATGTAACGTAACCTTATCGGCTCATTATATTATTATTCTTATTGATACTAGTTATAATGTCCACGCACGCATGATTTTTTCTAATTTTTTCGAATAATGAATTTTGACCAGTTGTAACCGGTAGTCATATTCCTTTTTTTTTTTTTTTTTCTTTTTTTTTTGTTGATGTATATTAGTTTTTATATATTTAATATATTTAGATAGTCATTTTGCATTGTGAATTATGTTTTAGTTTTTATATATTTAAAAAACTTTTAAAATGCCAGAAAAACATAAAAGTAGATTGTGTTATTGGGTAGATTTTTGTTATATTCTTAATCAGTTTATATGCATATAAGTTCAAGATTTTCGAAAAATATGAACATGTTCATGAACAAAATGACTCAATTGTCTTCATAACTCTATCTTAACTTTAAACTACACTTTCTATATATCGGTATATAAGAAATCAAAATAATAATAATAATAATAATAATAATAATAATAATAATAATAATAATAATAATAAATATAAATAAATAAATAAATAAACATATGTTCATATAAGGATGTTTGGCTTTTGAATGATTAGCCAATATGTTTTCATACTGCATGCAATATTTAACACAAACAAAAATATTAACGATCAAAATTGAGAAATTAAGATTTTAAAAATCAAATGAGGACAATTATTTTATGACGAAGAGAGTAATAAACATGAATTACATTTACCTGAGTCGAAAGAAGTGAAGGCCATAACAAATTTTCTCACTGCGATAGTTGAAAAGTTTATGCGTGTTATGTGTATGAATTAAACATATATTAGGATTGTATATAAACATGGACGTGAATATATCTACCAGTTAAAATTGCGAAAATCTAATGAAAATAAATAAATAATAATTAAAAAATATATATATTGCTTAAAATATTGTACATTTCAAACCTAACAACTAACCTCACCATCGCTTCTCATCACAAAATAATTTTGGAATAGATTGAGCTGACTAAACATGTTTTTTTTTTTTTTTTTTTTTTTTTTTTTTTTTTTTTTTTACAGATAAAACCAAAAATAATTATCAATCGGTCTAATCACGTTCCTTGAAACGAAAAAGGAACTTAAAAATTAGAATAAACAAATCACACATTACCTTTGTATAGATAGAACAGCAATTATGATTTTTGACTTTGCCTTTCAGTCAAACAACTGATAAAACAGAATCAGATTCAATCGATTATATGCCAGAATACTTGTTCGAGTTCGAGAGTTTATAGAAACGGCAACTATGATCTGGTTATAAAGCAGTAATATTTTCTTTTTTATGTTTTAGATTAACAAGTGAGGGTTTTCAGTTTTGACCTAAAAGTATTAAAAATAACATATCAAGTACATGTGTATGTTGAAGGTTTTCTTTTACAGCAAGTTTTAATTATATAACGACATTTGTTGAGTTTTGACCAAATAAGAAATATTTACTCTTTTTATATTCGGATTTGTTTCAAAAAAATTACATAATTCTGTTATTACTTGATAAGGAATTAACTTTTTTTTCGAAATACAAAAGTCCTCAAAAAAGGTTTTGTTTTATTATATAAAAGATCATAAAAGATTTATTTGAGCAACATTTTTTTTTTAGTTTAAACGAGAACTATTTATCTCAAACAATATTATATCACAAAATATCTCACATGTTTTAAGCAGGATTTGAATTCACTGCCATTTAAATGAAAAGTCTCTCGCACAACATTAAACATTATTAGGACACAAGCCTTTGATTTACTTGAGCAACACTTGTTTTCTCATCCAAACTTGGTACAAAGATACGAGACTTTTGTTTAAACATTGCTTAAAAAAATTATGTTTAAGTGCTTTATCATCTTAAATTATCGACTTCGGTAAAGATTTTGTCTTATAATATGTTATTATCATATTCCTTTCTAGCAAAACAAATTTTAACATTTACCAAATGAATACTATAGTTACATAATTCAATTATATTGACTTTCTATGCTAGATTTTCGTAAAGTAATTGTCAGATCAATCGTTTTAATTCTAGAATACACTCATCTAAGTTTGTGGTTGTATCCTTATCAAAGATGGACCACCCAATTTTTGGGTCCGCAACTTGGCATCAACATTAATATTAGACTGTTTAAAAATTGATTGTTAACCTAATCGATTAGGTATATCATACAAAAATAATAATATTTTAATAAAACCATTTTAATCTTTTCATCAACCAAGGTCACATGACAATCTAAGTTGACAACCTTTAGGGACCGATCGGTTGGACTTGGGGAAACCCAATCCAACCTTAACTTGTTCTCAAAGTTTACCTACCATATAAACAAGGCTTAGGGTTCATTCTTTGAAAATCTTGCACACATAGTGATACCCTATAAATTGTTTTTCTCTTCTCACCAGTTATAATGCCCGTGCACGCGCGGGTTTTTTTTTTTTTTAATTTTTTTGAATCATATATTTTTATTTATTAAAAAACAAATAATTTAATATTTGTTTTGTTTGATTTATGATATTTAGTTATACTTTTTTATTATTAAAGATGATGAGTATGCAAATACTCATCATTTCACCACCAATTTTGATACGTAAAAATACAAAAAAAATGCCAAAAACAATATAGATATCCTTGGTTTCGTGTTTTTATGTGTCTCAGGTACAAAGGATTGAATTTTGGGCGAAATCATGCAATTTTTGAGCGAAAGCATGTAGTTTTGCGCGACTCGGCAACAAGCGGTACATAATGTGATATTAAGGCCAGCCCCGAATAGATTTTTGGAAAAAGAATGAAAAAATGACATAACAAAGCACGAGATTGGAAAGAGCACAAAAATTACGAGACCAATGAAATTTTACTTGAAGCATCATGGCCGATATAAAGCTTATTTATTTTAAGAATCAATGAATTAAATATAAAGAAGATAAGGATTGAAAATGAAGGTCAGGGGTGTCAAGTGGCAATTCACATCAAACTTCTAATTAAATCAAGTTTCTAGAAGCATGGGTCCCACCACCATGTGATATGTGAATTGAAAATGACAAACTATTTGTTCCATTTGGTATTTGATCGACCAAGAAGAAAAGAATAAAACAATGAATTTACATGAAAGACTTTTGTGTTCACTTGTGTCAGGGAGAAATGTACCAAGAATAAAAAGAAAGAAAAGTGATTTACTTTTGCTGGACATGTGCGACAAAAATTCATGCATTTTTAATATCTCTTGGTCGGGAGAAGATACAGAAAAGACAGCGAATGTGTAATTTCTTGGTCGCGACGTTTGGGCTTATGAGTTAATGTGATATTATTTAGGAATGCTCTTTTGTAGTTTATGGAGGGACTAGACATGTAATATTTGGGTCTATAAAAACCCACCTCCCACACTTCTTGGAGGACGTTCTTTTCTCTCTTCATTTTTTTTAGTTTTCTCTAGTTTATGTTAAGCTTTATTTTAAGTTGTATTCTTTGAATTATTGCTTTAAGTTTTATAAAAGTATTGTCTTGTTTAACTTTTACTTACTTGCAACCTATTTTTCTTTCAACTAAATTCTTCTTTATCTTTTTCATTTAAACTTTCAAAGTTTACAAAATATTTATAAAAAGGAATGTGAAATAAAGAGTTTCTTATGATGGTGTAGTTGTAAAATATTGTTTTACATATGGTCACACACACTCTTATTCACATCTTTCTTCTTATAAATATATTGTTTTAGTTATTTAAATTCTCATTTTGCTTGTTTTAAAATCTTTATATCTTTAAATCATTGAGTATATCGAGGCATCACTCCCACAATCTGATGTTGATCCTCTTCTTGAGGAGTTCGCCGATGAACTTACTCACATCAATCCACTTTCATTAGAAAGTGATGATGGTCTCCTTGACTTTGAAGCCGATCTGGGAGAAATTGAAAGTCTCCTATATCATGATCCATCACTCATTTCTGATCCCAACAGTCCAATAAAGAATGATAATCATTTTGTTCCTGAAGCATTCAATACTACTCTCACCAATCCTCTGTTTGAAATCGAATCTGAATTCACTTTGATTTCTGATAATCCACTCTTTGATATTCAGAATGACGATTGTGATGAGTCAATAGTGGAACAAGAGTTCACAAATTCACATCATGTGAATGATTCTCTTCATGAGGAGTTCTCCGGTGAACTCACTCATATCATGACTCCTCCGGAGTTTGATAGCCCGGGGGGAGATGCACTCAATCAAGAGGATTTGCAAATTCCCACCCACCCTCCCGGGATATTTTTGAGCTTAACCCTCGAAATCCAAACTCAGGCTACTGAGCCTGCTCTCAAGGAAGAAGATCATATCATGATTTTCATCATGGTTTTCTTCCTTTTCTTCACCTACCGGGTGACTTCTTCTCTTCTTCACTCCTTCGGGAATGAAGATACCACCTTTGATCCCGGCATTTTCATTTACCGTTCTCTTGAGCCGGGATTATATCTCATCGGTGTGGAACTTTCACGTGCTTCAAATGTTTGTCCAAACATCTTGAATGAAAGTCCGATGGAGATTGTTTCTTCCACATCATGCTTCCCCAAGAACCAATGAATTCGGGGTCGAGTCAAGCTAGCGACTCGGTAAACAAAAACAGTAGCATGCTTATAGGGTTTTCACCCTAAGTGTGGGGGAGTTACCCTACTGTGGTTACAAATAAAGTGAGAAAAAAAATGGTGTTTCCACATTTAGCTTGTAATGTTGCCCTTTTACGTTCAAAGAATCAGCATAATAGCCGGGACTTTGAATATTGAGGACAATATTCAATTCTAAGTGTGGGGGGGAAACTCTAGCGAATTTTATCACATTTTACCATCTAGTACCCCCGTTTTTGGCAAAAAATTTAAAAAAATTTTCACTTGAGCTTCAAAATTTTTGTGGTTATCAGTCCGCCATGTCTAAACGACAAAAGGATTGGCTAATCCAGGAGCAAACGGCTCTTGGTAAAGATATCTCAAATCCGTTGATGGCTTGCAATTTACCCAAAATTGTATTGTAAATCAACTCGCCATATCCCATAAAGTGAATGAGTTGGCTAGCCCGCAAGATTATGGCTTGTGGTAAAGGCCGTGGAAAAACCATAATTGGTAATCAGCTCACCAAGATGTTGACTATTCCATCAAGAGTTGGCTAGTCCAGAAGCAAAAGGCTTTTGGTAAAGACTAACCAAATCCATTGACAACTGGTGGTTTGCTCAAAATCACATGGTTATCAAGTGGACCACAGTTTTTACTCGAACTGATACATTTGGCTACTCCAGAAGTAATGGCTTTTGGTAAAGAGTTTAAAATTCATTAAGTTTTCAAAACAGTTATTGCTAGGGAGTGCAATATTCTAGTGTGGGGGATTGATGAGTATGCAAATACTCATCATTTCACCACCAATTTTGATACGTAAAAATACAAAAAAAGGCCAAAAACAATATAGATATCCTTGGTTTCGTGTTTTTATGTGTCTCAGGTACAAAGGATTGAATTCTGGGCGAAATCATGCAATTTTTGAGCGAAAGCATGTAGTTTTGCGCGATTCGGCAACAAGCGGTACATACTGTGATATTAAGGCCAGCCTTGAATAGATTTTTGGAAAAAGAATGAAAAACTGACATAACAAAGCACGAGATTGGAAAGAGCACAAAAATTACGAGACCAATGAAATTTTACTTAAAGCATCGAGGCCGATATAAAGCTTATTTATTTCAAGAATCAATGAGTTAAATATAAAGAAGATAAGGATTGAAAATGAAGGTCAGGGGTGTCAAGTGGCAATTCACATCAAACTTCTAATTAAATCAAGTTTCTAGAAGCATGGGTCCCACCACCATGTGATATGTGAATTGAAAATGACAAACTATTTGTTCCATTTGGTATTTGATCGACCAAGAAGAAAAGAATAAAACAATGAATTTACATGAAAGACTTTTGTGTTCACTTGTGTCAGGGAGGAATGTAACAAGAATAAAAAGAAAGAAAAGTGATTTACTTTTGCTGGACATGTGCGACAAAAATTCATGCATTTTTAATATCTCTTGGTCGGGAGAAGATACGGAAAAGACAGCGAATATGTAATTTCTTGGTCGCGACGTTTGGGCTTATGAGTTAATGTGATATTATTTAGGAATGCTCTTTTGTAGTTTATGGAGGGACTAAACATGTAATATTTGGGTCTATAAAAACCCACCTCCCACACCTCTTGAAGGACGTTTTTTTCTCTCTTCATTTTTTTTTTTAGTTTTCTCTAGTTTATGTTAAGCTTTATTTTAAGTTGTACTCTTTGAATTATTGCTTTAAGTTTTATAAAAGTATTGTCTTGTTTAACTTTTACTTACTTGCAACCTATTTTTCTTTCATCTAAATTCTTCTTTATCTTTTTCATTTAAACTTTCAAAGTTTACAAAATATTTATAAAAAGGAATGTGAAATAAAGAGTTTCTTATGATGGTGTAGTTGTAAAATATTGTTTTACATATGGTCACACACACTCTTATTCACATCTTTCTTCTTATAAATATATTGTTTTAGTTATTTAAATTCTCATTTTGCTTGTTTTAAAATCTTTGACCTTAATACCCGAATTAATTTACTTTTTGTAAACATATCTCCTTGAGAGAATTAATTTACTTTTAGTTATTTAAATTCATTACTTTTGTTTAGTAATTATTCTAGTTTTAATCCTAGTCTGATCCATTCTAGCTTTAATCTTAGTCCGATCTACTCTAGTTTAAATACTGGTCCGATCTATTCTAGTGTTAATGCTAGTCCGATCTATTCTAGTTTTAATACTAGTCCTAATATTTTAGCTTTATATATTATTGTTTATTTATTGTCATTTTTAGCGTAATGATTATTATACTAATCTTAACGAAGCATCTATTTTTCGTTGTTTTCTTAACTTTTGTAGCCTAAGGTGTGGAGCTTAAGGGTCTTATACGCTTGTTTTCCGTTTTGTTAGCTTAAAGTTACTGTGATATTTACTAGTTTCGTTAATATCACTATAGTGTAAACATTGAATCTATTGATTTTAATAATCAATATTCAGTTGTAGTATTGTCTAAAAAGTTTTAGAATTACTTAAGTAGTTTTAGTATTTATTAAAAATTGAATTAGCGTAAAACAAGTCTTTAAATCGTAGTAATTAGAATTTTAACCTTATAATTAATTTTTCTTAAAAACCTTCTTTTGCCATTTAGGACGTAGGAAAATATTTTTATAGATCCAATTGTGTTTAGTATTCACTTTTTGAGAGGATCGGTTGACTGTGATTACACACTATAGGTGTTGGACCTTTTAACGTGTAATATGATATTTTGAGTGAATATGATTAAGTATGCGGAATCTACTTAACCACACTTAGAAGTTTATTGGAAATGGAACTGTGATGCTTGTGTTTATTTAACAAAGAACAATGAATGTATTTCACCAAACGATTCAATATTATTCAATAATAATACGAGTGATCTTCACTATAACTTGGGTTACAAAGACCTTGAATCTTGTGTTTTGTTCTAATGTTTTTCTCTATGTATATCTTTACACATGTATGTATTTTCTGCACTCACGTCACTTTTAAATCATATTTGAGATCTTCCTTTTATAGTCCAAGGAAAGATCTTTTACAATCTATATGACTCATCTAAATACTAGCTTATGACTAAGCTTCATTCTAGCTAGATTGATGACTTATCATGTGAGTCATTAAGATACAACATGTATCTAGGATTACAACTCACTTGGAGTGTTCAATTTGATGACTACAACAAAGATATTATCTTGTATATGAATCAGTAGAATAAGTCGTACTTATCTACACAGCTGTTCTTATGAGTCATAGAAGTATCAGCAGAATCGTATGAGTCATAGTAGTATCAGCAGAATCCATCAGCAGAAACACCTTCAGTAGAAAACTTTCTTCAGCAGAATCCATCAGTGGAAACGTGCTTTGTGCTTTATCAGCAGAAACATACTTGATGTATTTCCTTAAACCTTTATGCTGATTCTTCTGATTATTTAATTCCCAACACTTTTTCTTTCGCACACTTATATTGCTTTTAAATCGTATGTTTTGTAGTTTCTTATACGTGTTGAAATTTGTTGCTTTACGTTTCTGATTCACAATTCCAAACAATCTCATAATCGTTCCTACAAGCATTTTAATCCCGAACCTTATTCGATTTTGCCCATTCACACCTCGTTGGTACACGACCCGGGTAATCACTTGTCCGGTATCACACATATATATATATATATAGTATTCACGCATACTTTGTATGTATTTATTTGATACCTGTTCTACGAGCGTATCAAAAGATAATTATTTAAAAATTTTAATCCTATTGTTAATTACATCTTATTCATATTTTTTGTATTTATTTTCTATTGTGTTATGGATAAATATAAAATGTTATCTCTAATAAGAAAATAATTTTTTTTAATATTATTATTACTAAATAAGGTATGGTTTAGTTTTTTTAAAATGGAAAAGTCCCCACTTAGATTTTGTTTTATTATATAAAAGATTTATGTTGATCGGCCGAAACCCTAAACCTTTAGGGGTGTTCCGATTTTTTATTGCACACACAAATTGTTTTGTGTTTTCTTGAACTAGCATTTACATTGATTCGGTATTAGTACATGTGTACAAAAACGTGGTGCAAACACACTATTGTTTGCATCTTGGTTCGAATTGAAAAATGGTAAGGGTCAATTCGTTAAACAACATAAACCTTAATCAGGGTTTTAATCTTGATCTGATTCGTGCTAGCTTATAATTGCAAAAAGGTACGCATACTATTTAAATTTGGTCAATTAATTGCTAATATATGATCCCAGGCTTATTCATGTGCTTTGATGTTTATATTAATGATATGTCATGTTTTATAATTCCAACAGTTGCGTCATAAGCCGTTACATTGTGTAATTAATTACCGAAATACGTAAAAGATGAATCTTGTATTGTGTTTGCATGTTAAAGAATTCTAGGGTTTAATTAAACATTCGAAAAAATAAATTAAACATTCAAAACCCTAATTTTTTTTATTTTTTTTGGGGGGCGATTGCCCTAAACTAAAAAAAAATTAGGTTTTGTTTTGTAATTGGATTAGAAACCCTAGGATTTCTTGCCTAGTTTATGTGTTTATTAATGAATATGCGTTATGTCATTAATTATATGCGATCTTGAGACTACTATATAATTGTTATGTGAGATCCATGATGGAAACATGCATGTTTCGTCATGAAAAATTGATTATATGCATTAATTGTTAAGTGAATACACATGTGTTTATTGATAAATCTTGGATTGGGGAAGACCTTGATGCGAGACATTGCAACTTCACAAGGAGTGTTACTTCTCGAGGGATCTCAAGAAGTTTTGTAATCTGTTAATACAAATAATGTCAAAAACGTTATTGGCATTATTCGGTCTTCTCATGTTTTGATAATCACAAAATATAAAGACATGTTACGTAAAGTTACAATTTCTAAGTTTTTTAATCGAGGAAACTCGTTACTTCTACGTAGTTGCTTCAACATCAATTCAGGTATGAACAAATTTTATACCGTCATTAGTTAAGTGATCAAATAATTTTATTTTCACCTAAACTTACATTTTTAAGTTTGACAAATCATTTTAACAAAAGTATTTTTGTGTTTTAAAAAAAATGTTTTATTAACAAAATAAATTCAAATTCAAACTTTATAACAGATAGTTTTCTCCCAAATCAGTTCAGCCTGAACCAGATAAGTTTCACCACGTCAGGACAAAAAGGGAGCGTTTTGTCGCGGTAGTCCCTTAGTGATAAAGGACCGTCTGGAATTTACGGGACCGTCCCTCTCCCTCCTGTCGCCTATTAATACTGAACTGTTACACTTCAAAAATCAGACTTTTCACACATACAAAACTCCTTGGTGTTTTTGCCGGCTGGAGATAAATGGCGAAGACTGACGAAAGAATATTTGTTCTTAGCGCAATAATGAAAATACGCAAGGAAAAGCTATGTATTTTACAATCCCGACAAATATATTTGAAAACTCAATAATCATTCACGTATAGTATATACATAGTACAAAGGACGTAATTTCATCTACGGGTGAAAGCTGAAAACACGTAACATACTTATTCAAAACACACGATGTACGCAAGGAATTTTCATATCATTGTATTCAAGTTATTTTCAAATTTCGTACAATGTACGTAATATGACCTGGAACCAGAATACCAGGTTTCAAACTTTGAAAATTGGCAGGGTTGGTCCCTGTGGTTTGCATTGACTTTCACGGGTCATCCATTGACTTTTTATCACTTAGTTAAAAAATTACACGTTTGGTCCTTGAATATTTATAGGTATTTCATGCACAGTCCATCACAAAAAAAATTCCAAAAAAAATATTTCAAAAAAAAAATATAGAAATTTAAAAAAAAAATAGAAATTAAAAAAATTATATAAAAATTAAAAAAAATAGAAAATAAAAAAAAATCGAAATTTTTTATTGAAAAAAAAATCAATTTTTTTTTAAATATTAGAAAATAAAAAAAAAGTATAAATAATTTAAAAAAAAAATTTAATTAAAAAAAATATATATAGAAAATAAAATATTTTGAAAAAATTAAAAAAATTTCAAGAATTCAAAAAAAAATTTCAAAAATATTTTTTTGAAAAACAAAAATTAGAAAATAAAAAAATTTCGAAAAAAAATTTTGAAATTTTTTTTTTTGAAAAATAATTATTTTAATATTTTCGTAAAAAAATATAGAAAAAAAACTTTTAAAAATTTGAAAATATTAGAAAATAAAAAAATTAAGATATATATATATATATATATATATATATATATATATATATAAATTTAAAAAATATATGAAATAAAAAAATTCGAAAAAAATTAAAAAAATTAAAAATTTAAAAAAAAAAATTCAAATTTTTTTTTGAAAAACAAAAATTCAGAAAAAAAAATTCAAAAAAAATTGAAAAATAAATTTTTAAAAAAATAATTATTGTAAAAATTTAGAAAAAAATATTTTAAAAATAATTATCGAAAAAAAAATAATTTTTTCTAAATTTGAAAATTTTTTCCAAAATTTTTTTTACGATAATTATTTTAAAAAAAAAAATTTGAAATTTTTTTTTCGAAATTATCTTATTTTCTAATTTTTGTTTTTCAAAAAAATATTTTCGAAAAAAAAAATTGAATTTTTTTTTAATTTTTTATTTTTCTATATTTTTGTTAATTTTAAAAAATTATTTTTTTTTTCAATAAAAAAATTTGATTTTTTTATTTTCTATTTTTTAATTTTTATATAATTTTTTAATTTCTAATTTTTTTTAAAAAAATTCTATATATTTTTTTGAAAATATATATATATATATATATATATATATATATATATATATATATATATATATATATATATATATATATATATATATATATATATATATATATATATATATATATATATATATATATATATATATATATATATTATTTTTTTTTGTGATGGACTGTGCATGAAAAGCCTATAAATATCCAATGACCAAACGTGTAATTTTCTAACTAAGCGATAAAAATTCAATGGATGACCCGTGAAAGTCAACGCAAATCACAGGGACCAACCCTGTCAATTTTCAAAGTTTGAAACCTGGTAACCTGCTGGTTCCAGGTCATATTACGTGCATTGCACGAAATTTGAAAATAACTTGCATACAATGATATTTTTTAAAGTTCCTTGCGTACATCGTGTGTTTTAAATAAGTATTTTACGTGTTTTCAGCTTTCACCCTTTCATCCACTACAACAAAGTAATTAATCAATTTGATTAATACACTTGTAGGTGCAAGAACTGCTTGATCATGTTACTCAATGTTGCACAAATAAAAAGGCCGTGAACATAGGTGAAGTTGCGTTCACGGCAATTCTTAACATCCTATCGAACTTATTATTCTCTAGGGATTTCTCTCAATATGACACTACGTTGTCACAAGAATATAGGGACATTATAACCGGCGCAACAGAAATTACAGGGAAACCGAATCTAGTAGACTTTTTTCCGCTACTTAAACCCTTGGATCCACAAGGGTTAACACAAGAAGCAACTATTGTTGCGAACAAGTTATATGATCTCTTTGATAAGATCATCTTTCTACGGTTGCAAACAAGAGGGAGCTCATCACCCCGCGATGGTGTTTCATCAGCAGAAAACGACCTGCTTGATGCGTTGCTCAATATTCACTTAAAAGATGATATACATTTAAGTAAGAAAGACATCAACCATCTGTTATTCTGTTTGCGGTAAGTAAATACATAGCACATATTTCAATGGCCAAATTAGTTGACATAATTGTTTTGGTTAATGGTTAAAAGATTGAACTCAGTCATAATTATTTGATATATCATTGTAGGATTTGTTTATTGCGGGAACTGATACAACGTCAACAACATTAGAATGGGCAATGGCCGAGCTCATTCATAACCCAAAAAAATTGAAGACGGCTCGGTTAGAGCTTCCTAAACTTATGCAAAACGAAAATATGAACATTGAGCCATTGAGGAACATGATTTTGCTAGACTCCCTTACCTACAAGCTATTATAAAAGAAACTCTTCGGCTACATCCTCCCGTCCCTTTTTTGATCCCTCACGAATCATTACACGACGTAGAAGTCCAAGGCTCCATTGTTCCTAAGAAAGCACAAATCCTTTGTAATCTTTGGGCAATTGGGCGAGATCCAAATGTTTGGTCAGATGCAGAAATATTTATGCCAGAAAGGTTTAATTTTTAGATGTCAAGATTGACTATAGAGGCCAAGATTTCGAATTTACTCCATTTGGTATTGGGAGGAGGATGTGTCCAGGTTTGAATATTGCTCATAGAATGTTACACAAAATCTTGGGTTCTTTGATTTTCAAGTTTGATTGGAAACTCGAAGGAAATATGAGAGTCAAAGATTTGGATATGAGCGAGAAGTTTTGCCGAGAAATGAACCACTCCTGGCCGTTCCTATCAAACCTTGATGTTTTTTTATCATACTTGTCGTAATGATAGTTTTAAAACGTCATCTTCACCATCTGTGAGTTTATTCTTTTGATAACTTCCAATGTAATATAGGAGGAGCGAAAAAATAATTGCTTACATGTGTCAAATGTCATTCTTATTATGAAATTGAGGTCACTGGAATAGCCAAAAGTGGTACATTTCTTTGCAATGTAAGCCTAAATATCCACATCTTGTGCTCCCAAATTTCCCTCAATCATCTAATCAAACATTATAATCAGATTTCCCAACACTATATGCAGCATTCTATGGACAAGTTTTTGTCCTGGACAAAGTGTCATATATGACCGCCACAAAGGTATTTCAAATTATTTAAATTAACAGTCAACGCTATGAGAAAACCAGACATAAAACTACGACTATCTGGTGCCCAAACAAAATTACAACGAAGCAAAACCTGGTAAACCATCTCTTCTGCTCTATAAAGTGTTGGGAAATTTTCAAAATATAGTATGTTGAAATCATTTTTGGATTGAGTCTTAGGAAGGAAATAAAGTGTTTTGTTGTGTATTGTTGATGACCCACGAATAGGCAATTAGCGACAGTTTTTCTGTCACAAAACCGTTGCTAATGAACCATTACAATTGTAAAGATGCATCTTTTCGAATTGGTGACAGTTATATCGGTTAAAAATGTGTCACTGAGCGAACCATCGCGACTGTTAGAAAAGGTTTCAGTTAGCGACAGTTTTTCTGTCGCTAAGTCATCACTTAAGCGTCGCTAATTGCACCTTTTTGGTGAACCATTGTGACTATTTGAATGGTCACGAGCATGCCTATATATAGGGCCATTATTCCAGCGTTTTTGATCATCCAAAACCAAAAACAAACACATAGAAAACCTTATTTTCAATATACCCGATTGCTATACATAATAGTTGATACGTGGGAATCGCACCAGACTTTACCTCTCAATAGATCTTGAGAAGCTTACAACCCCCACCAGGCAGTGTACCTGATCGTTGTAGTATAGTATAGTGACAAGTACCGGGGGATTGATCGTTCAGCTTAAGAATAGTGTCGCTAGGATTAGAAAACCTAAATACTAGTTCTAAAGGTGAGGAATGATTATTTTTGTATTTTATATTTTTTTAGAAAGCAAGTAAAAATATCGGATTTGAAGGATTTGGGCGGAATTAGTTGCTAGTCAACTAACCCAATACTAAAGATGCAATCAAAATAAAATACTAGAAATGAAAATAAACTAAATTATACTAAAGTTGTGAGCAATAAGTGGAGAAAATGTGTTTACTTAGATTTCACTACTCCCTAGAAATCTTTTACACGTTAATTACTTGTTATAATTGCATGGATGACGGATCGTATTCCTTAATACCATTCATGGGGTGGCACACTTAACTCCCCAATTCTATGAGCTCTTATCTCCTCCTACACCATGCCCAGCACAACTATAGGGATTTTAAACAGTGGCTCATGCATTAAATACAACCAATAAAGACCTAGTGCGCATCGGTTCATGTTTCTTAAGACGTTCAAGTATGTTACCAATTGGAGATCTGCCAGTTTTCTTAAGCCTAACATATAAATCATTCATCCAAGATAAGTATAAACAAGTAATCAACACATAATTAACATCTAGGTTTCATTAGATCCAAGCAAACACAAGATAGATCTAGCCTAGCATGATGGAATTACGACAAGAACAAGATATAGACAACCAACACATAGACATATTGATTGAATTAAAAGAACACTTATCTCAATTACACATGAAATGTATCAAGGGCTTGGAACCCTTGAAAAACCTGTAAAATTCGCACCAAAATCGTACTTAGGGTTTCTCCAAAACTTCTCTCTTTTAATGTGAAAATTAGAAAACTATATATAGGAAAAGGGGTCTGACGGCGTCAAGAATAAACTTGTGACGCCGTCACCTCGCCACCAAAACTATTCTCGGACTGCCTTGATCTACATTTGACGCCGTCAAGACTTAATCATTTCCAGGCCGTCATGACTTTTACTCTTGACGCCCTACCATCGTGACGCCTTCAAATCTTTACTGGATCGTCATGGAATTATGCTCTTGACGCCGTCAGGAAGTTACTCTTGACGCCGTCACCTACTGTTCCCAGCATGGAAAATTAAGACTTTGGCGTTTTCTTCACTTTTATGCTCCAAAAACGTCCGAATTGCTTCCTTTTCCAGATTTCACTCTCAAAGTACCTAAAATCACAAAAGGAACGATTTAGGGCAATATTTGATCAAATAAAGTCAATTCCTGGCTTAAATGACCCCCTAAAAATGGATCATTTTTCGCCTCATCATATACCCTTACACTTGAGATTTGCTTGTCCTCAAGCAAATGCGCTTTTATTCTAGTCAAAATACAAGTTAGGGGTCATTTAACACTAATATAAAAGTAATTACAACAAATAATCGTTCCACTAAAGTCCAATAGATAAGCACGGAGGTCATATACAAGCACCTCACAAATAGTGTTTAGATACTCACATCTCTCGGGTGTAATAAAGTGTAAATTACAATATGGAAACGGAAGATATCTCTCACTACCTGTCATAGCAAAATAGATTACCATAGGCTTGGGAAAGGATCAAACCTCCACCACATGGCGTAAGCACCTAGGATAAACTATCAATGAGGTCTTTTAAAGGGTTGTAACGTTAGGTGTAGGGATATGAAATACACGGTTTTGTTGGATAAAGGAAGTTTTACTGGTGGCGAGTTAACAATCTTGGTTAATTACATGTATAATATGGCGTTGCTAAGCCAAGACTAGACTCGACTTAAGCTAATAAATGAAAAATAACAAAAACATAAAATGAACATAGAATGAAAAGGGATGGTAGTCCGTATGTTTTTTCTCTTTTTTTTTTCTATATATATATATATTTTTTTTTTTTTTTTTTTTTTTGCATACACTCTTACCCTACCATCCAAAATAATACATCATAGGGAATGAATATTCCCCTTACACTTGAATCTTTACATACTTTACATTAAACTAATCTAATGACTCGAATTAAGATAATCAAAACACTTGGAGCACTTTTAAGATTAACGTACATATGGGGGTAATAAATGATGTTCTTCCCCATTACTCCATAAAATAAGTACTTACCCATGAGTCCCAATCGTTCTAAAACAATATGTACAAGGATATGACTCGACTTAGCAACCATGTAATCAATTAGATAGTTAACTTAGGGTTTAACAAATAACAATAATGCACTAAAAATGAGCGCATACACGGAAGGCTAAGGCGATTTGGTTGTACATTTAAGTGGGGTGTAACAAATTCTTCCTATAAGTAAGATGCTTAAAGTTAGAAACGAAAAGATAGGCTCGGAGGGGTGTACTAGGGGTTTCGTGTACTAAACATGAGTACAATGCTAAGGGTGTGGGAAAAAATTAGTTGACTTAACTAGCCAAGTAATATGACTTAAATGGTCAAGTAATTATAATACGGGTTTAACACAAGGGTGGTCCTAATGCCTCTTATCATGTAGTAAATCCTACTACACGAATGTAGTCTCACTAGCGGTCTCGGGATGCATCACTAACGCAAGTTCTAGAATCTAAATGCTACCGGTACACTCATAAGCACTAATAGTAAATACTTTTCCTATCAAATCTAAAGGCGAACCTCACATATTTGGGTGGAAAATTTTTCTGAATATACGGTTATGTGCTAGTCATACAATCTCCTATCCATGAGACGCTTGCTATGGCTAAAGTTTCACTCCTAAATGTTGTAAAAAAATTTAAATTTGGCGCTAAAATTGCACTAACAAATATTTCTCATAGTTTTATTACACATCTACCATCAAACAAAACAAACTCAAGCGAAAGTGCATATGTAAGGTATCATCTTTTTACCCTCCCCTTACACTTAAGATGAACATTGTCCTCAATGTTCAAGTAAAGAATGTAAAAGTGAAAAAGTAAAAAGAATGAAATCAAATACTCCCCTGATTCGCGCGGTATGGATAATAAGGTGGCCAGGTTAAATCTTCCTCCAAGAAAATGAACAATCAAAGCTTCCCTTCCAGAATATAAATCATCTTCTTGTCATACATAACCTGTAAAACCTGATAAAATAGACAAGACAACCTCGCGTAAAATCGGCGGCATCCTATATAAGTTACTAAATCCTAGAAAACAAGATAAGATATAATGCTTGTGGAATGAAGTTTGCTGATCTCCTGGAGATTATAAAACTTAATAATTCACAAAAACCATAAGACTCCGTTAGAAAAACAAAACCGGTAAAATTTCCAGATTTTTACACTTGACGCCGTCAGAAGTGACCTGCAGAAATTCTTATGTTAAGTTTCCGGAAAATTTCTGGAAAAACTTGGTCCTACTTCCTGGAAAATCCTGCAAAACTTCATTATGACTCAATACAAGCATTTGACTCTAACAAATACGAATATACATGTTCATTTAATATTGTGGAGAATCATGATCGGTTTGTTTCTTAAAAACATATTTGGGGTTTCCCCTTACACTTATCTTTTGCAAAAATATTTCTAGGTGGAGTTAAGACTATGCCAAAACAACAAAGTAAAGTATTTCCACTATTTAGTTTAGAAACATGATCAACAAACAATAAAATGAAGCATGCATACGGAAGCAAATAACAAACAAACAAAATAAAATCACACAAAACATGGGTTGCCTCCCAAGAAGCGCTTTTCTTTATTTACGAGTCTTGTAGCTAGACTCAAGTTCATGGGTTACTACGTGACCTCATCATTGGTTTCACTCTCTAGGTCGTCTTCTAAACCAGTTTTGTATTCCGGACCTAGTTGCAAGCATTCTTTGTAGAAACTAAGCATTCTATTCTTCACATACTCTACTCCTCTACGTCTATCCTCCTCATTCCTATAATAAGCCGCTTGCTTGTGTTCCTTTTCGAAATTAGAGAGAAGGCGGTATTGCTCAATCTTGTAAGGCATTTGATAAGCAACCTCATCATTCTCTTCCTTGAATCTAACTATCCCTAAAGTCGGATCATAACTCATCCTAGTGGCCTCAACAAATGGTTTTCCGAATATTATTTGGCTTAGGCAAGCATCTATCACCGGACAAGTGTCCTCAACTATCATAAAATCGATCTCATAGGTGAGATTCCCTATAATCACATGCAATCCCTTCACTCTTCCTGCAAAATTACTTATCAGATTCTTATCGGGCATCATCCTAAAATCAAGCTGCTTCTTCATCACCCAATTGTAATAAGTCCTAGTCATGATGTTCACGGGGGATCTAGGGTCGATGTAAGCTTTCCATATATGCATATGCCCGATATTGCATGGGATGTTAATGTTAGAGGGGTCTCCCATTTTGATAAGGGGGTTGCCAAGGATATATGGTCTCTCGGGACTATCGAATAAATCCTTATGGTATTCCCGTTCTTCCTTGGTGGGCAACTTATCAAAGTATTCTTCTATAGGCTCTACCTCCTCTAACTCCTCTTTCCTATTGACCTTAACTTCCCTACTCTCATCCTTAGTCTCGGCTTCTATTCTAACTTCATCCTTGTCACTCTCTTCTATCTCCTTATCTATCGGCTTAATGGTGACAACATTGACAAAGTGGACATGTTTGGATGATGAGGGATCCTTAATTTGGATTCCACTATTGGTGTCCCTAGTGTCCTTCCTAGGTGTGATTAATGCTTGGTTGTTGAGGGCTTTCAACAAGTTGTCAATCTTGTTGGTCATCTCTGTTTGTTGTTGGTTGAATTCGGTTTCAAACCTAGCTATGCGAGCTTCTTGAGATGCCATGAACTTAGACATCAATCCTTCAAGGTTGTTGGTACTACCATAGTTGTTAGAAGGATTGTGGCCGAAAGTACGGTTGGATGGTGAACCGTTTGGTTGGTAACGATTAGGCGGATTGGAAGAATTGGGTTGATTTTGTTTCCACCTAAGGTTTGGGTGATTTTTCCAAGAGGGGTTGTATGAATCACCGTAAGTGTTTGGCTCGGGCTTGAAAGTGTACCACTTATCTCCCGCTTCGTCGGTACGCGTGGACGCGTAGTCCGCAAAAGCTGTTCCGGGGAGTTCCACACAATCACGAGTGTCATGGGGACCACTACATAATTCGCATGAAGAAGTGATTTTGTTCACTTGGCTTGAAGGCTTAGGAGCTTCGTAAGATTTCATGAGAAACTTGACTTGGTCCTCAAGTTCCATGATCCTACGGTCGGGAGTGCTAGAATTGTTCGAAGGCAAAGATATTGCCTTGACCGTTTTGTTCAAATCACGAGGATCATTCCAACTTTCGTTGTCATAGAGAGCAAGATCTTCTATGAGTTCCCGTGATTGTTCTGCACTTAGATCACGTAGCTTACCACCGGCCGATTGGTCAATGGCTCGCCTCGTGGAGATGTCGATATGGTCATAAAAGATTTGGACTTGGAGCCAAAGATCTATGCCATGATGAGGGACTTTTTGGAGTAAGTCCTTTAAACGAGTCCATGCTTCATAAAGAGATTCATTTTGACGTTGTTGGAACATCAAGATGTCATTTCTAAGCTTAGTAGTTCTCCCCGGTGGGAAAAATTGAGCAAGGAAACGAGTGGTGAGATCATCCCATGTGATGATGGATCCCGCGGGTAAACGCTCAAGCCATTGACTAGCTTGATCCCGTAGAGAGAATTGGAATAGGCGTAATCGGGTTGTCTCTCTAGTTGCAACATCTAGGTCTATGGAATCTACGATTTTGAGAAAGTCCTTAAGATGTTGGTTTGGGTCTTCGGAACGAAGTCCATGGAATGCACATCCGCTTTGCACCAACCGGATGGTGTCGGATTGCAAGGGGGTCACATTGGCTCCGGTGAGCTCAATGGTGTTTCGGTAGCCTTGGTGACTAGGTCGGGAATACTCTCCTAAGGTTCGGGGCCTAAGGGGTTCTAATGGTGGGTTTTGTTGTGGTGGGATGACGGGTTCAAAGATGTTCCCGTTGTCCATGATGTCGGGTGGTGAAGAGTTACGAACAAAAACACAAAGAAATAAGATAGACTAAAGAAACCTAAAAATAAAAATAAAATCTTACTAGAAAGGAATCTAATAAGTAGACCTAATAAAAAGAAATTCTAACCTAGACAATAACTATTCCCCGGGCTGCGGCGCCAAAAACTTGATACGTGGGAATCGCACCAGGCTTTACCTCTCAAGGGATCTTGAGAAGCTTACAACCCCCACCAGGCAGTGTACCTGATCGTTGTAGTATAGTATAGTGACAAGTACCAGGGGATTGATCGTTCAGCTTAGGAATAGTGTCGCTAGGATTAGAAAACCTAAATACTAGTTCTAAAGGTGAGGGATGATTATTTTTGTATTTTATATTTTTTTAGAAAGCAAGTAAAAATCTCGGGTTTGAAGGATTTGGGCGGAATTAGTTGCTAGTCAACTAACCCAATACTAAAGATGCAATCAAAATAAAATACTAGAAATGAAAATAAACTAAATTATACTAAAGTTGTGAGCAATAAGTGGAGAAAATGTGTTTACTTAGATTTCACTACTCCCTAGACATCTTTTACACGTTAATTACTTGTTATAATTGCATGGATGACGGATCGTATTCCTTAATACCATTCATGGGGTGGCACACTTAACTCCCCAATTCTATGAGCTCTTATCTCCTCCTACACCATGCCCAGCACAACTATAGGGATTTTAAACAGTGGCTCATGCATTAAATACAACCAATAAAGACCTAGTGCGCGTCGGTTCATGTTTCTTAAAACGTTCAAGCATGTTACCAATTGGAGATCTACCAGTTTTCTTAAGCCTAACATATAAATCATTCATCCAAGACAAGTATAAACAAGTAATCAACACATAATTAACATCTAGGTTTCATTAGATCCAAGCAAACACAAGATAGATCTAGCCTAGCATGATGGAATTAAGACAAGAACAAGATATAGACAACCAACACATAGACATATTGATTGAATTAAAAGAACACTTATCTCAATTACACATGAAAGGTATCAAGGGCTTGGAACCCTTGAAAAACCTGTAAATTCGCACCAAAATCGTACTTAGGGTTTCTCCAAAACTTCTCTCTTTTAATGTGAAAATTAGAAAACTATATATAGGAAAAGGGGTCTGACGGCGTCAAGAATAAACTTGTGACGCCGTCACCTCGCCGCCAAAACTATTCTCGGACTGCCTTGATCTACATTTGACGCCGTCAAGACTTAATCATTTCCAGGCCGTCATGACTTTTACTCTTGACACCCTACCATCGTGACGCCTTCAAATCTTTACTGGATCGTCATGGAATTATGCTCTTGACGCCGTCAGGAAGTTACTCTTGACGCCGTCACCTACTGTTCCCAGCATGGAAAATTAAGACTTTGGCGTTTTCTTCACTTTTATGCTCCAAAAACGTCCGAATTGCTTCCTTTTCCAGATTTCACTCCCAAAGTACCTAAAATCACAAAAGGAACGATTTAGGGCAATATTTGATCAAATAAAGTCAATTCCAGGCTTAAATGACCCCCTAAAAATGGATCATTTTTCACCTCGTCAATAGTGCTATAGAACTATTATTTGTAGTGTCTTGAAACCCCCGATAACTCGGTAGTTCATCCGGATTATCACCACCATCGTGTAGTGTTGATAATTGCTACATACGTTGCTTCATTGTATCTTGGGAGGCAATTCGTCAGTAACCCATAACACGATTGTTCTAAAAGAACGGTGGGGGCGAAATTGCTTTAAGGACAGAGAGAACTCGCCTTGAAGTAACAAGTAGTAGCATTAAAATTCATTTTACAAAACCATTATTCTAGAACCCCAGAACCAACAATCTTAAAGCAATTTTACGTGTTGAATAATGGTGTTTGAGAGATATTGTCATGTTGACGGAAAGAAGATTCAAATAATGGAACATGCCCCAACAAAACATACAAGTTGTTGTAAATTATGGTGGAATACGGACTCGGTTCAATCATGCACTCCGATCTGGTACACACATTTCTATTCATATTTTAGTTTGGAACTTTGGATCATGATATGCATGATATTAATTGCAAGACCTTTATGTTGATATTAACATGTGGTATAAATGATAACATGGTAATAAACGTCATGTGTAAAACTAGTTGCATGAGTGTGTTTTTATACTATTGGTTATAGATTAAACTAAAGGGCAATGGCATATTTGATCAATCTCGTAAACTGATTCATGGGATCAAAAGTTTCTTTATGTCTTATCTTTTGTTGGATGAAAGATTATTTTGTGATGTAATTGGTGGGTAAGACAAACTACATGAACATACATGTTATATATCGGGGTAGGAATCCTGGACTATATTTTGCTTGTTTGCTAATTAGCAGAAAAATATAAACTTATAAATGATCGAAACAACAACTATGAAATTGATTAAATGTGTATATGTTACGTAGTACGTATATATCAATTGTCATGTTCTATGTGCACTTTGGGTGGATGTATTCTTCATATTTAATTTATGTTGGAGTAATTATCACGTGATATAAGGGCCTGATTATGTTGTCATGAATATCTGCTTAATGAAATGAACTGGATACATCTTGTATTCCTGTATATGAGTAAAAGAATAAGATAAAGCCAATATTTTTTTTTTGGCGGTTTCCCCTGGTAACAATATTATTATATTGAAGAATGTATAAAGCACTAATTATGGGTTGTTATATACTGTAAGTGGACTCCTATTGGAGTTTCCAAATCATACATGCGTATATGATATGTAAATATAATTTGATATAGTTCGAGGATCGCTCTGCACGTTTAAACATTCGCATGATTAATCTAGTGCATGTACACTGTTGTGAAATTGAATGTTAATTATTAAGATACTAATTTCACAAACACACTGGGGTAAGTTGTATTTGTGGAATGTAAGAACATTGTTTTGATCGAGAAATCTGTTTGATTTGGAAAACATGTTCGTAATTGATTAAACAAGTATTTAAATACTTGATAGAAACCATGGATTTTGGTTTAGAATACAACGGGCATCCTTTTAAGTATTATGATAAACTGATGCAAGTTGGATAAAAAATCAAGAAGGCTACGCATCCACGAGCGGATGGATATTCATTCTTGGTGGGGGTGCAATGTCTTGGGGATCAAAGAAAGACTCTACTATGGCAGCATAATTTGTGGCATTGGCTTCATGCTGCAAAGAAGCAGAATGGCTACGGGATTTGTTAATAAACATACCCATATGGCCAAAACCTATATCTGTACATTATGATAGTCAATCTACACTATCACGAGCATACAATCAAGTGTACAATGGTAAGTCTACAACAAGTGTACAATGGTAAGTCCAGGCATATTGGACTTAGGTACAGACAAGTCAATCAGTTGATAAATGATGGGGTGATCACCATAAGCCTCTTACGATCTAGTAAGAGCTTAGCAGATCCTTTCACAAAAGGATTGCTAAGAAAACTGATTGAAAGTACTTCGCAAGGGATGAGACTCAAGCCCACATATAAGTAGTCACCCATGATGGAACCTTGTCTTGACGCTTGGTTATTCACCAAGTCTCTAGAGAAGCAAAAGTACATCATCCGAACGTGACTTGGAGTTTTGCAAATTTCATAATCATCCCAGGGTTAGCAGAACTTGAACCGTAGTGTAAGATAAGGGTGAACTGTAAAATTCTTAATGGAATTATAACACATTGTGTTGGGATGTTTAAGCTACGGTAACATTCCTGATAATATCCACCTATCTGAATGTGGAAGTGAGGCCGCTTCCTATGAGCTAAAGGGCTTGGTTCTAAAGCATTCTAAGAAACCGAGATATAGATCCATGGCCAATTTCAACGGGTCGGCATAAAGTGGACTGAATGAACGAGAGGAAGGATATGCGTGAAGCGTTTCCGCTTAACATATAAAGGAAGATGGTTCAATGGCTTTGGTCCAACCATTCTTACCCTAGTTAAACTTGAGCACTTTCACTACGTAAAGATTCAAGGTGTAATATTCCATCTTTACTTATGCATAACACCCCCGGGGATTTCTGAATTGGGTTAGGTCTTATGTGTCTTTTCAAAAACCTATGTCTATTTTGAAAATGGTAGGGGATTGTTGGGAAATTTTCAAAATATAGTATGTTGAAATCATTTTGGGATTGAGTCTTAGGAAGGAAATAAAGTGTTTTGTTGTGTATTGTTGATGACCCACGAACAGGCAATTAGCGACAGTTTTCCTGTCACAAAACCGTTGCTAATGAACCATCACAATTGTAAAGACGCATCTTTTCGAATTGGTGACAGTTATATCGGTTAAAAAGGTGTCACTGAGCGAACCATCGCGACTGTTAGAAAAGGTTTCAGTTAGCGACAAGTTTTCTGTCGCTAAGTCGTCACTTAAGCGTCGCTAATTGCACCTTTTGGTGAACCATTGTGACTATTTGAATGGTCACGAGCATGCCTATATGTAGGGCCATTATTCCAGCGTTTTTGATCATCCAAAACCAAAAACAAACACATACAAAACCTTATTTTCAATATACCCGATTGCTATACATAATAGTGCTATAGAACTATTATTTGTAGTGTCTTGAAACCCCCGATAACTCGGTAGTTCATCCGGATTATCACCACCATCGTGTAGTGTTGATAATTGCTACATACGTTGCTTCATTGTATCTTGGGAGGCAATTCGTCAGTAACCCATAACACGATTGTTCTAAAAGAACGGTGGGGGCGAAATTGCTTTAAGGACAGAAAGAACTCGCCTTGAAGTAACAAGTAGTAGCATTAAACTTCATTTTACAAAACCATTATTCTAGAACCCCAGAACCAACATAAAGGGCAATGTTAACATGTTATGTCCTTTTACAACCCAAAGAACAATTAGAAATAGTTTGCAATAGAATATATCAAAACTTTTATGTAGACGCTGCTCGTCATTGCACCAAATTGGCTATTACTTCTTATTAGCCGTTTTACATTTACTGCGGATCGTCATTGCACCAAATTGGCTATTACTTCTTATTAGCCGTTTTACATTTACTGCGGAGTTCTCTATTTCACTACTCCACAAAAGGTAATTTTTACAAATACTCGACTGGCAAAAATTTATGTACATTTACATAGTCTAAACAGTTGCAAAATTTAACGGGATAAAACATTACTCAAGTTACCCCACCACGTAACCGAACAGGATTCTTTTTTTGCCCCTGTTCACTGTGGATTTCTTTGTCTCTTTACCTGCACAAATCCAATATACACATATGAAACAATAATAACAGAAGCTCAAAGACACATGATAAGCCAATCTATAGCCCTTATGTAATACTGTGTATAATGCTAAATTCTCCTTACTAATCTTTTCATTTATCATGCCAAAAACAAGATAATGACATTCACAAAAATCTTAGTTTTTCTATTGATTTCTCTTCGATTTTGTCAAGTGATATCATATTCTTATGTAAGACAACAAGTAAAATGACGAATTAATAGGATTTAGCATTATTCGTAGCGATAAAAACACACCATATATGACTAAGAGATTCACCTCATGTTTGCTAATAAGCAGCAGCAGAGATGCCTCGGCTGTTGAAACCTTCAACCCTCACTGCAGCCTGCTTTTGCCCCAATTTCACATTGGTGCAGCTTCCACCAGTGGATGAGGATGGTGAGACTACAAACACGGGTGATGATTGACTTGGCTTTCCATGAAAAAACTGAGCATTTTGGATCAACGGATTCGATGATCTGCTCGGTGGTGATCCGTTAAAGAATGGATTATTGGCTCTATCGACACCATAACATTCCTACAAGGATAGAGTATATACAAAATGCTTAACAGAGGAGCTTGCTACGTTATCACTAGAATGAGACTAATAATGGAAGGAGTTGTTTAACGATTCGTACATTAACTTAGTAAGATAATTACATACAAAGACCTAAGTTTTATCATGCTTTTTGACTTCAATGATCAAGCTTATAGAGTTATAGTAGCTCAAAATTTCAGAATTATTTTTTGTTACAGAAAGGCCAAATGTACAACTTGCTTATTTATCCAGATTCTCCAAAATTTATCCTGTAAACCCCTAAGCGATAACTATCATTGACATTAGCATCTAATTCACTTAAAAACTTCCATCTAAAACATAACAATGATTAGACACGCATTCGAACCATTATAATATCAGCAAAAAAAACTAAAAATATTGGCAAGTTTCAAAACAGACAGGCATATTAAAATATTCAAATCCCAAACACTCTTTAAGGACCTTATTTTTTATCAAAACACAAATAAGCTCTTTTTATAAGCAATTCCAAACACCCCCTTAATCAACAAAAATCCCTCGAGAACCATCAAATTCCGGCTTTAATTACACTATGAAGCAAGGATAGTTTGGAATTAAGTATAAGCTTTAGAGGGTGTTTGAGATTGCTTATTTTTTCTACTTGTAAACTATAAGTACATTGAAAACATGCAATTAAGCACGAAAAAATAAATAAAAAGTAAAAAAATAAAATACTTGGTTCAAACTTCAAAGTGTTTAGGGGTGTTAATTCTCAACGCGACATAAAAAGTGACACGAAAATTAACAAGTGAGGGTTAAGTGTAAACACTTATTATGTCGTGTTTGGTTTGACTCACTTAAAAAAAATTTATAATGGGTTAAACGGATACATCAGATAAGGAGTCGACCCGTCAACCCATATAACATGTCTAATAACCCGTATTCCCACCAAGGTGTTTTTTTTCTTTTGAACGGCAATTTTTTCACACCCATATACCACCTATCTCATAATTTATCTCTTGACCCACACCAACCAAGAGCTTAGTGGGCAACTTACCTACCATTAGGCCAAAGGCCCTGTTTATGTCTCAAACGAGACTTGACCCGTCAACCCATATAACATGTTTAACCCGTTTTTCCTCCTAAGAAGTTTTTTCTTTCGAACGGCATGTTTAACCAAGAGGTTAGTGGGCAACTCACATTTACAACTAGGCCAAAGGCCGTGTTTATATACACGGGTTAAATGGGTCGCGTTCAATTTAAAAAAGAGATCCATTATTAATACCTTTGTTAAAATCACGTCTAGAAGCTGATTCCCACCTTCTAAATCACTTTGATTCCTGTAATATCAACACACAAAGTTAACAAAATGAAAACTTGAATTGAAAACAAATATTAAATACCATACATTGGATGCAACCGAAGTAACCCATGATGCAACCGGTCAACACGTCGAGGTTTAGGGCAAACAACGTTGTTCATCATTATCTTATGTTTCAACCAACAATGTCTGTACATATAAAACAGCATAAATAAGAAACAACTTAACATATGTTTGGTTAATGCATATATAATGAAGTGTTTTGTTACCTGTGATGGATTCAAAATGTGAAGATAGGAAATGTGAGTGTGATTTGATTACGGGTGAGATGTTGTTGTGTAGTATCACGTGGAGAGTGTCAGTCTTAACAGAGTGCGCTTTTTGGTCGCTAGATATTTTCAATGCTACCCTTTTTTTTATAATTTTTTTCAAACCCCTATCAAGATAGAATGAAAATTTATGGGTTTTGGTTAATCCATAGGGCCCATGCCAGTCCGTACCTTGCTCATAGCATTTTTAGAGCATTGGGTATCGTCAAGCCGTAGATGTGGTGTCGTGAGCAAAAAGTGCTTATCAAATGCTATCAACTTTCATATGTTAGGATACTCGACCATAATTGATAGCTCAAATATTTGGTGAAAATTTAAATGCTATCAATTAATAATTGCTAGTTTTAAAAATTAATTGTGATAATTAATAAGTGTTAGGATACTCGATCATAATTCGCTACTCGACCAAGATCTACTCGACCGTTATAGCTTTTATAAATTAAATGTACTTTCTAAAAAAGTAAAAGTACTTTTTAGATAATATAGACAAAAGATTTTGTTCTTTCTCAAAGTAGTGCTTTTTAAGTTCCCTATGTACTTTTTCACGTGAATCAATGTAAGTCGAGTAGCCGCCGGTTGAGTACCACAAAGGTTGAGTAAGTTTGGTAGTTATGTGGGTTCATTCAAAGTAACTAACTGTATTTGGTTAAGGACACGTGTCGCGTTTTGGGAGGGGTTGCGGAGTTGAGTAGTCGCGCATAACCATTTAGGGAATTTAGTTTAAAAGTGACCATGGTGGGAACCAAAAAAAATATTTTGTACTAGATTAGTACTTAGCTCTAAATATTTTTGTGGGTGTTATATAATATTTTATGCAAAATATATAAATGAATTGGGTTTTAAGTGTACTTTTCAATGGCATAATTTTTTCATAAAGTATCATAATATATATATATATATATATATATATATATATATATATATATATATATATATATATATATATATATATATATATATATATATATATATATATATATATATATATATATATATATATATATATATGGTCAAAGTTAAACCTATTTGACTTTGAAATTCAAAGTGGACAATAATTTTGGAACGGATGGAATAACTAATTATTCAAGTTCCATAAATGTTCCACAAGGTGTTGTCGAAGCTCATCGTGCACTTTTCTATCTCGAAGTTCTTTATTTTTTCTAACATGTAAATCACATCTTTCGATCCAAGTATCTGGCTTGTTCGGAGTTGGATCAACAAATGTATCTCTTAAATTCACTTCGAATCCTTCGTCTTCCAATATCATGTTATGTAACATTATACAACAATACATGATTAGTTTCAAGGTGTTGATATGCCAAGCACGTGCGGGTTGTCGTATAATTCCCCAACGACCTTGTAGGACTCCGAAAGCTCGTTCAATACCTTTTCTAGCACTTTCTTGAACCCTTTTGAAGTTAAAATATTTTTCAGACTTTGCAACACTAAACGTTTTGACAAACACGGACCATGCCGGATAAATGCCGTCAGCTAAATAATAACCTTTCTTATATGTATGGCCGTTAACTTCAAATGGACTTTCCGGAGCTTTACCGGCAAGTTCATCATCAAATAACGGTGAACCGTATAACACATTAAGATCATTATTAGATCCCGGAACCCAAAAATATGCATGACAAATCCATAATCTTTGATCCGCAACTGCTTCTAACATAATAGTTGGGTATTTATGATCACGTCTTTTGAATTGAGCTTGTAAGGCCGTTGGGCAATTTTTCCAATCCCAATGCATACAATCAAATAGCATTCCCGGGAGTTTATGTTCTTTTTCATGCAATGCATATATAATTTTCAACGTCATCTGAAATAGGATTTCTCAAATACTTTTTATTGTATAAAACATGTATGCACTTAGTAAAGTTATCTAAACATTGTCGTGAACAACGTTCACCAATTTTCAAGTACTCATCAAATGCATCAGGAGCAGTGTCGTACGCCAATTGGCGGAGGGCGGATGTGCACTTCAAAAGAGGACCAATAATTAAACAACCGCATGCATCGTAACGTTGTCTAAAAAAATTAAAGTACTCGGGAAGATGATGAACATCATAACTTAAAATATCGTTGAGAATTTTATTAAAAAGTCTAGAACTCATACGATACCTTCGCCTAAATTTCTCTTCGGTATATTTAGGATCATTCTCATCGTCGCCAAAATAGTCGTCGATTAAACGTTGTTCCGCCTCTTCTCATTCACGTAGAATGTATGTCCTTGTTCTCTTTTCACCCGATCCCGATCCCCCGGCTTCTTGGTCACACAACGCTACAAATTGTTCATACGCCACATAACCTTGAAGATATCGCTCCCGATCATCTTTAAAATAAACATCAAAAGGGTCGAAATAAGAGTCTTTGGGATTATTTGGATCCATAATTGAAAGAAAGTTGAAATTTGGAAGAGTTGTGTGAAAAATGAGGAGTGAAATAGGTTTTTATAGATTTTAATGGAGTTGGAAATTGAAAAATATGTTTTTTTTCCTTATAACTGTTGCACAACTAACGTTCCAAAAAAAAGTAGCCATGGCGTCGGCCGGCCATGGCGCCAGTCGTGGTGTGGTGCGCCGTCGGTTGTTTTAGGCTGGTGGCCATGGCACCAAGGTACCTCCTGCTCTTTCTTAGATAATCGGCTAGGCTAAAACATACAGTAAACTTTAAATGTGTGATATACGGGAATATTGTGTTTGGCAAAAATAAAAGTAGCAGTGAGCATTAGCTGTCTGTAAATGTAGCAATGAGTAATAGTTGTTTTCTTGGTAATGTAGCTATTGTTGTAATTAGAAGGGCAAATTATTAAAAAAAAAATGTTATACTTGCCATGGTTTCGTCTTTAGGGTAGCGAACAATTTTTTTTTTACTTTTGAGGATAATTTTCTTTCATATTCATCCTCTTTAGGGTATTTTGCGAAATTTCTGGACATTTTTGCCCCTCTTAGCTAATAGAAATTTTTTTTCCCTAACATCAAAAATGTCACATAATACCTTAAAGAGGATGAATTTGAAAGAAAATTACCCTCAAAAAAAAAAAAATAATAATAATAATAATAATAATAATAAAATAATAATAATAAAAAAATTGTTTGCTATCCTGAAAACGAAATCATGGCAAGTATGATATTTTTTTTTAATAATTTGCCCTAATTAGAATGTGTAAAACAGCTCCTAAATGTTCAACACTTCCAAATGATACTTCATGGAGCGTTGAAAAAAGTGCATTTCGAAAAAATAGATAAAAATACTCGCTTATTGCCAAACGAACATTAAAAACAACGCCCATCGCTCTTAAATGCGTGCGCCAAATACACTTGAGTTGATCGTGGTTAATGAATCTACCATTTCTCTATACCCTCAAATATATACATAATGCATGAGTTTTGATATCTTTACCGCTTACTCATTTCTTCCCTTTTCAATTGCTAATCATTTAATTTCACTTCAGATTACACTATTGTCGTCTTTCTTGCTAGGTCATTACGTACTGATACCCCTATAGTCATTGTTCACTCTTTACTTAAACCTCAATATCTATTTATAACGCACAAAACACACTTCCTCTCAGACACACAAACAAGTAAACAACTCAATGTCTCGCCAGCATGAGACGAGTGGTGTTGTTGAGAGGGTGGCGCAACCAATTTCTAATCAGGTTATGAGTATGAGGATATCTAAAACTAGATGGATTTAATATTGTAACTTGTGACAAAAACTTATAACTTGTGCATAAAATTGATGAAAACCACGAGGCCGGTGAATCATTGTTAGCACGAATCAAGTGATATAACTATGTTGATACAGTCACTTATGTGAATTCGGGAGTTTGTTATTTGAACACAACTTAATATTTTTTTATGTATAACAAGTTTCTAGGATTCAGTGACAGTTGTTTGTGAAAGATTTTCGCAAGATATATGAGGTTGCTATTAACCACTACCAAATGTCATGGTGGTAAGGCACTTAACATCCACACTGTTTAGTTTAAACTTTACTAGGTAAACATTTTGGGATAACCAGTCACGAGGCCGGATACCTCTGTTAGGTCGCGTACACCTGACTATTTGGGTAGAAGGTTCTTCCTCCTCGGAAAAACCTCATTCGTTTATTTGAGGTTTCTATGGTTGCGATACGTATCTATACATGATACACATTCTAGTATCCTTAGAGATACACCAATAGTTAATCTATTGTTAATATGCTTTCTATTGATAATTTTCTTATAATCTAGATCCCTACCACAATGTTAGTTTAAGTTGTATAATTTAGGGCAAATACCATATTAAAGCAGTATACTTGCCAAGAAAGTCACTTTTGGGTATCGAACAAATTTTTTTTCACATGGGTAATGAACTTTCATTTTTTGGGCTCTTTGAGGCACTTTGTGACATTTTTGCCCCTGGATTTTTAATAATTTGAGGGGCAAAAATGTCACAAAGTGCCTCAGGAAAAAAATTGTTCGATACACAAAAGTGTATTTCAGGACAAAGTATGATGTTTTTTTTATATTATTTGCCCTATAATTTAAGATGAAAATAGAAAATGGGTATGGGGTATATGGTATGTCGACGATAACACAAAGTATTATATATCAGAAATAATTTTCTGAGAAATTATGCATTTGAAGATGTCAATGTGAAGTACAAATGAGCTAACATCTAGATATCGCATTCAATTAACAACACATTCAATATTCATTGTCTGATGGATAATAAGTTGGGATACGTGTACACTCGAATGAGATCATCAGACTTGATGAAAATTGGACTTAAAGCTCAAAATGATAAGTGAACCAATCAGTAAGAGTCTAGTCTCAATTAACAAAGAACAAATGTGAAGCTTTGATACGTACAAGAAATATAATGTCAGTGGAGATATATGTGTAGGAAGTTCTTAGTTTGGAGTTCTTGCAGAAGGAATTTATGACCTATATATATGGTGCAAATCACTTGTACAGATTTGGAAGCGATGAGATTAAACTACACTAAACTAATCAAGAGCCCAAATTCCTAACTAGACCGTGATATGGTGTTGATTTGTGTAAAAAATAAACATCAACTGATAATTGCCTTATATTGGCTTGGATTTGCATAATTTGTAATCAAACTCAAGTTGCAACTATGCTTCATTATTATGATACACATTCATAGATCACATGAAAATATATAGTTACAAATAGTTACAAAAACATATTTACCTGCTAAACGTAGAAAGATTAAAGGACCAACAATACCTTCCTAATTGTGCTAAGCAAACAAGCAAATTTCGGAGGTTGATGGTTGAAATTTCGACAAATTGTTGAACAAAGCTTATTTGTTCATGAATCTAGTAGACTAGTACTAGTTCTTGATGAGGTAGGTTGGGAAACTGGAAGTTGATAGAGGTTTTTCAAAGGTTTCTCTTTTGACGAATCTCCCTTTCATTCGTGGCCTTTTTTCTGCATTTAGTTTCCTTACTTCATATCTTATTTTCTTTGAAAAGAGTCGTGTTCTTCTTTTCTCCCTATACCTGGACACTCTTGCTTCTCTTCCTCCATCACTTCCTCCTACGCCTCCGTATGAAGGATTGTTATTCCCAGTCCACTGAAAACCATAAAAAGTTACTTCTTAATTAGCAAATATGTTATCAAACAAGTCAATAATATAAATAGACAGATACACAAATAGATAGATATTAGGAAAGACCATGAAATCGGGCCAGAATCCATCAGAACTGAGTTCTGGTCGGGTTCCATTTGTCCAAGGAGAACGTTGATCAGCCCAAGTATTGATCACATCTTCGTAATTAAGCCTCAAAAGTATGCTCGATTTTTGCACTTTTTCTTCGTTACATGGATCACTAGACACCCCCATCACATTCTCCTCCTCGATGCCTACCATCACTTTCTTCTCCTCCTCCTCCTCCATCATCATCGTGGAATCATAACCGAAGTCCCAATCCAGTGTTTCCCTATTTGAATCCACATCAAAACCTAGAATTGCTTCTACTTCTTTATCTTCAACTTTCACCCTATTTTCGTCGAAGCAAAGCTCTATATTGTTAGTATCATCTTCTTTGTAGCCATTAGTTAACCCTAAATCATCAATCCTACACGGCGTATCATCAAAACCCTTACCTAGTAAACTTTCAACATCAGCGGCAAATTCTAAGAGCTCCAAATCATCAGTAGGGAGATCAAAGCCTTGGAGTTCATCCAAATTACATGTTTCTTCCTGTTTATTTTCTACTATAAAATTCAAGCCACTATCTATTTCATTTGAAGCATTACATAATTCAGCTTCAAAAGGATCAAACACGGGCACTAAAGGATACAAAAGCTCTTCTTCTTCATCGCCATCATCATCAAGCAAGGACGCTTCTAAAACACCTATCTCGGGAACTAAAGGAGCCGAAGAATTTACTACATCCTTCTTTCCTTCTAACTTGAGAGAGTATTTGCTCCTCGGTCGTGGGGTACGTGCCCTACGTGTGAGCCCTTTGTGCCAAGTTGGTTCAGGCGAAACTGCGCCTGAGCCAAAGAGCTTAGAGGAACCAGTCTCAAGAAGGACCCTCTCATGCCTACCCGCCAACTGGTTAGCAGAGTGCACGGAACCATCACAACTTTGACAAAGGAAGGCGTCATCAGCCGGACAATACCATCTAGCACGCCTGCGTACGCAGCTGTCACAAGCCCTTGCGGTCTTGCCACCAACAGCATTCGCTGTTTTAGTTCCAGCAATCATGAGGGCTAAATTTTCACTCTTTATCTAGACTAAATAAAAAAGAGATGAAAATGGAAAGAATTGAATAACAAGACAATATGTACAGCTTTTGGTAACCATAAAGAGTCAAAGCGTGGTGCAAGGGCTTGTGACTTTGTATGTATATACTAGGACACTGTGGCTATGCTTTTATTATTGTTATGTTGGTCCCCAAAACTCACGATATGTGATTACATGGGTCGAGTAGCTTTGGTGATTAGAGTTTATGGACCCATAGAAAAGTCGTATCAGGCTTCTGATTGGTCAAGTTTTTAGGGTAATCTTAGAGTATGGTTTTTGATTGGTTCACTTTCTTATTCAGGGATTCTTTCTAGGTCCATGTTCACGTGGGTTGGCATGGTTTCTCGAATACCTATTCAAGAAATTTTGGATTATACCGACATGCATATAAGATTTGTTGTATTTTCTTTCTTTTAAAGGAACTATAAAAAAATGATTGGTTAATAGTGTAGCTTTTAGCATTATACATAAATTACTAATTATTGGAAACCATAAAAAAAATTCAGGTAATGGTTCTACACGAGATGCCACATATCCATTATTCGATTTTTGATGAGTCCCATTACAAGTAAATAAATAAAGACATTACTAGCAAAACATAATCTAACCTTAATTACCATTTTGTTAATAAGAAAATTCCTAAAAGTACGTTTAATATATATCCTCATTTACTTTTGGGTGTTTTAAAATACTTGTCCATTTTTACTATTTCAACCAATTAAAAAACACTTTAATAAAGAGAGAAGATATATGATTGGTGATTCGTAAAATCCGGATCGTTTTTGCTTTTTAGAATTGTAAAATCGTAAGATCCTAAGATCAGGATCGGGGATCTAAACAACTATGGTTTGAAGTATGCGGAATCAACACTAATTACAGCGTAGAGGTACTCTATACCTACGCCGTAGCATCCATTTACACTAAAGATTGAAGTCAACGCTGACCAAAGACCTACGGCGTAGCCAACTTACTGGCTACGGTGTAGATGTGACTACGAGACTTCTACGGGCGTAGAAATCCTTCTAGCTACGCTATAGATCTTCCTTCAACACTTAGAAGAATTCCGTGATCCTTGATGGAGTTACGGCGTAGTCCCTCATTTGGCTACGCCGTAGATTGGTGTACGAGAGATTTACGCCGTAACTTATCTTTAAGTTACGGCGTAGTTAAGCTTAAATTATAAACACATTTATGTGTTGGAATCCATCAATGGAATGATGGAACACAAGGGCCTAAGTTGCAATATTGCTAATAAGAAAGGGGTGAAAAGCTGAAGAAACTACGCCATAGTTGGAAAAATCAGCTACGCCATAGCTAGGCAAAAGAGTGAACTACGCCATATTTGGGAAAATCCGCTACGCCATAGCTAAGCCGTAACAGAAATATTGACTACGCCGTAGCTGTTTCAAACCCTATAAATAGAGGCCGAATTTTGCACTATTCATCATCTCTTTTCCTCCCTTTCAAAGGGGCGATTAGGGCACCATCTCAGACCATTTTTCAGCAGCAACTAACCACTTTCCAAGGAGAATTCACATGCACTCACCATCATTATTAGATCTACATCAAGTAATTTGTATCACACTTTATGTTCAATTCAATCCATGTTTTATTCATTATTGTTGGTATAATTTACTATATGTTTGGCTATCACTTCATGTGTTAGCCTTGTTATGAAATTGTTGTTACTATGATTTAGTTTTCTCTCATTTACTATCGTTTTATTTGTATACTTTCTTAGCATGTCTTAGAACACTCTAGTTTCGGTATAGTGATGATGTTTGGTAGTTTCATTGAGGCTAAGAGAATTGACCATAGGACCCATAGCGGATAAGGGTGTGTTTTGGTGATAGAAATATCACCATTCATGTGGAAATTTCCACGAACGACTACCTACCAACTAGATTTGCTTGAGAAGTTAAAGGGGATGTAAGTTACCGAAAGGCCGCATCCCGCTAGACTATTCTAAGTTAGTAGAGGCATTTAACGGCTTTTGCACCTCGTAGGCAAAGCGACCAACCGACTCTTGTAATGTTACAGTTATAAGAATAGGGCAAGGTGTAAGATAGGATAGGCGGTTTTACCATCTGAGTCTATCGACTTGAACCCCCAGATGAAACGATAGGATGCATTAATTAAAAAACTTGTCATGTTAATAACAAGAGTAGTAATTAGGTTAACACTATTCTCCCCATCTGATTTCTCTTCACTATTTAATTATTTACTTTGTCTTTCATTTCTTTAGTTTAATTAATTAATCATTCAAAACCCCTTTTTAATTAGTGACATGAAACTTAGATAATTTCTGCACCTTAGCTCTTGGGACGACCTCGGCTTTACCATCTAGTTATACCTCACATGACTGGGTACATTGCCCAATAGTGCATTAGGTAGACCTTAGGTAGACGAGTAATTATAAATATAAAACCTGGTCGGTAAATCGTGCATCAAGTTTTTGGCGCCATTGCCAGGGAGCAATTTAGGATTTTATTTGAGTTTTGCTTTATAGATTTTAGGTTTTTGCTTTTTAGGATTTTCGGTTTCTTTTTTTTTCTTTATTCCTTTCTTTTCTGTTTTTTGTTTGTTTTGAAATTTGAGGATATGTGTGACATTGATATCAACATGCTCACTATGGAGCAATACATGGCTTAGACTCAAGGTAACAACAGACCACGCATGGTAAGACCCGAAATTGATAATAATGTCAACTTTGAGATCAGTAGCCAGTTTATGAGGGAGCTAAGACGTAAGCTTTTCGCGGGAACGGATGATGAAGATGCCCACCTACATGTACGAAGAGTATTGGAGATTGCAGATCTTTTCCACACTCTTGGCGTCACTCATGATGCATTGATGCTTAGGGTATTTCCAATTACACTCACAGGGGCAGCCAGAAAGTGGTTTGATAGATTGTCTAGAAGAACAATCAATACATGGGATATTCTAGATAGGGCATTTATTCGGAGATATTGTCCTCTTTCAAAGACGGCCAAGAAAATGGAAGTAATCAGGAATTTCAGACAATGGATGAATGAGTCATTGTGTGAAGCTTGGGAAAGATTCAAATACCTTCTTTACATGTGCCCAACACATGATCTTAACAACCATCAGAAGGTTCTCATTTTTTACATGGGTTTAAACATTCATTCCCGTCAAATGCTCAACTCTCAAGGGCCAATCCCTAAAATGCCACCAACTCAAGCCCTTAAATCAATACAAGAGATGGCAAACCACTCACAAAATTGGTATGATGGAGCAACCACTTGGCTAAAGAATGATGATAGCTTTGATGACATTGAGATTATTACCAATAGACTTAATAGCCTTAGGTGTGATATGCATGAGCTTAAGTAGAGTATTCGTACTATGAAAGTAGGGTGCGAGATTTGTGAAGGTGTGCATATTACACAAAACTGTCCTCTCCAAGAAGAAAGTGAGCAGGTTAAGTATATGGAATCATTGGAGCAAACCATCAGCAAATACCGTGAAAATTAAAGAGGATGCACGACTAGAATGATGAATGGATTAAGAAATTCAAGCAGACCACGGACTTGAACTTAAAGAAGCTCAATGCTGAGAGAAAGAGTGTCGAGGTGAAGCTTGAAAAATTAAACCAAATGATCCTGGAAGATAATAAGATTAAGGTTGGAAATATCAAAGCAACAGTGGGAAAGATCACAGGAGTCAACAAGGAGCCGGTTCCTCATGATTTACCTATTTTCAAACCATATGTACCACCTATCCCATTTCCAGGACATTTAAAGGTTGTGAGAAAAGAAGAAACGAGCAAAGACCAATTGAAGAGTATGGAAGAAAGGAGCTTACAGGGTGAAGAAGCAATTCTACAAGCTAATGTGGAATCGACTACAACACATAATGGTAAAATTTCTAACACCTCTTTCATTCTTATTTCTAACGATCTTGCTAGATTTCCTATACATGTTGCAGAAATTTTGGATGACATAGTGCAACCGTTAACCTCACAAACCATGCTTATCACACCACCCGATGATGGTTATATAGCACCGGCTACTGAACCAATTTTGGTTGAGCTCGAGAATAAATTAGGAGGTGAAGTCCTAGACACTACCGTGAATAACAAGGCAAATAAGGCACTAAAGCCAATCATTCAACCACAACACGGATGTTCAATTCATCAAATGCATCAATCAATTCGGGTAAGGTAAGGAGGGAAATGAAATCTCCTTTAAGGTATAATTTTAATTCATTTCCCTATCCCATTGCAAATTCACACCCTCACGGTGTTTATTGCTATTTTCACCCGCACTTGATTTCAAGTGAGGGGATGAACACCCTTTTACTTGGTAAATAAGGGTGGAGTCAAGATCGTGACTCGAACAAAAACAAGCGCTTCATGGGAGGCACGCCATGCTTTTTTTTTATGGGTCCCAAACCGTCTTCCACGGTGTATGGGAGAGGTTGAGACGTAGACAGCCTTACCCCTACCTAAGGTAGAGAGGCTGCTTCCGGTTCTAACAAAGGTAGAAAAGGACCTCCGGCCTTGCAAGGGCTGGGGATCGAACCTTTGACTTCTGTCTCCAGAGACAAGGGTATTAACCACTTGATCCAACCTTGCTCTTTCATGGGAGGCACGCCATGCCTATCTTTTTATTTTTATTTTGATTTTAGCTTTAGACTTTTTGGACATTTTGTTAGTTTTTAGGTTTTGTAGTTGGTTTGGTATGTTTTGTTGTAATCATTTGCAGGTAATCGAGAAAGATGGACGATGGAGAAGCTGGATAAGGAACTTCCACCAAAGAATTTACCTCAGAATGTTTCTACGGCGTAGCCCAATTTATGACTACGCCATAGCATCCTCCAGGTGTCAAATATCTGACAGGTTTCATTACCTACGGCGTAGTTCTGGATTATCACTATGCCATAGTTTTCTCCTGTACCAATTAAATTTTAAAATTTTTTATAACAAACATAATTTAACTTTGTATTAGTTTTTAAATGAACTTTGTGGGTGTGTTCACTGTAAACCCTCACTAGACTTCACTCGTCCACTTGGGACACCAAGTGGTTTAAAAGGCTTGTTGCATACGCTAAATGCAACCGTGATTCCTACGAAAGTGAGTTAGGATTTCTATTTTTTTTAGGTTTTATGCTTATGGTTGTTGCGTGATTTCAGAGATATGAAGTTTTGCTCATTAGGCGAAGCGAAGACACGTTTTCTTAAACATGACCCTTCTTTCATTTCAAGAAGCAAATTTCAGGAAAGTTCTCGTTTCAATTCTACTTATCTCCTTTATATATAGCTTATTTGCATACAAATGGGACTTTGTACATTTCAAGTGGGGGGAAGGGAGTAGAATTATAACTTGAACTTTATTTGCCCCATTTTTTCTAGTTTATTTTGAAAAATGTGTCATTTTTTAAATTTTAACATGTTTTTCCGAACCTAACTAGAATAGACCTTAGCCAAGCACATTTAACCCTTAATATCATGATGAGATTTAACCTATTCAGTTTCCCTGATTTACCCCAAATCCACTAAAATTATGAGTGTGCCGCTAGTTTGTAGACTTTAGAACTTGGCATTTACGTCATTCTGAGACCATAGACAAGTAGTGTGTTGAGTTTTCTTAATACATTTGGAACAAACTTTTTGAGAAGGCAATATTTTAGGATTATCACCCAAATAGCCTATATGTGTGTGTTTATCGATTAGTCACATTGAATTTTCGACCCCCGTGTTTAAACCCTTTTGTTGCACTCACCTTTAGAGCAAGATACCCCTAGATACACCTTTCAGAGCCATCATTTAATGTTTCGATACCCCTATTCGCCTTAGCCTACCCTGTAGTCTTGGTTTATGATTGAGAAGTTTCCACCTGCTCTAGTTTGAGGTTCGAGTTAAGACATTCAGAAATCACGCTTACGTTGAAGACCTATCTTTGAAGATCATTTGAGACCCTCCAAATATTCCATGAATGTTTCATCTCAAGTGAGGGGATGTATTTATTATTCTTGTAATTTAATAGTAAAAAAATGAAAAAGTGAAGTGAAATTCCGTATGTAGATAGTTATTTATGGTGCAACCTTGTATAGCACCTTGTTATGAGCTTATAAAGATTTAGTATCGAAGAGGCCACTTTGATCACCTATGAAGAATAAAGTTGTTGGTTTCTAATCACCAACATGAAGACCAAGTGTTGTGCCCATCATGACGTCCTCTCATGGCAAATACACTCGTTATTTGATCCAATTTTTGCGTCTTGGAGCTTTAACCTTGGATGAACGGCAAATGGTAGCAACTTGGTTATAGGTTAAGACTATTTGTTTCTATTTTTACATTACACCAATTATGTGCATCCCATGTCTTATCTTACCCTTTAGTCGTGAATCATGCTTAGGTTAGGGATTTGAGCAGTCATTGGTGTCTTGCCCGGTGTTCCGGTCATGTATCAATGCCTTTGTCACCCTTTCCGTAGTATGTTAGTAACAACATACACCCCTAGCCTTATATATGTTCACCCAATATTGCGTTTAAAAATTGTTTCGACCTTAGCTCTAGTGGTGGAGATTTGTGTAACCGCCAAGCCTATGATAGAATACTTACTATGACTGTACGTTGAGTGATCACCCCGAAATTAACACTTAGATTAGTGAGTGAGTATGAGTGTTTGTTCCCATTTCGTGAGGTGTTCGGCTTTGGTATATTCTAGCGTAGGAAGTTTTTAGATTCATATCTTCCAGTTTCTCGGGAGATATCTTTTTGAAAATTATTCTAATAAGGTCTACTTCAGGGCAAGTAGAGTTCAAGTGAGGGGATATTTGATAATATCAAATAATGCCGATATTTTAGTATTAATTTCCCCCTATTATACTCATCTTTTGTATTAATTTATTAGGATATATACTCTTATTTGTTTATATTTTGTGTTCAAGGCAAAGATGAGCATAAGAACGAAAAGACGCGAATTTGGAAGGTTATTAATGAAAGTGTTTGAAGTATGCGGAATCAACACTAACTACGGCGTAGAGGTACTCTATACCTACACCACAACATCCATTTACACTGAAGACTGAAGTCAAAGCTGACCAAAGACCTACGGCGTAGCCAACTTACTGGCTATGGCGTAGATGTGACTACGAGACTTCTACAGGCGTAGCGATCCTTCTAGCTACGCCATAGATCTTCCTTCAACACTTAGAAGAATTTCGTAATCCTTGATGGAGTTACGGCGTAGTCCCTCATTTGGCTACGCCGTAGATTCGTGTACGAGAGATTTACGCCGTAACTTATCTTTAAGTTATGGCTTAGTTAAGCTTAAATTATAAACACATTTATGTGTTGGAATCCATCAATGGAATGATGGAACACAGGGGCCTAAGTTGCAATATTGCTAATAAGAAAGGAGCGAAAAGCTAAAAAAAACTACGCCATAGTTGGAAAAATCCGCTACGCCTTTCAAAGGGGCGATTAGGGCACCATCTCATAGCATTTTCCAGCAGCAACCAACCACTTTCCAATGGAGAATTCACGTGCAATCACCATCATTATTAGATCTACATCAAGTCATTTGCATCACACATTATGTTCAATTCAATCCATGTTTTATTCATTATTTTTGGTATAATTTACAATATGTTTGGCTAATCACTTCATGTGTTAGCCTTGTTATGAAATTGTTGTTATTATGATTTAGTTTTCTCGCATTTATTATCGTTTTCTTTGTATACTTTCTTAGCATGTTTTAGGACACTCTAGTTTCGGTAGTGATGGTGTTTGATAGTTTCATTGAGGATAGGAGAATTGACCATAAGACCCATAGCGAATAAGGGTGTGTTTTGGTGATACAAATATCACCATTCATGTGGAAATTTCAACGAACGACCACCTACCAAACATATTTGCTTGAGAAGTTAGAGGGGATGTAAGTTACCGAAAGGCCGCATCCCGCTAGACTATTCTAAGTTAGTAAAGGCACTTAACGACTCTTTCACCTCGTAGGCAAAGCGACCAACCGATGAACTCTTGTAATGTTACAGTTATAAGAATAGAGAAAGGTGTAAGATATGATAGGCGATTTGACCATCTGAGTCTATCGACTTGAACCCCCAGATGAACGATAGGATGCATTAATTAGAAAACTTGTCATGCTAATAACAAAAGTAGTAATTGTGTTAACACTATTCTCCCCATCTGATTTCTCTTCACTGTTTAATTATTTACTTTGTCTTTCATTTCTTTAGTTTAATTAATTAGTCATTCAAAACCCCTTTTTAATTAGTGACACGAAACTTAGATAATTTTCGCACCTTAGCTCTTGGGACGACCTCGGCTTTACCATCTAGCTATACCTCACACGACCGGGTACAATGCCGGATAGTGCATTAGGTAGATCTTAGGTAGACGAGTAATTATAAATATAAAACCTGGTCGGTAAATCCTGCATCATGTACCTTTAGAATTGCTATCTAGATATATCATATGATAAAACAGCTGATCCGTTTGGTCCTTTATTTTAGAGTAAACTCCAAAATACATCCTTGTGGTTTACCCATTTTCACACCATACATCCATCGCCAATAAGTTGAGACATATACATCCCTCCGTTAATGAAAGTTAATCACCTACATCCTTTTGTTAGTATGGAACTAACGATGCAAATTATTTCTCTGATATATTCTAACAAGAGAGAAAATATTTGCATCGTTTGTCCTCATGACTAATGGTGGTTAGTCCTTAGAACTAACGGCGCATTTTTTTTTTTTTTTTTTTTTTTTTTGAATAAACTAAAAAGTGGCAAGCTAGGATCAAACTCAGGTCTGGTCCATCACGAAACAGCGCCCCAACCACTGGACTAAGCATCCAGTGGTGTATATGCACCAAAATAAATTTGTTTTAAAAAAATTTGTTCGGATTTATAGCATATTAGTAGGTTTAAGTTTGGGCCGGCCAGTTTATGATGAACCGGGTCGGTTCTTGGGGCGAAGCCAGATCTGTTGGACTCGTTTTTTCGTGCTCTTTCTTCTGGTATCATCGAAGATTCTTTTGGACATCATTTGGACTTCAATTAAAATATATACGTGATCGATACTTGTCCAAAACTTCACGTTTTTGCTCCGTGATCAAAGTCCAAATGAATCCTTGATGATACCAGAAGAAAGAGCATGAAAAAACGAGCCCAACGGATCTGGCCCCGTCCCAAGAACCGGCCCGGTTCATCATGAACCTGTCAGCCCAAACTTAAACCGATTTAGATGCTATAAATCCGAACAAAAAATGGTTAAAACAAATTTATTTTGGTGTATTTACACCTCTGGACGCTTAGTTTAATGGTTGGGTCGTTGTTTCATGATGGACCAGACCCGAGTTCGAGCCTAGCTTGCCCCTTTTTAGTTTATTTCCCCCAAAAAACATAAAAATACACTGTTAGTCCTGAGGACTAACGATGCAAATATTTTCTCTCTCGTTAGAAGATAAAGGAAGAAATAATTTGCACCGTTAGTCCTCATACTAACAGAGGGATGTATGGAGGTCAACGTTTAATAACGGAGGGATGACTTATCAGCGAAGGATATATGATGTGAAAATAGGTAAACCACAGGGATGCATTTTGGAGTTTACTCTTTATTTTATGTAGATTTTCAGAACAACTATTTTATATAAGTTAATCCTTGTGTTTAGTGTTTTAATTGCAAAATTTTATATTGCTCTGATCATTATGGTTCAAATCTCACCACATCCTACAATTAAATTAAACTCACTTGCAGAGTTTTCGTTCTGAAAGCAACTGGAAACATAAGTGACATATTCTTAATAATATGTCACCAATGTCGAAATCCAGGTCGGCTAAGCCGGTTGAATCAGTAACCGCTTTAGTTTTGGAAAACTGGTTTTGTGAAAAAATTGGTTTAGCCGAAAACTCGACCAAGTCAATTAAAGTACACGATTTTTAAAACATTTTATATCACAAAGACTCGCAATACATGCACATCATTAGGATCGACTATAATAGTTAAGCTTGTCGTAGCTATATATGATCCACTTGTTGGGATCATTACCATCCATGGGATGTTACAAGTGGTATCAGAGCAACTCCAGGGCCGTTCAAGATGGTGGGGCAAACCTTATCGAGGACGATGAGTCCCTAAGGGGGGTGATTGTAACACCCTAGGCAAATCCCACATCGACATAGGCCTGGAGAGATGCTGGGTATATAATAATAACATTCGCCTTATCAGACACAACGCGTTTTGTGGTTTACTACGAATAAAGTTCTCGTGAACTACGTAGTTAAGCGTGCTCGTGTGAGAGTAGTACTGGTATGGGTGACCTACCAGGAAGTCTCACATGAGGGCCACAAAAACAAAGTCATGAGCGATCAGGGCAAAGCGGACAATATTGTGTAACATATCTAACCAAACCCGACAAATAACTCCAAATGAAAATTCCATAAGCCAATTGGAATATAAGAACAACTCAGCTAACTAATATATTAACTTTGATAATTATCTTTTAATTCAATCGATGTGGAAACTCATTAAGGCCCGAGTTTGGGAAACCTTTTTTGTGAAAGTGTGTTATGAATATTATCACGTGTATACTATTTATATATTTTCCTTTAACAAATAGAAAGAATTAGACCAAGCAAAAACCTAACCATTGAACGAAGAACACACGAAATGAGCATGTTACTATTAGTCCCAAATCGATGTATCCATGGACCATATAAAACCTGAGCATTTATTTATTTAGAAGATATAAACCCTAAACACAAATCTAGTCCTAGTAGAAAGTATTAACTAAAAATGAAACAGATAATTTAAAGTTCTAGATTGTTATTGAGAGCAAAAAAAAAACATTTTTAAACCCTTGAAAAAGAAAATAAAAATGCCAAAATTAAATCTACCGCATGCAATTTTTTGTTCACGTGTGAATCATCTCACCTATCTTACATGCATTTTAGGCTAGTTGGCAAGGTGGTGAAACCATCACCATTTCAACACCACTTCACCATTTCTCCCCTTGCCTTCCCCTTGATTCACGCACGAGGTTATGCTCCCAAGACAAATTGTGGTGAACGGTTCACCATAAGTATTACATGAAGTTTTATTATTTTTTAATTTGTATGTGAGTGTGTGTAAGGTATTTAGTGGGGTATATTTGTATAAGACAAATCAGCAGGGAGATGATGGGATCACCATCCGGCCCCACCTCAGTCGCCAACATCCTTGCCCACCACCTTGGTTCACGCGCGAGACACATATACCGAAACAAGAATCGGTGATACCTTCACCAATTGATAAAGCTGAAAAAACGGGCCCACTACTCATTTAATCAAGTTAATAACGTTGTTTTTGAGTAAAAACAAAACACAGTCTCTATTTTTTAAACACAATCTCAAATCAACACAATCTCAAACAACATATATCTCATTCCTTTTATTTTTCAAATGAATTCTGATATAATTATGTTCACCGACTCAGAAGAAGAACGAGAAGTTACAATTCGGAGATTGAATTTTATTGCAAGATCGTTGTCGTTTATTAAAAATAGACAAAAAGAAAATCACCCGGCGATAAAACGCCATCATCGAGATCATTATGGTGAAGAATATGTGACCTTGCCTATTAGCCTAAAGTGTATATTTTAATGAAAATGTGAAGTTAAAGGTGACCTTGCCCACTAAAAGGTGAAGTAAGATGAAAGGAAGTGAGAGTAGAGAGAAAGCTGAGGTGGCGCTGAGATATCAGGTGAAAAAACCTCCCCCTTGCCATCTAGCCTTACGAAACTTTAGCTATATAACGAATTCGCATGTAAATGAAATGTTTTTTTTAGGTGCAAGAAATGTTTAGTTTTATAACGAATTCGCATGTAAATGAAATGTTTTTCTTTCTCGTGTTTTATTATTTTTTTCTTTTTCTTTTTTTTTTTCTCGAAAAAAATGACAGAAAGTTTCTACCTAAGGGTGCTCACATTTCAATTTTGAACCGTATCCGACGAACCGATGAACACCCAACTTAACCATCTTCGTGCCTTACAATTTTTTGCATGGCCATTATTAGGGCTGTAAATAAACCGGACAAACAAAGGTGGAGTTTTATTCATGTTTGTTCAAATTTAGTCAGACAAATAAATGGACGAATTTTCTTGTTGGTATTTGTTTATTAAGAAATGAGATTGTTCATGTTCCTTTACGTTTATTTAGACATTAAACGGATATAAACGAACGAACATAACTAAACGTAAAAAAACAAACATAAACAATTCAAATATAAATAATATTGTGTTTTATAAATCTTGCTTTGCTCTAAGTAAAATATGTTTATATACGTATAAAAAATATAAAAAAAGGGGGTATCATATACAAACATAAACAAAATTAACGAACATGTAAACAGAAAACATAAATGAATCTATGTTTGTTCATTTAACTAAGCAAACATAAAATGTTGTTAATACTCGTATTACATAAACCAACATTTTACTAAATGATTTATGGATTATTCACTAAACAATTTAATAACTAATACATAAACCAACATTTTACTAAATGATTTATGGATTATTCACTAAACATTCAGTTCTTTTACAATTTATGTGTCTTCTTTTACGGCCTTAGAATTTATGTGGCTTATTCCATCAATTAACACTCTCCACATGATTCATTAGTGGTGACGAACCATTGTAACTGCTTAGCCTCAAATTGTTTACTGTCCACGGACCCACTCCAGTACGACTCCACAAGTTCTATCCATACGACAACAGAAACAAATTTCACAATTCAAAAATAATTAATGTATTTTGGAACCTGTTGGTTTTGGCCATACAGTATATGGTATTGGAAGAATTTTGTATTTGGCCTTATACAGTATGGAAGACTTTTGTATCTGCCAACAAACAAGTGGTAGCGACTAGTAACTGCTGTGAAATCACAATCCCGTAAGAATACAGGAATAAAGGATCACACATGTAAGAGCAAATTACATTCATGGGGAAGTAAAATGCACAAACGAAGAATACACATTGATTATATGTCTTCATCCAGGTATACTGCAAGTCAATATTATTACACAACTATAATGGGTTATATTTGTGGAGAGCCAGAGCAAAAGATCGATATAGACCGAGCCCATGAAAGCGCTCCCACATCAAACTCTAAAACTCAGCAGATCCACCAGCGTAAATTCACTGGGGGGATCATATGAAACCTGGAGGTCCTTTATTGTTTTATAAAATCCAACAAACTGCCACGATATGTATAATCTAACCTCATCGTTCACCCTTTTTGTAGATAAGAAAGCCGAAAATCATTCTACTAATAGTTAGAGACCAAGAAGCAATCAAGTTGTTTCTCTGGTCTCAAGGTACAAAATATACAGACAGTCTCGCAACATAGGGTTTATAATAGCAGACAGTAACACCAAAACACATCGAAAGCCAAATAAACTAGGAGACGAGTGAAAAAACAAGATATATGTACTCTCACTTGCCACAATTGAAACCGCCACAGACTGAGAGAACTATAATGAGGATTAAAGCAATGATGATTCCAAGAACTATCAATTTTATCTTCATATTCTGCAGCCACATTTTCCTCCTCATCTGTGTACCTTGTGTCCTAAAATCTTGTGCCTGCAGCATACCATGGCACCCATTCTCAGTCATGATATGAATCATGTAACACATAAAGACACATGTGTTGCAGTATACAGGACAATAAAAGATGGGGCATCATTGAGAAAAAGGGGACAGATGAGCCATCTTAAACAATTCCTAGTAGACTAGTAGTATATCAATATTTTAATAGATTAAATGGTCGTACTGACTCGAAACCATGTGAAACCAACAAAAGTTCCATTTTATTAAGAATGTCCAGAATAAGAATTGTGTTATTAGTTTTATAAGGGCCTGAAAAGTAAATATGTCGTTCAGGATAAGCAGGTAGTGATACAAATGTATACTGTCCCAATAAATGATATAAGTCGTATCACGATGAGTTTAAGCATAATCATAGAAAGAAAACGTTGATTGAAGCGTAAATGAATCAAACTAAAGAAACTATAGCGCTATTGACGAGCCCACCAAGGCAGATACAGGAAGGTAAGTCAAAAGTATACATCTTTGCTTGCATTGATACTGAACTTCCATGATTTTTATGTACTTGCAGCTACTATAACTACCTTTGTTACTTTAATATGAAAAGTAAAAATGACGTTTGAATTTACTGACCTGAGAGCGAAGATTCTCTGTTTTATCCACAAGAAGCTCTATCTTCTCGCCACGATCCAAAACCTATATATTCAAACAGTTATAAGATCACTATTAAACCAACATTTGTACTTGTAAAGTTGTGATCTTTCATCTCCTATCAATTTACTCATAAGAGTTACCTTTTCAATGTTCTCCATCATCACACCTTTGACTTCTGAAACTTGTGCCTTAACCTTTGAAAGCTTGCTGATTTCTTCAGGATGGTCCACACAATACTGCATCTGCTCCTTCAGCTTGGGTCTGATAACAGTAAGCTAAATCGTAAACATAATACTAAACGTTTTTATGCAAATATCGTGATAATATAAGAATGTTAGGTTACCCAAATTCTTTGTTCAGACTATTTGCAGCAGCTGTATTGGCTTTCCCGCCACCGTATTTCTTGCTAAAGTCATCCTTGGTTCGCTCGAGAAATGCCATTGGAACTTGTCGGCCGGCAGATTCAGCAGCCACAACACAGTATGCTTCATGATTCAAAAGCAAACAAATATAGATAAACTTCATGAACGTTCAAAAATCGATTTGTTACATCACGTGTCGTAGTTCTCAAGAACAGCATAACTAAATTCAACATAACTGTTAACTTATATCCACTACTATATCATCTTAGCCAAGTGATACCGCCATCCTCTCGTATAATTATATCATTTCAGCTATTTAAGTGCTCGTTGAGCTCCATATGGGAGTTAAAGAAAATTATGAAGGCGTTTATGCCTAAAGGCTCTGAAACAAAAATATCAGTATTAAAATATTGTTTTTTAAATATTTAACAGCGCAATCACAGTTAATAGAGAGAACGCAATAGTATTACGTATCTTCCCTGTCTCCTTGTAACTTAACCATGTGACTGATTCATATTTACTGAGTCAATTGACCACGGATCAAAAAGAAAACCATACTATTGGAATGACAGAGTGAAATTAAATTGTTAGATGCAACTAGAAAACGTGACATCAAGATGCAATCACAATCGCCAAGCAGTAGAGATGAGTTATGAACAATATCAAGTCATAGTTAGGGGGTGTTTGGCAAAACCAATGTTGGTACTTAGATCTCTCTAGAACCGTTAAAATAAAACTTACATTCCAGGATGAACGTAAAATTACCAACCTATCCCTACCTTCAATCACATTCTTGTAGCTAAAAATTTAATATAATTCTCACACATAGCAGTTGTCACTTTGAAAGGGACATTTAAACACCCGCTTAAACAAATTTATCAAAATTATGGCTACGTCATGCCTTGATTATTGCATAAGGCATCACCCGCTATACCTTTATTCATCTGTTGATTTATTACTACCAAATGAAGCACTCATGCAGTATATAAAAAAAATATTTCAAGTCTTATGTACTAAAGTACATGATCTTTTTCATAGTGCTATAAACTTACAGTTTTGTCATTTCAAGCTATGCAATTAAATTTTAACCACATGTTAGCTAAGAAGTTATCTGGTACAGAACGTTCAACATCCTTGAAGTATAAAATATGTCAATAAACATAGAATCCATAGTTAAGGCAATTTCTCATGCAATGATGCTTCCAAAGGCGTCCATTAAGCATATAATATTAAACAAATAACTGAAGAAAGAGGTCGTGAACAAGCAAGTGTCATTGCCCCCTCCAAATTTTGCCATTAACATCTTTACTTATAATTTTAGCACCCGTATAAATTCAGTAGTATCGAAAACATATCTCCGCAAAACACAATGCATGCTGCCTCCCATCCAAACACCGCCTACATCTAGATATGAAAACGAGACGATACAACTCGTGATCTATTTGAGATCATCTCGCAAACTACTTGGCTTCGACTAAATGTAAACCGGCCAAGCTTGAGCTACTCGAATACACTATCAAGTCAACTTCGAGCTCCAAAATCCTCAACAAGTCACAAGCCTTATCTAGCTTAAGTTAAATTATACTTTTACCATTTCATATACATACAACTAGTTATTCACAGTTACTAACTCACTACTCGTATATAATGTAATACGTATGCAAAGCGCGCGTATCAACCTCTAACTTAAAATGTAGCCTCAATCAAGCTTGATCTTAAAATTCAAAGCTCAATCAAGCTCGGCTCGATCCGAAACGTGATCCGAAACGTTACTCGGACAAAAGCTCCTATTGTATAAATAACAATACACAGGCAAAATATCTAAAAATATATACACAGCATATAAATAAATAAATAAATAAACATAAAAAGTTAAAAACAGATCCATATAATACAAACCCTAACAACCACAAATAAATAAATAAAAAGGTGGTAAAAAATACTTACTGAATCCATCTTCAACAAGGTAATTAAAAGTATGACCGTCGCAGTTATAAGTAAACTTGTTGTTGGTAGCAGGAAGCTTCTGGAGACACTGAGAAGCAATGGAAGTGAAATTACCGGTGAATTCAGTGTATTCAGCGAGGATTACAGTTCCTCGTGATACAAAGCTGTAGATCAAAGATTGTTGCCCCATTTTTGTTATTGATTGGAGCAAGCCCTAGATCTGTGATCTGATTTTGTTTTGTTTTGGAGAGTAAAGTGGAAATAAAGGGGGTTTTGAAATCGTACGTTTTATAAATGCTGACGGTGTATGTTTTTTGGGTGGAATATTTTTTACTTGAAATAAAAGTGTTGCGGTGTCTAGAAGTAAAGTGGTAAAATGTATTTTGGGGCGACTTGAAATTTTCCAAATGAAAATTCGATTCCCTTTGATTTTATTTAAATCTGGTCTACAAGGACGGAGCCAGGATCAAATATTACTGGGAGCACAAATTTTTTGAATCATAATACTAGAAACACATTTCGAAAGACCGGGTGCATTTAAGATACATTTAAAAAAAATCGATGTTTTTTTAAAAAATTAACACTACATCAAAAAAATCCATGGGGTTTTCGGGCATCCGCAAGAACCCCTAGCTCCGTCCCTGCTGGTCGATGAGACTCGGTTGAATGGCGGTGGTCACCATCTATTTCACATTAGCGTCATATTATATTTTTAACATCTTTACTCATGTGGACTATAGCGTGTGACGAAATTAACTCGAGTAAATGCAATATTCATAGGAAAAAGATAAAGTTTTTGCTTTTGTAAATGTTTAGGGTGCGTTTAGTTGGGGGAAAACACTCTTGTTTTTCACAAAATGTTTTGTGGAAAACATGAAGAACAAAGATCGCCTTAAAATAAGCGTTTTCCACCAAAATGTTTTGCAAAACACAAAATCTCATATTTCCTAACTTAACAAGGAAAATTACAAAACAAATTTTAGTTGTTTTCCTTTGTAACCCACAACACTCCCCCCCCCCCCCCCCCTTCAAAATAGAAAATATAAATATCAACTAAACGCGTTTTCTATATTTTCAAGTGTTTTGTAAAGATAAATTTCCCTTCTAAATTTTTACAAAACTAAATATATACAAAACAAGAGAATTTTTTCTGCAACTAAACGCACCCTTAATAACATAGTTGAAGTTTATGGATGTGGAATTGCTTTTAAGAATAACATAAATCAATATCAGAAATTAAAAACCAATATATTTTGGTAATTAGCATTATTAAAGCTCAAAGTCACCTTAATATCTTATTTCATATAGTTTTTTTAATTTCATAAACTTATTCAAACAAATCTCATTTTAAAAACTAATTTCTATAACCAATATCCTACAAGCTACTGTAACATTGGTGCCAACTGCCAAGTACACCTAGCTTTGTTTTCAGGTTTAAAATTTAAAATGTAAAACTCTAGTTTTATATAATTGTGAAAAGCTTATGCGAATAGATATTATAGATAACGTTTTTAATTTGTAATGTTTTTATCGTTACCTGACGCAAAAGAGAGAGCATTTGTGTTCACGAAAGATCGAAAGTATGTCATATATCATTCCTATCGACTAAACCATGTTTAATCCATGTGTTTTTATGTTGGTTTAGTTGTTCCTTTCTCACATTCCCGCTTTTTTTTCCTAACATATTCCATAATTAGAAACCATAGTAGCAAATCAAATACTATCTACCTGTATTAATGCAATTCTCCATTATATATGTTGAAATAATGAAATGTAGACCCCTTTAAAAATAAAAAATAAAAAATAAAAAAATAAAAATGTAGACCTACAAATGCTTAAACTATTGGTAGGCTATAATGTTGGTAACTACTAACTAATGATGAATCTAGCCGAAAATCAAAGTCCTCCCTTGATTTAGTCAAGGAGAAAAGACAGATGGGTCAACAATATGTTGGGCAGGGCCAGGTCCAAATTTACACAAGTGCATTTATATGAAACGAAACATCAAACACATACTGCTGTAAATCGATTTTCATATTCTTGGGCTGCTTGTTATCTTCATATTTTGATCTAGACCCTCCTTTTTGGTTAATTACCTTGACATTTCAAGGTATACAAATAACAGTGGTTCAGACAATGAAACAATTACCATTCTAAAATTTTAACTCTTACATAAACGTAATACTCAAATTGAAATGTTCAGACTCGCACGTAAACTGAAACGTTAAGGCTTAAAGCCTTAAACTAGGATAATGGGTTCAAGGACTTAGGTTCGTGGGCCTAAATTATGCGGGCTGAATGATTAGACTTATCACTAGTATGTGTTTGGGCATACTGTAAGTTATTTAGATAAAAGATTAGACTTCAGTTTGTTTTGTTTTGGACTAAATTAGAGAATGGATACGAATATATGTTTCGACTTTCTCAACATTTTTCTAAGTGAATTGATTTACATATTTTTATTTATAATTGACACACACCATATTATGCATTAGACAGTTGTAATTTACGTATAAATTAGTTTACCTGCTTATATATTGATGTGTGCAAATAAAAAATTTAGTGTGCAAATCACCTCTCCTTTTTAAGGGAACAAAATGAAAGAAACATGAAGAAGGAGATCGTCGAATACCAGAAAGTATAGAAGAGAAGAACACCGTAAGCAATAAACACCACCCGGCCAAATACAACCAAACCCTTAATACAACGAGTCGACATGACTAAAGGAAAAATCGCATAGGATTCGACACCTAGGAATTATGGTCCATACTCTTTATGGTATAACGACAAGAGATCCATCTTCTTGAGAATGATCGAAGCTTAAGAAAAATATCTACATTCAATTTCCTACTTTTAGTCATACACAACATGAACTTGATTAAACCAACTCCAAATTAATCAGATAGAACATGACAAACACGGTTAGAAGTCGCTTGTCGAACTAAAATCATTCAAGCTAAAAAACAAAAACAATAGTGACATTAGCTATGTGACTTTTTAAGACAAACAAATCACCATCAAAGTGACCAAGTGGAAAATTATTTGATGTTCTTACATAAATTACAAGGTCCAAAACTTATTAGATACACTCATACACAGTTGGATTGACGGTCACGGGAAAAATCTTGTCATGTCATGTACGTCTAGGACAAAAAAAAACTTACACATTACCCGTTCTATAACTCACACAAACACAATAGGCCGTTTTTACTCAAGTAGAGAACAAAGGCTCTAAGTCAAGAAAATTGATTTGCACACTCACATATTTTATCAAAAACAATTTACTGTATGCATTACATAGTTCTAAAATACTTCGTATGATTTGATTAATTGTACAGTTAATTTTCCTAATCATAACAGTGAATGTCAAATCACCTCTAGTCAATATTTAACAAAAAAACAAACACAAAAACTTTATCAAAACTTATCACTTTTTGGTATACTAAACAAAATATAATCAAGTATTTTTCATCTTTATTTGCGAAAAGAATTTTTTGACCTTCATCAAATTTTACAATTTACACAGCTCGAGTGCACGTTGACTCAGGTATTTTCTCGATGAACATCACGTGTTCCTTCCACGTGAATCTTACGAGTCATCTAAACTTTACAGCGCGTGTACAACACTACAAATGTTATTGGTTCGTGGGTTTCACGCGTCTCCCATATAACGTCAGATCTGTACGACCAAAATTTATAATAACCATACTGTGGTACCAAAAAGAGGCCACGTAGCAGCGCGTGTTCAATTTTATTTCATTCGCTTTGAAGGCGCGTGGACACACTCGCGCATTATTTTATTGACTGTGTTGTATGAAAAGGTGTTCCAAGGGGTTAAAAAATGAATTAAAACCTGCCAAAGTAAACTGATGGTTAACATTTTTTATGTTAATTTATACTTATTAAATTTGTATTATTCAATGTGTTTCAATGGTTACAAAAAATTTAATGTTTTTCTATACATTTTGAAGACTTTCGATAATCTTAGTCTAAAATTACTATAATTTTTTATATGTGACACTGACAACTGTTTGAAAACTATACCCAAATATCATACGGAGTATGGTTTGTTAGACTATATAGATTTTTTTTTTTTTCTCTCTCTTAAATAGTTTGTATTAAATCGCGTTTAAAACAAAAAATTGATGTATATCAGTTGATATATTGACTGAGATACCTGGGCTTCCTTGGAAGGGGAAATTTCCAATTGCGTTTTTCTTCTTCTATCGTCATTATTATGAGCATCAGTATCATCTTTGATTGCTGCTATTGAAAACTGCACAATCCAATTCAATTAAGTATTAATCAATTTAAAAATTAATTAATTAACAAAGGATGCAATGAGATCATGAGAATACAAACTGTTTCATAAGGATGCAATGAGATTTAATTAACCTTTTACAATGAGCTGACAGTATTGTAAACTACCTCTGCGCATCTGGGCCAGTGTCCTTTTTCTAGCACCATACCCAGGCGTGTCCAGGACTTCATTGTCAGATACATTTGGCACTGCGTTTGCATCAGCTGTAATGGATAAAAGAAACAGAATATGAGAAGAGTGCAGTCACACGCAGTAACATCTGAAACCGACTTAGAATCTACAAAGAAGCTGACCTTTGGGCAAAACCACTTGATGTTCCATGATCCTCCTTCACACACGCGGCAGACTACTTGAGCTGATATTATGATGATGCTCAACACGTCCGTCAAGTGGCGCTCCTTGTTGGTGTTGCAGATTATCGGATGGAGTGATAGCATCCTTGCAAGTTATTGTTATTGATTACGGGCCTTCTAAGACATCTCCAGCTACAATAAAAGGAACATAATGAGATTAATAAACAATAACTGGAATGCACTTAAACATTTACAGTGGATGTGACAGTATTGACAACCACCTCTGCCCATTTGGATGAATGGCCTTTTTCTAGCACGATCCTTAGACCGAGTCGAGAGTGTATTGTCAGATGCACTTGATGTTGCGTGTGTCTCTACCGCGGCTGCAATCATAAGATATAAGAGGAACATAATTTGAAAAGTGTCAGGCAACATATGGTTATACTTAAAATTCAGTAGAAAGCGAAAAATGACTTCACCTGGTGGAAGGCGATTGTTGGTGCACCATCCTTTGCTGCGTGTGTCTTTCACTGATTGAGGTGGCACCATGATCGTGCTCATTCCATACGTAAATCGCCTACTGAAAATGATGTAGTGCAAAAAATGCAATCATGCGAGGTGGGTTCAAATGGGCTCTTGAGATATGACCTGTTGACAATATTATCATCATCAGTTCTGCGCATGACACATTTCTAATCAAAGGTGTTCCCGACTTAATACTGAAACAACACAATAAAGATCTACCTCTACTATTCGTTTAACATAACATTCTAAGATATAGAGAATGATGATTACCTTTAGTGGGAGTGAAAGATCAGCCACTGAGAAATCAGTGAAGCATATATCAGGTGCACCAAGTAAGGTACAGCAAACGATAGACATTTGCAACCAAGCATTCTACTGAAAATTGCACAGAGGTTATATACCAATAAATCACATTTCTTGACCACACTGCTTGATTATGTAAGTTACTATAAAATTCCATTGAGAATTAAGAAAGCTAAAAAAATCCTAAAGTGATGGAACATTTTTTAATTGTGTTTATACCTTTGGAAGAGGCTCCAAGTATGCTTCAGGTTGCAGCTTTTAGAATTTGATTAGCAGGTTCACGCTTACGGTTTAATTAATAGTTTACGAAAGAGGGTAAGCCATCAGGTTCTGGTGTCATTATCGCCTTATCAAAAGCAATTCAACAAACACAATACTTGGCTACCATAAGCTTAAAAACAAATTCAACTGGCCTCAAAACAATCTTTACCAAGACACCTCCCTAACAATAACCTTTTAAAGAACCCAAAATCAGTACTTGAGAAATAATCTTAAGCCGACCATGACAAAGAAATAATCTTACGGACGGAAATAAAACAATTATAGTTTACCTTATAACATTCTTGAAACGTAACTTGCGAGCTAGATGTCTCTTCCGATGATAACTCATATATTACCGGAAAAAAAGCCAAGAAATAATAAATCAAAAATTAGAAAATCACAACCAATAAGACCTTCAATAAAAATCATATTAAAAAATTGAAAAAAAAAACCTAAAATAAATTATGAATACCTGAAATAAAAAACTGACTTCAAACATGAAGACTCCAAAACTCCATAATAATCAGAAAACCTGATTAGGAAATTCACAAAACCGCCAACTTTACAAAATTAAAATGAAATTAACAAAACCGCCAAGTTATGACAAATGACCTAATTAAAAGAATAATTTTTTATATAAATACGGCCAAATTTTGTATCAAGAATTTAGTACCTCTTTATGTGTTTGTGGATTTTTGATGCTGAGACTGATTTCCCATCATCTGCCGCTACTGCTACCTTGCTACCTGATGCAATCAGCCATTAAACTCTTTATTCAAATAACCTTATCCAAACATCCCCTTGATTTAAACCAAAAACACACTCTTCCAAACATTTAATATCAAAAATAGGGTTTAAAAACTTACAAAATAGATTACGGATGATTTGAATCTTCAAATTAAACAATGACAATTAATCACAGCAAGAATCTTCTTCTCATGTTTTCTTGATTTTTTGATGCGAGGCTGATTGATGGTAGATGACATTGATACTAAGTTCAGTTGGTTGGAGGTGAGAGAACCTCTTATCTCTACTAGCGTAATAGATTAAGAAAATTAGTTGGGGTGAACATATTATGAAGATGGTGAGATCTGAGAAAAAAAGATAAAAGATGGATGGCAGGGCAATTTGATTTTGGGGGAAAATGATGGGTGCGGCTGAATTAGTGAAAGGTTGGGGACAGGGATCCAAAAATTTGATTTTGATTTTGGGGAAAATTAGGGCGGGATATAATGAAAATTTTTGGGGGAGGATCAAATTTTGGGAAAAACTATTTAATACTAATTTAAGATATAAATGTGTGACCATATATGTTATTTGGTCATACTGTTCAAGTGTGTGACATATATTTTGTCACTTTTAAATGCATATTGTGACTAATGCTTCAAACTTACTTTTCAGTTGTCACACATTTAATTCATATGTGGCTAAATTTTCAACAAAAACTAGCAGTCACATTTAAATAATGTGTGACAAACTTGAGTATATGATTTAGGCACATACACAATTACTTCATGTGACCATATATGAATTTTGGTCACACTATTCAATTGTGTGACATATATTTGTCACATATGTATATATATAGCATGACTAATGTTTCAAACTTATTTGTATCCGTCACACGTCCCAAATTATATGTGACTAAATAATCAAAAAAAAAAAAAAAAAAATTACAAGATACCTCTAGTCACGAAAATATTCAAATGTGTGACTGTAGCCTTAGTTGGAAAGACCAAAATGGTCACACAAGTCGGATCAAGTGTGACTGTTTTTTTATTCTGGTTTATTTAGTCACATAAAAAAGTTACTGTGTGGCCGTTCGAAAAACAACATGTGTGACCAAATCCTATTTTTGTACTAGTGATACTTGGTTTCAACAAAATGTTATGAATATTGTGTAACAAATAGGTAGCTAAACAACACATCAAAGTTCTAGTATTAAGAATTAACCTTAGATTTTTTTTTTCTTATATCAATTTTAATTTTTAAAGTTAACATGAAATGAGTGGTGAATGAAGATCGCGGGTTCAAAATATTCGGTTATTATAAAACTTAAAATCGAAAACCGATAAATTTTTATCGCTTCAGTTTTTTACCCAGTTTCAATTGGGTTTTCGGTTTTTCTCCAATTAAATTTGTACCAACACACTTATTTCACATAAGAAATTAGTGATTCTTCTATATTCTTTTGTTAACTTAAGCCTAATAACGTTATTTCTAATCTCTACACATACACATATAATATACACATAGTATGGTCATTATCGAATACCTATTGATATATTTTCAAGTAAACACATATACACATAAAGCACACTAATAAACATTAAGACAATATATACTAAATCTTCCTGCGCAAAGATTATGAATTTGTAAATTCAATTTATTTTTATTATATTAGATCGGGATGGTTTTTATTCGGTTTATTCTTGCTATATTGTGCTTTTCAACCATGCAATTTTAAGTACAGTAGCGTCTTTAATTTAAGGCCCGTTTGGTTTGTAGATGGGTTTAAATTATGATTTGGATTTAAATGTAAAGTTGTAGATTATAATTTGGATTTGAATTTGAGGTAAGAGAGAGAAAATAATATTTAATTATATATTATATATAAATGATATAATATTAATTATTATAAAGTTTTATTTGAATATTAAAATAATATATATACACATTAAAAAAAAGGAAGATGCTAACTTAAAAAGGGAGAGCCCATCATAGTTGCTAAAAAGACAAAAGAATTTGTCAGAAATCCTCTTGAGTTGTCAGTAAACCGTGAGGGGAGGTACCTTTTATGCAATACCATGAACTTGGGCATCATTTTACTATTTAAAAACCCAGAATCTCAAACAAACAAAGTTTTTTACCTTTGTACCCAATCCTATTGCGTAATACCTCAAACCAAACTGCACCTTAGTTATGACTAAAAGATGTATGTTTAAGAAATAAAATAACAAGACACATATGGAATCCAAAGCTTTTTTTTAATATAGTACCAACGACAAGTTATAAATCTTTGTCATTGTCTCATTGACATAAATAACATGATAGAGATATGATTGCATGTGGTCAAAAAAATTTGATACTAGAATATGCACCGTATAAGACCCATCTTATAAACATACAATAGTTTCATGAATTTGTTTATAAAAAAAGGGAACAAGAAAAATACAAAATCATGATTTAAACGATTAGTTAATAAATGACATGTATTTCTTATGTCAACATCAAACGCGAAATAAATAAATTATCACTCTAGATTGCTTAATAGGTACATATATATTAAAATGTGTTATACTCTGTAACACTTTATTGTTTAAAGCTAACAAAATTGTCTTGTAATTATATATATTACATTTACCGTGAATTGTACTATTCACTTTAATTAAATAATATTTTCTGTTATAGTAACTAACGGTCGTTAGTTATTTAGCTAACGGTCGTTGGTTAGTGACTAACGACGACTGTTACAAATTTAGTCCTCACAAAGTTTACATAATTGGTCCTTCATGTTATACATTCATTACAAAGTCAGTCCTTGGTCACTAACTTGACGTTAAGTAGCTAACGACCGTTATCTTTAACATCTTAAAAAAATTCCATACGTACTTGGTCCTTCATCTCAGAGGTTCGTTGCAAATTTAGTCCTCACATAATTTACATAATTGGTACTTCATGTTATACATCCGTTGCAAAGTCGGTCCTTATTCTCTTGCAAAGTCAGTCCTTGATCACTAACTTCGCAATTAAACGCTAACGTTATGGCACTTTTTCGCGGCAACGCGCGACTTACATCCTCGTTAACATGACATTAAACAATTAAAAAGCATATAAAATAAAGATGATATATTAAACTTAGAGTAACTTATATTTATTACACCCATAAACTAAATGAGGTAACTTTTAAATTACATTATATTGTTTATATAGCTATACTAGATTTTGATAAATATATTATAAGCTTTTATGTGTTTAGGTCAATCTTGGAAATAAGATTTTAGGCAACAATATAAGTTAAGTTAGGTATGTATAAGTATAGGGAAGTTTATGTGGCAATTAGAAGAGAACTAGAACTAAAGGACCAAATGTGTTACATGTTTTTATGTTGCCTACTTTTTGCTTGTAGACTATGTTTGATGCAGAGTTTTTAGAGCTTTTTGGGGCGATGAGCGGTGAGCAATGAACTTTTTTTTTAGTGTTTGTTTGGCAACAGAACGGTGAGCTTTGCTATTTTTTAGGAAAGCTCATTTTTCCAATGCTTCTTTATGAAGCTGTGAGCGATGAGCAGTGAGCAGTGAGCTGTGGCTACAACTCACAGCTACTACTCACAGCTCACTGCTACTGCTCACAGCTACTTTTGCCAAACATAGACTCCTATTAAAGTTGTTTGTGATGTTGCGTGAAGAGAGCTAAAGAGCACAACAAATGTGACCTCCTCTTATATGAATCCGTGCAAAGTGGGCCCTTTTTATATTTTTACTATTAATTATCTGATTTGTTAGTGCGCGTGGGTTTTTTTTATGTATATTTGTATAAAAGAGGATATTTTAATGAAAGGTGATGGAGTGGTGACTATTGAGGGTGAAAAGTGAAAGGAAGTGAGGAGAGAGAGAAAGTTGATATGGCGCTGACGTGGAAGGTGAAGTGGTGTGACCATTGGGAGTAGGGGTGAGCATCGGAAACCGGACCGGACCGAGACCGTTTTAACCCAAAACCATGGACCAAGGATCGGACCGAATGTGTTCGGTCTGATTCGATCTGGTCCTTCAGTCGGTCCGGTCTGAGAAGGCATTATTGGTCGGTTGTACGTAAGACCGTACCGGACCAGTCCTCAAGCATGAGGTAAAGTGTGGACCGATGACCGGACCTAAATAGGTTCGGTCTGGTTTCTCGGTTCGGTCCGGTCCACGGTCCGATATGCACACCCCTAATTAGAAGTAGTCTTATAACTAACCAAGTTTGACATTCTTGACCATCCAAAGAATTCCGGATTTTACTTTTTTGTGTGTGGATGTGTTGAGCATATCAAGAGAGAAGAGGAAGGAAGTATTTTTGTAGTTAGAAATGGTTAAGTGTTTGTTATATAATCAAGAGACTTGGTCCTAGATACAATCCCCATCAAGTAAGCATAATTAACTTGATATAATCGTGTGTTTTAAAACTTAAGGTTCATGAGTTGAAATTGGAATTATTAGGTAAAAGGGGTTTTTGTCTGAAATTAAGATGTCAATGAGGGAGTAAGTCCTTACACCTAATTATAATAAAATTACGATTTCTACATAAGTTGAAGAATTGTGGTTTTGATATAAAACAATAACTGATGATCATATGAGTAGTATAAAGTGTTTGGGATAGGGAGAACTCATGAATGAACCTTAATTTGTATAATGCTTGAGTTAGTATGCTACATGATATTATAGCATCAAGCGTTAGAGGATTAGCGTTTGCTAATAGTTTAATTTCGAAATTGAAGTAAGGAATATGGTCATAACTATTGGTATAGCCTTATCATAATGTTAGTATGATATTGTATTGTTAAAATGTATAAGGAGCTTGTTATAGTTTAGCTTGGATCCAATGCTAGTGTTATAGATAGCTAGATTAATAACTAAGGTATGTTAAAAGTCTAACTTTGGTTGGACAATTGTTGTTATAGTTGCTTTTTGGACAATATTTGTTATAATTGTTCCTTTATTTGTTATAGCCAAAGGCGGAGCTACATGAGGACCAGGAAGGGTCCCGACCCCCTAGGCCTAAGCCCGTTAGTGTATTTTTTCGCGATTTCATGTGTTAAAATTTTTTCCCCATCTCTGCTCTCCCATCTAATGTTTTTTCGAAAATTTTTTTGTTTCGGCCCTCCCACGAAATTTTTTCTGGCTCCGCTACTGGTTATAGCTTAGTTAGTGTAAATCTAACTAAGGTTCATCCATGATAATATATTATGTGTTAAAGTGTTATGTCATTTACTTACTTAGCATTATGCATACATGTTATAGTTAATGTGTTTTGTAGGTTCAAGCGGTATAGATAAAAGTAAAGATAATGCGTGAAGTAGAAAGTTATATTGTGTTCCCGAGTATTAAACGGAAAGAAGAGAGATGGAAAAGGAAAAAAAGAGATAAGTATAGACGAGAGGAATAAAAAAATATTTTTTATCTTGTGTTCGCGAATTGGAAAGAAAAGAGGAGGATGTAAGCAAAAAAAAGTTTTAAAATCAACTTCACTCCACTTCATCCCAATTTGGAAAGAAGATTAGGAAAGTAATTTCAGAGTAATTTACTATCCTCTACTTTCTTCTCCTCTCCTAAAAATCTCAAGAACACATTTTTTTTTTTTATTACCACCCTAAACCTTTCTCTTTCTCTCCTAAAAATAAACTCAGGAACATAGTGTAAGATGTAGAAGCTTGTTGCTCATTTTATGCTTAAAGGGTAACTAGAAGATCTTGACTGAGCTTAATCAGGTTTGGACACCCAAGTTCAATGTAAATGTGTCTTTAAATGATGTCTTTTAATGCGTCGATATGTTAAACTGTAGTTTTATGAATGTATGTATCGTCTTAGAATAAGGTATGCTTGTTATGTCAAACGGGGTGTTTGGTATAACCCTCTTACTTTTGTAAAACTCGTTTTCACACCGAGTAAAATGTTAAACTTTGCATTTCTATAGCATTTATGAAGTTATAATGAATTTTGAAAGATTTCGTAAAGTTTTGACTTGGAAGTTAAATTTCCGGAAAATGAAGTCGAATAGGCAAGTTGAAGGAAAATTGTGCAGCTCTGGGGCCTTTAGCCGCCAGCTACTGAGGGTTCCAGCCACTAGTTGTGAGGCTCAGATAGATTTGGTCATTTTCTAAAATTTGCATAAAATTAAACGTAACTACGTAAAAGTCGTGCCACCTGTAATTGAAGGGGAATTAAGTCTACTTTCTTATAAATATAATTTCAGAAGTTGGTTTTTAATATAAGTATAAAAAGGTATACGATTTATAACATAAGGTTGGTTTTGATGTTAGTTTGTGGACATTATTTTAGTAGTCGTGTGTTAGGATCGAACTTGAGATCACGGGATTGCACACTTTACGTATGAGACTCGATGTTTAAATAATTTATATAAAATGTTATATTTAATTATTTAATTCACTATAAACGACTAAAGAGCGTTAGGTAATTAATGAAATTGACTAACGGTCGGTAAATGTTAACGGGATACGAAGAAAGTAAAACAAGACAAGAGAAGGTTCTAGAAATCCTCTCTTGAGCTTGTTTTGGTCGAAACTATGGAATCCTACATCGGAAACCATAGCAAACTTGATATCTATCATAAAGGTATAAATACATCCCCGTGTATTCATCCTTTGGTACACTTGATTTCAATAGAAGGCCAAACTTCTTCTTTTCCTCTCTTGTTCATAGGACAACGAGCGAAACCCCAAGAAAAGGGATTTGCGAGTAACCTTGAACATTACAAAGTGTTTGGTAAATTTATTGTGATCAAGAACTAGCATTCACATCGAATCGCTAATAGTACGTGTGTACAAGAACGTGATACAATCACACTATTAATTGATTCTTGGATTGAATTACAAAAGAGGTAAGGGGTAATTCTTATAATCCACATAAACCCTAATTAGGGTTCTTGAGTTGAAGATTGCAATTGATTCTTGTTCGGGGTAGAATCACAAAGGTATGTTTACTATTTATTATTGATTAATTAATTACATGTTATATGATCTTGTTATAATTGCTTCCGCTATGCTCACTTGATGTGTTTGGTTTATTTTATATGATTGTCATGATATTATTATTCCAACAATGGCATCTAGAGCCGTTATAATGTGCAGTTAATTATCGAAACGCATAAAAATTAGATCTTGATTCGTTTAGTTACATGTTTTTAGGGTTTTTAGATTCCTAACCCTAATTTTTTTATGGGTCGATTTAGACCTTAAAGGGTTTTAGGGTTTTGGTTTTAATTTTTTAATATGATTAGAAACCCTAGGATTTCATGTAATTTGTTATGCGTTTTAGTAAACGATCTTGGTGCAATATGTTAATTGTTAAGCTTAATCCATGAAAAAGTGCATATTTGCATGGATTTTATTGTGTGATAATTTAAATGGTTTAAATTGGATATATAAATATAAATTAATTGTTAAGTTATATCGAAGCATGTAAATTTATTAATAGATGTCAAATTGGGGAAGACTCCAATATTAAGTAATCAATTATGTGCTATGTGGTATTTGTTTAGTTTTGGCTACACAATCGATTTATCGATGTATGTGGCTCTTTTTCCTAGAAGAAGAAAGCCTTAATTGAATAAATACGTTATACACCTAGATTTGATTATTAATAGGACTATTGAATAAGATTTGCATGTGACTACATGTTTTATACATATTTAATTGTTATGTTATGTATATGTTTATTTAGTTGTTTTATTTTTTATTTTATATTACTTGTTTTTGTTTATTATTATGTTAGACATGTTTATAAACGAAAAGGGTAATTTTTTGAATAGAAAAATAATACGGACTAAATAAATGGCGAAATTGTTTTGGTTTTAAGAGTAAATTTCAAAGGATTGGTTGATTGATGTTTTTGTACATAGTGTGCGAAAGGCGGACCGAAGGTTGCCACCCAATGTACTTGTAGAGAGGGGTTTTTAAAGCTCATGCACCTACCAGTTCTCTACAACTGCTTAGTTGCCGACTCTAGACTTACCTATATCACTATATTACGTACATTGTCATCTTAAGGGTGAATTCACCACAATTCCACAATGATTATCCGAAACACTAAGCCTTAGGGCTTATGCAAAAGTACGATATAGTGGACGATAATTGTTGGTATTTCTTTAATTGGTGAACCCGATACCTCAATCAAAACTTTGTTGTTTTACTCTTAGCAAATTGGTAATAAAAATGTTTTGTAAAACCAATGTTATAAAGTTGTATGCATGCTTCTTCATACATTATTTTGATCACGTCAAAATTAATACCCTTATAAAATTAATTCAAATGCCATCTAATTAAGAATACTTGAAGTTTTAATTTACGTCATGTGAGAATTTGGCGAGATTGCAATGGAAAGGTAAATTTCATAAATTCATTGCTAGCAGATCAACTGATGTGATGGATTTGTGAGTTTGCAGTTTTTAAGTTAGACGAGTTAAATTGAGTAGAAAGTGAGATCTTAGACTCAAGGCATTAAGATGGGGATTAAACATGCTTACATTACAAAGGTTTTGTGAATGTAAATCCCATAATGATCTAGGAATTGCAATATGATATTGGCAATTATTGTTCGACAATTACCTTGTTGAATACTATCATTACTAGCAGATCAACTGATGTAATGATATTATGTCAATTAGGATCCTAGCTTTAAGGAAATACTATGGTTTATAAGAATATTTACCAATGGGTATTTTATTTTCTTAAAGATCTAATTATCAAAAATACTGAAATTGAATTTTGTAATTCGTTTTAATGTATTAATGCAACGTTCAAACCGTAAACGTATTTTGGGCTTTGGTAAATTGACATCGTTCTGTTTTCAAACAAATGTTTGATTAAGAATAATTTACTTGAAAGACAAAAGAAGTCTACTTTCTATGAAAGAAGAGTGAGATACAATCCTATTTCTTTTCATGAATGAAAAAGGATAATAGGAATATTAGATATCTCTAAATTCTAATATATAACTCATAGCAAATTTTTAATAGTTAAGAAAATTGCGAATATTTTCCATAGGGATTTCATCATCCTCATTTGGTGATTAAATTCTTAGTAACAAATATGATATTTGGTTAACAGAAAATTATGTATCACATTTTATGAGTTATTATAATTAGAAGCTAGACTAATTACCGAAAAAATGTTTAAAAAACAAACTAGTTGTTTTAACTATTTTAAAGGTGCTACATACATTGTAGGATGGTAGACCTATTAAGGAAGAAATTGCATGCCCAATTTTTCAAGTTAATAACATTTGGTAGATAGTCCATCATTTACGTAGTAGAATACACTTTTTAATGCATAAGTAATTGTTACGTATGGACATTTAAAGGTGTAGGAAAGTTAAAAGCACACTATTTTCTTTTACTGGATATGAAACATTTACAATGCTGTCAAATTCAGTGGAGTATTGTGTACTCATTACTGAATAAGGAATTATTGTAATGATCTTTAATTCAGTGGGAGTTACAAGCTTTGACATCTTGGTAGTTAAAGGTAATTACTTTCCAAGTGTAGACACTCACACTTTTAAGGATAGTTATGTACGTTTCCTTACTAGACATTGTTGTTCTATAACTACTTGTTATGCTAAAATCTATGACACAATCATATTGATCACATAAACAAATGCATGGCGTGTTGTTTATCAACTATATGAGGTTATTTCATGCACAAGTGGGAGAAATGTTATCTTTAATGTGTGCAAGTAATAACTCATAAAGATATGATTTAATGGATTCTCTTGACTGCAAGGTAAGAGAATTACATTCTAATATGAATTATACTAATCTAATTCAAGAAACACTTGGTGTTACAATTTACGTTATGTGAGAGCTTAGCTAGATTGCCACATCAAGGTGAATTTCATATTTTCATTATTAGCAGATCAACTGATGTAATTGAACTATGAGAATTTGCAGTTTCTAAATTAGATATGTATTAGAACATGTGTCAATATGATATCAAGACTACTTTAATTAGTATGTTTATGAATTTATGGAATGACATAAATTAATTAAGTAATCTAATGCTGCTTCAATCTGAATATTTATGTGTTCTTGGAATGACATAAATAAAAAAAAGAATAATGTTGTTTACATTATTCTGAAGTAATAAATTAACTTGAAATTACTATTGAAACCAAGAGATGGTGCTCATAATTACTTTAGCTAAACATGTTTATGTTTCATTGTAAAGATATAAACATAAAGTCTTTTAATTGTTACAAGACTTATAATAAAGTAAGACGTTTTCTTGTTATGTTTTTTAATTAAGACATATACATGAAGTCATTAAATTGTTAAATGACTTATAACGTATAGTGGAATTATAATAGTTTATGTTTTCTTGTAGAGACATGGACATGAAGTAACTTTGTAAAAAGTACTTGTGTTATAAAGCATGTAATTGGCTTGAAAATACTATTATACCATTAAAATGGCTTAGTTGGTAAATAGACAAGCCAAAAGGAAATATGGTTATCTTAAATATTGCTAGATTGTCTTACAATATTAATACTAATGAAATACCAAACTTTATGATATGTTCAGTTAGAAAAATCAAACTCTTGTTATATTGTTTGATTAAAGATAACTATGACTTCTTTTCTTCCAAAAGTTATCAAGGTTAGAATGTTGAGTATGACTTGGACATATTTAACAAAACTCCAACCTAGAAAATTAATAAGACATCATCATATGATGGAATGTGATGAATCACATTAAGTCTTAAATTGAAGTTCTAAATTTGTTTAACTGCTTGTGAAGAGGTTATTAACAAAGTAAAGTCAGAAACTGTCAATATGTATTTGTAATATCCCAAAAGAGAATATTGTATTGTTGCTTTATTTGCTAAGTATTTAAAGATAGTATTTAAATTGCTAAATGCAAGTGGGAGTGTTGATCTTTAAAAGATAAAATTACAAGATATATAATCTTCTAAAATACACTAGTAAATATCATGATGAAGTTTGAGATTTGAATGAGTTATATATTAGAATTCTTATAATCCACATAAACCCTAATTAGGGTTCTTGAGTTGAAGATTGCAATTGATTCTTGTTCGGGCTAGAATCACAAAGGTATGTTTACTATTTATTATTGATTAATTAATTACATGTTATATGATCTTGTTATAATTGCTTCCGCTATGCTCACTTGATGTGTTTGGTTTATTTTATTTGATTGTCATGATATTATTATTCCAACATTTGATTATAACGTTTGCGCAAAATTTTTGTCAAATTTGGTTTGGGGCATTTTAATATTATACTAATTTCAACTTAATTTTTTTTTTGAATACATGTAACATTACACATGAGTTGAAAAAGTTGTGATCACACCTTTTAATGATTTAAAACTAGGAATTAGTAACATAAATTTTGTTAGGATGAGCTTTTAAATTATTTTCATAAAAAATATATAGTTTATAACATGTAGCTCATGAATGTGTAAGGTTTCTTATTTTAACTATACTAAATCCTTATGTTTAGGTTGAACATTGCTTAATATTGTTAAGAAAGACATCGGGATTCTAAAACAGTCGGAACAAAAAGTATGGAAGTAAAGAGATGTGATTCGTATGTTTTGCTGTAATGGGGCTTCCAGATTGCTGGTATGGTTTGATTTGTTGATAAAAATGCCGGGAGTATGCAGTCTCTCATTTGTTTCTCGGTATTTGTTATGGTAGTTGGCATTCTAGTGGCATGTAAAGGAATTGTAGGAGTTGTTTTTATTTCTCGTTCATATGCTATCTTAAAACCTTTCTTGTAAAAGTTTGTCAAATTATTATTTCTTAAAAGTTAAATACATATTCAGCAAGCCACTTTTCTACCATCAATTGCAATATATTTAAACAACTATAATTCTAAAAGCACACGGTATAATAACGCTTGGAGTGGCGTTATGCTGAGCTGGCTCGCGTTGGACTAGCATTAATATGTTTGTTAGTAAAGATTATTAATACTAGGATAAAATGTGTTATTTTATGTGTTTTGCATGTCACACTTGACTAATTGATTAACGACATATATGTTTTTACAAATAGTACGACCTCAGTTCTTTGTATATAACATGTTTTGTTCTTTAATAATGTTGTAGGTTAATGTGAATATTATTTTAAACTATGTGAAAGATATAAAGAGCTAAGAGCACTTGGTGTAGTGAAGAACTCAAGTTACTCATTTGGGGCTTACGTGGTGCCATATCACTTTAACAAACTCCACAACTAACCCCCCTCCCCTACTCACAACTAACTTCAACTTACTCATTTGAGGCTCACCACTTACAACTTTATTTTTTTTATTCATCACTCTCATTCACAAATGTTATATAAAAAGCTCTATCTATCTTCTTCTCCTTCAAACATACGAACATCACCACCAATCCACTCCATCATCTTCCTTTCTTCTTCTTTAATAACCTGGTCCACCAAACACACACAACCCACCTCTTTCTTCTTCCCTCATCAAACCACCACCCGTATCACCTCACAAACCGATCCACACCTTCACCTTTACCACCGTATACCACCCACACCACCTTTATTCCGATCAAAACCCACCGTTAATATTTTTTTGAAACGGTAATAATACCGTTTAATTTGAAATTGGGCCCCACTTGAAAAAAATACAAATTTTACCCTTGCCATGTAGACGATGAGGGTTTAAGTGGCGAGAAATAACAAAAGGGGGCGGTGTGGTGGCGAGGCACAACGAAGGTGCCAGCGTGGCACAGTGAGCCACACTGGGTGCTTTAATTGGAGAAATATGGACTCTCCAAATTATTCGACTTTTATATAAAATGGTGCAATTGAAGCACATGTGGTCATAAAATATAAGTTTATGAGCCAAGAATGTTGTATTAATTGGCATGACCGATTTGATCATCCCGAGTTAATAATGATGCGAAATGTATAAAAGAACCATGGGTTCTTCAAGGTTGATTTGTTTGTTAATATTGTTCTCAATGAAAGTTAATTTTTCATCTATCACCACAAATTAAAGTAAAGAATTTGTTGTATAAAGTTTTGAAAATAACATAAAAGGGATGTATGTAGGCCTATACATCCGTCATGTGGATCATTTTGAATTTTAAAATCGATGCATCGTCAAAATGATTATCAAAGAGTAACTTAAAGGTAGCGTGATTAGTGGTTCAAGTTATCAAATGCGAGCATGATATTTCAAATTATATCTTTGAGAATGGTGGTAAATACTTCCGTGTATTGGGCGATTATTGGAATAAGTGTTGAACATTATGTAGTTCAAGTACGCGAATTGCTTTTGTTGAAACGTTCATAAACGTCTTCAGTTGATTGTAAAGCCAATAACTGTGATAACAAAACTTAGATTATGGGGCATGTTAAAACATATAAATTCGCATCTTGCCAACAATTTATAATGACTCCTCCCCATGATGGTTTTTGGTCACGAACCATATGTTTCCCATATAAGAATTTTGTAAATGTGCGGTATATGTTTCTTGTAAATCTACCACAACGCACAATAATAGGATGTTGAAATGGATAATTCGTTCAGGGGGAGAGAATGGGCAGCAATGGATATGGAATGAATTATGATATAAATGTTGATCATCACTGTAATAAGCATGAACTTTAAGTTAAAGGGATAATTTATATTCCAGATCTAGTAATTGTCAGCATGTTTGTGACCTAAATTAAGTGACTAGATAATATAAATGTTGCTAATGCTCCAATTAAAATGTGTGTCTCAAAAGTACAACCAATGAATGGTAGTAAGTCTATGGCACGACTGTAGCGTGATAGACAAATCGATTCTAAATAAAAGTCCTCGAATGATTAGATAAAATGGAGCAAGAAAATGAAGATGGTCAAATCGAGGTAATAAGACCCCATAATAGTCAAGAGACACTAGACATGAAGGTTCTTGAAAAACCTCGGGTATATGAAAAACTATGAGATCTCAATAAATGATATATAATGTCTAGTAAAGTGTGAAATCGAAACGAAATGAATCAACATCGATAGTACTATTATATATGGTAATGATTATGAAGTAAATAATATAGTGCTAAAATCAAATGTGGAGATATTAAATATCTGGAAGAAGTGCATATGTATTAATGAATGGCCAAAATTTAATGACGCAAGTAACTAATGAAGGATTGAAGTCTCGTGTGATGAAACATATGATTGGAAATTAAAGTCCATACACATAAATGTATAAAACTTATTGGATATGTATATATCGTTATGAGACAGCGAAATTAAATTATGACATGTGGTGGATCCAATAATGTATTTTAATAAGTCTGGAAATGTGATAAGTAATTGATGTGTGTATAAAAGATAAATAAATAAAGCTTGTGTGATGTTAAAATTTTATTGTAGGACATAAGATGTACAAAGCATGCTTGTGAATTTTAATGCTTAAAGCATATAATAAAAGTTCTCGAGAACACTAATTGATTGTATTGAATTAATCATGTGTTTGGCATATATGTTATAATCGCCTTAGTGTATAGTATTGTGCAAAATAAAGAATTTTGCTTGCCTATGAAACTTTATAAAGAGATCTAGATGCGAATATGTTTTAAGTTTCATACAATTTGATTATATGATTGTATAGGCGATTGAATGCATAAAAGTTGAATTTGAAACAAAAGACGTAGCTTGTCTTAGTTTATGAATTGAATATTTTAAAGATGTAATCATTATCCATCATGAAAGCTAAAGAAAGATGCTGCATATCTTTATATGGATAAATGACGCTCATGTTTATGAGGTCACATGATGAAAAAAGACACCTTGATTTATAAAGATGATGATCACAATATCTATTTAAAGTGTTGTACTAAAATGTGTATGAAACATTTATGATTCTCGCCTATGGTCATACATGATAAAATATATCATTTGAATTAATTGTGTTTGCAATGAATAACTTGTGAACTACGATGACGTAAATGAGATGCATGACGTGTCTTAATCCTTAAACTGGATATGCGGACAACATGTAGAGAATATTTATTCATGTGATTCTATCAAGACACATTAAGGTGCATTTCACTGATTCAATGAGCTTAAGTGATGTGATTATCAGGGGGAGAGAAGATACGCGTTGCACTCATTTTCCTTTGATCAAGGTTTTGTCCCCATAGCGTTTTTCGACAAGGTTTTTTTAGTGAGGCAACATCCCCAAGCTTATAAAAGAATTATGTACTCTTTCCTTCACTAGATTTTTGTCCCACTGGGTTTTATGTAGTATGGTTTTAACGATGGAGGAAGATCCTCTAAAGTTGTAAACACAATTTTAGTAAAGTTGTGAGATTGTGAGCCATTGGATTTGATCCAATGACTAAAAAAATAAAATAAAAAATAAAACTTATTTTGATTTGAGGCATTAAATCAAATCCAATGGCTCACAATCTCACAACTTTAGTAAAGTTGTCTTATATAACTTTAGAAGATCCTTCTCCTTTAACGAGACATAATCCTCAAATGGACATCTAAAGATGAGTGTTATGGATAATTAAATATAGATGTCCATATTTTTATAGGATATTGATTAGAGATATTTGACTTATATTAAGAGATTCTATATCTTCTAGAACGTTTTATCTTGTATTATAAATATAGAGTACCTCATTGATATTTACTTTATTGTTTCACAACAGATTGTGATTTCTTCTCACCATTTTTTTTTTCTCATTTGACCCTAGTACTGAGCATAAAACCGAGTCGAACTGGATTGAATCGAACCGACAATATTTGGTTCGGTTTCTGTTCTATATATTAACGGTTTTCGGTTTCAATTCGGTTCGACCCAAAACCGATATAAAACACACTTAAACTATATAAACCGAATACAACCGACTCAACCTACACAAAATCGAACAAAACCGATCATATTTGGTTCGATTTCAATTCTATATATTAGTAGTTTTCGTTTTCAAATCAATTCGATTTTCATCGGTTCAGTTCGGTTTTGAACCGATGCTCGGCCCGCATCGACCATATCTCCGATAGCGATAGTTATGTTTATCAAATTTTCATTTGAGATCTTTAAACATTAAAAGGCTATAAACATGCAGCCTACGACTGAATTAGTCAACTAACAACATACCTACGTGTACTATTCCCACTAAATAACCTAACTCGCTCTTAACCTATATCACCCTCACCGTCAGTCACTTTAACCTTACCCCTCACTCACTCACTAAAACTCACACTGGTTCAGCTCACCTTCATCTCTTAAACAACAAAATCCGATTTACCGGATAGCTCTCGCTCAAATTCTAGAGAGAGAAACATAACCACTTTTCTAGAGAGAGAAAGTTTGTTATAAGTTTATAACTAACTTATTAACACTCTAGTTACGGTTTATAAAAAATTTAAAAAATGTCTACACTATCATCACCGTTACCTGATTTTCCGACGACGTTACCACCACCACCGCCGACGTCTTATAGCCACCGTCATCACCACCACGGATCAGTGGTGATTCACTCCGTTCTCGCCGGAGTATCAGTTTTCGTAATGTTTATAGTTTTCGCTATTGTCTATAGAAAAATGTCGCGAAAACGAACAGTTCCGGCTGATCTGAAGTCACCTCCGCCGCAAGCGGTGAAGGATGTGCAGTTACAGCAGTTTTCGTATAGCGTTCTCCGGCGTGCCACGTCAGCGTTTGCAGTGAGTAACCGGTTAGGTCAAGGTGGATTTGGTTCGGTGTATAAAGGCGTACTGCCGTCAGGTAAAGAGATCGCTGTGAAGCTGATGAACGGTTGCGGATCGTTGCAAGGCGAGCGCGAGTTTCATAACGAGCTGTCGCTTTCCACGCGCGTGGCTGGCGCGTGTGGCGCACGCGCCGGGAATGTGATATCGGTGTTAGGTTATTGCTGTGATGTGAGGTGTAGGAGGAAGAAGAAGATGATGATTGTGTATGAGTATATGCAGAACGGTAGCCTACAAGACGCGTTGTTGTATCGAAAATGTGCTGAGCTTATGGATTGGAAAATTAGGTTTATGATATTGTTAGATGTTGCTAAAGGAATTGAGTTCCTTCATTGTTCGTGTGATCCGCCTATTGTCCATTGTGATATTAAGCCTTCTAATGTTTTATTAGATCGTAACTTTAACGCGAAAATAGCGGATTTTGGTTTGGCCAAAGTTTTGGGCTTGGATGAGAGTGAAATTGCTGAGTGTTTTATTGAGTGTGGTGAAGAGGAAGGGGATCTAGAAACAGATACTGTAGATGGTGATAATAATAAGATGGTTACTGAGGAGAGTGATAGTGTGGTAACAGGTGAGGTGGTAGTGAATGTGGACCCTGTATCGCCCGAGAGTTGTTGTGTTACTGTTGTGGATGCTGATGCGTCTCCGTCTGAGTATTTGGAACGGGCGAGTGTTTCGGATCAGATTAGTGTTGATAGTTGTAATAGGAGGTTTTTGGGGAGGAAGAAAAGTGGCGGTGGGGGTGGTGTTGGTGGTTCGGGTAGGGATTGGTGGTGGAAACAGGATAATAGTTGTGGCGGTGATTCAGGGAGAGTGAAAGATTATGTTATGGAGTGGATTGGAAGCGAGATAAAGAAAGAGAGGCCTAAGAAAGATTGGTTGACTAGTAATGATCCGGTTTCGTCTGAGCTTGATGATAGTAGTGTGAGTACACAGCAGAAAAAGCAGAAGAAGAAATCGGAATCAGATAAGAAGAATCGGAAGCCGAGAGAATGGTGGAAAGAGGAATTTTGTGATGAATTGTCTAAGAAAAAGAAGAAGAAAAGAAGGGGAAGTAATACCGGCGAGATGTGGTGGCAACGAGATGAAGAGTTTGTGCCACAGAAGAAAAAGAGTAAGAGTAATAGTAAAGGAAGTATTGATTGGTGGTTAGATGGTTTGAGTGGCGAGTTTAGACACCGTAGAAGAAATAGTCAAGAATGTCCTAGTGGTGAAATCCCGAAAAGTGGTGGTATTAGTAGTACTCCGAGTATGAGAGGCACTGTTTGTTATATTGCCCCTGAGAAATGTGATGGTGGGCAGCTATCCGAGAAGAGTGATGTGTATAGCTATGGTGTTTTAATATTAGTTTTGGTATCGGGGCGAAGGCCATTGCAAGTAACAGCCTCTCCTATGTCAGAATTTGAAAGGGCTAATCTTATTTCGTGGGCAAGGCAGCTTGCACGTAATGGGAAGCTTTTAGATCTTGTTGATCCTAATATTCATTCACTAGATCAAGAGCAAGCACTGCTTTGTGTCACTACTGCTCTTCTGTGTCTTCAGCGGTCACCTGCAAAACGTCCTACAATGACAGAGATTGTTGGTATGTTGTCTGGCGAGTCTGAGCCACCTCACTTGCCATTCGAGTTTTCTCCATCACCGCCAACAAATATTCCCTTCAAGTCCCGGAGAAAACCTCGGTGAGTTCATCAGAAAGTTATATTCCACTAGCATTGTTGGTAAAGCATGTTTCTTCTTTGTTAACATTTACCAGAAAGGGGGAAAAAAAAAAAAAAAAAAAAAAAAGTAAAAGAAACAAAGTATATAGGTTGCTTCATTTGCACAACTCATATTTTCATGAAAATGATATTTCATTTATAATACATCGTTTTCGTGTATGGTTCTCGTAGTTCCTAGTGTTTTTAACAAGCAAACGACCCTCTAGAATCACACTGAAAACACCATTTCAGCGCCATGTCAACGCCTGTCTATCCTTTCATTAATTTGGCGTAAATAAACTAGATAAAGTTATATAATAAGAAAAATCCAATGACTACAATACTAGTTTACTTTAGCACAATTGGTGTGCCCTACAACTTAATTGCAATTGAACTTTTAGGAAAAGAGTTATCAGTTATGATTATGACCCAAACTTTCATCCTTAAGTGTATGCCCCCACAAGTTGTTGAATTTGAGGGAATCCCAGGCATAAAGTTTAAGCACTGATAGATGTCCAATAAACTTGTCTATGACTTTCTTTTTCCCGGTGGTTTGTTTAGTCTCCATGAATAACATGAGTGACCCTTTTCACTTTTCTATTAGATATTCTCTTTCAACTGATTACATTTAGCTTTTTATGCATTGGGAATTTTTAGGGGCCCATAATGTCACATTTGCCTTTTTATAGTTTACTTCATTACTTTACAGTGACAACATACTGAATTCTGTTACAAAGTAAAAAAGCAGAAACTTGTACCAACTTATTAACTAAAAAACCTAGAAAAGGGCTGATCATTAAGAATGGGCGTAATATGGTGAGTGCCGTAGCTGAGCGAACGGAGGCCCTGTGCGAAAATTTATATAATAACTGTATAGGTGATCAAAAATATGTTACATCAACTATGGAAACAATAAAACATAGTATTTTGATCTTAAGTTTTAACAAATATTGCAACATAACAGTAACAATTCGTTGGAATTGAATTTTGAGGTCCTAAATTTTTTTTTTTAGAAAGGCAACATTTGAGGTCCTAAATATATAACGGGGTATATTTGAGGCCTCCAAGAATTTGAGGCCCCGTGCGGTAGCACACCTCGTACACCCTCGTATACGGCTATGATAAGGTCATGACCACGAGTTGTTAGCCAACTTCCATGCGTCATGTCTTATTACACCATCCAAGGTTCACGCGTGGTCAAAGGATTTTTTGGTGTGAAACTCCAAGATCTTCTCTGTCTTCTCGAAAAGGAATATTCAACTTCTCTGTCTTCTTGAATTTTCCAAAATAAAAAGGAAATAAGTGATTGTTGGTATGAAATTCCAGGATCTTTAGAAAAACGAAGTAGTATTCTTCTGAATGAGACAGATGACTAATCTCTGTTTATACAACATAGACAAATATGAAAAAATGACTGATCTCATTTATTCAGCATAGACAAGAAAGAAAAAACACATGGAAAAAAATACTTGATGAAGGGTAGGAGGAAAAATAAATGACAGTAACACCTAACTATTGTCCTACAATTACAGTAACCGTGTCTTCAATTACATTTGTTTATGTTCAGACTTCAAAGTTGTTAAGGAAAATTTCGCTTACTGAAATTTCTAATGATGGTTTGCTTATGAAAGTTGGAGATTTTGATGTTTTGCATATTTGCTCTTTTTAAAAAACCTAGTGAATCTTGATAATCTTGAGAGATGCAAAAACCTCAAATTTGCAATACTTCTCAATCTCGATGCATTTCAATGGAAGTTCATGAAATTCCAAGTTTATCTACCACAGGTTAACAAACATGTTTTTTTTGCTTCCTTTGTTTTGTCGGAATCCGCCTATCTCATTCCGAATTTATTACATATGTACATGTTCATTGATTTCAAAACCATACATATATACAAGACAAAACTATAGTGATTGTATTGTGTTCATTTCCTTTAATAAGCCAACTGTATGAAATTTGATTAGTACCTCCAAATATTGTTTTTAGGTTTAAAGTAACTTCAAAAATAAAAATAAGAATTTAAAACATTATTTCAGATCCATGATACATTGTATATCGTCATTGTTAATGCACCTGTTTTCCCCCTTTGGCAAGAAATTCTACTTTTTAAGTCAATAGATTCAAGATTTTTGGGTTATGTTTTTCGACTCTAAATTGAAAACAAGAGTTATGTTGTCATCTGTAATGCTGATGAGCTAAACTTCTTACTCAAGTTCGATTTGAATTATGTAATTCCTACTGACAAGTAAGAAACTTATCACAAACAATTTATCATGTATTATAATTATTGATAGGAAGAATTTTTTTGGGTCAATTCCAAATGAAACTTTTAACATCGTACAAGATTTGTGCCTTTTTGGGATCAACGGTCTCTATACCATGACAACTATCCTCATAAGACTTTCTTGTGACGTGCACACCATGATTTTCCAATACATTAGCGAAATCCTTTTGTCTATCAATCATTGGATCATCACCATTCATCCTGATCATACACATAGGAAGCCGTTTGATTAGTTCATTGGAGGATTTGTGATGATCTTTCAACGGATTAGCATACTCATGGTCTCTGTTAGAACTTAATGGCAATGCGAAAGACCACATGAAATCTGTTGCTGTCAAAGGGATAACATGATCATTTATCCGTCTTAGTTCAGCGTCAGTACGTTCTACCCCGCCTAAAGAAGGTTGGTCCATTATAAGCCCTACGATCAAAATCGGATCAAGGTCAAGCTCAAGTGCACGTAAACCTGCTTGGTAAGTTAAATTTCCTCCTGCACTAGTTCCCATTAAGTAGACTTTAGAAAAGTCACCAAACTCATTCAACCACTCATCACAATCTTCAACTTTAGACATCAAAGCCTGGTCACGAACCCATTTAATAGCGTCCACCCCATCATCATAGGCTGCAGGGAGACGGTGAGTGGGGGCAAGGCGGTACTCAAGGGATATGATGAGGGCTGGAGAGTGAGTGGATATGTTGGAACAAGCATTATGCGCATAAGCATCTGTTGCACTGCTGAAGACGAACCCCCCACCATGGAAGTAGATGATAATAGGAAGTTTTTGGGTTGGGCGCGAGACAGGGCGGTACAAGCGGAGAAAGGTATTGTTGGTGGTGTTTAGTGGAATGTCTTTAAAAAGGGTGAGTTCGGGATTGTCGGGTGAGGATGGAAAGCCTGTGGGTCGGGTCACAGACCCATCAGGGTTTTGGGTGACATTGAAGACCTTGTCAAGATCAGATTGGGTCATATTGAAGATCTTATAAGGATCCGAATTTGAAGCCATTATGGCTGATAAAAATAAAATGGACATATACATACATACATACATACATACATACATACATACATACATACATATGCTATTTATAAACTTGGCACCGTAATGTTTAAATACATTTCCACTTATATAATATTTGAATTCAACATTTTGTTATATTAAAATATGAACCGAAAGGAGCAGAATTGATGCTTTTGCCATGTAGAGTTAGGCCGCTAGCTTCGTTGCTTCCAAGAGTGCTTAATCATACTATCAGGAAAACTAACCGAAAGGGAATAATTTGATATTAACCTACAGGCTACATCAGTGAGTACAAATCCAAAGCCTTCACCTAAGTGCAAATCCAAAGCCTTCGGGACGTTTGGTACGAGGGAATCCTAACAGAGAATTGGAATTGCATAGAAAGTGAATCGTGTCAAAGAAAGAAAAATGATTCCACTGTTTGGTACAAATAACGAATGCGTGAGAGATAGAGGCATTCTTTTGTTTGGTTTTGATATACTTTGGAAATGAATTTTATCATCTCGTGATATTTTTTTTCAAACATTCAACTACCTAAATATTTTAAATATAATATTATCCAAATTATCCTTGTAAAAAATCCCAATTACTCGCTTAAATTTGGTAGACTCAGAATATGGGTTTAGCATATTCTGAAGAAACCCAAACACTAATGAACATTTGAATTTGCTGGAGTTACAAAAGAATAAAAATAATAGCAGAAAAATTTGAGATGAACCTACGAGTTTTTGGATTTTACGTAAAAAAACAAAAAGTATAATGGAAGCAAAGAAACAACAAGATTTGAAGACAAGCCAGTGAAGAAGATGAGTGGAACCATAAAACCACCTACAAGCACGAGAGAATATGGGGGTTAGCCGGCTAGGATTTGAACTTTGAATGTTTATTTTCAAATTATTTCATCATGTGACAAGCACATGGATTTGTGTTTGGTTAACAATATTAGTAAGTTGAAATAAGGTCAGCTTGGTTCAAAGTGGGTAAAGTGAAAGGGAAAAAGTAAGGGTAAGGGAATGCAAATGAATGAGTGAGGTGGGTAATCAATACCTTACCACCCAATTTACTCTATAATGGTTGATTACCCAGTACGGGGTAATCAATCACTTACCTCTAACTAACCAAGCACAAGTATTTGAGGGAAGTGGGCCCAAATCAATACCTTACACATTCCCACCCCCTCTTAACCCCCACCAAGCACCCCTAAATTTCCATGATCAATCATGTTTGGTTGCATGTTTCGAGTCATTTTAAATGTTGAAAAGGACATATTAAAGTAACTAGATGAGTACCCGTACATAGTAACAGCGGCAGATAGTTTTAGTGATAAAAAAGTTTTTGGGTTATACACGAAAAATAATAAAAGTTTGAGGATTTTGAGATCAAACATAATGTTTTGAAACCCAGTTCAACCCGAGTGGTTCAACCGGTTAAATCATTCTGACCGAAAAACTGGTCAATTAAAGAAAGTACAATAATTAATGTTTACTCTTTCTTACTTTTTTGAATAATGACAATTTTACTTTTAACTAATTAATTAATTTCTTTTTTAAACTTTGTAATAATAATTCCAAAAAGCAGTAATGTGGTAAACCCGATTAAATTTTTGTTTTTTTTTTCTTTTTCACAAACCGATTAAACTTAATCATCTATTTTTAATGAGAAATAATAAATAGGCCTAACTAAATAATATTTAGGCCCAAAAATCTTATTGGCATTATTATTTATCTATTCAAATACCAAGTTAACATTTTTATACTATTCCAAATGTTCCCATCCAAAATATCTTCCATGTCTCCAATATTAAAATCCTTCTCCTTTTTAAACCTATTGTTGCCGCAAATAACAATTCATACAATCTATGTACTATCTATACTACTTATAAAGACAAAACGGTCAAAGTGGAAAAGTGAAAACTTAACTTTTGGTCAATCCCCGTAATACCCTTGTGAAAATAAATTAGTCAATGCCCTTATTGCTTGCAAAGGAAAGTCGAAACTCTACTTTAAAGGCTTGCAAAGGAAAGTAGAAACTGTACATGGTTTTGGATGTTGAAATGTTGAAAACTTAATAAAGGAAACTTGTTTGTGAAATGTGGAAAAGTAACATGCGTTTGGATACACCCATGCACCATGCGTTTCAATACAGCCATGCAGAATAACATAAGGCAACTTTTGTTTGGAAAGTCAATATGCAAAATAAAAGAATTGTAATATACGGCCCTGCAAATTGAAATACTTAATCTATATATAGAATAGATCAAGAAGTTGGGGTATTCACTATAAGAGGTTTATAAAAAGGTCTAAAAACTATGAAAAGGCTTATCTTTTGTTTCAACCATAGTGAGGTTATGGTTTATATGTATGTGGCATGAAGAGGTCTAAGATCCTGGACCTTTTCATAATTTAATGCATGTGTTATGGTTGAACATTTGATATAATTATAAAAGATTTATACATAGTGATAATATGTTTATAATTTATAAATTAATGATTTCACATGTTATAAACCTATTTAAAAGGTCCACCATTGTGGATGCTATTATAGCTAGCAACTTTGAATCTTATTAAAACACGGTTACATGCTTGCTTTCAAACTAATTTAGGGAAGACATAATGGGCTTTTGACTATTTAGGGAAGACATCAAATAAATTTATATGACACGGCTGTATCAAACTATTTAGAACCAAAAGAAAAACACACAAACCCTCTCTTTCTAAACCACGAACTGCCGCCCATCCTTATCCGATTTCGCCGCCGCCACCACCGCTGGTTTGTCTGAACCTAGATATTACCAGTTTTGGTTATGGTGACTTTGGCAGGTGGTTTTTGTTAAGGTTGTTTAGAGCGGTGGTTTTGGTGAGATCTATGATCTATCCCGTTTTCATGATTTTTTACCAGATATTGTTTTGTGGGTTATAGTTTAACTGTTTGGCAAGATTTTTTCTGGCCACTTTTTCTTGTTGTGAATTTAAAGTTTGGGGCTGTTCCTTTTAAGCCGAGATCTGGTGTGTTTTGACTTTTGATATGAGGCACTTTGAAAGCCGACTTATGTTTGAGTTCTAATACATGTTTGGGAGTAAGTGGAATCTGTTGATACATTTTTCGGAGGTCAAATTTTCTTTGACGCATTCAAAGTGTAAAAGGCTGTGTGTCCTCACTGCAAAAAAAAAAAAAAAAAAAAAAAAAAAATCAAAATCAAAAGGTTATGACAGTATGTTTTTTTGGTATCAACCTAGATCTGTTTGGATATGAGGATCTATTATTGTATTTTGCGTCCTAAATAGTATATGTCTTTGTAGTTGTGCATCTGTGTCTTTGGAGATGAACAAAGATGGTTTTATTTATATCTCTTAGAAATTTCTATTTGTGCATATGAAGATCCATTACTATTTTTTTTTTTTTTATTTTGAACTAAAAGTGATGATATGGTAAAAAAAAAATTAAGACCATAAGGTGCATGGGGAGATATGAACAAGATGATGACTCTTTTTCTTCTTTTGCGTTCTATTGGATTTTTCAAAAGGCAAACGAGGTTTTTTCACAAAGTTTAATTATATTATATTGTTTGAAAAGTTTTTAACTTTATGAAGCAGAGATTTGAAAATACGATTACTTTGCATAGCAACGAGATTTATAACGGCATACAGTTATAATGATATATTGTTGAAGTGTTTTGTTTAACCAAAATATCACTATAACTATTTGCCGCTTGAAAATCCCGTTGCTATGCACGGGTACTCGTCTAGTCTATAATGAAAACCAATTATTTTTTAAAGTGAAAAGTGAAAACTTAATCTATTTAAGGAAATATACTAATACAAGATTAAAATATATAATGGGTAAGGATCCAGTGAGAAGAAAACTTAAAATGAGAAGGATGAGAAATAACTATAACCACACATTTGAGATGCATCGACTTGATTTAGATGCATCTATATTCATTTAGATGCATCCTAATTAGTTCCGAAAAGTGATTTGAAGTGAAAACGATGCAAAGTAGTACTAACAACAAATTTGACCCGCAGAGGACGAAAATTGTATAGGATTTGTCTAACTTGATGAAATGCATCTAATATATGTATATGCATCTAATTTTTTGCTAGAAAATATATTATTGTGCATCTAAAAGATTATGGATGCATCTAATTTAAGTCGATGCATCTCAAATGTATGGTTAAAGTTATTTCTCATCCTTCTCATTTTAAGTTTTCTTCTCATTAGATCCTAAATCTAGAAACTTAATTATGTACCTATTATCGAAAACTATTCAATCATTATAATATCAGAAAGTACTCAATCATATAATGTAAACGGCTGAAAACTTATGCCACTATAAAATTTCGTTGAAGTGCACGAATACTTGTCCAGTATGATAAACGTCTACTATAGTTATAAAAGTGACATGATTTAGTAATAATATTTCAAATAACAATTTATACTATTGATGTTTCAACTTGATAAAATACTTGAAGTATGCAACTTAAACATTAAAATGACATCTCCTTTTTTAATTTCAAGTTGTAATTATATGTCACAGGATACAGTAATTAATTAAGGGCCCGTTTGGTTTGTAGATGGGTTTATGATTTGGATTTGGATTTGGATTTGGATTTGGATTTGATTTAAGATTTGAATTTGGATTTGAGGTAGGAGAGAGAAAATAATATTAAAAAAAATATTATATATTAAAATATGATTTAAAAGTTAAAATATATCATATGAAAAAAATAAAAAACAAACTGAGAGTGCAAAATTGAACGAGACCCACAAAATAGGATGAGGACAGAGAAAACCAGTGGATTAACCAGGGAATTACGTATGCCTGAATATATTGACTAAATACTAAAGCAAACAGTAGCAAAACACAACCAAACAAAACTTTCTTCTCTGAGTCCTATATCCAAAATCAAATCACCTCAACCAAACCAAACGGGCCCTAAAATAATTTTATATTGTTTGTATCTTGCTTCTACCCATAGCTATTAAGATCTCGATCTAGCTCTTAAGATCTTCCGATCTTACGATCCCGTTAAGAAAAAACGAGTCGATCCTTCGTAGGATCTTAAATAGCATAGGATGTTAAGTATGATCTCAATCTTACCATAAGATCGTAAGATCTCGATCCGATTCGATCATACTTCCCTTAATTTAACTAACTAAACTATAAATGAATGAATTTTGTTAAATTAAAACAATATAGCAAGCGTTAATTACTGTAAATGTCTAATAAGATCAAGATATATAGATTTTTTTATTAAAAGATTCAGCGTTCTTAATTAACAATTAGATATTTTTGTATTTTAGAGTATTACGCATTGCATTCTCATATTACTATAATTTTCAGAAATCTTTTTTCTTTTATAATTTGTTGTACAATCATCTTTGAATACGAATTACTAGAAAAATAAGATTTTTAAACATTTAAGTAAGATAGTAGGATCTCGATCTTGCAAAAACAAAAACGATCTCACGTGAGATCGTGATCTTGACAACCTTGCTTCTACCTACATTAAAGTCAACAAATATATTATATCTCAAATGAATAAAAACAGGTTCTGGTGGCATAAAACTACGGGACAAAAATATATTAGCTGGCGAGGGACCAAGGATGGAGACCAGATGCAAGGATTCAAAGAAAAGAAAAATGAAATTACTTAATTATTATTATTATTTTTGAACTGAAATTACTTAATTGTTAGAAGGTATTTTTGAAATAATGAAAAATAGAGATGAGATCAATACATCTCATATTTGCCATAGAACCAATAAGCCAATTATAGCAACCATTTTTATTTTTCACCTTTTTAAAAAAAAAAAGAAAAATAAACAAACAAAATATATTGCAAACGGTAAATCGCAAGCTAAACAAAAATACCATCGCGACGAGAATTAAATTATCTTTCTATAGATATGCATTGTTATATACTTTCAACGAACTTTTTTTCCGACAAACTTTTTTTTCTCTTTAATTTTCGCCCAGAAAAATCATATATGATTCGTTAAAATCAAATCATATATGATTTAATATGATTTGATTTTAACGAATCATATATGATTTTTATAAATTATATATGATTTTTCTGGGCGGAAAATTTGAAAAAAAAAAAGTTCGTCGAAAGTATATAACAATGCATGTCTATAGAAAGATAATTTAATTCTCGTCGCGATGATATTTTTTTTGTAGCTTGACGATTTACGGTTTGCGAGATATATTTAAGTTTTAATTAAAGGGTGGAAATTTATTTTTTTATTTTGATAAAAAAAATGAGTGACTAAGATTGCTTGATGGGTTATATGATAAAAGTTGGATTTATAAAGAACTTTTGTCATGAAAAATATTGATTTGGTATTTTAAATGCATAAAAATAAAGATTATTAGGCCATTGTTTAGGTCTATTTAATTAGTTCTACGTATCATTTCTTATTCATTTTTAATAGCAAACAATTTTTTTTGACACATAAATATAGTAGACAATTAATTTGAGAAAACTAAAACAAAAATATGTTCCCATCCAAAATATCTTCCATGTCTCAAATATCAAAATCCTTCTCCTTTTTAAACCTATTGTTGCCGCAAATAACAATTCATACAATCCATGTACTATCTATACTACTTATAAAGACAAAACGGTCAAAGTGAAAAAGTGAAAACTTAACTTTTGGTCAATCCCCGTAATACCCTTGTGAAAATAAATTAGTCAATGCCCTTATTGCTTGCAAAGGAAAGTCAAAACTCTACTTTAAAGGCTTGCAAAGGAAAGTAGAAACTGTACATGGTTTTGGATGTTGAAATGTTGAAAACTTAATAAAGGAAACTTGTTTGTGAAATGTGGAAAAGTAACATGCGTTTGGATACACCCATGCACCATGCGTTTCAATACAGCCATGCAGAATAACATAAGGCAACTTTTGTTTGGAAAGTCAATATGCAAAATAAAAGAATTGTAATATACGGCCCTGCAAATTGAAATACTTAATCTATATATAGAATAGATCAAGAAGTTAGGGTATTCACTATAAGAGGTTTATAAAAAGGTCTAAAAACTATGAAAAGGCTTATCTTTTGTTTCAACCATAGTGAGGTTATGGTTTATATGTATGTGGCATGAAGAGGTCTAAGATCCTGGACCTTTTCATAATTTAATGCATGTGTTATGGTTGAACATTTGATATAATTATAAAAGGTTTATACATAGTGATAATATGTTTATAATTTATAAATTAATGATTTCACATGTTATAAACCTATTTAAAAGGTCCACCATTGTGGATGCTCTTATAGCTAGCAACTTTGAATCTTATTAAAACACGGTTACATGCTTGCTTTCAAACTAATTTAGGGAAGACATAATGGGCTTTTGACTATTTAGGGAAGACATCAAATAAATTTATATGACACGGCTGTATCAAACTATTTAGAACCAAAAGAAAAACACACAAACCCTCTCTTTCTAAACCACGAACTGCCGCCCATCCTTATCCGATTTCGCCGCCGCCACCACCGCTGGTTTGTCTGAACCTAGATATTACCAGTTTTGGTTATGGTGGTTTTGGCAGGTGGTTTTTGTTAAGGTTGTTTAGAGCGGTGGTTTTGGTTTTGGTGAGATCTATGATCTATCCCGTTTTCATGATTTTTTACCAGATATTGTTTTGTGGGTTATAGTTTAACTGTTTGGCAAGATTTTTTCTGGCCACTTTTTCTTGTTGTGAATTTAAAGTTTGGGGCTGTTCCTTTTAAGCCGAGATCTGGTGTGTTTTGACTTTTAATATGAGGCACTTTGAAAGCCGACTTATGTTTGAGTTCTAATACATGTTTGGGAGTAAGTGGAATCTGTTGATACATTTTTCGGAGGTCAAATTTTCTTTGACGCATTCAAAGTGTAAAAGGCTGTGTGTCCTCTCAGCAAAAAAAAAAAAAAAAAAAAAAAAAAAAAAAAAAAAAAATCAAAAGGTTATGACAGTATGTTTTTTTGGTATCAACCTAGATCTGTTTGGATATGATGATCTATTATTGTATTTTGCGTCCTAAATAGTATATGTCTTTGTAGTTGTGCATCTGTGTCTTTGGAGATGAACAAAGTTGGTTTTATTTATATCTCTTAGAAATTTCTATTTGTGCATATGAAGATCCATTACTATATATATATATATATATATATATATATATATATATATATATATATATATATATATATATATATATATATATATATATATATATATATATATATATATATATTTTTGAACTAAAAGTGATGATATGGTAAAAAAAAAAATTAAGACCATAAGGTGCATGGGGATATATGAACAAGATGATGACTCTTTTTCTTCTTTTGCGTTCTATTGGACTTTTCAAAAGGCAAACGAGGTTTTTTTCACAAAGTTTAATTATATTATATTGTTTGAAAAGTTTTTAACTTTATGAAGCAGAGATTTGAAAATACGATTATTTTGCATAGCAACGAGATTTATAACGGCATACAGTTATAATGATATATTGTTGAAGTGTTTTGTGTAACCAAAATATCACTATAACTATTTGCCGCTTGAAAATCCCGTTGCTATGCACGGGTACTCGTCTAGTCTATAATGAAAACCAATTATTTTTTAAAGTGAAAAGTGAAAACTTAATCTATTTAAGGAAATATACTAATACAAGATTAAAATATATGATGGGTAAGGATACAGTGAGAAGAAAACTTAAAATGAGAATGATGAGAAATAACTATAACCACACATTTGAGATGCATCGACTTGATTTAGATGCATCTATATTCATTTAGATGCATCCCAATTAGTTCCGAAAAGTGATTTGAAGTGAAAACGATGCAAAGTAGTACTAACAACAAATTTGACCCGCAGAGGACGAAAATTGTATAGGATTTTTCTAACTTGATGAAATGCATCTAATATATGTATATGCATCTAATTTTTTGCCAGAAAATATATTATTGTGCATCTAAAAGATTAGGGATGCATCTAATTTAAGTCGATGCATCTCAAATGTATGGTTAAAGTTATTTCTCATCCTTCTCATTTTAAGTTTTCTTCTCATTAGATCCTAAATCTAGAAACTTAATTATGTACCTATTATCGAAAACTATTCAATCATTATAATATCAGAAAGTACTCAATCATATAATGTAAACGGCTGAAAACTTATGCCACTATAAAATTTCGTTGTCGTGCACGAATACTTGTCCAGTATGATAAACGTCTACTATAGTTATAAAAGTGACATGATTTAGTAATAATATTTCAAATAACAATTTATACTATTGATGTTTCAACTTGATAAAATACTTGAAGTATGCAACTTAAACATTAAAATGACATCTCCTTTTTTAATTTCAAGTTGTAATTATATGTCACAGGATACAGTAATTAATTAAGGGCCCGTTTGGTTTGTAGATGGGTTTATGATTTGGATTTGGTTTATGATTTGAATTTGGATTTGAGGTAGGAGAGAGAAAATAATATTTAAAAAAAATATTATATATTAAAATATGATTTAAAAGTTAAAATATATCATATGAAAAAAGTAAAAAACAAACTGAGAGTGCAAAATTGAACGAGGCCCACAAAATAGGATGAGGACAGAGAAAACCAGTGGATTAACCAGGGAATTACATATGCCTGAATATATTGACTAAATACTAATGCAAACAGTAGCAAAACACAACCAAACAAAACTTTCTTCTCTGAGTCCTATATCCAAAATCAAATCACCTCAACCAAACCAAACGGGCCCTAAAATAATTTTATATTGTTTGTATCTTGCTTCTATCCATAGCTGTTAAGATCTCGATCTAGCTCTTAAGATCTTCCGATCTTACGATCCCGTTAAGAAAAAACGAGTCGATCCTTCGTAGGATCTTAAATAGCATAGGATGTTAAGTATGATCTCAATCTTACTATAAGATCGTAAGATCTCGATCCGATTCGATCATACTTCCCTTAATTTAACTAACTAAAAAACTATAAATGAATGAATTTTGTTAAATTAAAACAATATAGCAAGCGTTAATTACTGTAAATGTCTAATAAGATCAAGATATATAGATTTTTTTATTAAAAGATTCAGCGTTCTTAATTAACGATTAGATATTTTTGTATTTTAGAGTATTACGCATTGCATTCTCATATTACTATAATTTTCAGAAATCTTTTTTCTTTTATAATTTGTTATACAATCATCTTTAAATACGAATTACTAGAAAAATAAGATTTTTAGACATTTAAGTAGGATAGTAGAATCTCGATCTTGCAAAGACAAAAACGATCTCACGTGAGATTGTGATCTTGACAACCTTGCTTCTACCTACATTAAAGTCAACAAATATATTATATCTCAAATGAATAAAAACAGGTTCTGGTGGCATAAAACTACGGGACAAAAATATATTAGGTGGCGAGGGACCAAGGATGGAGACCAGATGCAAGGATTCAAAGAAAAGAAAAATGAAATTACTTAATTATTATTATTATTTTTGAACTGAAATTACTTAATTATTAGAAGGTATTTTTGAAATAATGAAAAATAGAGATGAGATCAATACATCTCATATTTGTCATAGAACTAATAAACTAATCATAGCAACAATTTTTATTTTTCACATTTAAAAAAAAAAAGAAAAATAAACAAACAAAATATATTGCAAACGGTAAATCGCAAGCTAAACAAAAATACCATCGCGACGAGAATTAAATCATCTTTCTATAGATATGCATTGTTATATACTTTCAACGAACTTTTTTTCCGACAAACTTTTTTTTCTCTTTAATTTTCGCCCAGAAAAATCATATATGATTCGTTAAAATCAAATCATATATGATTTAATATGATTTGATTTTAACGAATCATATATGATTTTTATAAATTATATATGATTTTTCTGGGCGGAAAATTTGAAAAAAAAAGGTTATAAAAAAAAAGTTCGTCGAAAGTATATAACAATGCATGTCAATAGAAAGATAATTTAATTCTCGTCGCGATGATATTTTTTTTGTAGCTTGACGATTTACGGTTTGCGAGATATATTTAAGTTTTAATTAAAGGGTGGAAATTTATTTTTTTATTTTGATAAAAAAAAATGAGTGACTAAGATTGCTTGATGGGTTATATGATAAAAGTTGGATTTATAAAGAACTTTTGTTATGAAAAATATTGATTTGGTATTTTAAATGCATAAAACTAAAGATTATTAGGCCATTATTTAGGTCTATTTAATTAGTTCTACGTATCATTTCTTATTCATTTTTAATAGCAAACAGTTTTTTTTGACACATAAATATAGTAGACAATTAATTTGAGAAAACTAAAACAAAAATATGAACTATTCTCTCTGTCCTGTTCTCTCAATCCTTATTTATTAGTCCACTTTTATATTTCCCACAAAAGAAAATCTTACTAAATACACTTTTTATTAATTAAATATTATCTCAATCAACTAAATTTTTTTATTGACTAAAATATCAAACTAAACAAGTATTTTACAAGAGAGTACTATTTTGAGAAAGAGTATATGTCAACTAGACAAGACATGTGCGTTTAGCCGTTTACACACATATTACTCCATTCTATGAGCAACAATGGCTTCTCAAGCTCAACCAACCAATTCTGATCCTTACAAGTTCCTCAATATCACCTTAAACTCCGATGGATCACTGACACGACCCACCACCTTTCCAATACCACAGTTAAACCCTCGACTCACCACAGATTCCCAACTCAGTCTCCATAAAGACATCCCACTAAACACCACTACAGGCACCTTCCTTCGTCTCTATCGCCCTGCAACACCACCTGCACAAAAACTACCAATCATCATCTACTTTCACGGTGGCGGTTTCATTTTAGTCAGTGCCACCACTCCTTTCATACACCTTACATGTACTGACATTTCCGCTCATTCTCCAGCCATCATCGTATCCCTTGAATACCGTCTTGCCCCAGAACACCGTCTCCCTGCAGCGTACGATGATGGGCTGGATGCAATACTATGGGTGCGTGACCAGGCGTTGAGATCAGAAGTTGATGGTTGTGACGAGTGGTTGAGCGAATTCGCTGACTTTTCTAAAGTCTACTTAATGGGAACTAGTGCTGGAGGAAATTTAACCTACAATGCAGGTTTACGTGCACTTGATGTTGATCTTGATCCGATCAAGATCTTAGGGCTTATAATAGACCAACCTTTCTTTGGTGGGGTCGAGCGTACTGAAGCTGAGCTAAGACTAGTTAATGACTATGTTCTTCCTTTGGTAGCAACGGATCTTATGTGGTCTCTGGCATTGCCTGTAGGCTCTGATAGAAACCACGAGTACTGCAATCCGTTGTTTGAGCGAGATAGATTCTCAGATGATTATATTAAGAGACTTCCTACTTGTTTGATCAGAGTAAATGGTGAAGATCCAGTTGTTGATAGACAAAAGGATTTTGCTAATATGTTGGAGACACGTGGTGTGCACGTCATAAGAAAGTTCTACGAGGAAGGGTGTCACGGTGCAGAGGTCTTTGATGCTAAAAAGGCTGAGATATTGTACGACGATGTTAAGAATTTCATTTGGCTTGGCTGACAAAAGATAAGCGTAACAGTCATTTAGAAATCGATCAGAAATGTTTTACATCATTTATCTATGTATTATTTTTCGTTATCATGTATGTACTTATTGGGCTTGACTCTGAGATTGCTCGATATAGAGATATGCAAAGTTGTATTCGTTTCAGTGTTTCAAAAAGACCACCAATGGTTAAAAAGATATGTCTGAAGCTAATTAGGCGATAACTCCAATTTTTTAATTGTTGAGATAGTCAATTTGTTGATATCTAGGTTCAAGAATCATATGGTAACTCCAATAATCTAATTGCTGAGATAAGGTCGTTGATACCTAGGTTCTATCTGGTTCTCATCGGCACATTTTATTTATTTTATTTATTATTTTATTATTTTTTTTTCATCCCTACTGTACGGACCTCTCAGTTGGTCTCTGTTATACAAATTAATCATCATCTGCAGGAGGCTGCAACGGCGGCCTTACTCAAAATACATCTAGAGCAAGTCATGCCATTAGTGTATATAAAAACCTTATGAACTGATCCCATCCGCTTAATTCATTATGTCCTTATGGTCGAATATTGCCTTTTTTACATCAGAGGAGGTTTATATATCAAAGCGTCCGTCTTAAAAAAAGAAAAGATACCTCTTATTTTGAAATGGTAACTATATCAACCATAAAATAAATAATCAAAACTCATTTTCATGCCAACTATATATGTGTGACCATATATACAAGGGAATTGATTTGCACACTCAAGATTTTGATTGGGACACTCTATTTTATGCATAATATAGTTGTACAGTATTTATAATGTGCTCTATAAACTTATACATTGAGTGTCCCAATCAAAATAAGGAGTGTGCAAATCACCTCCCTATATACAAATAATGTTAGTAATAATACATCTCCATTTTTTGTAAGCAAAAATGGCTGCTATACTTGAACCATCCGATTTAGATCCTTATAGGTTCCTGAAAATCACCATGAACTCAGATGGATCTCTTACCCAATCCAACAGGTTTCCATCATCACTAGCCACCCCTCAGCTCACCACTGATTCCCAACTCACTCTCTCAAAAGATATCCCGTTAAACGCCAACAATAATACCTTCCTCCGTCTCTACCGGCCGCCCTGTATTGCCCCCGACCGGACAAGTTCCTATCATCACCTACTTCCATGGTGGTAGTTTTATCGACCTCAGCCCCACTACTACTTTCATACACCTTACATGCTCCAATATATCTGCTCATTCTCCAGCAGTTGTCATATCCCTTGAAAATCGTCTTGCTCCTGAACACCGTCTCTCTGCGGCTTATGATGATGGGATAGAGGCAATTAAGTGGTTGTGTGACCAGGCGTCTAAAGTTAACGGTTGTGATGAGTGGTTGAGTGAGAATGCTAACTTTTCTAAAGTCTATTTGATGGGTTCTAGTGCCGGAGGGAATTTAACCTACCATACAGGTCTACGTGCACTTGATCTTCATCCTGATCCGATTAAGATTGTAGGGCTTATTATGGACCAACCCTTGTTTGGTGGGGTCAAGCGTATTGAAGCTGAACTACGACTAGTAAATGACAATATTCTTCCTTTGGCAGCAACGGATCTAATATGGTCTTTGGCATTGCCATTAGGCTGTCACAGAGACCACGAGTATTGTAATCCGTTGCTGGATCAAAAGAAATCCACTAATGAAAGAATTGAACGACTTCCGAGTTGTTTGTGTTGGAAAACATAATCCATTAATCTTTGTTTTTCAAAATCAAGGCTCTGCATATTTTTGTTAGGGCAACAACAATTCAACTTAGACGCCAAAGGGAACAAGATGGGACAAAAGAAGAAAGCCTGCAAGTTACTGGACCAACCAACCCAATAGGATAGAACGGTTATTTAGTTTAGGGTTGTAACTTTAGAAAACATTGCAACGTTTACATCGTCATGTCTCTTCCAAACAGGCATGATGACACCGATTCATTGTGTATAAATAGTTAGGAATTCTCTGTAATCAATCAACCCTATTCGATTCACGTTATATCAATATAAAGGGTTCTACCCATCTTCTTTTGTTCTACTTTTATTCGATTCTCTTTGCATGATTATACACGATTGTTGTTTCATATTTTCGATCCTGGAAACACCCCTAAAGAGCCTGTGAACAGTGGTATCAGAGCTTCAAGGGATCTAACAACATCAAAACATGTCTTTACAAATCATCATTCAAGATCAGAGATGTTTTTAAAATCGCAGAAGAGAAGAGAGCAACCATGGAAATAATGGATGCCATTTGAAGAAGATATGATCAAACCTGGACTTAAGGAAGATCACAACAATGATGGTGGGAATAACCAGAATTGTATCAAACGATAGAAGAGATTAAGATTCAAGAAAGCATCAAGAAACAAGAGGATTGAAGAAGAAACAAAGATTAATAGATTAGGGAGGAATATGTTGGAAAACATAATCCATTAATCTTTGTTTTTCAAAATCAAGGCTCTGCAAATTTTTGTTAGGGCTACAGCAATTCAACTTAGACGCCAAAGGGAACAAGATGGGACAAAAGAAGAAAGCCTGCAAAATACTGGGCCAACCAACCCAATAGGATAGAACGGTTATTTAGTTTAGGGTTGTAACTTTAGAAAACATTGCAACGTTTACATCGTCATGTCTCTTCCAAACAGGCATGATGACACCGATTCATTGTGTATAAATAGTTAGGAATTCTCTGTAATCAATCAACCCTATTCGATCCACGTTATATCAATATAAAGGGTTCTACCCATCTTCTTTTGTCCTACTTTTATTCGATTCTCTTTGCATGATTATACACGATTGTTGTTTCATATTTTTGATCCTGGAAACACCCCTAAAGGGCCTGTGAACAGTTTGATTAGAGTAAATGGTGAGGATCCAATGGTTGATAGACAAAAGGATTTCGCTAATATGTTGGAGGCACGTGGCGTGCTCGTAACAAGAAAGTTTTATATTGAAGGGTGTCATGGTGCAGACATCTTTGATCCGAAGGGCACAAATAATGTATGACGATGTTAAAAATTTCATCTGGATTTAAATTTGGAAAAAAAGATCTTACCATCAATGTTAAAAATTTCCATTTTGTGAACTCTTGTTTACTAAGTATTCCAATAGTTGGTAATTAATACCATGTAGCTGGCTTTGAATTTAAGTGTATGATAAGTGTAGTTGACAAGCTCAAGCTCCTCATTCGGGCATCACGTATGTCACATCACCCAACACCTCTTCACAACAAACCTCCTCCTCACCAAACAACAAACCTCAACTTCTTCATTTGGGCCCCACCAATTACAACTTTATTTTTTTTAATCATTTTTTTAATTAAATTAAATTTATTTCATTCAAAACAAATAATAACCAAAACTAAAAATGTTTAGTTACTTAAAAAAAAAAAAAAAAAAAAAAAAAAAAAAAAAAAAAAACCCACAAGGACCAAAACACACATTTTACCAAATATATTAAAACCACAAGGACCAAAACACACATTTCACCAAACTTGTTTCTTCTTCTTCTTCTTCTACAACTCGCTGCAACCCATAGTCCCCCCCCCCCCCCACACACACACACCAAAACACACATTTTATAAAACACATAGACACACACACAATTCATAACCATTTACCAAATATATTAAAACACATAGCTCACTTTTTGTCAGACATTTCCCTCACCGTGCCCACGAACAGCATGTAACACCCTCAGTTTTGAAAACATGCAGCGGAAATTAGATTGGGTGTTACTTCATAGCGCACAGTTTAGTAGAAAATGATTTGTCATTTTAGTCATTTTAAAGATCTATCATTCGAATATAAATATCAGAGTTTTAAAAGAGGTCCTTGTTTGTCCCAAAGTTTATTAAATCAGTTTTCGAATGATAGGAAAATTTATAGCCTTTATAAGTATCCGTGCTCCTTCGTGCCATCCTTGCTCATTATGGACCTGAGATAAACACATGCTAAAAGTGTCAACACAAAGGTTGGTGAGTTCATAGAGTTTATAGTTTCGAATATCGATTTCCAAAATCAAAGAGTTTATGATTCCATAGAAGTTATAATAACAATTGATTATCAAATTAAAGTGTGAGTAAATCCATAATATTCATAGCTTAAATCGTTGATTTATCAAAATCAGAAAATGAGTGATTTCCTTATTAATTCAAAAATAGTCCGTTGGTATGCCCTTCACCGGGTAAACACCAAAATAGTAGTTCGTTTGCCAATTATTAATAGTTTTTCTGCTATATAGTGAGAACAATCTCATAGTTTAATAAAACAGTGGGCTACAACATTGTACACCCCAAACAGTCATTGAAATACTGTATCATGACTACAGTACTACCGTTCTATTGCTCTAAGCTCATGACACTCAACGATTAACAGGCATCAAAATTATCCATAATAATGATGTAAAACAGTGGCCCTCAAGATAGGTATTTACCAGTAACCTATAAAATCAAATAGCGTGCATTTGGTGGCTTTCCTCTAGCGACCAAATGGGGATTGTCAATCCCTAATAGATCTATTCACAACTACTTACGCTCACCCTTTGGGTGATTAAGGTGCATGAATGAGGGACTTTTGGTAATCGGTACTTAGGCAATAGAGATCAAATATAGCATACCATTGAAAAATCACTTGTAATCATGTGTATAGCAGGTATCTCAGATATAAAAATGTGTAATCTAGTACCGTTTATATGAAATATAGTCATGTATTTAATTAATGAATACTTGTAAAAGTAAAAGCAGTAGTTAAGTATGTATCTCCCCCAAAAACGTTTATAAACCATTGTAAAACAAGTAAGAGTAGGGGCTATGACTCACCTGAGGATTATGATAGGCATAGATAACGTAATGTCAGAGGTAGAATGGAAATGACTTCAAAGATAACCTGAATGATATGGAAGTCCGAGATAAGTTCGACTTATCGAGAATCGTGATTCGAATAGTGTTCGATGACAAAATGACTTTTGTGGCAGAGGTGGCTTGCGTGGCAAAACGTTTAATAGTTCAAGAGCAAGTTATATACTATATAACTAGTCTTTATGTATATGTATCGTTTAATGTTTAGATTTCCTTGTTATGAAACCATTTATAATACCAAAAGTTTAGTTGACGTTAATCATAGTAATTATAATTTTATGCCTGGTTAAGTGAACCGATGAGTTTTATTGTAGGAATAATCATTTCTTAACGTGTGTTCAAGTTAACCGATAATAACGTCAAGTTATATAATTTACGTTATAAATTATATATATTTAGAAATATATAGTTATTCATAATTATTACTTCATTATCGCCTAAAAAAATGTAGGTTTCTATATACGTCATTTTATATTTATCAATTTTTGTTAGGTTTCGAGGTGTGAAAATATATTTATTAAATTCGTGATAATCTATTAGGACCAACATATACAGCTTCTTGTTCACCCCAATGTGGTTGCTAAGTAAAATAAGTGTTAACCATATTTTCCATTTAGACGAAGAATGGTAAAAGAATATCTACGTTTATTTATAAAAGTTTTAGGTGAGAAATGTCACGTATTAGATTTGAGGTGCCGAATTTGTAATAATAATATAAGAGTTTAACAATCGTAAAAGTTTTCAGAAATGTGTCTTGTAGTGTTTAGTTGAGGGGTTGAAACTATTAAAATGTAAAAGTGGTAAGGTGGTCAAAATGAAAATGTCAGGTGTAGGGTTCGAACACCTGACCTTGAGGTCATTAGCCCAACGCCCTAACCAAATGAGTTAAAGGTTCTTTATTGTTATAGGCTACTAGTTAGTGTATTTAAAGGGGGTTTCGTTTGTTTAATACCTATATATATATATATATATATATATATATATATATATATATATATATATATATATATATATATATATATATATATATATATATATATATATTACTTGAATCGTACTGAGGTCGTAGGTAACATGCATACGTTCTTGAGTTGTTTTTCCATCTTCCTTTAATCTGAGTTTTACCCTCAAATAAGCAGTTGGGTTAGGCAACTTTGAGACCAAAATTTGCTGCTTCTTATTAGAGTTTCTCGACCCAATTTCCCCAATGAAACCACCATTTAAAATGAGTTATAGACAATTCTTGTGAGCTTGTTTTTATGTCGGTAAAAGAATATAAGTTAAGTTCAAGTTTTAGCTTATTAGTAAGCTTAACAAAGTAGCTTATTCTTAGGCTTATTTTAGTAAGTTTTCAAAATGGTTATTAAGTTTACAAAAACTGCTTATACTTAGGTTTTGATGTGAGTCCAAGAGAAAACGGTTTTTGGACTAAGTGACTCATTTAGAGCGTATGCATGTAAACATGTTGGGTAGAATGAATTTTAAGGAAACACATCTTTAGTTTTTGTAAGTCATATGTATGTATGTGTCGAGTATTTACAGTTTCTTGGAACGTATATATGCTTTTCTAAAACTTGTTATAATAATGCTATATAACTTAAGTTCAAAATAGGTTCTTATTAGTTAGACACACAAGTTCGCGATACGTTTTATGAGTTAGTTTTTATGAGTGATATGTTATCATTAGCTCTATTTTACCACATCATGCAAGCCACTAGCAAATCCTTTAAGTTTTTAACGTGAACACTTCCATTTAATACGTGAGATAGCTATGGTACGAGAGTAATTGTCGAGAAAATCAAAGAATGTGATATAATGAATTGTGAATGGGTTGGGAGACTTACTATACTCAAAAGGTGGTAAGGGAGGAATGACGGGTTGAACGAGAAACGAAGTCAAAGCAACTTCAACGCCTTCAAAGCTTTCAAACTCGCCACTTACTAAGAACTAGAGAAACTTTAGAACTCGAGAGTCAAACCATGACTTGCTCACTTCTCCTCTTCTTCTCACGCCAGTAAAGAAGCGAGCTGTTTGTGTTTTGTTTTTGTATTGTGATGCAATAGTAGGTAAGTACGAGAGATATGTTTGTGATTTCATGGTGTGTGTGAATTGAAGTGAAGCTCAAGGAATTCCTGACCAAAGTTCTTGTATAAACCATAGTGAAGGAATGATTTAGAAAGTAATGAAATGTGACAAGTTTGTGTATATGAAACCGGTCGATTGTATGCCCTTATATACTCAAGCTTGTGCTTGGACAAGTGGTGAAATGGAGCAGAGATCATGTGAGTTATGAAGTGCATGCTCTTGGATTGGGGAGACCTTGAGGTGGAAGGATGAGGGTGTGAGCTGTCGATTTACATGTTACCTCTTCCAAGGACCAATCGAGATCGAACAAGTGAACATGTGTAAGACTTTCGTGTTTGAATCTTCCTTACAGCTTCTTAGTGATTAGGGAGCAAGGGTGGTCGATGTAAGAGTTGCACATGGGTTTTCATAGGTTGTATTTGAGGTAGTAGTATTCAAGGTGAGTCCAGGTCGTATGTTTACAGTAAACAACCTTGAATTTCGTTTTTGGTTCAAAATCTCGCGAGTCTAGACGTAAAACATTATTTCGGACAACTTTCGTGTTTTACACTTTTCCTGGTTCGGACCAGAAGAGCCTTAAAATTAGGATTTAAATTCGTCTGTTGGTGGTTTATTAGAATTTATACGAAGTGTTATTGGAACAAAGTTATTATTTGTGTCAAATTGAGATGAAACGTGTAAGGTGCCTTAGCTTGATCAATATTCTAGTATAGTAATTATATTTAAAAGTTGATAAAAATTGTCATTCATGGTTCTTAGAAGCTGATGAGGCGAAAAATGATCCGTTTTTAGGGGGTCATTTAAGCCCGAATTCGAATTTATTTGATCAAATATTACCCTAAATCGTTCATTTTGTGATTTTAGGTACTTTGGGAGAGAAATCTGAAAAAGGAAGCAATTCGGACGTTTTTGGAGCATAAAAGTGAAGAAAACGCCAAAGTCTTAATTTTCCATGCTGGGAACAGTAGGTGACGGCGTCAAGAGTAACTCCCTGACGGCGTCAAGAGCAAAATTCCATGACGGTCCAGAAGAGATTTGACGGCGTCATGAAGGTAGGGCGTCAAGAGTAAAAGTCATGACGGCCTGGAAATGATTAAGTCTTGACGGCGTCAAATGTAGATCAAGGCAGTCCGAGAATAGTTTTGGCGGCGAGGTGACGGCGTCACAAGCTTTGTCTTGACGCCGTCAGACCTCTTTTTCTATATATAGTTTTCTAATTTTTCACATTTAAGGAGAGAAGTTTTGGAGAAACCCTAAGTACGATTTTGGTGCGAATTTTACAGGTTTTTCAAGGGTTCCAAGCCCTTGATACCTTACATGTGTAATTGAGATAAGTGTTCTTTTAATTCAATCAATATGTCTATGTGTTGGTTGTCTATATCTTGTTCTTGTCTTAATTCCATCATGTTAGGCTAGATCTATCTTGTGTTTGCTTAGATCTAATGAAACCTAGATGTTAATTATGTGTTGATTACTTGTTTTGGATGAATGATTTATATGTTAGGCTTAAGAAAACTGGCAGATCTCCAATTGGTAACATGCTTGAACGTCTTAAGAAACATGAACCGACGCGCACTAGGTCTTTATTGGTTGTATTTAATGCATGAGCCACTGTTTACAATCCCTATAGTTGTGCTGGGCATGGTGTAGGAGGAGATAAGAGCTCATAGAATTGGGGAGTTAAGTGTGCTACCCCATGAATGGTATTAAGGAATACGATCCGTCATCCATGCATTTATAACAAGTAATTAACGTGTAAAAGATGTCTAGGGAGTAATGAAATCTAAGTAAACACATTTTCTCCGCTTATTGCTCACAACTTTAGTTTATTTTCATTTCTAGTATTTTATTTTAATTGCATCTTTAGTATTGAGTTAGTTGATTAACAACTAATTCCGCCCAAATCCTTCAAACCCGAGAATTTTAATTGCTTTCTAACAAATATAAAAATACAAAAATAATCATCCTTCACCTTTAGAACTAGTATTTAGGCTTTCTAATCCTAGCGACACTATTCCTAAGCTGAACGATCAATCCCCCGGTACTTGTCACTATACTATACTACAACGATCAGGTACACTGCCTGGTGGGGGTTGTAAGCTTCTCGAGATCCCTCGAGAGGTAAAGCCTGTTGCGATTCCCACGCACCAAGTTTTTGGCGCCGCAGCCCGGGGAATAGTTATTGTCTAGGTTAGAATTTCTTTTTATTAGGTCTACTTGCTAGATTCTTTTCTAGTAAGATTTTATTTTTATTTTTAGGTTCTCTTTAGTCTATCTTATTTCTTTGTGCCTTTGTTCGTAACCACCCGACATCATGGACAACGGGAACATCTTTGAACCCGTCATCCCACCACAACAAAACCCACCATTGGAACCCCTTAGGCCCCGAACCTTAGGAGAGTATTCCCGACCTAGCCATCAAGGCTACCGAAACACCATTGAGCTCACCGGAGCCAATGTGACCCTCTTGCGATCCGACACCATCCGGTTGGTGCAAAGCGGATGTGCATTCCATGGACTTCGTTTCGAAGATCCAAACCAACATCTTAAGGACTTCCTCAAAATCGTAGATTCCATAGACCTAGATGTTGCAACTAGAGAGACAACCCGATTACGCCTATTCCAATTCTCTCTACGGGATCAAGCTAGTCAATGGCTTGAGCGTTTACCTGCGGGATCCATCACCACATGGGATGATCTCACCACTCGTTTCCTTGCTCAATTTTTCCCACCGGGGAGAACTACTAAGCTTAGAAATGACATCTTGATGTTCCAACAACGTCAAAATGAATCTCTTTATGAAGCATGGACTCGTTTCAAGGACTTACTCCAAAAAGTCCCTCGTCATGGCATAGATCTTTGGCTCCAAGTCCAAATCTTTTATGACCATATCGACATCTCCACGAGGCGAGCCATTGACCAATCGGCCGGTGGTAAGCTACGTGATCTTAGTGCGGAACAATCATGGGAACTCATAGAAGATCTTGCTCTCTATGACAACGAAAGTTGGAATGTGATGCGTGGGAATCGCAACAGGCTTTACCTCTCGAGGGATCTCGAGAAGCTTACAACCCCCACCAGGCAGTGTACCTGATCGTTGTAGTATAGTATAGTGACAAGTACCGGGGGATTGATCGTTCAGCTTAGGAATAGTGTCGCTAGGATTAGAAAGCCTAAATACTAGTTCTAAAGGTGAGGGATGATTATTTTTGTATTTTTATATTTTTTAGAAAGCAAGTAAAAATCTCGGGTTTTGGAAGAGTGGGCGGAATTAGTTGCTATTCAACTAACCCAAAACTAAGATGCAATTAAAATAAATTACAAAAAATGAAAATAAACTAATTATACTAAAGTTGTGAGCAGTAATTGGAGAAAATGTGTTTACTTAGATTTCACTACTCCCTAGATATCTTTTACACGTTAATTACTTGTTATAATTGCATGGATGACGGATCGTATTCCTTAATACCATTCATGGGATGGCATACATAACTCCCCAATTCTATGAGCTCTTATCTCCTCCTACACCATGCCCAGCACAACTATAGGGATTGTAAACAGTGGCTCATGCATTAAATACAACCAATAAAGACCTAGTACGCCTCGGTTCATGTTTTTTAAGACGTTCAAGCATGTTACCATTTGGAGATCTTCCAGTTTTTTTAAGCCTAACATATAAATCATTCATCTAAGACAAGAATAAACAAGTAATCAACACATAATCAATATCTAGGTTTCATTAGATCTAAGCAAACACAAAAGAGATCTAGCCTAGCATAATGGAATTGAGACAAGAACAAGATATGGACAACCAACACATAGACATATTGATTAAATTAGAAGAACACTTATCTCAATTATAATGCAAGGTCTCAAGGGTTTGGAACCCTTGAAAAACCTGTAAAAGTTGCACCAAAATCGTCTTTAGGGTTTCTCCAAAACTTCTCTCCTTTAATGTGAAAAACTAGAAAACTATATATAGGAAAATAGGGATGACGGCGTCAAGAACAAAGGTGTGACGCCGTCATCTCGCCGCCAAATACTTCCTCGGACGGCCTTGATCTACTTCTGACGCCGTCAAGGCCTAGGCCGTCACACAAATTACTCTTGACGCCCTGTGTGTGACGCCGTCATCAACTACGGATTTTTATTCTTGGGGTTTTGACGCCGTCAGGAAAACTCTTGACGCCTTCATGAACTCTCGGATTTTTATTATTGAGGTTTGACGCCGTCAGAGGTTTACTCTTGACGCCATCACCTACTGTTCCCAGCATGGAAAATTGAGACTTTGCCGTTTTCTTCACTTTTATGCTCCAAAAACGTCCAAAATGGCTTCTTTTCCAGAATTCACTCTCCAAGTACCTAAAATCACAAAAGGAACGATTTAGGGCAATATTTGATCAAATAAATTCGGATTCGGGCTTAAATGACCCCCTAAAAACGGATCATTTTTCGCCTCATCATATACCCTTACACTTGAGATTTGCTTGTCCTCAAGCAAATGCGCTTTTATTCTACTCAAAAGACAAGTTAGGGGTCATTTAACACTAATATAAAAGTAATTACAACAAATAATCGTTCCACTAAAGACCAATAGACAAGCACGGAGGTCATATACAAGCACCTCACAAATAGTGTTTAGATACTCACATCTCTCGGGTGTAATAAAGTAATATAACATTATGGAAATGGAAGATATCTCTCACTACCTGTCATAGCAAAATAGATTACCATAGGCTTGGGAAAGGATCAAACCTCCACCACATGGCGTAAGCACCTAGGATAAACTATCAAAGAGGTCTTTTTAAAGGGTTGTAACGTTAGGTATAGGGATATGAATTACACGGTTTTATTGGATAAAGGAAGTTTTACTGGTGGCGAGTTAACAATCTTGGTTAATTACATGTACAATATGGCGTTGCTAAGCCAAGACTAGACTCGACTTAAGCTAATAAATGAGAAATAACAAAAACATAAAATGAAACGGGATGGTAGTCCGTATGTTTTTTTTTCTCTTTTTCCTTTTTCTATTTTTTTTTCTTTTTCTTGATTTTTTCGATTTTTTTTTTTTTATTTTTTTTTTATTTTTTTTTTTTTTGCATACAATCTTACCCTACCATCCAAAATAATACATCATAGGGGATTGAGCATTCCCCCTACACTTGAATCTTTACATACTTTACAATTAACTATTCTAATGAATCGAATTAAGAAAATCAAAACACTTGGAGCACTTTTAAGATTAACGTACATATGGGGGTAATATATGATGTTCTTCCCCATTACTCCATAAATAAGTACTTTACCCATGAGTCCCAATCGTCCCAAAACAATATGTACAAGGATATGACTCGACTTAGCAACCATGTAATCAATTAGAAAGTTAACTTAGGGTTTAACAAATAACAATAATGCACTAAAAATGAGCGCATACACGGAAGGCTAAGGCGATTTGGTTGTACATTTAAGTGGGGTGTAACAAATTCTTCCTTTAAGTAAAATGCTTAAAGTTAGAAACGAAAAGATAGGCTCGGAGGGGTGTACTAGGGGTTTCGTATACTAAAAATGAGTACAACGCTAAGGGTGTGGGAAAAATTAGTTGACTTAACTAGTCAAGTAGTATGACTTAAATGGTCAAGTAATTATGATACGGGTTTAACACAAGGGTGATCCTAATGCCTCTTATCATGTAGTAAATCCTACCACACGAATGTAGTCTCACTAGCGGTCTCGGGATGCATCACTAACGCAAGTTCTAGAATCTAAATTCTACCGGTACACTCATAAGCACTAATAGTAAATGCTTTTCCTATCAAATCTAAAGGCGAACCTCACATATTTGGGTGGAAAATTTTTCTGAATATACGGTTATGTGCTAGTCATACAATCTCCTATCCATGAGACGCTTGCTATGGCTAAAGTTTCACTCCTAAATGTTGTAAAAAAATTTTAAATTTGGCGCTAAAATTGCACTAACAAGTATTTCTCATAGTTTTATTACACATCTACTATTAAACAAAACAAACTCAAGCGAAAGTGCATATGTAAGGTATCATCTTTTTACCCTCCCCTTACACTTAAGATGAACATTGTCTCCAATGTTCAAGTAAAGAATGTAAAAGTGAAAAAGTAAAGAGAATGAAATCAAATACTCCCCTGATTCGCTCGGTATGGATTATAGGTTGGCCAGGTTAGATCTTCCTCCAAGAAAACGAACAATCAAAGCTTCCCTTCCAGAATATAAATCATCTCTTTGTCGAACATAACCTGTAAATCCTGACAAAATAGACAAGACAACCTTGCGTAAAATCGGCGGCATCCTATATAAGTTTCTAAATCCTAGAAAACAAAGTAAGATATAATGCTTGTGGAATAAAATTTGCAGATTTCCTGGAGATTATAAAACTTAATAATTCACAAAAACCATAAGATTCCGTTAGAAAAACAAAACCGGTAAAATTTCCAGATTTTTAACTCCTAACGCCGTCAAGAGTAAACTCATGACGCCGTCAGAATGGACCTGCAGAAATTCTTATGTTAAGTTTCCGGAAAATTTCTGGAAAAACTTGGTCCTACTTCCTGGAAAATCCTGCAAAACTTCATTATGACTCAATACAAGCATTTGACTCTAACGAATACGAATATACATGTTCATTTAATATTGTGGAGAATCATGATCGTGTGTTTCTTAAAAACATATTTGGGGTTTCCCCTTACACTTATCTTTTGCAAAAATACTTTTAGGTGGAGTTAAGACTAGGCTAAACAACAAAGTAAAGTATTTCCACATTTTAACTGAGAAACATGATCTACCAACAATAAAAATAAAGCATGCATACGGAAGCAAATAACAATCAAACAAATAAAATCACACAAAACATGGGTTGCCTCCCAAGAAGCGCTTTTCTTTATTTACGAGTCTTGTAGCTAGACTCAAGGTCATGGGTTACTACGTGATCTCATCATTTGAAATGATATACCCCATATAGTTACGATTATTACTGTTATGGTGGTAGTGCCTCAATCTGTCGATACTCGCAATCACCTTCCCACCTAATTTGCTTCTCAAGTTAGCTACCCCATCTTGGCTCAATCCTTCGATTGTGAATGGCCCATACCACCAAGGACTTGGTTTATCGGGTGGTATTGTTGTTTCCAAGTGTCTCAAGAGCACCAAGTTCCCTTCCTCAAATGGTGTATGATTTTTTTCGTGTCGAGTATGTTCGAGTTCAATTGGAACCTTACTGCTTTTTCTCCTTTCATCCTTAGCTTTCTTATAGCTTTTGATTCTTGCCTCCCATGCAAGAATCTTATTCTGAACACGAATGGGTGTCGTGCCAATGTTGTTTTTGATCATTCTCCAACTCAAATTCTCATGCCTACTTCGCGGGGTCATGGGGAAGCTAATCTTTCTTTTTCCAGATTTAAGCTCAATCTTCCTACCTTCATACTTAATGACAGCCCTAGCGGTGGTGAGGAATGGTGCCCCAAGGATTATTGGCATGCATCCATCCCCTTTATCATCAATGATCATAAAATCAACGGGGTATATGAATCCTGCAACATTAACTAATACATCTTCTGCGATTCCTAGGGGGTATACGTACGAGTGTCCAACAAGAGATAACCTAACACGAGTAGGTGCTGGCATTTTTGACGTTAGTTGGATGTAAATAGTTAGGGGCATAAGATTTACTTCCGATCCTTGGTCGGCGAAAGCACTAAGATGTTTCAAGTCCCCGATGCTCGTTGGTATTTCAAAGTTCCCACATGCTACCTACTTAGTAGCCACTTTCTATACCAATAACCTCTCGAATACTGATCCTCCAGGAAGCGTATCATACTCATCTTCCTCTTCTTCCTCTTTCTCAGGAATCTGTCCGGAGGATTGGTTACGCCCATCACCCTTAATCCAATTTGTTATGGTGTTTTTGTTTATATCATGTTTCAGGTAGTAACTCAAAGGTTGGGATTCTAGTGGTTTTTCTAAGGTCTGTTTAGCAGGAGTTTCTACCTTCTCGTTATCTTTATGGACAATGGTGATGGAGTTAACAAACTGGGTGGTGGGAGTGACGCTTTCTTTCCTTAGTAGTATTCGTTCGGGGGTTCTCTGGTTGGCATACTCCTCCAATAGACTCAACATCTCATTCATTTTCTCCTGCATCTCCTCTTTTTGCTTATAAACTACTTCTTCAAACCTAGCAAGCCGATCTGAGTGAGTTGCCATATATTCTCTCATCCTAGCCTCAAACTCCGAGCTAAGTTCTTTGGGAGGGGAACAAGGTGGGGTGCACCTTTGAAAAGTCTCGACATGTTCTCTAGAAGGTGACTCAGATAATGGTGCCGAAGTTGGTTTTGAGACAGAATTGACAGTGGCTTGTCTGGGACTTAAAGGTCTTCTTTGCCTTTCCTCAAAATAGTCAACTTTTGCCTCAAGTTTGCATAGGAGTTCATCGGGGATTTCGGTGGTTCCTCCAGATGTAGAGACTGCATTGATGGCCGCTTCTATCGTATGTTTAAATTCCCATATCTCATGATTATCAACAGCGAGCTCTTCGATAATTGCCCAAGACTCCTCGGTGTTCTTATCACGCAATTTACCTCCCGCGGCCCTGTCGATGGTGCGCTTGGTGTGATAGTCAACATGGTCGTAGAAAATCTGGACTAATAACCAAAGGTTTATGCCATGATGAGGGATCTTGTGGAGAAGATCCTTAAAACGGGCCCAAGCCTCGTAGAAAGTTTCACCCCGCTGTTGCTCAAACATCAAAATGTCCCTTCTAAGCATTGCAGTCTTTTCCGGCGGAAAGAATTGGGTAAGGAAGCGATTGGCGAGATTGTCCCATGTGGTGATGGATCCCGCGGGTAAACGCTCAAGCCATTGACTAGCTTGATCCCGTAGAGAGAATTGGAATAGGCGTAAACGGGTCGTCTCTCTAGTTTCAACACCTAGGTCTATGGAATCTACGATTTTCAGAAAGTCCTTAAGATGTTGGTTTGGATCTTCGGAACGAAGTCCATGGAATGCACATCCGCTTTGCACCAACCGGATGGTGTCGGATCGCAAGGGGGTCACATTGGCTTCGGTGAGCTCAATGGTGTTTCGGTAGCCTTGGTGGCTAGGTCGGGAGTACTCTCCTAAGGTTCGGGGCCTAAGGGGTTCTAATGGTGGGTTTTGTTGTGGTGGAATGACGGGTTCAAAGATGTTACCACCTTCCATTATGTCGGATGGTAAAGAGTTACGAACAAAGGCACGAAGAAATAAGATAGACTAAAGAAGACCTAAAAATAAAAATAAAATCTTACTAGAAAGGAATCTAGCAAGTAGACCTAATAAAAAGAAATTCTAACCTAGACAATAACTATTCCCCGGGCTGCGGCGCCAAAAACTTGATGCGTGGGAATCGTAACAGGCTTTACCTCTCGAGGGATCTCGAGAAGCTTACAACCCCCACCAGGCAGTGTACCTGATCGTTGTAGTATAGTATAGTGACAAGTACCGGGGGATTGATCGTTCAGCTTAGGAATAGTGTCGCTAGGATTAGAAAGCCTAAATACTAGTTCTAAAGGCGAGGGATGATTATTTTTGTATTTTTATATTTTTTAGAAAGCAAGTAAAAATCTCGGGTTTTGGAAGAGTGGGCGGAATTAGTTGCTATTCAACTAACCCAAAACTAAGATGCAATCAAAATAAAATACAAAAAATGAAAATAAACTAATTATTCTAAAGTTGTGAGCAGTAATTGGAGAAAATGTGTTTACTTAGAATTCACTACTCCCTAGATATCTTTTACACGTTAATTACTTGTTATAATTGCATGGATGACGGATCGTATTCCTTAATACCATTCATGAGGTGGCATACATAACTCCCCAATTCTATGAGCTCTTATCTCCTCCTACACCATGCCCAACACAACTATAGGGATTGTAAACAGTGGCTCATGCATTAAATACAACCAATAAAGACCTAGTACGCCTCGGTTCATGTTTCTTAAGACGTTCAAACATGTTACCATTTGGAGATCTGCCAGTTTTCTTAAGCCTAACATATAAATCATTCATCCAAGACAAGAATAAACAAGTAATCAACACATAATCTATATCTAGGTTTCATTAGATCTAAGCAAACACAAAAGAGATCTAGCCTAACATAATGGAATTGAGACAAGAACAAGATATGGACAACCAACACATAGACATATTGATTGAATTAGAAGAACACTTATCTCAATTATAATGCAAGGTCTCAAGGGTTTGGAACCCTTGAAAAACCTGTAAAAGTTGCACCAAAATCGTCTTTAGGGTTTCTCCAAAACTTCTCTCCTTTAATGTGAAAAACTAGAAAACTATATATAGGAAAATAGGGATGACGGCGTCAAGAACAAAGGTGTGACGCCGTCATCTCGCCGCCAAATACTTCCTCGGACGGCCTTGATCTACTTCTGACGCCGTCAAGGCCTAGGCCGTCACACAAATTACTCTTGACGCCCTGTGTGTGACGACGTCATCAACTACGGATTTTTATTCTTGGGGTTTTGACGCCGTCAGGAAAACTCTTGACGCCTTCATGAACTCTCGGATTTTTATTATTGAGGTTTGACGCCGTCAGAGGTTTACTCTTGACGCCGTCACCTACTGTTCCCAGCATGGAAAATTGAGACTTTGCCGTTTTCTTCACTTTTATGCTCCAAAAACGTCCAAAATGGCTTCTTTTCCAGAATTCACTCTCCAAGTACCTAAAATCACAAAAGGAACGATTTAGGGCAATATTTGATCAAATAAATTCGGATTCGGGCTTAAATGACCCCCTAAAAACGGATCATTTTTCGCCTCATCAGAATGATCCCCGTGACTTGAACAAAACGGTCAAGGCAATATCTTTGCCTTTGAATAATTCTAGCACTCCCGACCGTAGGATCATGGAACTTGAGGACCAAGTCAAGTTTCTCATGAAATCTTACGAAGCTCCTGAGCCTTCAAGCCAAGTGAACAAAATCACTTCTTCATGCGAATTATGTAGTGGTCCCCACGACACTCGTGATTGTGTGGAACTCCCCGGAACAACTTTTGCGGACTACGCATCCACGCGTACCGACGAAGCGGGAGATAAGTGGTACACTTTCAAGCCCGAGCCAAATACTTACGGTGACTCATACAACCCCTCATGGAAAAATCACCCAAACCTTAGGTGGAAACAAAATCAACCCAATTCTTCCAACCCACCTAATCGTTACCAACCAACCGGTCCACCCTCCAACCGTACTTTCAACAACAATCCTTCTAACAACTTTGGTGGTACCAACAATCTTGAAGGATTGATTTCTAAGTTCATGGCATCTCAAGAGGCTCGCATAGCTAGGTTTGAAACCGAATTCAACCAACAACAAATAGAGATAACCAACAAGATTGACAACTTGTTGAAGGCCCTCAACAACCAAGCACTAGTCACACCTAGGAAAGACACTAGGGACACCAATAACGGAAGCCAAATTAAGGACCCCTCATCATCCAAACATGTCCACTTTGTCAATGTTGTCACCATTAAGCCGGTAGATAAGGAGATTGAAGAGAGTGACAAGGATGAAGTTAGAATAGAAGCCGAGACTAAGGATGAGAGTAGGGAAGTTGAGGCTAAGAAGGAAGAGGAATTAGAGGAGGTAGAACCTATAGAAAAGTACTTTGATAAGTTGCCCACCAAGGAAGAACGGGAATACCATAAGGATTTATTCGATAGTCCCGAGAGACCATATATCCTTGGCACCCCCCTTATCAAAATGGGAGACCCCTCTAACATTAACATCCCATGCAATATCGAGCACATGCATATATGGAAAGCTTACATCGACCCTAGATCCCCTGTGAATATCATGACTAGGACTTATTACAATTGGGTGATGAAGAAGCAACTTGATTTTAGGATGATGCCCGGTAAGAATCTGATAAGTAATTTTGCAGGAAGAGTGAAGGGACTGCATGTGATTATAGGGAATCTTACCTATGAAATCGATTTTATGATAGTTGAGGACACTCGTCCAGTGATAGATGCTTGCCTAAGCCAAATAATATTCGGAAAACCATTTGTTGAGGCCACTAGGATGAGTTATGATCCGACTTTAGGGATAGTTAGATTTAAGGAAGAGAATGATGAGGTTGCCTATCAAATGCCCTACAAGATTGAGCAATACCGCCTTCTCTCTAATTTCGAAAAGGAACACAAGCAAGCGGCTTATTATAGGAATGAGGAGGATAGACGTAGAGGAGTAGAGTATGTAAAGAATAGAATGCTTGGTTTCTACAAAGAATGTTTGCAACTAGGTCCGGAATACAAAATTGGTTTAGAAGACGACCTAGAGAGTGGAACCAATGATGAGATCACGTAGTAACCCATGACCTTGAGTCTAGCTACAAGACTCGTAAATAAAGAAAAGCACTTCTTGGGAGGCAACCCATGTTTTGTGTGATTTTATTTGGTTGTTTGTTATTTGCTTCCGTATGCATGTTTTATTTTTATTGTTGGTAGATCATGTTTCTAAACTAAATAGTGGAAATACTTTACTTTGTTGTTTTGGCCTAGTCTTAACTCCACCTAAAGGTATTTTTGCAAAAGATAAGTGTAAGGGGAAACCCCAAATATGTTTTTAAGAAACAAACCGATCATGATTCTCCACAATATTAAATGAACATGTATATTCGTATTTGTTAGAGTCAAATGCTTGTATTGAGTCATAATGAAGTTTTGCAGGATTTTCCAGGAAGTAGGACCAAGTTTTTCCAGAAATTTTCCGGAAACTTAACATAAGGATTTCTGCAGGTCACTTCTGACGGCGTCAAGAGTTTACTCTTGACGGCGTCAAGTGTAAAAATCTGGAAATTTTACCGGTTTTGTTTTTCTAACGGAGTCTTATGGTTTTTGTGAATTATTAAGTTTTATAATCTCCAGGAGATCTGCAAACTTCATTCCACAAGCATTATATCTTATCTTGTTTTCTAGGATTTAGTAGCTTATATAGGATGCCGCCGATTTTACGCGAGGTTGTCTTGTCTATTTTGTCAGGTTTTACAGGTTATGTATGACAAGAAGATGATTTATATTCTGGAAGGGAAGCTTGGATTATTCATTTTCTTGGAGGAAGATTTAACCTGGCCACCTTATTATCCATACCGAGCGAATCAGGGGAGTATTTGATTTCATTCTCTTTACTTTTTCACTTTTACATTCTTTACTTGAACATTGGGGACAATGTTCATCTTAAGTGTAAGGGGAGGGTAAAAAGATGATACCTTGCATATGCACTTTCGCTTGAGTTTGTTTTGTCTAATGGTAGATGTGTAATGAAACTATGAGAAATACTTGTTAGTGCAATTTTAGCACCAAATTTAAATTTTTTACAACATTTAGGAGTGAAACTTTAGCCATAGCAAGCGTCTCATGGATAGGAGATTGTATGACTAGCACATAACCGTATATTCAGAAAAATTTTCCACCCAAATATGTGAGGTTCGCCTTTAGATTTGATAGGAAAAGCATTCATTATTAGTGCTTATGAGTGTACCGGTAGTATTTAGATTCTAGAACTTGTGATAGCGATGCATCCCGAGACCGCTAGTGAGACTACATTCGTGTAGTTAGGATTTACTACATGATAAGAGGCATTAGGATAACCCTTGTTTTACACCTGTAATATAATTACATTGACTTCATAGGTCAAGTAATTCTCTCACACCTTTGCGTTGCACTCATTTTTAGTACATGAAACCCCTAGTACACCCCTCCGAGCCTATCTTTTCGTTTCTAACTTTAAGCATTTTACTTAAAGGAAGAATTTGTTACACCCCACTTAAATGTACAACCAAATCGCCTTAGCCTTCCGTGTATGCGCTCATTTTTAGTGCATTATTGTTATTTGTTAAACCCTAAGTTAACTTTCTAATTGATTACATGGTTGCTAAGTCGAGTCATATCCTTGTACATATTGTTTTGGGACGATTGGGACTCATGGGTAAGTACTTATTTTATGGAGTAATGGGGAAGAACATCACTTATTACCCCCATATGTACGTTAATCTTAAAAGTGCTCCAAGTGTTTTAATTATCTTAATTCGAGTCATTAGATTAGTTAATTGTAAAGTATGTAAAGATTCAAGTGTAAGGGAAATGTTCATTCCCTATGATGTATTATTTCGGATGGTAGGGTAAGAGTGTATGCAAAAAAAAAAAAAAAAAAAAAAAAAAATCATACGGACTACCATCCCTTTCATTCTATGTTCATTTTATGTTTTTGTTATTTTTCGTTTATTAGCATAAGTCGAGTCTAGTCTTGGCTTAGCAACGCCATATTGTACATGTAATTAACCAAGATTGTTAACTCGCCACCAGTAAAACTTCCTTTATCTAACAAAATCGTGTATTTCATATCCCTACACCTAACGTTACAACCCTTTAAAAGACCTCTTTGATAGTTTATCCTAGGTGCTTACGCCATGTGGTGGAGGTTTGATCCTTTCCCAAGCCTATGGTAATCTATTTTGCTATGACAGGTAGTGAGAGATATCTTCCGTTTACATATTGTAATTTACACTTCATTACACCCGAGAGATGTGAGTATCTAAACACTATTTGTGAGGTGCTTGTGTATGACCTCCGTGCTTGTCTATTGGTCTTTAGTGGAACGATTATTTGTTGTAATTACTTTTATATTAGTGTTAAATGACCCCTAACTTGTATTTTGACTAGAATAAAAGCGTATTTGCTTGAGGACAAGCAAATCTCAAGTGTAAGGGTATATGATGAGGCGAAAAATGATCCATTTTTAGGGGGTCATTTAAGCCCGAATTCGAATTTATTTGATCAAATATTACCCTAAATCGTTCCTTTTGTGATTTTAGGTACTTTGGGAGAGAAATCTGGAAAAGGAAGCAATTCGGACGTTTTTGGAGCATAAAAGTGAAGAAAACGCCAAAGTCTTAATTTTCCATGCTGGGAACAGTAGGTGACGGCGTCAAGAGTAACTCCCTGACGGCGTCAAGAGCAAAATTCCATGACGGTCCAGAAGAGATTTGACGGCGTCATGAAGGTAGGGCGTCAAGAGTAAAAGTCATGACGGCCTGGAAATGATTAAGTCTTGACGGCGTCAAATGTAGATCAAGGCAGTTCGAGAATAGTTTTGGCGGCGAGGTGATGGCGTCACAAGCTTTGTCTTGACGCCGTCAGACCTCTTTTTCTATATATAGTTTTCTAATTTTTCACATTTAAGGAGAGAAGTTTTGGAGAAACCCTAAGTACGATTTTGGTGCGAATTTTACAGGTTTTTCAAGGGTTCCAAGCCCTTGATACTTTACATGTGTAATTGAGATAAGTGTTCTTTTAATTCTATCAATATGTCTATGTGTTGGTTGTCTATATCTTGTTCTTGTCTTAATTCCATCATGTTAGGCTAGATCTATCTTGTGTTTGCTTAGATCTAATGAAACCTAGATGTTAATTATGTGTTGATTACTTGTTTATACTTGTTTTGGATGAATGATTTATATGTTAGGCTTAAGAAAACTGGCAGATTTCCAATTGGTAACATGCTTGAACGTCTTAAGAAACATGAACCGACGCGCACTAGGTCTTTATTGGTTGTATTTAATGCATGAGCCACTGTTTACAATCCCTATAGTTGTGCTGGGCATGGTGTAGGAGGAGATAAGAGCTCATAGAATTGGGGAGTTAAGTGTGCCACCCCATGAATGGTATTAAGGAATACGATCCGTCATCCATGCATTTATAACAAGTAATTAACGTGTAAAAGATGTCTAGGGAGTAATGAAATCTAAGTAAACACATTTTCTCCACTTATTGCTCACAACTTTAGTATAATTTAGTTTATTTTCATTTCTAGTATTTTATTTTGATTGCATCTTTAGTATTGGGTTAGTTGATTAGCAACTAATTCCGCCCAAATCCTTCAAACCCGAGAATTTTAATTGCTTTCTAACAAATATAAAAATACAAAAATAATCATCCCTCACCTTTAGAACTAGTATTTAGGCTTTCTAATCCTAGCGACACTATTCCTAAGCTGAACGATCAATCCCCCGGTGCTTGTCACTATACTATACTACAACGATCAGGTACACTGCCTGGTGGGGGTTGTAAGCTTCTCGAGATCCCTCGAGAGGTAAAGCCTGTTGCGATTCCCACGTATCAGAAGCATGGAAAATAGAGTTGGGAATTAAAAGGTGTATGTCGATATGTTTTATAGAAGTTGTATTGGATAAAATATATGTGTTAGTAGAGATAGGATACAAGTTGTGCAATTAAGATTTTGGATAGATCAATTATATTATTTTACAAGGCTTGTTTTGGTGTTGTGTGTATTGGGTTGAGGCTCAAGTACATAATTAGGGAGTTTTTCGTAAGCTTGAGAATTATATATATCGTACTTGGTTAACTATCGAAACGTGTATTTATTAAATATAAATATTTTAAGTCACTTGTGATATATAGATTTGTGAGTATCGTTAAAAATGTTGTGATTGTCAAGTATATATATATATATATATATATATATATATATATATATATATATATATATATATATATATATATATATATATATATATATATATATATAATTTGTTATGGGTAAAAATGGTTATCTTTATGTTATAATAATGTATTAATCGTAGGAAAATTTTACGGGATGTTATATTACCTACCCGTTAAACTGAATCCCGTCTCGGGATTCCAAGATAAGGTAGTTGTTGGAAGACTTGTAATTAAACAGTAAGGGTGAGTGGAAGGGGTGAACAAATAGTCATTCCTAACGATCTAATCCTTGAGCGGTTTTAATTGTTCTTTCTAGCTTAACGTATCTACTACTACATTAACTTCTTCTTTTTAATTTTTCTTTCCAGCTTAACGTATCTACTACTACATTAGCTTCTTCTTGATGATGACGGATCTAAATATGAATTTTAAAGAAAAACTTGGGGAACTTTTAGTCCAAAAATATAATTATTACTTGGCAACATTAAATGTAGTTTTTAAGGTGTAAACAGTATTTTACCACAGTGGTGTATAGTACCCTATTCTTTTTCCCTTTAAATATCCCACATGTAAACCCCCCTTTTTACCCAAATAATCTTTTTCTCATTTTATCATTTTCTGTCGACATGCCGCACTTCATCACCATCCTTGCGATTTTGTATGTCATCGTTGCAGCTATTTATCTGGTGTATGTTTCGAACGAAGATCGTGCTATGTTAGCCGGAATCTTAATGTTTCTTGTACCACTCGTGGTTCTATCGATCATCATTGACAAGTTCTGGAAGTGAGGAATAGTGTCGTAGTGTAGTGGTCGGAATGTTGAAATAAGGTTCGTTGTGTTTCCATGTAATTCTTAGTGTATGAATGAAATTTATTTCGTTTTATGATGCCTTAGCTTATGTTGATTTCTCGCTTGTTTTTACTGCTTATTAATTGTTAGATTAATATATAGAAGGTCATTAGGTGTCAAAACATTTTAGAGTTGGTTGGTCAAGTTTACAAAGGTGGGTTTTAATAAATTTATAACTGAAACTATATATGGAAGTTTGCTTGTCTTCGTTTGGAACTGAGTATTTAAATACATATGATTTTTGGTATAGTTGGATATGACAATTGGGTTGAGCTTTGATGAAAATTTGACCATCGAAGGATCGATTAATTGGAAAAGATTCGTCACACTTGTTTCTTGGGTACATGATAAATTGAGACGCACAAAATATTGATAGGGTGTAAATAAAAGGTCATTAAAATGGCTCAAACTATCGGGCATGAGTCGGTTGGGAGTAATATTTAGGTTCTAGGCTTTAAGCAATATCGGGCTTAAGTTGTTGATCAAGTCCAATGATAAAACGACGGTGTGTTGGGTTATTGAGATTTTGAGGCCCAAAAGTGTGTTGGCATATGGAAGCAGTGGGTTAAGGCCCAATGCCATTAGGGTGGTTTGTCATACGAAGCAATGGCCAAAGCCCAAGTTAAGAAGGTTTATTTGGTTTAAGCGAGTATGAAGTGTTTATCGATACGTATTTTATCATTTCATGTTACATAATGTTACGAGATAGTTGAAATTTCGTATAATATTCGAGAGTTTGTATAGATTATTGATAAGTTCATAATTTTTAGAGGCTGAGGGGTCAATTTGTGTGAGAGTGTATTATTCATACGTGGCGCGTTCATGATTTAAGTTATGATGTTACGTATTTAACGCGATCTGTTCTTGTCACTTGTGTTGAAATGCTAAATCCAAGGTAGAATTTTCACCACGTATCCCAAAAATTATTTGCTAGTTTTAATAGACGTAGGCTTTTGAAAATTTTACCGTTTGAATACAAACGGTCATAAAAATAACTGAGAATTATTTTTCCAATTCCTTATAAATACCATTGGTACGTGTTGGGTTATCCACACACACACAAAACAATCAATGGCTTGCAAGCTACCACATACCGCTGAACAATTTCAACAATATATCAAAGCAGAAGCCTAGAATAGTGATTTGGATCGCCAAAATGCTATTGTGAAGGTCATCCTGAAGTTTGAGGTCACGAAACAACTGAAACAACGGCTTAGGGAACGCTACGTAGGGTGCACAGACATATCAGATGATAGAAAATATGTGATCGACATGTTCTTGCATGACGAATATCGTAAGGATGCTGCGGTGATTGAATCGCTATGGGCTTGTGTTCATCAGATAGAGGATCAAATTTCCAACAAGATCTGTTGGAGTTTTGAAGAGAATGTTGAAGTTGCTAGGGTTGAACAACAACAACAACAACAACAACAACAACAACAACAAAATCCACCACAACAACCGCAACAGCAACCACTACAACAAGGTGCATCAAGTTCCTCTGCACCAAGAGTGGTTGTGAAACAACAACAATTGCCTCATATGGATCAATTCCAGCCAAGTTTTGAGGAAAATGTGGCGGTCGACGATGGTGGTTGGACTTCTGACATGGAGCGGGAGCTGAGTAGGTTGGAGGCTCAAATAGAAGAAGAGAGGTTGACAAGCTTTGACCCTTATGATGATGGGTATGATTCTAACAATTCTCAGACTTGGGATCACCCAGACTACCGCTGAAGTGTGATGTTTTAATTCAGCTTCGTTTGTAATGTTTTTATGTATTTCTGTTCGGTTTGCTTTTTAATAATATGTCATTTGAATGCTTAAATAAAATTCCTTGTGATCGTAATTTGGATGAGAATTTATTTATTTTGCTACGTTTGGATTTTCTTCATAATTTATAATTACAACAATCTGTGCGGGTAACCTACCCGTTAAACAAAAGAGTTTTGTTGATACAAATTTTTACAAAGAGAAGAGGGTGGAGAAATTTCTTGAATTATCAGTTTTTGAGGATAGAAATTAGTTTGGGAAAAAGTGAATGCACATGGCAAAAATAGTGATTTATGGCTACTTCCCTATTTATACGCCCCGATTTTCTTCTTTATCGTTCATTCTTTCTTCAAGCAAAATTTTAAAATGTCTTACATCTATAATGTTCTCGTAATTGTGTATATTGTTGCAACTCTCTTCCCAAAGAAGATCTGGAGTCCTTGGATTGGATCATAACACTTCTCATGTTAATTGTGGTTTTAGTCATTTGTGTGGATGAAATATGGGGGTAAAAGATATTGTTTATAATAGGAGGGTTGTTTTGAATTTTGTATCCTAGCGTTAAGCACTAATGTTTCATTGTGTGGTTTTGTCGTATAGAGTATTCGATGTATTACATCCAGTCATGGTTCTTGCACTCATAGGAGTGGTGGCATTCTTCATCAGCTTGATGGATCAATCGTGTAGTGATGTCAAGGTTTATTTAATGATCTTTGTGATGATAGCATTACCGATGCTAGTTATATTGTTGTGTATTAATATTCGTGGTTTTGAGATTTAGTGGTTCTCGGTTTCATATACCTGTTTTTTCAGAAATAATTAAACCTATTTATCTATATTTCGTTATTTACATAGAGAAGTGTCCCAAACTATATAACTAAGTGATGAGTGCTCAAACACTCATAATTTTTTGTCAAATTTGAACTGCAAAACATACAAAAACACTCAGAAATGCATCAAAATACTAAAAATATTTCAAAATTGTATTTTATATGTTTTAGATGCAAAATGAGCAAAAACAGATGAAAAATGTACAAAGTTTGCAAAATTGGCAGTTTCAGTCCCCCAACTTTCAAAAATTGGCAAAACTAGTCCCTGGTCATTCAAAATATGGAAAATTATCACCAAAGGTCCTTTTGAAATCATAAGTTGTCATATTTAGTCATTTGGTGAAAAATCTCAAAAGTTTTGGAAATTACAAGTTTAGTCCCTGTACTTTCAGATTTTGGCAGTTTTGGCCCCTAGGAGTTCAATTTTGGATAAAAAGTCAACTTAGGACCTTGGGAAGTCACAAATTATCAAAAATAGTCCTTGGAATGAAAGTTTGAAAGAATTTTCATTTTGGTCCCTCAAGTTTCATAAATTGACAGTTTTAGTCCCTGAAGGACCAAATGTGAAAAATCTCATTTATTATACATGGACTATTCATACTTGGCAGGATTACTCTTGAAAAAAGTTTCGAGATTGGGCAAAACAACCCCTTGCAATTTCAGTAAATTACATCTATGGTCCTTGTGATATATTTATAAACCAAAATGGACCTTTTTTTATTACAAATCCCAAACACCAAACACCCTCATCAGCCCAACCTTATACCTCCCACAAAAGCCCACCACCAACAAGCCCAACTCCAAAATATAAACCCGGTCAACCCAAGTCAAACCCACTCCCCCCGTTTTAATACTTCCCACTCAGTCAAACAACCCTTTGACCTTCACCCTCCTTCCACCTCAACCCCCCACTTGTAATCCTGCAAATACCAACTCCCTGCCAACCCCCCTCCTCCAACTCACCAACCCATCACTTGTTCCCACAAACAACCAAACTACATTTAATAACCTCAAATTGCTCCAAGAAATCCCACAACTGCCAAAAGTCAATTTCCCGCCAAAACTGAATAGAAGGCCAAGATCAAACCTAATGCATCCTATGGTCCAAATGGAAGTGGGAAAGAGAGAGAGGATTGGGAGAAGCCTTATAAGTCAAAAAAGAAGCAAGAGAGAAGGCAGTTAGAGTAGTAGTAGTGTAGAAAATTAGTGTTAATGTCGTTTTTATAAACTTTACTTCCCCAGTGTAATTCCTTGCATAAAAATGTTGTAATAATTGTTTTTAGTGTACTTTAAACTTATTTCAAGCATTAATTTAAGTATTTTCAGTTGAATGTAGTTTTTGCCAATTTTCACTCAAAATCTCAATCTCACCTTTACTTATTAAATGTTGTTAATTGCTGTTATATAAGCTTGTATTAGCTCTCTAATAAGTTTCTAATAGTTTAGTTTCATTAAAAACAAGTCCTAGTTCATTATTCCAAAAATCAAAGAAATAAATAAAAAATAGAGTAGAAATAAAAAATAAATAAAAAATAAATCAAGGAGCAAGAAGCAGGATGAAAGATGGATGGCTTTTGGTTTTAGAGGCTCATGGGAGCTTTTAGGACAAGATTTGGTTCATGGTTCTTGGTTTTTTATGCTCACAGGAAACTTTGTAAGCATTTTCCACAATATTTAACATTTTACTGTAGCTTTGGTCTTTGTTGTTCTAGTCTGTGATTTTAAGCCTAATTGAGTATTTTAGTGTTAGATATGCTCAATTGATGGATTAAATGTTCTTTGTTTAAGTTATTTGCAGGCTACTGCCTTATTTAGCCATTACTGCAATTCCTTTGATCTTTGTTGTTTCTTATTTGAATGTGGTTAACTCTTATCTATATGGTGTTTTGGGAACCTGAGAAACTGTTTTGAATCTAAACCCTACCCTAAACTACAGATTTGCAGCCTTACAATTCATTTTCAGTTTTTAAAGGGGTGTTTGGTTCAGGGTGTGTTGAGAGTTCTAGTTGCCCATTGCTGCTTTAGTCTCTTGTTATGTTCAGCCTTAGGTCAGTTTAGGTCTAGTGTAGTCTCAAAACCAAGTCCCCTTTGCTAAAAAAGTCAAAGCACCTTTGATCTTCCCTCACAGTCAACTGTGAGGGATTTGAGATCCACAAATCATGCTCATTGGTTCATAAGTTGTATATTTAACTTATTTTAGTCTGAATATAGTATAAACTAACATTTTCTGTCATCAAATCTCTTCCAAAGTTCATCAAAGTCAATTTATCAAGTTTCATCAAAAAGTCAAAATAGCATTTACTCAGATTTTCCAAATCTTGCATGAATTTTTGTGATTTTTAGGATAGGTTTCAGACCTTGTGCTTTGTTTAGGAATCATAGTCTACCAGCTCAACTTTGAGTTCCCACCTTTGTTATATTTTTAGGATTTTTATTCTGGGCCCCACCTTCACCCAAAGTAGGCTGCAGGGAAACCCCTTGCCCTGCTGCAGCAGATACTCAGCCACCACCCACCACTTTGGTGGTATTTTCTGGCCACCACAATGGTCCCACAACCCCCCTCCTTGGTTCTTTCAACCCTCCTCCTACCCCTCTCTCCATTTTGACCATAGGTTTGACCTTAAGACCTCTGGGACCCACCTGAATCAACCCCTCAACCTTGTCCCATTTTCTGGGTTGAAACAATTGGCCAAGTGCTTATTTTGAGCTTATTGGCTTATTCTGTGGATCTTTTTGGTTGATTCTTGCTCATACATGTCCAACACACTAGTTTGAACCAGAATCACCCATAGTGGGTCCCATTTAAGCTCATTTGAGCTTATTTCTTGTTTTGGTCAACAAAAGTCAACTGTGGTGCTAATAAGCATCCACAATGCTTATTTTTAATTTATAAAAAAGTTATTTTTACAAAAGTTGTTTGTTTTTAGGTGTAAATTAGTTTTCAAAAAGAAAAATCAAGAAAACCCAATTTAATAATAAGTGATAGTTTCTATTTAATGTAATTTAAATTTTAAATTTCATTTTTAGATTTTTATTTAGTACTTAGCATTTTTATATTTTTCTTAAATTCCTCTTATATTAAAGTAATTTTAATAATATTCTCAGATTTTTATTTTGTCATTTGGTATTTATTAGATTTAATATTAATTTTATTTTTAATTAATTAATAATTAAGTTTAAATAGCAAAATTAGTTTTTATTTAGTAAGACCAAGTTTTTATGTTTTTCCTAGCTTTTATATGTTGTAAAATAATTTTAGAAATTTTTCTAGAATTTTTACTGTTCATTTGCTATTTTTTATAATTTAAAATAGTTTAATTAGGTAATTAATATTTAATTAGTAATTAATTAATATAAAAATCACAAAAAGACAAAAATACATATTTTTAATTTTAAAACTTATTTTTAGTTATTTTATAATTTTAGAAATTTAATTTTCATTTTTCTAGTATTAAATTAATATTATATTGTATTTAAGTATTTTAAATATTAATAATTAGAATTAATTAGTATTTAATTAATATTAAATAATTAATTAGTGTAAAAATTAATTTTCTTTTTCTAAAAATTTTCTTTTAACCTTAGGTTTATAAAAAAGTCATTTTCACCCCCTGTGGGTTTTCAGATTTCAGTTTTCACTTTTTATTTTGTACGTTCGCGTAAATTTAAACTGAACGTACGCGTTTTTAGATTTCAATCGTTTCTAAGTATCTAGTCTTCACGTAATCTCTCACATAGCTTATTTAAGCTATTTATTTGTAGATTCTTTAGTAAAATCACTCTCAAACCATTTCTATCCAAATTCACCCGATCACAAACCCGTTTGATAACCATCCACACCTCGTCGGGACATAACGACCCGGGGAAATCCTATATTCTACGGAGCATTGGTCTAGGTAGTTTGACTTTGTTGACCATTCACTTGGTCAATTTAGGTTGACTGTTTAGCATCAATCAAATTTTGGCGCCGATGCCGGGGAGGTTGTGCGCATTTTTTCTAAAAACGGTTTGCTGATTAGTGATTTTAGAATTCACTTCTTTATAATTTACCATCATTTGTTCATATTTTCTTATTATAAAAACAAAACAGTTCTTGAAAACATTTTAAACTCAGTTTTCAACGAACACAAAAACACAAAAACATTTTCTTTCCTATTTGTACAAAATGTTTATCCAAAAATCCAAAAAATATTCACCTTTATCCTCTCACATCTTTGATTCTTCATCCCTACCCCTCTATGAACCTTTGATTCTTGCCTATGTCGTATCCACACCATTTTGGTTGCCAATGGTGTGGTGGTCCTCATAATGGTGGGAATTGTCCCGGCTGTAGCATGGTAGAGTCAGGAGATGGGTCTGTCTATAACCAAGCTCCCTATCCTTACCATGACACATCTGAGTCATCCTACCAGCCACCACATCATGAGATACTGACATATCTGTGTGAGTTTTGTGGAGGTCCTCACCAAGGATTTTAGTGTCAAGCCGGAAACACGTTTGTCTATGAACAATTTTCTGGTGATGCTCAAAACTTTGGTTATGACCAATACCCATACGATTCACCAGTCCAAACATAACAGTTTTACTGTTGTGATTACTGTGGAGGTCCACACTTCAGCTCAGATTGTCAAACGGGAAATCCATATCCGTGGACAATTTTGACACACCTTATTATGACCAACCTCCACAGTACCAAAAGAATCAAGCAATTCTTCCAGAAATTCAAAATGTACTGGAAATACTTGATGAGCTTAAAGGTTTAGTTAAAGACTTTGGCCAAAAAGATACTCATAAAAAATCCATGGAAGAATTGCTAGCTGAAGAGCAGGCTGCTAGAATAAATTCCCAAGATGCCTATGAAAAATCTATTAGGGAATCAATTGCAAAAGAAAAAGTAGCCAGATCTAGCTCTCAGTTCCGTTTTATTCCTGATGACAGTGATGATGAAGATACCCTTGATATTCTTTAATTTTATAAAACTTCATCAAGTTCATCAGTTGATACCCCAGCAGTTGAGATTCCATCTCAAACAACTGCTATCACACCTGAGGTTCCCACTCACTCTCTGAGCATGGGGGACGAGCATCTTGACACTGTTCCTGATAAGGAATCAGACGAATTCATAAAGTCTAGTGTTGAGAACCTTGTCCCAATCCCAAGAGAGTCACAGGGAATTCTTGAGCATATGTGTTATATTCCTTCCCCTTTTGAGTGTTCAAACGATCATTTTGAGACTTTCTCAGATTTTAATGATGATTGTACATCTCATGGAGACATTGAGTATATTGAGGCATCACTCCCACAGTCTGATGCTGATCCTCTTCTTGAGGAGTTCGCCGACGAACTTACTCACATCAATCCACTTTCATCGGAAAGTGATGATGGTCTCCTCGATTTCGAAGCCGATCTGGGAGAAATTGAAAGTCTCCTATATCATGATCCACCACTCACTTCTTATCCAAACAGTCCAATAGAGAATAATAATCTCTTTGTTCCCGAAACATTCAATACTACTCACACCAATCCTCTATTTGAATTCGAATCTGAATTCACTTTGATTTATGATAATCCACTCTTTGATATTCAGAATGAGGATTGTGATGAGTCTATTCCGGAACATGAATTCACAGATTCACATCTTGTGAATAATTCTCTTCATGAGGAGTTCTCCGGTGAACTCACTCATCATATCATGACTCCTCCGGAGTTTGATAGCCCGGGGGGAGATGCACTCAATCATGAGGTTTTGCAAATTCCCCCCACCCTCCCGGGATGTTTATGAGCTTAACATTTGAAATCCAAACTCAGGCTAATGAGCCTCCTCTCGAGGAAGAAAATCTAATCATGATTTTCATCATGGTTTTCTTCCTTTTCTTCCCCTACAGGGTGACTTCTCTTGTTCTTCACTCCTTCGGGAATGAAGACACTATATTTGACCCCGACATTTTCATGTATCATTATCTTGAGCCGGGTACTTATCTCATCGGTGTGGAACTTTCACGTGCTTCAAATGTTTGTCCAAACATCTTGAATGAACGTCCGATGGAGATTCCTTCTTCCACATCATGCTTCCCCAAGGACAAATGAATTCGGGGTCGAGTCAAGTTAGTGACTTGGTAAACAAAAACAGTAGCAGGCTTATAGGGTTTTCACCCTAAGTGTGGGGGAGTTGCCCATGCTATGGTTACCAATAAAGTGAAAAAGCAAAAATGGTATTTCCACATTTAGATTGTAATGTTGCCCTTTTACGTTCAAAGAGTCGGCATAATAGCCGGGACTTTGAATATTGAGGACAATATTCATTCTAAGTGTGTGGAGGGGGGGGGGGGGGTATTCTAGCAAATTTTATCACATTTTACTATCTAGTACCCCCGTTTATAGCAAAAATTTCAAAAATTTTAAAATTTTTTTCACTTGTGCTTCAAAATTTTTGTGGTTATCAGTCCGCCATGTCTAAACGACAAAAGGATTGGCTAATCCAGGAGCAAACGGCTCTTGGTAAAGATATATCAAATCCGTTTACGGCTTGCAATTTGCCCAAAATTGTATGGTAAATCAACTCGCCATATCCTAAAAAGTGAATGAGTTGGCTAGCCCGCAAGATTATGGCTTGTGGTAAAGGCAGTGAAAAAACCATAATTGGTAATCAGCTCACCAAGATGTTGACTTTGTCCATCAAGAGTTGGCTAGTCCAGAAGCAAACGGCTTTTGGTAAAGACGAATCAAATCTGTTGACAGCTGGTGGTTCGCTCAAAATCACATGGTTATCAGGTGGACCATAGTTCTTACTTGAATCGATACATCTGGCTACTCCAGAAGGGATGGATTTTGGTAAAGAGTTTAAAATCCATTAAGTTTTCAAAACAGTTTATTGCTAGGGACTAGCAATAGTTTAGTATGGGGGATTGATGAGTGCTCAAACACTTATCATTTTTGGTCAAATCTGAACTGCAAAACATACAAAAACACTCAGAAATGCATCAAAATGCTAAAAATATTTCAAAATTGTGTTTTAAATGTTTTAGATGCAAAATGAGCAAAAACAGATGAAAAACGTACAAAGTTTGCAAAATTAGCAGGTTCAGTCCCCCAACTTTCAAAAATTAGCAAAACTAGTCCCTGATCATTCAAAATATGGAAAATTATCACCAAAGGTCCTTTTGAAATCATAAGTTGTCATATTTAGTCCTTTGGTGAAAAATCTCAAAAGTTTTGGAAATTACAAGTTTAGTCCCTGTACTTTCAGATTTTGGCAGTTTTGGCCCCTGGGAGTTCAATTTTCGATAAAAAGTCAACTTAGGACCTTGGAAAGTCACAAATTATCAAAAACAGTCCTTGGAATGAAAGTTTGAAAGAATTTTCATTTTGGTCCCTCAAGTTTCATTAATTGACAATTTTAGTCCCTGAAGGACCAAATGTGAGAAATCTCATTTATTATACATGGACTATTCATACTTGGCAGGATTACCCTTGAAATAAGTTTGGAGATTGGGCAAAACAACCCCTTGGAATTTCAGTAAATTACATCTATGGTCCTTGTGATATATTTATAAACCAAAATGGACCCTTTTTTATTACAAATCCCAAACACCAAACACCCTCATCAGCCCAACCTTATACCTCCCACAAAAGCCCACCACCAACAGGCCCAACTCCAAGATATAAACCCGGTCAACCCATGTCAAACCCACTCCCCCCGTTTTAATACTTCCCACTCAGTCAAACAACCCTTTGACCTTCACCCTCCTTCCACCTCAACCCCCCCCCCCCCCCACTTGTAATCTTGCAAATACCAAATCCCTGCCAACCCCCTCCTCCAACTCACCAACCCATCACTTGTTCCCACAAACAACCAAACTACATTTAATAACCTCAAATTGCTCCAAGAAATCCCACAACTGCGAAAAGTCAATTTCCCGCCAAAACTGAATAGAAGGCCAAGATCAAACCTAATGCATCCTATGGTCTAAATGGAAGTGGGAAAGAGAGAGAGGACTGGGAGAAGCCTTATAAGTCAAAAAAGAAGCAAGAGAGAAGGCAGTTAGAGTAGTAGTAGTGTAGAAAATTAGTTTTAATGTCGTTTTTATAAACTTTACTTCCCCAGTGTAATTCCTAGCTTAAAAATGTTGTAATAATTGTTTTTAGTGTACTTTAAACTTATTTCAAGCATTAATTTAAGTATTTTCAGTTGAATGTAGTTTTTGCCAATTTTCACTCAAAATCTCAATTTCACCTTTACTTATTAAATGTTGTTAATTGCTGTTATATAAGCTTGTATTAGCTCTCTAATGAGTTTCAAATAGTTTAGTTTCATTAAAAACAAGTCCTAGTTCATTATTCCAAAAATCAAAGAAATAAATAAAAAATAGAGTAGAAATAAAAAAAAATAAAAAAATAAATCAAGAAGCAAGAAGCAGGATGAAAGATGGATGGCTTTTGGTTTCAGAGGCTCATGGGAGCTTTTAGGACAAGATTTGGTTCATGGTTCTTGGTTTTGAATGCTCACAGGAAACTTTGTAAGCATTTTCCACAATATTTAACCTTTTACTGTAGCTTTGGTCTTTGTTGTTCTAGTCTGTGATTTTAAGCCTAATTGAGTATTTTAGTGTTAGATATGCCCAATTGATGGATTAAATGTTCTTTGTTTAAGTTATTTGCAGGCTACTGCCTTATTTAGCCATTACTGTAATTCCTTTGATCTTTGTTGTTTCTTTTTTGAATGTGGTTAACTCTTATCTATATGGTGTTTTGGGAACTTGAGAAACTGTTTTGAATCTAAACCCTACCCTAAACTACAGATTTGCAGCCTTACAATTCATTTTCAGTTTTTAAAGGGGTGTTTGGTTCAGGGTGTGTTGAGAGTTCTAGTTGCCCATTGCTGCTTTAGTCTCTTGTTATGTTCAGCCTTAGGTCAGTTTAGGTCTAGTGTAGTCTCAAAACCAAGTCCCCTTTGCTAAAAAAGTCAAAGCACCTCTGATCTTCCCTCACAGTCAACTGTGAGGGATTTGAGCATGCTCATTGGTTCATAAGTTGTATATTTAACTTATTTTAGTCTTAATATAGTATAAATTAACATTTTCTATCATCAAATCTCTTCCAAAGTTCATCAAAGTCAATTTATCAAGTTTCATCAAAAAGTCAAAATAGCATTTACTCAGATTTTCCAAATCTTGCATGAATTTTTTTGATTTTTAGGATAGGTTTCAGACCTTGTGCTATTTTAGGAATCATAGTCTACCAGCTCAACTTTGAGTTCCCACCTTGTTATATTTTTAGGATTTTTATTCTGGGCCCCACCTTCACCCAAAGTAGGCTGCAGGGAAACCGCTTGCCCTGCTACAGCAGATACTCAGCCACCACCCACCACTTTGGTGGTGTTTTCTGGCCACCACAATGGTCCCACAATCCCCCTCCTTGGTTCTTTCAACCCTCCTCCTACCCTTCTCTCAATTTTGACCATAGGTTTGATCTTAAGACCCCTGGGACCCACCTGAATCAACCCCTCAACCTTGTCCCATTTTTTGGGTTCAAACAAGTGGCCAAGTGCTTATTTTGAGCTTATTGTCTTATTCTGTGGATCTTTTTGGTTGATTCTTGCTCATACATGTCCAACACACTAGTTTGAACCAGAATCACCCATAGTGGGTCCCACTTAAGCTCATTTGAGCTTATTTCTTGTTTTGGTCAACAAAAGTCAACTGTGGTGCTAATAAGCATCCACAGTGCTTATTTTTAATTTATAAAAAAGTTATTTATACAAAAGTTGTTTGTTTTTAGGTGTAAATTAGTTTTCAAAAATAAAAATCAAGAAAAACCAATTTAATAATAAGTGATAGTTTCTATTTAATGTAATTTAAATTTTAATTTTCATTTTTAGATTTTTATTTAGTACTTAGCATTTTTATATTTTTCTTAAATTCCTCATATATTAAAGTAATTTTAATAATTTTCTCAGATTTTTATTTTGTCATTTGCTATTTATTAGATTTAATATTAGTTTTATTTATAATTAATTAATAATTAAGTTTAAATAGAAAAATTAGTTTTTATTAAGTAAGACCTAGTTTTTATAATTTTCCTAGCTTTTATATGTTGTATAATAATTTTAGAAATTTTTCTAGAATTTTTACTGTTCATTTGCTATTTTTTATAATTTAAAATAGTTTAATTAGGTAATTAATATTTAATTAGTAATTAATTAATATAAAAATCACAAAAAGACAAAATACATATTTTTAATTTTAAAACTTATTTTTAGTTATTTTATAATTTTAGAAATTTAATTTTCATTTTTCTAGTATTAAATTAATATTATATTGTATTTAAGTATTATAAATATTAATAATTAGAATTAATTAGTATTTAATTAATATTAAATAATTAATTAGTGTAAAAATTAATTTTCTTTTTCTAAAAATTTTCTTTTAACCTTAGGTTTGTAAAAAAGTCATTTTCACCCCCTGTGGGTTTTCAGATTTCAGTTTTCACTTTTTATTTTGTACGTTCGCGTAAATTTAAACTGAACGTACGCGTTTTTAGATTTCAATCGTTTCTAAGTATCTAGTCTTCACGTAATCACTCACATAGCTTATTTAAGCTATTTCTTTGTAGATTCCTTAGTAAAATCACTCGCAAACCATTTCTGTCCAAATTCACCAGATCACAAACCCGTTTGATAACCATCCACACCTCGTTGGGACATAACGACCTGGGGAAACCCTATATTCCACGGAGCATTGGTCTAGGTAGTTTGAATTTGTTGACCATTCACTTGGTCAATTTAGGTTGACTGTTTAGCATCAATCACTAAGGAAATATAAACTTATGGTTCAATGATTTACAATTTCTTGATTTGAATAAAAGGGCGTCCCAATCCATTCAAATTAAGACATTGTAAATCATTTTAAGATTCTGACTTAACATCCATACTAATTGACAAAATAATTCATACGCGGATTTTCTGAGAGTACGAAAAGAGTATGTCATACGCATCTATACTGATGAGAGTGAGATAATTAAGGAGGATTGGTATAGTATTCAAAATAGTTCGTGAGCATATATATATATATATATATATATATATATATATATATATATATATATATATATATATTAATATACTAGAGTGTTGTTGTAGCATAAACTATCTAAAACTCACATAATCGTCTGGCGGATGGAAAGCACGGAGAGCGTAAGGCTATAAAATGTTTTGTTTGTAAAACCGGTTATAGTTCGGATCTAACTTAGACCCGTTTTGCCATAACCAAGGCTCTGAATACCAATATGTAACACCCTCAGTTTTGAAAATATGCAGCGGAAATTAGATTGGGTGTTACTTCATAGCGCACAGTTTAGTAGAAAATGATTTGTCATTTTAGTCATTTTAAAGATCTATCATTCGAATATAAATATCAGAGTTTTAAAAGAGGTCCTTGTTTGTCCCAAAGTTTATTAAATCAGTTTTCGAATGATAGGAAAATTTATAGCCTTTATAAGTATCCGTGCTCCTCCGTGCCATCCTTGCTCATTATGGACCTGAGATAAACACATGCTAAAAGTGTCAACACAAAGGTTGGTGAGTTCATAGAGTTTATAGTTTCGAATATCGATTTCCAAAACCAAAGAGTTTATGATTCCATAGAAGTTATAATAACAGTTGATTATCAAATTAAAGTATGAGTAAATCCATAATATTCATAGCTTAAATCGTTGATTTATCAAAATCAGAAAATGAGTGATTTCCTTATTAATTCAAAAATAGTCCGTTGGTTTGCCCTTCACCGGGTCAACACCAAAATAGTAGTTCGTTTGCTAATTATTAATAGTTTTCCTGCTATATAGTGAGCACAATCTCATAGTTTAATAAAATAGTGGGCTACAACATTGTACACCCCAAACATCAGTCATTGAAATATTGTATCATGACTACAGTACTACCATTCTATTGCTCTAAGCTCATGACACTCAACGATTAACAGGCATCAAAATTATCCATAATAATGATGTAAAACAGTGGCCTTCAAGATAGGTATTTACCGGTAACCTATAAAATCAAATAGCGTGCATTTGGTGGCTTTCCTCTAGCGACCAAATGGGGATTGTCAATCCCTAATAGATCTATTCACAACTACTTATGCTCACCCTTTGGGTGATTAAGGTGCATGAACGAGGGAATTTTGGTAATCGGTACTTAGGCAATAGAGATCAAATATAGCATACCATTGAAAAATCACTTGTAATCATGTCTATAGCAGGTATCTCCTCATGAGATATAAAAATGTGTAATATAGTACCGTTTATATGAAATATAGTCATGTATTTAATTAATGAATACTTGTAAAAGTAAAAGCAGTAGTTAAGCATGTATCTCCCCCAAAAACGTTTATAAACCATTGTAAAACAAGTAAGAGTAGGGGCTATGACTCACCTGAGGATTATGATAGGCATAGATAACGTAATGTCAGAGGTAGAATAGAAATGACTTCAAAGATAACCTGAATGATACGGAAGTCCGAGATAAGTTTGACTTATCGAGAATCATGATTCGAATAGTGTTCGATGACAAAATGACTTTTGTGGCAGAGGTGGCTTGCGTGGCAAAACGTTTAATAGTTCAAGAGCAAGTTATATACTATATAACTTGTCTTTATGTATATGTATCGTTTAATGTTTAGATTTCCTTGTTATGAAACCATTTATAATACCAAAAGTTTAGTTGACGTTAATCATAGTAATTATAAGTTTATGCCTGGTTAAGTGAACCGATGAGTTTTATTGTAGGAATAATCATTTCTTAACGTGTGTTCAAGTTAACAGATAATAACGTCAAGTTATATAATTTACGTTATAAATTATATATATTTAGAAATATATAGTTATTCATAATTATTACTTCATTATCGCCTAAAAAAATGTAGGTTTCTATATACGTCATTTTATATTTATCAATTTTTGTTAGGTTTCGAGGTGTGAAAATATATTTATTAAATTCGTGATAATCTATTAGGACCAACATATAGAGCTTCTTGTTCACCCCAATGTGGTTGCTAAATAAAATAAGTGTTAACCATATTTTCCATTTAGGCGAAAAATGGTAAAAGAATATCTACGTTTATTTATAAAAGTTTTAGGTGAGAAATGTCACGTATTAGATTTGAGGTGCCGAATTTGTAATAATAATATAAGAGTTTAAAAATCGTAAAAGTTTTCAGAAATATGTCTTGTAGTGTTTAGTTGAGGGGTTGAAACTATTAAAATGTAAAAGTGGTAAGGTGGTCAAAATGAAAATGTCAGGTGTAGGGTTCGAACACCTGACCTTGCGGTCATCAGCCCAACGCCCTAACCAAACGAGTTAAAGGTTCTTTATTGTTATAGGCTACTAGTTAGTGTATTTAAAGGGGGTTTCATTTGTTTTATACCTATATATATATATATATATATATATATATATATATATATATATATATATATATATATATATATATATATATATATATATTACTTGAATCGTACTGAGGTCGTAGGTAACATGCATACGTTCTTGAGTTGTTTTTCCATCTTCCTTTAAACTTAGTTTTACCCTCAAATAAGCAGTTGGGTTAGCCAACTTTGAGACCAAAATTTGCTTCTTCTTATTAGAGTTTCTCGACCCAATTTCCCCAATGAAACCACCATTTAAAATGAGTTATAGACAATTCTTGTGAGCTTGTTTTTATGTCGGTAAAAGAATATAAGTTAAGTTCAAGTTTTAGCTTATTAGTGAGCTTAACAAAGTAGCTTATTCTTGGGCTTATTTTAGTAAGTTTTCAAAATGGTTATTAAGTTTACAAAAACTGCTTATACTTAGGTTTTGATGTGAGTCCTAGAGAAAACGGTTTTTGGACTAAGTGACTCATTTAGAGCGTATGCATGTAAACATGTTGGGTAGAATGAATTTCAAGGAAACACATCTTTAGTTTTTGTAAGTCATATGTATGTATGTGTCGAGTATTTACAGTTTCTTGGAACGTATATATGCTTTTCTAAAACTTGTTATAATAATGCTATAAAACTTAAGTTCAAAATAGGTTCTTATTAGTTAGACACACAAGTTCGCGATACGTTTTATGAGTTAGTTTTTATGAGTGATATGTTATCATTAGCTCTATTTTACCACATCATGCAAGCCACTAGCAAATCCTTTAAGTTTTTAACGTGAACACTTCCATTTAATACGTGAGATAGCTATGGTACGAGAGTAATTGTCGAGAAAATCAAAGAATGTGATATAATGAATTGTGAATGGGTTGGGAGACTTACTATACTCAAAAGGTGGTGAGGGAGGAACGACGGGTTGAACGAGAAACGAAGTCAAAGCAACTTCAACGCCTTCAAAGCTTTCAAACTCGCCACTTACTAAGAACTAGAGAAACTTTAGAACTCGAGAGTCAAACCATGACTTGCTCACTTCTCCTCTTCTTCTCACGCCAGTAAAGAAACGAGTTGTTTGTGTTTTGTTTTTGTATTATGATGCAACAGTAGGTAAGTACGAGAGATATGTTTGTGATTTCATGTTGTGTGTGAATTGAAGTGAAGCTCAAGGAATTCCTGACCAAAGTTCTTGTATAAACCATAGTGAAGGAATGATTTAGAAAGTATTGAAATGTGACAAGTTTGTGTATATGAAATCGGTCGATTGTATGCCCTTATATACTCAAGCTTGTGCTTGGACAAGTGGTGAAATGGAGCAGAGATCATGCGAGTTATGTAGTGCATGCTCTTGGATTGAGGAGACCTTGAGGTGGAAGGATGAGGGTGTGAGCTGTCGATTTACATGTTACCTCTTCCAAGGACCAATCGAGATCGAACAAGTGAACATGTGTAAGACTTTCGTGTTTGAATCTTCCTTACAGCTTCTTAGTGATTAGGGAGCAAGGGTGGTCGATGTAAGAGTTGCACATGGGTTTTCATAGATTGTATTTGAGGTAGTAGTATTCAAGGTGAGTCCAGGTCGTATGTTTACAGTTAACAGCCTTGAATTTCGTTTTTGGTTCAAAATCTCGCGAGTCTAGACGTAAAACATTATTTCGGACAACTTTCGTGTTTTACACTTTTCCTGGTTCGGACCAGAAGAACCTTAAAATTATGATTTAAATTCGTTACAGAAAGTTGGTGGTTTATTAGAATTTATACGAAGTGTTATTGGAACAAAGTTATTATTTGTGTCAAATTGAGATGAAACGTGTAAGGTGCCTTAGCTTGATCAATATTCTAGTATAGTAATTATATTTGAAAGTTGATAACAATTGTCATTCATGGTTCTTAGAAGCATGGAAAATAGAGTTGGGAATTAAAAGGTGTATGTCAATATGTTTTATAGAAGTTGTATTGGATAAAATATATGTGTTAGTAGAGATAGGATACAAGTTGTGCAATTAAGATTTTGGATAGATCAATTATATTATTTTACAAGGCTTGTTTTGGTGTTGTGTGTATTGGGTTGAGGCTCAAGTACATAATTAGGGAGTTTTTCGTAAGCTTTGGAATTATATATATCGTACTTGGTTAACTATCGAAACGTATATTTATTAAATATAAATATTTTAAGTCACTTGTGATATATAGACTTGTGAGTATCGTTAAAAATGTTGTGATTGTCAAGTATGTATATATATATATATATATATATATATATATATATATATATATATATATATATATATATAAATTTGTTATGGGTAAAAATGCTTATCTTTATGTTATAATAATGTATTAATCGTAGGAAAATTTTACGAGATGTTATACAGCAGCCCAACGGCGAGGGCCTCCTAGTGTGGCAGCGAGACATGGCTCGCCGTTGCCCACTCCACGTCGGACGGCGAGGCTAGACGAGTAGACTACACAGTGTGCTCTAATGAACGTTAATGAGTCTGTTGATATGGAGTATTTATCCCCATGTCTACATTTACGGCAGGTCAATGTACCAGCTGATCCGAGTAACTGGTTCACCCGTTCAACCATAGCTTTGGTAAAAAAAACCAGATTACATCATAATTACCAAGTAATTTCAGCATATATTCAACACCAAAAGAGTTTTACACTTTAAAAACAACAATTAATTTCTAAATAGTCTATGATTGATTGATTGATAGATAGATAATATAGTAATTCATGTATGTTCCATCCATGTAGAAAAATCATGTCTTTAGATAGTGATTGCATAATTATTGTATGCAAATGCTGTTGACAAAAATGGAATTTGTCAAGTATATATCTACCTTCCCTGGATGCCCGTACCTAATAATGATATCACCTGTACATTTTTAACCCTTATATTTTGTAGTATTAGACATTATTAGTACGGATGTTAAATAAAAATGTAAATTGCCCCCTTAAAAATAAATACGTTACAGTTTGCCCCCCCCCCCCCCTTTTTTTTTTTTTTTTTTTTTTTTTTTTTTTTTTTAATGACAATTGTATTAAGAATCTAGCATCAAGCGTTAAAACGATTAGATATGGCGATACGAGGGTTAGAATACGACTCTATCCCATTACAAAAGTTTGCTACATCTGCTAGAAATCCAATTGAACAAGTGAAGCTTCACATCATTTAGAATCACATCTTTGTTCCTTTGGTTGTTCTTGAAAGTTATCTCGTTTCTATCCTGTCAAAGAATCCAAATAGTTGATAGATGTGAGATTTACCCGATCTACCAAGGTGATTGCCTCAAAAAGATTAGAAGGAATTAAGTTGTGAAGATTCCACCATTTTAAAATGTCAGTCCAAGTTTGCTTTGCTATGGCACAAAAAGATGTGATTTTCTGTTTCGAGATCGTCGTCACAAACAGGGCACCGAACCGAGTGTAGACCAATTCCCCTTCATACTAAGTTAACTCTTGTTGGAAGTCTTTCATTTGCCACTATCCAAGTGTTGATATTTATTTTGATAGGTATGTACTTCTTCCATCTTGTTTGATGTTGAGCCATGATTGTTGTAGAGCTTGTGTAGATATTTCTAAAATGCTTTTGGGTCATGATTTGTATAAACGCAGATTTACATAGTTTAAAGATTAGTACATGTTATAATTATAAGTTTAAGGGGGTGTTTGGCAATCTTACCCGCTTCGACCCATTCTATTCTTATACGGGTGTATAAGAATAACATGCGCTATCTATAGTTTTATTATGGCATGAAATAAGTTTTGTTTGGGTTAGTTCAGTTTATAGTTGTTCCATAAGTATTTACAGCAAGAATTTGCAGTATGTATACCAACATGTCAGCCAATACAACGTATCTAGGTTTCTAGATATGGTGTATTGGGCTCAGCAGCCAATACGACGTTTCTGGATATTTGGATATGGCGTATTGGGCTCAACAACCAATATAGTGTATCTGGATCTTTAGATATGGCATATTGTGCTTAGCAGCCAATATGGTGTATTCAGATTTTTGGATACGGTGTATTGGGATCAATTTCAAAATAATAATAATAATAATAATAATAATAATAATAATAATAATAATAATAATAATAATAATAATAATAATTTAGTACGGGCGTTTGAGCGTTTCATTCATAAAGTTTTGAAAAATTTAGACAAACATTTTCTATCATTTACTTAACTTACAAACAAAGACTAGAAACAAGTAATAAAAGATATAGATTACCTTCAATAGTTAATATTATACTTTAAAAATTAAATGTCACAAGTTTCTCTCTCTCTCTCTCTCTCTCTCTCTCTCTCTCTCTCAAATACCATGAACCGACTTTCACAGCAAAACGCAGTCACTAAACACTAGTGTAATACTAACAACTAATTATTCACCGATGATGACACATTCCAATGTTAGCTTTTCACGAAGCCAATCTCTGTAGATAATCCAACATCTAAAACTTATATGCCTTTGTGTATGTCTAAAAAATACGTAGCTCTTCATTATCTAGGTGCCACACAGATTTTTAGTAATATCTATCCACAACTTTTCTTCGTTTAACATTTGTCACATAATCTGCATTTCTTCCACTCATAAGCTGGTTTGAGATGCCTCAAACATCACGAAGATTAGTTGCTCATCTTCGGATGTTTGAAATATGCCTTTTGACAAGGTTTGATGGTTTGATACTTATTAATAATAGTGAGGCCCGTCTCATATCTCTTGGAGGTCTAAATCAAAATTAGGTAGCATGTCACTTTCGATTATAACCTTTTGTTGTTAACTAAAAAAAAAGGGAATTGTCAAGAATCAGTTATATCACAAATTACTAAATATGCACCAAGACAAGCACCATATGTAAAAAATGATCCAGCAATTTCATACATCCGAAATTTCAAATAACGCTTTAATATATCCGAAAATATGGTATCCACTTATCTAAAATTTTGTAAAAACTTATATCTGTGTTCCGAAAGTGGCCAATCGTATAACAACATTCACGAATAAATCTCGATCTAAATTTTGGATACCCGAATACGGATAGTTTTAATACCCATAATTGGAACATTGTTCGTTTATGTCATCTAGATCAAGTCTTACGTTTTTCATTTCATTCACATTAGCACTATTAAGGTATTTATCAACTTGTATCATCTACCTCAAGAAATTGTGAAAGTCAGAACTCTATAAAATAAGAAGCATAAAATTCGATATAAATAAATAGGCTTAGAAATCAAAGGCCTTAGAAAATCGAAGGTCTAAAGCAGTAGCTTTAGCATCTTTACTGATGCGTGGGAATCGCACCTTGCTTTACCTCTCGAGGGATCTCGCGAGGCTTACAACCCCCACCAGGCAGTGTACCTGATCGTTGTAGTATAGTATAGTGACAAGTACCGGGGGATTGATCGTTCAGCTTAGGAATAGTGTCGCTAGGATTAGAAAACCTAATTAAAAGTTCTAGAGATGAAAGATGATTATTTTTGTATTTTTATATTTTTATAAAAGCAATTAAAATCTCGGGTTTTTTGAAAGAGTGGGCGGAATTAGTTGCTAATCAACTAACCCAAAGCTAAGATGCAATCAAAATAAAACAATAAAAATAAAATTAAACTAATTAAACTAAGGTTGTGAGCAGTAATTGGAGAAATTGTGTTTACTTAGACTTCATTACTCCCTAGATATCTTTTACATGTCAATTACTTGTTACACTTGTATGAATGACGGGTTGTATTCCTTAATACCATTCGTGGAGTGGCATACATAACTCCCCAACTCTATGAGCTCTTATCTCCTCCTACACCATGACCCAGCACAACTATAGGGATTGTAAACAGTGGCTCATGCATTAAATACAACCAATAAAGACCTAGTACGCCTCGGTTCATGTTTCTTAAGACGTTCAAGCATGTTACCATTTGGAGATCTGCCAGTTTTCTTAAGCCTAACATATAAAATCATTCATTCAAAACAAGAATAGACAAGTAATCAACACATAATCAACATCTAGGTTTCATTAGATCTAAGCAAACACAAGAGAGATCTAGCCTAGCATAGTAGAATTAAGATAAGAACAAAAGATAAACAACCAACACATAGACATATTGATTGAATTAAGAGTATACTTATCTCAATTACAATGCAAGGTCTCAAGGGTTTGGAACCCTTGAAAAACCTGTAAAAGAGGCACCAAAATCGTCTTTAGGGTTTCACCAAAACTTCTCCTCCTTTTTAATGAAAAAACTAGAAAACTATATATAGGAAAATCGTCCTGACGGTGTCAAGAGTAAAATCTGACGCCGTCAACTCGCCGCCATACACTTCCTCGGACGCCCTAGATCCAATCGTGACGGCCTATGTGACGCCGTCACCACCTTCGGTAAATTAATCTTGGCCACTTTGACGCCGTCATAACTCCATCTGACGCCGTCACCAGCTACGGTAAATTATTCTTCATGTCTGACGCCGTCAAGAGCAAACCCTTGACGCCGTCACCTTGTATTTCCAGCTTGGATTTTTGGTACTTTGTCGTTTTCTTCACTTTATGCTCCAAAAACGTCCAAAATAGCCTCTTTTCCAGAATTCACTCTCCAAACACCTAAAATCACAAAAGGAACGATTTAGGGCAATATTTGATCAAATAAATTCGGATTCGGGCTTAAATGACCCCCTAAAAACGGATCATTTTTCGCCTCATCATATACCCTTACACTTGAGATTTGCTTGTCCTCAAGCAAATGAGCTTTTATTCTACTCAAAAGACAAGTTAGGGGTCATTTAACACTAATATAAAAGTAATTACAACAAATAATCGTTCCACTAAAGACCAATAGACAAGCACGGAGGTAATACACAAGCACCTCACAAATAGTGTTTAGATACTCACATCTCTCGGGTGTAATAAAGTAATATAACATTATGGAAATGGAAGATATCTCTCACTACCTGTCATAGCAAAATAGATTACCATAGGCTTGGGAAAGGATCAAACCTCCACCACATGGCGTAAGCACCTAGGATAAACTATCAAAGAGGTCTTTTAAAGAGGGTTATATCGTTAGGTGTAGGGATATGAATTACACGGTTTTGTTGGATAAAGGGAATTTTACTGGTGGCGAGTTAACAATCTTAGTAAATTACATGTACAAGATGGCGTTGCTAAGCCAAGACTAGACTCGACTTAAGCTAATAAATGAAAAATAACAAAAACATAAAATGAACATAGAATGAAAACGGGATGGTAGTCCGTTTTTTTTTTTTTTTTTTTTTTTTTTTTTTTTTTTTTTTTTTTTTTTTTGCATACACTCTTACCCTACCATCCAAAATAATACATCATAGGGGTTGAGAATTCCCCTTACACTTGAATCTTTACATACTTTACATTTAACTATTCTAATGACTCGAATTAAGAAAATCAAAACACTTGGAGCACTTTTAAGATTAACGTACATATGGGGGTAATAATATTATGTTCTTCCCTATTACTCCATAAAATAAGTACTTACCCATGAGTCCCAATCGTCCCAAAACAATATGTACAAGGATATGACTCGACTTAGCAACCATGTAATCAATTAGAAAGTTAACTTAGGGTTTAACAAATAACAATAATGCACTAAAAATGAGCGCATACACGGAAGGCTAAGGCGATTTGGGTGTACATTTAAGTGGGGTGTAACAAATTCTTCCTTTAAGTAAAATGCTTAAAGTTAGAAACGAAAAGATAGGCTCGGAGGGGTGTACTAGGGGTATCGTGTACTAAAAATGAGTACAACGCTAAGGGTGTGGGAAAAATTAGTTGACTTAACTAGCCAAGTAATATGACTTAAATGGTCAAGTAATTATAATACGGGTTTAACACAAGGGTGATCCTAATGCCTCTTATCATGTAGTAAATCCTACTACACGAATGTAGTCTCACTAGCGGTCTCGGGATGCATCACTAACGCAAGTTCTAGAATCTAAATGCTACCGGTACACTCATAAGCACTAATAATAAATGCTTTTCCTATCAAATCTAAAGGCGAACCTCACAATTTTGAGTGGAAAATTTTTCTGAATATACGGTTATGTGCTAGTCATACAACCTCCTATCCATGAGACGCTTGCTATGGCTAAAGTTTCACTCCTAAATGTTGTAAAAAATTTTAAATTTGGCGCTAAAATTACACTAACAAGTATTTCTCATAGTTTTATTACTCATCTACTATCAAACAAAACAAACTCAAGCGAAAGTGCATATGTAAGGTATCATCTTTTTACCCTCCCCTTACACTTAAGATGAACATTGTCCCCAATGTTCAAGTAAAGAATGTAAAAGTTAAAAAGTAAAGAGAATGAAATCAAATACTCCCCTGATTCGCTCGGTATGGATTTTAGTTGGCCAGGTTAAATCTTCTTCCAAGAAAACGAACAATCAAAGCTTCCCTTCCAGAATATAAATCATCTTCTTGTCACAAATAACCTGTAAATCCTGACAAAAGTAGACAAGGCAACCTCGCGTAAAATCGGCGGCATCCTATATAAGTTACTAAATCCTAGAAAACAAAACAAGATATAATGCTTGTGGAATGAAGTTTGCAGATTTCCTGGAGATTATAAAACTTAATAATTCACAAAAACCATAAGACTCCGTTAGAAAAACAAAACCGGTAAAATTTCCAGATTTTTGACTCCTGACGCCGTCAAGAGCAATGCCCTGACGCCGTCAGAATGGACCTGCAGAAATCTTTATGTTAAGTTTCCGGAAAATTTATGGAAAAACTTTGTCCTACTTCCTGGAAAATCCTGCAAAACTTCATTATGACTCAATACAAGCACTTGACTCTAACAAATACGAATATACATGTTCATTAAATATTGTGGATAATCATGATCGGTTTGTTTCTTAAAAACATATTTGGGGTTTCCCCTTACACTTATCTTTTGCAAAAATACCTTTAGGTTGAAGTTAAGACTAGGCTAAACAACATAATAAAGTATTTCACATTTTAATTGAGAAACATGATCAACCAACAATAAAAATAAAACATGCATACGGAAGCAAATAACAATCAAACAATTAAAATCACACAAAACATGGGTTGCCTCCCAAGAAGCGCTTTTCTTTATTTACGAGTCTTGTAGCTAGACTCAAAGTCGTGGGTTACTACGTGATTTCATCATTGGTTTCATTCTCCGATTGTAAATATTCCTTGTAGAAACCAATCACCTTTTTCTCTATCGCCCCCATCATTGCTCGGGCAAACTCTTCATCAACTTTATACCTTGGTCCAAGGGCCAAGCAATTTTTGTAGTAAAGACTCCTTTTTTCCCATACATAGTCCATGCCCTTTTTCTTATTCTCCTTATCAATATCCTCAAAAGCACCAACATTATCCTGATCAAAACGAGATATAAAGCGGAATTCTTTCATCTTATTGGGCATCCTATAAGTGATACTATCGGTGTTGCTTGCAAATCGAATTGTGCCCTCTACCTCATCATATTCTAACTTAGACTCCTCAACAAATGGTTTGCCAAACACAACATTGGATAATCGACAATCAATAACATTAGCAAGATCCTCCACAATCATAAAGTCGGTGACAAAAGTGAAATTACCAACAAAGACACATAAACCTTTGACTCTCCCGACAAAGTTACAAACTCCACCGGGGTACTTGGGATCCCTTCTAGGTTCAAGTCTTATGTTCACTATATCATTATAAACCGTTGAGGACATAATGTTGATTGGAGATTTAAAGTCAATGTAAGCATTGCTAATGTGCTTATATCCAATCATACATGGTATCTTAGCGCTCTTAGGATCGCCTCTCTTGATCTTAGGTTCAATTATGGTGAAGGGAGATCGCGGGTTATCAATAAGGTTATTATAGTATGCAATCTCCTCCTTAGTGGGGTATAGGTTAAAGTGGTCGTTAAGTCTCGGATCCATTTCCTCTTCTGGTCTCTTAATGACACTCACAAAGTCATCAGGCCCTAGGTCCTTATTTGAATACAAGACGGTTGCTAGGTCGCTAAACGTATGTTCGAGTTCAATCTTGATCAACCTATTAAGCTCTCTAAGCTCCCTAATCTCACTCTCAATTTGTTCACGTAACACATCTACTTCACTAGGGGAAAGGGGTGGATTCGCGTTTTCCATAATGGTCAACGGAATAGTCAATGAGTTTAATTTACTAACAAAGGCACAAAGAAATAAGATAGACTAAAGAAGACCTAAAAATAAAAAATAAAATTCTTACTAGAAAGGAATCTAGCAAGTAGACCTAATAAAAAGAAATCCTAACCTAGACAATAACTATTCCCCGGGCTGCGGCGCCAAAAACATGATGCGTGGGAATCGCACCTTGCTTTACCTCTCGAGGGATCTCGCGAGGCTTACAACCCCCACCAGGCAGTGTACCTGATCGTTGTAGTATAGTATAGTGACAAGTACCGGGGGATTGATCGTTCAGCTTAGGAATAGTGTCGCTAGGATTAGAAAACCTAATTAAAAGTTCTAGAGATGAAAGATGATTATTTTTGTATTTTTATATTTTTATGAAAGCAATTAAAATCTCGGGTTTTTTGAAAGAGTGGGCGGAATTAGTTGCTAATCAACTAACCCAAAGCTAAGATGCAATCAAAATAAAACAATAAAAATAAAATTAAACTAATTAAACTAAGGTTGTGAGCAGTAATTGGAGAAATTGTGTTTACTTAGACTTCATTACTCCCTAGATATCTTTTACATGTCAATTACTTGTTACACTTGTATGAATGACGGGTTGTATTCCTTAATACCATTCGTGGAGTGGCTTACATAACTCCCCAACTCTATGAGCTCTTATCTCCTCCTACACCATGACCCAGCACAACTATAGGGATTGTAAACAGTGGCTCATGCATTAAATACAACCAATAAAGACCTAGTACGCCTCGGTTCATGTTTCTTAAGACGTTCAAGCATGTTACCATTTGGAGATCTGCCAGTTTTCTTAAGCCTAACATATAAAATCATTCATTCAAAACAAGAATAGACAAGTAATCAACACATAATCAACATCTAGGTTTCATTAGATCTAAGCAAACACAAGAGAGATCTAGCCTAGCATAGTAGAATTAAGATAAGAACAAAAGATAAACAACCAACACATAGACATATTGATTGAATTAAGAGTATACTTATCTCAATTACAATGCAAGGTCTCAAGGGTTTGGAACCCTTGAAAAACCTGTAAAAGAGGCACCAAAATCGTCTTTAGGGTTTCACCAAAACTTCTCCTCCTTTTTAATGAAAAAACTAGAAAACTATATATAGGAAAATCGTCCTGACGGCGTCAAGAGTAAAATCTGACGCCGTCAACTCGCCGCCATACACTTCCTCGGACGCCCTAGATCCAATCGTGACGGCCTATGTGACGCCGTTACCACCTTCGGTAAATTAATCTTGGCCACTTTGACGCCGTCATAACTCCATCTGACGCCGTCACCAGCTACGGTAAATTATTCTTCATGTCTGACGCCGTCAAGAGCAAACCCTTGACGCCGTCACCTTGTATTTCCAGCTTGGATTTTTGGTACTTTGTCGTTTTCTTCACTTTATGCTCCAAAAACGTCCAAAATAGCCTCTTTTCCAGAATTCACTCTCCAAACACCTAAAATCACAAAAGGAACGATTTAGGGCAATATTTGATCAAATAAATTCGGATTCGGGCTTAAATGACCCCCTAAAAACGGATCATTTTTCGCCTCATCATTTACCTTCGATACACCCTTGCTAATACATGGTAAAATCCCCTAAGTGTAACAATTTAACGTCACCAAATATTTTAAATCTAATATGAAGGCTAAGGTTGCCCCCTAGTGTAACTAAACTATCTTGCATATATTTAGGTAAGCATACAACGATTGTATGCCGACATATTTTATGTGTAAACTACCCATGTGACCACGTCCCATGCAAAATTGGCAGTAAAAGGTAGCCTAAGAAAAAAAATGTGAAGACACACACTAGGGTAGTTATTATCTTACGGCCGTTGTTTCTTATTCGACCAAACCAGCTATATGTTCTCGGCAAATTTTCGGTTCTCTGTGTAAACAACAAAAAAAAATAAACGTAATTTAGCTGGACTACATTTTGATTGTTTCTTGATGTCGTTGATGGGCAACTATTTATTTGTTTATATATACCCCAAACTTATATTTAAATATTTTTCCGTGTAGAAATAGAATTGTATATTTTTTTGCATTTTTTAAAAGTTTGTAAAGTGTTAGCTCTTTCAGAAAAGAGTAAAAGCAATTCTTTCATTTCGGTTCCTTTTTAGCTATATATAAAAATACTTATTGTTAACGTTGATGTAAACATTCCCAAATTTGGGTTCTTAGTTCAATTTCGAAAAAAGCATAAAAATGTAAGTAGTTTGTGTACACTTTGCACCCTCCTTTTTGATGTTGCATATTGTCTTGTATATATATACAATAGTTGAATCATGCAATATCGTTTAAGAATTAAGGTTGAAAAATAAAATTAAGTTTGTTGCTACTTGATGAGTTGAATTTGTTTAATAAAAATAAATAATTTCACGATAACTATACAACTTTGAACAATAAAACATAATGTACGCATTTGATGGTGAAGTGTTTTTCATTTCAAACACAAGGGAACATGGTTCTAGCAACCAACAATGACATATTCCAAAGTTACTTTTTTCACAAAGTCAATCTCTATAGATAACTCAACAACTAAAACTTGTATGCCCTCGTGCATTGTATGTTTAAAAATAAGTAGTTCTTTATTATCGAGGTGCCAAATATTTAGAATAAGCATTTCTTCTACTCATAAGCTGATTTGAAATGCCTCAAACGTAACAAAGATTAGTTGCTCGTCTTCGGATGTTTTAAATATGCCTTTAGAAGAGGTTTTGATGGTTTAATTCTTGTTATAACCTTTTGTTGCTAATTTTAAAAATAAGGGACTTGTCAAGAATTAGTTATATCACAAATTACGAATTTTATACCATGACAAGCACAATGTGTTTAAAATGATCCATGAATTTCATACACCCGAAATTTTGGATAACGCTTTTATATATCCGAATATCCGAAAATATGACATCCACATATATGAATTTTTGAAAAACTTATATATGTGTTCCGAAAGTGAACAACTGTATATCCACATTTTTGAATAAATCCCAATCAAAATTTCGGATACCCTAATACGGTTAGTTTTAATACCCCTAATTGAAACCTTGTTTCTTTATGTCATCTAGTTCAAGTCCTACTTTTTCCATTTCATTCACATTAGCACTATTAAGGTATGTACCAAGTTGTATCATCTACATCAATAAATTCCAAAAATCAAAAGTCTATAAAATAAGAAACATAAAATTCGATATAAATAAATAGGATTAGAAATCAAAGGCCTTAGAAAATCTAAGGCATAAAGTAGTAGTTTTAACAACTTTACCCTTGCTACACCTTTGCTAATAGTCATGGTAAAATCCTAAGTGTGACAATTTAATGTCACATGATATTTAAATCTAAGAGGAAGGCTAACGTTGCCCCTAGTGTAACTAAACTATCGTTAGTTATATCATACAACGATTGTATGCTCACATCTTTTATGTGTATACTACCCACGCCTCATGCAAAATTAGCAAGAAAAAGGTATCCTACGAAAAAGAATGTGAAGACACATACTAGGGTAATTATTATCGTGCAGTGATGAGGCGAAAAATGAACCGTTTTTAGGGGGTCATTTAAGCCGGAATTGGAATTTATTTGATCAAATATTGCCCTAAATCGTTTCTTTTGTGATTTTAGGTACTTTGGGAGTGAATTCTGGAAAATGAAGCATTTTGGACGTTTTTGGAGCATAAAAGTGAAGAAAACGGCAAAGACTTAATTTTCCTTGCTGGGAACAGTACCTGACGGCGTCAAGAAGGATTTTTTGACGGCGTCAAGAGCAAAATGGATGACGACCCAGAGAAAACATGACGGCGTCAGAAGTAGGGCGTCAAGAGTAAATTTGGTGACGGTCTGGAGCAGAATTACACATGACGGCATCACCCATGGATCTAGGCAGTCCGAGAACTTTATTGGCGGCGAGATGACGGCGTCAGATTTTTCCTCTTGACGCCGTCACCTCACAGAATCTATATATACTTTTCTATTTTTCATTCATTAAGGGAGGAACTTGTGTGGAGAATACTAGGGTCGAACCTAATAAACCCTAGGTCGTTTGTAACAGTATTTTCAAGGGTTTTCACCCCTTGAAACCCTTCATGTTCAATTGAGATAAGTTTTCTTCCAATTCATTCAATATGTCTATGTGTTGTTTGAATATATCTTATGCTTGTCTTGATTTTAACATGCTAGGCTAGATCTTTCATGTGTTTGCTTAGATGTAATGAAACCTAGATGTTATTTATAGGTTGATTACTTGTTTATAGTTGTAATGGATGAATGATTTCAATGTTAGGCTTAAGAAAACTGGCAGATCTCCATTGTGTAACTTGCTTGAACGTCTTAAGAAACATGAACCGATGTGTACTAGGTTTTTATGGTTGTATTTAATGCATGAGCGAATTCCAGTGATCCCATGTTAGGAGCTTCTTAGCCGGCTCGACATAGGAGTGAAGTAGGAGCTTATAGGATTGGGGAAGTAAGTACGCCACCCCATGAATGGTATTAAGGAATACAATCCGTCATCCACGCAACTGTAACAAGTAATTAACCTGTAAAAGATATCTAGGGAGTAGTGAAATCTAAGTAAACACAATTCTCCCATATATTGCTCACACCACTAGTTAAATTAGTTTATTTTCATTTTTATTATTTTATTTTGATTGCATCTTAGTTATTGGGTTAGTTGACTAGCAACTAATTCCTCCCACTCTTTCAATACCCGAGATTTTACTTGCTTTTATAAAACATAAAAAAAAAATACAAAAAGAATCATCCCTCACCTCTAGACCTAGTTTTTAGGCTTTCTAATCCTAGCGACACTATTCCTGAGTTGAACGATCAATCCCCCGGTACTTGTCACTATACTATACCACAACGATCAGGTACACTGCCTGGTGGGGGTTGTAAGCTTCTCGAGATCCCTCGAGAGGTAAAGCCTGGTGCAATTCCCATGCATCATGCAGGTATTGTTTCTTATTCGACCAAGCCAGTTATATGTTTTCCATCTGAGTCGTAGTTTTCAAAGTATTGCAAAATAGCATAGAAGTGTAAAATGAAACTTGTGTAAAATAGAATAGACTAAAATAGATAAGAATGTACAACTCCCTCTCAAACTAACAACCCTTCTGATTCAATACTTGATGCTAAAGAAGTGTTTGTTTTATCTCTAAATGTCTTAAGTCTTTGTCTTCTCATGCACAACGGAAAATGTAGAAGAGACTATAAACTGTGACTTCTTCAAGGTTGTTCATTTGGGGAACAAAATATCAACATAGTTAACATAGTTAGAATGCATCCCAGTTATCCAATATACGGAAGTCGAAACGATAGCATCAAAGTAACAAGTTTAAGTATTGATCATCTCTGCAGTTATGAGACAGTCTCTCCGGCATAAATCATTAAACTTGGTCATGTGAACTTGTTGTGTGTCCATGATGTGCACATTTCTCCCTTCATGTTGATTACAATCTTTTGAAATTATCATAAATCAATATACACCCCAAATACAGATTAACTAGAAGCATAAAAAACCCCGTATTAACATAAGCTTTATCTGTGAGAAGATGTCGAACAATTACTCTCTTTACAATTATCCTCAAATCAACCTCTAATCAAACCCTCTTTGTCAATTCAACCGACTAGAAATAATGACTACACATGGAGAAAACCCAGTATAACAAACTTGCGAATGAAGTAGAATAATCCAAACTTGTGACTTAACTTGTATTGTACTTGACTAAGAACCAATATTGAGTGCTAGAACTTAACTCCTTAAAGTATATGGTGCATAAATGCATCTTGAATTATCCTCAACTACGTGAGACACTGAGCACTACTATGTAACTCCTTAAAGTGATAGTTATGTACTGTAATCCCATAATAAGATATAACTAGATTGTCAAGTCTTAATCACTAATAATATACGCCCAAACAAGTGTCTACAAAAGTCATACATCCAACCATCCTCGTGACTTAGAGATAAATAAGTACACATGCCTGCAAAATGCCACTTCAAACTCAAATAAGCAATAATGTACAAAAACCTCGCAGTCACAAAATACCCAAACTAGCCATTGTCATTTGTTGTGAATCTTGATCAGGATCGATCATGTGAAGCGTATAATGTGTTTGTTTTGATTATTGTGTTTTTGGTGAATGGTCAAGTAGCGTTTTAGGGATTTGTATATATAGTAGGTGTATTAGGGTTTTATATTTAAGCATAATTCAGTTGTATAAACCCTAACCTTACTTGATAAACAAAACAACACCTAACTCAATAAATTATCTAAGTCATAACTCGGTAAAATTGCAAAACCTTACTCGGTATTTGAACCAGCCCCTAACTTGGTAAACCCCTTTAGTATAATCTTTCAGAATTTTGGAACCTTCTTACAAATATTTCTAACCAGTCCCTAATTTGATATATGGTAACTCGGTAAAACATAGGATCTAACTCGGTATATCAAATCCAAACTCGGTAAATGAAGCAGGCCCTTAAATCGGTAAATAAGAAGTTGAAACCGACCTAATCAATATATAAACTGTGTGAAACTCGGTAAATTGAAGTTTCTAACTCGGTAAAATGAGAATTCAAAAAATCACATACTAGATTTGGAGTTTCCTATTTAGCAAACTCGGTAAAGTTGACATGAACTCGGTAAACTCACTTAAATGAGTTTTTGACCAAAAACGATCCATTACACTCAATTTTTAAAGGTTTTTGTTCATTCTTTTTGCGTAAAACACAAGACCTAATATAAAAACATCTGCTTTCATGTTACAATCAGACAGGATGGACGTGTGATAACAACACTTGCTTTCGTGCTGGAATTCCCCTTGGCGTCACTCACCTCTCTTTCCCTTGCTTTGCTCCCGTTTACCACAATGGCTGTCTCGCTATCTACTGGAGCTCGGATCCGACTCAGCAAAAGCCATAGCACAAGTTCTTTTTTATCATTTGAATTTCTCAAAAAGTCTTTATTTCATTGACATGTCCGATACCATCTTAAATTATACCATCCAATTACTTTCCGGATTAGCGTTACCTGCGGCTCTCCTAATCTTAGCCAGCTGGCGAGTCGCCCGACTACGGGATTTAACAATCCACAACTATAAGGAGAAAGTGGATGAGTCAGTTGCAAATACCATAAAGGAGCAGCTGAGCGAAAGGGTCATAACGCCACTATTTAACGATAATAATGTGGTCTTGCCGCTCGGAAAGAATGCCTATGACATCATAGACGCCGCCTTGCTGCCGTGGGACAAGTCATTTCTGCTCGACTATAGCCATCGGGATGGGGATGAAGCAGAAACACTTGCCGCACGTGATAATGCCACATTAGATAGAACAGTTCCCTATCAATGGAAGCCTTCGATGAAGAAGGTAAGTAAATGCTACTTAAGAATCCATAAGAACTCGGTATTTGAAGATAAAAGTACACTTTCTCCCTTAAACTTGCGAATTCACCAAAGATACAATTTTTGTTGCTTTAAGCCCATTCTTTTTGCAAGAAAACCTGTTTAATCATGAAACACAACACAAAAACATCTGTTTTCATGTCATTATTCGTAAAGAACACGATTTTTGAAAGAAAAATGACAAGTTTTTGCTTAAAAACTTGTGAACTAGATAAAAAAATACACTTTTGATCGATTTTTAAAACAAACAATCCACAAATCACATCCGAAGCTCTGATGCCAATTGAGATTCACGATGATCAGGAAGGTCGAAGTTGATCAAAGAATAAAAAATAAGACATGATGCCTTGGAGAGAGAAAGTACATAAAGGGTAGAGTGAAAGTGTTTACCGATAAATGACCTACACTATTACACAACCACACCTCTCATGTAGAGTCATGAGGGGTATATATAGCCTCATACATGTTCATCTATTACATATTGACATTATAAGCCCCTCAATATACGCAAATCTAGATAACTAGTCCAATTCATGTAAATATCGCCAGCTCAAAAGCTAACAACTAACATAATATATACTTCCACTTCTAATAAAGAAGAAACAACTAATCACTATAATACATTTGTCTCATAAATGACATTAAACATAAACTAACATCTAATTTGACCAAGGAGATTAATTTCCCACACCTTATAGAATGCCATATGTTATTCAGTTAAGTCATATGCATAATCTTCATACCCATCATACATGTGGTAGTACTCATCCTCAAGGAAACTAGCCTCGTTTGCATCACCACTACCAGTACGGCGTTGAGAAGAAGAGGCCATAAACTGAGCGGTCTCATCATATGCTTCCTCAACATTACTTTTCGAACTTGCCTCTTGTACTACCTTTTTTGCACTCAGATTATTTGTTATAGCCATATTCACACTTGACACTAAACCTTCATCATTATCAATCAAATTAAGAGCATCAAACGGGTCCAAAATAGTAGTCTTAGTGCTCGTCGAACTTCTTACGTTAGAAGTTTTGCTCGTGCCACTCGTATTAGCCACAATGTTAGGCGAATTAGTTCCATTCTTCGTAACTTTACCCTCCTTAGACGGTGTAGCACCGTCCTTAGACCTAGTAACTAGTCTATATTTAAACCGAGATTTAGGTCTCATAAACGGTCTATTATTACCCCCTTTACCCGCTTTTTTAACCTCACGAAATCCTCGTCATCCATGTTCAGATTTGTACCATGGACCTCTTTAGTTGACTTAGGGAAACTATCCATCACATGCCTGAATAAAGAGCAATTACCGCACCTAAGAGGCTTCAATTCATACTCAATACAAATAGTTTCACGCGTATAACTAGTTTCCTCCAACTTTTTTACAACCACAACCAAGTTAGCCCTAGCATAGCTACTACGCCCAATGACTCCAAACACATGTTACTCGTATAAGTATCTAACATCATAGGCGTACAAATTTTAGTAGCAGTCATGATTAGTCGATTCGAAATATAGGCAGCCAACGGAAAATCATGCATTTTAATCCACATTGGCACCTTAGATAATCCTCTTTGGTAAGACTAACCGAAGTTGACCACTTACTAAGGAAAATAGATGTACCACTGATCATCCATGGTCCATTTTGTAGCACATTCTTAGCACCTTGAATAGTCGAGAATTTAAAGAAAAAGAACCCTTTTACATTCATTATCACTTTCTGGATTCCATACTTACTTTACACATTACGAATATAAAGTTCGACAACTGAAAATGCAAACCTTTTGCCAATGTAGTACCCGTAAAGTGAGTTCTTCAACCTGTTATTAACTTACCGCATTGAAGCAATTTCCCACATCAAAGTCAACATCAGTAGGAACACTAGATTCCAATACACGAAAGTTCACCTTCAATTTATTAGCACTAGGATTAGTTATATTGGCATATGAAACCAGCTCCTTATGTTGACAAGTAGGTGTATTAGCATTAGCTGATTTATTATGAATAGGAATATTTTGGCTTGCCTTATTAATATCCACGACATCAGCTAAGTCATCAATAACACGTGACTTCAATACGGGTGTGCTCCCCTCTTTCATGATCTCATTAAAGCTCTCACACGCAACTCGTGTAACTTGATCCACTTGGTTAATGTTTCTAGCAGTATCACGCATAGGTTCAATACTTGTCATGTTCTGACCAACTCATGTCCTAACCGGTTATGGGATTTCAGAGTTCACAGACCCGAATTCCTGTCTACCTGCTCCATATCATCCCCCAAAACAACGTTCATTGCATGGTTTTGAAAACCATGCAAATTACTATCGGCGTCAACATGAGGAGTATAAAACACGACTTTCCTACTAGGTTTGGATGGTTTTCCATTGGCTCCCAACAATTTGCATGCCATCAATATTGCGAATTTTTACCCCCTTCGACGTGAGGTTGTTCAGGTGAGCAATCAATTTTCCTACAGAGGGCTTGTAACCAACGTACTTAACTTCGGATAGCTATTATCACTATTAAGGTTATCGGCTTGCTTATTCCCTCCAGATTCAACAATTCGAACATCTATTTTCTTCTGATTGCTGCCCCTCCCACCCAAATCAAAGAAACCCTTTTGCATTCTTACATTCATCCAGCACAAGCAACAATCAGCCTTCAGTCAAGGTTGAAACTTTAACTCGACACAACTACTCCAATAAACCTCACACTCAGCACTAAGATAATATTAATGTCTTATGGAGAACCAACAATAAAGAAAGAAAACCCTGGTCAATAATAAAATCCAGAAACAAACCCCAAACCGACAATGAAAAATGGTTCATCAATAAAGAACATTAATTAATGACAAACAACCCTAATCGTTTATTTTTTAGAACAATTCTTTTTAACTATCTCACAATATTATGTCCTAAGCCGGACTTGAACCTGCAGCTATTTGGTTTACGAGTTTCTCATACAACATATGGTATCATTTAGAGACAAGCTATTTGGATAAACCCGAATTGGTTTAATCATGGTTGTTAGGATCCCAATCCTGATATTAGGATCTTACGATTTTACGATACTGCAAAGCAAAAACGATCCGGATCTTACATAGGATCTTTGAAGGCTTAAGATTTTATAGGATCTCGATCTTGACCATAGGATCTTAAGATCTAATCAGATCCGATCCTACTTTTCTCGGATAACAAACTAAAAAACTGCAAATTTCTGGATTATTTTTTTGTAGAATTTAAAAAACAACATGTTAATCTTATTAAACATTTCATAATCATAATTTAGGACAACTATTCGATGGGACATTCATATAATTTTGTGTTTATGATATATAATAATTTGTAAATTTGTATAATATTACAAAACTATTAAGAAAATGACATTATAGTAGGATCTTAAGATCCCGATCCGATCTTACGATCAAGATCTTGCAAAGACGAAAACGATCATGGGTAGGATCCCGATCTTGAAAACCTTGGTTGATACTATTATCGTGGAGGGTCAACATTTTCTTAAAACACAATACCAAAGCCTTTTTATACATAACCAATTACCACTGTTTGACGGTTCTGAGCCGGTTTCACATGTTTCCACAAGCCTGACCAATCTATACTACATATAAAGGAAAAATGGTCAGTCTTGGAAAAATGGTCAATCTTGAAAAGTGAAAATCTTGAAAAATCTTATTAAAGGAAATTATGAAATATAATTAATACTCTTATTAAATCACCTCATTACCTAAAAGTATAATGATTTATTCACATTGTACAATCAATTAAAAACATATCTATCAAATTAAATACAACCAATTAATAAAAATCAAAAACCGGGTTAACCCGGGACGCTTCAAACCAGACGGGTTGAACCGGTTTAATTTGACCTGTTTTCGACTCAACCTAGCAAGTTGACCCGGTTTAAATCGACCAATTTTTCTACCAGAACGGTTCACCCGGTTGAACCACCCGGGTCGAATCGGGTTTCAAGACATTATGTTTAATTCCTAAATATTCAAACTTTTATTATTTTTCATTTATAACCTATAAACTTTTTTTGATGAATAAACTATTTGTCGCTATAAAGAATGTATGGTCAAATCTTAAAAAGTGAAATCTTGAAAGTTAAAGGTGAGAGAAATGCATAGTATATTTAATACTCTTATTAAAACACCACATAACTTTAAAATACAATAATTTATTCACATTGTACAACCAATTAAAAGTATATATATTAAATTAAAACACACCTTACTAAAAAGTACAATAAAATTTTCACAATGTGCAATTTAAACAAGCTACAACATAATCTAAATATAAAATAATTAACACACTAACTAATGTTATTTTACACATTATACAAATTAATAAAACACACAAAGCTTCATACAAGCTAAGATGGTACATATAGTTTTGAAAACTGGACCGGACCAACGGGTTCAACCGGGAACCGGTGTCGCCACCGGTTCGTATAACTAATAAAAGCCATACGAAAATATATATTTCAAAATGAAACTATTAATACACATCGAAAACCGGCTTGACCTGGGACGCTTCAAACCCGGCGGGTTGACCCGGTTTAATTTGACCCATTTTGACCCAACCCGTCAGGTTCACTCGATTTAAATCGACCCATTTTTCGTCTAGAACGGGTCGAACCGGGTTTCAAAACATTATGTTTAATCTCTAAATCTTTAAACTTTTATTATTCTTCGTTTATAACCCATAAACTTTAATTAAACGATCTGTCGCTATAAAATCCCGTTGCTATGCACGAGTACTCGTCTAGTTTATTTAAAGGCGGTTTGACCTGAGCTTTCAAGCTTGTTAGATGGCCGGTTCCCGGTATAAACCGGTTGGACCGACCAACCGGTTTGGTTTTAAAAACAATGCTTAAAACATTGCATATTACAATGCATCATATACCCTGTAATTATTTATAAAAGTAAATATGATAGAGTAAAGATCATTTGAGGACCAAACTTTTTTTACATACCATGGGACTAATCTCCACCCTCCATCTTTATTTGATCTAATGGATGAGATTAATCCCAACAATTAAAAAACCACTTTCATCCTTTTTTTTTCAATTATTAATATCTTTCAAACCGTTAATCGTTAAGCGAAAAAAAATATACTGTTACGACGAGCATTTAATTATCTTTCTATAGATAGGCTAATTGATATATTTTCGACAATTTTTTTTTTTCGTTTTTTTCACCTTTTTTTTTCGTTGCCGAAAAAATCATATATGATATTACATATAATATCATATATGATATGCAATATCATATATGATTTTTTTTTCGGCCAGGAAAAAAAAACGTGAAAAAAACGATTTTTTTTTTGTGTTATATAGCGCCACATCATTTCCTTTCCACAAGTCATGCACCGCGGTATCTGCTCAGACACCTGCGGTCGTGATCTCTGTTGAGTATCGTCTCGCACCCGAACACCGCCTCCCTGCTGCGTACGAGGACGCCATGCAGGCGGTGTTGTGGGTGCGTGATCAGGCTTTAGGGATTAATGGTTGTGATGCATGGTTGTGTGAATTTGGTGATTTTAGTAAAGTGTTTTTAATGGGAAGTAGTTCCGGAGGAAATATAGTTTATAATGCTGGTTTACGGGCCCTTGATCTTGATTTGAGTGGGATCAAGATCATGGGGCTCATAATGAACCAGCCTTTCTTTGGTGGGGTCGAGGCCACGGAGTCTGAGGTTAGATTGGCAAATGACCGTATTGTCCCTTTAATGGCAAGTCATCTCAAGTGGTCTCTTGCACTCCCAGAAGGGTGTGACAGAGACCACAAGTATTGTAACCCGTTACGAGATCAAGATGAATCTCATAATGAGAAAATCAGGCGTTTGCCAAAATGTCTAGTCAGGGGTTACGCTGGGGACCCATTTATCGATAGACAAAGGGAGTTTGCTAAAAAGTTGGAGAAATGTGGTGTGCACGTGATAAAGAAATTTGATGATGAAGGGTACCATGGTGTGGAGATCTTTGATCCCCGAAAGGCACAAGTGCTGTATGATGATATCAAGAGTTTCATATGTTCCTTTCAGGAAAAGAAATCAACATTGTGAAGAGCTTGCTTTACATATAGATGTATTTCTAATAAACATTGTTCCATATTATATGAAACTTGTTTTTATTCGATATGTATAGGGTAGGATGTAGCTTACATATGTTTTTAACGTATTTTCCCCCTCTGCAACACCAAAAAAAAAACAAGAAATAAAAACTTGAACCATAGTTACAATGAAAAATGGAAGGAATCGAACATAGTTAAAATGCAACTGCAAATCAATTTAAAGCTGAAGTGTGTAGCTGAATTTATAACAGGAGTAAGTAAGGGCCTATTCGTAAAAAAAGGCTTCTATGTTACTTACAATAACTTGGGCAGCATTGTATCAACACTCCCATGTACATGCTGTACTTTGAGGCAAAATCACGACATTATCCAATCCAAAAAATTCCTTAGGTACACTTGGTTCGTTTTCAAAGACATCCAATCCAACACCACCAATTTCGCCATTAAACAAACACTTAACTAACTCCACCTCAGCAATGACGGAACCACGTGCCACATTCACAGTGACCCCATTTTTTCCTAATGCATGGATAACTCTCTTGTTGATAATGTGATGTGTGTCGTTGGTTAATGCACAACAGAGAAGAGTGCATCAGAATTGGAAGCGAGTTGGTGGACATTTGGGTAGAAAGTGAATGGGAAGGAGTGTTTTTGTTGCCTCGAGGTGTATGAGATTATGCAACCCTAGGCCTCTAGTCTTGTGGCAACTCTTGACCCTATGTTTCCAAGCCCAACAATCCCAGCTTTCTTGCCTCCCAACTGAAAACCAAAACATCAACCAAAGTGATCAAATGAGTAGAAAGTATTCATTTGGTCTCAAGTCTTTTAAGTTCTCAAATGAACCTCCTGCGTTTGTTATAAGTATATAAATCTGTTTGTTATAAGTATATTAATCCATTCGGCTTACGACTAACATGCATACAAACTATTAAGTCAAACTTCAATGTTGTGAGCACAGCTTGTGAAAATAAATTAACACCTTTACATGTCCTAAATCAAGATTGAGCGAGATTGAGCCAATGAATAATACTATCTGGCTGTGTCAGTAATCAGTATCCCATATCTTATTATAGAGTGTTTGGCATTGAGTTTTAGCAAACAAGATAATCTGATAAGCAGAATGATCCAAACAGTGAACAAAGTATTTACAATTGAAGCATCCCAAAATGTTTAATATGAAGAAGAAACACTGACCTTAGAACCAAGAGTATACACCTCTGTCATCGGCCAACGTCCACCACGAACAAACCTATCACCAGCACTAATCCTCCTCATCACATCAACCAACAGTCCTATGGCTCCATCAGCTACATCATCAGAAAACAAATCTCCTGTATTAGTAAGTCTAATTTCAAGCCTGCGACACTCAGCCATATCAATATGGTTCACTCCAGCAGTGGAAGAGGCAACAAGATCAAGAGACAGAATTAAAGGTCGGCTAGAACTTCAGGCTGTGATTGGACTCCCACCAGAGCATACAAAACTTTGCCCGTAAGGGTGCAGGAAGTCGTGTGTTGGTACTGACAATTCGTTTGCTTTGAGTATATGAAACTTTTTCTAGATATATTGTTCGTCGTCTTGAAAGACAGGTGACGGACGGATGACTAGTACTTGTTGGAGATCCGACGGTTGTGATGCGCAATTGATGGTGTTCTTGATCCATTAAGTTGAGGAACTAAATTTCGGACAGGTCTTCTTAATGTAATAATAAATTTTGTTTTATACTTTATGCTAGCTACACCGTGAAAACTGGATTGGATATTGTCCAAAATATAATAAACTTGTATAGCACTAATCAGCCATTAAAAAAATCCATAAATTATTTAGGTGCAACTACTCATTCTTCTTATGATAAAAAATACTGTAAGTAAGATGAGTCAATTTCATACTGGTAATTTTTTGTCATTATTGTTACGATCAAACATTTAATGCATTAAATTATTTAGGTGCAACTACTCATTCTTCTTCTTAAAAAAACACACAGAACCCTCACAGGGTTGCGCCTTACAAAACAATATTTCTCATACTCAATCCTTAACCATGTCTGACCTGGTATCCAATTCGGATCCTTATAAGTTCCTCAAAATCAAACAAAACCCAGACGGGTCTTTAACCCGACTCGCCCCACTTCCATCCATACCCGCAACACCCCAACTCACTACCGAGTCACAACTCGCTCTCTCTAAAGACATACCACTCAACACCACCAATGCCACCTTCCTCCGTCTCTTTCGGCCTATAATATCGAAAACTACTAATGGAAAACTACCCGTTATTATTTACTTCCATGGTGGGGGCTTTGTGTTATTCAGCGCCACATCATTTCCTTTCCACGAGTCATGCACCGCGGTGTCTGCTCAGACACCTGCGGTCGTGATCTCTGTTGAGTATCGTCTCGCACCCGAACACCGCCTCCCTGCGGCGTATGAGGACGCCATGCAAGCGGTGTTGTGGGTGCGTGATCAGGCTTTAGGGATTAATGGTTGTGATGCATGGTTGAGTGAATTTGGTGATTTTAGTAAAGTGTTTTTAATGGGAAGTAGTTCCGGAGGAAATATAGTTTATAATGCTGGTTTACAAGCCCTCGATCTTGATCTGAGTGGGATCAAGATCGTGGGGCTCATAATGAACCAGCCTTTTTTTGGTGGGGTTGAGGCTACGGAGTCTGAGGTTAGATTGGTAAATGACCGTATTGTCCCTTTAATGGCAAGTCGTCTCATGTGGGCACTTGCACTCCCGGAAGGGTGCGACAGAGACCACGAGTATTGTAACCCGTTACTAGATCAAGATGAATCTCGTAATGTGAAAATCAGGCGTTTGCCGAAATGTCTGGTTAGGGGTTACGCTGGGGATCCACTCGTTGATCGACAAAGGGAGTTTGCTAAAATGTTGGAGACATGTGGTGTGCACGTGATAAAGAAGTTTGATGATGAAGGGTACCATGGTGTGGAGATCTTTGATCCCCGAAAGGCACAAGTGCTGTATGATGATATCAAGAGTTTCATATGTTCCTTTCAGGAAAAGAAATCAACATTATGAACAGCTTGCTCACATTGGTATGTTTAATGTCTGAATTTCTAATAACTTTGTGTTCGATTTACATATAGATGTATTTCTAATAAACATTGTTCCATATGATATGAAACTTGTTTTTATTTGATATGTATAAGGTAGGATGTAGCTTACATATGTTTTTATCGTATTTTCCCCCTCTGCAACACGAAAAAAAAAACAAGAAATAAAAACTTGAACCATAGTTACAATGAAAAATGGAAGGAACATAGTGAAAATGCAACTCCAAATCAATTTAAAGCTGAACTGTGTAGCTCAAAGTCGTTTATAATAGGAGTAAGGGCCTATTCGTAAAAAAAAGGCTTCTATGTTACTTACAATAACTTGGGCAGCATTGTAAATACAATCCCATGTACATGCTGTACTGTGAGGCAAAATCACGACGTTATCCAATCCAAACAATTCCTTAGGTACACTTGATTCATTTTAAAAAAAAAATCCAATCCACCACCACCGATTTCGCCATTAACCAAACACTTAACTAACTCCACCTCATCAATGACAGAACCACGTGCCACATTCACAATGACCCCATTTTTTCCTAATGCACGGATAACTCTTTTGTTGATAATGTGATGTGTGTCATTGGTTAATGCACAACAGAGAACAAGTGCATCAGAATTGGAAGCGAGTTGGTGGACATTTGGGTAGAATGTTAAGGGGAGGGAGTGTTTTTGTTGCCTTGAGGTGTATGAGATTATGCAACCCGTGGCCTCTAGTCTTGTGACAACTCTTGACCCTATGTTTCCAAGCCCAACAATCCCAACTTTCTTGCCTCCCAAACGAAAACCACATCAACGAATGTGATCAAATGAGTAGAAAGTATTCATTTGGTCTCAAGTCTTAAAGTTCTCAAATGAACCTCATACGTTTGTAGTATTCCATTGATAGGGCACTGTTCTATCTAATGTGGCATTATCACGTGCGGCAAGTGTTTCTGCCACATTCCTACTACTCCGATGGCTATAGTCGAGCAGTATATAAATCTGTTTCTTACACATATCAAATAAATTAACACTTTTTCATGTCCTAAATCAAGAATTAGCGAGATTGAGCCAATGAATAATACTATCTGGCTCTGTCAGTATCCCATATCTTATTATAGAGTGTTTGGCATTGAGTTTTAGTAAACAAGATAATCTGATAAGCAGAATGATCCAAACATTGAACAAATGATTTACAATTGAAGCATCCCAAAATGTTTAATGTGAAGAAGATACACTGACCCTAGAACCAAGAGTATACACCTCTGTCATCGGCCAACGTCCACCATGAACAAACCTGTCACCAGCATTAATCCTCCTCATAACGTCAATCAGCAGTCCTATGGCTCCATCAGCCACATCATCAGAAAACAAATCTCCCGTATTAGTAACTCTAATTCCACGCCTGTGACAGTACTGCGACACTCAGCCATATCAATATGGTTCACTCCAGCAGTGGACGAGGCAACAAGTTCAAGAGACGGAAGGTCAGCTAGAACTTCAGCTGTGATTGGACTCCCACCAGAGCATACAACAACATTAACTGACTGCGCGTAAATGTGCAGGAAGTCGTGTGTTGGTAATGACGATTCGTATGCTTTGAGTATATGAAACTTTTTCGAAATATATTGTTCATGGTCTTGAAAGACAGGCGACGGACGGATGACTAGTACTTGTTGGAGATCCGACGGTTTGATGGCCAGGATGGATGGTGTTCTTGATCCATTAAGTTGAGTAACTAAATTTCGGACCGGTCTTCTTAATGAAATAATAAATTTTGTTTTATACTTTATGTCACACCGTGAAAACTGGATCGAATATTGTCCAAAATATAATAAACTTGTATAGCACTAATCAGCCATTTAAGAAATCCAATAATTAAGTGGTATAGCTTGTTATCTTCGCCCAAACATAATAATAAAACATAATCCAACTACCCTCAGTTTGTTCCAATTTGTCTTGGCCTTTTTCTATGGATTTAACCATTATAAGAAATAAGGCCATTAGGAAATGACAAATCGTGCAACACGGGTTAGTTTTATATATATACTTTCGCTTAATCATAATTATCGATATCATTAAAGTATTTATTATTATTATTATTATTATTATTATTATTATTATTATTATTATTATTATTATTATTATTATTATTATTATTATTATTATTATAGCCTCTTTTTAATATATAGTGGCAATAGCATCTGTAGATTGGTGTATAACTGTATACAGCAATGACTAACCCAAAATCCAGATACTAGCAAATTCTTCAACCTCACACAAAATCCAGATGGGTCAGTGACCCGACTCAGCAAGATTCCATCTTTACCCGCGACTCCTCTATGGACTACCGAGTCTCAACTCACTAGCTCTTTCTAAAGACATACCACTCAATCCCACCAACAAAACCTTCCTATGCATTTTCTGTCCTGTCTCACCGCCCAAAACCACGAACTCAAAACTCCCCATCATCATGTACTTCCATGGTGGCGGTTTTGTCTTCTATATCACCAGCAGTAATGTTTCTCATAACATCAATCAACCCACAGCTCCGTCTGACAGATCATCAAAATACGCATCTCCAACAGTAGTAACTTTAATTTTTCTACGAATACGATGACACTCATTCATATCAAATGGTCTACTCCAGCAGAGGAGGAGACAACAACTTCTAGAGCCTGAAGATCAGCTAGCACATCAGTTGTGATGGGATACGTGCCAGAGCATATTGTTAGTTGTACATTTATTGATATAGATTTGAGCTTACCAGTCGATTAAAGTTGACCGTTGGTACGGTTTTGTTACGAGTCGACTAAATGCTGCAGAAGATTACATCATTCCGCATTATTTGAAGTGTTTCGTTCCAGTTTGAGTGTTCGCAGACCTCCGCTCAAACTGCGGGGAGTGTTAGTTGTACATTTATTGATATAGATTTGAGCTTATCGGTTGATTAATGTAATTGATATTATTCCATTGTATTCTAGCTGGAGATTAGGATGACTTTAGTAGTTCCCATAAATACTCTTGTATTGTGGGCATATATATCTCCATGTATTGTATTCGACAATGGGACACAAAGCAATCATTCTCAAATCATTCGTATATCATCATCACAATATTTGACACATATAACGACTTTAACTAATTGTGCATATGCAAGAAGGAAGTTGTGAGTTGGTAACTCTGATTAAGTCATATGCTTTGAGTATCTAAAATTTGTTCAATAAGTATTCTTCATGAACTTGAAAGACAAGTGGCGGACAGATGACTAGCTAGTACGTTTGGTGGATCCGGCGGTTGTGATGGCAGCGATTGGTGGTGTCGAGATCCATTAAGTTAAGGAAAAGAACTTTGATCTGATCGGTCTTTAAGTATTCCTCATAAAAAGTGGATCGAGTACACTTCAAGAATGAATTAACGTGTTACATGTGACACCATAAAAGTATAAAACTACTCTCTAATAATTGTCATGATCAGATTATATATAAATTTTCGTTTAATTGTCATGATCAGTGTTAAAAAACTAATTTTTTCCACTATGATGTGCTCTAATTAAATCAAGTTCAACAACTTTACCCTTCATTAAAAAATACACACATTTTTCACGCTATTCATATATAAAGATGCAAAGTGTTTTTGTCCTAGAGTAACCCAAACTCCAGTTCAGATCCTAACAGGTTCTTCAGAATCACACAAAACTCAGATGGATCAGTGACCTGACTCACCTCGTTGCCATATTTACCAGCAACACCCCGGCTCACAACTGATTCCCAACTCACTCTTTCTAAAGACATACCACTCAATGCTACAAACAAAACCTTTATGCGCCTCTTTCGCCCCGTTTCAATACCACAAACTGCCACTAGGAAACTTTAACTGACTGCGCGTAAATGTGCAGGAAGTCGTGTGTTGGTAATGACGATTCGTATGCTTTGAGTATTTGAAACTTTTTCGAGATATATTGTTGATGATCTTGAAAGACAGATGACGGACGGATGATTACTAGTACTTGTTGGAGATCCGACGGTTTGATGGCCGCGATTGATGGTGTTCTTGATCCATTAAGTTGAGGAACTAAATTTCGGACCGGTCTACTTAATGTAATAATAATTTTTGTTTTATACTTTATGTCACACCGTGAAAACTGGATCCAACTTGTATAAGCACTAATCAACCATTAAAGAAATTCAATAATTAAGTGGTATAGCTTGTTATCATAGCCCAAACATAAATAATAAAACAATAGCATTGCTAATATACACACAACAATATTATATACTCCCTCCGTCCCAAATTTGTCTACTTTTGATTTTTTTTTTTTTTTTTTTTTGTATTTTTTCTACAACTTTGACCTTAGATATTTTTGTGGGTGTTATATAATATTTTATGCAAATTATATAAATGGATAGTATAATTTTTCATCAAGTATTATATAACAAAAAATATATATTTATGGTCAAAGTTGAATTAGTTTGACTTTGAAAATTCAAATTGGACAATAAATTTGGGACGGATGAAGTATTTTTTTTTTCACTTATTCTATCTATATCCAAACAGTCAATTTTGACACTTGTCTTAGCATTTCTCATAAAACATAATCCAACTAACCTCAGTTTGTTCCAATTTGTTTCGGTCTTTTTCTACGGATTTAACCACTAAGAAATGACAAATCGATCAACATTGGTTAGTTATTTTATATTATTTTGCTTCATCGTCATTATCATATCAATAAAGTAGTATTTTTTTTTTTTTTTTTTTATATATAGTCTCTTTATAGATAGTGGCAATAGCATCTTGAGATTGTTGTATACAACAATGACTAACCCAAAATCCAGTTCTGATACTAACAAATTCTTCAAACTCACACAAAATCCAGATGGGTCAGTGACCCGACTCAGCAAGATTCCATCTATACCCGCGACTCCTCTACGGACAACCAACTCTCAACTCGCTCTTTCTAAAGACATACCACTCAATCCCACCCACGAAACCTTCCTACGCCTTTTCTGTCCTATCTCACCGCCCAAAAACACGGATGCAAAACTCCCCATCATCATTTACTTCCATGGTGGTGGTTTTGTCTTCCATAGTGCCACCTCTTTTACCTTCCACAAATTTTGTTCCACGGTGTCTGCTCATACACCCGCGGTGGTAATCTCTGTTGAGTATCGTCTTGCACCTGAACACCGACTCCCTGCAGCGTATGATGATGCCACGGAGGCGTTGTTGTGGGTGCGTGATCAGGCTTTAGGGAGCAATGGTTCTGATGATTGGTTGAGTGAGCTCGTTGACGTTTCTAGAGTGTTTTTGATGGGAAGCGGTTCAGGTGGAAATATAGTGTATAATGCAGGTTTGCGAGTCCTTGATCTTGATCTTCATCCGATCAAGATCGCAGGGCTTATAATGAACCAAATATATTTTGGCGGGGTCGAAAGTACTCAATCTGAGCTTCGACTAGCAAATGACGGTATTCTACCTTTGCCTGCAAATCATGTCATGTGGTCTCTTGCACTGCCGGAAGGCTGTGACAGAGACCACGAGTACTCTAACCCGTTACAAGATAATGATATATCTCGTAATGGAAAAATCACTCAACTACCGAAATGTCTAGTAATAGGTTATAACGGGGACCCGCTAGTTGATAGGCAAAGAGCATTTGCAAATATGTTAGAAGCATGTGGTGTTCAAGTGATAAAGAAATTTGATGATGAAGGGTACCATATTGTAGAGTTCTTTGACTCCGAAAAGGCGAAAGTGTTGTATGATGATATCAAGAGTTTCATTAGCTCTCTTGAGAAGAAGATATCAAGTTTGTGAATAATTGTTGAAATTGGCTTTTTGAAGGAGTGTTGTTTGAATAACTTTGTGTTAGATTTACATTTGAATGGATCTTCAATAATGGTTATATGTATTGCGCGCTTGTTATAAAATGTTATATAATATGTACTTTCAATAATGGTTATATGTATTGGGCGCTTGTTATGAAATGTTATACAATATGTACTTTTTTTATAATCATATTTTGGTTTTGATCTGTTTCTTGCTTAAAAAAAACAAAAAAAAAAAAAAGTTTGTAGTTAAAAGATGACCAAGGGCTTAGAGCATAAGGTATCACAACTTAGCCATTTCGGCTCTTCTGATGTCACATCAGCATTCGCACTTTTAAAACGTACAGCTCAAAATACCCATTCACTCACGACATAACCTTTTGAGCCCCATCCGCCAACAAATTTTTTTATTTTTATTTTTTTTTAAAAAAAATACATATTATATAAACTAAAAAATAAACTTTTAAATATTTAGAAGTCTAAATTAAAATTTTTTAAATGTTTGAAAGTATAAACTAAAACTTTATAAATGTTTAAGGGTATAAACTAAAACTATTACACACACTCAAACACAAAACACAATTAAAAAAATAGTAATAAAAAAATGAAGGGTTGTCATTTTCACGCCGAGAATTCGGTGCAATTCGGCTTGCCACCTCGAATTCAGCGCACTTCTTCGCCGTGATACCTTATGCTCTTATATTTGAAAAACACTTATGACTTACTTGAGCGACAGCATGAAAGGACCCTTTTGTGAAGACAGTTCTATGAGGCAAATCAAATGTACAACATTACCAAAATATCTTTTTAGGTATATTTTGTTCTTTTTCCATAGTATTCAAACCAGGACGACCAATCTAACATTCGACAAGACATATCACTATCTCTGCGAAGTCTATGACGGCCCGTATTACCCCTTTTTTGGTGATGTCCGAATGACTATGTTGTTGATAGTGTGAAGTGTGATGTTGGTAAACACACAACAAAGAATGAATGCATCAGAATCGAACGCTTGTTGGAAGACATTCTGTTAAGAAAATAAATCATATCTTTTTATTTCCTAGAGGTGTATGAGACTATGCAGCCCATGCGACGTTTAGTCTTATGGCAGTTTTGTTTATATCTTTCTTTTGTTACCATATTTTCAGGGGGGGGGGGGGGGGCACAACGTAAAAATTGTTGATAACAACTCCAATTTTATAGAGGGGCCAACACTCCTTCCTACCTCAGTATCATTCTCCACTAAATATATACGATAGGAACAAATACTACGTACACTTGATCTTAGCCAAAAGGCTGAGAAAAGTATGCCACTGAATATATGATAGGGACAAGATTCGTGATCAAGACATAAATATAGAATGATGTTACTGTTAGTAGGAGTAAGGTACTGGTAGTAGGAGTAAGGGTACTAAACATAAGTAACCCTACTACTAAACATATAGAGGTTACTGGTGTTTGTTTGGTGACTTGACAAGTAACCCTATTGGGTTTTATTTTGTGCTGTGACTTTTGTTTTTTATTTTAGTTTTTTTATTTTGTTTGTTCTAGAATAATTAGATTTTGTTTTCTCTACAAGTTTTACTACCCTATAAATATAGGAGTTTTGTTTCATTGTAAGATATCTTTTGATCATTAATAAAATTATCTTTTAGGAGTTTATCTCTTGTTTGAGTTTATTCACGTAAGGCGCGCCTTGATTATCACTCTTGGATTAGGGTTTATCTAAATATGCTTACGTGCGTCCTGCGTCAATATATACTAATGCAATATTATATATATATATATATATATATATATATATATATATATATATATATATATATATATATATATATATATATATTTTGTTCTACTCGAATCCTTACAAGTAACACAAAACTCGGATCATTAAACCGCACAAACTTAGAGACACCTCAACACACTAATGATTCTCAATAACTTTATCTAAAGACATATGTCTCAACTGTTAGTTTCGGGGTTCTAGAATAATGACTAATCTATATGTATAAACTAACAATCGGTAAACGGACTATAACTTATTGCTTTGAGTAGAGTGCTCTCTATCCTTAAAGCAATTTCGACCCCCACCGTTTCAATAGAACACGTGTGCTAAGGATTATTGGAGAATCATTTCCCAAGATAAAACGAAGCCACGTGTAGTGCTCCTTATCAACAATGCACGGTTGGTGATAAGCCGATTGAACTACTGAGTTTCAAGGTTTTCTGGACACTATCGAAGTCGTTCCTCGAGTAACGAAGACGATAGCAATATGGTGTGTTAATAGAGGGTTTTGGTCTGTTAAAGTATTTTTTCTCTTACCAAAAATGGCAGAAATCTCGCTGTATATATAGGCAAAATGGTGGCTATTCGTAACAGTCACAATGGTTCACCAAAAGGTGCTAATAGCGACGACTTAGTGACAGAAAAACCGTCGCTAACTGAAACAAATTCAAACAGTCGCGATGGTTCCCTTAATCATGCCTTTTTAACAGATATCACCGCCACCATTTCGATTAGGGGCGTCTTTAGAATGATGATGGTTTATTAGCGACGGTTTTGAGACAGAAAAGCTGTCACTAATCTACATTTCATAGCAAACACCAAAACACAACAAAACTCTCTTTTTCTTCCTAACATTCGACCCAAATGACTAATGTATCTTTTGAAAATAATTACCAACAATCCCCACCATTTTCAAAATAGACATAAGTTTTGAAAATATAGACATCACACGACCTAACCAGATTCCGAAAACCTTAGGGGTGTTACGCATAAATAAAGGTGGAATATTACACCTTGAACCTTTACGTAGTGAAAGCGCTCATGTCTAAATAGGGTAAGAATGGTTGAACCAAAGTCATTGAACCATCTTCCTTTATATGTTAGAGGGAAATCCCTTACACATATCATTCCTCTCATTGATTCAATCACGTGAAAATTAGACCCTCAAACTTGGCCATGGGTCCGCATCTTGGTTTCTCAGAATGCTTCAGAGCCAAGGCCTCGAGCTCCTATGAAGCGGCGTCACTTCTACATTCAGATAGGTTGCTTATCAAAAGTGTTCTCGTAACTAAAAACACCCCAACACAAAAATTTGTTATAACTCCATTAAGAATTGAAATTCAACCTCCAACTTCATTACGGTTCCAAGTTCCAATAAGCTTGGGATGGTGTGTTGTAAATATCGCAGAACTTCAGTCAACGTTTGGATGATGTACTTTTACTTGATCTCGAGACTTGGTGAAATACCAAGCGTCAAGGCAAAGTTCCATCATGGGTGTAACAACCGTGATTTTAGCATGTCAGTTTAACTGGTAGTCTTGACTCGGTTGACGTTTGTTTGGTGTGTCTTAGGTAATTGAAGTGATATATGTATGATATGAGTATGTGTTGGCACTAAATCCCTTTGTATGTTTTTATCGCGGTGAGTTGAGTAATATATTGATTTTGGGTTAAGTTTATTTTGTTCACCTTGGTGGTGTAGAAATGACTTGTGTAGTTTTGGTGTTTTGTGGTTTTGCGTAACAAGTTTTCGTTCAAGTATTTGAGCGTTAGTAAGTTACGTGGAGTTTGGTTTTATAAGTTATATTTATAAAGAGTGTGGAATTCTATTTTTGAAAACCTTGTTTTGAAAATGATAATTTTCCGGGTTGTCGTAAAAACGAAGGTTTATCGCGTAAGATGTTAGGTTTCATTATGGGTTCTTATATAAGGGGTTTTTAGGAGAAAAAGGAAACCAAATTTGATCCCAATTACAATTCCTAACTATAAGGAATATCCATAATTATTATAAATACAAAATAAAAACCCCTCACCCCATTTTTATGAGTATATGGTCGAAATTTAGAGAACCAAGAGAAGTATGAAAGCAGAAAAAAGTTAGAGTTTATTTTTGAGGCATAAAAATCAAGATCAATGTATAATTTTCAAACCTTATGTTTAATTAATTATTATTATACATGTAACAAGGATATGATGGATTAAGGTTTTCATTCACTTCTGTAAATTAATGTTATTAAACATGTTGTGATCAATACTTATTAATATTATGATGATTGGTGAAGGGATTAGGGCATAAAACATGTTAATTAAGGAGTTAGGGTTTTGACAGATGTGTAAGGTTGTAAAGTTACGAAGATATTTAATAGATGGAGATGAGTTAGATCACAAATTTTGAGTGTAAATTTTAGTTCAGAGAAAGAGTTTTCCAAAAAGTCCAGCCATGATCGATTTCGAGTTCCAGAAGTTAGTCTTTTGATTTTTCCAAGTTAAGGTGTTAAAGCTGTTAAACAGGGACAAATTTGGTGTAAAAGTTTTGAGGGTTAAAGTGGGTTAGAAAACGGAATTAGGGTTAGCCCTTCTGTTAGAGTTGAGTTCTATATTATACTTGACTTCCACGCGAAGGAGTGACGTTAAAAAATTGTAGAAGTATGATTTGTATGTCAAAACATTTTGGTGTGCGTTCAGATCCGAATCTAGATAGTTTTTATGTTTGATTTTTCAAAGGATACTTGTGGGTGTTTTTAGACCATGGACTTTTGGGATTAGCTTGTATGCTTATGAGAGACCATGGTAAAGTTTTGGTGTGAGCTGTTGAGCTTTTAATGTTATGATTTCATGTGGGTAGAAGTACTCCAAAATTCTGCGTTTTCTGAAATTATGTGTGCAAAGGATTTAGTGAGTGTTAATGATTGGTAGTGTTTGGTATGGAGTCTAGGTGAACCATAGTAGTTTATATGACCTTTAGACATCCATCATATGTGTGTTACATGGACTATAGCTTTTAGCTTGGTCGCGTGTAATGTGGGTTTATTTTTGTTGTATAGATTTGTGATTGTTTATTTGGAAGCTGCAGAGACTGAGGTGAGTTCATAGTCCCATTTTTACTTTGTTTTTAAAGTTGGGATGGGAATGATGCTTATGATAAATTCTTTGAGTTACTGTGATTATGTGTGGTTTAAATGCATGGACTTGTAAATGGTTATCGTGTGTATGCTATATGTGATGTTAATGCGGTGTAATTAAAATGTGGAATTCAATTGGGGGGGATGCTTATCTCGTTGCTCGTACATGCGACCCAATTGATGATAAATATGTGGTGAACTTGGATCGGTGTACACGTTCCGTCCTAACTAATAAATGGTGGAAATGGAAATTGGATCGGTGGGCACGTTCCGTCCCAATGGTTGCCTTATGTGCGTTAGTTGGTTTGTGATTACATGTTAGCTTATATGGTAACTATATTTATTTGTCCAGCTAGATTTTTATAATCACAGTGAACTGGTTGCCTATTGTGTGTGTCTTAAACCTATGATCCTCACCAACATTATGTTGACGTTTTAAGCATCATTTTCAGGTGAGCATTATAAGGATAAGATAGAAGGAAGCGACTAGAAGAGACTTTAGTTGCATTGAGATTGAATTATCTTTATGTTTGGATATGAATTTGTTTGATTTTGATTGAGATACTATTATGTCTTTCGACTAGTATTTTTATGTTTTATTGGAGATATATTTTGGAGATTTGTTTTCGTTGTTTTCTTTCGGGTATTGTTATGACACTTTGTGTCTATACTTTGCTTTATTTTATTGCATGTAGAAATTCTCTATATAGACACCATGTGTTGTGATGATATCCATGATGTTGCACTCACGTTTCCGCATTGGCGAGGTGTGACAATGGGTGACTATTTTTATGTGGGCTTAATCCCATCCCTCATATTTCAATCACTTTATGTTCAACAAGTATTTACTCGATTGTAAAAACTAATGGTGATCATCCTATCTTTACAAACTTATTGAGTTTCTTATGGATAAGTCCAATACTTTAGGAATTAACATGAAAACATAATTGACGACTTGACATTGTCGTTGTACAATTATTATTACCAAGGAATTAGCCTTTATGATTTGTATATTAGCCTTCCTTTATCTATTTTTCCTTGTCATGTTATGACAACATGCATGCCTTAGTAAAACTTGTTATACACAATTGCTACTTCGATCCTAAGACTTCCCCCCACCAAGTGCTAATAACTAACCACATGTAGATGCACATGATAGTCTTCTCGATCAATAGTGCAAATGGCTTCAACATATCCTTATGACACTAAGGACACGTGTTAAACCAAATTTCATGGTTTTCTTCAAGCAATCTAGTACTTAATCAATAGTATCCAAACATATTATAAATATCATGATACATGAGTAAATGACATTTTCTTTGCCAATGTATTGTCTGATTCGTTGATGTCCAAATAATGAACAACAACATGGTGTTTTGGTTCTAATATCAATTAGACCGTTAATTCAACATAACATTTTGACATACAGTGGCACTTTGCATTTTTGCAACCATGTTTTTGGAAATTCTTTTCTACGGGTTCCAAACCGCCAACAAATCACGGATCTCATCGTAAGAGAAACATCGAACTTGCTATTTTTGCCGTGCAAGAACCAACATCCGGAACTTACCAAGTTCAATTCCTCAAGCACATATCTTAGTATCAACCATTTTCGGTTACGAGTATTTGGCAAACAAAGAAAACGAAAATGGAAATAACATCCATGTAACCGCCAATCTCGACAAAATAACAATAATTCATGCATAGCACAAGTTTCTTTACGAATAGACATGAATATTAAATACTCCGTAACCAACATGATGATAACTTAATACCTTTCATTATATTAAACATTACTTGAACATGAGAATTAAAATTAATTACCAAGCAATTTACAACATGTCATCTCATTTAATATATCAATGGCAGTGTCCAAACAGTAAACCGACACCACGACACAAATGCACAAACACAAAATTGATATTTCAATCAACGTGGTGTCTTTGGACATAAACTAATACAATAACCGCCAAGATAAAAAAGTGAACAATATATTACCCGTCAAATAAATTTCCTTATTTAGATAGGGGAAGAGATAAAGTAAGAAGAATAATTAAAATAAGAATGGTAAGAAGTAATTCTAGCCACACATTTCAAATTAGGTGGGAAATTTTGAAGGAAGATGCATCCACTTTTGTAGGTGCATCTGAAATGTGTGGTTGTGGTTACTTCTTATCATTCATATTTTAATTATTCTTCCTATTTGATCCTAACTAGTAATATTTATTGTCATTTACATGCAAATTTCCAAAATTTCATGCAATAAACCGAATAGCACTTTACCAGATTAATATTAATTACACAAATCTTGATTTATATATAGCCAGTTAATTATATTAATATTTTATGTTTACATAAATTTCATGCATTTAAGCAATATCTCGTTTATCTATAGTATCATATTAACAACACATATGAAATTCAGAAACAAGTTCACGGAGTATATTCACATCAACGTGGGTTTATTTCTAATTCAATCATGAACATGATCAAATACATTATCAACAATATCATTCAAAATGTTTATTATGCAATTAGACACATAAGTTACCATGTTAACCATATCAACACAAGGGCCATGCAATTCATACATATATATGTCATGGTTAAATTAACATAAATAGAAGTTGTGTACCAGGCCAGATTACATGCATGATCGAACGATTCTATCGCCTTAATCCGCAAGTTTGATCGAACCAAGTCTCATGCTCAACATATTTACCAATCTTGATCATTATATATTATCATTAACAGGTGGTGCCATTCTTCGTGAACTAGCTCACTCCATTTTACGATTTCTCTTGATAGTTGATGACGATCATTCGACGCCATTACTCAAGCGAAAATTGCTTTAAGATTATTAGTTCCGGCCTTCCGGGGTTCTAGAATAATGGCTAATCTATATGTATAAACTAACAATTGGTAAACGGACTACAACTTATTGCTTTGAGTCGAGTGCTCTCTATCCTTAAAGCAATTTTGCCTCCACCGTTTCAATAGAACACGTGTGTTAAGGGTTATTAGCGAATCACATCCCAAGATAAAACAAAGCAACGGGTAGTGCTCCTTATCAACAATGCACGGTTGGTGATAAGCCGATTGAACTACTGAGTTTCAAGGTTTTTTGGACACTATCGAAGTCGTTACTCGAGTAACGAAGACGATAGCAATCTCGTGTGTTAAGAGAGGGTTTGGGTGTGTTAAAGTACCTGTTTTTTCTTACCAAAAATGGCAGAAATCTCGTATATATAGGCCAAATGGTGCTAATAGCGACGATTTAGCGACGAACTAGTGATAGAAAAACCGTCGCTAACTGAAACAAATTCAAACAGTCGCGATGGTTCGCTCAATCATGCCTTTTTAACAGATATCACCGCCACCATTTCGATTAGGCGTGTCTTTAGGATGATGATGATGGTTTTTTAGCGACGGTTTTGTGACAGAAAAGCTGTTGCTAATCTCCATTTCGTGGCGCACACCAAAACACAACGAAACTCTCTTTTTCTTCCTAACATTCAAGTTTCAACCCAAATGACTAATGTATCTTTTGAAAATAATTACCCAACATCAACCTCACCAACAAAACCTTCATTCAACTCTTCTGCCCCATCAGAGCTTAATCCAGGTTTTAGTGGGAAGCAGTTCACGAGGGAATATAGTGTATAATGCAGGTTTACAAGCCCTTGATCTTAATCCAATCAAGATTGTAGGGTTCGTAATGGATCAACCCTTTTTTGGTAGTGTCGAAAGCACTGAATCAGAGCTTCGACTAGTAAATGATCATATTCTCCCTTTGAGTGGAACTCATTTCGTGTGGTCTCTTTCACTCCCTGAAGGGTGTGACCGAGACCACAAGTATTGTAACTCATTACGAGATCTAGGCAAATCTCAGTGAGAAAATCAGAATGTTGTCAAAGCGTCTGATTAGAGGATATGGTGAGTTGCTACTATGTTGGAGGCAAGTGGCCGGTGTCCACTTGATAACGAAGTTTGATGATGAAGGGTACCATGGCGTAAAGATGTTTGACCGCCGAAAGGAACAAGTGTTGTATGATTAGATCTAATGTAACATAGTGTTTGCTATTAAAAGCTATACATCTTTTTCTTATCCTCTCTTTGTTTTTATTTCTAGACACAAATTTTGAACCATGATTGTAATCTTAAAAATCACAATTTTCGAGCAAAGATGCACTGCAGTTTGAGCTGATATAAATAGTACTTGTACAGCATAACTGTGGGACTAGACATATATGAGATAATGAGAAGGTATAGGCCAACCAATGGCAACCATGACTTTGATAAACTATAATATTGACTATTTATGTTCGTCGGTTACACAATTAATTAGACGCCCTTGAATAACATTAGGTAATGAAAGATCACTATATCAGAAACGGGTTACTAGAATTGACTGCTGACCGGCGTGAGCAAGGGTTTATTTGTGAAAAAAGCTTCTAAGTTACTGGTTACTAGAATTGACTGCTGACCGGCGTGAGCAAGGGCTTATTTGTGAAAAAAGCTTCTAAGTTACTCAATAACACCTGAGCAGCATCATGAAAGGACTCTGTTGTGAAGCCAGTTCTATGAGGCAAAAGTACAACATTATCCAATCCAAACAACTCTTTAGGTACATTTGGTTCATTTTCAAAAACATCCAAACCAGCACCACCAATCTCGCCTTCGACCAAACATTTCACTAACTCCACCTCGTCAATTATAGCCCCACGAGCCACGTTCACGATAACCCCCTGTTTCCCTAGTGCCCTCATGACTGTGTTGTTGATCATGTGACGTGTGGCATTGGTCAACACACAACAAACAATGAGTGCATCACAATTTGAAGCAAGATGCAGGACATTTGGGTAGAAAGTGAATGTGGTGGAATGCTTTTGTTGCCTTGAGGTGTATGAGACAATGCAACCCATGGCATCTAGTCTTATGGCAACTCTTAATCCAATGTTCCCAAGCCCAACGATTCCAACTTTCTTGCCTCCTAACTGAAAACCATAAAATCGTATAATTATTGATAAACCATATAATTCCGCTGTGGCACTGTTATAATTGCATACTTTGAAAGAGTTTATAAGTTTTCATATACCTGTACTTTTATTTCAAGTAAATCAAATCAGCTTATATAGATCTTGAACAGCATTTGAGCTATATTAACATTGTAGTCCTTATTTTTCTTTGTTGGCAAACCTAGCTATTTATATCAGTTCATTTAACTAAGCTGAAGGAACGCAATGTTACTCTTTCCAAATATACCAATGAAAAGAATGTACAAATCAAAATTGAAATGACATGTTTGCATATTTATGATCAATAAGAAAGAGTCTTAAATATACCATAAACGTCAAATTACGAAACATTAACATACGTTGTATCATATTATTACGTTCTCACACTTCTTATTTTAATTTTATTTCTCATTGCTATACAGCAACATATAAATACCTTGAAACCAAGAGAATACTCCCCTGAAACAGGCCAACTCCCACGACGAACAAATCTATCACCTGCAGTAATCCTCCTCATCACATCAATAAACAGCCCAACAGCCGCATCAGCTACATCGTCCGAAAACACATCACCGTTGTTAGTAACGCTAATTCCTCTCCTCCTACACTCAGCCATATCGATATGGTTCAATCCAGTAGCTTGGGAGACAACTAGTTCTAGCGCGGGAAGTTCACGAATGATGTCTGCTGTAATGGGACGTGCAGCTGAGCATAAAATGACTTTAACAGATTGAGCATAGGCACGTAGGAAGTCATGAGTTGGTAACGGTGACTCGTATGCTTTGAGGATGTGGAACTTGTTTGAGAAGTAGTGTTCATGGATTGCGAAGACGGGTGGCGGACGGAGGATTAGTATTTGATGGAGATCATCTGGTGGAGATTGGTGGTCGTTTTGCTGATCCATCAAGATTAGAAAGTGAAGTTCTTTATTGGTTAGTTGCGAGGATATACAAGAGTGGTGGAGTTCAAAATGAATTTTTCTTATGCGCTTTTGCCACGATCGTTCTTTTTTTTTTTTTTTTTTTTTTTTTTTTAATATTTATTTATTTATTTATTAGTGTCAGCGGAAACACGCTTGTTTTTATTTTGGAAAACATTTAAAGGGTGCGTTTGGAACCCGGAATCACTATAGGCATGATTTTGATTAAAAAGGTATATCATATCAAAAGTATCATTGTCATTGTTAGTGTTTGGTATAAAGTTGAAGCTATATGTATCACTTTTAAATGGGTTAATTCAATAGCTAAAAAAAATAAAATATATCATTAAAATACAAAATATAACTTGTAAAGTATTATAAAGTTAGTACGGAGTAATAACAAAAGTATATGGACTCCACCGGAATGGTAGAGAAAAGTCATCAATTCATACAACTATGGATCTATCATCTTTTATATAATAAAACAAAACTTCAAGTGAGAATTTTTCAATTTAAAAAAAACTAAAGCATACCTTATTTAGTAATAATATTATTTAAAAAAAAATATTTTCTTATTAGGTAACATTTTATATTTATCCGTAGAAGATAAATACAAAAAATATAGATAAGATGCAATTAACAATAGAATTAAAATTTTTAAATAATTATCTTAAATAATAAAAAACTATAATTAAAAATCATAAATCAAATAAAACAAAGATTAAATTTTTTTTTAATAAATAAAAATATACGGGATGAATATGATTGATTGATTCCTATATACTCAAACCGAACGGCTACTTAGTATCATACTCACATGATGTGATACTAACAAAAAAGTTGATCTAGTTTATGTCAAACACTTTTTTTAGAGCCCACTTTTTTAAAATGAACCTTTTATGATACTATTTTAATTGACGATGCAAAGAAGATTTACAAAAATGGAGGCGCTTCCATCGGATGAAAGACACGTGAGATGAACACACACTATGTTTATACTATGGGTTAAAGCCACTAAATAATTACATACTTTTTCAAATTTACTCATACAGCACGTGTACTGAATTAATTTTTTTTTTCAGGTATTAAATAGCCACATACTTTCTAAAATTTACTTAATTAGTTAACTGACTAAAATACCCTTGTGTTCTTCACATAAACATGCATCGTTAGTCCTTTATACTAACGGCCGTTAGTAAATAACTTAATAGTTTGTTTTCTAACGTTTTTGTCCGTTTTTCCACGTTTTCGTCTGTTTTATGCATGCTTTCGTCCGTTTTACACGTTTTTGTCCGTTTTTATATGTTTTCGTTCATTTTCATCCGTTTTATACACGTTTTCTTCCGTTTTTACACATTTTTGTTCGATTTCTTATGTTTTCATCTGTTTTACATGTTTTTTCCTTGTTTGCACGTTTTCGTTCGTTTTTGCATGTTTTCATTCGTTTTTGCACATTTTCGTCCATTATTATACAATTTAATTCGTTTTAACACGTTTTCGTTTGTTTTTGCACGTTTTCATCCTTTTTATAGTTTTCATTTGTTTTTACATGTTTTTGTTCAGTTTCTTCGCTTTTATCCATTTTACACGTTTTCATTTGTTTTTGCACGTTTTTGTTTGTTTCTGCGTGTTTTCATCCGTTTTTATAAGTTTTGTTCATTTTTTTAATAATGAATGTGTAAAAATGAAAACATGTAAAGTGGAATCAAATGAAAACATGTAAAAACAGACAAAAACATGCAAAACAAACAAAACCATGTAAAAACGTATAAAAACGGAAACGCACAAAAACACATGAAAACATTCAAAAACAAACGAAAACTTTCAAAGACGGATGAAAAGTGCAAAAACGGATGAAAACGAGCAAAAACAAACAAAAATGTGCAAAAACGAATGACATGCAAAACCGAATGAAAAATGCAAAAACGGACGAAAACTTAAGAAACCAAATGAAAACGTGTAAAAATGGACGAAAACGTGCAAAACAAACGTAAAAGTGTAAAATGGATGAAAACGTACAAAAACAAACGAAATTGTGCAAAAACAGACGAAAACGTGAAAAATGGACGAAAACGAGCAAAAACAAATGACAATTTGCAAAAACGGATGAAAACGAACGAAAACGTGCAAAAACGAATGAAAACGTGTAAAACGGATGAAACATGTACAACCGGACGAAAACATAAGAAACCGAATGAAAACATTTAAAGTTGATGAAAACGTATAAAAACGGACGAAAACATTTTAAAACGTTTGAAAACGTTAAAAAAACAACGAAAACGTGTAAAAATGGACGAAAACGTGCAAAAACGGACGAAAACGTGTAAAAACAAACGAAACATAAGAAAAATAAATTTTAAGTTATTTACTAAGGGGGGTGGCAACCTTGCGGTTTGCAAGGTTCGGCAAAGGTTGCCGATCGGCAAACACCATTGCCATTCATGCGGCAAGTGAAATTCGGTACTGCATGCGGTAGTTTATACCGATTCGGTGGGGAGTGGATCAATGCAAATGTTACCGTTTGACATTTAATAAGTGGAGCGTGTATTGCTTTGAAAACAAAAAAAAAATCCCTTTAAAATGGTGAGTAAAAATGGTGTGGTGATGGTGATGAAGTGCATGAGTTTGAAGGTTGGTTGCTATGGGTTATCATGGTGGTCGAACATGAAGCAGAGCAACCCATTATTGAAAGTTTTTTATAAATGTAGTGTAATGAAAAAATGAATATGGATTTGTGTTACTTTTAATTATGGGTTTGATTTGAGATATGAAGGTGAGATGGTGTTTGATGAAGAAGATGACAGATAGAGAGAGAAGAGGCAAAATGGGAGGTTGTTTGTTGGGACAAGCCATTGACTTGGCATACATTTCTCTAATTATAATACCAGTAGTACTTTTTTAATGATTTATAGATTAGTTAAACAAATTTTACTAATAAAATAGTTGTTTTTTATTAATTGTTTAATTATGTTTTTTTATTTAAATTATATAATTATGTAACATTTAATGCTTGCCGTTAGGCAAGATTGCCACTTAAAATTGAAGTTTAGGCACCTTTAGGCAAAAAATGTGTTGGATGACCATGATTGGTTATTTGCTTTAAAAGATGAGGCAAGGTGTGGTAAGGTTGCCACCCCCCTAACAACCGTTAGTATATAGGACTAATAATGAATGTTTATGTGAAGAACACAAGGTTATTTTAGTCAGTTCACTAATTTGCGACCATATTAACACGAAATAAAAAGTATAGGTATTATACAAACAATAAATTTAGTACACGTGCCATATGAGTAAATTTGAGAAAGTATGCTGCTATTTAATGGCTTAAACCCTTATATTATTCTACCACAAACAAATCCAAGTGCATGCACAAATACATTGGATGTGACCATGTGCGCTTCACAAAAAGACAAATCCAAGAGCACAAAAATATTGGATGCGACGAGGTGCGCTATTCATAAATGGTACATATACCATTCTTGTTTTGCACTTACTAAACAATAAGGTGAAACACCAAAAAATGAAACATTATTTGTAGACAAATAGAAAGCAGGTAATATAAGTTCATAACAATCTAACTGACAAAGCACATAATGTTCCGACACATTTTATGCCAAACCAGTTGAACACTACCTCCACTTCCTTTTCTGATGACTTTGATGGTTTCACGATCCTCTACTGAAAATTTTAGACCAATTTCTTTGGTTTTGTATCCAAGTAATAAATTAAAATAAGATTTCATAGATATCATACACCTTTTAATACATAGATCGTTAATGTTCCAATAATTTATTTATTAACGTTTTCCAATAAGGTGAAAGGGTCAAACATGCATTGGTCCACGTTTAAGTGCGCGACGTACGAAGCAAGTGAAGTGCGTTGTGGTTTAATTTAGAGTGTTTTGACATTTATACTCTCACATCGTTTTTACACGTTTTCATCCTGTGAGGACATAAATGTCAAGACACTCTAAATTAGAAAGTATGCCAATCAGTTAAGGGATTTTGCAAATCACCTCTTCTTATAATGTGGGTTATATAAGTCTCATATGGTAATTACATTTTTTTATCATACGTTTTATGTATCGTTGGAGTTCTCGGTACCTTACATAAAGAGTGTCATTTTCTTTCAAAACGCAATGTGACGACGCGAGCTCCACACCGTGGCTCGTGTTTTTTAGTCATACGTTGTCGTGACCAGCTGAAATGGTCCCGAAAAACGCAACCGGACGGCGCCATATGTACACCGTGGCTCGCGTTTTCCCGTCAAATGATCTCGTTTTCAATTTTTTTTTTCTTTGTCTTTTGTGAATTTTTTGTTTGGCAACTGAGTTTGATATTAAAAAAGCAAGATAGACATATGTGTAATATTCATGGGGTGGCTATGTGAAATGAAATGAAGAAGAAAAGAGAGGTGTGTGTGTGTGTTTAGGTTTAGTAAGTAATATACTAGCTTCTTAGTTTGTGTGTTGGGCTATGAATTAGCTTAGGTGAAAGTTGGGCCGAAAAGTTGTGATATCTATTTTTATTGGGTTTTTAATAATTAAATGTATTGGGCTAAATGTGGGTTAATCGAGTTTAGTTATAAAAAAAATATGGTGTTTGGCTAAATTTTTATTTTTTACTAGTGAAATTTTAATTTTAGTTTTTATTTAAATAAATGAAAAAAAAAAATGTGAGGTCCAGATGTACATGATGCCACCAGAATCTAGTGTTATAAGATGGCGGAGTATTTTTGGTGTTTTTGTGAATTGTAGTGTTATGGGAAAATATATTGATGTGACAACACTTTTCTTATAACATGAATGAGACGACTTGAAGAGTACCTTATGCTAGCTCTTAACTTTAAAAATAAAGAAAGGTTTTACTTTTATTTTTTTTAACCATAACCGATATCTAAACTATATATATTGGAGAGTATTAAGTTTAAGATCTCTCAAAAAGTAAAATTTTTGGTGCTGGAGTTGACTTGACTGAAGTGGAAGCTGTTGCCTTATCATTAAACTACTCTCATGACTCTATTCCTTTTTTGTATCTCGGCCTTCCTGTTGGAAAAAATATGAAGTACTGTGATGGTTGGTTGGCTGTTATTAATCGAGTTTGGGATAGGCTTTCCTCTTGGAAAGCAAGGTCCCTTTCAATTGGTGGTAGACTCACTACACCACAAAAGACTTTTAGAGACGGATCGATTTGGAGACAACAAAAGGTTGTCACTAAAGATTAAGGGGGGCCCACAATATGCAACACTTTTGCAATGCTTTGACCAAACTTTTTTGCGACAAACCCATGTTGTTGCCAAAAGTGATAATACAATTTTTTATTTTTTGGCCAAAAATAAATTGCGGAAAAAAATAAAATAAAAATCTGCCACACTTTTTGCGACAACCCAAGTTGTCTCCAAAAGTGAAAGTATATTTTAATTTTTTTTTACCTAAAAATAAAATAGGCCTGAATATTTAAAAAATCATGCCTTACTTTTGGTGACAACATGAGTTGTCTCTAAAAGTTAGTTTACAAAATTTAATAATTTTACCGAAAATAAAATAACCGCGAAATAAAATTAAAAAAATCCGGCAACACTTTTAGCGACACCATCGTCGTTGCTAAAAGTTGAATTCAATTTTTTTTTAATAAAATTATTTATAGTTGTTAAAGTTATTTTGTTTAATATGTTACTATTTGATTAATTTATGAAAATTAGATTTGTAGTTGAAGTGTGTTTAAAATTATTTATACTTGTTAAAATTAATTTTATAAGATGTATAAATTTGTTTATTCACAAAAATAATATTTTATTAACATATTAAGTGGATTTCTATTTAAAATTGTTTTTAAAATTATTCATAATTATTAAAAAAAAAGTAGAAGATATATAAATTAGTCGAGATGATATTTGATGAAATGAAAAGTGTACCGCTTTTGGTGGGTCATTTAAGGTCAAAGTCGAGATTATTTGATCAAATATTGCCCTAAATCGTTTCTTTTGTCAATTTAGGTACTTTTGAGAGGAAATTTACAAAAGGAAGCATTTTGGACATTTTTGGAGCAAAAAAGTGAAGAAAACAACAAAGTCTCAAAATCATGCTGGAAATTGCACTTGACGGCATCACAAGTTGCTAGTGACGGCGTCATGACTTGACAAAGATGTGGATAAATCAATTACACGTGACGCGCCAAAATGTTTTTTGAAGAGCTCATGACGGCGTCACGTTATAAGTTGTCAAGGTCGTCACGTGTAAACCCAAAGAGAGACGGCCCAGAGAAAATAAAGAGTGACGGCGTCAGAAGTGGATCTAGGCAATACGAGTTTTATTTTGGCGGCGAGTTGATGGCGTCACACCTATCTCTTGACGCCGTCAGGATACAAAATTTATATATAGTTTTCTAGTTTTCATTCATTGTGTGCAACTTTGAAGGGATTAAACCCTAGACGAATTTACAGATATTTTAAGGGTTTCAACCCTTTGTTTCATCCATGCTTAATTGAAGATAAGTATTTCATCAAATCATTCAATATGTCTATGTGTTGTTTGATTATATCTTACGCTTGTCTTCTTTTAACATGCTAGGCTAGGTTTTCTTTGTGTTTGCTTAGAAGTATGAAACTTAGATATTGATTATGGATTGGTTGTTTGTTTATAATTGTTGTGGATGAATGAATTCGATGTTAGGCTTAAGAAAACTGGCAGACTTCCAACTGGTAACTTGCTTGAACGTCTTAAGAAACATGATCGGAGGTGTACTACGATATATTGGTTGTATTTAATGCGTAGGTAACTACTAATGAGGCCATGTTGGGAGCTAGTGGTCGGCTCGACATAGGAAGAGGTAGAAGCTTATAGAGTTAGGAAAGATGGTACACAACCCTACGAATAGTATTAAAGAATATAACTCGTCATCCATGTAATTGTAATAAACTAATCAACCTGTAAAAGATAGCTAGGGAGTAGTGAAATCTAAGTAAACGCATTTTCTCTCATTATTGTTTTCACCATAATTTAGTTTAAGTTTAGTTTATTTTATTTTGATTGCATCTTTAGTTAATTGGGTTAGTTGATTAGCAACTAATTCCGCCCACTCCTTCCTAAACCGAGATTTTACTTGCTTTCATCTAAAATATAAAAATACAAAAAGAATCATCTCTCACCTCTAGACCTAGTTTTAGTGAGTTTTAACCCTAGCAAACACTATTCTTTTAGTTGAACGATCAATCCCCCGGTACTTGTCACTAGGAGTGTTTGGTAATGAGTTTAGTGGTGCAACAGCCTGTAATGGAACTTATTCAAGTTGGCTGCTGTAATGTTGTAATCGACGTTGTTCCAGTCAATATTTTTAGTGCTAACTGTTGGTAAATTGAGAAATAATCAAGTGGTGATATTTAGTGCTAACTGTTAGTAAAAGTGGTTGATGTTGTAGTGCTATAAGTATCTGTCAGAATATATAAGAAAAACCTCCCAAACCCATCTTCATCTTTTTTCTTTTCATTTCATTTTTTAAAACTTGTCCATACAACAATAAGCAGCGTGTAATAATAGTAATATTGTTTTTGGCTCATCAACTGTAACTACAAGACACTATTTAGTGGTGGTTCATCTTTACTAGAAACCATCATAGCTAGGTAAGTATAGATAGCATCCAAGATTATCTGCATAGTGTTTAAGTTCTCAATATATATTGGAATATCTTGTTACTAACTTACTAGTATAAATGAAAGTGACCACTGGTATGTGGGGATTGCACCAGGCTTTACCTCTCGAGGGATCTCGAGAAGCTTACAACCCCCACTAGGCAGTGTACCTGATCGATGTAGTATAGCATAATGACAAGTACCAGGGGATTGATCGTTCAGCTAGGAATAGTGTCGCTAGGATTAGAAAACCTAAATACTAGGTCTAGAGATGAGGGATGATTCGTTTTGTATTTTTATATTTTTATAAAAGCAAATAAAAATCTCGGTTTAAAAGGAGTGGGCGGAATTAGTTGCTAGTTGTAACAACTCGTAAATTTTCCGTCATGATTCTATTTTGAGAAACGACCATTTATTGAGTTTGGTGACATTTTCGAGAAACTAAGTGTCTTTATAGTCATTTTTATCAGAAATAATGTTCTGAGTGCAATGGTGTAATTCCCGTGTCTTGGAGTTATCATTTGTTAGTCTAAATATGCCCCGAACCACTAAACGTAAAAGATTTCATAAATTACACATCTGGCCCCTCATCTTTTGTGAACCTTACAAGTTGTAATTAACACTTTTATTTATTTCATGTCAAGTATAAAAAGGGAAGTAACCCACCCATTTCTCATTATTAGGGTTTCATTAATAACACCACACCCTCTCTTCTCCCATCTCTCTCTCTCTAGGGTTTGAAGATATCTCAGCCGCCACCTCCAAAGATCCGGCCACCCTCTGCCGCCGTCGATCACCACCATTGACACCATCATCCTCGTCACCATCATCAAAATAATCACACTCAAACCCTAGTCCTCCTCTTTTCTCTTCACAACCTGCCGCCGCCATCACCTAGCAACCACTACCATCTGGCGCCGTCGCCACCATATTGACGCTACAGTAGTACCACCACCATCAAGGCCACGATAGGATTGTTTCGAGTGTTGTTTTGGTTCGCGAGTCACCTCAGCCATTTCCCCTGTCTCGTCGTCTATCCCCTCTTCTTCCTCATCGTGTATGGTAAGCTTGACACACAAACGAATTTCATGGCTAATCTTTTTATTCTAACTGATTATAACTATATTTGTCAATGTTTTCGTGGATGCAATAATTAATAAAAATGAGTTATCAGTTGGTGGTTAAAATTTTGGATTAATAATCTGCTTTGGAAAGGTGTCGTGTGGTAAGAATTTGTCAAGAAGTTGTTTATTTGATTCGGGTTGAAAACAGGTCGGGTTAGACCCGGATGTGAATTACAGGTTGGGATTTGATTTCTGTTTAGTGGTCACAATAGAGTGTGTTGTGGTTGGTTAGCGTGTTTTGGAGTCGAGACCAGGTATGGTTTGTCTCGATCTCAGTCACAGAAAACACACCTTGAAGGTGTTAAACCCTCAAGGCGTGTTTGCTTGTTTAGTATGCATTGGTTTATGTTAATTATAAATAAGTGGGCAATTGTTTGATTGGTGTCAATAATTAACGCACATGGGTGTGTTAGTTCATTCAGTAACAATAAGTCAGAGCATAAGTATTAGTGTGTTCAGTAAAAATCAGTGAGGTGTGGGATATAGTTGGTCAAAAGATGTGTGTAACTTGTACCGAGTATTGAAATAATTGGCTAACATGTTTAATTTGTTTTGACATTTGTATACTTGGTATGTTTCGGGTACTCTTGAATTATTACTTGGGACTATACTTGAACTTGGACAATATAATTATCTAGCGAACACTTGAATACCGGATTTTGACTTGGACATCGGATATTGGACAGTTTAGACTTATTGAACTAAAAGGAATACAATATATTAGAACTCATAACGACTTTAATATATTTTATTCGCAACAAGTATACAATAAGTAAATAACATCTAATAATCAATGAATACTTCTATTTAGTTTTATATTAAATTGTCGGGAAACATTGTTTTGAGTAAATTGTTGAGAAAATTGATTCTATTAAAGTCATGATGACTTGGGAATGTGGTATAAACGGACGCGTCATGCCGAAGTTCATAAAACATTCCAAACTAATGTTTTTATTTTAAAATGACCGTTATTATAAAAACATAAATGACTTTTCTAAACTATTTGGGAATATGGGGAAAACACCGAAACTTACCGATTAGCATATTTTATATTTTATAGTTAATTGTCGTCATTGTCTATACTTTCCTTGATTAACTTGTGTATGTCAGTATTCCTTGATCTTGTTGATGTTTATTTTTATTTTTTTTTTTGGCGTGAGTTGTATGTCAACATCTTTTTCATTTAGGCGTGAGTTACATTTGGAGTCTGTGTCTTCTTACCACACCACACGAAACGTCGATACGAAACTTTTTACAAGAAATGACATGAATAATCCACGAAAACTATGACACCTTGTCTTTATAGACTTCATTATTGTACGAGCTATATTTTGAGATAATCGTATACGTATTAGGGTGTATCATCGTGCTCGTACTGCTTGGTGCCGTCGTGCCCATCTTCTGGATATTGTTGTGATTAGCTCTTGATGCCAGTCGTGTCAGTCGTGTATATTGCATTGCTATGGCCCAGGTGAGTTCATAGCCCCTACTTTTTACTGGTTTTACAAATGTTTTGGGGGAGAATACATGCTCGTCCATTTTAACTAAACTCAATGCTTTTCAAATGTTTATCATGCTGTGAGCTACTGCTTTCGCGAATTGGACAATATGTGCATTTGACTGCAATTATGTGCTATGTGGTATAACTTTATTTTATGTGAGCAAGTATGCGCAACTGTTAACTCCGTTTGGAGCCGAAACATTGGATAGTACTATCGGGGTAGCTCCCCTGTGCATCCCGACTGTTTGTCGGAAGACCTTTGTGGTGTGTATATCCTGACTGTATGTCGGAAGACCTTTGTGGTGCGTACATCCTGACTGTATGTCGGAAGACCCTTGTGGGGTGTTGTTTCTATTGGCAGGTTCAGTTGTCGCAACAGTAGCTATTTCATTGCAATATGTGCCTTATTGTGTATATTTCAATTTGTGCGACTAGGCTTGAATGGGCGTAACTGTTTAGTGATGCATTCTTAGTGCATCCTTTGAGTTTTGGCTGTTGTTAGTTGGTTATGTGCTCACATTTGTACATCCTGTTCACTATTGTCCTATGCTACAATTATTTTTCGCAAACTCTATGAACTCACCAGCTTAAGCTGACCGTTTTAACATGTATTTTCAGGTTTAAGGCTTTAGCTCTCTATTTGAAGGCGCTTGGCAAGGGGCATTGGTCATAGGCGACTCTGATATATATTTGGGACCGCTTAAATTGTTTTATGGGCCTATTTCCGCACTTCTTTTATAAAATGTAAACTTAACGTTTTTGTTAATGCATTTTATTCTTAATAAATGAAATAAAAACTGTTCTTTGTACTTATGTTGTGATACCAATTTCGTAGCACCCCAATGCAAGTATGCGTCCGCTGGACCCGAATTTTGGGGGTGTTACAGTTGGTATCAGAGCTTAGGTTATAGAGAACTGGGTATTTTAAAACCTAGACTATAACTACTTTTACGAAAGCTTAATCCTATGACCGCCACGTGCCTGCCTGCCAAGCTGATGCCTCACGTAAGATTTTGTTTGAGGATATAATTGTTGAAATGTGTGCCTAACTATTGGATATTTCATATCCGCCTATTTTAACTGCTCACTATAAGCATTTTCATATACTTGTGCACACACCACACCCATCACAGAGTTACGCTACTTCCTTGCGTAATCTCAAGAATCGGTTTTGAGTTTTGGACACTTGTCATGATTTTGGGAATGATTTTTGATATAATGGACATATTACTAGTGTGACTAAGCTGAGTATTTCAAAATTCATTGAACCTCGGCTGAATATAGACTGATCACCTATATTCAACCAGGGACAGTGGGACATGGCCTGATCAACTATGTCCGACTCAGAGGTGAATTTTGCGATACAGGAGTAGTTATAATAGGATTATGTCTGGGTGATTTTGATTTTGGAAACAATAACACAAACATTGAATTTCACGAAAGCCTGCACTCTCACACGACACGCTGGCATCACAACATCTCATGAATCATAATGCTTCAGGCGCCGCTATGCGTCTCTACTTATATTGGATTCCTGATTGTCGCTATCGAGCGTAGTTCGCCTCGGGTCGAGCTAGACCCGATTGGCACCACTCGAATCTGAGCTGCTTATCGTCATAAGCCTCGTCGATTTATTGAAATTATTTGACTTCTGGTTACGTCTCGAATTGACTCTTAACTACCTTGGACTTGGTTTTGACCACTCTAAACCCAATTCTTGGCTCCATCTTGCTTTGATTTCCAACTAAGCCCGGATATGACTTTTGGCTTGTCTGGATTGATTTCCAACTCCGTCTTAATTTGACTTTCGATTACGCCTTGATTTGACTCTTGGAGATTTACGGATTTTTGGTCCCGACTATTTTTGGATTTTGATATTAACTAACTCCTTGTGATTTTGGAACTTGTTTTGAACTTGAACTTGTCATGTAGCCTCGTCTCATTGGTGATCTAGTTACAGCCTCCTCTACCCTGAGCCCTGTGCTAAATCGATTATATTCATTTTTGTAACTAATAATGCTCATTTCTCGATCGATGACGTGCGTATTCTCAATCAATGCTATTCAACCAATGTGGTTTTAGCAACAACGTTCAATCGAGGTTGTACTTTCCACCTCCAACCTAAGTATCGTGCTGAATCGACCGACTCCAACCGATTGCTAGTAGCAATCAACATTCTTTTACAGAGATGTACTCTGAATCTGCTAAATCTCCCAATCGGCAAGGACTCTGTGCTAACAGAATTCTTAAGATTTTGAGAAGTAACTCTAATTACGTTCCTTGGGACAACCACCCAATCCACCCCTTGTTCCTCGACAATACCAGTTATCTTTACTACCCTCTTATAGGATAATAAACTATTTTGCGAATAATTTATAAACTACATTTGATTTTCTACAGACCATTTTGCGGGCACTCTACAAAAAGGGTCACTACTACTTCATAAAATCAAATTTTGATTTTTACCACTATTTTATAAAGGAAAATTGTTTTTCCTGTTATCTCACTAACTATTTTACAAAATTGTTTCACAAAACGATTTTATAAAATATTTTATTGCCAAATGCGACCTTACTACTATCCTAAAAATCAGAATTTTGATGTAAATACCATTTTATAAATGGTGAACTGCTTTCTTGTTACCCCGTAAACTATTTTACAAATAGTTTAGCAAGACGATTTCATGAAACATTTGACTGCCTTGCTACGATATTATGAAATCAAACTGAAATCAAAATTTTGACCTTCCTACAATCTTATAAACAATGGGTTATTTTCCCTGTTATCCTATAAGCCGTTTTATAAATCACTTTGTCTATTGCTGTTATGCTGCTGTATCATAAGTGATGACGTGCCGATGAGGCAACCGTTATTCCGCTGGGAGAAATCTTGATGAATGTTTAAGCCTTGTTGAGAAACCTGTCGAAGTCGTGGACCGTGAGGTCCGACGACTTAAGCATGGTAGTACCTCTACCGTCAAGTTCATTGAAACTCTCGAGTAAGTCCTAAATTCACGTAACATAAAGATAAATCCTCGTGCGTAAACACTCATTCCTTTTAGACCTTAAAGAGTATCTCGAATTGAATCGCGAGGACGCGATTCCGTTAAGGAGATGAGTCTGTAACAACTCGTAAATTTTCCGTCATGATTCTATTTTGAGAAACGACCATTTATTGAGTTTGGTGACATTTTCGAGAAACTAAGTGTCTTTATAGTCATTTTTATCAGAAATAATGTTCTGAGTGCAATGGTGTAATTCCCGTGTCTTGGAGTTATCATTTGTTAGTCTAAATATGCCCCGAACCACTAAACGTAAAAGATTTCATAAATTACACATCTGGCCCCTCATCTTTTGTGAACCTTACAAGTTGTAATTAACACTTTTATTTATTTCATGTCAAGTATAAAAAGGGAAGTAACCCACCCATTTCTCATTATTAGGGTTTCATTAATAACACCACACCCTCTCTTCTCCCATCTCTCTCTCTCTAGGGTTTGAAGATATCTCAGCCGCCACCTCCAAAGATCCGGCCACCCTCTGCCGCCGTCGATCACCACCATTGACACCATCATCCTCGTCACCATCATCAAAATAATCACACTCAAACCCTAGTCCTCCTCTTTTCTCTTCACAACCTGCCGCCGCCATCACCTAGCAACCACTACCATCTGGCGCCGTCGCCACCATATTGACGCTACAGTAGTACCACCACCATCAAGGCCACGATAGGATTGTTTCGAGTGTTGTTTTGGTTCGCGAGTCACCTCAGCCATTTCCCCTGTCTCGTCGTCTATCCCCTCTTCTTCCTCATCGTGTATGGTAAGCTTGACACACAAACGAATTTCATGGCTAATCTTTTTATTCTAACTGATTATAACTATATTTGTCAATGTTTTCGTGGATGCAATAATTAATAAAAATGAGTTATCAGTTGGTGGTTAAAATTTTGGATTAATAATCTGCTTTGGAAAGGTGTCGTGTGGTAAGAATTTGTCAAGAAGTTGTTTATTTGATTCGGGTTGAAAACAGGTCGGGTTAGACCCGGATGTGAATTACAGGTTGGGATTTGATTTCTGTTTAGTGGTCACAATAGAGTGTGTTGTGGTTGGTTAGCGTGTTTTGGAGTCGAGACCAGGTATGGTTTGTCTCGATCTCAGTCACAGAAAACACACCTTGAAGGTGTTAAACCCTCAAGGCGTGTTTGCTTGTTTAGTATGCATTGGTTTATGTTAATTATAAATAAGTGGGCAATTGTTTGATTGGTGTCAATAATTAACGCACATGGGTGTGTTAGTTCATTCAGTAACAATAAGTCAGAGCATAAGTATTAGTGTGTTCAGTAAAAATCAGTGAGGTGTGGGATATAGTTGGTCAAAAGATGTGTGTAACTTGTACCGAGTATTGAAATAATTGGCTAACATGTTTAATTTGTTTTGACATTTGTATACTTGGTATGTTTCGGGTACTCTTGAATTATTACTTGGGACTATACTTGAACTTGGACAATATAATTATCTAGCGAACACTTGAATACCGGATTTTGACTTGGACATCGGATATTGGACAGTTTAGACTTATTGAACTAAAAGGAATACAATATATTAGAACTCATAACGACTTTAATATATTTTATTCGCAACAAGTATACAATAAGTAAATAACATCTAATAATCAATGAATACTTCTATTTAGTTTTATATTAAATTGTCGGGAAACATTGTTTTGAGTAAATTGTTGAGAAAATTGATTCTATTAAAGTCATGATGACTTGGGAATGTGGTATAAACGGACGCGTCATGCCGAAGTTCATAAAACATTCCAAACTAATGTTTTTATTTTAAAATGACCATTATTATAAAAACATAAATGACTTTTCTAAACTATTTGGGAATATGGGGAAAACACCGAAACTTACCGATTAGCATATTTTATATTTTATAGTTAATTGTATCATCGTGCTCGTACTGCTTGGTGCCGTCGTGCCCATCTTCTGGATATTGTTGTGATTAGCTCTTGATGCCAGTCGTGTCAGTCGTGTATATTGCATTGCTATGGCCCAGGTGAGTTCATAGCCCCTACTTTTTACTGGTTTTACAAATGTTTTGGGGGAGAATACATGCTCGTCCATTTTAACTAAACTCAATGCTTTTCAAATGTTTATCATGCTGTGAGCTACTGCTTTCGCGAATTGGACAATATGTGCGTTTGACTGCGATTATGTGCTATGTGGTATAACTTTATTTTATGTGAGCAAGTATGCGCAACTGTTAACTCCGTTTGGAGCCGAAACATTGGATAGTACTATCGGGGTAGCTCCCCTGTGCATCCCGACTGTTTGTCGGAAGACCTTTGTAGTGTGTACATCCTGACTGTATGTCGGAAGACCTTTGTGGTGCGTACATCCTGACTGTATGTCGGAAGACCCTTGTGGGGTGTTGTTTCTATTGGCAGGTTCAGTTGTCGCAACAGTAGCTATTTCATTGCAATATGTGCCTTATTGTGTATATTTCAATTTGTGCGACTAGGCTTGAATGGGCGTAACTGTTTAGTGATGCATTCTTAGTGCATCCTTTGAGTTTTGGCTGTTGTTAGTTTGTTATGTGCTCACATTTGTACATCCTGTTCACTATTGTCCTATGCTACAATTATTTTTCGCAAACTCTATGAACTCACCAGCTTAAGCTGACCGTTTTAACATGTATTTTCAGGTTTAAGGCTTTAGCTCTCTATTTGAAGGCGCTTGGCAAGGGGCATTGGTCATAGGCGACTCTGATATATATTTGGGACCGCTTAAATTGTTTTATGGGCCTATTTCCGCACTTCTTTTATAAAATGTAAACTTAACGTTTTTGTTAATGCATTTTATTCTTAATAAATGAAATAAAAACTGTTCTTTGTACTTATGTTGTGATACCAATTTCGTAGCACCCCAATGCAAGTATGCGTCCGCTGGACCCGAATTTTGGGGGTGTTACACTAGTCAACTAACCCAATTACTAAGATGCAATCAAAATAAAATATTAGAAATGAAAATAAACTAAATTAAACTAGTGGTGTGAGCAATATATGGGAGAATTGTGTTTACTTAGGTTTCACTACTCCCTAGATATCTTTTACAGGTTAATTACTTGTTACAGTTGCGTGGATGACGGGTTGTATTCCTTAATACCATTCATGGGGTGGCGTACTTACTTCCCCAATCCTATAAGCGCCTACTTCACTCCTATGTCGAGCCGGCTAAGAAGCTCCTAACATGGGATCACTAGAATTTTCTCATGCATTAAATACAACCATTAAAACCTAGTACACATCGGTTCATGTTTCTTAAGACGTTCAAGCATGTTACACAATGGAGATCTGCCAGTTTTCTTAAGCCTAACATTGAAATCATTCATCCATTACAACTATAAACAAGCAATTAACCTATAATTAACATCTAGGTTTCATTACATCTAAGCAAACACATGATAGATCTAGCCTAGCATGTTGAAATCAAGACAAGCATAAGATATATTCAAACAACACATAGACATATTGAATGAATTGAAAGAGGACTTATCTTAATTGAACATGAAAGGTTTCAAGGGGTGAAAACCCTTGAAAATACAGTTAAAAACGACCTAGGGTTTATTAGGTTCGACCCTAGTATTCTCTACACAAGTTCCTCCTTTTTTACGAATGAAAAATAGAAAATCATATATAGATTCTGAGAGGTGACGGCGTCAAGAACAAATTTATGACGCCTTCATCTTGCCGCTAAATAAATTCTCGGACTGCCTAGATCTGGGTTTGACGCCGTCACGTGTACTCCAATTGCAGGCCGTCACAATATTAACTCTTGACACCCTTCTCTTGACGCCTTCAGGTTTTCTCTGGGTCGTCATGGATTTTACTCCTGACGCCGTCATAATTTTCTTCTTGACGCCGTCAGGTACTGTTCTCAGCATGGAAAATTAAGTCTTTGCCGTTTTCTTCACTTTTATGCTCCAAAAACGTCCAAAATGCTTCCTTTTCCAAAATTCACGCCCAAATTACCTAAAATCACAAAAGGAACGATTTAGGGCAATATTTGATCAAATAAATTCAATTCCGGGCTTAAATGACCCCCTAAAAACGGTTCATTTTTCGCCTCATCATATACCCTTACACTTGAGATTTGCTTGTCCTCAAGCAAATGCGCTTTTATTCTAATCAAAATACAAGTAATGAGTCATTTAACACTAATATAAAAGTAATTACAACAAATAATCGTTCCACTAAAGACCAAAGAAAAGCACGGAGGTCATACACTAGCACCTCACAAATAGTGTTTAGATACTCACATCTCTCGGGTGTAATAAAGTATATATCACATTATGGAAATGGAAAACATCTCTCACTACCTGTCATAGCAAAATAGATTACCATAGGCTTGGGAAAGGATCAAACCTCCACCACATGGCGTAAACACCTAGGATAAACTATCAAAGAGGTCTTTTAAAAGGTTGTAACGTTAGGTGTAGGGATATGGAATACACGGTTTTGTTGGATATAGGCAGTCTTACTGGTGGCGAGTTAACAATCTTGGTTAATTACATGTACAATATGGCGTTGCTAAGCCAAGACTAGACTCGACTTAAGCTAATAAATCAAAAATAACAAAAACAAAAAATGAACATAGAATAAAAAGGGATGGTAGTCCGTATGTTTTTCTCTTTTTCTATTTCTTGATTTTTTCGACTTTTTTTTTTTTTTTTTTTTTTTTTTTTTTTTTTTTTTTTTTTTTGCATACACTCTTTCCCTACCATCCAATAATACATCATAGGGAATGAACATTCCCCTTACACTTGAATTCTTACATACTTTACAAAAAACTAATCTAATGACTCGAATTAAGATAATCAAAACACTTGGAGTACTTTTAAGATTAACGGACATACGGGGGTAATATATTATGTTCTTCCCCATTACTCCATAAAATAAGTACTTTACCCATGAGTCCCAATCGTCCCAAAACAATATGTACAAGGATATGACTCGACTTAGCAACCATGTAATCAATTAGATAATTAACTAAGGGTTTAACAAATAACAATAATGCACTAAAGATGAGTGCATACACGGAAGGCTAAGGCGATTTGGTTGTACATTTAAGTGGGGTGTAACAAATTCTTCCTTTAAGTAAGATGCTTAAAGTTAGAAACAAAAAGATAGGCTCGGAGAGGTGTACTAGGGGTTTCGTGTACTAAAAATGAGTACAATGCTAAGGTGTGGGAAAAATTAGTTGACTTAACTAGCCAAGTAATATGACTTAAATGGTCAAGTAATTATAATACGGGTTTAACACAAGGGTGATCCTAATGCCTCTTATCATGTAGTAAATCCTACTACACGAATGTAGTCTCACTAGCAGTCTCGGGATGCATCACTAACGCAAGTTCTAGAATCTAAATGCTACCGGTACACTCATAAGCACTAATAGTAAATGCTTTTCCTATCAAATCTAAAGGCAAGCCTCACATATTTGGGTGGAAAATTTTTCTGAATAGTACGGTTTTGTGCTAGTCATACAATCTCCTATCCATGAGACGCTTGCTATGGCTAAAGTTTCACTCCTAAATGTTGTAAAAAATTTTAAATTTGGCGCTAATATTGCACTAACAAGTATTTCTCATAGTTTTATTACACATCTACTATCAAACAAACAAACTCAAACGAAAGTGTATCAGTGAGGTATCATCATTTTACCCTCACCTTACACTTAGGATGAACATTGTCCCCAATGTTCAAGTAAAGAATGTAAAAGTGAAATAAGTAAAACGAATGAAATCAAATACTCCCCTGATTCGCTCGGTATGGATAATAAGGTGGCCAGGTTAGATCTTCCTCCAAGAAAATGAACAATCAAAGCTTCCCTTCCAGAATATAAATCATCTTCTTGTCATACATAACCTGTAAAACCTGAGAAAACAGACAAGGCAACCTCGCATAAAACCGGCGGCAATCTATATATGATAACAAAACGTAGAAAACAAAATAAGATATAATGCTTGTGGAATGATGTTTGTAGATTTCCTGGAGATTATAAAACTAATGATTCAACAAAAATTTTAAGACTCCGTTAGAAAAACAAAACTGGTAAAATTTCCAGATTTTTACACGTGACGCCGTCAAGAGTAAACTCATGACGCCGTCAGAAGTGACCTGCAGAAATTCTTATGTAAAGTTTCTGGAAAATTTCTGGAAAAACTTCGTCCTACTTCCTGGAAAATCCTGCAAAACATCATTATGACTCAATACAAGTATTTGACTCTAACAAATACGAATATACATGTTCACTTAATATTGTGGAGAATCATTATCGGTTTTGTTTCTTAAAAACATATTTGGGGTGTCCCTTTACACTTATCTTTTGCGAAATACCTTTGGATGAAGTTAAGACTAGGCCAAACAACAAGGTAAAGTATTTTCATTCTTTTAGTTTTGAAACATGATCTACCAACAATAAAAATAAAGCATGCATACGGAAGCAAATAACAATCAAAACAAAAATAAAAATCACACAAAACATGGGTTGCCTCCCAAGAAGCGCTTTTCTTTATTTACGAGTCTTGTAGCTAGACTCAAGGTCATGGGTTACGTTTTCCTTTCCCACTTTTGTGCCGACTCAAAACATCTAACCCAATTCTCATCACGCTTGTATTCCGGGCCTAGATTCATGCAACCCGAATAGTATGTTCGCCTCCTCTCATAATAGGCGTCATCATCAATTCCATCTTCCTTAACCTCATAGGGTCGAATCTCATCAATTTGTAGATTCTTGATGCCCTTTAATTCTTCCTTCATGTGAGGCATCATAAAAGTAATCTTCTCTATCCATCAGTAAACTGAACTATCCCCTTCTCATGATCATAATACATCTTAGTCTTCTCAACAAAAGGTCGTCCTAGAACCATCTCTCCTAGGTGTGGATCTATAATGCCTCTAACATCTTCTAGGATTACAAAGTCGCATTGATAAGTAAAATTTCCTATAAAGATGTGTACCCCTTTAACTCTCCTAACGAAATTACATAGCCTATTAGAGTTGTAAGGGTCTTTTCTAGGGCTTAACCTTTCGTTCATTATCCAATTGTAATAGAGCCTAGACATAATATTCATGGGTGCTTTTAAGTCAATGTATGTATGCTCTCTAGACATGTACCCAATCATGCAAGAAATTTTTATGTTCCTGAAGTTATGCCTCCTAATCCATGGTGTCTTTCTATATTTTGAGGGGCAGAGGTGTTGTAAAAGGAACCTATGGTAACTCCATTCATCCGGGGTTGGAGCGAAGTCCGTAAACTCAATTTTCATTTGGAGAGGCTTAATGAATTCCTTAAATGTGTTAACTTCTCTCTTTCTTCTTTTATGCGCTATAAGCCTCTTGCTAACTTCTAAACGGCGACTCTCAAAATCCATAAAGACCAAACTAGTACAAACAAAAACACGAAGAAATAAGATAGACTAAAAAGAACCTAAAAATAAAAACAAAATCCTACTAGAAAGGAATCTAGCAAGTAGACCTAATAAAAAGAAATTCTAACCTAGACAATAACTATTTCCCCGGGCTGCGGCGCCAAAAACTTGGTACGTGGGGATTGCACCAGGCTTTACCTCTCGAGGGATCTCGAGAAGCTTACAACCCCCACCAGGCAGTGTACCTGATCGATGTAGTATAGTATAATGACAAGTACCGGGGGATTGATCGTTCAGCTAGGAATAGTGTCGCTAGGATTAGAAAACCTAAAGACTAGGTCTAGAGATGAGGGATGATTCTTTTTGTATTTTTATGTTTTTATAAAAGCAAATAAAAATCTCGGTTTTAAAGGAGTGGGCGGAATTAGTTGCTAGTCAACTAACCCAATTCCTAAGATGCAATCAAAATAAAATATTAGAAATGAAAATAAACTAAATTAAACTAGTGGTGTGAGCAATATATGGGAGATATGTGTTTACTTAGGTTTCACTACTCCCTAGATATCTTTTACAGGTTAATTACTTGTTACAGTTGCGTGGATGACGGGTTGTATTCCTTAATACCATTCATGGGGTGGCGTACTTACTTCCCCAATCCTATAAGCGCCTACTTCACTCCTATGTCTAGCCGGCTAAGAAGCTCCTAACATGGGATCACTAGAATTTGCTCATGCATTAAATACAACCATTAAAACCTAGTACACATCGGTTCATGTTTCTTAAGACGTTCAAGCATGTTACACAATGGAGATCTGCCAGTTTTCTTAAGCCTAACATTGAAATCATTCATCCATTACAACTATAAACAAGCAATTAACCTATAATTAACATCTAGGTTTCATTACATCTAAGCTAACACATGATAGATCTAGCCTAGCATGTTGAAATCAAGACAAGCATAAGATATATTCAAACAACACATAGACATATTGAATGAATTGAAAGAGGACTTATCTTAATTGAACATGAAAGGTTTCAAGGGGTGAAAACCCTTGAAAATACAGTTAAAAATGACCTAGGGTTTTGTGGAAAACTAGAAGGGGGGTTGAATAGTTTTCCCCTCTTTTTCGTTTTATAAAAACTTGGTTTTGCAAAATGTTGATTCAAATTTATTCAATTGTTTGTTTGAAAACCTTCAATTTGAGTTTAGTATGAAAACAATATATAATCAATATGATCAATTATATATGTAGACTTTTGGATTAGTTTTCAAAACTTAGTTTTATGAATGAAGGTTTGGTCGATCTTTATGTGAATACGTTTTCCTTTTAAAATCTTAAAGCATTTTGTATCAAATTATCGATTAAGTTAAACTCAACATGAGAAGTGTTAATCATATATATATAAGCCCATTAGACCATATCATACAACTATATATCCTATCACAATATTAACTTGTTACTACACCACAATCAGTCATCAATATAAGCAACAATTAACACATATCTGCAAGCATAAATATAAAGCGATAAGTGCAAGAGTAAATGTAAAAAGATAAGAGAAAGAGGATGCAAACCGGACACAATGATTTATAGTGGTTCGGCTACAAGGACACCTTCCTTGTTCCTACTCCACTCCCCAAGTCACCTACTCGAGAGTTTTCTTCACTACTCAACAAGCTCCCTTTTGGCGGAGAAAACCGTACACAACTTTTGCTTACACCATTTAACGACACTAAGCTAAATGTCGAGTTCTAATAGTAGCTAGAACCAATCTCACAACACAACTTAGATCACTACACAACTTCATGACTTCTTCATGACTTCACAACTTCTTCACGACTTCACGACTTCATCACAACTTCTTCTAAACTACTTCACGGCTTCACTACTTCTTCACGACTTCACGACTTCATCACAACTTCTTCTAAACTCCACAACTTAATCACACACCTACATCTTCACAACTACATGTCTTCTCCACACTACTACTTCCTCCCACTACTTCTTACTCACTCATTGAATCACTACTAAGTAAGATCATCTTGATCTACTTATTACATATCCCTAACTCACAACTTCACATAAGCAGTAACTAGATCCTAATACATCTTTGGCTTTATGATAGGGAGGATTCTTCTCTTGCACTTTGAATGATGAGAGATTGGATCACTTGAAACAAAGATTAATAATCTTATGATCAAAGGGTTTTAGAAGTATGTTTAAAGAGAATTGGATCTGAAAATTTTTGTGCAAAAGGTCCAGAAAAATACCAGGTTTGAGGTGGTATTTATAGGGGAAGATTTCTGACAGAGGAGCGTGCCGGTCCCCTTAATTGTATGGCCGGTCCCCTTAATAATTAAGGGGGCCGCCCTACTGAAACGGCCATAAATCTTTGTCTTTTCTGGTGAAAGTTTATTTGGTGAAAAACTAACTGATTTTGGTTAAAAATTTGAATTCATATATTTGTTATGAATTAAACATTTTCCTTTAATTACCAAAATTGTTTTTCAAAAAATATATAACATGTTTATATCATTTTTTAAACTTTGTAATGTTTAAATAAAATCCCTTTGATCATAAAATGTATTAGAAATTTGTTTGTACATACCTTAAGTGATTGTTGAGGCAAGCTCGAGACGTTGAGATGTCGAGGCTTGTTGACGTAAGAATGCAAAGATGAATTGTGATCACAAGTAACTTAAGCACTTTACGTTATATGTTGTAGTTTACATCTTTGTCATTATCAAAACATGAAGAGGATGTTTAGATTAAATATCGTAATATTCATGCCAACAATCTCCCCCTTTTTTATGATGACAAACTATGTAAACTATAACTTATAGTAAAGTGTATAAGTTACTTGTTTACACTTCTTCTCCCCCTTTTGTCGAAGCAAAAAGATGGACTTCTAAGACGAGACTTCTACTACGCTTGAACTCTTGAGATAGAATGTAAAAGGCGAGCTTGCATCATCGTAAGTGAAGTCTTGATCCTATCAACCTCAATGCTCCCCCTTGGTGTATGCTCAAAACTTGTTTTGGCTACCAAAGAATCGAGCGGTGAAGTAATCCTTCAAAACAAAGTTAGTTGACAAGTGCACATATATATAATGATGATAATAGATATATGCATGAGACTAATAGGGGAACAATATATGGACATATTAGGTATATGCATTAAAGGTATGACACTTGCAATTATTGTTTTAAAAACATCAACCTAAAATCCAAAAAACATAGAACCTAATGCAAAGATTAGAACCTAGGAAAATGTAGGAGAATGAGGAGGGATGAGCGTGAATGTAAAGGGAAGGTGATGACAAAGGGTTGACAATTATGGTTTAGATTAGTATATCGTTTGACAAGGGTGGATGATAGGGAATCATGGGATTTTTTTAGGTGTTTTGTTGGTTGACGACCGAAGGTGGATATGTGAAATGAGGTGGTGATGAGTCGACAACACTTGAAGCTTAGATTTCTTCATTGTGTTCTTCACTTGCAAGAAAGTGGAACTGACGCATTTCGTAATGAAATTCACTTGGATGAGGTGGTGATAACTTGACAACACTTGAAGCTTGGATATCTTCTTTGTGTTCTTCACTTGCTAGAAAGTGGAAATGACGCATTTTGTAATGAAATTCACTTGGATGAGGTGGTGATAACTTGACAACACTTGAAGCTTGGATATCTTCTTTGTGTTCTTCACTTGCTATAAAGTGGAAAGGATGCATTTCATAAAGAAATTCGCTTGACTTTTAGGGGTGTAGATTTAGGAGCGGAAGAGGTTGATTGAGAGTTTGTATGTTGTTCAAGTGATGATGTTTGTTGAGATCTTGTAAGAAGATACTCAATCCAAGTGAAGTGCTCATTCAAGGCAATGGTTTGTTGTTGAAGGAAGATGCAACAAGGGCAATTGTTGACATGCTTCTCAACTTGGTTGATGTTGTGTGGTGATGATGGTGAGTTTGATTAGGTTGGATCCAAATTACGTTGCGCAAGATGTAATGCTAAAAGAGCACTAACCTCATGAGCCTCTTTTAGCTCCTCAACGAACTTCAAGTGTTCGGAGGAAGGTGATGATGGTGGAACATGATGGTTGTTCTTGGGTGAAGGTTTGAACATGCAACATAGGAATGGCATGTGAGGTTGTAGGATGTGGTGGTGGTACTCTTGGTGGTGGAGACATGGATGAGCTTGGGTAGTCATGAAAACATGAAATGGGTGGAAGAGGTTCTCCAAGAGTGAGTGGTGTTTTTGTTGAATGAGCAACATGTGAAGTATTGATTGAGAGATTGGGATTGTTGTTTTGGGATTGAGCATGCTCATCATAAGAAGAAGCATGAATGAGGGAATGAGTGGGTGATAGGTTGTGAGATGAGTCATTATTGTGGGTTTGAGGTTTAGTAGTTGGTTGACTTGGAACAACATCACTTGAGTTATGACAAGAATCAAGTTTCCTCCTCCAAACGGGTTTGACGGAGATCCTTGCGGTTCTTGAAATCTTAGGTCTTTGGTTGTTGGGAGATGACATGTTTGGGTGTAAGGTAGAGGAATATATGTGAGTGAGTGTGTTTTCCCTTCCCATTAAATTCGTGCTCATCCGGACATAGAGTTAAGCATGTAAAGGCATACAATCAAATCACATAGGAGCAAATAAACATCTAGAAACAACATATATGCGATATGCCATAAATCTAGGAATGAAAGAATCTAATGAGAAGCAAAGTTCATAAAAGTAAACTAGTGTTAGGTATATATAGGAAGAGCAATTTAATCAAGTTGGAGAATGAGTATGAGACTATTACTAGTGGTGCTCAATTCAGGCTAAACACGACCATTTTTACGGGTTACACACACCCAACTTCTCACATAGAAGCAATTCAACCGTTAGGTTAAATTGAATTTCTAGTCAATAGATTCTCCAGTAGTCATTCTCTTTTTAGAAGAAATTGAGTTCCTAAATTTACCTATCGAAGATTACCAAACATGAAGTTTGCTTGATTCACTAATACTTGGCTTAATGTGACTCAAACATCATGTTTTAATGAAGGTAAATATAGATGATATATTTTATTCACGATCCTAATAGAGACGTGTTGAATGTTTAGATAAGAGTAAACAAAAAGTTTTAATCTTTTCTTTATGATTTACCGGTTGTTTGGTTTTGATGACATATTACTTGATTTAATAACTGTGCTAAACTTAAGAGTGCACCTTAGCATCTCTTGTGAAATGAATCTCATTAAGATTATTTATCTTAAATGAGTTTGTGAGTTTCAAATGATATCAAAACTAGACATTAATATATTTTTAAACAAATATTATTTTCTATAATTTTTGCCAATGTTATATATCATACTTTAACAAGTATTTGAAAAAGAAAAAAAAAATATTTGTTTATGGATTGTGACAAGTTATTTTTCACTTCTAATAACTTATATTATTTCAAAAAGGAAAGTGTAGTGCATTATCTTGTAACACAACCATTCATGCTACAAAGAAAATGAAATACATAGAATATATAGTGTGTATTATTCTTAAATATGTATTTTATCTTGAAGTGATGATTTTAAGTAGTGTGAGCAAAGTTTACATATGTTATTAGTTTGCTCATGTTTGGTTTTTCGGATATGACACATTTATCCATTGCATTGCAATGTAAATTGCTTGAATATTTCGAACGAAACATCCAAGTCGTCAATCCTACTTCATTGTATATTTTATAAATGTGTTTAAAATGTTATTCTAATATTTGGAACACAATTATTGGACAAGTAGATTCAATATGACATTATCAACACAAGTGTGAGTTATGATCCAATGCACACTCTTTTCATCTACAAAGGATGTAACTATTTTCATATCAATCTAGTGTGATTGAGTATGTAGATTCAAGACTATATCTTTTGTTGTAATTTGATATAATATTGAAGCTAAACAAATAGCAATCCAATTTCTTGTCCACACTCAAAAACACGTCAATTAGATTTGATGAATATATCAACCATAATTTGAATAATGAATTGATATAATATCAAGATCTTTCTTGACCCTCACGGACACTCATTTGAAATAAATAAACATTTTGATAGTGTGTTCCATTAATACTAAGATTATTAATTAGTGAATGATTGAAAGTTGACTTATTATTTCATGATTGTTATATGCTTTGTTTTTGTGAAAGACTCTTCATTTTTACTTATTATGAACACACTTAGATTTTGAAAATACTTTTTCTTTTATATAACTATTAATGTTTTACAATGATTCAATTTCTCTTATTAAACATCTTAAGGTAAAACAAGCTAATTTGTAGAAAATATTTAACTGTGTTGTGAAGAGTAGATTAAATTGTTTGAAATGTTTAGGTGACTAGATTGAACTCATTTACAAGATGTTTGAGTAACATTAAGCCATCTATACCTATATGCAATGCAAGCATATTATAACAATCCTAACGCAAGAAATCTAGCATAAGATCTAGTTAAGTATAAATCAGAAAACTAGCGATACACTAATAGGGCACATATGCATAGGTATATACATAGCTAAACTTCAAATAGCAACAATCATTTAATATATTCAATTAAGAAAATAATATCACAAAGAAGTTCACATAACACATAAAACACTTGTTGTCGTTTTGTGTATTATATACACCAATGTTTACTTAGCTCGAATTTATTTGAAAATAAAATAGTTTCCTCCCTATTCTATAATTTGATTAAGATCAATATTTTGAAAACATAAATACTTAATTTTTCAAAAGTATATTAACTAGGAATGCCCGACTTGAAGGAAAAGGTAAAAATAAAGTTTTACGTTAAAATGAAACACAAATTTTTGACCACCGTATAGTATTTTGACTTTCTTACTTATTTAAGTTTGTAGTGGTTACTTGTCAGTATTTTTAAATGAAAGTAGACTCAATTACCTTTAAAACGCCGGGTGGCACGACTTCTACGGAGTTACGGTTAATTTTATATGACTTTTCAAAGTTTTCGAAAAGCTGTCGAACAGACAGGCGGACCCCTTAAATAATTAAGGAGACCGCCCAGTATTTAAGGGGGCCACCCAGACAATTAAGGGGGCCGCCCATCTGATACTCAAAATTTCATTTTTTGTAAAAAAAATTGTTTTCTCACTTTTCGGAAAGATGTGTAACTTTCTGATTTTGATACCGAACATATAATACTTATTTCAAGCATGATATTATTTCGAGCTAGTATAATTAGTGTATATATCATCAAAACTAATACAAGTTAATCAACAAAACACTTTTCATATTTAATCCTCCTTAATGGGTAATTTGATACATGGATCGTACTCAATTTTTAAAACCATTTGTTTTGAAAATTTGAGCGACGTGGCTCTGGTACCAATTGTGGAAAACTATAAGGGGGGTTGAATAGTTTTCCCCTCTTTTTCGTTTTATAAAAACTTGGTTTTGCAAAATGTTGATTCAAATTTATTCAATTGTTTGTTTGAAAACCTTCAATTTGAGTTTAGTATGAAAACAATATATAATCAATATGATCAATTATATATGTAGACTTTTGGATTAGTTTTCAAAACTTAGTTTTATGAATGAAGCTTTGGTCGATCTTTATATGAATACGTTTTCCTTTTAAAATCTTAAAGCATTTTGTATCAAATTATCGATTAAGTTAAACTCAACATGAGAAGTGTTAATCATATATATATAAGCCCATTAGACCATATCATACAACTATATATCCTATCACAATATTAACTTGTTACTACACCACAATCAATCATCAATATAAGCAACAATTAACACATACGTGCAAGCATAGATATAAAGCGATAAGTGCAAGAGTAAATGTAAAAAGATAAGAGAAAGAGGATGCAAACCGGACACAATGATTTATAGTGGTTCGGCTACAAGGACACCTTCCTTGTTCCTACTCCACTCCCCAAGTCACCTACTCGAGAGTTTTCTTCACTACTCAACAAGCTCCCTTTTGGCGGAGAAAACCGTACACAACTTTTGCTTACACCATTTAACGACACTAAGCTAAATGTCGAGTTCTAATAGTAGCTAGAACCAATCTCACAACACAACTTAGATCACTACACAACTTCATGACTTCTTCATGACTTCACAACTTCTTCACGACTTCACGACTTCATCACAACTTCTTCTAAACTACTTCACGGCTTCACTACTTCTTCACGACTTCACGACTTCATCACAACTTCTTCTAAACTCCACAACTTAATCACACACCTACATCTTCACAACTACATGTCTTCTCCACACTACTACTTCCTCCCACTACTTCTTACTCACTCATTGAATCACTACTAAGTAAGATCATCTTGATCTACTTATTACATATCCCTAACTCACAACTTCACATAAGCAGTAACTAGATCCTAATACATCTTTGGCTTTATGATAGGGAGGATTCTTCTCTTGCACTTTGAATGATGAGAGATTGGATCACTTGAAACAAAGATTAATAATCTTATGATCAAAGGGTTTTAGAAGTATGTTTAAAGAGAATTGGATCTGAAAATTTTTGTGCAAAAGGTCCAGAAAAATACCAGGTTTGAGGTGGTATTTATAGGGGAAGATTTCTGACAGAGGAGCGTGCCGGTCCCCTTAATTGTATGGCCGGTCCCCTTAATAATTAAGGGGGCCGCCCTACTGAAACGGGCGGAAATCTTTGTCTTTTCTGGTGAAAGTTTATTTGGTGAAAAACTAACTGATTTTGGTTAAAAATTTGAATTCATATATTTGTTATGAATTAAACATTTTCCTTTAATTACCAAAATTGTTTTTCAAAAAATATATAACATGTTTATATCATTTTATAAACTTTGTAATGTTTAAATAAAATCCCTTTGATCATAAAATGTATTTGACATTTTTTTGTACATACCATAAGTGATTGTTGAGGCAAGCTCGAGACGTTGAGATGTCGAGGCTTGTTGACGTAAGAATGCAAAGATGAATTGTGATCACAAGTAACTTAAGCACTTTACGTTATATGTTGTAGTTTACATCTTTGTCATTATCAAAACATGAAGAGGATGTTTAAATTAAATATCGTAATATTCATGCCAACAGGTTTATTAGGTTCGACCCTAGTATTCTCCACACAAGTTCCTCCTTTTTTATGAATGAAAATTAGAAAAGTATATATAGATTCTGAGAGGTGACAGCGTCAAGAACAAATTTCTGACGCCGTCATCTCGCAGCCAAATAAATTCTCGGACTGCCTAGATCTGGGTTTGACGCCGTCACGTGTACTCCAATTGCAGGCCGTCACAATATTAACTCTTGACGCCCTTCTCTTGACGCCTTCAGGTTTTCTTTGGGTCGTCATGGATTTTACTCCTGACGCCGTCATAATTTTCTTCTTGACGCCGTTAGGTACTGTTCTCAGCATGGAAAATTAAGTCTTTGCCGTTTTCTTCACTTTTATGCTCCAAAAACATCCAAAATGCTTCCTTTTCCATAATTCACTCCCAAAGTACCTAAAATCACAAAAGGAACAATTTAGGGCAATATTTGATCAAATAAATTCAATTCCGGGCTTAAATGACCCCCTAAAAACGGTCCATTTTTTGCCTCATCAACCACTATGGTATATATGCAATTACATGCATTTATAGTATATGATGTGGCACTTGTATTGCTTTCTAGGATAGCTTTAAAAATGATTGTTAGTTTGCAAAAATATTGGGATCCATGATTCGTTGGTATTTATGAGATTATATCATTCTTTTTGTACTTTTTTTCGGTTTGATAATTGTTTGGTAGAATCAGTATTTGGATGTTTGTGTTTTGTAGAATCAGTATTTGGTTTAGTACCGTCAAGTTGGCCATTGTACAGTGATGTTTGCTTATTTGGTATTATTTGTTATTAGTTATTTGTTAATTGACACGAATAACTTATTCGCATATCTGACTGTATTCTTCATTTGTTAAATTAAATTTCTTGTTATTTTTGAACTACACAAGGAGAAATGAAGGCCATTTAAGATGCAATCAAAGAAAAAAGATGGATCCCAAGACAGACCGCCAAATCATCGATGAAGTCCTAGTTTCTCAAAATTGGGGACATATTGCGGGTGTAGGCAGGGTGGTACCAGGAATGGGCTTGAGCTCTAGGAGCTCACAAGTGGACCAAGATTTCTGTACCCGGGAGGAGATTGAAGAGATGAAGAAGCGGCATACTATGGAGCTACAAGAGCAAAAAAACTTGCTTAAGCAATTTATGGATTTCTATAACCGTCAACAAGGTACACCCGCTTCACAATTTCAAATGCCCGACTCATGCACTCCTTTATTTCCTGGGTCTACATATACTCGTGGTGGTCCTAGTACTACTTATTCCGACCCTTGTTCTAATCTCGACCTCGATAATTGTTACAAACCGATAAATGTTGATAGAGATGATGATGGTGGTGATGGTTGATGAGGCGAAAAATGATCCATTTTTAGGGGGTCATTTAAGCCCGAATTCGAATTTATTTGATCAAATATTGCCCTAAATCGTTCCTTTTGTGATTTTAGGTACTTTGGGAGTGAAATCTGGAAAAGGAAGCAATTCGGACGTTTTTGGAGCATAAAAGTGAAGAAAACGCCAAAGTCTTAATTTTCCATGCTGGGAACAGTAGGTGACGGCGTCAAGAGTAATTTCCTAACGGTGTCAAGAGCAAAATTCCATGACGGTCCAGAAGAGATTTGACGGCGTCATGTAGGTAGGGCGTCAAGAGTAAAAGTCATGACGGCCTGGAAATGATTAAGTCTTGACGGCGTCAAATGTAGATCAAGGCAGTCCGAGAATAGTTTTGGCGGCGAGGTGACGGCGTCACAAGATTTGTCTTGACGCCGTCAGACCCCTTTTCCTATATATAGTTTTCTAATTTTTCACATTTAAAGAGAGATGTTTTTGGGGAGAAACCCTAGTACGATTTTGGTGCAAACTTTACAGGTTTTTCAAGGGTTCCAAGCCCTTGATACCTTGCATGTGTAATCAAGATAAGTGTTCTTTTAATTCAATCAACATGTTTATGTGTTGGTTGTCTATATCTTGTTCTTGTCTTAATTCCATCATGCTAGGCTAGATCTATCTTGTGTTTGCTTAGATCTAATGAAACCTAGATGTTAATTATGTGTTGATTACTTGTTTATACTTGTTTTGGATGAATGATTTATATGTTAGGCTTAAGAAAACTGGCAGATCTCCAATTGGTAACATGCTTGAACGTCTTAAGAAACATGAACCGACGCGCACTAGGTCTTTATTGGTTGTATTTAATGCATGAGCCACTGTTTACAATCCCTATAGTTGTGCTGGGCATGGTGTAGGAGGAGATAAGAGCTCATAGAATTGGGGAGTTATGTGTGCCACCCCATGAATGGTATTAAGGAATACGATCTGTCATCCATGCATTTATAACAAGTAATTAACGTGTAAAAGAGGTCTAGGGAGTAGTGAAATCTAAGTAAACACATTTTCTCCACTTACTGCTCACAACTCTAGTATAATTTAGTTTATTTTTATTTTTAGTATTTTATTTTGATTGCATCTTTGTATTGGGTTAGTTGATTAGCAACTAATTCCGCCCAAATCCTTCGAACCCGTGAATTTTAATTGTTTTCTAAAAAAATATAAAAACACAAAAATAATCATCCCTCACCTTTAGAACTAGTATTTAGGCTTTCTAATCCTAGCGACACTATTCCTAAGCTGAACGATCAATCCCCCGGTACTTGTCACTATACTATACTACAACGATCAGGTACACTGCCTGGTGGGGGTTGTAAGCTTCTCGAGATCCCTCGAGAGGTAAAGCCTGTTGCGATTCCCACGCATCAAGTTTTTGGAGCCGCAGCCTGGGGAATAGTTATTGTCTAGGTTAGAATTTCTTTTTATTAGGTCTACTTGCTAGAGTCCTTTCTAGTAAGATTTTATTTTTATTTTTAGGTTCTCTTTAGTCTATCTTATTTCTTTGTGCCCTTGTTCTTAAAATATTTCGATGGATCACAATAACATTGATCGGTTGATTCCTGTTATACGTGTTTTTCGTCGTAGGATCTTCCAAATGCCCGCCCCACTTCCTTTAGCAGAAAATGAGAACCCACCTGACCTCTCACCCAACCACCACTTTGACAATAATTCTGAGTTAGAAGAGTCTGATCATGATGATGACCGTAGGGCTAGTCCTTTTTACTATTTAGACTCCGATGAGGATCTTGATGATAGTGATGTGATTAATGAGGATAGAATGGAAGAAGAAATAAACCCTCTTAGGTATGTCGACCCTAGAACTAGGATTAAGTGTGATAGCTCATTTAACATGCAATTTCCTTGTAAGATCGGATTTATGAGCTTTAACACCTATCTTAACTCGTCTCTTCCAATGAACGTAATCTCGCGTAATGAATACAATAAAATCATGGTAGATGAGTTAGAGTACAAAGGAGAAAACATTATTGCTAGGGCAATACCATTGCATGTGTTTGTAGGAAGCTTGGTCTACCTTGTTGAATTCATGGTTATGGAGAATCTAGGAGAGTTTATTGATGATAAGTTGACCCAAGTTGTGTTTGGAAAACCTTTCAAACAGTTGACCAACCTCGATGAAAAACTCATAGAAGGGTTAATTACATTCTCGGATGGGGATGAAGATTTTGTCTATCAAATGCCCCGCACACACCCTAGGTTCAAAGATTTTTCCATGGAAAAGTGTAGTAGGTATCCGCCCATAGAGATGCTAAGTGAGAATGATAAGAGAAAAGGAATTAAGTATACTCATGAAAAGAATAAAAGATACTATCGCGGATGTTTAGAATTAGGAGATGATTATAAGAAAGATGAGGCGACTATTAGATGGCTCACCCTTACACGTTAACCCATGACCTTGAGTCTAGCTACAAGACTCGTAAATAAAGAAAAGCGCTTCTTGGGAGGCAACCCATGTTTTGTGTGATTTTATTTTTGTTTGTTTGTTATTTGCTTCCGTATGCATGCTTTATTTTTATTGTTGGTTGATCATGTTTCTAAACTAAATAGTGGAAATACTTTACTTTGTTGTTTTGGCCTAGTCTTAACTCCACCTAAAGGTATTTTTGCAAAAGATAAGTGTAAGGGGTAACCCCAAATATGTTTTCAAGAAACAACCCGATCATGATTCTCCACAATATTAAGTGAACATGTATATTCGTATTTGTTAGAGTCAAATGCTTGTATTGAGTCATAATGAAGTTTTGCAGGATTTTCCAGGAAGTAGGACCAAGTTTTTCCAGAAATTTTCCGGAAACTTAACATAAGAATTTCTGCAGGTCACTTCTGACGGCGTCAAGAGTTTACTCTTGACGGCGTCAAGTGTAAAAATCTGGAAATTTTACCGGTTTTGTTTTTCTAACAGAGTCTTATGGTTTTTGTGAATTATTAAGTTTTATAATCTCCAGGAGATCTGCAAACTTCATTCCACAAGCATTATATCTTATCTTGTTTTCTAGGATTTAGTAACTTATATAGGATGCCGCCGATTTTACGCGAGGTTGTCTTGTCTATTTTGTCAGGTTTTACAGGTTATATATGACAAGAAGATGATTTATATTCTGGAAGGGAAGCTTTGATTATTCATTTTCTTGGAGGAAGATTTAACCTGGCCATCCTATTATCCAAACCGAGCGAATCAGTGGAGTATTTGATTTCATTCTCTTTACTTTTTCTTTTACATTCTTTACTTGAACATTCGGGACAATGTTCATCTTAAGTGTAAGGGGAGGGTAAAAAGATGATACCTTACATATGCACTTTCGCTTGAGTTTGTTTTGTTTAATGGTAGATGTGTAATAAAACTATGAGAAATACTTGTTAGTGCAATTTTAGCGCCAAATTTAAAATTTTTTACAACATTTAGGAGTGAAACTTTAGCCATAGCAAGCGTCTCATGGATAGGAGATTGTATGACTAGCACATAACCGTATATTCAGAAAAATTTTCCACCCAAATATGTGAGGTTCGCCTTTAGATTTGATAGGAAAAGCATTTACTATTAGTGCTTATGAGCGTACCGGTAGCATTTAGATTCTAGAACTTGCGTTAGTGATGCATCCCGAGACCGCTAGTGAGACTACATTCGTGTAGTAGGATTTACTACATGATAAGAGGCATTAGGATTACCCTTGTGTTAAACCCGTATCATAATTACTTGACCATTTATGTCATATTATTTAGCTAGTTAAGTCAACTGATTTTTCCCACACCCTTAGCGTTGTACTCATTTTTAGTACACGAAACCCCTAGTACACCCCTCCGAGCCTATCTTTCCGTTTCTAACTTTAAGCACTTTACTTAAAGGAAGAATTTGTTACACCCCACTTAAATGTACACCCAAATCGCCTTAGCCTTCTGTGTATGCGCTCATTTTTAGTGCATTATTGTTATTTGTTAAACCCTAAGTTAACTTTCTAATTGATTACATGGTTGCTAAGTCGAGTCATATCCTTGTACATATTGTTTTTGGACGATTGGGACTCATGGGTAAGTACTTCTTTTATGGAGTAATGGGGAAGAACATCATTTATTACCCCCATATGTACGTTAATCTTAAAAGTGCTCCAAGTGTTTTGATTTTCTTAATTCAAGTCATTAGATTAGTTGATTGTAAAGTATGTAAAGATTCAAGTGTAAGGGGAACGTTTATTCCCTATGATGTATTATTTTGGATGGTAGGGTAAGAGTGTATGCAAAAAAAAAAAAAAAAAAAAAAAAAAAAAAAAAAAAAAAAAAAAAATCGAAAAAATCAAGAAAAAGAAAAAAATGTCTAAAAAAAAAAAAAAAAAAAAAAAAAAAAAAAAAACACGGACTACCATCCCATTTCATTCTATGTTTATTTTACATTTTTGTTATTTTTCATTTATTAGCTTAAGTCGAGTCTAGTCTTGGCTTAGCAACGCCATAATGTACATGTAATTAACCAGGATTGTTAACTCGCCACCAGTAAAACTTCCTTTATCCAACAAAACCGTGTATTTCATATCCCTACACCTAACGTTACAACCCTTTAAAAGACCTCTTTGATAGTTTATCCTAGGTGCTTACGCCATGTGGTGGAGGTTTGATCATTTCCCAAGCCTATGGTAATCTATTTTGCTATGACAGGTAGTGAGAGATGTTTTCCATTTTCATATTGTAATTTACACTTTTTTACACCCGAGAGATGTGAGTATCTAAACACTATTTGTGAGGTGCTAGTATATGACCTCCGTGCTTGTCTATTGGTCTTTAGTGGAATGATTATTTGTTGTAATTACTTTTATATAAGTGTTAAATGACCCCTAACTTGTATTTTGAGTAGAATAAAAGCGCATTTGCTTCAGGACAAGCAAATCTCAAGTGTAAGGGTATATGATGAGGCGAAAAATGATCCGTTTTTAGGGGGTCATTTAAGCCCGAATTCGAATTTATTTGATCAAATATTGCCCTAAATCGTTCCTTTTGTGATTTTAGGTACTTTGGGAGTGAAATCTGGAAAAAGAAGCAATTCGGACGTTTTTGGAGCATAAAAGTGAAGAAAACGCCAAAGTCTTAATTTTCCATGCTGGGAACAGTAGGTGACGGCGTCAAGAGTAATTTCCTGACGGCGTCAAGAGCAAAATTCCATGACGGTCCAAAAGAAATTTGACGGCGTCATGTAGGTAGGGCGTCAAGAGTAAAAGTCATGACGGCCTGGAAATGATTAAGTCTTGACGGCGTCAAATGTAGATCAAGGCAGTCCGAGAATAGTTTTGGCGGCGAGGTGACGGCGTCACAAGATTTGTCTTGACGCCGTCAGACCCCTTTTCCTATATCTAGTTTTCTAATTTTTCACATTTAAAGAGAGAAGTTTTTGGGGAGAAACCCTAGTACGATTTTGGTGCAAACTTTACAGATTTTTCAAGGGTTCCAAGCCCTTGATACCTTGCATGTGTAATCAAGATAAGTGTTCTTTTAATTCAATCAACATGTCTATGTGTTGGTTGTCTATATCTTGTTCTTGTCTTAATTCCATCATGCTAGGCTAGATCTATCTTGTGTTTGCTTAGATCTAATGAAACCTAGATGTTAATTATGTGTTGATTACTTGTTTATACTTGTTTTGGATGAATGATTTATATGTTAGGCTTAAGAAAACTGGCAGATCTCCAATTGGTAACATGCTTGAACGTCTTAAGAAACATGAACCGACGCGCACTAGGTCTTTATTGGTTGTATTTAATGCATGAGCCACTGTTTACAATCCCTATAGTTGTGCTGGGCATGGTGTAGGATGAGATAAGAGCTTATAGAATTGGGGAGTTATGTGTGCCACCCAATGAATGGTATTAAGGAATACGATCCGTCATCCATGCATTTATAACAAGTAATTAACGTGTAAAAGATGTCTAGGGAGTAGTGAAATCTAAGTAAACACATTTTCTTCACTTACTGCTCACAACTCTAGTATAATTTAGTTTATTTTTATTTTTAGTATTTTATTTTGATTGCATCTTAGTATTGGGTTAGTTGATTAGCAACTAATTCCGCCCAAATCCTTCGAACCCGAGAATTTTAATTGTTTTCTAAAAAAATATAAAAACACAAAAATAATCACCCCTCACCTTTAGAACTAGTATTTAGGCTTTCTAATCCTAGCGACACTATTCCTAAGCTGAACGATCAATCCCCCGGTACTTGTCACTATACTATACTACAACGATCAGGTACACTGCCTGGTGGGGGTTGTAAGCTTCTCGAGATCCCTCGAGAGGTAAAGCCTGTTGCGATTCCCACGCATCAATGGTAATAGTGGGAATGATGTTGGTTATGATAGTAGTAGTGGGTTTGATGACGAGTAATATTAGTGAGTATGATTGATGAGGCAAAAAGTGTACCGCTTTTTAGGGGTCATTTAAGCCCGAATGCGAGATTATTTGATCAAATATTGCCCTAAATCGTTCCTTTTGTCATTTTAGGTACTTTTGAGGAAGAATCTGGAAAAGGAAGCATTTTGTACGTTTTTGGAGCGTAAAAGTGAAGAAAACGGCAAAGTCTCAAATTTCCTTGCTAAGAACAGTACCTGACGGCGTCAAGCCTTTGTACATGACGGCGTCAAGAGCTACAAAAGAGGTGGAAGTGGAAAATACACGTGACGATCCAGAGAGTTTTCAAGCTTAGAGCCTGAAGGCGTCACCAAGGCCGTCAGGGTCCAACTACACGTGACGGCCCAGAGTAAATTCCTACATGACGGCGTCACAAATAGATCGAGGCAATACGATTTTATCATGGCGGCGAGTTGACGACGTCACGAGCTAACACAAGACGCCGTCACGATGTAATATCTATATATAGTTTTCCAAATGTCATTCATTAGGGTACAACTTTGAGGGAATAAACCCTAGTCCGAATTGTATCAGTTTTTCAAGGGTTCCAACCCCTTGATTCTTCCATGTTCAATTGAAGATAAGTATTCATTCAAATCATTCAATATGTCTATGTGTTGTGTGATTATATCTTACGCTTGTCTTCTCTTTAACATGCTAGGCTAGATTTTTATTATGTTTGCTTAGATGTAGTGAAACCTAGATGTTAATTATGGGTTGATTGTTTGTTTATAATTGTTACGGATGATTGTATTCGATGCTAGGCTTAAGAAAACTGGCAGACTTCCATTGGTAACTTGCTTGAACGTCTTAAGAAACATGATCGGAGGTGTACTATGATTTTTGGTTGTATTTAATGCGTAAGAGAATTCTAATGATCCCATGTTAGGAGCTTCTAACGGCTCGACATAGGAGTGAAGTAGGATCTTATAGAGTTAGGGAATATTGTACACGGCCCTACGACTAGTATTAAGGAATATGACCTGTCATCCATGCAATTGTAACAAGCTAATCAACCTGTAAAAGATATCTAGGGAGTAATGAAATCTAAGTAAACACAACTTTCCTCATTATTGTTTTCACCACATTAGTATAATAGTTTTATTTTCATTTCTTTTATTTTATTTTGATTGCATCTTTAGATTAATTGGGTTAGTTGGCTAGAAACTAATTCCGCCCACTCTTTCAAAACCCAATATTTTACTTGCTTTCCATAAAATAAAAAATACAAAAAGAATCATCACTCACCTCTAGACCTCGTTTAGTAGGCTTTGTAATCCTAGCGACACTATTCCTGAGTTGAACGATCAATCCCCCGGTACTTGTCACTATACTGTACTACAACGATGAGGTACACTGCCTGGTGGGAGTTGTAAGCTTCTCGAGATCCCTTGAGAGGTAAAACCTGTTGCGAGGGTGCAATTCCCACGTACATCAAGTTTTTGGCGCCGCAGCCCGGGGAATAGTTATTGTTTAGGTTAGGATTTCTTTTTATTAGGTCTACTTGCTAGATTCCTTTCTAGTAAGATTTTATTTTTATTTTTAGGTTTTCTTTAGTCTATCTTATTTCTTCGTATCTTTGTACATAACCTTTACCATCCGACATCATGGAAGGTGATAACATCTTTGAACCCATCAACCCACCACAACAAAACCACCCACAAAACCCACCACTAGCAAACCAACCTCCTAGGCCCTGAACTTTAGGAGAGTATTCCCGTCCTAGCCACCAAGGCTATCGAAACACTATTGAGCTCACTCAAGGAGCCAATGTGTCCCCCTTGCGATCCGACACCATCCGGTTGGTGCAAAGCGGATGTGCATTCCATGAACTTCGTTCCGAAGATCCTAATCAACATCTTAAGGATTTCTTAAAAATTGTAGATTCCATAGACCTTGATGTTGCAACTAGAGATTCGACCCGATTACGTCTATTCCAATTCTCTCTACGTGATCAAGCTAGTCAATGGCTTGAACGCTCACCCGCAGGATCCATCACCTCATGGGATGATCTCACCACTCGTTTCCTTGCTCAATTTTTCCCACCGGGGAGAACTACCAAGCTTAGAAATGATATCTTTATGTTCCAACAACGTCAAGGTGAAACTCTATATGAAGCATGGACTCGTTTCAAGGACTTACTCCAAAAAGTCCCTTATCATGGCATAGATCTTTGGCTCCAAGTCCAAATTTTCTATGACCATATCGACCTCTCCACAAGTCGAACCACTGACCAATCGGCCGGTGGCAAGCTACGTGATCTAAGTGTGGAAGAATCATGGGAACTCATAGAAGATCTTGGTCTCTATGACAACGAAAGTTGGAATGATCCCCGTGATTTGAACAAAATGGTCAAGGCAATATCTTTGCCTTCGAACAATTCTAGCACTCCCGACCGTAGGATCATGGAACTTGAGGACCATGTCAAGTTTCTCATGAAATCTTACGAAGCTCCTAAGCCTTCAAGCCAAGTGAACAAATCACTTCTTCATGCGAATTATGTAGTGGTCCCCATGACACTCGTGATTGCGTGGAACTCCCCGGACAAGCTTTTGCGGATTACGCATCCTCGCGTACCGACGAAGCGGGAGACAAGTGGTACACTTTCAAACCCGAGCCAAACCCTTACGGTGATTCCTACAATCCTTCTTGAAAAAATCACCCGAACCTTAGGTGGAAACAAAACCAAAACATGCCCCAAAACAATTCTTCCAATCCACCTAATCGTTACCAACCAAATGGACCACCCTCTAACCGTACTTTCAACAACAATCCATCCAATAACTATGGTAGTACCAACAATCTTGAAGGATTGATGTCCAAGTTTATGGCATCTCAAGAAGCTCGCATAGCTAAGTTTGAAACCGAATTCAATCAACAACAAACGGAGATGACCAATAAGATTGACAACTTGTTGAAAGCCCTCAACAACCAAGTGCTAACTACACCTAGGAAGGACACTAGGGACACTAGTAGCGGAATCCAAATTAAGGACCCCTCATCATCTAAACACATCCACTTTGTCAACGTTGTCACCATTAAGCCAATAGATAAGAATATAGAAGAAAGTGACAAGGATGAAGTTGGAATAGAAACCGGGACTAAGGATGAGATTAAGGAAGTTGAGGATATTAAGGAAGAACAGTTAGAGGAAGTAGAAAACGTAGAAGAATACTTTGATAAGTTACCCACCAAGGAAGAACGGGAATATCACAAGGATCTATTCGATGATCCCGAGACACCATATGTCCTTGGTTCAACCCTTATTAAAGTAGGTGATCCCTCTAACATCAACATACCATGCAACATTGGGCATATTCATGTGTGGAAAGCTTACATCGATCTTAGGTCTCCTATAAACATCATGACTAGGACCTATTATAATTGGGTAATGAAGAAGCAACTTTGTTATAGGATGATGCCTAACACGAATTGGATGAGCAATTTTGTAGGAAGAGTGAAAGGATTACATGTCTTTGTAGGAAGCTTCACTTATGTTACCGACTTTGTGATTGTAGAGGATATTCGTCCGGTAATAGATGGTTGCCTAAGTCAAGTAGTGTTCAGAAAACCGTTTGTTGAAGCCTCTAAGATGAGTTATGACCCTTCCCAAGGGATAGTTAGATTCAAGGATGAAAACGATGAGATTTCTTACCAAATGCCCTATAGGATTGAACAATACCGTTTTCTATCAAACTTAGAAAAGGAACACAAGCAAGAGGTTTATTATAGGAATGATGAGGATAGATGTAGAGGAGTAGATTATGTCATGAGTAGAATACTTAGTTTCTATAAGGAATGTTTGCAACTAGGTCCGGAATACAAAACTAAGATTGGAGATGACCTAGAGAATGAGACCAATGATGAGGTCACGTAATTGCCCATAACCTTGAGTCTAGCTACAAGACTGTGACAACTGGCAAATTAGGGAGCCATTTTGAAAACCCGCATTACTTTAAAATTTATGATTTTTGGATTATTGGAAAAGTTTATTTGTGATGAGATTTTGTGAACGTTGGAACGTGATTTTTAAATCGTATGTTAATTATGGAATTTGATTATTAATTATTGGTTTGGGTTGGTTTATTCGCGGTGATTTAATTGTGAGATGATTATGTGGCACTACATTGACTCCGGCACTAGGATAACCTAACAATTTTAATTATTTATAATATTGGTTCGGATATTTTTATTTTTGGAACTTATCGCGGGGTTTTTTATTATTTGGAATGGGTTCGGTTCTAGAGAGTTGATTTGTTTTAATAAGGTTTCAGGTTTGGTCTGTGTATTTACACCGAGTCACTTAACCCACTCTACCCTTATTATTATTATTATTATTATTATTATTATTATTATTATTATTATTATTATTATTATTATTATTATTATTATTATTATTATTATTATTATTATTATTATTATTATTATTATTATTATTATTATTATTATTATTATTACTATTATTATTATTATTATTAATTTCATTTTTTTGGGGTAATACATCTAAATCGTCCTTGTGGGTCGGTTTGCACACAAACACAAACACCCTCACCCTCACCAAATTTCACTCTCTCTCTCTCTCTTAACATCACCTCACCCTCACCAACCCTAGCCGCCACATCTCCGGCAGCCACCATCATCACACCGCCGCCTCCACAAACAAACCAACACCACCATCTTAATCACCTTTTCACGATCTATCTTTTGGTATACATCATGCGCTCTAAAACCTCCCCTAACACCATGAAATAATTACCACCGCCACTATAACATCACCTTTTCATCTTTTTCTTGTTGGGTTTTGAAGAAATATATTTTTGGAGTTGTTTTGAAGGTGAGTGGCCACGATTTCCACATCGTGTGCCTCGATTTGATATTAAATCCGTGTCCTCATGGATTATTTTCTTTGGATTCGAATTAATAATAATGGGAAATGAAGTTTTGGTTAATAAAAATGTTCGTTTGGTATCCGGGTGTCCATGTTTTTGTTGGGTCGAGGCATACCCGAGAGCTTATGCTCTCGGCTTGTGCCATTTTTGGTTTCATGTTGATTCTTAATGTTTCTTGGTCTTTGATTCTTGATTTAAGGATGTTTGGATGAGTATTTGGAGTATTGGATGAGTTATGGTTGTTTGGTATATTTTTGTTGTTGTCGTGGATTGTTGCTGACGACCCTATTGGTCCGTTTGGTTCGATTTAGCTCGTTTAGAGCAAGCCAAGACCTAGAGGTCTCGGGCGTGACCCATGATATATTATTGTGGTGTCATTTTGACCCGGGTTTGACTTGGTAAGTTGACCCGTATGTATGGTATATATATTGTTGAGGTTTATAATTGTTGGATGATATTAATTGTTATTTTTATTATTATGGTTTCATGATTTTTTTTTTTTTTTTTTTTTTTTTTTGAGATTGAAGTGGTACTTGGACTTGTGATTTGGATTATGGAGTTGTGTTGACAAAGTGATTTGGGGACCGATTGTGAGACGGTCACACAAGATTGACGGAGATAGGTTAGTCGGGTGCCATAGTCGGACCCTAATGTTGTAGCACGTGGATTTGGGATTGATTTGGACGGAGTTGGATTATATATTATGACTTGGTTATTGCTATTTTTGGACTTGGACTATGAGCCGAGAGTGATGACTCGGACATTTGAATAAATTCTTATGACTCGATAAATATTTAAAATCAAACATTAATAATAATACTCGTAATAATATTATTGATAATATAATCGTTTATATATGTATATAGACGTGAGAAACGTATATATATATATATATATATATATATATATATATATATATATATATATATATATATATATATATATATATATATATATATATATATATATATATGCGTATATTAATAATAAAACGATCACGAGTAAACGTTATAATAATATAACGATAAATATTGTACTATATGAATAGTGCAATAAATGTCGGGAGTATTATTATAAATAAATAACTATAACTAATGTTGAGAACTAATACGTCGGGTAAGTAATAATTAAACACATGACTTTTTATAAATTTGGAAAACTTATCGAGTTATACAAGTTGTGGTTACTTAAGTCCAAGTGGACTTTATTATGTGACTTTTGTCTTGTCACGGATATATGACGATTAATATATCCATTTTCTATAACCACGTAACTTATTTAATCGACGGGTTAAATAGGGTTTATTTAGCTATAGAAAATGAGTATATTAATGGGCATCGTATCCTACGACGCCCATAGGTTATGGTACGTGTGTTAGAATAATAAATTACTAAATATCTCATGGAATTGGCTATATTGACGAATTTGGCAAATTGGACGATATATATAGGGAATTTATTGGACTACGATATTTACCATATAGTATCCTTTGTGCTATGTGTATTAGGTTGGGTATAATCTTGGAACGATATATTACCTAAATAAATATGGGGATTACCAAATCGACAGATTTGATAAACTTCGATGATTTATTTAAATAATATATTGGGCTAATATTAGACCTGTAGATGGTTTATTATTTCTTTCGTTGTGACTTCTTGGTTTGAGTTGTGTCGACCCTCCACCCATATGGATACCAAACGTCAAACTTCAAATTAAGATGAAGATAATTCGAGAAATGGATATTTTTGGAAAGTTAAATGGAATACGTTCAGGATTGGCAATATTTGATTTTTGAGGAAATGATTCTGAACGAGTTTGATATTGTTAGGAAGTGCCGAGTCTGTAGTTGCCATTACTTGAGTTTGCATTACGTCTTTCATCTATCGATTTCTTTTGCGGATTTCTGGACTTGAGGTGAGTCATAGCCCCACTTTTTACTCTTGAACTATGTTTTCAATACTTGGGGTGAGAAACGTGCAAATGTTTTATGTGGACTATTATCGCTTTGTTTATTTAAAACTTGCTATGCTTATAGAACTAGGTAGGATTGAGCGAGGCCTAGTCCCGAACTAGGTAAGCTATTGATTTGGTTATAGAGCGAGGCCTAGTCCCGAACTAGGTAAGCTATTGATTGGTGGTTGAACGAGGCCTAGTCCCGAACTAGGTAAGCTATTGGATTGATTATAGAGCGAGGCCTAGACTTGAGCTAGGTAAGCTGATGATTGGATTGATTTGAGCTATAGCGTGCACCTATAGGGTTGATTTGATTTGGTTGGATTATTTTGGTTGGATGATTGAGGCCTAGTCTAGCTAGCAAGCATTTTGCGTATATGTCCACTATATTGAATCATGAACTTAAACCTATGATCTCACCAGCGAAAGCTGACTTTTAGCACGTTTTCTCAGGTAATTAAGTGATGCCCTTGGATGCTTGGATTAGAGGCTTGGCTATGGCACCTGGTTATGGATCTATTTTCTGAAACTCTGATTAATAATTGTGGACCTATATTTATTTCTTTTGGGCCTGACTTTGATTGACTTTGGGATAAATGTACACTTTAAAACCCCGTGTGGTTGTGTTTTTCTTCTGTTTACTTTATCTCGTTCTTTCATGACTTTGAATGGATACCAATCCCCGTAGCACCCCGAAAGCTTGTTGAGTCTTCCGCAGTACCAAATTTTTGGGGTGTTATAGATTGGTATCAGAGCCAAGGTTATAGAGAACTAGGTAAATAGACACCTAAACTATAACCGATTTTTATAGAAAACGATCCTCGACGTTTGCCTGCCAGCCCGCCAAGCCGAAGCATCATTGTTATTATTGAGGTATATTGAGATGATTATTAGATATGGGATTCTTGAGATGATTTGAGGATTTAAGATTTATCGATTTAGTGATTTGATGGCGTTTTGAGGAATTATATGGCTTAATTATTTTATGAATGACTTTAGTAATGCGGTATTTTAAATCTTTCTTGATATATATATATATATGATTTGAAATTATATGATGATTTTGATATGGTATTTTGAGTTCGCAGTTTAGTTGTTTTGAAACACTTACACCTACCCTACGCCATTGTCACAGACTATGGCCTCCCGTACGTTTGACGTTTGAGGATATTCTTACTACACCTGTACGCCCAGCACAGATCACCATGGCTCCTGATGATCCTTACAGGATTGCCATGCATTCAGCTATTGTGTCACCGACAGCTTCTACTTCTGCACCGCCTGCTGCATCTACGCAGGGACCCTCATCTTCTCTAGGGCTCCCTGGTACATCGAGGCAGCTTACTCTTCATCAGGCTTTGGCTCGTGTGGCTCCACGTTTTGCCCACCGAGCTATGGCACGTATGTCGGTACGCCCTGCTTCACCACCTTTACATTTGGATGCTCACACTCTCCTGTCAGATGCACCACCTGCATCATTGCGTCGTCGTCCTAGATCAACTACCACATCTCCACATGGTTCACCTGTTAGGAGACGCCGATTGATGACGTACTCTTTCGATGAGGAGGAGGAGGAGTACGAGGGTGAGGATGAGGCTGATGACCCTCAGGAGGCTGAGCAGGGTGATGATGACCCTGAGGAGGAGGAGATGCCTGATGATGATGGTTTGTTAGTGCCGCCAGCTCAGGCTGATGAGCCTGATTCACCTATACATCTGATAGAGCCTGTTTCACCTGATCATCCATTTCTGTTTGAGTTACCACCTGGTAGTCCTGTTGAGTCGGATGCACCTTCTGAGGTTTCTGCTGAGCATGCAGAGTTAGGTGAGACTGGTAGGATGTGGGCTCAGATTACTGATCTTGGTGAGAGAGTTACACGTATGTCTGAGCGGATTGATAGGTGACCGTTGAGTTCATTGGGGAGTTGAGGATTGACATGGTTACGGCTGAGAGGAGAGTTACTGAGATGAGGAGACGTTTGATGGAGATTCACGAGCATATTGAGGGTTTACAGCGAGGTTTTATCACAGCTCGAGAGGCCGACCGCAAGTTATGGCAGAGGAATACCGAGCTAGAGAAGGAGGTGGCTGACCTCAAGGGTGACAGCGACACCCATAGTGTGGAGTTAGGATCACTATGGAGAGAGCTTGATGGCTTGAGGCAGGAGTTGAGGAGCCTCCACCAGCAGCGTGGCTAGATGTTTGAGTTATGTTGTCTTGTTGCTTTCTACACCGAGGAGTGTTCGGTTAGAAAAGCTAGTTATCATATTTTGATGTATTTTCCGTTCAGTATTCGTCTCGTTTGGAACAATTGTTATCTTTTGTGTTTTTCGGTAGTTGGAACGATGTTGGATCTCTATTGTATCGTTGATGGTTATTATTATATGGTATTATGTGGTTTTTGGATATTGTGGAAATTGAGTTCCTATTCGCCTTATTGATGTCCTTTGGTGTATTGTTGATGTTCTTTCCATGACTTGGCTTCGTTGATTTAATTCTTGTTGAGTGTATGATAAGTTCTATCGGAGACTCATGAACCTTGTATGATGTTTCAGATCAATGGCCCCACGACGAAACCCTGTTAGAGCTACCAGAACTGGTCCTGCAGCGACTACCCCTGGTTGCCGTGGACGCCGTCCTACTCAAAATGTTGAAACCCCTACTCCTGATAACCTGGACACTACTAACCGCAACAACAGGAATCAAAATGTTGATGTTCAGGAAGACAATGATCATGTTCCACTTAATGCACCTACTGTGGATCAAGCAATGATCAACCAACTCGTGGAGCAACGAGTTGCTGAGCTACTAGCTAAGTCAAATCATTCCAATATTTCTGCTGGAACATTTCCACCTGTTCGTGCTAATGGATGTAACTACAAGGAGTTTAAAATTTGTAGACCCATTGAGTTTGGTGGAACTGAAGGAGTGGTCTACTTGGTCAGGTGGATAGAGAAGACTGAGTCAGTGTTTAATGTCAGTGGTTGTGCGGAGAATGCGAAGGTAAAGTTTGCTTCTTTTACTTTCAAGGATGAAGCTTTAACTTGGTGGAACAATTACCGTAATTCGGTTGGAAGTGATGTGGCTTATGCTATGACTTGGGAGCGATTTAAGTCTTTGCTGATTCAGACTTACTGCCCAAGGAATGAGGTTAAGAAGCTGGAGATTGAGTTCTGGAATCATAAGGTGAAAGGTACCGATATGGCAACTTACAATCGCCGTTATCGAGAGTTAGCCTTACTTTGCCCCGATATGGTTAGGACTGAGACACAAAGGATTGAGAGGTATACCGATGGGTTACCGGTAGCTACAAGGAACGATGTGATTTCTGCTAAGCCTGCAAACATTCATGAGGCTATCACTATCGCTCAATAACTGATGGACTCGTTGGTATTGGAAGAAGCTGAGAAAGACAAGAATGGAAAGAGGAAGAGGGATAATCATTCTAAGGGTAATGATCGTCGAAACAAGCGACAAACAACTACTAGAGCTTATGCTATGGGAGATGGAGACAAGAAGAACTACAATGGAGATGCACCCAAGTGTACCCGATGTTATAAGAATCATTCTGGACAATGTACTGTGATGTGCAAGAATTGCTCTAAGATGGGACACATAGCTAAGGATTGTAGAGCTCGACCACTTGCTATGGTTCAAGCTACTCCTGAAACTATGAGTAAGGAAAATGTTACTTGTTATAGATGTGGAGAGAAGGGACACTATAGGAATGAGTGTAGGGAATCGTGGAACCGAGGAAATCAAGGATCGGGTGATAATAGGTACAATCATGGAAACCGTGGAGCTAGAGGAAACCGTGGATGACAAGATAATGGGGACCAACGTGTGGAAGCTGGAGCTGCTTATGGAAGAGTGTACGCACTTGGGAACGAGAGAGGAGAAGATCCAAACGTCGTTACTGGTACGTTCCTTCTCAATAATCGTTATGCTTCCATACTATTTGATACTGGTGCCGATAAGCGTTTTGTGTCCACTAAGTTTGCACCCTTACTAGAGAAACCCCCGATGGCCTTAGGAATTGGTTATGATGTAGAGTTAGCTAATGGAGACATAGAAAGGATTAGGACTATCATTCGCGGTTGCACGTTAAACTTTCTGAATCATTCTTTCAACATAGATCTTCTACCTGTCACATTAGGAAGTTTTGATGTCATTATTGGTATGGATTGGTTGTCGAAGTATCGTGCTCATATACTTTGCGATGAGAAGATCGTGCGTGTGCCTTACGGCAGGGAGATTCTAAATATACCAGGAGATCGAAAGGAATTGAGAGGCCCATCTAGATTAGCGGTTATATCTTGCACTAAATTACCGAAGCTAATGGAAAAAGGATGTTGCCTTTTCTTAGCTCAAATTTCTGAGAAATGAGGGAAGGAGAATAAGGAAAGATGCATTGGAGATGTGCCTATAGTTCATGATTTTCCGGATGTATTTCCTGATGATTTGCCGGGAATTCCACCTACTAGACAAGTAGAGTTTCAAATTGAGTTGATACCTGGTGCTGCACCCGTGGCATGAGCGCATTATCGACTTGCACCTACTGAACTGGAAGAATTATCGAAAAAATTAGCAGAGTTAGCCGAAAAAGGATTTATAAGACCAAGTTCTTCGCCTTGGGGAGCCCCGGTCTTATTCGTGAAGAAGAAGGATGGATCGTTTCGTATGTGTATTGATTATCGAGAGTTGAACAAGTTAACGGTAAAGAATAGATACCCGTTACCGAGGATCGACGATTTGTTCGATCAGCTTCAACGATCGAGTGTGTATTCGAAGATCAATTTAAGATCGAGATATCATCAGCTTCGAGTTCGCGAGGAAGATATTCTGAAAACGGCTTTCAGAACCCGTTACGGGCATTACGAGTTTCAGGTGATGTCGTTTGGGTTGACTAATGCACCGGTGGTATTCATGGATCTCATGAATCGGGTGTGTAAGCCTTACTTAGATAAGTTCGTGATTGTGTTCATCGATGACATTCTAATTTATTCGAAGAGTGAGAAAGAGCATGAGGAGCATCTAAGGCTTATCTTAGAATTGCTCAGGAAAGAGAAACTGTATGCCAAGTTTTCTAAATGTGAATTTTGGATTCTGACGGTACAATTTTCTGGGTCATGTGATTGATAGGCAAGGAGTTCATGTAGATCCTGCTAAGATTGAAGCAATTAAAGATTGGGCTGCACCGACGACCCCGACTGAAGTTCGTCAATTTTTGGGATTAGCCGGTTATTACCGAAGATTCATTGAGGGATTTTCGAAGATAGCAAAACCGTTGACCAAATTGACTCAAAAGAGTGTTAAGTACGAATGGGGAGATAAGGAAGAGGATGCATTTCAATTACTTAAGGAGATGTTGTGTAGTGCTCCTATCTTGGCGTTACCTGAAGGTAGCGAGGACTTCGTTGTCTATTGTGATGCTTCTCATAAGGGTTTAGGAGCTGTGTTAATGCAACGAGAGAAATTGATAGCTTATGCTTCCCGACAGCTCAAGAAGCACGAGAAGAACTACACCACCCATGATTTGGAGTTAGGTGCTGTGGTTTTTGCTTTAAGAATATGGAGACACTACTTGTATGGAACCAAGTGTATAGTGTTCACTGACCACAAACGTATACAACACATCTTGAATAAAAAAGAGCTCAACATGAGACAGCGACGTTGGATTGAGTTGCTAAGCGATTATAACTGTGAAATTCGTTATCATCCTGGTAAAGCAAACGTTGTTGCTGATGCTCTTAGTCGAAAGGAGAGGATACCACCGCTACGAGTTAAGTCATTAGGAATGACTATCGTATCGTGATTGGTCCCGAAACGGTCAGATATTATTGACCAAGGTCAATAAGTCAAAAACAGCCTCGTTCCAATTCTCCGGTGATAGTATAGTGTGTCCCCGGGTCGTTAAGTCCCAGCGAGATTGAAATGGTGCTTTGGAAATCGTTTATGGGAATGAGTGGCACTGAGGAAAGTAGCCAAGATGATATGGAATTGATTTTTGCTACTGATATTTTGGTATTTGTACACAGATATAATATTCACAAATAACAGATATACAGGTATATGCACAAATTTACAATTTGGATCACGTAACAGACAGAAAAGTGGATTTCAGTAAATTACAAACTACAGATGGTGCAAGTGAAACTTTTGAAAACTTAAAAGAAAATTGAAAATGAAAATGAAATTATAAAAATTATTATTTTAATATTTAAACATTATTTAATTAATAAAACTATTTAAAATCTAATTTAAATTAACTAAAAATTATAAGGATTACAAATTAAACTAAAAATTTGTAAAAATAATTTCTAAACCTTAATAAGAACTTGAAGAAAGTATAAAAAAATAAAAATAAATATTTTTGTCTTTTTATGAGTTTTTTATTAATTAAAAACTTTTTATATTAATTAAACTAATTAAACTATTTTAAATTACTAATAATACTAAATTAACTTAGAAAATTATGGAAAAATTTATAAAACTATTTAACCATCACAGGAATCCTACAATATTATAAAAACTTCTAAAAATTATATTTAGGCTATTCCACTAATTATTTACCTTTTAATTAACTTAAATCTAATTTAAATAATTAAAATAAGAAAAATGGAAAATGAACAGTAGAAACTAAAAATATATTTTCTAAAAGTCTTAACTAATTTATAAAACTTAGAAAAATTATAAAAACCTACTGTTGTTACTAAAAATTTAAGAAAACTAATTAATAACTAATATTACTTATTTAATTATTTAAACTACTTTTAAATCTAATAAATAGTAAACTGATTAGGAAAAATCTAAGAAAATTATTTTAAATACTTAAAGGAACTAGGAAATTAAGAAAATTATAAAAATGGAAAAGTTCTTATAAATAAGCTGAAATGAAAAATGAAAAAGATAGAATATATTAAATAGAAGCTATCACTATTTTTATGTTTGGTTTTTTTGGAGTTTTTCTTTTTGACAGCTAACTATAAGATGAAAATAGGAAACTTTTGTGAAACAACTTTTCTTTTAGCTTAAAAATAAGCTGTGTGCGCCCACTTGACCAATGACAGTTGACTTTCTTTGACCAAGTAGCAAAATAAGCACAAATGACTATGTGTGGGGTCCACAATGATCAAACTAGGTTCAATTAAGCTAAAGTGACTTAAATAAGCTAAAAACAATAAGCAATGAACACTGATAAGCTAATAAGATGGAAATAAGCACTTTGACACTTGAAATTTTACACAGAAATGGGACAGACTTTAGGGTTGATTCCAGGTGGGGTCCACTGATTTCTAGGTCAAACAAATGGTCAATCTATGATCCCTGGTAGGAGGGGTGGGAAAAGCCAAAATGAACCACTGGGGCCCACTGAGGTGGTCTACAACAACCACCAAAGGTGGTGGTGTTGTGGTGGTATGCTGGTGCAGGGGAGGTTTTCTTCCCTACAGGTGTGTTTCTAGTCTTGTGGGGTCCACACTAAAATTCCCAAAAATCAAAAAAGGTTGAGACCTTAAAGAAGAGCTGGGGGGCTTTAATTAGAAACAAGTTTCAGCTCTTGAACCCAATCACAAAATTATAATTAATTCTAGCCATTTTTGGAAAAATCTGAGAGATGCAATTTGACTTTGCAATGAAAACTTTGAACTTTGACTTTATCCAACTTTGATGCTTCTTAATGAACTGAGAACATGTGTTTATGCTATAAGAAAGCTATTTTAAGAATAAACTTTCAATATTAAGCTGATGTGAGAGATTTGAGATCCCAAAACCTTAACAGTTGACTGTTGAGGGTGTTTCAAGTTGATTTTGACTTTTTACTCTATGACACCAATTATTAAGGTTTGTTTGAACTAGTTTTATATTGAGAAAGAGTTTTCAACCTGAGTTTACAAACAAAAACCTCAATAGCACAGTGAAATAACTAAATCCAAACACCCCTTATTGCAAAACTGTTTTGTGTTTTTCAAATCAATTAGGTGCTAGGGCTTATGAACTTAATCCACAACTACTTATTATGATATAATAACCTTAAATGAGCACTTAAACATAGAAGTCAATAACAATTACACAAGATTACAGAGGGTACTAATTCAACTGCCAATTTAAGAACTTAAAACAACTATGAGAATCAAAAAACAACCTACTGATTTTAAGATAGATTATGACTATTTAACACTTAATAAGCACAAATAAGCAAGAAATAAACTATGCTACAGAAACTATCAGAAATTAAGATTTTAGAGGAATTTAAAAATAAGCATATGCTTACTAACCACCCTTAGCATGAACAAAGGGTTTTCCACTGATGCCTATCTTTAGATAGGCTTATTCCACTTCCAAGCTTGCTGACTCCTCCCAAACCAACCAGTCAGCCGTGTGCAGCTGATAGGCCGACCTGGGAGAAAGTGCAAGTTATTATTGACCGTGGAAATATAGGGAAATCCCCGGGTCGTTAAATCCCAACGAGATTGAAATTGTATTTTGGAACGATTAGGAGAATGAGTGGTACTGAGGACAGTAACAAAAATGATTGAGGGATGATTATACTACTGATTGCTTGGTATTTAGATAATATGAAAAGATATAAACAATAACAGAGATACACACAACAGCACAAATAAGAAAATCAGATAACAGACAGAGAAAAATGGGTTTTAACACGTTACAAACTACAGGGGGTACAAATGAAACTTTTGAAAACTTAAAATTAAAAAGAAATTTGAAAATGAAAATGAAATTATAATAGTGATTATTATAATATTTAAATATTATTTAATTAATAAAACTATTTAAAAATCTAATTTAAATTAACTAAAAATGACAAATATTACAAATTAACCTAAAAACTTGCAAAAATAATTTCTAAACCTTAATTAGAACTTGAAGAAAGTATAAAAAATGAAAATAAATATTTTTGTCTTTTTATGAGTTTTCTATTAATTAAAAACTATTTAACGTAATTAAACTAATTAAAATATTTTAAATTACTATTAATACTTAAATGACTTATAAAATTATGTAAAAATTTATAAAACTAATTAACCATTACAGGAATCCTAAAAAATTATAAAAAGTTGCTAAAAATTATATTTAAGCTAATTGACTAATTAATTACTTTTTAATTAATTTAAATCTAATTTAATTAAATTAAATAGGAAAATTAGAAAATGGACAGTGGAAATTATGAAACTATTTTATAAAAGTCTTAACTACTTTATAAAACTTAGGAAAAATATAAAATTCTACTGTTGTTAATTAAAATTAAAGAAAACTATTTAATTACTAATATTACCTATTTAATTATTTAAACTACTTTTAATTCTAATAAATAGTAAACTGTTTAGGAAAAATCTAAGAAAATTATTTTAACTACTTAAAGGTACTAAGAAATTAAGAAAATTATAAAATTGGACAAGTGCTTATTAATAAGCTGAAATGAAAGTTAAATAGATAATTTCTATTAAATAGAAGCTATCACTATAATTAAGTTTCGCTTTTTCTGGTTTTTCTTTTATAAAACTATTAAAATACTTAAATAATGAAACTTTTACAAAAACAACTAAGTTAAAAACCAAGAATAAGCATTGTGAGTGCTTATTTGCATAGACAGTTGACTAAGTTTGACCACACAAAGAAATAAGCTAAATTGGAGTTATGTGGGGTCCACACTGGTTAAATCAGGTTCACCTAAGTTGTTTTGACTTATTTAAACTAGATTTGATGAGAAAAGCTCATGGGATAAGCTAAAAAGCTACAATAAACAACTGCTTATTTGGTTTCTGGGTCAGAAATGGGACAGAGTTATGAGGGTGATTTAGGTGGGGTCCACTGATGTATAGGTCAAACAAATGGTCGATTCTTAAACTCTGGTAGGAGGGGGTTGGAAGAACTCATGTATGAGGTGTGGGACCCACTGGGTTAACCACAAATGACCACCAAAGATGGTGGGGTGAGTTGAGTCTGCTGATGCAGGGCACTCAGCTTGCCCTGCAGGTGTGTTCCAAGGGTGTTTTGGTCACAAAGAAAAAATCACAAAAATGTACCCAACCTAGATATCACAAGTTCAGCTGATATATTAAGCACACAACAAGTTTCAAGTCCTAACTCTTATCTCATAAATCATAAAAATTCTTTGAATATTTGGAAAAATCTGAGATGCAACTTTTGACTTTGTGATGAAAACACAAACTTTGACTTATTTGGATTTCTAATGACTGATACTGATTGATTAAGTTATAATAAGCTATAAGATACCTATATTAAGCTAGAGCTATAAGATTTAAGCTAATGAGGTGGGTTTGAGGTCCCAAATCTCACACAGTGAACTGTGGAGATGATTAGACTAGGATTTAGACTTTTTCTTTAATAAACCTAGGTTTTTATGGTTTACTTAGACTAATATAATCCCAAGTTACTTGTGTAAACACAGAACAACATCAATTGTGTACTAGAACTCCCAGGATCACACTGATCCAAACACTACCTAAGGTTGACTGTTTTATGATTTAAGTAGTAAAATGCTTTTATAGCTTATGAGACCTAACCACAATATCTTATACTGATGTAAAATGCTCAATTAAGCAATAAAATTGGTGGGAATTGCATTTAATGAGGTGTGGGATAAGGTTGTGAGGTGGAAAGGAGGTGAGGGGGAAGTAGGGGATGAGGTGGAAGGTGGTGAGGTGGTGGAAAACCACCTGGTTTCTGGTTTACAGTGGTGAGGGAGATGGTGCTACAGTATTGGCGGTTTGGGGTGGTCAAACGGGTTAACGCCCGTTTTATTTAATAAGGGTGTGGACCGGGCTTAGCTTTGGGCCAGAAACAAAAAGGAAAGGGTGGGCTTGGGTAAAGGTTTTGGACTAGTCTTAGGATTAGCTTTAGGTTTAATAAAAAGGGTCCGGTTGGTTTTATTGTTACAAGGACCAAATTTGTAATTTGAGCAAAGTTAAAGGACTGATTTTGCAATTTTTCCAAACTACTTATAAGGACCATTTATGCCTTTTATGAATATTCCAAGGACCAACTATGTAATATTTTTATTTTTAAAATCCAGGGACCTTTTCTGCCAATTTCTCAAACTCCAGGGACCATTTATGTAAATTTGGATTTTAAAGGACTGAAGATGTAATTTCTCAAATTTTTATCATAAGGACCAATTTTTTCATTTAAGAATAGTTCAAGGTTTATTTTATTAATTTTCCATTTTTAAAACCTTAAGGACTAATTTTGACATTTTTGAAACTTGAGGGACTAAAGTTGTCATTTTGCAATTTTTAACTTTAAAGGATTATACTTGACAACTTATGAATCCCTAAGGACCTTTGATGATATTTTTCATGTTTTGATTTACTAGGGACTAGATTTGACAACTTTTGAAATTTGAGGGACTGAAACAGCCAATTATGTAAACTTTGTACGTTTTTCATCTGTTTTTGCATATTTTGCATTTGAAACATATAAAACACACTTCTAAGATATTTTAAGTATTACGATGCATATTTGAGTGTTTTTGTATGTTTTGGCAGTTCAGATTGATATAAAATGATGAGTATTTAGACACTCATCACTTGCCCTCAATGCTTCACAATACCTGAAAACAAACTCAAAACAAACACAGTTGACTATTGTTGACTTTTTTATATTTTTGATTTTTTTCTATTAATACTGAGTGTTATGGTCTCTAAAAGCTTCAATAAGCTTTAAGGGATCCTAAGTGAGCTTATAAGTCCATAATACAAACATGAACACTAACAGAATAAGATTTAGGATTTTGTTATAAAAAGGAAAAATGCATAAACAATAAGGATTAAGGAAACTTAATTTTATTGCTTTGAAAAGATTAAAGGTGCACTGAATTAACTTAGAACAATGCTTAAAAGCTTTTAATTAAACTAAGATTGCCTAATACACTTCTACGATTACTTTTACACTAAAAATTGGTACATCTTCTTCTTCTTGCTTCTTTCCTTTATATAGCTGTTGGATTAGGGTTCCTTTGTCTTCTCTGAGCATATCCCAACCAATTCCAAGCCCTTGGATCACTGCTAGGCCACTGATCAACTGCCACGTGTTTTTGGCGGGAAAATTGGTGTGTGGGATTTGGACTGTTTCAGGCAAGGGGTGGTGGCATTTAATGTGAGGTGATTTGGGGTGCAGAGGGTGTGGGGAGGTGATGATGAGATGGGCAAGTGGTGGTGGTGGGCTGCAAAACCAGGGTGGTTTGGTGGTTTGGCTGTGGTGAGTGAGGGAGAGGGAAAAAGGGGGTGTTTGACCGGTATTTGACCAAGGTCAAACCTTTGACCCGTTTTTTATATTAAAGGGATGTATGGGCTGTGGTATTTTGGGCCTAAAATTAGAGTGGGCTTGGTATTGAATTGGGTTTGGATTTTAGGAGTAGTAATATTAAGGGTCCGGATTTGGTTTTGAAATTCACAAGGACCAATTTTGTAATTTACCAAAAGTTGTGGGTGAAACTTGGCACTCTTCCAAAGTATTTCAAGGGGTGTTTCTTGCCAAGTTGTGAATAGTACATGGTCAAATATTGATTTTTCCATTTTAATTTCACCAGGAATTAAATTTGCCAAACTTTCAAACTTCAGGGACCAATTGTGTAATTTCACCAAACTTTTCCACCAAGGACCAATCCTGCCATAAAAGATTAGTGAAAGGACAAAATTTGTTTTTCTCAAAGTTTTAATATCCCATGGACCATTTTTGACAATTTTCAAAGTTCAGGGACTAAACTTGACATTTTGTGAAACTTTTCACCAAAGGACTAATTATGTCACTTTTTTATTTAAAAGGACCTTTGGTGACTTTTTCAAGTTTTTAGAACAGCCAGGGACTAGATTTGACGCCTTTTGAAAGATGAGGGACTGAAACTGCCAATTTTACAAACTTTATGCGTTTTTCATCTGTTTTTGATTGTTTTGCATTTGAAACATATAAAACACTTTCCTGGGATATTTTCACTATTTTGATGCAATATTGAGTGTTTTTAGATGTTTTGGCAGCTCAGAAAAGGTAAAATGATGAGTATTTACACACTCATCAATCCCCCACACTAAAACATTGCTAGTCCATAGCAATCTTTTGAGAAAAACTTGATGGATTTGAAAAACTCTTTACCAAAAGCCATCACTTCTGGAGTAGCCAGGTGTAAGAACTGTGGCACACCTGATAACCGTGTGATTTTGAGCAAACCACCAGCTGTCAACGGATTTGATTAGTCTTTACCAAAAGCCGTTTGCTTCTGGACTAGCCAGCATCTTGATGGACTAAGTCAACATCTTGGTGAGCTGATTACCAATTATGGATTTTCCACGGCCTTTACCACAAGCCATAATCTTGTGGACTAGCCAACTCATTCGCTTTTGAGGATATGGGGAGTTGAGGAACCATACAATTTTTGGCAAATTGCAAGCCATCAACGGGTTTGAGATGTCTTTACCAAGAGCCGTTTGCTCCTGGACTAGACAATCCATTTGTCATTTAGACTTTGGCGGACTGATTACCACAAAAATTTTAAAATAAAGTGAAAATTTTTTGAAAAATTTAGACCTAAAATGGGGGTACTTAGAAAGTATTTTGTGATGAAATTCGTAAGAATTCCCCCCCCCCCCCCCCCCCACACTAGAATTGAATATTGTCCTCAATATTCAAAGTCCCGGCTATTATGCCGAATCTCTGAACAGAAAAAGCTAATATTCGAATCTAACTGTGGAAATATTTATTTTATTTTTCACTTTATTTATCTGTACATATAAACATTTTTACATTTTTTTAAGGAAACTTAATACATATTTACTTTTCAAAAGGTGGGGGACGGCCACTCCCCCACACTAGAGTGGTAGAAAGTAGAAAAAAGTCAGAAATACGGGTGAAAACCCATATATTTTGCTAATTTTTGTTCACCGAGTCACTAGCTTGACTCGATCCCCGAATTCATTGGTCCATGGGGAAAGTTTGGAGATCAGGGACAACCATGGGTGGTATGTCCTCTCCAAAATAATGTTTCAAACGATGACCATTCACTTTGAAGTTAGGACCTTCGGGTTGAGATAACTCAACAGTCCCGTATGGATATACTTTAGCAACAGTGAATGGTCCAGTCCATCGGGTTTTTAATTTCCACGAGAAGATCTTTAACCTTGAGTTGAAAAGAAGGACTCTGTCACCGACGTTGAAAACGCGGTTCTTAATCTTAGGGTCATGAATCTTCTTTGTCTTTTCTTTGTAGATCAAAGAGTTCTCGTAGGCTTGATCACGAAGTTCGTTTAATTCATTGAGTTGAACCTTACGGTGATCACCCGCTTTATGAAGGTCGTAGTTTGCATGTTTCAAGGCCCAGTAGGCTTTGTCCTCGAGCTCGATCGGTAGATGACACGCCTTTCCGTATACAAGCTTATAGGGAGTACACCTGATCGGTGTTTTGTAAGCTGTACGAAAGGCCCAGAGTGCATCATCTAGTTTATCCGACCAGGAAGCACGGTTTTCACCTACGGTCCTCTCAAGAATCCGTTTTATACCACGGTTGGAAACCTCCACCTGCCCACTTGTTTGTGGATGATATGCGGTAGAAAGACGATGAGTAACACCGTACTTAAGCATGACTTTTGCAAATTGATCATTGCAAAAGTGAGTACCGCTATCACTAATGATGGCACGGGGGGTTCCAAAACGAGCAAAGAGGGATTTCAAGAATTTTACAACAACTCGGGCATCGTTAGAGGGTAAGGCCTTTGCCTCAACCCATTTTGACAAATAGTCAACAGCCACGAGAATATATTTGTTTCCACAAGAAGATGGGAATGGCCCCATAAAATCAATGCCCCAGACGTCAAAGATTTCACAAACTTGAATGGCATTTTGTGGCATTTCGTTCTTTTGTGAAATATTCCCGTGACGCTGACAAGCATCACAAGCTTTGACTAACTCGTGGGCATCCTTATAGATCGTGGGCCAATAGAAACCGGAATCAAACACCTTTTTGGCGGTGTAGTTAGGACTATGGTGGCCCCCGGTGGGTCCAGCATGGCAAGCCTTGAGAATATCAGCGGCTTCTTGTCCGTATACACATCGCCTGATGACTTGATCGGCACAGATTTTGAAGAGATAGGGGTCGTCCCAGAAGTAATGTCTAATGTCTTTGAAGAATTTGTTTTTCTGTTGGGACGTCATCCCCTTCACGATGAAGTTACCCGCATGGTAATTTGCAAAGTCAGCAAACCATGGGGTAGTAGAGTCACCACGAAAAGCAACCGCACTGAGTATCTCGAGAGGAAATGTTTCATTTATTTCCTTTTTCTCGGACACATCCTGATGAGGTTTTTCTAATCGTGAGAGATGATCAGCAGCAAGGTTCTCGGCTCCCTTTTTTATCACGGATAATGATATCAAATTCTTGGAGGAGGAGAACCCAACGGAGAAGCCTCGGCTTTGCATCTTGCTTTGCAAATAGGTACTTAAAAGCCGAGTGATCGGTATACACTACGCATTTGGTCAGTATTAAGTATGGCTGGAATTTCTCAAAGGCATACACCACAGCCAGGAGTTCTTTTTCAGTGGTGGTGTAATGACTCTGAGCCTCGGTCATAGTTTTGCTTGCGTAGTGTATAGGCTGAAAGTATTTTGCTTTACGTTGCCCCAAGACCGCACCTATGGCAAAATCACTAGCATCGCACATAAGCTCAAAAGGTAGGTCCCAATTGGGGGCAACAAGAATCGGTGCCTCGGTAAGCTTTTTCTTTAATGTTTCAAAAGCTTTGATGCACTCAGGAGAGAAGATGAAAGGAGCATCCTTCTCGAGGAGATGGGTCATAGGCCGGGCAATCTTAGAGAAATGTTGGATAAACCTACGGTAGAAGCCGGCATAACCCAAAAAGCTCCTAACACCTTTAACGGTGGTGCCATGAGGTAATTTAGCAATGACATCGATTTTGGCTTTGTCAACCTCAATCCCATTTTTTGAAATTTTATGGCCGAGGACAATGCCCTCTTTAACCATAAAGTGACTCTTCTCCCAGTTGAGACTTAAATTCGTTTCTTTGCAACGTTTAAGCATCTGTTCCAAGTGGGAGAGACAGGTCTGGAATGAATCTCCGATGACTGAAAAGTCATCCATAAATACCTCCATGGTTTTCCCGATCATGTCGGAAAAGATAGACATCATGCACCTCTGGAACATGCCTGGTTCATTACATAAGCCGAAAGGCATGCGTCTGTAAGCAAAAGTTCCGTAGGGGCATGTGAAGGTAGTTTTCTCTTGATCCTGGGGATCAATGGGGATTTGGAAGTAACCCGAAAAACCATCAAGGAAGCAGTAGTATTCATTCCCCGCAAGTCTTTCAAGCATCTGGTCCATAAAAGGGAGAGGAAAATGGTCTTTACGGGTGGCTTCATTCAACTTTCGATAGTCAATACATACTTGCCAACCCGTGACCAAACGAGTTGGAATCAACTCGTTATCCTCGTTGGTGACAACGGTAATGCCCCCCTTTTTAGGAACATAATGAATTGGGCTAACCCAAGGACTGTCAGATATAGGGTAAATCAATCCTGCATCAAGAAGTTTTAAAACTTCTTGTTTGATAACTTCGTGGATTTTGGGATTTACCCTTCTCTGTTGTTGCACTGCTGGCTTAAAGTCATCCTCCATTAAGATTTTATGAGTACAAAAGTTCGGGCTTATGCCCTTAATGTCGGAGAGTTTCCAAGCAATTGCTTGCTTGTGTGACTTAAGAACCTTTAGGAGTGCTGCCTTTTCCTCATCTTTTAAGTCTTTGGCAATAATGACGGGCAATTTATCATCACCCTCCAGAAATGCATATTCTAGATGAGGAGACAAGTCCTTGAGCTCAACCTCGGGAAAGTCTTCAGTTATTTCAACATTTTTGACTTCCGCTTTATGAAGTATTTTTGGAGACGGAGAGGGTGAAGGATCGTCATTTAACAATCTTTCAAGAAGAAGAATGTTCTCCTCCGGGTCAAGATAGTTTTCATCAATCTCATGTGGGATTGAACTATCCTGAGCAAGAAAAGCCTTGACCTCTTCCAGAAGGAAGTCACTTCCCTCAAACGGAGTGAGGGAAGGGGAAGATTCGGAAATGATAGGATCAGTAGAAAGAGTGGTACTGCCACTTGCTGAGAAACCAAGGACTTCTTGAGAAGACTCCTCAGACGCAACATCGATGATGTCAATTCGGTTAACCGTTTCAGCGTCATAGTTGGAGGAGTATCTTGAAGCCTGATCAAGATTGAATGTGATGGCTTCACCATCAACACGTAGAGTGATTTCTTCATCAAATACATCGATCAAAGCACGACCCGTTCTTAAGAATCCCCTCCCGAGAATGAGAGGAACTCTTGGGTCAGCATCGAAATCAACAATCACGAAATCTGCCGGAAAATGGAACTTTCCTACTTTCACGAAGATATCTTCGGCAATGCCAAGAGGACGGGATATAGTACGGTCTGCAAGCTCAAGAGTCATGCAGGTTGGAGTGAGAGCAGGAAGAGAGAGTCTTTTCCAGACTGTGTAAGGCATCAGGTTAATGCTTGCACTGAGATCGGCCAAGGCAAAGCATTTAACCATCCCCGGGAAAACACAAGGAATAAGAAAGTTCCTGGGATCTCCAAGCTTTTCAGGAAGCTTTTTCAAGAGCACTGCTGAGCAATGCTCATTAAGTGGAGTTTTTGCCATCTCACAGAGTTTTTCTTTGTTGCTTATCAGATTTTTGATTGTTGAAGCAAATTTAGGCATGAGAAGAAAAGCATCCGCGAAGCTAATATCGAAGTGTAACTCTTGGAAATTTTGATAAAACTTTTCCATCTGATGGTTAGCTTTTTCGCGGTTCTTTTGATCATTCAAACGTGAAGGATATGGAATTGAAGGCTTAGGATCATTCTTTGGAATTTCATCGGAACTCACAGGAGGATCAAATACAACTTTCGGCTTATGAGTCGGGACTGGGACAACTTGAGGGTGGACGTTGTTGATACCTCCGTTATTAGTAGGAAGTACCTTGTCCGTGGTAACCTCAGGTTCACGTTCCGCTACCTTAGTAGGAGGAGAAGAAGAGGTAGAGGGAATCGCGGGTCCATTGTATGATACCCCACTTCGGTTAGTGATCGCTTTGACATCGCCCCTCGGGTTAGCGATCGTGTTGCTCGGTAGTGTACCCGGGCCCGAGGGTCGATCATTTAAAGACTTCTGAAGCTCAGAGATCTTGCTGATCAATAACCAATTTGTTTCCTCTTGTGCTTTCATGAATTGTTTTAGCACTTCATCGGAGGAAGACGAGGGTGTAACAACGTTTTGAAGAGGATTTTGAACACGGTTGTTTTGAAAATTCCCTTGATTTTGATTGTTGTTACCCTGAAAATTGTTTCTCTGATTGAAATTACCCTAATTGTAATTCCCTTGATTTTGGTTTTTTTGAAAATTTCCTTGAAAACCTTGATTTTGATTGCCATTTTGAAAATTGTTTTGATTAAAATGACCTTGATTTTGATTCGGGTTTTGGAAATTTGAGTTTTGACCTTGGTTAAAATTCTGATTCGAGTTACGGTTTTGATTTTGGTTAAAACCGGGAGGTCCGAGAAAATTGTTGGAACGATAGCTTAAGAGATTTCGGTCCCCTTGTGGTTGGTAAGAATTACCCCCCGTGTTGTAGGAACTGTGAGCAGCATAAACGTTCTCTTGAGGAAAGCCAGCAGTAGCTGGACACTCGGAGTAAAGATGTGGGCCCCCACAAGTTTCACAACTTCGGGCCACGGCTTTCACTTGTTGATTCTGAACCTGATTTTGCATCGTTTGGTTCATTCTCAACACAGCCGTAGAAATAACATCCATCTTTTTTGTAAGAGCAATTATTTCAGGAGATGATGATGAAGGAATAACTGATTTACATGAATCATCCCTCTCCGCAGAGGAATCCCAAAAGTTATGGTGGGCAGTCATGTTCTCAATCAAGTCATAGCACTCTTCGGGACGCCTTTTCATAAAGGTCCCACCAGCAGCAGCATTGAGAATATCCCGGTGCCTCAATGTTAGACCATTATAGAAGGTGTCTATGATGGTAACTTGTAACATATTGTGGTTAGGGCACCGATCAATAGCTAGCTTATAACGTTCCCAAGCCTCAAAAAGAGACTCATCGGGACGTTGCTGGAAGTTGCTGATATCATTTCGTAACTTGGTAACCATGGAAGGTGGAAAATATTTTGCTAAAAACTTGGTTACCATTTCATCAAAGGTACGAATAGAATTCTTTGGGAGTCTGTCAAACCATGTAGTGGCATGATGAGTGAGAGAATAGAGGAAGAGATACAGCCGGAGGGCATCATCGGTGACACCATGCTGTTTCATACTTTGGGTGACGGTAAGATATTTGTCAAGATGCTTGTTAGCATCGTCACCCGGTAATCCGTGAAATTGACACGAATTCTGGACTTGTTGAATCATGTGGTGCTTGAGGCCAAGTCCGTAGCCTCAATAGTGAGTGGTGCAATAGGCCCGCCCCTTCCCTGCATGGTAGGCTGGCACAGCTCCTCCATCGTTCGGAGATCGGGAGCTGGCTCATCCCTGGGAGGGTCAGGGGGTAGTAAAGGTGGTGGTGGCCCAGCGGCCATCTCGGTTTTTGGTTCTTCTGTAATAGTACGTAGCTCGGGTACGTTTTTCTGATTTTTACGTTTTGTTTGTGACCGAGTGCGCATGCACTAAAAACAATTTTTCAAAACAAGATCGAGGCAAAACCAAAGTGAACTTAAACCAATTATCACAAGTGAATGGCTTCTTTAAAAAAGGTACACCACTCACAGGGATATAAAGGCAAGTTTTAATCTTAAGTTTGGGAACTTATTATGTCCACACCCCCAGTTGCTAGGTGTTCAGCCTTGGTTTGCGGTGGTAAGATTTTTTGTATTTTTTAATTTGAAAAACTGTTTTAGGCTTATGGGTGTGTGTGCAGAAAATTAGGGAAATATTTTTGGAACTGATTCGTTAACCGAAATCGTTCTTTTAAGATTACTCGCAGGCTAGCGGGAGGAAGTAAATAGGTTTCCTCTTCAGTTCGCAATTTAATGTCAGAACTTACCTTAAACCAACTGTTTCAGGTTGTAATCTTAAAGAAAACGAAGTAATTTAACTTCACAGTTTGTTTTGTTGTTTTTTTATTTTTTTGGTGTTGTTAACACTTCAGGAAAAGTGTTAATGAACTTTTTTGATATGATTATATTTTTACAAAAACTTTTTACAAATTTGTGTGAAATTTGTACAGGGAGGGTTTTGAAAACCACTAAACTTAAAACGATTTTTAAAACATGCAACAACCTCCCCGGAAGCGGCGCCAAATTTTGATTGGTCCCGAAATGGTCAGATATTATTGACCAAGGTCAATAAGTCAAAAACAGCCTCGTTCCAATTCTCCGGTGATAGTATAGTGTGTCCCCGGGTCGTTAAGTCCCAGCGAGATTGAAATGGTGCTTTGGAAATCGTTTATGGGAATGAGTGGCACTGAGGACAGTAGCCAAAATGATATGGAATTGATTTTGCTACTGATATTTTGGTATTTGTACACAGATATAATATTCACAAATAACAGATATACAGGTATATGCACAAATTTACAATTTGGATCACGTAACAGACAGAAAAGTGGGTTTTGGTAAATTACAAACTACAGGGGGTGCAAGTGAAACTTTTGAAAACTTAAAAGAAATTATTATTTTAATATTTAAACATTATTTAATTAATAAAACTATTTAAAATCTAATTTAAATTAACTAAAAATTATAAGGATTACAAATTAAACTAAAAATTTGCAAAAATAATTTCTAAACCTTAAAAAGAACTTGAAGAAAGTATAAAAAAATAAAAATAAATATTTTTGTCTTTTTATGAGTTTTTTATTAATTAAAAACTATTTATATTAATTAAACTAATTAAACTATTTTAAATTACTAATAATACTAAATTAACTTAGAAAATTATGAAAAAATTTATGAAACTATTTAACCATCACAGGAATCCTACAAAATTATAAAAACTTCTAAAAATTATATTTAGGCTATTCCACTAGTTATTTACCTTTTAATTAACTTAAATCTAATTTAAATAATTAAAATAAGAAAAATGGAAAATGAATAGCAGAAACTAAAAATATATTTTCTAAAAGTCTTAACTAATTTATAAAACTTAAAAAAATATAAAAACCTCTGTTGTTACTAAAAATTTAAGAAAACTAATTAATAACTAATATTACATATTTAATTATTTAAACTACTTTTAAATCTAATAAATAGTAAACTGATTAGGAAAAATCTAAGAAAATTATTTTAAATACTTAAAGGTACTAGGAAATTAAGAAAATTATAAAAATGGAAAAGTGCTTATAAATAAGCTGAAATAAAAAATGAAAAAGATAGAATCTGTTAAATAGAAGCTATCATTATTTTTATGTTTGGTTTTTTTGGAGTTTTTCTTTTTGACAGCTAACTATAAGATGAAAATAGGAAACTTTTGTGAAACAACTTTTCTTTTAGCTTAAAAATAAGCTGTGTGCACCCCCTTAACCAATGACAGTTGACTTTCTTTGACCAAGTAGCAAAATAAGCACAAATGACTATATGTGGGGTCCACAATGATGAAACTAGGTTCAATTAAGCTAAAGTAACTTAAATAAGCTAAAAACAATAAGCAATGAACACTGATAAGCTAATAAGATGGAAATAAGCACTTTGACACTTGAAATTTTACACAGAAATGGGACAGACTTTAGGGTTGATTCCAGGTGGGGTCCACTGATTTCTAGGTCAAACAAATGGTCAATCTATGATCCCTGGTAGGAGGGGGTGGGAAAAGCCAAAATGAACCACTGGGGCCCACTGAGGTGGTCTACAACAACCACCAAAGGTGGTGGTGTTGTGGTGTTATGCTGGTGCAGGGGAGGTTTTCTTCCTTACAGGTGTGCTTCTGGTCTTGTGGGGTCCACACTAAAATTCCCAAAAATCAAACAAGGATGAGACCTTAAAGAAGAGCTGGGGGGCTTTAATTAGAAACAAGTTTCAGCTCTTGAACCCAATCACAAAATTATAATTAATTCTAACCATTTTTGGAAAAATCTGAGAGATGCAATTTGACTTTGCAATGAAAACTTTGAACTTTGACTTTATCCAACTTTGATGCTTCTTAATGAACTGAGAACATGTGTTTATGCTATAAGAAAGCTATTTTAAGAATAAACTTTCAATATTAAGCTGATGTGAAGGATTTGAGATCCCAAAACCTTAACAGTTGACTGTTGAGGGTGTTTCAAGTTGATTTTGACTTTTTACTCTATGACACCAATTATTAAGGTTTGTTTGAACTAGTTTTATATTGAGAAAGAGTTTTCAACCTGAGTTTACAAACAAAAACCTCAATAGCACAGTGAAATAACTAAATCCAAACACCCCTTATTGCAAAACAGTTTCGTGTTTTACAAATCAATTAGGTGCTAGGGCTTATGAACTTAATCCACAACTACTTATTATGATATAATAACCTTAAATGAGCACTTAAACACAGAATTCAATAACAATTACACAAGATTACAAAGGGTACTAATTCAACTGCCAATTTAAGAACTTAAAACAACTATGAGAATCAATAAACAACCTACTGATTTTAAGATAGATTATGACTATTTAACACTTAATGAGCACAAATAAGCAAGAAATAAACTATGCTACAGAAACTATCAGAAATTAAGATTTTAGAGGAATTTAAAAATAAGCAAATGCTTACTAACCACCCTTAGCATGAACAAAGGGTTTTCCACTGATGCCTATCTTTAGATAGGCTTATTCCACTTCCAAGCTTGCCCTCAATGCTTCACAATACCTGAAAACAAACTCAAAACAAACACAGTTGACTATTGTTGACTTTTTTATATTTTTGATTTTTTTCTATTAATACTGAGTTTTATGGTCTCTAAAAGCTTCAATAAGCTTTAAGGGATCCTAAGTGAGCTTATAAGTCCATAATACAAACATAAACACTAACAGAATAAGATTTAGGATTTTGATATAAAAAGGAAAAATGCATAAACAATAAGGATTAAGGAAACTTAATTTTATTGCTTTGAAAAGATTAAAGGTACACTGAATTAACTTAGAACAATGCTTAAAAGCTTTTAATTAAACTAAGATTGCCTAATACACTTCTACGATTACTTTTACACTAAAAATTGGTACATCTTCTTCTTCTTGCTTCTTTCCTTTATATAGCTGTTGGATTAGGGTTCCTTTGTCTTCTCTGAGCATATCCCAACCAATTCCAAGCCCTTGGATCACTGCTAGGCCACTGATCAACTGCCACGTGTTTTTTGCGGGAAAATTGGTGTGTGAGATTTGGACTGTTTCAGGCAAGGAGGGTGGTGGCATTTAATGTGAGGTGATTTGGGGTGCAGAGGGTGTGGGGAGGTGATGATGAGATGGGCAAGTGGTGGTGGTGGGCTGCAAAACCAGGGTGGTTTGGTGGTTTGGCTGTGGTGAGTGAGGGAGAGGGAAAAAGGGGGTGTTTGACCGGTATTTGATCAAGGTCAAACCTTTGACCCATTTTTTATATTAAAGGGATGTATGGGCTGTGGTATTTTAGGCCTAAAATTAGGGTGGGCTTGGTATTAAATTAGGTTTGGATTTTAGGAGTAGTAATATTAAGGGTCCGGATTTGGTTTTGAAATTCACAAGGACCAATTTTGTAATTTACTGAAAGTTGGGGAGTGAAACTTGGCACTCTTCCAAAGTATTTCAAGGGGTGTTTCTTGCCAAGTTGTGAATAGTACATGGTCCAATATTGATTTTTCCATTTTAATTTCACCAGGGACTAAATTTGCCAAACTTTCAAACTTCAGAGACCAATTGTGTAATTTCACCAAAATTTTCCACCAAGGACCAATCCTGCCATAAAAGATTAGTGCAAGGACAAAATTGTTTTTCTCAAAGTTTTAATATCCCAGGGACTATTTTTGACAATTTTCAAAGTTCAGGGACTAAACTTGACATTTTGTGAAACTTTTCACCAAAGGACTAATTATGTCACTTTTTTATTTAAAAGGACCTTTGGTGACTTTTTCAAGTTTTTAGAACAGCCAGGGACTAGATTTGACAACTTTTAAAAGATGAGGGACTGAAATTGCCAATTTTGCAAACTTTGTGCGTTTTTCATCTGTTTTTTATTGTTTTGCATTTGAAACATATAAAACACTTTCCTGGGATATTTTCACTATTTTGATGCAATATTGAGTGTTTTTAGATGTTTTGGCAGCTCAGAAAAGGTAAAAATGATGAGTATTTACACACTCATCATATCGCCGTTACCGTCTCAAATATTAGAAGCTCAAACGGAAGCGTTGAAAGCAGAAAATCGACCTGCTGAGAACATATTTGGGATGGCAGAAAATGAGAAAGGATTTGTTAAGCGTTCTGATGGAGTATTATGTTTTGGAGAGCGAAGTTGTGTACCATTGTATGGAGGAATTCGAGAGTTGATTATGCATGAGTCGCATAAGTCAAGATACTCTATTCATCCTGGGTCTGACAAGATGTACCAGGATTTGAAAAAGTTATATTGGTGGCCAAATATGAAGGCAGATATAGCATTGTACGTTAGTAAGTGTTTGACTTGCTCTAAGGTTAAGGTCGAACATCAAAGACCGTCAGGATTATTGACGCAGCCAGAACTCCCGGTTTGGAAATGGGAGCGGATTACGATGGACTTTATTACCAAATTACCAAAGACAGCTAGCGGTTGTGACGCTATCTGGGTAATTGTGGATCGTTTGACTAAGTCTGCTCATTTCCTGGCTATTAGTGAAGATGACAGTGTTGATAAACTTGCGAGGTTGTATGTGAAGGAGATCGTTTCTCGTCATGAAGTTCCGATATCGATTATTTCTGACCGCGACAGTCGCTTCACGTCAGCATTGTGGCGATCACTTCAAACCGCTTTGGGGATGAGACTTGATATGAGTACTGCATATCACCCCCAAACCGATGGTCAAAGTGAGAGAACTATTCAGACTTTGGAGGATATGCTTCGTGCATGCATAATAGACTTTGGTAAAGGCTGGGAGAAGTATCTACCCCTTGCGGAGTTCTCTTATAATAATAGCTACCACACAAGTCTTAAAGCTGCACCATTTGAAGCTTTATATGGTCGTAAATGTCGTTCGCCTATTGGTTGGGCTGAAGTTGGAGATAGCCAACTCACAGGCCCTGAGCTTATTTTGGAGACTACTGAGAAAGTGACTTAAATTCGAGATCGATTACAAGTAGCTAGAGATAGGCAGAAAAGTTACGCCGATCAGAGACGTAAACCTCTAGAATTTCGGGTTGGAGACAAAGTGATGCTGAAAGTCTCGCCTTGGAAGGGTGTGATACGTTTTGGGAAACGTAGGAAACTTAACCCCCGCTACATTGGACCATTTCTCATTCTGGAAAGAATTGGGCCTGTGGCTTATCGGTTGAAATTACCACAGGAACTGAGTAAAGTTCATGATGTGTTTCATGTTAGCAATTTGAAGAAATGCCTTTCGGATGAAACGCCGGTTATACCAATTAAGGATATTCGTGTAAATGAGAGTTTGAATTTTGTGGAGGAGCCGATTGAGATATTGGATAGAGAGATTAAACGACTTAATAGAAGTCGTATTCCGCTCATCAAAGTTCGTTGGAATTCACGGCATGGACCGGAATTCACGTGGGAACGTGAGGATGAGTTTCGAAAGAGATATCCGAAGCTTTTTACTTCGTAAATGGTTTGTTCCGAGTGAAACCCGGGACGGGTTTCTTCTGAGGCTGGGAGGATGTGACAACTGGCAAATTAGGGAGCCATTTTGAAAACCCGCATTACTTTAAAATTTATGATTTTTGGATTATTGGAAAAGTTTATTTGTGATGAGATTTTGTGAACGTTGGAACGTGATTTTTAAATCGTACGTTAATTATGGAATTTGATTATTAATTATTGCTTTGGTTTGGTTTATTCGCGGTGATTTAATTGTGACATGATTATGTGGCACTACATTGACTCCGGCACTAGGATAACCTAACAATATTAATCATTTTTAATATTGGTTCGGATATTTATATTTTTGGAACGTATCGCGAGGTTTTTGATTATTTGGAATGGGTTCGGTTCGAGAGAGTTGATTTGTTTTAATAAGGTTTCGGGTTTGGTCCGTGTATTTACACCGAGTTACTTAACCCACTCTACCCTTAATAACATTATTACAATTAATATTATTATTATTAATTTCATTTTTTTTGGTAATACATACAAATCGTCTTTGTGGGTCGGTTTGCACACAAACACAAACACCCTCACCCTCACCAAATTTCACTCTCTCTCTCTCTCTCTCTCTCTCTTAACATCACCTCACCCTCACCAACCCTAGCCGCCACATCTCCGGCAGCCACCATCACCACACCGCCGCCTCCACAAACAAACCAACACCACCATCTTAATCACCTTTTCACGATCTATCTTTTGGTATACATCACGCGCTCTAAAACCTCCCCTAACACCACGAAATAATTACCACCGCCACTATAACATCACCTTTTCATCTTTTTCTTGTTGGGTTTTGAAGAAATATATTTTTGGAGTTGTTTTGAAGGTGAGTGGCCACGATTTCCAGATCGTGTGCCTCGATTTGATATTAAATCCGTGTCCTCATGGATTATTTTCTTTGGATTCGAATTAATAATAATGGGAAATGAAGTTTTGGTTAATAAAAATGTTCGTTTGGTATCCGGGTGTCCATGTTTTTGTTGGGTCGAGGCATACCCGAGAGCTTATGCTCTCGGCTTGTGCCATTTTTGGTTTCATGTTGATTCTTAATGTTTCTGGGTCTTTGATTCTTGATTTGAGGATGTTTGGATGAGCATTTGGAGTATTGGATGAGTTATGGTTCTTTGGTATATTTTTGTTGTTGTCGTGGATTGTTGCCGACGACCTTATGGGTCCGTTTGGTTCGATTTAGCTCGTTTAGAGCAAGCCGAGACCTAGAGGTCTCGGGCGTGACCCATGATATATTATTGTGGTGTCATTTTGACCCGGGTTTAACTTGGTAAGTCGACCCGTATGTATGGTATATATATTGTTGAGGTTTATAATTGTTGGATGATATTAATTGTTATTTTTATTATTATGGTTTCATGATTTTTTTTTGAGATTGAAGTGGTACTTGGACTTGTGATTTGGATTATGGAGTTGTGTTGACGAAGTGATTTGGGGACCGATTGTGAGACGGTCACACTAGATTGACGGAGATAGGTTAGTCGGGTGCCATAGTCGGACCCTAATGTTGTAGCACGTGGATTTGGAATTTATTTGGATGGAGTTGGATTATATATTATGACTTGGTTATTGCTATTTTTGGACTTGGACTATGAGCCGAGAGTGATAATAATTTAAAATCAAATTCTTATGACTCGATAAATATTTAAAATCAAACATTAATAATAATACTCGTAATAATATTATTGATAATATAATCGTTTATATACGTATATAAACGTGAGAAATATATATATATATATATATATATATATATATATATATATATATATATATATATATATATATATATATATATATATATATATATATATATATATATATATGCGTATATTAATAATAAAATGATCACGAGTAAACGTTATAATAATATAACGATAAATATTGTACTATATGAATAGTGCAATAAATGTCGGGAGTATTATTATAAATAAATAACTATAACTAATGTCGAGAACTAATACGTCGGGTAAGTAATAATTAAACACATGACTTTTTATAAATTTGGAAAACTTATCGAGTTATACGAGTTGTGGTTACTTAAGTCCAAGTGGACTTTATTATGTGACTTTTGTGTTGTCACGGATATATGACGATTAATATATCCATTTTCTATAACCACGTAACTTATTTAATCGACGGGTTAAATAGGGTTTATTTAGCTATAGAAAATGAGTATATTAATGGGCATCGTATCCTACGACGCCCATAGGTTATGGTACGTGTATTAGAATAATAAATTGCTAAATATCTCGTGGAATTGGCTAAATTGACGAATTTGATAAATTGGACGATATATATAGGGAATTTATTGGACTACGATATTTACCATATAGTATCCTTTGTGCTATGTCTATTAGGTTGGGTATAATCTTGGAACGATATATTACGTAAATAAATATGGGGATTACCAAATCGACGGATTTGATAAACTTCGATGATTTATTTAAATGATATATTGGGCTAATATTAGACCTATAGATGGTTTATTATTTCTTTCGTTGTGACTTCTTGGTTTGAGTTGTGTCGACCCTCCACCCATATGGATACCAAACGTCAAACTTCAAATTAATATGAAGATAATTCGAGAAATGGATATTTTTGGAAAGTTAAATGGAATACGTTCAGGATTGGCAATATTTGATTTTTGAGGAAATGATTCTGAACGAGTTTGATATTGTTAGGAAGTGCCGAGTCTGTAGTTGCCATTACTTGAGTTTGCATTACGTCTTTCATCTATCGATTTCTTTTGCGGATTTCTGGACTTGAGGTGAGTCATAGCCCCACTTTTTACTCTTGAACTATGTTTTCAATACTTGGGGTGAGAAACGTGCAAATGTTTTATGTGGACTATTATCGCTTTGTTTATTTAAAACTTGCTATGCTTATAGAACTAGGTAGGATTGAGTGAGGCCTAGTCCCGAACTAGGTAAGCTATTGATTTGGTTATAGAGCGAGGCCTAGCCCCGAACTAGGTAAGCTATTGATTTGGTTATAGAGCGAGGCCTAGTCCCGAACTAGGTAAGCTATTGATTGGTGGTTGAGCGAGGCCTAGTCCCGAACTAGGTAAGCTATTGGATTGATTATAGAGCGAGGCCTAGACTTGAGCTAGGTAAGCTGATGATTGGATTGATTTGAGCTATAGCGTGCACCTATAGGGTTGATTTGATTTGGTTGGATTATTTTGGTTGGATGATTGAGGCCTAGTCTAGCTAGCAAGCGTTTTGCGTATATGTCCACTATATTGAATCATGAACTTAAACCTATGATTTCACCAGCGAAAGCTGACTTTTAGCACGTTTTCTCAGGTAATTAAGTGATGCCCTTGGATGCTTGGATTGGAGGCTTGGCTATGGCATCTGGTTATGGATCTATTTTCTGAAACTCTGATAAATAATTGTGGACCTATATTTATTTCTTTTGGGCCTGACTTTGATTGACTTTGGGATAAATGTACACTTTAAAACCCCGTGTGGTTGTGTTTTTCTTATGTTTACTTTATCTCGTTCTTTCATGACTTTGAATGGATACCAATCCCCGTAGCACCCCGAAAGCTTGTTGAGTCTTCCGCTGTACCAAATTTTGGGGGTGTTACAAAGACTCGTAAATAAAGAAAAGCGCTTCTTGGGAGGCAACCCATGCTTTGTTTGATTTTTAATTGTTTGATTGTTATTTGTTTCCATATGCATGCTTTATTTTTATTGTTGGTAGATCATGTTTCAATCTAAATTGTGAAAATGCTTTATTTTGTTGTCTAACTTCGTCTTAACTTCATATAAAGGTATTTTGCAAAAGCTAAGTGTAAGGGGAAACCCCAAATTTGTTTCTAAGAACGAAATTGATCATGATTCGCCACAATATTAAATGAACATGTATATTAGTATTTGTTAGAGTCAAATGCTTGTATCGAGTCATAGTGATGTTTTGCAGGATTTTCTAGGAAGAAGGACATAAGTTTTTCCAAAAATTTTCCAGAAACTTAACATAAAGATTTCTGCAGGTCACTTCTGACGGCGTTAGGATTTAACTCCTGACGGCGTCACGTGTAAAATTCTAGAAATTTTGCTAGTTTTGTTTTTCTAATGGAGTCTTAAAGTTTTTGTTAATTCTATAGTTTTTTAAACTCCAGGAAATCTGCAAACATTCATTCCACAAGCATTATATCTTAAATTGTTTTCTAGGATTTGTTAGTATATATAGATTTCCGCCGATTTTACGCGAGATTGCCTTGTTTGTTTTCTCAGGTTTAACAGGTTATATATGACAAGAAGATGATTTATATTTCTGGAAGGGAAGCTTTGAACGCTCATTTTCTTGGAGAAAGATTTAACCTTGTTAACACACTATCCACACCGAACGAATCAGGGGAGTATTTGTTTTAATTCTTTTACCTGTTTTACTTTTACATTCTTTAATTGAACATTGGGGACAATGTTCATCCTAAGTGTAAGGGGAGGGTAAATGATGCTACCTTATAGGATACTATTGCACTTGAGTTTGTTTGTTTGATGGTAGGTGTGTAATAAAACTAAGAGAAATACTTGTTAGAGTAATTTTAGCGCCAAATTTAAAATTTTTACAACATTTAGGAGTGAAACTTTAGCCGTAACAAGCGTCTCATGAATATGAGTTGTATGACTAGCACAAAACCGTACCATTCAAAAAAAAATTCCACCCCAAAAATGTGAGGTTCGCCTTTAGATCTTTAGGAAAAAACATTCATTCTTAATGCTTGTGAGTATACCGGTAGTATTTAGATTCTAGAACTTGTGATAGCGATGCATCCCGAGACCGCTAGTGAGACTACATTCGTGTGGTAGGATTTACTACATGATAAGAGGCATTAGGATCACCCTTGTCTTAAACCCGTATCATGATTACTTGACCAATTAAGTCATATTACTTGACTAGCGAAGTCAATTAATTTTTCCCACACCTTAGCATTGTACATTTTTAGTACACGATACCCCTAGCACACCCCTCCGAGCCTATCTTTTCATTTCTAACTTTAAGCATCTTACTTAAAGGAAGAATTTGTTACAATCCACTCAAATGTGCAACCAAATCGCCTTAGCCTTCCTTGTATGCACTCATCTTTAGTGCATTATTGTTATATGTTTAAACCCTAAGTTAATTATCTAATTGATTACATGGTTGCTAAGTCGAGTCATATCTTGTACATATTGTTTTGGGACGATTGGGACTCATGGGTAAAGTACTAGTAATATGGAGTAATGGGGAAGAACATCATATATTACCCTCATATGTGCATTAATCTTAAAAAGTACTCCAAGTGTTTTGATTATCTTGATTTGAGTCATTAGATTAGTTTATTGTAAAGTATGTAAAAATTCAAGTGTTTAGGGAATGTACATTCCCTATGATGTATTATTTTGGATGGTAGGGTAAGAGTGTATGCAAAAAAAAAAAAAAAAAAAAAAAAAAAAAAAAAAAAAAAAAAAAAAAATCGGAAAATCAAGAAAAAGAAAAAAAATATATAGAAAAAGAAAAGAGAAAAACATACGGACTACCATCCCGTTTCATTCTATGTTTGTTTTATGTCTTAGTTATTTTTGATTTATTAGCTTAAGTCGAGTCGAGTCTTGGCTTAGCAACGCCATATTGTACATGTAATTAACAAAGATGATTAACTCGCCACCAGTAAATATTGCCTTTATCCAACAAAACCGTGTTTTCCATATCCCTACACCTAACGTTATAACCCTTTAAAAGACATTTTTAATAGTTTATCCTAGGTGCTTACGCCAAGTGGTGGAGGTTTGATCATTTCCCAAGCCTATGGTAATCTATTTGCTATGATAGGTAGTTAGAGATGTTTTCCATTTCCTTATTGTGATATATACTTTATTACACCCGAGAGACGTGAGTATCTAAACACTATTTGTGAGGTACTAGTGTATGACCTCCGTGCTTATTTTTGGTTTTTAGTGGAATGATTATTTGTTGTAATTACTTTTATATTAGTGTTAAATGACCCCTAACTTGTATTTTTATTAGAATAAAAGCGCATTTGCTTGAGGACAAGCAAATCTCAAGTGTAAGGGTATTTGATGAGGCGAAAAGTGTACCGCTTTCAAGGGGTCATTTAAGCCCGAATTCGAGATTATTTGATCAAATATTGCCCTAAATCGTTCCTTTTGTCATTTTAGGTACTTTTGAGAAATAATCTAGAAAAGGAAGCATTTTTGACGTTTTTTTAGCGTAAAAGTGAAGAAAACGGCAAAGTCTCAAATTTCCTTGATGGGAACAGTACCTGACGGCGTCAAGCCTTTGTACATGACGACGTCAAGAGTTACAAAAGAGGTGGAAGTGGAAAATACACGTGACGATCCAGAGAGTTTTCAAGCTTAGAGCCTGACGGCGTCACCAAGGCCGTCAGGGTCCAACTACACATGATGGCCCAGAGTAAATTCCTACATGACGGTGTCACAAATAGATCTAGGCAATACGATTTTATCATGGCAGCGAGTTGACGGCGTCACCAGCTAACACATGACGCCGTCACGATGTAATATCTATATATAGTTTTCCAAATTTCATTCATTAGGGTACAACTTTGAGGGAATAAACCCTAGTCCGAATTTTATCAGTTTTTCAAGGGTTCAAACCCCTTGATTCTTCCATGTTCAATTGAAGATAAGTATTCATTCAAATCATTCAATATGTCTATGTGTTGTGTGATTATATCTTACGCTTGTCTTCTCTTTAACATGCTAGGCTAGATTTTTATTGTGTTTGCTTAGATGTAGTGAAACCTAGATGTTAATTATGGGTTGATTGTTTGTTTATAATTGTTATGGATGATTGTATTCGATGTTAGGCTTAAGAAAACTGGCAGACTTCCATTGGTAACTTGCTTGAACGTCTTAAGAAAAATGATCAGAGGTGTACTACAATTTTTGGTTGTATTTAATGCGTAAGAGAATTCTAATGATCCCATGTTAGGAGCTTCTAACGGCTCGACATAGGAGTGAAGTAGGATCTTATAGAGTTAGGGAATATTGTACACAACCCTACGACTAGTATTAAGGAATATGACCCGTCATCCATGCAATTGTAACAAGCTAATCAACCTGTAAAAGATATCTAGAGAGTAATGAAATCTAAATAAACACAACTTTCCTCATTATTGTTTCCACCACATTAGTATAATAGTTTTATTTTCATTTCTTTTATTTTATTTTGATTGCATCTTTAGATTAATTGGGTTAGTTGGCTAGCAACTAATTCCGCCCACTCCTTCATAACCTGAGATTTTACTTGCTTTCCATAAAATAAAAAAAATACAAAAAGGATCATCCCTCACCTCTAGACCAAGTTTAGTAGGCTTTCTAATCCTAGCGACACTTTTGAGGCAACATGATCAAGATCTCTTTATATTTTAATGATGACAAATAAACCATCGAAACACATAAAATAACAAACGTTAGCCAAAATTCCCCGATTCACATGTCTGCTCCTAGTGCGCCCCCACGCGTCAACGCGTGGGTAACGCGCCAGGCGTCTGTGAATTTCGGGACAAATTTTGAAAGTCGGCTTTCCCCTTAACTGGCAAATGTGGATCTTTCAATACAGGTATGAATATGTTATGTGCCTAATTGAGAACACTCGAAACGAGTTTTGGGATTAGAGAGATCCAACTTTTAAAGCACCCATTTACGGGAAAACTCCAACTCATGTTTTCTAGCTATCGCCTCTAGCCATGGCTTTTCTAAACTTAGTGAGCTTATATATTTCACGTAACATCATGTGAAAGGATCCATATGCTCATATCCCGTGCTTACGTCTTCTCTAATTACGTAACGGGTTTACTCCCTTATTGGTCAAACTAAGTCAAAGGTCACTTTGCGTAAACGCATCCTTTCCCACTTGGGTTATGCTTTACATTAAGGCAAAGCACTTAACTTGTTTGAACCAAGGTATTAGTTGAGAACGTCGAGTCGTGGAAATTCACGAGATATGAAACTATGGATTCTCGACATTGTGTTACTTGAACTAATAAGTAACTTATGATTTTCTCAACTTATAATCTTAATTGTCTAAACCTTTTTCTCTTAATGACAATTAGATTATTTTCTTCTTAATTATCTTATTCATCAAAATACCACTTAACCCAAAACCATCAAACCCAATACCACCAAATCTCCCACAATCATTCCCAAATATCCTCCTCCAACATTCCCTTACACCACTTACACAAAGTGTACTCTTGTCCCCTACACACTTTGATCCTAGCCATTCATTTCAAATCCAACTCATCTCAACCACCCATTCCCTTACAACATCACATCTCTTATATTCCTTACACATCTTCAATCTCAACCATTCAATTCAAATTAAACACATCTCAACCATCCATCCAACCTCTTTTCTATTTCACCACATGTGTTTAATCACAACCATCCATTTCTAACCTAAAACAATCTCAACCATTGATTAACCTTCCTCCCCAAGCAAAAAGGCTCCTTTGATCTCCACCATCCATTTCAAATCAAAACCATCTCAACCATCCAATCTCTTACAACACATCTTAACCATCCATTTCAAACTAAACTCATCTCAACCCTTCATCCAACCTTTCCCCCCAAGCAAAGGAATATACCTTTGGAATATTCCCTTCTTAACCCAACCATGGTTCACCTCATCCAACCATGGTTAGTTCTTAACACTTAACCCTAACCAACCTTTGGTTAACTTAACCAACATACAACCTAACCCAACTATGGTTACCTCTCTACACCCAACCATGGTTAACTCTTAACCACACCAAGGATGGAACATTCCCTTGAGTAAACCCTTTAACCTAACCATGGTTTATGCTCTATACACTTCTCTCTCTAAACCTAACAATGGTTACTTCTCAACACTTAACCTTTCTACTCCTAACCATGGTTAACCTCTAAACCTTTAAACCTAACCATAGTTACACCTTAACCCTTCCCTTGAGGAATATCCCATGGCATATTCTCTTCTCTATTATGCCATGTGAGGAATACCATTTCTACCCCCACCAAATTACCTTTTCTACTCTTCTACCCTTGGTATTTGGTTTTCTTATAAACACTTCACAAATGATTTTTCAAATTGGCTATTTGAGTTGGTAAACCTTAGATTGATAAATGTTAAGGTTTAGTGTGAAATACAATTGGGGGTTTAGCAAGGTAAGGCATTTATAATACCAAACACCCAAAGCCTCGGGAATATTTTCCCTGGGTGTCTGGCGCGCCTCCTACGCGTCAACGCGTGGGTGACGCGCCGACCTCGGTAAAATATTCCCAAGTTTGGGTTTTGCCTATAAATACCATGCCTTGCCTCTTGTATTCCTCACCCCTTGCCATTATTCTTTCTCTCTAGATTCTTTCTCTCTAAACACTCTCAAATCTCTCAATCTCTCTATCTCTAATCTTGTGTTCTTGATTTCCATACTAACATCTTTAGAAGAACACATCTACTTGCAAGGGAAGAATCACAAGAACCTAATCCACTCTTGTGATTGTGTCGAGGGTCTTCTTTCTTATACCCTTTCTACTACAATCGAGTCTCTAGGTTAGGTTAGGACTTGATTGAACAAACATTCATTCATTCATTCAATTGTTTGTAAGGGAAGTCTTGTGTCTTGGTGACCAAGCCTAGATCATTGGGGATCTAGTTGGGGTTTGATACTTCCGGGTGGAAGTCTTGGTAGTGATCTTTGTGATCCTTAGGTGAAGTCGAATCGCGAGATTCTTTTGGGTGGTTTTTGAGGGCGGAATACCATAAGAGTAACTCCTTCTTTGTGAGCATCAATATTGGTGAATATCGGCGGAGTGAATTGTAACGGTTTGTAGTCCACAGAAAGGATTATACTAGTGAATAGTATCGGAGTCGCGGATTCGCAACTGGACGTACGAATGGTATAAACCCCCCATCCCGAACCAGTATATATCGTGGTATCTCTCTTTACTCGCTTTATATACATTGTTTGTATTTGTGGTTGTTTGGATTGATTACACAGCCACTTGGTTTCTTTGAGGCTTAAAGTTTTTAAACGTCTTAGAAGCCTAAGAAACCGTATTCACCCCCCTCTACGGTTCTACAATTGGTATCAGAGCGGGATACTCAAGTTTTCAAGTGTTAAAATCTTCCCGTGAAGGCGTTTTAATGTGAAAACTTCTTTTTCAAAAATTTGAAACCCTAAAATCAATTTCTTATATTATTTGTTTATTGAACTAATTAAAGTCTAAAAGCTCTAAAAGATTTGTAAATCTCACTACTTGATAAACCACTATCTCCACAAGTATAATTTGTTTAGCTCAACGTTCCGGCTGAAAACGGTCATTTTCACTGGTACTGACTATTGATCTTCAGCTGATTCTGTAAGCTTAATTCCGGTGCTCTGAATTTTCTTTATAATTATGAAGTTCAATGTTCCAAAATTTAAACTTGGAAACTGATTAATTATATGAATGTAATTAGCGATTATCAATCACTGTCATTCCTAAAGAATCCGAAAAGCTAGGAGTTTAAATGTCTAGTACTCCCTCCGTCCCAAAAAGAGAGTCCATAAACAAAAAATGTAGAAATTATGATATGTGTAATTAATGCTAGTTTTGATTGATAAGGTATCAAAACTTGGACATCTAGGCCCTAATGATTTCATATCAACATTCTCACTTTCAACACTCACACAGCTCAGAATACTCATTCAATCCCAATATATCAATTTGGCCCCATTCACCTATAATTTTATTTTCTTTTACATTTTCAAAAAAAATTGTATAAACTAAAAAAATAATGATAGAATGTATGAATTAAAACTTGTATACATTTAAAAGGTTTAAAAAAAAAGAAAAAAATGTTGCAACCGGTCGTCTTCTTCATTGTGAAAACTGAAAACACACGCACTCAAAAAAAAAAACACACACAAAAAAATAATAAAAAAACGAACGTTTTTGTCGTTTTCACTCTGAGAATTCGGCGAAGTGGAACTCGGCAGGCTACCCTGGTGTCGTGCGGGCTTCCGGTGGTGTCGGTTAGCTTGCCACCTTGGCCGTGATACCTTATGCTCTTATAATTGAAAAACACTTTTGACTTGCTTGAGCGACATCATGAAAGGACCCTTTTGAGAAAGTTCTATGAGGCAAATCAAATGTACAACATTATCCAAATATATTTTTAGGTATATTTTGTTCTTTTTCCATAACATACAAACCAGGACGACCAATCTCACATTCGACAAGACTTCTGCGAAGTCCATGACCGCCGTATGACCCTTTTTTTGATGATGTCCGAATGACTAAGTTGTTGATAGTGTGAAGTGTGCTGTTGGTAAACACACAACAAAGAATGAATGCATCAGAATCGAACGCTTGTTGGAAGACATTCTGTTAAGAAAGTAAATCATATCTTTTTATTTCCTAGAGGTGTATGAGACTATGCAGCCTATGCGACGTTCAGTCTTATGGCAGCTTTGTTTATATCTTTCTTTTGTTCCCATATTTTAAGGGGGGGGGGACAATGTAAAAATTGTTGGTAACAACTCCAATTTATAAGGGGGCCAGCACCCCTTCCTGCATCAGTATCCTGCGCCACTGAATATATAGGATACGTATACTTGATCTTAGCCAAAAGGCTGAGAAAGGTATGCCACGGAATATATACTGATGCAATATTATATGTGTTTTGTTCACAACCATGGCTGACTCGAAATTCAACTCGAATCCTTACAAGTAACACAAAACTAAGATGGAGCATTAAACTGAATCAAGCTTAGCGACACCTCAACACACTAATAATTCTCAACTAACTCTCTCTAAAGACATACCACTCGACCTCCCCAACAAAACCTTCCTTTGACTCTTCCACCCCATCTCAGAGTTGAAAACCACCACGGGTAAACTTCCTTTTATCATATACTTCCACGGTGGCGGCTTTATTTTCTTCAATGTTGACTCTCTTTACTACCACAACTCAGCTTCCACTGTGTCTGCTCATTCTTCAGCACTGGTGATCTCTGTTAATCATGTCTTGCACCAGAACACCTCCTCCCTGCAGCATATGATGATGCCATGGAGGCGTTGTTGCGGGTGCATGATCAGGCTTTAGGAAAAATGGTTGTGATGACTGGTTGAGTGAGCTAGGGGTTACTATAACATCGACTATTTATATTCGTTGATTACACAACTAATTAGATTCCCTTTAATAACATCGACGTTTAGTCTTATGGCAGCTTTGTTTATATCTTTCTTTTGTTACCATATTTTAAGGGGAAGGAATGGGGGGGGGGGGGGGGGAATGTAAAAATTATTGGTAACAACTCCAATTTATAAGGGGGCCAGCACCCCTTCCTGCATCAGTATCCTGCGCCACTGAATATATAGGATACGTACACTTGATCTTAGCCAAAAGGCTGAGAAAGGTATACCACGGAATATATACTGATGCAATATTATATGTGTTTTGTTCACAACCATGGCTGACTCGAAATTCAACTCGAATCCTTATAAGTAACACAAAACTAAGATGGAGCATTAAACTGAATCAAGCTTAGCGACACCTCAACACACTAATAATTCTCAACTAACTCTCTCTAAAGACATACCACTCGACCTCCCCAACAAAACCTTCCTTCGACTCTTCCACCCCATCTCAGAGTTGAAAACCACCACGGGTAAACTTCCTTTTATCATATACTTCCACGGTGGCGGCTTTATTTTCTTCAATGTTGACTCTCTTTACTACCACAACTCAGCTTCCACTGTGTCTGCTCATTCTTCAGCGCTGGCGATCTCTGTTAATCATGTCTTGCACCAGAACACCTCCTCCCTGCAGCATATGATGATGTAAAAATTGTTGGTAACAACTCCAATTTATAAGGGGGCCAGCACCCCTTCCTGCATCAGTATCCTGGGCCACTGAATATATAGGATACGTACACTTGATCTTAGCCAAAAGGCTGAGAAAGGTATGCCACGGAATATATACTGATGCAATATTATATGTGTTTTGTTCACAACCATGGCTGACTCGAAATTCAACTCGAATCCTTACAACTAACACAAAACTAAGATGGAGCATTAAACTGAATCAAGCTTAGCGACACCTCAACACACTAATAATTCTCAACTAACTCTCTCTAAAGACATACCACTCAACCTCCCCAACAAAACCTTCCTTCGACTCTTCCACCCCATCTCAGAGTTGAAAACCACCACGGGTAAACTTCCTTTTATCATATACTTCCACGGTGGCGGCTTTATTTTCTTCAATGTTGACTCTCTTTACTACCACAACTCAGCTTCCACTGTGTCTGCTCATTCTTCAGCACTGGCGATCTCTGTTAATCATGTCTTGCACCAGAACACCTCCTCCCTGCAGCATTTGATGATGCCATGGAGGCGTTGTTGCGGGTGCATGATCAGGCTTTAGGATAAATGGTTGTGATGACTGGTTGAGTGAGCTAGGGGTTACTATAACATCGACTATTTATATTCGTTGATTACACAACTAATTAGATTCCCTTTAATAACATCGACGTTTAGTCTTATGGCAGCTTTGTTTATATCTTTCTTTTGTTCCCATATTTTAAGGGGAAGGAGGGGGGGGGAATGTAAAAATTGTTGGTAACAACTCCAATTTGTAAGGGGGCCAGCACCCCTTCCTGCATCAGTATCCTGCGCCACTGAATATATAGGATACGTACACTTGATCTTAGCCAAAAGGCTGAGAAAGGTATGCCACGGAATATATACTGATGCAATATTATATGTGTTTTGTTCACAACCATGGCTGACTCGAAATTCAACTCGAATCCTTACAAGTAACACAAAACTAAGATGGAGCATTAAACTGAATCAAGCTTAGCGATACCTCAACACACTAATAATTCTCAACTAACTCTCTCTAAAGACATACCACTCGACCTCCCCAACAAAACCTTCCTTCGACTCTTCCACCCCATCTCAGAGTTGAAAACCACCACGGGTAAACTTCCTTTTATCATATACTTCCACGGTGGCGGCTTTATTTTTTTCGTTGACTCTCTTTACTACCACAACTCAGCTTCCACTGTGTCTGCTCATTCTTCAGCGCTGGCGATCTCTGTTAATCATGTCTTGCACCAGAACACCTCCTCCCTGCAGCATATGATGATGCCATGGAGGCGTTGTTGCGGGTGCATGATCAGGCTTTAGGATAAATGGTTGTGATGACTGGTTGAGTGAGCTAGGGGTTACTATAACATCGACTATTTATATTCGTTGATTACACAACTAATTAGATTCCCTTTAATAACAATAGGTAATAAAAGATCACTATGGCAGAAACGGGTTACCAGAATTCACTGCTGACCGGCGTGAGCAGGGGCTTATTTGTGAAAAAAGCTTCTAAGTTACTCAACAACACTTGAGCAGCATCATGAAAGGACTCTGTTGTGAAGGCAGTTCTATGAGGCAAAAGTACAACATTATCCAATCCGAACAACTCTTTAGGTACATTTGGTTCATTTTCAAAAACATCCAAACCAGCACCACCAATCTCGCCTTCGACCAAACATTTTACTAACTCCACCTCGTCAATTATAGCCCCACGAGCCACATTCACAATAACCCCCTGTTTCCCTAGTGCCCTCATGACTGTGTTGTTGATCATGTAGTGTGTGCCATTGGTCAGCGCACAAGAAACAATGAGTGCATCACAATTTGAGGCAAGATGCAGGACATTTGGGTAGAAAGTGAATTTGGTGGAATGCTTTTGTTGCCTTGAGGTGTATGAGACAATGCAACCCATGGCATCTAGTCTTATGGCAACTCTTAATCCAATGTTCCCAAGCCCAACAATTCCAACTTTCTTGCCTCCTAACTGAAAACCATAAAACTGTATAATTATTGATAAGCCATATAATTCCGTTGTGGCGCTGTTATAATTGCATACTTTGAAAAAGTTTATAAGTTTTCGTATACCTGTACTTTTATTTCATGTATATTAGATTAACTTATATAAATCTTAAACATTATTTGAGCTAAATTAACATTGTCGTCCTTTTCTCTGTTGGCAAACCTTGCTATTTATATCAGTTCATTTAACTAATTAGCTGAAAGAAAGTAATGTTACTCTTTCCAAATATACCAAAGAAAAGAATGTACAAACCAAAATTGAAATGACATGTTTGCTTATTTATGATCAATAAGCAAGGACCTTAAATATACCATAAAGGTCAAACTAAGAAACATGGACATATACGCTGTATAATATCATCATATCATATCGTCACTAAGCTAGTTTATGCTAAGAAAGTGTTCTTCTATGATTCATTTTAGCAAAATGATTATTTAGTAGGATTACTATACTGCAACATACAAATACCTTAAAACCAAGAGAATACTCCCCTGAAACGGGCCAACTCCCACGACGAACAAATCTATCACCCGCAGTAATCCTCCTCATCACATCAATAAAAAGCCCAACAGCCGCATCAGCTACATCGTCCGAAAACACATCGCCCGTGTTAGTAACACTAATTCCCCTCCTCCTACACTCAGCCATATCAATATGGTTCACTCCAGTAGCTGCGGAAACAACTAGTTCTAGAGCGAGAAGTTCACGAATGATGTCTGTTGTAATGAGACGTGCACCTGAGCATAAGAGAACTTTAACAGATTGAGCATAGGCACGTAGGAAGTCGTGGGTTGGTAAATGTGACTCGTATGCTTTGAGGATGTGGAACTTCTTTGAGAAGTAGTGTTCATGGACTGCGAAGACGGGTGGCGGACGGAGGATTAGTATTTGATGGAGATCATCTGGTGGAGATTGGTGGTTTTGCTGATCCATCAAGATTAGAAACTGAAGTTCTTTACTGGTTAGTTGTGAGGCTATGCAAGATGGTGGAGTACTTTTGTAATAATTATCGAATTTTATTATGCGTTTTTGCCACGCTCGTTCCCTTTTAAAAAAGTTCAGTGGGACCACGCTTGTTTTAATACTATCACGCTGGTTACAGTCGTGACCCAACATTACCCTGCCACATCAGCTTTTACTTTCTGATAATAAGACACGACCAAATTGCCACAGTCGGTGACCGAGTTATTATTATTTTAATTATTTATTTATTTATTTATTCAGATATTTTAAACAACAAATTAAAAATTCATTAAAAATAAAAACATTACGTAGATTAAACTTTGAATTGAAAACACGAATTGCAGATTAACAAACTACGATACGGAAACAAAAATGAAAATACAAATTACAACAAAAAGTCTGAGTTATAACCCTCGTCGCTCGAAGATTCTGCATCCTTAAACTCGCCATTATAATACGCTGCTTCCATAATGTCAAATTAGTTGTTCGTAAGGTAGTCTGCTTCTCTTTCTTCCGACTCCCTACGAGCAGCGTCCTCTCGTAATTCTCTTTCTTCAGTTTCTCTCCTGACTTCCTCATCCTGCTCAAGAAGTCGGAGTTCAGCCTCAGTGAGTCCAAACTGATTAGGTTGGTGTTCCACAATCGTTGGAGTGTTAACTGGTTCATTTTCCTATATCTTCCGATAGAGTGTTATAAACTTCATTTTCCGTTGGACTAGGGAATTGTTGTGAGAAGTCGTAGTGACTAGGGAATTGTTGTGAGAAGTCGTGGTGACTTAGGAATTGTTGGGAGAAGTCTTTGCAAGACATTGTTTAGAATCTGTGTGTGAGTTGTGTGTATGAGAAACAAAAAAGTGTGGGTATATATAGAGAAATTTTTGAATTTGAATTTGCATTTTGAATCCTCCCGCTCGTACTGTAGCCTTTAATTTTAATTTGACACAGAGGGTCAGTAATATTTTGTGTTGTTTGTATGTTATTTTATTTAAGAAAAAAAATGTAACAAAAACTCGGTCAAGATTTAGACCGATTTGGAGATTTTGTGCACATCGACCGATATTTTGGTTTTCTCCACATTGGGCTCGACCGATTCCTTGACCGATCGAGTGTGATCAGCCTCATAGTTTGGAAAACATTTATTATCGTACTCACATGATGTTATACCAACAAAAAAAGTTGATTAAGTTTATGTCAAACATTTTTTTAAGTATTTTTTTAAATGAATCTTTTATAATACTATTTTATTAAAATGGACGGCGCAAAGAAGATTTAAAAAATAAGGTAAATGAATCTTTCACAAAAAGACAAATGTAAGTGCATAAAAGCATCGGATGCGACGAGGTGCGTTGTTCATAAATGGTCTGTTACATATGTCATTCAAGTTTTGCAATCACTTAACAATAGGGTGAAACACGAAATGAAACATTGTTTGTAGACAAATGTTCATAACAATCTAACCGACAAAGCAAATAATGTTCCAACACATTTTATGCCAAACCAATCGTGACCAATCTTTTTGGTTTCTGAAAGGCATTCAAGTAATAAACTAAAATAAGATTTCATAGATTTCATAAACCTTTTATTACATATACTGTCAATGTTCCAATATCTTTATTTATTAACGTTTTCCAATAAGATGACAGTAGTCAAACATGCATTGCTTCACGTTTACACTCTGTTCCCGAGTTTGAAGAGGAAAGAAAAGAAGTGTAGAAAGAAGAGAACAGAAAAGGAGTAACGATAAGAAATAGTTGTATTTTTTGTGTTCCCGAGTTGAGGAAGAAAGAACTTACAACTTTTTTATATTCCCGAGTTGAAGAGAAAGAAAAGAAAATTAACAATTTTACAATTATACCCTTTTTGGTTACATATAGTAACTTTTTTTTTCTTTTTTCTTTTTTTATTTATTTATTTAATCTGACATCCTATTAAACAAACAGATCCATATATTACAACACAAATAGTCTACCACTGACATGCACTAACATTTCAAGAATATTTAGAAATTGTTTTTAAAAAGAGAGTATGTAGTTAATTTGCTAACTTTTTTTTTCTTTTTTTTTTCTTTTTTTTTCTTTTTTTTTCCAGTATAATTTTAGTATGTATTAATAGATATACAAATAAATTTTTTGTGTTGGATGTAATGAGTTTTCTAATAAAATAAAGAATATGGATATATCTATAGCATAAGTATATGACTATATGTATGTGTTTAATATTACATGAAAGCGTCATGTTTTAACATTACAGAAAATCACTTGTAAATAAGTTAGTACAACAAAAATATAAATGTAATTAGCTATGTTAACAAACGAGAGCATGAAACGTAGACGAATCAAAATGAACAATGATCACCTGGAGATACTACAACATGGATAGCTACTAAAAATAGATTAATATACATAACTACAGGATGTAGTCAATAGAAAATTATGTATGTGTAACCAGGCGTATGTTCTATAAACGCCTAGGTAGTTTAGTGTGTTAGCCTCAAGAATCATAGGATTCTTGTTACAACTCATTGGTGTAACCGTATTATCTTGATATAATAATATTGGGGTTGTGGAGAATGTTTGGTAACACCTTGTTTATGATATTGATCTTGTGGAAAACTAGAAGGGGGGGGGGGGAGGGTTGAATAGTTTTAAGTCCTTTTTTAATTTGTTACAAAAGATTGTTTGAAAGTTTTGTTTGTTTTAAAAATTTTAGATTCAATACTATGTGATATCAAGTCTTGCACAATATGAACAACAATATATATGTATGATAAAGCAATAATAATGTAAGTAAAGAAATAAATGAGAGATGGAAAGATCGAACCGCGAAACAAGAGATTTATAGTGGTTCGGCTACAGGGTCACCTTCATTGCCCTACTCCACTCCCCGAGCACCTAACTCGAGAGTTTTCTTCACTATGTCAACAAGCTCCCTTATGGCGGAGAAAACCTTACACACCAATTTACACACCACAACTTCGTCACAACTTGATCACAACTTCTTCACACCAATCTACTTAACACCAATACTTCTTCACACCTTTCTACTTCACACCTATTTACTTCACATCAATCTACTTCACACCTAGTTACTTCACACCAATCTTCTTCACACCTTTCTACTTCCTAACTCTTCTTCTTCACAACAAACTACTAACCTATCACACTACTTATATACCTAGCTAAACTATCTTCTATCAAATATTCACAACTAATTACACAAAGAGATAGAAACAATGGATGATGCTCTAACAACTTAGAGGTGGAGATCACAACAAGTTGTAATACTTCTTGTCTTGAAGGATAGAAATATTCTTCTCTTGCACTTGAGTGGATGATGTTTGGATCACTTTGAAATAAAGATTTATGAATGTATGATCAAAGGATTAAGAGAATGAAAATAGAGATCTAGAACAGAAAGTTTAGGAGTGCAAAAGGTGGGGAAAAATTCCAGATTTAAAGTGGTATTTATAGGCAAAAATTTCTGACAACTGGAGCGTACCGGTCCCCTTAAATCATGGTCGGTCCCCTTAATTTTAAGGGGACCGCCCCTTATAATTAAGGGGGCCGCCCAGCTGTAACGGCCAGAAATTTTGTTTTTTAGTGGGGAAAGTTTATTTGGCGAAAAACTAACTGATTTTGGTTAAAAAATTGAATTCATATATTTAGTATGATTAAAACATTTTTCTTTATTACCAAAAGTGTTTTTCAAAAATATATAATATGTTTATATAATTTAAATAAACTTTGTAATAATTAATTAAATACCCCTTTGATTATAAATTGCACTAAACACTTTGTTTATTCATACCTTAAGTGATTTGGATGTAAAGAGAATGTTAATCACTAAATACTTGTTTATGTCATAAATTTTAGTTCTTTGAGTTTATGTTTTGTAATAACCAAAACATAGAGATATTGATAATATGTTAATAATATTTTTAGGCATCATTTATGTCAACAATCTCCCCCTTTTTGATTATTACAAAACCTTAAAATCAATAGGTCTAAAATTTGTTTTTAGACAAGTATTTTAGAGTTTACTGTTCCCTTCTCCCTCTTTTTGTAAAATCAAAAAGGTTAATCCGAGTAAGCTTCATAGAAGAAGTTAAACGGGTAGAATGCTCCCCCTTGATGTATGCTCCCCCTCATTTGAGAGCACCAAGGGAACGAGCTATGGAAATCTTGGCTACAAAAATATATGTGGAGAGAACAAGGCATATATATGCAAAGCAACAATTATGCAAATAAAAGTAGATTCATTCAAGCATCATAGAAATGATTAGCATTACAATAAAACAAAAGAAAAGACATAGTCCTATATTGCCTAAGAGAGTACTTGGACTTGCTTGCAACCAACGGTTGATTGTTTTATTTGCTTGAAGGGGAACATAAGCATAAAGCTTAGTTGTTGGATGGAGAGGGATATGGAGTGGGGTAGGCAATTTGCATAGGGTGATGATGGAGGTTGCCCTTTGTTGCGTTGTGCATGATGCATAGCAAGGAGATCACTAAGATCATGGATTTGGGTTATTTCATCACGGAACTTTTGCTTTTCCGTAGCAATGTGGAGAGAGCCATTGTGTTGATATGGATGAATTGGGTTTGTGTGGTTGGAATTGTAGTTTGATGGTTGATCAAACTTGTATGGATCATTATAAGTGGTTGGAGGATGAGATGTGTAGTTTGGCATGAAAGAAGATGTTTGGCCAATGTTGTATGGTTTGTAAAGAGGATCAAATGAATGTCCTTGTGGATTAGGTGTAAAGTTTGGGAAGTAAGTGGTTGGAGGTGTTGAGTGATTTCCAACTTCATTGGTTATGATGGATTTGTTTCGAGGGCTTTTTCTTTGCCAAATGGGTTTTTCCGTCATCCTTGCTAGCCTTGAAGCTTTTGGTTTGGTTTGTTTGGAGAAGTCATGAAGGGATGAATGAAGAGTGTTGAAGATTGGGGATATTTATAGTGTAAGATTTGTGTGTTTATGGATGGATAAAGTTTGTTTGGGAGATCAGGACAAAATATGTTGGTGAAAATTAGGAAATGTAGGTTGAAATGGGCTAAAAAGCAGAAAAGATTCTGTAAATCCGTCCAGCAGATGGCCGGTCCCTTTAATTAGGGGGCGGTCCCCTTAAAATTAAGGGGGCCGCCCATCTGGTGATTTCCAGATTGCCAAAATTGGGTTTTTGGCAGAAAATTTGCAGAAAGGTTGTGTTTTTGGACTTGGATTCAAGCAAGTTCAATTCCTTTAGGCAATATAGCATCTAATCTAATCATGATATAGCATGCATGCAAAAACACTTAAGTAAAAGAATAAACAAGCAACAATTAATAAGCTAGGGGAGACATATAAAAGCAAGGACACTTAATCTTCCTAAGGCAACTATCTTACATCAAAGGCAAAGGTAACTAGTGTGTCAAAAATCTAGTGATGAAACAAGATGACAATATTATGAGTGATTTTGTCCTAGTGTGTGCCTATATGCAACAAATGTGGAGTTGTGATTGTTTCGACTCCTAAATGCAATGAAAAAAATATTTCTTAAGAAACAATCTCCTTGATTCGATTTTTGCTCGATCATGAATGTCAAAGATATATATTAGATTATATACTTTGACAATTTATGTGAGAGTTTATGCATGATTTCGGAAAAAAAGGTTTTTAGCATTTGTCAACAATGCAAGAAAAATGATGTTCATGAAATTCCGAGATGTGAGAATAGTTAAAAAAAAAATTGATTGGGGTTTTTACAAAAGAGTATATGTAAAGAAAATAATATTTCCCAATCTTTAATTTTGTGCGAAATAGATTCCTAGACTCAGAAATGGAGAAGTGGAAGAAAAGTAAATTTTATGCAGATTAAAAAAATTTTTGTCTAAATGCAGTAGAGTTTTTTTAGTCAACGTGTTCCATCATTCCTAATCCTAAACGCAAGTGGTTGAATAATTCACGCTTAAGGGGTTTAGTGAATATATCCGCAATTGTATCTTCCGATGCAACTTTTTCTATAGATATGTTTCCTTTTTGTCATTATCCCTAAGGAAGTGGCGACGTATTTCTATATGTTTAGTCCTAGAGTGTTGCACCGGATTTTTACTTAAATCTATCGCACCTTTGTTATCGCACATAATGGGAACATTTTCTAACCTAATGCCATAGTCTATAAGAGCTTGTTTCATCCATAGTGCTTGTTGACATGCCTTTCCAGCGCTTACATATTCGGCTTCGGTGGTAGAAATAGCAAGAGCGGTTTGCTTCTTCGAAAACCAAGATGTTAGACAACATCCCATAAACGTGCAAATACCGCTAGTGCTTTTTCTATCTACGTAGTCTCCCGCATGATCCGAATCTGCATAAACGATGGTTTCTATGTCGGATCCCTTAGGATACCATAATCCTAAGTGTATAGTGCCTTTAATGTATCGGAAGATACGCTTAACCGCTTCTAGGTGAGAGGTTTTGGGATCCTCTTGAAAACGGGCACAAAGACAGACACTAAACATGATATCGGGTCTACTTGCCGTCAAGTATAGTAAACTACCTATCATTCCTCTATACTTGGTGTTATCTACGGACTCACCTTCATCATCTTTTGTGAGTTTCACTTCCGTAGACATGGGAGTTTTCATGGGTTTTGAGTCTTCTAGGCCAAATTTCTTAAGCATTTCCTTAATGTACTTAGATTGGTTAAAGAATATTCCATCTTCTAATTGTTTTGTTTGTAATCGTAGGAAGAAGTTAAGTTCACCCATCATACTCATCTCAAACTCATCATGCATGATTTTAGCAAATTCATCACATATGTCTTGACAAGTTGATCCAAATATAATGTCATCAACATATATTTGGACAATGATGAGATTTGGGTCTTTCCTTTTAGTGAAAAGAGTGTTATCTACCATTCCCATGGAATAATCATGTTTAATAAGGAAGGCTTTTAATCGATCATACCAAGCCTTGGGAGCTTGTTTGAGTCCATACAAAGCTTTCTTTAACTTATAAACATAATCAGGTTTTGCGAAGTCAATGAATCCTGGAGGTTGTGCCACATATACCTCCTCATTGATAAAACCGTTAAGGAATGCACTTTTCACGTCCATTTGGAATAACTTAAAATCTAGGGCGCATGCATAGGCAAGTAGTATCCTAATAGATTCTAGTCTAGCTACGGGGGCATAAGTTTCGTCATAATCAATTCCTTCTTGTTGATTATAACCTTGGGTAACTAACCTAGCTTTATTCCTAGTAACTATTCCATTTTCATCTAACTTATTCCTATATACCCATTTAGTTCCTATGATGGTCATATTCATTGGATTTGGGACTAATTTCCAAACATCATTTGCCTTAAATTGATTTAATTCTTCTTGCATAGCTATAACCCAACTTTCATCTTTTAAAGCCTCTTTAATATTCTTAGGTTCTATTGCTGAGAGGAAACAAAAGAAATTATTTTTATCTTGGGCTTGTGACCTAAGGGTTCTTTGGTTAAGATGTCCTATTATATTATCTAGTGGATGTGATCTAGATTCTTTAACACTTACAATTTCGTTATTTCCTAAGTTAATGTCTTCATTATCATTTCCTATGGGTTTTGTTTTACTAACCTTAATAGCTTCGTCTTCGACTAAGTCATCATATTCTAAAGGTAAAGTTTTAGGAGGTGGTGGTGTTTCATCAAATGTTACATTTAGTGATTCTTCTACTTTCATGGAGTGTTTGTTAAGTATTATATATGCTTTACTATTTTGTGAGTATCCTAAAAATATTCCTTCATATGATTTTGGATCAAACTTAGTGAGGTAACCCTTAGTGTTTAGAATATAACATTTACTTCCAGATACCCTAAAGTAGCTTAAGTTTGGTTTTCTACCTCTCAGTAACTCATAAGGAGTTTTTCCTAGAATTCTCCTGATTGATACCCTATTAATAATATATGTTGATGTATCTACAGCGTGACACCAAAATTTTTGTGGGATGGATTGTTCATTTAACATTGTTCTACTCATTTCTTGTAGTGACCTATTTTTTCTTTCTACTACGCCATTTGATTGAGGAGTACGAGGAGCGGAGAAATTGTGAGATATTCCATTTAAATCACAATATTTTCCGAATTGTACTTCATTGTCAAATTCCCTACCATGGTCCGTCCTAATGGCTACTATTATGCATCCTAATTTATTTTGAATCATTTTACTAAATATTTCGAATTTTTCAAAGGCTTGGGTCTTGTCACTTAAAAACCTAGTCCACGTGTATCGTGAGTAGTCATCTACTATTACTAAGGTATATTTGTTTCCTCCATAGCTCCGCACAACGGATGGACCAAAAAGATCCATATGTAATAGTTCTAGGCACCTAGTAGTGGATACTATATTCTTAGCTTTGTGACTAGCATGAACTTGTTTTCCAATTTTACATGCATCACAAAAATGCTTTTCATATTTTAGATTAGGCAAGTTTCTAACTAGTTCTTTAGAGGTCAAAGATTGTATTTGTTGCATGTTAGCATGTCCTAATCTCCTATGCCACAATGTGGAGTTTTCGTCTATGGTCGTTAGGCATATCCTATCCTCAGGTTTGTTTCCTAGTTTCATAACATATATACCTCATTTCCTAATTCCACTACCTATAATTTTTCCATTCTTAACTATTTCGCTATTCTCTTCGGTAAAGGTAACTCTACATTTATTATCGCATATTTGTCCTATACTAAGCAAGTTATATGTTAAATTATCTACATGCTCTACATTTTCAATAGTAAGTGAGTCTTGAGAAATCGTACCTTTGCCAATGATTTTTCCACGTAAGTCACTACCGAAAATAACGTTACCTCCATTGTATGCCTTGTATGTAGAAAATAGCTTGCGGTTCCCCGTCATGTGCCTCGAACATCTGCTATCCTTGATTCATTCGTCAGGCTCCAAGTCAATTCCTAAACATATTTCATCGGTTCCTTTTGCCATAAAACACTTTTCGTCTCTTGGTTTTTCCATTTCTTCTTTGTCACTATCACTCCATGTTCCACTAACAAAGGCGACTTGATTTTCATAACCCGGCGGCTTTAGACATTCGCCAATGAGATGATTTGGACTTCCACATCTAAAGCACTTTCTTTTCCTGTAGTTATCACTTCTATTTCTTTGGAACGGTTTTCTTTCGTCTCGTGGTGATCTAGTGAATCTTCCTCGTCTCTTGAAAAATTTCTTGAATTCTCTTACGGCCATTGCATATTCTTCGTCTTCACTCTCGTCACTTGAATCATCATCGCCACTAGGTTCCTTTTTGGCTTTTAGAGCAATGGATTTGGTTTGTTCTTTCTTGACTTTGACCGTTTCCGAATCTCTTCTTATAATTTCTTCATGGACCTTCAAGTTACCAATAAGTTCATCTAGTGATAACGTCATCAAATTCTTTGATTCTTCAATTGCCGTGACCTTAGCTCACCATTTCGGATGCAATACCCTAAGAAATTTCCTAACACAATTTTTACTAGAAAATGTATCATCAAGTGTTTTTAAACTTGTGATAATAGTGTTAAATTTAGCAAAAGCATTATCAATTGATTCCTCTTCCGGAACCGTAAATTGTTCATATTGTTGTACAAGAAGATCTATTTTGTTATCTTTAACTTGACTATTACCTTGGTAAGTAATTAATAAAGAATCCAAAATTTCTTTTGCGGTTTTACACATAAAAATTCTTTCATATTCCTTGCGTGGTAACGCATTATAAATAACCATTTTAGCCTCATTATTTTTTGCTAGTTTCTTTTTCAAATCATCATTTTGTTTTTCAAAAGATACAATTTCATCCATTTTAGTTTTAACATTATATTGAATAGGGGGAAAATCACCAAAGGTAATGACATGCCAAAGATTAAGATCTTTTGATTTCACATAAGTTTCGAATCTATTTTTCCAATATAAAAATCCATCACTTTCAAATAGTGGTGGTCTTTGTATAGATTGCCCTTCTAAATATTTTAAAGATTCCATAGATCGTCACAAGTTTTAAAATATAATATATTTTAAAATCTTGCTAGACGTGGCTCTTGATACCAATTGTGGAAAACTAGAATGGGGGGGGGGGGGGGGTTGAATAGTTTTAAGTTCTTTTTTAATTTGTTACAAAAGATTGTTTGAAAGTTTTCTTTGTTTTAAAAATTTTAGATTCAATACTATGTGATATCAAGTCTTGCACAATATGAACAACAATATATATGTATGATAAAGCAATAATAATGTAAGTAAAGAAATAAATGAGAGATGGAAAGATCGAACCGCGAAACAAGAGATTTATAGTGGTTCGGCTATAAGGTCACCTTCCTTGCCCTACTCCACTCCCCGAACACCTAACTCGAGAGTTTTCTTCACTATGTCAACAAGCTCCCTTATGGCGGAGAAGACCTTACACACCAATTTACACACCACAACTTCGTCACAACTTGATCACAACTTCTACGCAACTTCTTCACACCAATCTACTTCACACCAATACTTCTTCACACCTTTCTACTTTACACCTATTTACTTCACATCAATCTACTTCACACCTATTTACTTCACACCAATCTTCTTTACACCTTTCTACTTCCTAACTCTTCTTCTTCACAACAAACTACTAACCTATCACACTACTTATATACCTAGCTAAACTATCTTCTATCAAATATTCACAACTAATTACACAAAGAGATAGAAATAATGGATGATGCTCTAACAACTTAGATGTGGAGATCACAACAAGTTGTAATACTTCTTGTCTTGAGGGATAGAAGTATTCTTCTCTTGCACTTGAGTGGATGATGTTTGGATCACTTTGAAACAAAGATTTATGAATGTATGATCAAAGGATTAAGAGAATGGAAATAGAGATCTAGAACAGAAAGTTTAGGAGTGCAAAAGGTGGGGGAAAATTCCAGATTTAAAGTGGTATTTATAGGCAAAAATTTCTGACAACTGGAGCATGCCGGTCCTCTTAAATCATGGCTGGTCCCCTTAATTTTAAGGGGACCGCCCCTTATAATTAAGGGGGCCGCCCAGCTGTAACGGCCAGAAATTTTGTTTTTTAGTGGGGAAAGTTTATTTGGTGAAAAACTAACTGATTTTGGTTAAAAATTTGAATTCATATATTTAGTATGATTAAAACATTTTTCCTTATTACCAAAAGTGTTTTCAAAAATATATAACATGTTTATATAATTTAAATAAACTTTGTAATAATTAATTAAATGCCCCTTTGATCATAAATTACACTAAACACTTTGTTTATTCATACCTTAAGTGATTTGGATGTAAAGAGAATGTTAATCACTAAATACTTGTTTATGTCATAAATTTTAGTTCTATGAGTTTATGTTTTGTAATAATCAAAACATAGAGATATTGATAATATGTTAATAATGTTTTTAGGCATTATTTATGTCAACAGTTCTTATTCCGCTAAGTTATTAATCTTATGAACATTATCATTCCTGGATAATATTAGACCTACTAGAAATGGATTAATATATTTAAAAGATAATCACGTATGTATGCAAGAGAAATTCATATGCACAACATGCATGGCGTACGAGGCAAGTGAAGTGCGTTTTAGTCTGTTTTGATAGAGTAGTGCTATTTAAACCTAAAAAACATGTATAAATACATGTCTAATATATAAATCACTTGTACAATTATATTATGCACTTTCTCTCTTTAAATCCTGATCAAATTTTTTTCAAATCAACCAATCAAATAATTAGGTACATAAATGGACATGATTATTAAGCATAACAATCATTTTTCATTTTGATATATCTATTGATTCTTGTCCATGCTTAATGCGGGCTGTGTATAAGTCTCATAATTGTACGTTCTTTATCACACGTTTTATGTATCACTAACTTTATAAATAATGAAGATTTTTTTTTTTTTTTTTTTTTTTTTTTTTTTTTTTAATACCGATATCTAGGTACCGTTTCGGGCACTCTTCATTTATTTGACCGTACAACTTTTGTTTTATTTGATACAAGCGCTACACATTCTGTGATATCTAATTCATTTGCTAAACATACTAATACACCTGCGACACCATTAAAACATCATCTATCTATCTCTACTCCAGTGAAGAACTACATATAATGGAAAGAGTCATTCCTTCTATTAGATATATTAAGACATTAAATTTAAGCAATACAAATCAATAAAGCTTGTTGTACAAACAAATTTAGCACAAAAGTTTCCTTCCAAGTTATAGTCAATCTCTTTTTTAAAATCAACATAAAAACCGAAACATTGATTAAAATTTAAGTAATACAATTAAAACATAAATTATTTCAATACAATATAATTACTAAAAGTTATAAATTATTTTCTTATTAAAGTGCTGCAAAATAATTTCACTCCATATTAACAATCAACAAACTAAATAATGTAAAAGTCCAAATCTTGTCATGAAACAAAAAAAAAAAAACGGTTGCAAACTATAAAAAATGATTGCAATGCCTATTATACATAACAAATTTTCGATACTACTTTCTTTATATCGAATCAACATCAGCAAGTACTCTAAAGTTTTATATGACTTAGTTTAATATTACTTAAATTTAATATAATAAAATATCGTCGCAATTCCTAATGTTATTGGAACAGAAAACATAAAATAATAAATATTTATCGTAAAATATTTTATTATAGCATATTCGTCGATGCAACGAACAAATATCTTGCTAGTGTTATAAAATGTTTGTGAGTTCAGTTTATACAATAGATTTTTTATATATATATATTGTGAGATAATGATCCAATTTACACAAAAATGGATGAAAGTTTGTTTTACAAAAAGAGTTTTCATTTTGTTATAGGGATGCGCATTTCGATCCGAATCTTGAAACTGAACCGGAACCGTACTGGAACCGTACCGATTCCCGATATATGGTACGATAATGAGACTACGAAATAAGGTGAAAAAAAATCGGGACCAGTAATTCGGTACAGGACCGGTACCAAATCGAGAAATTCCTGAAAAAAAAAAAGGGAAAACCCGATTTCCCGGTACCGTTACCGGTACCAGTATCCGAATCCCGCTCGATACTGTACCGGTACCACTAATTTATGCTCGGGAAAAAATCAGTACTACTAATTCGGTAAAGAATCGGTACGGCCTATTTTGTTACTCCCTCCGTATCAAAATTATTGTCAGGAGACAAGAATCACATAATTTAATAAAAATGGGACAATATTAATTTCAACCACTCAAATATAATGTTCTCCTATTAAACTCTGTAGTTTTTACTTAAAAAAGAAATAGGACAATTATTTTGAGATATCAATAAAAAAAATATGGACAATAAATATTTTTATTTGTTTATTGAACTAATTAAAGTCCAAAAGCTTAAAACATTTGTAAATCTCACTACGATAAACCACCATCTCCAAAAGAATAATCTTTTTAGCTCAACGCTCCGGCTGAAACCGGTCCTTTTCGCTGGTTCGTTCTTTACTTACTATTGTTCTTCAGCTGATTCCATAAACTTAATCCTGGTGCTCTGAATTTTCTTTATAATTATGAACTTCAATGTTCCAAAATTTAAACCTGAAAACTGATTATTTATATGAATGTAATTAGCGATTATCAATCACTGTCACTCGTAAAGAATCCGAAAAGCTGGGAGTTGAAGTGGTTATGCTTCCATTGTATATTATGTTACTAGAACGGTACCCGCGCAATGCGGCGGCGGTACCTTGTGATTATATTTTGCGTTATTTGGTTACGTGTTTAGTTGTCTTCATGCTTTATAAGTAGAGATATTAGAGATGGTTAAGCAAAATAATTTTAGTTTGAACAACCAATCGCTTCCTAACAAACTTCCTAACCAACTTGCTTCCTAACAAATTAATTTTGAAATCTTTTCATAATAAGCAAGAAAAAAGTCTGAATTTTAAGCCTTTCTAATTATAGAATAGTCCCAAATGCATTATATAGTAGTAAGTATAGATGTTATGGTTAAAATAATTGTTATGGTTAAACTTATTGTTTTTAGTTGTGAACGGATAATGTAATATACTCATAAACAACATTGTTGTTTCTACTTTCTATACTGTAACAGTGTAACTTATGGGATGTTTGCGATTGTTTATTAATATTTTACTCCTAACAGCTTAACGGGTTATTAATCAATGTGAAACACACCCTTATTAAATGTAACGTTGTTGTCCAAACATTTGTTAAAGAAGCTGATGCAGAAAGGAGGTATGAGAACTTAACGAATGAGTCAATGTCCTGTTCAAATTGGTTAAGATTTTGTGGTTTCATGTTCGAAGCAGTTTTAATAAGCAATGCCTGGCACATATTCAAATGCGAAAGCGTAGGTTTAGTAGGTTAGTCAATGTGATTTTTTGTCAAATTAGTCTTCATTTACTGTAATACATATATTGATGAATGATGACCTAAACTTAACACGAGTTACTGAAAACTTCGCCGACCTCATGTCCGCCTATTCTTTGGAATTGAACCTCGGAAAAAACATTTATATATGGTAGTGATGTATAATTTAGGGATGTACATATTTACTTGTTTAACTGGATAGGAATCTCCTTATCTTCGATGTTTAGTTATCTCTATTTTAATTCTTTCAATTTTTACTAAACTCAGTTTGTGCAGGTCCAAGTGCTATAAACATGGCAAAACACGAATCTTCACAAAGACAGAAGATAGCAGATGACCTTCCAACTGTCTTGGTTCTCGGGCCACATTCTGTTGTCGAAGCCTACGAGAAACAATTTTCTGAGAAATTTCATTTCCTCAAACCATGGGAGTCTTCTATTCCTCTCCACCAATTTCTTTCAACCCACGCAGGCTCTGTACAAGCTGGCTTCTTTTCTGCTGCGCGCCGCATTACATCCAACATCTTAAACAACTTGCCTGAGCTTCGTTTTATCATGACCACAAGTGTTGGTCTTGACCATATTGATCTCCATGAGTGCAAACGCCGTGGAATCAAAGTTGCTAATGCTGGCACAATTTTCTCGGAGGATGTTGCTGATTTGGCTGTGGGTTTGTTGATTGATGTGCTGAAGCGAGTTAGTACTGCTAATCGGTTCATTAAGGATGGGCTGTGGCACCAGCAAGGAGATTATCCTCTCGGTCACAAGGTTCTGTGCGCGTGTGTGTTTGTGTTTTTCGGATATTTTTGCATGTATGGATAATGCATATTGTTGTTTGTATGACCATGGTATATTGGTTTATGTGAGTTCAGTTGGGAGGCAAGCGAGTTGGGATTGTTGGAATGGGAAGAATTGGCCTTGATGTTGCTAAGAGGCTTAATGCCTTCCGTTGTATCATCTCATACACCTCCAGAAACAAAAAACCACATGTTACATTCCCTTTCTTTCCCGGTATCCAAGAACTTGCAGCAAACTGTGAGATCCTTGTTATCTGCTGTGCATTAACAGACCAAACGCATCACATGATTAACAAAAGGGTAATGTTGGCATTAGGAAATGGTGGAATTATTGTGAACGTAGCGCGAGGAGCAATCATCAATGAGAAAGAATTGGTGGACTGTCTACTCAAAGGGGAAATTGCTGGTGCTGGTTTGGATGTTTTTGAAAATGAGCCAGATGTCCCTGAATTATTTTTTCAATTAGATAATGTCGTTATGACCCCTCACCACGCAGTGATGACTGAAGAATCTTTGAGAGACCTTTATGAACTTGTGGTCAGGAATTTGGATGCTTTCTTCTCAAACAAACCTCTGATGTTCGAGGTCATGTGAGTGTGAGGGCATGAATCAACTGATCATAATCTTGGATATGGTTCCAGAACACTGTGTTGTGTATTGATGCCTTTCTAAAAAAAATTGATGACTTAGAATGTTGTACAGTAACGTTGTCAGAGGCAGCAGACCACTTGAAATGGAATATTTTGAGGTATTATTATCCACTTTCTCTGTCAGTATTATTTTGATTGTGTGAACACAATTTGGTAGGCTATTTTATCACAGTTTGAATTTGTTTATCACGATTTGAGTGACTCGCTGATATATGGTATTTGTTCATTGTTGTGTTGGGTTTTTTAGTTGTAGTGGTTTTTATTAGTAGTGTTTAGGGAGTTGAGTTCGACAGTCAGTTCTGTTATATCATCTCTAAATCTTGTCGTTTTTGTAAGTGTCGTATCTTTTGGATGGTTTTGACCAAGTTGTATCAAGTCAGTTGATGTTATTTCAGTTCATGGGATTATACTCCCTTAAACATTAGTCACATAATCACTTTTTCATTCATGACCTTCACCTACTATCTATAAAACTGAATCCTTGTTTGTTACTTGTTCATTCTTTGAAGTTTGGTGAGTAACTGAAACAATTGTCCTTTTCTCAGTACCAATTTTTTTCATTAAGAAGTAGGGAGTTTCTTGTGCTCGGATACAGATGATAATTTGGCATACATGTCTTCATTCTGGGTCACGTGCTATTTATCGCAACTTGGAGTGTAATTGGCTACTTTAGTGGTTTCGGGAGTTTGAATTATCTATTACAGTTCGAGTTCTAGTTTATCGCGGTTTCAGCGAGTCACTGATACAAGGTGTTCTCCTTCACAATATATTGTGTCTTCTAGTTTTATCATCTCGGTATGTTGTCAGTTTTAGGCGTTGTAGTATATTTGGATGATTATGACAAGTTGTATCGAGTGATGAGTTGATACAGACATACAGACTTGGTTTATGGGAGTATAATATCTGTGTAGATTTACGACCTTCGCATACTTGGACCCTTGCATGCGGTCATGAAGCGTACAGGGTGTTTCTTTTTTTTTTTCTTAGCTAAGAGTTCAGTGGGTCCCAGCTCTGTTAATGTCTCTTAATGGGGAAGAGCTTCACTTTCACACTCTATGCATATAGAGATTTAGTGGAATTTGTGGGCCCAAATAAAAAAAATAATATTAAATAGGTTGATCCCACATTCCTTTCACTAACAGAAAAAAAGAAACGCCCCCGTCTCTTTGTAATTTTGTAAACAGAAATTATGCTACTTTAAAGTTTAAACAACTGTATTCACACTAAAAATCTAAAAGCTGAACGCATATGACAAGGGAAGTCAAAGTATTGATGGTTAACTTTAGGAGGCGTTTGGTTTGGGGGTGTCACACTATTTGGATTGGGTTTGAGGTAATAATCAATGTTTGGTTGGTGGTTTGGTTATGAAATAGTTACCTTGGCCCACAAAAAATTTTGCCTGGTTTTGATTAAAACCCCTCTCACACACATTACACATGTCTATCTCTCACATATATAAACTATTTTTTCTTATTTTAACATTTTACAATGGGACCTCATCATTATTATATCTTTATTTTATTTTAAAATAATATTAATAATATCTTACTCATTTTTAAAATAATAATATTTAATTTCATTATATTTTTTTCTCATTTCTCATTTCTTTCAAACCTTTATCAAATCCAAATCCAAATTCAATTACAATCCCATCTAAAAACCAAACGCCCCCTAATGCTCTATGAAGTGCTAGGAGCCTAAAATTGGTTTTGTATGAGTTGAATTCAAATTGTCGTGATTAGTTAAAAAAAATAATAAATAAATAAATAAAAAATGTCGTGATTAGAAATTAGAAAGTATGAAAATAAAGAAGCAAGTTGGTAGACAATCTAAGTGTAGTAAAACATATTACGTTTATCTTAAAAATTATATAGAGCACATGAGCACTCAGAGTACATAACTTCTTGTGATAATTTGTTAACAACATGATAGTATTTGTAAAATATTACACCAAGTATCTCATATATTTTCAAGTTAAGAAAAATCTTTAATCTATGCTATATATGAAAAGAAAACATATTTAATTAAAATTAAAAAAAAAATATTAATATTATTAGACTAAAATATTTTTACTTATAAAAAATAATATAATAATATATTAAATATTTAAATATTTAATTATAATTCAATCTACTAAATTTTTCGCTCTCACAAAGCCATATTTGCAAAAGTAATACTAGTAATAAATAAATAAATAAAAATACACGTGCAAATCGACAAATCATAGATAAAAGGTTTTTTCAGTTACGAAATTCAAAATGGAGATGTTGGGACTTGGGAGTCAAAGGGGGTTCGCAACTGGGGGTTCGAGACTGATAAGGTCAAAAATAGGGTTCGTAACTGCAATTGAGGGGGGCCAATTGGAGTTCGTAACTGAGTTCACAAACAAATTACGTTTTTATCGGCTACTTTTTTTTTTTTTTTTTTTAAATTTAACAGTTCATCTGTCAAAAAATAATAGTACCAAATACTTTAACAGTTCAGCTTTATTTATTCATTTATTTATTTATTTATTTATTTACTATTTTTATTTTTATATTATTTCCTAAGACAAGGACAGTTCATCATCCCACTAGTTGTGCTTTCTAGCCACTGGCTGAAACTGATCTTATCACAAGTGGGTACCTTCTCCATTGATTGATCAATCAACTGTTGCTCTGAATTTTCGTATGTTTTCTAATATTATTTATTTTGGTTCTTGCTTTTAAAATGGTTACTATGTTTGTATTTATTATATGTTAACCAAAGACCTTTTTGGCCTAGCTGTGTATGCTAAGAAAACAATACCCAATTATGTAGGGGTGGAATTAGGCGGCCCCGTGGTGTCACGGGACCCCAATATAAATTTGATTCACAGTGTCGTAGAAAGTACTGAATGTTTGAAAATGCACCCAGGCGTAAAACAATGTGTATATGGTTATTGCGTAGTTAGCTCTTTAATAGGTGAAAAGTGAACTCGGTTTTTTTTATTAAACTCAATTTGTGCACCCAGGAACTTTTTTCCAAACTCTGTCGGAGCGGGGTATAGGGATGTAGGATATAGACGGTCTTACCCTTACCCTAAGGTAGACGGACCGTTATGGGTTCAAGTCTAGTTGTAAACATTTGTGAGTTGCATTTCTATGAAAATGGTAAAATTACGGCTTACAATTTGGCTCGACTCGAATATGACACAAAACCAGCTTTTTAATGACTTGACTAAAATGGAACAAAAGCGTGTTGCTATTTTATGCAGATAACCCTTTTACGGCGTGCAAGTCTCTTTTTTGGAGTAAATTTTATTTTACTGTAGAGTGTAGTCATGAACTTCTTACTAATTTAACTAGATGTGAATGGCATAATCTTCCATGCTTTTAATTCTCGAAAACTTAAGATCTTTTAATTTGCATTGAAATTCAATTTGTTCAGGCCCGAGTGCTATATTCATGTCAACACAAGATTCTTTGCAAAAAGTTAAGATAGCTGATGACCTTCCAAATCTCTTGATTCTTGGGCCACCGGCCATTTTCAAACCCTATGAGAGACAATTTTCTGAGAAATTTCGTTTGATCAAACCATGGGAATCTTCTATCCCGCTCCTCAAATTCCTTTCTACTCATGCGGGTTCTGTACAAGCTGTTTTTTTATCTGCTTCATCCCCTGTTACCACTGAGATGTTGCAAGTCCTGCCTGAGCTTCGTTTTATCATAACCAGCAGCGCTGGTGTTAACCATATTGACCTCCATGAGTGCAAACGACATGGAGTCAAAGTTGCTAATGCTGGCCCAATTTTCTCGGAGGATGTTGCTGATATGGCTGTAGGTTTGTTGATTAATGTGCTAAGACGAGTTGGTGCTGCTAATCGGTATGTCAAGGCTGGTCTGTGGCATCAGAAAGGAGATTATCCTCTCGGTCACAAGGTTCTCTGTGTGTGATTTTGTGTTTCAAAAATTCATGTATGTTATGGATAATAATTGTGGTCTATTGGTATTTATGAATTCAGTTGGGTGACATACGAGTCGGGATTGTTGGAATGGGAAGCATTGGCCTTGAGGTTGCAAAGAGGCTTAGCGCCTTCGGCTGTACCATCTCATACACATCCAGAAACAAAAAAACACATGTAACATACCCTTTCTGTCCTGATATACAAGAACTCGCAGCAAACTGTGAGATCCTAATTATTAGTTGTGCCTTAACAGAACAAACCCGTCACATGATTGACAAAAGGGTCATGTTGGCACTAGGAAATGATGGAATTATTGTAAATATAGCCCGAGGAGCAATCATCAATGAGAAAGACTTGGTTCAGTGTTTACTTAAAGGAGATATCGCCGGTGCTGGTTTGGATGTTTATGAAAACGAGCCTGATATCCCTGAAGAGCTTTTTCACTTAGATAATGTCGTTATGACACCACATCACTCAGTGTTTACTGAAGAATCTGCAAGAGATCTTTATGAACTCGTGGTCAAGAATTTGGATGCTTTCTTCTCAAATAAACCTCTGATGTTCGAGGTCGTGTAGGTGTGAATGAATCGACTGATTGATGCTTTTTTGATTCAGATGATGCATAGGAGTGCTGTACTATGAATTCTTGATTTTCAAAAATGCAGCATGAGGTACTATTACAGTATGATCCACTTTCTCTTCCACTGTTGTATATTTGCTTCATATGTACACGATACAAAGTATCTATATTGCATGACCTATATGGTTATTATAAAGAAATGCAAGTCTTATTGTAGCGTTTTTCACATGGGTTTACTTATCTTAGGACAGGTGTTCACCAAAAACTTTGGTCACACAGTTCATTTGCAATTAACGTGTGTTAACTAGGCATAGTTGGTGTGGTCCAGACTCCAGATTGAACATGATCAGGTAATGTGTTCTACTTGGTAAGTCGGACAGTGTGAATGTCTTTTACCTGTGGCATCTGATCCACACCCAAATTCTCGGTGCAGAATAGGCTTTTATGAATGTTTGTTGTTTTGCTATTATTTTTAGTTGCCATTTTTATTATTATTTTTATTATTATTATTTTTTTTTTTATTATTTATTTATTTATTTTTTATTCATATGGTTTGAGAGCAAGAGAAGATGTCATTATGGTTCTATTTACTTGATACGAGGCAGAAACAAAGACGAGACCAATAAATGGTTACTTAAGTTAGGTTTGATTGGGTTTAGGCGTAGGTTTACAGCATAAATTCTGTTCTCAAAGCCCTATGGCATACACTCCATTATAGCCTATAAAAGCACAAATTTTGATTACATTTTCAATGTAGGACGTTAACAGTCTCAGATATACCAACTTAGATGAAACGTTACAGCAATAAAAAGCCTATTTCAGATAGTGCAATCTTGAAAGCTAATTAACTAGCATAGCTCATGGACACTATTTTTGTTAAGAGGAATGCCGCCCCCTGCACAGGACTAGAATTGATCCCACAAAACTTGTCGTATACTCGTATCGTATGGTGCCTGGATACTTTGTTAGCACTCAATTATCTCAAAGAATGATCTCTGAGAACTTTATCAAATCACGATACAAGTTTCTGTTGACAATCATTACCAGTCAAGGATTTCAAGGAGACCATTCTTTAAAATCAGTTGTAACACATACTTTGCATTCTTGAATAGTTAAATCCTTTTATAATTGAGTCATATGTTCTGGTTTCATTCAGGTCTTAGATCATAAATGTAAATTTTTCATAGCTGACGATTGCTAGAGTTTATCGGTTTACCTAGGTAGCTGATAAACCTTGAATGGAATTTTTTTACAATTTTATTAATGGATGATCAGTAACATACATATATTAATAAGAATAATTCCCCAGTGTGTCGGTATAGGCCATCTCATCACACAGCAAAATCACGAAAGGAGAGGAAATAAAGACTATTCATGTGTAGCAAGTTAGAATGCATGCATCAAAATTGAACACTAGATGGCCTTACAAATTACGGTATAGATTTTGAGGAGAATGTGAATTTAAACAAGTGTTCTTCAGTAAATAGGTTGATAGAAAAACGGAATGTATACAAAATCACCTCATGTTAATCAGTATTTGTAATACTGTAGCTGACGCAGTGACGCTAGCATTACTGACAGTTTTTTTGGTATTCTGATCAGTTCTTTGTATCCAATATATGTTTTGTTTGCAGATAGTTTAATTTGCTAGTGACCATAGTTGTGGTTTGGACCGCTTCATATTGTGTACTATAACTGATCATTAGTGCCCTCTTAGTATGTATTAATAAAATATTAGTAAAAACATAATTAAGTGAAGACTTAAGCCGCGTCACCTTTGGAACATGACCCGTATGTACGTACCAACATGACTACATGATTTGGTGTGTGGAACAGTGGATCATCAACTTGATCATATCACATGCTTCTGGATTTCTTCACTAATATTTAACGAAGTTTTTTGTCATTGGTTATATTTATATTCAGAAGTATTGAAAAAGACATATAGAATTAATCCTGCTTTAGAAGTATTCATTTAGAGGTATCGAGTTTGAATAGTTTTCATTCATAATGAGCACATAAACATGTATGTGTTCATTGCATCATATTTTCAAAACTTCAAACTAGCAAGTATTGTGCTCCATAGCAAGTGACTTGATTTCAGGTTGTCACATTTTATGGTGAAGATACTGAAGTTATTTTGCTAGCTCAACTATTTTCTGATTAGGAATGCGTGCTATGTATACATGTTATGCATGCATAACTGCATAAGTGAATCATGTATGTTATAAAAAAATATATACATAGAACTTCTTGTGTACGGTGTACCCATTCTTGAGAGACAAATTAATATGCGAAAATTCTTATTTTGGTTGCCACCAGAAAAACCAGTAAAAGCGATCGGTTACATGCTTGTTTTGCTAAAAGAGGAACTTAATTGAGAAGTTTAGCCGTCATTATTCTTTGCTTGTTTTGGTAATCATGTTGGTTGTGGCGAGAGAAACTGACATGGCGTTGAATTGGCGGTGATGATATTGCTAAGTGGTCGCTATTACCAATAGCATAACGGTGATTTTAACATTATCTCAATATTCTATGTTTGACTTAGCTATATCCGATTCAAAGTTTTCATAGTGATAGCTAGGGGTGAAAACAAGCCGAGCCGCTCGTGAAATCTCGAGATCGAATCGGTAAAAAGCTCGAACGAGCTGAGCCTAAATGGGCTCGAGCCCGAGTTTGGGCTTGTTTATTAATCGAGCTCGAGCCCGAGTTTTAAATATAAAGCTCGATTAGGCTCGCGAGTCTAAACGTGCCCAAAAAATATATTCGTATATATATTTTATTTACATATAACCATGTATAAATGAGCTCAAAAAAATAAATGAGCTCGAGCCTAGTGCGATTAACGAGCTTTCGAGCTTTATTTCATTAAACACATTATATAATTTAGTCGATCGAGCCCGAGCTGAGCTCGAGCTTTAGAAAATTTTCACGAGCAGAGCTCGAGCTTTATATATATAAACGAGCCGAGCTTTGGCAAGCTCGGGTTCGGCTTGGCTCGTTTCCACCCCTAGCAGTGACAACTACTTTGTTCATAAAGTTACATTTAAGGAAAATGTTAAACATTCTTACATTATCATCCTACAAAGTGTCCTAATCACAGGATACTGCCATGTGGCAGAATTAACGGTTTAGATGCGTAGAGATAATGAGTGGAGAAAAAACATAAAATATTAGTGTGAGTGTAGGAGAACATGTAGGAATGTATTGTAGGAGGATATATAGCAAACTCTACATTTAAACTCGTAATTTACAAAATTATATAGATTCTAGTCAAGTCTAATAACTTGATTCGTAAGAATCTTATGTAAAACAATAAATAAGATAAAATTATGAAAACAAATATCCAATTGGGTTATTAAACTGTATTATTTCTTTATTTCTTTATTCACTACCTAATTTTTGAACTTAAAAAATGTGATTAATTTACATTGGCTGTCATATGTTTAAATATGACACTTTTCGGGATCGACCGACTAATTTATATTACTACTGTAATAAAATATGTTTAATGTAACGTGGGATAACGATGACGTAAACGACTAGATATAGAAAGAATCGTATGTTTAAAGCATTTGTCTCTTTTGTAAGAAATGGGCTTATTTGTCACGATAACCACATTATTTGGGATGTTTAAGGGATGGTTCGGTTCGGTGGTTGTAAGATTTATATTATCCAACACGAGGCGGCTAATTCATTTTATTACCCAAAATCAGAATCGTATGTACTCATGAATGGTTAAAGCATTTGTCTCCTTTGTAAGAAATGGGCGTATTTGTCACGATAACCACATTAGTATATATAGTAATTCAGCGTCAAATGACGCCAAATGACGTAACTTGGTTCCCAAATTTTTTTTCCCCCAACAATAAGCTCACTTTTGCTCAGGTAAAAGCCCAAAATAGTATTTAAAAAACATACTCTCTATTATATAATGGGTTAAAAAACAACTCAAGACACTATTTACGAAACATATCTCCTACTATATAATGACTTGCGAAAATTATTTTAAACTTTTATCTAACATATATTTAGTAAGCCCCGCCGCAAAACGCCATCAAGAACCACGTCGTTTCAATTTTTTTCCGGACTTTTTAACCCCGCACCGAACACCTGACCCACTTTCTACTTAACAAAAAAAATAACGTGCAATAATCAACGACATGAAACAACGCCCTGCCGCAAGGCGGTGGACCGTTGCCCACCTCGTTATTAGGAATGTATAAGGGATGGTTCGGTTCGATTATTTGTAAGATATATATTATATCCATCGCGAGGTGGATAATTTATTTTATTACCCAAAACCGAACCATCACATTCATTAGATTAAAGTTACTCGGTCACAATTAAAGGCGGAACTTCATGGGGCTAGGAGGGTTTGTGGCCCCTAAAAGTTTGAGTCATTAATTGAGTATATGTATCTTAGGCCAAAGAGAGTGGTGACATGCTAGTGACACGTCAGATTTCTCTCTCCTCTCACTACCTCTCACCTTTCACTTCCCCTCACTTTCCTCTCACCTTTCATTATGTTGTGTTCCCGAGTTTGTTTTTAGAAGGAAAATAAAGAAAATGAAAGGAAATAAATTTTTTTTTGTGTTCTCGAGTTTTTATCAAACAGAAAAGAAAGGAAATAGCAAGGATTTGATAGGAAAATTAAGAGGTTTTTTCCTCCAAAATTTTCGGCCCAAATATGGGCGGATTTGAAAGGAAATAAATTTACACCTAAACTACTTGTTATAAAATAAGTTATACAACCTTCATTGTTTTTATATATCTTTTTCTATAGATGTATTCCTATGTTTAAAAAAGCATAACTATAAATTTTTCTTGTTTTATTTCTTTTCCTCCCAATTTGAGAACACGACTTTGTTTATTTTCCTTTTATTTCCGTTCATTTTCTTTCAACTCAAGAACATGAAATATAAATGAAACTTTCTTTTCTTTCCACTTCTTTTCTTTACCTATCATTTCTATTCTCACAAGAAAAAACTCGAGAACAGAGGGTAAAATACTCAATTTATACAAATATACTTCACTAAATATCTCACGCACACTCACAAAGCAAATAAAAAACATTTACTTTTTGAAAATAGGCCCTACATTTTTTGCACCTCACTTTGGTGAGCCGGTCACCAAACTTATGCAATTTGAGCATAACCTCTCACTTCCGTTTTGGTAGTCACCATCCACTTGGCACTAATGGTGAGTCAATCACTCACCACTCCAGATGGCCTTACAAAGAAATTTTAGAAAAGCAACAAAACAAAGTACACTAGCTCTGTGAGTTGCAGAAACTTAATGAAAAAAACAAAAGTACTACTATATGTGAATTTGACTACTGAAGTTCAACATGTGTAATCTTTAAAACTTTGTACTCGTGCCGTTCCAAAATATAAGTCTAATTTAACTTTTTAAATCGAACTTTAACATTGAATATCTTTGTTTATATTATATAATACTTGATGCAAAATATATGAATGAAATGTGCTTTAAATTTATTTTCATTTAGTATATTTTTCATCAAGTGTAATATAATAAGAAAAAAATATATTTAAGGTTAAAGTTCTCAAAAAGTCAAAATTAAACTTATATTTTGAGACGGATGGAGTAAATTATAAGTGTTCGAAAGTGTTGAAATACATGAGATTTTCAAAGTGTCAATAACTCCTTTAAATTAGTTCTCTTAAACTATATGTTAATACAAATATCGCCTAAAAACGTTATTTATATTTTACGATTTTTGCTAAGTTTTGTTAACGACAAAATGTAAACTTTAGTTTCTAAGTAAATCATAATCTTAGTTTTAAAGACTTGCATAACTAGACATTTGCTACATTTTACATTTCATAAAACACAACACTTTTTATTTCTTAAAATAGAAATGTCACATCACATTTATGGCAAGTTTTGTCAATATATATTTATGGAAAGAAAGTGCGTTTGACTAACCATATGTTTGCTTGCACAAGTTTTGTGTTTGACTAGGTGTAATGAGATGTGACATTGTTTGGTTTGCAAGATTTATTGCAAAACCAACTGCAAGCCTGGCGGAACCCGGGGGTACACGGGCGGAACCCATCTGAGGGTTCCGCCGTATCCGCCAGACCTGCAGAAGGTTTTGCTATAAATACTAAGCCACAAGTTTGATTTTTTGGCTTATCACTCTACATCATATTTTCACACATTCATTCATTCTTTCATCTAACCCTTTAACATCTCATATGTGAAGTTTCTTTTTGTAGCAAAGAAGTTCACGAGTTCATAAAAAGTTACAAGTATTTAACACAACGTTGCAAGACTTGTTAGCTTAGCATTGTGTAGACTTGTGTAGTTTACACTTTATTTGATTGTGTATTTTCAGTAGTGACCGGTTAGTATTTTAGTCCTCAAAATACAAAGTGTGACGGGAGTTGTTGTACCCTTGTAAAAGAACTAACGGGAGTGGTTGTACCCTTGTAAAAGAACTTGACATCTAGCTTAGTGTCGGTAAACGTGTATAAGCGACGTGTAAGGTTTTCTCCGCCGGTGAAAGGAGCTTGTTGAATAGTGAAAGAAACTCTCGAGTTGGATACTCGGAGCGTGGACGTAGGGCAAGGAAAAAGAGTCCTTGTAGCCGAACCACGATAAATACTCGTATTGTGGTTTGATCGTTTCTTTCTTTATACTTGCATGTTATATATTGTGTTTGTGTATATATCTTTGATCAAAACGGAAAGTTTCAAAAGATAACTAAACAAGTTAAAAAAATTTTAAACGGTAAACTATTCAACCCCCCTTCTAGTTTTCCACAATTGGCATCAAGAGCTACGTTACTCAAGCTTTTTAAAATATATTGTGTTTTAAAACTTGAAACGATCCATGGATTTTGAAAATTACAAAGAAGGGCAATCTATGCAAAGACCACCACTTTTTGAAGCTAATGGTTTTATATATTGGAAAAACCGTTTTGAAACTTACGTGAAATCTAAAGATATAGATTTATGGTATATAATTATTGATGGTGATAATATAGCTTCTAATACTAAAGATGATGATCAAAAGAAATTGATTGCTAAAAATAATGAAGCTAAAATGATGCTTTACAATGTTTTGCCTAAGAAAGAATATGAAAGAAACTTTATGTGTAAAACCGCCAAAGATATTTGGCAATCTTTAATGGTCACTCATCAAGGAAACTCACAAGTTAAGGATAACAAAATTGATCTCCTTGTTCAACAATATGAACAATTTGTTATTCCCGAAGATGAGATTATTGATAATGCATTTGCTAGGTTTAACACTATTATTACTTCACTTACAGCACTTGATGAATCTTTTTGTAGTAAGAATTTTGTCAGGAAATTCCTTAGAGCACTCCATCCGAAGTGGAGAGCAAAAGTGACGGAAATTGAAGAATCCAAAGATCTTTAAAGCATGTCACTTGACGAGCTAATTGGAAACCTCAAAGTTCATGAAATGGTAATAGAAAAAGATTCAGAACTAGTTAGAGGCAAGAAAGAAAAAATTAAGTCCATTGCCTTGAAAGCTAGAGTCCAATCAAGTGATGATGAAGAATCTACTTCGGATAGTGATGATGAGGAATATGCTATGGCCGTTAGAGACTTCAAGAAGTTCTTTCGTAGAAGAGGGAAGTTTGTAAGGCAACCTAAAGATGACAAGAAAACTTTCCGAAAAGATCGTGATGATAGGAAAGGAAAGGTTGAAAGGAAATGCTATAGGTGTGGAGACACAAGTCATCTAGTAGGAGAATGTTCAAAACCACCCAAGAGCAAACCTCAACAAGCTTTTGTAGGTGGTGCTTGGAGTGACTATGAAGGAGATGACGATGAGCCAAAGAATGATGATATTGCTCTCATGGCTCACGACTCAAATGAGGTACTCTCCGACTCATCGTATTCTTCTATTGATGATGACACCTTACAAAAAGAATATAACAAACTTTGTGAATTGAGCTTAAAAATCATAAACAAAAATACGTTTTTGAAAACTAAAAAGGAGTTTTTAGAAAATGAAGTTTATGAGTTAAAAGAAAAAGCTAAGAGATTAGAAAAGAGTAAAGGTATTGACACATCTTGCAAATCATGTGAAGAGCTTAAACTCGAAGTCGAGAAACTTAAAATTACTCAAAATGATCTAATAAAACAAACCACAAAGTTTAAGAAGTTCGATAAGAGCATTTCTTGTGCGGATGAAATTATGAAACTTCAAAAGTCACCCTTTGATAAAACAGGACTAGGATTCATGAAAATAGAAACTTCAAAGGGTCAAACGAAACAAAAAAAAAGAATGCACAAGAAACTAACAAAACTGCTACAGCAGCCCGTGGAACAGACGGAACCCAATCCAGGGTTCCGCCCGTTGAACCCGAAGGTTCCACCAGGTCTGCTGCAGCAGTAACATCCTCCACATCGGATCGTTCAAAATTTGTTAAAGTCACATATAAAAATGGAACAAAACCTTCCTTTAAAACTGGAGTAGGACTTACTAAAAACGAATTTAGAGCTATGACTACTCAACCAAGACCTAAGACTCCAATTCTCAAACGCCCCTTTCCAAAGAGCAACTTCAACATTCGACCAAACTACCAACATGTTTGGAACCAAAACACTCCTGGACATTACCAAACTCCAAATTACATGTCATGGAACCCCTATGCTCTATTTTCATACTTGAAACAAGTTAATGGTATGCTTAACCAAAATGGACCCATGAGAAATTGGGGACCAAATGTTTGAGTGTTTTTCGTAAAATAGGTGTGCCTCAAAGTTTGTTTGGAATCGGATGAATGGATTAAAGATAGCGGTTGTTGATGAGGCGAAAAATGAACCACTTTTAGGGGGTTATTTAAGCCCGAAATTGAATTTATTTGATCAAATATTGCCCTAAATCGTTCCTTTTGTGATTTTAGGTACTTTGAGAGTGAAATCTGGAAAAGGAAGCAATTCGGACGTTTTTGGAGCATAAAAGTGAAGAAAACGCCAAAGACTTAATTTTCCAAGCTGGGAACAGTATGTGACAGCGTCAAGAGTACCATCCTGACGGCGTCAAGAGTAAATTTCATGACGACCCAGTACAGAAATGACGGCGTCACAAGGTAGAGCGTCAAGAGTTAAATACGTGATGGTCTGGAAAAACTTAATACATGACGGCGTCAGATGTAGATCAAGGCAGTCCGAGAATTCTTTTGGCGGCGAGATGACGGCGTCACCCATTTGTTCTTGACGCCGTCAGACTCAATTTTCTATATATAGTTTTCTAATTTTCATTCATTAAGAGAACAAGTTTTGGAGAAACCCTAAGGCCGAACCATATACGAATTTTACAGGTTTTTCAAGGGTTTTCAGCCCTTGAACCCTTACATGTGTAATTGAGATAAGTGTTCTTTTAATTCAATCAATATGTCTATGTGTTGGTTGTCTATATCTTGTGCTTGTCTTAATTCCACCATGATAGGCTAGATTTATCTTGTGTTTGCTTAGATCTAATGAAACCTAGATGTTGATTATGTGTTGATTACTTGTTTATGGTTGTATTGGATGAATGATTTCAATGTTAGGCTTAAAAAAACTGGCAGATCTCCAATTGGTAACTTGCTTGAACGTCTTAGGAAACATGAACCGATGTGTACTAGGTTTTATTGGTTGTATTTAATGCATGAGTAAATTCTAATGATCCCATGTTAGGAGCTTCTTAGCCGGCTCGACATAGGAGTGAAGTAGGCACTCATAGGATTGGGGAGTTAAGTACGCCACCCCATGAATGGTATTAAGGAATACAATCCGTCATCCACGCAACTATAACAAGTAATTAACGTGTAAAAGATATCTATGGAGCAGTGAAATCTAAGTAAACACAATTTCTCCACTTATTGCTCACAACCTTAGTTTAATTTAGTTTTATTTTCATTTCTAGTATTTTATTTTGATTGCATCTTTAGTATTGGGTTAGTTGACTAGCAACTAATTCCGCCCAAATCCTTCAAACCCGAGATATTTACTTGCTTTCTAAAAAATATAAAAATACAAAAAGAATCATCCGTCATCTCTAGCACTATTAATTGGGTTTTCTAATCCTAGCGACACTATTCCTAGCTGAACGATCAATCCCCCGGTACTTGTCACTATACTATACTACAACGATCAGGTACACTGCCTGATGGGGGTTGTAAGCTTCTCGAGATCCCTCGAGAGGTAAAGCCTGGTGCAATTCCCACGCATCAAGTTTTTGGCGCCGCTGCCGGGGAATAGTTATTGTCTAGGTTAGAATCTCTTTTTATTAAGTCTACTTGCTAGATTCCTTTCTAGTAAGATTTTATTTTTATTTTTTAGGATTTCTTTAGTCTATCCCCCACACTAAACTATTGCTAGTCCCTAGCAATCTTTTTGATAAAAACTAATGGATTTGAAGTCTCTTTACCAAAAGCCATCACTTCTGGAGTAGCCAGGTGTAAGAACTGTGGCTCACCTGATAGCCGTGTGATTTTGAGCAAACCACCAGCTTTCAACGGATTTGATTTGTCTTTACCAGGAGCCGTTTGCTCCTGGACTAGCCAACTCTTGATGGAACAGTCAACATCTTGGTGAGTTGATTACCAATTATGGTTTTTCCACAGCCTTTACCACAAGCCATAATCTTGCGGGCTAGCCAACTCATTAGCTTTTGAGGATGATGGGGAGTTGAGGAACCATACAATTTTTGGCAAATTGCAAGCCATCAACGGGTTTGAGTTATCTTTACCAAGAGCCGTTTGCTCCTGGATTAGCCAATCCCTTTTGTCGTTTAGACAAGGCGAATTGATAACCACAAAAATTTTGAAATAAAGTGAAAAATTTTTGGCCTAAAAATGGGGGTACTAGACGGTATATTTTGATGAAATTCGCTAGAATTTTCCCCTCCCCCACACTTAGAGTTGAATATTGTCCTCAATATTCAAAGGCCCGGCGATTATGCCGAAATTTTGAATGAAAGACGAGAATATTAAAAGCTAAATGTGGGAATGTCATTTGTATTTTTCACTTTATTTATTCAAACACACTTTTTTTTTTTTTTTTTTTTTTTTTTTTTGAAATATATGTACATCTCAAGTAGCTGCGGGGGGTGGCTACTCCCCCACACTAGGGTGTTAGAAAATAGAAGGAAATCAGATACACGGGTGAAAACCCATGTTTGTTGTTACTTGTTTTTGTTTGTCGAGTCGCTAGCTTGACTCGATCCCCGAATTCATTGGTCCTTGGGGAAACAAGATGTGGAAGACACAATCTCCATCGAACTTTCATTCAAGATATTTAGATAAACATATGAAGCACGAGAAAGTTCCACACCGATGAGATAAGTACCCGGCTCAAAATAATGGTACATGGAAATGCCGGGGTCAAAGATAGTGTCTTCAGTCCCGAAGGAGTGAAGAAGATAGGACGTCACGGGATAGGTGAAGAAAAGAAAGAAACTCATGATGAAAATCATGATTAACTCGTCATCACCCACGGGAGAATCCATAATTTCTAGATTATGAATCTCATCATTTAAACTTGCTTGATCAAGACATATCCAGGGTGTGTCATGATCAAAATGGAAGTTATCATACTCCGGTGGAGATATGATATGAGTGAGTTCACCGGAGAACTCCTCGCTAAGAGAATCAATCACAAGATGTAAATCTGTGAACTCATGTTCCGATATAAACTCATCACAATCCTCAATCTGAGTACCAAAGATTGGATTATCAGAAATCAAGGTGAATTCGGATTCGAATTCAAATAGAGGATTGGTGAGAGTGGTTTTGAATGTTTCAGGAACAAAGTGATTAATATTCTCACTTGGACTGCTGGGATAAGAAGTGAGTGACTGATCATGATAGAGGAGACTTTCAATTTCTCCAAGATCGGCTTCAAAGTCAACGAGATCATCGTCACTTCCCGTTGGAAGTGGATTGATGTGAGTGAGTTCATCGGCGAACTCCTCAAGAAGATGATCAGCATCAGAATGTGGAACTGATGCCTCAACATACTCGATGTCTCCATGAGATGTACAATCATCATTAAAATCTGAGAAAGTCTCAAAATGATCGTTTGAACACTCAAGAGGGGAAAGTAAATCACACATATGGTCCAAAGTTCCCTGTGACTCTCTCGGGATTGGGACAAGGTTCTCAACACTAGACTTTATGAATTCGTCTGATTCCTTATCGGGAACAGTGCTAAGAAGCTCATCCCCCATATTCAGAGAGTGAGTGTGAACTTCGAGTGTGATACCAATAGGCTGAGGGAGTCGAGAGGAGCTAGCATTCATGGATTGTACAAGTTCCATTTGATCTTCTGCTAGTAATTTCTCCGTCACATTATTTTCTCCCTGATTTTTCACGGAAGGAATCACAACTGATGAGTCTGACGAGCCTTGACGAATATCAAGGGTATCTTCATCATCACTATTGTTGTTGTCATCGTCATCGTCATCGTAGATGATAGTTTTACGCACTTGAAGTCTTACTCTAGCTGCTTCTTCAGCTTCTTCGGCTAGTATTTCTTTGTAAGACTTCGGACGAGGTTCTTCCGGAACAGGTTTGTTAACCAAATCCTTAAGAGCATTTAAGACATTTTGCAAAAGTTCTTGAGGAAATGGTTGAGGTTGTGTTTCACAAGTTTGGTATTGTGGAGGTTGATCGTGATAATTGTTGTCACACGAAAAAAGATTCGTAGTGTGACAATCGGTGCTAAAATGTGGACCTCCACAATACTCACAACCGTATTGTTGTGAAGTTGGTGCATTTTGAAACGATTCGGCATTGGAATTTTGATAACACGGATTATACTCATATGAAATGAAATTATTTTGTGGCTCATTGCAAAAGCTAGGATTAGAATCGTAAGCGAATGAATTACTCGAACCACAAAACAAACAACTTCCGTTTTGAATATCATTACCACATCGTTCACACGTGCACCAACGACATGGTTGACCGAAAAGTGGCTCACCACAACCGACGCAAGGAATAAACGATTGCCTTAGAGAAGGAATCGGGTCATTCAAAGAATCGACAAAATAATTCGAATGATTATCAAGTCTCGAAGAATATTTTGAAAAATCCGGAGATGGGACAAGTGGTATGCTCTGAGAGCTAGGAATTTCTACCACTTCCGTTATGGTCCCCGATTTTTGTTCTTGATAAACGTGATGATCAGGCAAGTCGTTTATTTTAGTCACCGTTTTAAGCTCAGAACGTTTGCTTGATAAACTTCGAATCGTAAATTGTGAGAGTTGTGGATCGATTCTTGACGGTTTGCCATTCATAGTACGTATTTCGGGATGTGAGGGGAAGTCGGAAGAATTTTGAGAATCATTGAAAGCATTCGGATTTGCTTTGCACCATTTACAAAATCCGTCTCTAATATTACTTCCACACCGCTCACACCCACACTTGTAACAACGAAGATCGTCATCCACCGGACTTTTACATGAAAACAGTGATAGTCGAGTGATGACATAAGAATTAAACATTAATGAGGGATGAGAAGGAAGAATTAAACGGTAGGAGACGAAGATTATTTTTGGGTTTTTCGAAAAACACAACAATTAAAACAATACCACTCATAAAGACAGGGGAACTTAAACCAATAATCACAAACGCAAGGTTAACTTCTAAGGAAAAACGCACAAAGGAGCGGGAGAGAAGAATGGATCTCTCACTGGGCGAAGTTCGTTGGATCGCCACATACCGTTTCGACTCCTCTTAAAGTGTGTTTCTCGTTTAAAAGTTTTCAAAACGCAAGTGATACAAAGGCAAGTTTTGATCTTTGGTTTGGGAACTTATTATGGTCACACCCCCAGTTGGTAGGTGTTCTGCCTTGGTTTGCGGTGGTAAGATTTTAATGTTGTAATTATTAAACAATGAAACGAGAAAATCTTTTTGTGTTTTTCTTTAACTTTTATAGATATAATACATATACTAGAAACAAAAGAAAAATATTTTTGGTTTTTTTATAAGTTTTATAAAAGCGTAACTTCTTGCGAAGGTTCTACAAGACTAATCGTCTAAACCTTATCGAGACTTTCGACACACAGCCTCCCCGGCAGCGGCGCCATTTGATTCGTTGTGTTTTGGTGTGTAAACAACAATTTATCAAAATATCAACAAACGTGAAGTTTAATTCGTCGTGAAACAAATAAACGTGAAGTAACACGAGTAAACCGTTTAGGAAAACGATTACCTCGCAAAACTTGTGAAAGTGATATTCAAATTGTGAGACCGGGAAGTGATTTCCCGGGTCGTACCCCAACGAGGTGTGAATGGAAAGCTTCGAATGAGATTTGGATTAAAATCTTGTATGTTGAGAGAGGTTATTTGGTTTTGTGAGTACGTTAACGAAAATTAAACGAAAATTGGTTAAACGCAACCTAAATGAGAAATAAACTAAGGTATGCTAATAACTATTTAAAATTACCTAAAAAGCTACGGGAAAACAAAGTTAGGTATCGGGGATCCTAATTCACAAATTAAACAAGTAAACGTAACGTTTATTCTAAATAAACGTCACGCGCAAATTAAAACGTAAAATTTAAGCTACGAAGGTCCTACGGGTCTAAAAATATTTTTCTTACGAACTAAAAGACAAAAGAAAATTAATTTTTGAATAAAAATTCTATTTATTATGGTTTAATTACTATTTAACACTAATTAAATTCTAATAAATATTAAAACTATCTAATTAAATCTGAAATTTTTTTTACAAATACTATAGGTTAATGTTGTCCTAAGAAAAATATAAAAAGATGATGGCACAATACAAAAATAAGCAGAAAATAAGCAAACTAAAGCTGATTACCTTATTTAAACAAAACAGACACTACTTAGTTATATATTTAGAAGATGCAAATGGTTAATGAAAAAGTCCCTAGGGCGAATGGTAAGGTTGATGTGTTGTGGGCTGTGAGACCAGGGTTCGATCCTGGTTTTGCACCTTTTTATTTATTTCATTTTATCTCTCTTTTTTTTTTTTTTTTTTTTTTTTTTTTTTTTTTTTTTTTTTTTTTTTTTTCGATTCTTTTTTACACGAAATTAAATGCAAAATTGGAAATAAATTCGTAACAACTCAACCATTTTCGAGTTTAAATCAGATTTGAGAATCAAGGGTTAACTTTAGTACTCTTTTTTTTCTTTTTCTACTTGGCCTTGGCTATACGAGCATAACAATTTTTTCTATTGAAATCCGATTCAAAAAGATTTTAACCAATCGAACTAACTAACACTGATTGAGTTTTAAAAAGTTTGGTATTTTTGTATGTCTCTTGTTCCAGCGAGATTCAAATAAACTTACAACCTATCAAAAATTACTCTAGAGTAGCAGCAATAATAACAAAAACGGTCAACAACAAAATGAACAATGGTGATGATCGCGATATTAAACTAAACAAACCAACCTAACTAGCAGCAGCATACATAGAAGAATAGCCCAACAAATGACTTGAAACAAGAAGCTAAATAAGCAGTATGCTCAAGCTAAAACCAATCTCCTAAAACCTACTTATGTGGCCTCCTAAAATGGCAAATTTCAAAAGATTATGCCTACAATTGAGGGACCAAAACTAAGTCCGAGTTTTGTAAAAACTGATGCAGGGGATATGTTAACCCAAATGGTCCTCTTTTGGCTAAATCTAAATCATCCAACCTGATGAGCCTACTAAGCATTAAAGCTAACAACAACTATTAAGCAATTTACACGCACTCGAGAATCTGGGTGGATCGTATACAGCTAATTCATACAGAAAATAACAAGGATCAAAAGCAAATATAAACCCAGCCAAGGTAAATTCTAATATGCAAAATTCAACAATTATGAGAAACAATCGACAAGCAAATAGAACCTACTTGTCTTCCAAGACTTTGCGAAGTTACTGCGAACTCAGAACAACCTAAACACCCCCATGGGTTCTAAACCATTCCCATCCAAGCTGCTATTCTTTTCAAACATATCTCTTCTTTCTTTTTTTTTTTTTTCGAACACTGCCTTTTTTACTTATCTCTCTTTTTTTTTCTTTTCTGATTTTTGTTTAACACAACTCAAATAAATACCAAGCAGAATAAGTATGAAACATAAACAGAGGTTTAACTTTAAAACTTAACTTTCATTAAAACTTGAAATTTGTGGAATTACAAATAGACTTAAAAACTTGAAAAGATAAGAACATTAACATAAACTGAGATGACTAGTAAAAAAAATAATTCGAATGCCCTCTAGGCTTACAATAACATGCTTATTTATACTAAACCTTGGAGGAGGTAGGTATGACTTCTTCACTCTTGTCTTCATCTCTTGTACTTCTTCAAAACAGGTCTTGACCTTTGGATCAAATAAAGATACTCACGACCCTTGATCTTTTCTTTGGCGCCCAACTGAGGTTGTGGATCTCCAGCTTGGCCTCTTCTAAGTGGTGGATGGGTGTTAGGTATGGATTGGAGTGGTTAGTGGGATTGGGAGAGGGTTTTGATGGTGATGGTTGTGTTGGCTGTTTATAGTCACGAGGGGGAGGGGATACTTTGGGGAAGAAGATGAAACTGATGATGCATTTTGACTACTGAAACATACCTCTTTGGTTCTTAAATAAATTGGTTGTGGGATTTGATGGGAGGGAAAGAAGGGGGGAAGTGGCGTACGTATTATCTGATTAGGGTTAGGGTAGGGGTGTTTGTGTTTTAAACGTACCAGGAAAGGGTGAGGGGAAAAAGTGGGCTAAGGTTATCTTTGGGCTTGGGTGGGTTTATTTCATCATGGGCCAAGTGGATTTATTTGGTTTAGTGATCCGTTTGGTTGCTTATTGTAAAACCATAATTACCAAATTTGTAACAAAGCTAAAAATTGAGGGACCATCTTTGCCAATTTTCCGAAACTCAACCAAGGACTTCACTTGCCGTTTTATAATTCCATAAGGACTTGATTTATAAATTTTTCATTTAAAATGCCCAAGGACCAGAACTGCCAAGTTTGCAAAGTGCAGGGACCAAATACGCCAATTGTAAAATTTCAAAGGTTTGGTTTGCAATCTTTTGAAAACATTTTACCCAGAGATCATTTGCGATTCGTTTTGACTTTTAAAGATCAAGAGTTGACTTTTCTTTGAAAATGATTGACCAGGGACTAGTTTTGTAAAATTTTGAAAGTCGGGGGACTGAAACTGCCAAATATGTAACTTTTGTTTGTTTTTCGTTTGTTTTCACTCGTTTTGCATAAGAAACATATAAAATACGATCTTTGGGATTTTGTTCGCATTTTGGTGCGTTTTTGAGTATTTTTGATCGTTTTGCAGCTTAGATTTGACTCAAAATGATGAGTATTTACACACTCATCAATTTCCATTGACTCTTCCGTTCACCATTATGGAGTACGCGAATCCACCATACCACCAACCACAAAGGCCATTCTACCCTATTGACATCTCGAATTTCAAACAATATCGAGATGAACCCATATATGATGCATGGACTCGTTTTAGAAATTTACTCCAAAAATTCCCTCATTATAGTTTCGCTTTAGCATCCCTAACCCGAACCTTTTACTATCGTGTTGGCCAATATGACCAAATGCGCATTGAGGATTTTTCCAATGGGGACTTTAGGGAATTAAGTGCTGAAGAAGCATGGGATGCCATAGAAGATTGTGCCCAATATTATTATAGAGTAGACAACCCAACAAACGTTAGTACAAGTCAATTGAATATAAATTTCCAGGATCATGAAACAAGTTTGTTTGGGGATGAATATATTAGTGTTGAGATACCTAATTGGTTGTCATGTAATGCCATAGTACAAAACAAACATCTAGATAAAATGGAGGATGAGGTAAGTAACGTAAGCCCATCAAGTACCCCACAAGTCCTACCATCATTTGAGGCATACACACCGCCCGTGACTTATTCGGAAGAAGTAGAAGAGACTATAGGAACCCCAATAGAGGTAGAACCCTTGGATCAAACACAACTAGAGGATATAGGTTTGAATACTTATAATGATAACCTTACTCTTAGTTCTAGGGAAGTTCCTAGTTTTGATGAACCGAAGCCTCAACCAAAACCGTTACCTAATCTTCCATCCTTGGATGTGAATTTAGGAATTGAGATAGGTTCCGATCCACCCATCAAACCATATAGTCCGGGTAGTCTTAGGATAAAGGTAGTGGACTCTAAGCCTTGTAGAGAGGAAGCCAATATAGGAGTGGAACATGACCTTACATACTTACATCACCCATTCATGATTGATCATAAGAAACATTATGGGTTTAAACCGGGTTTATTAGGTCAAGATGGATCCCCAACTAGTAATCTCTTGAAGTTGATAGAAAATGATCCCTTTCTAGGAGAAAATCGTAATCCACCCATTAACCCGATTGAATTAGGTAAGGTTATGATGATAGGAGCACAACCCTTTGAGCATATAATTCATCCACCAATCTTTCCTCACATGGCATATTTCCACCCTAAGGGTGTGTATCGCTACTTCCACCCGCACTTAATCCTAAGTGTAGGGAAAACCTCTCCTATTTCTGTTAAATAAGGGTAGAGTCAGGCTCGTGACTCGAACAAAAACAAGCGCTTATTGGGAGGCAACCCAAGCTTTATTTATTTGTTTGTGTGTTTTTATTTGTTTGTTTGTTTGATTTTATTTGTTTCCGTATGCATGTTTTATTTTTGTTGTTTGTGGCTCATGTTTCAAAGTAAATTGTGAAAATGCTTTATTTTGTTTTTAACTTCGTCTTAATTACATATAAAGATATTTTTGCAAAAGATAAGTGTAAGGGGAAACCCCAAATATGTTTTTAAGAAACAAACCAATCATGATCCTCCACAATATTAAGTGAACATGTATATTCGTATTTGTTAGAGTCAAATGCTTGTATTGAATCATAATGAAGTTTTGCAGGATTTTTCAGGAAGTAGGACCAAGTTTTTTCAGAAATTTTCCGGAAACTTAACATAAGAATTTCTGCACGTCACTTCTGACGGCGTCATGAGCTTGCTCTTGACGGCGTCACGTGTAAAAATCTGGAAATTTTACCAATTTTGTTTTTCTAACGGAGTCTTAAAGTTTTTGTTGAATTATTAAGTTTTATAATCTCCAGAAAATCTGCAAACTTCATTCCACAAGCATTATATCTTATCTTGTTTTCTAGGATTTAGTAACTTATATAGATTGCCGCCGATTTTATGCGAGGTTGTCTTGTTTGTTTTCTCAGATTTACAGGTTATGTATGACAAGAAGATGATTTATATTCTGGAAGGGAAGCTTTGATTGTTCATTTTCTTAGAGGAAGATCTAACCTGACCACCTTATTATCCATACCGAGCGAATCAGGGGAGTATTTGATTTCATTCTTTTTACCTTTTCACTTTTACATTCTTTACTTGAACATTTGGGACAATGTTTATCTTAAGTGTAAGGGGAGGGTAAAATGATGATACCTTACAGATACACTTTCGCTTGAGTTTGTTTGTTTAATAGTGGATGTGTAATAAAACTATGAGAAATACTTGTTAGTGCAATTTTAGCGCCAAATTTAAAATTTTATACAACATTTAGGAGTGAAACTTTAGCCATAGCAAGCGTCTCATGGATAGGAGATTGTATGACTAGCACATAACCGTATCATTCAGAAAAATTTTCCACCCAAATACGTGAGGTTCGCCTTTAGATTTGATAGGAAAATCATATACTATTAGTGCTTATGAGTGTACCGGTAGCATTTAGATTCTAGAACTTGCGTTAGTGATGCATCCCGAGACCACTAGTGAGACTACATTCGTGTAGTAGGATTTACTACACAATAAGAGGCATTAGGGTCACCCTTGTGTTAAACCCGTATCATAATTTCTTGACCATTTAAGTCATATTACTTGGCTAGTTAAGTCAATTAATTTTTCCCACACCTTAGCGTTGTACTCATTTTTAGTACACGAAACCCCTAGTACACCCCTCTGAGCCTATCTTTTCGTTTCTAACTTTAAGCATCTTACTTAAAGGAAGAATTTGTTACACCCCACTTAAATGTACACCCAAATCGCCTTAGCCTTCCGTGTATGCACTCATTTTTAGTGCATTATTGTTATTTTTTATTAAACCCTAAGTTAACTATCTAATTGATTACATGGTTGCTAAGTCGAGTCATATCCTTGTACATATTGTTTTGGGACGATTGGGACTCATGGGTAAAGTACTTATTTTATGGAGTAATGGGGAAGAACATCATTTATTACCCCCATATGTGCGTTAATCTTAAAAGTGCTCCAAGTGTTTTGATTTTCTTAATTCGAGTCATTAGATTAGTTTATTGTAAAGTATGTAAAAATTCAAGTGTAAGGGGAATGTTCATTCCCTATGATGTATTATTTTGGATGGTAGGGTAAGAGTGTATGCAAAAAAAAATAATAAATAAAAAAAAATCCGAAAAAACAAGAAAAAGAAAAAAAAATTAGAAAAAGAAAAGAGAAAAAAACATACGGACTACCATCCCGTTTCATTCTATGTTCATTTTATGTTTTTGTTATTTTTCATTTATTATCTTAAGTCGAGTCTAGTCTTAGCTTAGCAACACCATATTGTACATGTAATTAACCAAGATTGTTAACTCGCCACCAGTAAAGACTGCCTATATCCAACAAAACCGTGTATTTCATATCCCTACACCTAACGTTACAACCCTTTAAAAAGACCTCTTTGATAGTTTATCCTAGGTGCTTACGCCATGTGGTGGAGGTTTGATCCTTTCCCAAGCCTATGGTAATCTATTTTGCTATGACAGGTAGTGAGAGATATCTTCCGTTTCCATATTGTAATTTGTACTCTATTACACCCGAGAGATGTGAGTATCTAAACACTATTTGTGAGGTGCTAGTATATGACCTCCGTGCTTGTCTTTGGTCTTTAGTGGAACGATTATTTGTTGTAATTACTTTTATATTAGTGTTAAATGACCCCTAACTTGTATTTTGATTAGAATAAAAGCGCATTTGCTTGAGGACAAGCAAATCTCAAGTGTAAGGGTATATAATGAGGCGAAAAATGAACCACTTTTAGGGGGTCATTTAAGTCCAGAATTGAATTTATTTGATCAAATATTGCCCTAAATCGTTCCTTTTGTGATTTTAGGTACTTTGGGAGTGAAATCTGGAAAAGGAAGCAATTCGGACGTTTTTGGAGCATAAAAGTGAAGAAAACGCCAAAGACTTAATTTTCCAAGCTGGAAACAGTATGTGACGGCGCCAAGAGTACCATCCTGACGGCGTCAAGAGTAAATTTCATGACGACCCAGTACAGAAATGACGGCGTCAGAAGGTAGAGCGTCAAGAGTTAAATACGTGACGGCCTGGAAAAACTTAATACATGACGGCGTCAGATGTAGATCAAGGCAGTCCGAGAATTCTTTTGGCGGCGAGATGACGACGTCACCCATTTGTTCTTGACGCCGTCAGACTCATTTTTCTATATATAGTTTTCTAATTTTCATTCATTAAGAGAACAAGTTTTGGAGAAACCCTAAGGCCGAACCATATACGAATTTTACAGGTTTTTCAAGGGTTTTCAGCCCTTGAACCCTTACATGTGTAATTGAGATAAGTGTTCTTTTAATTCAATCAATATGTCTATGTGTTGGTTGTCTATATCTTGTGCTTGTCTTAATTCCACCATGCTAGGCTAGATTTATCTTGTGTTTGCTTAGATCTAATGAACCCTAGATGTTGATTATGTGTTGATTACTTGTTTATGGTTGTATTGGATGAATGATTTCAATGTTAGGCTTAAGAAAACTGGCAGATCTCCAATTGGTAACATGCTTGAACGTCTTAGGAAACATGAACCGATGTGTACTAGGTTTTATTGGTTGTATTTAATGCATGAGTAAATTCTAATGATCCCATGTTAGGAGCTTCTTAGCCGGCTCGACATAGGAGTGAAGTAGGCACTCATAGGATTGGGGAGTTAAGTACGCCACCCCATGAATGGTATTAAGGAATACAATCCGTCATCCACGCAACTATAACAAGTAATTAACGTGTAAAAGATATCTAGGGAGTAGTGAAATCTAAGTAAACACAATTTCTCCACTTATTGCTCACAACCTTAGTTTAATTTAGTTTTATTTTCATTTCTAGTATTTTATTTTGATTGCATCTTTAGTATTGGGTTAGTTGACTAGCAACTAATTCCGCCTAAATCCTTCAAACCCGAGATATTTACTTGCTTTCTAAAAAATATAAAAATATAAAAAGAATCATCCGTCATCTCTAGCACTATTAATTAGGTTTTCTAATCCTAGCGACACTATTCCTAGCTAAACGATCAATCCCCCGGTACTTGTCACTATACTATACTACAACGATCAGGTACACTGCCTGGTGGGGGTTTTAAGCTTCTCGAGATCCCTTGAGAGGTAAAACCTGGTGCAATTCCCACGCATCAGTTGTTCAAGGCACATGACGGGTAACAAAAGCCTCTTCACTACTTATCACAAATGTGATGGAGGTAATGTTACGTTTGTTAGTAAAGCTAAGAGCAAAATCATCGAAAAAGGTACAATCTCTCATGACTCCCTTTTTTAGATGATGTAGCTCATGTTGATAACTTAGGTTTTAATCTCCTTAGTATTAGTCAACTTTGTCGTAATAAGTATAATGTCCTTTTTAGTGAAAACAGAAGTAAAATACTTAAAGATGGTATAACCATAGCCAAAGGTGTTCTTAAGAACAACGTATACGTCATGAAGATGGATCCAATATCTAGAGACAAACTTTGTCTTACTTCATTAGATGAATCTTCAACTTTATGGCATAGACGTTTAGGACACGCTAACATGAGACTTATTCAAAATCTCTCCTCCAAAGACTTAGTTCGAAACCTACCTAAGTTGAAATATGACCAAAACTTTTGTGATGCTTGCAAAGTCGATAAAAAAGTCCATAGTAGCCATAAGGCTAAAAACTTGGTTTCTACATCTAGGTGTCTAGAACTTTTGCATATGGATTTATTTGGTCCATCCGCTATACAAAGTTATGGAGGTAACTTCTACACTTTGGTCATAGTCGATGATTACTCAAGATATACTTGGACAAAATTTTTGAAAAGTAAAAATGAAGCTTTTGATAAATTTGAGATTCTAAGTAAGAAAATTCAAAATCAAGTAGGGTCTAATATTGTGTCTATTAGAACGGATCACGGTCGTGAATTTGATAATGAATTTCAATTTGAAAACTTTTGTGATATTAATGATATTACTCATAACTTTTCGGCTCCACGTACCCCTCAATCTAATGGTGTAGTAGAACGTAAAAACCGGACGTTGCAAGAGATGAGTAGAACAATGCTTAATGAACAAAACATTCCACAAAAGTTTTGGTGTAGTGCCGTTGACACATCAACGTACATTTTAAATCGAGTCTTAATTAGACCATTTTTGAATAAAACTCCTTATGAACTATATAAAGGTAAAAAGCCTACTTTAGGATACTTTAGAGTGTTTGGGAGTAAATGCTTCATTCTTAACACCAAGGATTATCTCACCAAATTTGACTCAAAGTCTTATGAAGGTGTATTTCTTGGATATTCACAAAATAGTAAAGCTTACATTGTTTTAAACAAAGAAATCTTAAGAGTCGAGGAATCGTTGAACGTAACATTTGACGAGAGTCCACCTCCCTCTAAGACATCACCTTTGGTAGATGATGACTTAGTTGAAAGCCAAGCAATAGAAAGTCAAGAGATCTTAGGTAATGACAAGGAAGATGAACTATTAAACAAAGAACTTGTTAATGTCAAAGAATCTAAAAGTCATCCATTAGATAGTGTCATAGGCAACATTAATGAAAGAACACTAAGATCAAAAGTTCAAAATGAAAGCAACTACTTTTGTTTCGTGTCAACCATTGAACCGAAAAACATTAATGAAGCCATTAAGGATGAATCTTAGGTAATTGCAATGCAAGAAGAGTTAAACCAATTTGTTAGGAATGATGTATGGACATTAGTTCCTCAACCAAAGAGTCAAACGATAATTGGAACAAAATGGGTCTTTCGTAATAAAATGGATGAAAATGGAATTGTGTCTAGAAACAAAGCTAGGCTAGTTGCACAAGGATATAATCAATAATAAGGCATTGACTACGATGAAACTTTTGCTCCGGTTGCTAGGCTCGAGTCAATTAGAATCTTACTTGCATATGCATGTGCACACAATTTTAAACTTTTTGAAATGGACGTCAAAAGTGCATTTCTAAACGGAGTCATTAATGAAGAAGTGTATGTTGCTCAACCACCGGGCTTCATCGATTTTGAAAAACCAAATCATGTTTACAAACTTAAAAAGGCTCTTTACAGACTTAAGCAAGCTCCAAAAGCATGGTATGATCGACTTAAAACCTTCCTAGTTGATCATAAGTATACCATGGGCTTAGTTGATAATACTCTCTTCACTAAGAAGAAAGATTCACATATTATCATTGTACAAATCTATGTTGATGACATTATATTCGGATCAACTTGTAAAAAATTATGTGTGGATTTCTCAAAAATCATGCATGACGAGTTTGAAATGAGTATGATGGGAGAACTCAACTTTTTCCTAGGACTCCAAATTAAACAACTAGAAGATGGTATATTCTTTAACCAATCTAAATATATTAAGGAAATGCTTAAGAAATTTGGATTAGAAGATTCAAAACCAATCAAAACACCCATGTCCACAGAAACTAAACTCACCAAGGATGAGGAAAGTGAATCCGTAGATAGCACTAAATATAGAGGTATGTTTGGTAGTCTACTTTACCTAACGGCTAGTAGACCCGACATTATGTTTAGTGTTTGTCTATGTGCTCATTTTCAAGAAGATCCTAAGACTACTCATCTCGAAGCCGTTAAAAGGATTTTTAGGTATATTAAGGGCACTACACATTTAGGTTTATGGTATCCCAAAGGAACGGGAATAGACAACATAGTGTATGCCGACTCGGATCATGCCGATGACTATGTTGATAGAAAAAGCACAAGTGGTATTTGTACTTTTGTTGGACATTGTCTCACCTCATGGTTCTCTAAGAAGCAAACGGCTCTTGCTATCTCAACAACGGAAGCCGAGTACGTTTCAGCCGGAAAGGCATGTCAACAAGCTCTTTGGATGAAGCAAGCTCTTGTTGACTACGGAATTCAACTTAACGACATCACAATTCTTTGTGACAACAAAGGTGCCATTGATCTTAGTAAAAACCTGGTTCAACACACTCGTACCAAACATATTGAAATCCGTCATCATTTCCTTCGTGACAACGTTCAAAAAGGAAATATCTCAATTGAGAAAGTTTCTTCTGAAGACAACATAGCCGACATTCTCACGAAACCCCTTAAACGTGAACCTTTTAACCTTCTTAGGCTAGGCTTAGGACTCATGGAACCTACGTTGTAGTTCTAGACATTAGACAAAAATCAAAACAAATCTATAACTCTTTTTCTCAGCAGGGTCGGCGGAACCCTCAGCCACAATGGACGAAACCCAAGTTTTGATTCCGCCGTATCCGCCAACCTGCAGAACCATTTCTTTGTTTATATTAAACCAAACACCCATTATCTCATCCACTAGTTCCAAACTGTTACTATTCACTTTACCATCCATCCATACCTGCGATTTCTTGGTCTTCCTTTCACTCACATTCCAAAACAATCATCATTGTAAGTATTCTAAACTTGATTACAATCCTGATCTTAGTCTAGGAATTCTATTTTTTGCACAAAAATAAAAACTTAGGGTTATGCATTAACTTGAGAAACTCATGCATGAAATTAGGTGTTTAACAAAACTAATCATGTTCCCCATAGTTAGGAATTGCATTCTTACTAAGTGTAAACATGTTTGCTAAAACACCCCATGTCAAATTCTTCCAAAAATTTCTCACAAATAGGACAAATATTTTTTTGTCTCACATTGAGAATACAAAATCAAAACGTTATGTTTAAAACATCACTTGCATAATGTCTCTTGAATGCTAAAGGGAATACATTACCAATATGTATTTTCGGGTACATTCAAACGAAGCTACATTGAACTAGGAGCGCTTGGGTTATCTTTTGTTTTATAACAAAACTTGCATTATGAAACATTTTTGAAGCATCAAAATGAGTCAAGATAAATGCACCTCCATATTGTTTTCATATAGGCACACACTAGAACATCCACATTATAATAGTCGTTTACTTAGACTAAAATGTGAAATTTTGTTTTTCTAGGAATCATCATGCCTCCGCTAACCCACTACGACCACAAGGACACCATTAAGTACCTACCCAAACACCACAAAACCAAATGCCTTACCCCAAATCAAGTCTATGTTTTCAAAGCCTTAGAAAAACATTATGTCCATGAGGGTAGAACCATTGACCCGTCCTTCCTAGAAGGCACAAACCTCTACATGGAATTTGCCACAATCAACTTTGAGTGTCTTTTAGAAATCGACGAGCCTATTTGTCCTAGGTTAATTCTAGAATTCTATGCATCCGTCACTCTCTCCACGGATGAGTATGGTCGCATGTCTATCAACTTTAGGGCTAGTGGTCATCAATACTCCTTCGCTCTTGAGGAGTTTGCTCAAATCATAGGTGTCCCAAACCGTGGTACTTGCATCTACTCCAACTTGCACTCCCTCTCAACTCTTGACACACTCTTTGACCGCATCCATCCCTATGACACCCCTCTTATGTCCAAAGATGAACTTCGTAACCACCTCTTCGTTAGGACAACCAACACTAGGAGAACCCGTTCGGGAAATGAGGTTGATTAGGACCCGTATGGAATGGAACTTAATGAACTCAAGCCCCAATTCAAGAAATGGGAAGAAGTACTTAGAGCCAATAAACCGAGATCATATAAATCTTTGCCTTTGCTACATGCTCTACTCCTTGTCCGTTAGGCAACCCTTCAACCTTGCCTACTACATGGCCAAGAAAATGGCTGACGTTCCCGTGCATGGCACAACGGCTATGCCGTATGGAATGCTCTTGACCCGTCTCTTTAGGTTCATCTCTCCCATTCCACCAACTCCTAACGGTCTTCGCCTTGACTACTCTCTCATTCCACACACCTTTGTCCCACTAAGTGATAAGAGAGTGTACAAAGCCCAAGGAAAACGTCCTCATCCTCCTACCTCCTCATCATCTTCCTCAATGAGTGAAGATGACTCTTTGCCCAACTCTAGGCTCCCACCTCTAGAATACTTATCCCAACTTCCGGATATTCCAAATGAGTCGGCGGAGTTCAAGCAAACAAAGGGGATGTTTAAGAATCTTGGAAGATTCCTTGGAAAGCTCAAGAATAAGATTGACCGTCAATGAGTGCGGGTGTGTAGGAGTGTTTGGCACTAGGTGCTATTTGAACAATTTGGTCTTTTAAACAATGTTGGTCATGTATTTGTGGGTTGGTACAATTTGTGATACTATTTGGAACATGTATTAACTTACTATGATGCAGGTAGACAACGTTTGACACATTGTCAAATTTTCATGTTTATGAATTTTTCACTAAGTATAGTGAAATTCGCTAGCCCCTGGTCAAAGTCCAATGGTATGCGTGTTTACATGTCCATTTTTTGCATTTCCTAATCAAATATGCATTATATTTTTGATTTTAGGAGTTTTTGAAAAATTTGAAAATCGTCTCGCGGGTCAAAATCGCGGACTGTATAGTTTTTTAGGTCTGGCGGATCTGGCGGCACCCTAGATTGGGTTCCGCCAGTGTAATTTCTAGGCAACCCAGAAATGGCCCAACGGATCGGACGAAACCCTCACACGGGTTCCGCCTGTGTATTCTGAAGGTTCCGCCAGATTTCCTGCAGATTTTTTTTTTTCAACACTTCAACATCCAATCAACAAAATATCATCCTTTTAGATAGAAACCAATTTCCTACAATTTGTTAAGCACAATAGGGTAGTTCTCATTCCTTATAACTCAAAGAAAACCATTTCCCGCCAAATTTCAAAAATACCCATAACTACCTCAAGGAACCTTCACACATAAAGGAAGTAACCCTTCCAAAGGTTCCTTGAAATCCCTGAGACATATACCTTCAACAAATTTGCCAAAACCACTAAGCATTTAGTGCAAATCTTTGTCTTCCTACTTCACCATTTTCATTGGATTGACTTCCATGATTTGACAACCCACAATTAGTCTTCCAAATCATTAGGAACCTCCATTTTTGTATGGATAAACATCAAATCCAAACACTCCTTCCCACACTCCTTCATCACTATAAATTAAACCATCCTAAACACTATCAAATCACACCTTCTCCATCACAATCTCTAATCTTTAAACCATTTTAGCAATGACTAAGTTAACTATCACTTCTCAACCATCAAGACTCGTCCGGAAAACCGCCCGGATAAGTGTCAAACCACTTTGGTCTAACCAATCCATCAACCTAAGCTCCTCATCCTCGGATGAATTCACCTCACCAATCAAAAATGAACATTTTCTAAACCTTGCATCTCCATCTCCATCACCCAATGAACCCACTGAGCTCACTCCACCACCAACAAAATCACCCATTGACCCAACTCCACCAAGTGCTCCAACCCAACCATCCAAAACTCCATCACCATCACTATTACCAAAACTTGAACCTATGGAGTTATTTGGGTCTCCTCCAACCTCACCACATCCTTTTGTCCAAGATCTCAATGATCTTCCACCAAGACCAACTCAACCACCACCTTTTGCAAATGAAACACCAAGGTCATTTCTTGACCAAAATGAGAATTTTAACCACAACAAGAGTACCACCAACCCAAACCATTGTTGTTTCACCCTATCTACCATGACATCCATGGTCCTCTTTATAGAGAACCAAATTTTGAAAACCATGATCACCCAACTCCACCACATTCTCAAGCCCAAACCTTTGAGTCTTTATTTCCTTCCTATGAGGAAATTCAAAGCATGGTCGAGAATCACCTCCATCAAGCAATGGAATTTCAAACCACCTTGCTTGACTCTATCCCAAACCCATCCTCCACCCAAGAACCAAAAACCAACCCATCCTCAAACCAAGAAACCAACACCAACCCATTTCCACCCAATCATCCCCATGTTTGCTCACATTGTGAGCAAATGTTGAAAATGGGTGAAAACATCAAATTGTTGCTTCACCAATTTCAAGATGAAACCCGTTTTGCATTCCAACACGTCATAGAATGTTTGGATGCTCTTTCCCACCCAAACAAATCCTAGACAACATTTGGAGGCCTTTTGCCCCATTTAGGAAAGTAGGATTTGATTTTTTTTATATTTCTTGGTTATTTTTCATTTTTTTGAAGTAGGAGGATCTTTCCCATTTCTTGTCTTTGACTTTTAAAAGTCAAATTTTACTTGAAATGACATCTTTTTCTACTTACTTACTTGCATTGTTGGTTGATCATTTTTGAGTTGTTATTGTGGTTGCATTATGTGTGGTAACTACAACCTTTATTATATATATCACCAACTAACCATTTTTTTGTAGGATCAAAATCCATGTTTCCCATCTTGGCACTCCTTTTAGGGGGAGTAACAACCAAGGGGGAGCACGTGCATAATTCCGCTTCGCTACTCTACTTTTTGTTTCGACAAAAAGGGGGAGAAACATATATTAAACCTTTAAACTTAATATGATTTTCATCACTTAAGTAAAACAAGTTTAATATAAAAAAAAAATTTAAGTCTTAAACACTAAAATTTTGTGAGTTACTTAAAAACAAAGTTTATGTTTTGTCATCAACAAAAAGGGGGATATTGTTAATACAAATATTGCCTAAAAACGTTATTTATATTTTACGATCTTTGCTAAGTTTTGTTAACGACAAAATGTAAACTTTAGTTTCTAAGTAAATCATAATCTTAGTTTTAAAGACTTGCATAACTAGACATTTCTTACATTTTACATTTCATAAAACACAACACTTTTTATTTCTTAAAATAGAAATGTCACATCACATTTATGACAAGTTTTGTCAATATACATTTATGGAAAGAAAGTGTGTTTGACTAACCATATGTTCACTTGCACAAGTTTTGTGTTTGACTAGGTGTAATGAGATGTGACATTATTTGGTTTGCAAGATTTATTGATAAACCAACTACAAGCCTGGCGGAACCCTGGGGGTACACGGGCGGAACCCATCTGAGGGTTCCGCCGTATCCGCCAGACCTGCAGAAGGTTTTGCTATAAATACTAAGCCACAAGTTTGATTTTTTGGCTTATCACTCTACATCATATTTTCACACATTCATTCATTCTTTCATCTAACCCTTTAACATCTCATATGTGAAGTTTCTTTTTGTAGCAAAGAAGTTCACGAGTTCATAAAAAGTTACAAGTATTCAACACAACGTTGCAAGACTTGTTAGCTTAGCATTGTGTAGACTTGTGTAGTTTACACTTCATTTGATTGTGTATTTTCAGTAGTGATCGGTTAGTATTTTAGTCCTCAAAATACAAAGTGTGACGGGAGTTGTTGTACCCTTGTAAAAGAACTAACGGGAGTGGTTGTACCCTTGTAAAAGAACTCGACATCTAGCTTAGTGTCGGTAAACGTGTATAAGCGACGTGTAAGGTTTTCTCCGCCGGTGAAAGGAGCTTGTTGACTAGTGAAAGAAACTCTCGAGTTAGATACTCGGGGCGTGGACGTAGAGCAAGGAAAAAGAGTCCTTGTAGCCGAACCATGATAAATACCCGTGTTGTGGTTTGATCGTTTCTTTCTTTATACTTGCATGTTATATATTGTGTTTGTGTATATATCTTTGATCAAAACGGAAAGTTTCAAAAGATAACTAAACAAGTTAAAAAGATTTTAAACGGTAAACTATTCAACCCCCTTCTAGTTTTCCACACTATATTTTGCTCTACTTTTTTTTTTATTACATTGAGTAATGCTTTGAGCAATTAGATTGAATTTCTAATAGAAAAGTTAGTTTTACTTCATAATAACTTTGTTCGATTCAAAAAGTCAAATTAGACTTATATTTTAAGATGAATGGAGTAAATTATAAGTGTTCGAAAGTATTGAAATACATGAGATTTTCAAAGTGTCAATAACTCCATTTAAATTAGTTCTCTTTAACTATATATATATATATATATATATATATATATTTTTTTTTTTTTTAGCAATGCTTTGAGCAATTAGTTTGAAGTTTTGATAGAAAAGTTAGTTTTACTTCATAATAACTTTGCCACCCCCCCTCCTTCCCCAAAAAAAACATTCAAGTTCCGCCACTGATCACAATAATTGTATTCAAATAATCTATAATACTATAAGATTAGGCCCTCTAATTTATTGTGTAGGCGTCAAGATTGCATAGAGTACAAGATAGCTAATGCTCGGAATTCAATGCAGCCTCATGATAACTATAAAATCATGAAAGGAGATGAGCACAAGGGTTGCCCGAATTGATCACAAGGCATTTAGTATAGAATTAAAAGTCAGTTAGATGAAGTGCAAGAGTTTCGAAAGGTTGCAAGAAAAAAATTAATGATTTAACCTAATTCTTGCCTATATAAACCGGCCAAAATCACATTTAGTATGTACATTTGAAGATGATTCACACATCTTTTAGATCTTTGATTGTTGGTAGCGGTATGTAAATTCTCTTTTGCAACATTTTTGAGATGATTCACACATCTTTTAGATCTTTGTAACTAAGTTGGTCTTCTTTTTTTCTTAATTTAGTTATCATACGCAGGTACCATGAAAATCACACAAGATCATGCATGCTCAGATAAATGGAACCAAAGATTGGGATACCAACTCTTTTCTTTGTTTCTTACATATTTAGGTGGTTGTTATAGATAAGAATATATATGGATATGTGTATTATGTTAATGCATTTTCATATACAAGTAATTTATATGTGTTTTCTATTGATGTAGCTCACATGTGCAAATTGATTCATGAAAATGAGCACGAGCATGTATGTAAAGCAACATTTAAATGGTTAAATGATACTTTTTAGCGTGATTAGTTTATGTAAGTAATTGCTTTCGAACGCTCTTTGAGAAATATTAAAATGAATTTATCATGTGCAATTGAATTATTATTGAAAAGAAGAAGGTTCGCGCATCGCAAAGTGTTTTCTTTTTATATATGTAGAATCATTAGTGAGAAACCAATATTTACGCCCATTACATGAGTTTGCCATAATAGCAAAATATGACATATTAAAAATATCACATTGAGTAATGAATAGAAAGGAAAAAAATACATAATTTTGACTTAAAGCCGTTTGTAAATTATAATATCAAATAAAAAAGTTGAGTTTTAAACATAAGCAAAAGTTCAAACTTTTATCGAAAAACAAAACCGGTGCATTTAATGTGAAGTATATACAACATCGAGATGGAAGTGCAAGGCTTGCCGGAATTTATCACATGATATTTAGTAATTAGTATAGAATTAAAAGTCGGTTATGGATTGAGATGAAGTTGAAAAGGTTGCAAGAATTAATGATTTAACCTAATCTTTATATATATATATATATATATATATATATATATATATATATATATATATATATATATATATATATATATATATATATATATATATGAGACAAGTTTTGACTTGTACATGATGCATCATAAGCTATACCCATAAGAGTGCTGACTGGATAATATGAGTCATATGCCCAGTTATCAACTTTGTACAAGCTGGCACCTCCACGTGGCAACATTATTTCGAGCTTCATACTAAAAAATATGGCACGAGTGGGATTCGAACCCCGGTCTCCCATGTAAACAACCAACAATCCAACCACTAGACCAAAGTGGTTTTTGTGAAACAATTTGAAGAACAAAATCCATAAGGGCTTGAAATCCCTTGAATGTAGGCGGTATATCTACATGCTTTGACGTTCACTTCAGTTTCAACACACACAAGATTCCCCCCCCCCCTAATTTCTCTGCATTTAACTTAATCCTCTCACAATTAATCATTTCAATCAGTTATACATTTGAAAATCCCTTAATTGTGGCAACTCAAATCAATTGGTTTTAAAATCCCTTAATTGTAGACATATTAAAAACAAATTAAATAAGAGGAGCGTGCTATTCAAAATCACCATCCACATTATCACCTCTTCAAATTTATTCTCAGAAATCCCATCTGAAATGAATTCATTCTTTCAAATCCGTTTCATATATCATGTTCATTTGATTTTCAATTATTTAATCACATAATCATGTTTGTATGAGTTGTAACTAATAAGGTTTATGGTTTTTCTAGTTTGGATTGATGACTCACTAATGGGATTGTTTATTCGGAGTTAACTATTGTGTGTTTCACGATTCTGTTTCAGGATTATAAACACAATGACACAGGTATGCCGTTGATTTTTACAATTTTTCAAATCATGACATGTTTATTGATTGATTTGCTTTTATGTTTAATTTGTGGTGAAATTATAATTTGGATTCATAATCAATTTCATGATGAGATTCTATGCACACCAGGTGTTTGATAAAATGTGTATGAAGTTAGCTTTGTAAAAAACTGAACTTGGGATTTTATTCACATATATCTGATGTTTTGTGGGAATTTTATTTTTTTTTTTCTTCTGGTATCACATGTTTTATGAAAAGCACGCCAAGTGTTCGATGAAATGTTTCAAAGAAAAGCCAATAAAGGTATGTAGGTTATTTGTAGTTTGTAATTTATAATATTATCAGATGAATCGTTCGTTGCATAATTTTATTTGTATATTAGAATTCAGCATAATAATAGTGGTGGTATTATTTGCAGGATGATGCAATTGAATCTATTGATTAGTTATGTTTATATCAAATTCATTGTTTAATAAAATAAGGTAAGGTTGTTATTTTTTTTTCTTTTAATTTTTTGAAACAACATAAATCGATTATTGAGATGAGGATGTAACTGTTCCTACATGTGATCAATGATGCAGAAAACTTCTCTACATAAGTTCTGTTGGTGTTATGGATTCATTTGTTGCTCTCATTTGCTGACGGTGTTTGGTATGTATGCATACAAGTTTTCTCATTTCATTGTTGTTAGTTTGGTTAACGTTGAGCTATTTATTGTTCTTGCTTTACAAGTATTTAATTTCCGTCGTCACATAATTAGGCAACCTTTTATTACTCCTGTAAGCATTTATGTTTTTAAGATCATTATGCTTTTATAGTGGAGTTTTGTATAGCTTGCATTTATGTATGTTTACTTGCATGATTGATAAACTGAACAACTACCCTGTATCGTCAATCCCTAAATTGAGATCGGAGTTAAACAACATTCTTGATTTACATTCTTCCAAATCAGTTTCATATATCATGTTCATATGATTTTCAATTATTTAATCACATAATCGTGTTTGTATGATTTGTAACTAATTATTTAATCACATAATCATGTTGCAACTCATGTGTTAGAGAATAAGGAAATGGCAATGATGTGCAGTTGATTTTAAAAAAAGAAAGGTAATTTTTATACATATTTCATATGAAAGTTATGGTTTTTTGTAGGGATTGCTGCATTCCCCGCATTTCGGCCTCCGGTGCGACCTATCCACAACCTATGAATGCTACATCAAGATATCAATGAAACAAGGATCAGGTTATAACGATCAGGTTATAACCAGGTAATATTTAACTATTTATTGTTTACTCCTTTTTAGAAAATTTTATATCATATAGTCATGAAATATGTTTGCTTAATGATACAAACCAAATGGGGCATTGATATGTTTATTTATTAAATAGCATCATGTTTTACTATGTCTCGGATCTTGCTGCAATGTCCATTTCCTTATGTGTTTTTGTTATTTCATGAGTCAAGTTAGAATCAAATACATCTAATGGATGCTTGGGATTCTACTGGTTACATTTCAAGGTGATGTTTAATTTGTTGTGTACATTTCACTAATACAAATGTCACGTCCTTTGTTTTTACACGACTATATGTATATCTTGATGTGTTTTTACATGTTTAATGATCATCAGCTGGACTATTGTACCTCTTTATGTGCTGGACTGCTGGTCGTGAGCCACTTCGATAAAAACTTATGACCATTTGAAGATGACATGTTTTCACACACACGTCAACTAACATATTGGTCTATTTGTTTATTTTAGTAGGTTAGATTATTAGGTAATTTTGGTTAAACCTTAAAATGTATTAACTGAATAGTATTTATTAATATATGCACATAAAAGTACATTGCCAGCCGTGAGGTTTACTAATTGTGTTGGGTTTAAGCAGTATGGTTGATTAAAGAACCCTATAAATAACCAATATTGAGGTGGGACTAAAAGTATCGCAGCGGCAGTTGGTGGCGGTGGGAAAACAGCGGGACGATGGTTAAAGGAGAGAAAAAAAGGGGACAAGAGCACATAATGCACAGTTACACGCAACTGTTTCAGTTGCCGCACTTGCAGTTGCTACTGCCACCTCATCAGGACATAGAAAAGACGATGAGGTGATGAAAACTGACTTGGCGATTGCATTTGCTGCTAGTTTGAGTTAGTAAATTTCCAGGTATATACATGTTTTGGGTTCTTTGATTTTTTGATTTTTTTGGTTTATTTGGTTCTCTAATTATTTGTTTAATCCCTCATGGTTTTGATTGCCTTTTTGATGATCATTTTAGGAGGAGGGGGTGTTGGATGAGAAGAATTGAGGCTAGGAACCCGGAGAGCCACTCCACCACGAAACATTATTCCGGACACAACAATGGGCAACTTGCATTCTCTGACATTCTGCATCGGATTCTAATGCAGTGTCTACCAACAGCACCTTTGATATTTTCCACCGTCCAAGGTGATACTTTAATCATCTTATGACAGTTATGTGTAAGCACATTCGAAATCATACATTACTTATATCAATAAAAGCTATAAATTTAATAATTGTGGTTTAACTTATTTCTTAAATAACAAATGCAATGTAGGTCTAGCCAAACATATTTTGTCGCTTCTTAAGCTAAGTACAAGAAATTAGTCAGTAGCATGATATATGTCGGTGCTAGATTCAAGATGAAGCTCTGTATGAATGAGTCTCCTGAACTAAGGTTCATTGCAGTTGTAACTGGTGTTGCTGATATGGATCCTTACAAGTGAGGATTCGGTTCTTGTCTGGTATATGATGTCACGGAAAGAAGGGGAATGTGTACATGATCTTAGCTATAACGGAAATAAGTTCCATTTGTGCATTCTTCATCCCAGTTATGTTTCGTTATTGGTCATCGGTTGTCACCAGGTTAGTGTCAAATCTTGATAGTTTATCATTTACGCTAGAGATAATTACATAGTGTCCATGAGGGTAGCTTAAATATACAAGATTTGTCACTTACCGATACTTAGTTACGGAACTACGGGTATGGTCTTGAGAAACGTTTGTTTTTTACATTTGTACAATGTATAAGTGATTAATATATCTAATCTGTAATTTGAGTGTTGACATTCATAGTTACTTATTTCTTTTACGATTACCACTCTCTGAAACTTATGCAATTGCACAACACAGAATCTAAGTTGCTCATATAAATATAGAGATGTATATAGAAGATAAATAAGGTATTTATCAGCTTACTTTTAAGCAGATAAAAACTTAAAGCTACACAATCCTTAACATCCCATTGGATTAGTTGAGTTATGGGTCACGGGTCACACCATGATCCATTAAGTGAAAGGGGAAATCATTTTTTATTTGATAAAAAAGATCAGACCGGATCATACTAACTCATCGATACAACACTTTTAATAATACATTTGGTCGCCCACAAGCCAAAACTATTTTAGAAGCTATTATGATTTAGGGGTTGTTTAGATGCATAAATTGATATGGATTACGTGGTAAGTGAATAAGCAAAATTATATATTCAGGTATAATGCAAAGTGGTGATGTGCTTATGTTGCTTGAAGTTGTGAATTACTTTTGATGGACAAGCATTTGAAAATTCTGAAGGGAGCACCGAAAATCATTTGGCTATTTCCTAACACCTGGAATGAACATGCAATTAGGACAAGCCAATGAAGCAGCTAAATATTAGGTTTTTTTTTTTTTTTTTTTTTTTTTTTTTTTTTTTTTTTTGTTTTTTGTTAAAAAATGGATTATAAATGTAAGCAATATAGGAGGTGTTACAAAAATACACTTTGGGTGCCTTAAACCGTTTTAGTTTTAGCTAAATGTTTTTGTTCACCCATTTGATCCTTTGGAACATTCCTATGTTTACATCACCCAAGCAAACCAGGTTCTGCGGTATATATGACAGATTCTGCGGGACTAATGTTAATGTTATAGCAAGTTAAAGACCAAGTTCTGCGGGATTAATATATGAACCAGGATCTGCGGAATTACTATTAATGCAAGTACTTCTTTGTTTGTTTGTTACCTACACCTGAAGGTATGTAACCTCTCATTGCATGGTTGTTCTATTCAAATGATATGTTGTGTAGCTGGACACACATCTTCTTTCTCTTTATATGGTTTCATGTACATTAAATAATTGTTCGATTCAAAATATAATATGTGTCCACTATACACAATATTGATTATCGTATATAGATGCCAAAGGCCCTATAATTTGTGTCAACTATATATTGGTTTCATCAAGGTTACCATGATATTCACTATTGAATGTTCCAAAGTCCCTATAATATGTGTCAACTATAAAGTATTGATTATCGTATATATTTATGTTTATTGATATTCCTTTGATTGTTCGGGTGATGTAAACATAGGATCAATCACCTCATTTAGACAAAGATGATGGAAGGATCAAGCACCATTTCAACTTACAACAAAAGGATTTTGACTGGGAGAAGTGTATGGGTTAGGATCTATAGATTGTAACAAATTTAGATTGTGTTTACTCAATTACTTATTATTAGACCAAGTTTTTTTTATTGATGTAGCTATGAGAAACTAACTAGCGGGAGTTGATTGGCACACTCACAAATTTTATTAGGACACTCCATTGTATAAGTATTTAAAGCAGGTTATAATTAATGTACAGATGTTTGTTACATATAGTGGAGTGTCCCAATAACTTTTGAGAGTGTGCGAATCATTTCCCCTAACTAAAGATGGGTAGTCGTTGTGGGTGAAAAACATGTAGCAAAAAAAGACGCTGACATGAGTTTATTAACTTAATAACCTACTACTTCTTGGTTGTGAGCCAAATTAATGTGAAATGATGTCTGAATAAACTCTCAAACGAGTATACGAGTAAATTGAAATTGATTGTAAGGGTGTTAGCTTACACAATATGAATGAACAAAGGTCCAATATTACTTCTTTTCTGAACCAATAACTTATAGACAAAATAGTAGAATCTCATAACTTATACAATATGACACTTTGTCAACAGTCAAGAGCAACCGAGGATTGAAGGTTCTATGTTTAGATAGGAACGAAAACTATTGCAACTCAACTGCAAATGTAGTTTACAAATAAGTCTTATGTTGGATTTGAATACGCAACATTGTTTTGTATAAATAACATATCATTTTGGATAAAACCGACTATTTAGTTTTTGTAGGTTTTTTTTATTTTTTTATTTTATTTATTTATTTATTTATTTTTAATCTCATTGTATGTTTTTACTATGTTTTATTACTTTCAATATTTGTATACACCCACTTATTATTATTAATATTATTATGAAGCGAACCCGCCCATCGGGCGGGTTATGAAGCTAGTGCAATATATATAGATATATGTATTATGTTAATGCATTTTCATATACAAGTAATTTATGTGTGTTTTCTATTGATGTAGCTCACATGTGCGAATTGATTAAAGAAAATATGCATGAGCATGTATGTAAAGCAACATTTAAATGGTTAAATGATACTTTTTAGCGTAATTAGTTTATGTAAGCATGCAACTTGAATAATAAATATAAAAAAAAAGTACATAATTTTTGCTCAAACCCATTTGTAAATTAAAAAAATTAAGTTTAAGACATAATGGGGGAGCCAAAGGTTTAGGAATTATTAATAGTGTGTTAATTAATATTCATTTAGTTAGCTATTTAGATTTGAGTTTATTGATAAAATTTATTAATATTAGTTAGACTTCAATGTTAATTTTCAATGAAATTAGTTGTGCAATAAAATGAGATGAAGATAAAAAGGTTTGTAACAATTTTTATACAGTTTATATGGCATTATTATATATACATTATTACACAAACTTTAACTTACAAACTTAATAAATAAAATATATAACACACATTAAACTATGACCAATTAGATAGACCCCGTGTGCTTCATATTACCATGCAAAAACCATTTAATGGACTAGTATTATAGGGTTAAGTAGTAGACCAAAAGAAACAACGCTATTTTTTTATCATGCAAATAAGTAATAGGCCAAAAGAAACAAAGTCATCACAACTTAATAACCAAAAGCCCATTTATAAAATACAACACCACAAAACCAAAACAACATCAAACATTTTTAAATTTTTATACAAGAAAGTCAAAACGTTTCATACAACATACTAAACAATAATTAAGTATACACTCGCCAATACACAGAAAGAATAGGTGATTAACAATTAGATTCGAAGCCTGTGCGTTGCACGGGTTCTTCATGCCTCATCATACATAACATAAGAGATTTTTAATAAATATTTGTTCGACATTTATTAGCTACGATCACATTAAACAATTTTCACGCATAAATGTTTAGCGAATGTTTGCATTAGGACAAAATAACATTAAACTTTGGTACTTTATTTGAAATTGAAAACCCGAAGTCACATCCACAAACACCAATCAAAACAGCAAATAGGTTTTCAGTGTGTTTAGTATATTAAAGGGAAACCTGAAACACATACGTCACAGCTGATGTCGTCTTCATTCCCTTGGTCATAGATGTGGCTTATGTTTGAGACGTACATGTCTTGAATGTCTTAGGGATGGAGGTGATGAAAATCAGCTTCACGGAAGACAGGACATATCCAAAGGACCATATGAAGAAAAGTCTACGAAAGAGCTTTGAACGACTCCAAGATGGCAGCAAAGTATAACATAACAAATGACAATGCGGTAAGCCATGTTTTTGGAGCTCCACTGAAATGATAGAAATGGGAATTAAGTACTCGTGATTTATTAGAATCGGTTATCACAAATATCTTACTATATTATAAAGCATTAATGCCTATTAATAATGGAAACTCTTAAAATTAAGTAATCCAAGTTATAAAGCTAAGAGTACAAGTAATTAAAACACATTTTCTAACATTTACAAGTTCTTAAGCTCAAAGTACAACTAATTAAAATAGAAATACTAACATTAAATACAATAAATAAATCATTATGTACATTAAATACAATTAATTAACTGGTTAATAAATACAATTAATACCGTTATTAAAACAACATTTACATAAGAAATACAAATTATCAAGTATATTGTACAACTAACTTAAACACAATTCATTCAATAAATGTCACTAATACAAATAATAAAAGCACATTATATAAATATTTAAGCCCGAATGAGCAACGGACCAAATGGGCTTGAGCCCGAACGAGCACGGGCCAAATGGGCTCGAGCCCATGAGCTCGAACGGGCACGAGCAAAACGAAATTCTTGATATCAAATCCGTAAATTTATTCTCAAAAAGAACATAATAAACTAAAATGCATAATTTATCGGAAAATTTTATTTCAGAGTACCTGCCACCGCAAGGCGCACATACCCTGCTAGTTTTATAGAATTCAAAGTGCAAAAAACATAAGGGAAAGTTTTGGATTGCGTTTAAAGGAAGATTAATTAATTATTGCTTAAAGTTAAACTACTGGAAAAAAAACCTAGAATTGGAAAACTCATCTATGTAAAAAGGTTTTTGTAATTAGGCTGATAACAGACAACATGAAAATGTTCTTTGGAATAATTAAAAATGGAGTAACAAAAGTACAATTGAGTATTTATGGTAAATTAATAGCAATATATATTGTCCTAGGTAAGGGTATCTAATTCTATTTTTTATTTTGCAGAAAATCCAACTATGTGTGCATATTATTATCTTTCGGTGCTGTTTAAAATTGTCTGTTTTGTTAAATTATAACTTGTCTCGATGCCTTAGTTTAACTGCATTTGAGTGTCGACATTATATTTAGCTCCAACGTATTTTATATTTTTGATATCTAATAATTTTTCATTTTGTCCATTGTGTTCTCTTACCTTTTCATCCTTATGAAACACTAGCTATGCATGTATTTTACTAACATTTTACAGATTTGAAGAATGTCACATATTTTTATCAACAGCTTTTGAACTTAATTTATTGCTTTTGAACTTAATTTATTTGCAGCAGGTATAGAGGTTATATAATTTTATCATTTTTAGAAAATTTAAAACCAAATTATCACGTTTAAATCTCGATCTTAATATAGCAATCTTACACGATTTTCTATTTATAAAAGATGCCATAAAACTATGTATAGTAAAACAAAGATTGATGTCAACAGAGAGAGAGAGAGACTAGACGTTAAATTTGTTACCTTTATTCGTACTCTTTTACTAGTATGTCACTATACTATAGACGTCGTCTTGTGCAGATTTTATAATACGATGTTTATAGAGTACTATGGCATTTTTTGAAATAAGAGATAAAATACAACGTTCCATCTTTTGTTACTACTCCTGAAAATAGCGAACGATTTGGAAGAACTTGCTTCGAAATTATTCAAGATTTACATTCGATCAAAACCCTAAAGTACATCATGAAATGCTAAAAAAAAAAAAAAAAAAAAAAAAAAAAAAAAAAAAAAAGCTAACATTAATTATTCAAACTTAAAGCTAAAAGGTCGACACATTGCATGCTCTTGATACCATCACTACAAACTAAAACTAACACATCGATCTAATTAGTCTTATTTTCCTTGCTCTCTTGAAGCCAACGTGAGAATGCATCAATGGTATTCATGTCTGATCTGTAATGTTTCTGTGTAAACTCGAGGAAAGCAGACCACGTAAAATCGGGATACATCCTTTGATTATTATTGTTTTCAACTAGAGCTTTGGGTGGCCTCACGACTTTGTCCATTCTAGGACATAGAAAGTACGCAATAGATTTCCTAGGAGTCTCGGTATTCACCAATGCTCTATGTAAGCAACTCTTGTATAATCCATTCGATAACGCCTAGAAACAAAAACCATAATCTTTGTTAATCACAACAATTGCAATCTAGTTATAGTACACAAAGAAATTTATATCTTTACTATTAGTTACCCTTAAAACTAGTGGCGGGTATACTTGAACTATTGAATATATATGCACGTGCATATTTTAGCCATAAAAAAGTACCAACAAAATATGTACGTGCGTAACCTATGGGCAGTTGGGCACCACTCACCACTGTCACTAACGAGTCTATCATAAGTGTAGAAAAAATGAATTTTTTTTTTAAATGTTTTTAACAGTAAGGGTACGTATACTCTTTGAGCATTTAAAAACAAAATGCATATCCTTTAAAAGATTTATGGATCCGCCACTGTTAATAATTTGGGACTAAGGTTAGCAACCAAAACTAAAGAGTATCCAAATGTGGTTTTGTGTACTAACCATCAATGTATCTCCAATATTGACAACAAAGGTTCCGGGACAAGGAGCAACTGGATGCCATTTTTCGTTGAAGAATACTTCAAGACCACCAACATCGTCTTGGTGAAGAACGGTTAGCGATGTTGGATCACAATGAGGGCCAGTTCCAAGAGTAAGATCGGGTTGTTGGCAAGGTGGGTAGTAGTTTAATCTCACTATCGAATCATTGTCTTCATAGAAATCTTTAAGAAAGGATTTCTTGATTCCAAGGCTCATTGCTAGTAGCTCCATTATATCAAGAGAAAGTTTGTTCATTGCTTCCGAATATTCTTGACAAACCTTCCTATATATATATATCAACAATAATGTTAAAAACTAGCTTAAAATCATTTAGAATTGTTTAAAGTTAATTCAAACCATAAAATGTAAACAAATGAAGATTCATTTGTCAATCAAAACTAGATGAAAAATAAAGTTGCAAAATGTCATTTATACCCGAATTCGTTAAAATCTTCTCCTAACACATTCAAGAAGTAATCTTGAACTATGTTCGAGCACTTTGGATCCGGTACATATCGAAAAGAAAGCGTTTCTTTCCATGGTAGCTTAGCTGTGAATCTATTAGTAAAACTACTAGCATATCCATAATTTTCACCACATTTTCTTTGAGCTTTTTGCTTCTCCAAAAATGGCATTTCAAAGAATACATCCATAATCTTAATGGCTTTATCAATCAAATTCGAATCAACACCATGATTGGAAACTTGAAAGAAACCATGATCTTTGCATGCATCATTGACTAAACGAATTGCATTGGATATGGCATGTGGTTCACCAGAAAAGAAGGCTTGTAGGTCAATGGTTGGAACATTAAGTGGGGGTGATGGTTCAAGTTGTGGCTTTTCATGGTCTGGCCACACAAATTGTGAAGGTATATTAGTTTCATTTTTAAGGATGGAAGCATCAAATACAAAAGGGTTTGTTTCTTTTGGGGGTGAAACTATCATCGGTGAAGTGAGAATAGTAGTAAGCATTGTTTATAATCAAGATTCTCTAACACAAATGATGCTAAATTATTGAATAGAAGTGGAGTTTATATATTGTGTGATTGTGAGTACTTAGTGGCGAAATAATTTCAGGAGTTACCATTACCAGCCACAGTTTGTATTACTTTTCAACACGTTTAGTTTTTTTAGCCAAGTGTAATTACATTTGTATGCATATTAGCATGCAGATCCGCCACGTTTCTACGTGAAGTGAGTACTTGAAACACATGTTGTGAGTTATGAGTTGTCTACTGCAATGAATTACTACTCGAAGTGGGTGATATTAATTTCCACACTTAATTTGTTATTTACACAATTTCTCAACTAATCCTTAAAATGTGCAAATCCATTCCTGTTAATAAGAGATATATTCCTAATATAAAAGAAAAATATTACTCCGTACATAACTTTTGGTTAATATAAATCAATAAATGAGAAAAGTTCTATCCAATATTTTTTAAAGATCTAATGAACCAATTATAGTTAGGAATGGCAAAAAAATATGTACCTGATGTGGACCCGATCCCCAAACCCGATTTGACTGGGAAATCTCCGAGTTGACCGAGGATGAGGACGGGGATGAGGAATTTCTGAAATATAAAAGTGGGGATGGGGAGAGGATGGGAATAACATAAATCCCCGAACCCGGCCCCGACCCCTATCTTTCTAGTGTATAAGTATATAGAATTTATATATGTTATATCCATACTCGATTAACTTGTATGTTTATGTGTGTGTATATATATATATATATATATATATATATATATATATATATATATATATATATATATATATATATATATATATATATGTTTATAAGTATGGACATGTAAATTTATATACATATATGATATTTATAGAATTAAGCACCTTTAGAATTAGAAGTATAAGCAACAAATACATATTACTTAAGCTATTTTGTCCGAATACACACATGATACATATTGTTTTTAAATTATATGTGACATTACAAGGCTGAGGATGCTTTAAAGTTGATTTGAAATTGTAATGAATCCAACTTTGTGCGATGTACACACGTTTGTTGAGACACTTTATGATTTAAAATTCTGTATATTTTCGACGAATAGGTGTAGTTTTTATGTTATTTCATAAGTATTGAAAATCCCCGAATCCCCACGGGGATCCCCGATCACTATTGGGGATGAGGATGGGGATGCAAAGCAATTCCCCGATGGGGATAGGGGCAGAGATGGGGATGGAGAATGGAAACGGGGATGGGATGGGAATACAATCCTCGACATTCCCCGCCCCATTGCCATCCCAAATTATAGTCATCTATTTATTGATTAAAAAAAAGAAAAAGAAAAAAAAAAAACACTTTCACCCTTTTTTTAAAATTAAATATCTCACAAACCGATAATTGTTACGCGAAAAAAATCATACTATCATGATAAGAATTAAATCATCTATCTATAGAGTGACACTTCTATATACTTTCGAGGAACTTTTTTTTGACATTTTTTTGTAAGTGTTGAAATTTACCTCTTGACAAATCACATGTGAATTGTGAAATCACACGTGAATCCTAACATACAAATCACATGTGATTTTTTAACACGCAAAATTTAACACCAAAAACAAAACCCGAAAAAAAAAGTTGATCGAAAGTATATCAAAGTGCCCGTCTACTGAAAGATAAAGAAATTCCCGTCGCAATTGTATATTTTTCGTCGCTTAACGATTTACCATTTGCAAGATATATATATATATATATATATATATATATATATATATATATATATATATATATATATATATATATATATATATATATATGTGTGTGTGTGTGTGTGTGTGTGTGTGTGTGTGTGTGTGTGTGTGTGTGTGTAAGCAAATTAGAGAGTTAGATGAATGAAGAGACCAATAAATTAAATGTTATAGGTTTGTTATCTCAGCGCCACCTCAGCAACTCCCCAATAACTAAAATATCCTCCTTAGCAATAAACCAATAACTGTTATTGGTCTTTGTGGGTCTTAGATCTTTTTCTTTTTCTTTTTTTATACAAACACATTTTAAACAAAAATTCAAATATCATATATTCAAAATACGATACAAGTTACAAATATGATACGAATACAACAAATATATAAAAACTACGATACTACAAATACACAAAAATTTAAAAGTACGATACGAAAAATATTAAAAATACGATAAAATACAAAAAATATTAAGTACTACGATACGACAAATAATAAAAACTATGATACGACAAATACTAACGTAAGCCAAAATGTCTTGCTTGGATCTCATCTTTAATTTTTTCGATATTGGTCGCATCTTCCGAATTCATCCCGCCGGTCTTAAATTAAGAAACTTTAATTCCTTGAATTTCTTTTGAGTCATGATAAAATAATCTTTTTTAGCACATTCTTGTCGTAACTTTTCTTACACCATTTCCTTGAAGCTTCTCTACTTGAATAAGATCCCACCGAACGCGTAGAATCCGGTTTTTTGCTCTTGGAACGCCTGGGCTTGCCTTGAAAATGGGGTATTGTATCATCTCGAAATAGCTCGTTCAGTTCTTCAACATCATCAACCGTACGAATGCGTCTTCTGGGAACAACGAATTTGGTACCATGCCATTTGTGGTGATCTTTCAAGACATTTCATGCTTTATAGTGAATAAACGCAAACCCCAAATTTCTTGGAATTTCCTATAACAACGATTTAGTCAAACGGAATCGTTTTCACCAGTGATCTGTTTATGTTGGTCGATAATCCCGGAAAACTTGTTGCAATCACGTAGTTGTCCACTTTCCAATGATCATATCCTTGGAATGTTCGAAGGATGCATTGCGCTTGTATTCACAATGAACTTTTTGCCAAAACAATTTTGAATTTCAGTCCACGCCAAGTCTTGGGTCCTCGAATATTTATATATAAGTTTCGGCCAAAAGTTTTTCTTCCACTTGTGTCCAACGGGTATGTATGACGTCGGTTTTCTTTGGTCTCAGCTTTTTTCCTTATCCTTTTTTCTGACGAGAAACGACTTGGTTTGTGAATCATGTAAAGTTTTGAGTGTGGTGGCGAGTCGTGTAAAGTTTGTGGTGGTGCTTGTGTTGGTGGATCATTTGTGTTGGTTGTGAAGAATTATCGAGAGCTATTTGGTTGAAGTTGTGAAATGGGTATTGTTGTTGAAATTGGGTAAAGCCATATGGTTAAAATGATTTTGGTTCATTTGTAGCGGGTTTGTGGTGTGAAAGCGGGTTATGGGAAATATGGATATTTGGAAGCATATTAAGAAAATGATTGGTTTGGGTTTACATATTATGCAAATAATGTTATCGAGTTTTGCGGGTGATGGGAAGAAATAAAACGGGCGGTAGATGCTGTAGCGGGTGACGAGGAACTAGAATTAGCGAACGAAGAAGACGGAGGAAATATATTTTTAAGGAGCCAATCGTTGTTTTGTTGTGACATTTTTGGAAGATAAAATTGTATCGTATGTGAAAGTGTAGTTAAATTGTGATTTGGTTTGAATGTTTAAGAAATGTTAGTTAAAAGTGGGTATTTATAGGTGAAAAATGGGGTTTTAATTTTTTTAGCCGTTGCCTATTTTCTCATGTTTTATAGTATACGGAAATTGAAAAAATAAATTAAGAAAAAAATAATAAAAATCCGTTGGTGGAGCAACGAAGGGACGAATGGCGAACCAATGGCGCCGTCGACAGTGCACTACAGCAGCGCTATTGGTGTTTTATTTTACGAATAATGGGTAAACTGTCTTTGTACCGTGCTCTCTTAGTATATATTCAAATATAGTGATATAGTAAAAAGTTAGGAGTATGTACAAGTAATGCACGTTTTATATAGAATAACGCTATATTTTTATCAAAATACTTTTAAGATATCCTATATAATATCCATGTCAAGAGTTCACACGTGGAAAACCCACTTTTTAACATTCGCATGACACATGCTATTAGAAAATTGTTAGGAACAAAACTTAGGCCGGGCATAATTAAAGGTGATCCACCAACTCAAGCAAACACCATCACGCATGGTGACTGTTACACATGATCACTAACCGCGTGTGGTCTGGCGATTTTAGCAAAGGTTTGGTGGTCACCACCACCTAACCGAGTGGACCACATTTTCTTCATGAAAATTTAAAATACCTTTTCTCAACGGATATATATTGCAAAAATAAAAAATAAACTTTTAAAGTTTATCATTTTATTTATCTATAAATATTGTGATATCCCATCATTTTTATTCAAAACTTCAAACATCATTGTTCTGAATATCTACGGAACTCAAATAAAATATTTCTCATTCCTCACTTTTCAAATAGACGATAAATCATTCGCGTTCACACACTTATCAGAAGAATAAGAAGTTAATAGTATGAACTTGACATTTTCAAATAGTGTGGCGTTGTTTATTAAGAATAAACAAAAAGGTGAAAGTTCACAAAGTATAAGAAACATAATAAGTAGAGATCGTTATGGAGCTCATGATCGTTTAATCGCCGCTTACTTTAATGAGCAGCCGATGTACCACACACACACACACACACACAGATACATATATATATATATACATATATATATATATATATATATATATATATATATATATATATATATATATATATATATATATATATAGGTATGGGTTAAAATAAAAATGCTCTTATAATAAAAAGTATAGGAATGATTGTGATGGCGACATGTGTCACCCCTATGCCACATCATATGACACATGTCACCCCACCCCCCACCCACCCCGGGAAAAAAAAATTCCCGCCAAAAAAAAATTTTTTTTTTGGGCAAAAAAAAATTTTTATTCCCGCCAAAATTTTTTAGTGCATCACAGTTAGGGCTGGCATAACAGGTCACACGAACCTGTTAAGACACGAACCTGTTAAGGTCAAACACGAACACGACCTGTTAGCTTATCGTGTCATTTTTCTCAGACACGAACACGACACGAAAATAAACAAGTTAACCTGTTAAGACCTGTTAAGAACCTGTTAACATGCATATTAGGTTTTTTTTTTTTTTTTTATTATTTTTTTGTTTGATATTGATATGGATCTGGAATTCTGGATCTGAACAAACAATATTTTTTTATTACTCATCAAGAACATCAAGAACAACAACAGCAAATTAGAGCAACAACAAATTAATATAGATCTCCACATCAAGAACAACAACAAATATATCTAATCTCGTGGTCAAATAATCCATCCAAACACCCTCAAAAACATCACTTCGAGATCAAGATAACAAGAATAACAAGTGATAACATCAACAACAATAAAAATAAACAACAACAACAATTGCAGTCAACAACTACAAGTAATAAAAAAAAATTGCAGTCAATAACAACAATTGCAGTCAAACAACATCACTTCGGGTCACTCTCACCTAGCCCACTCGAGCCGAGAGACCCATTTGGGTTTCGACTTAGTTTTCACAAGTCACAAAGACCCAACCCGAGACCACTAACAATAACAATAGGAACATCAAGAATCAAGTCTCGGGTCACTCTCACCTAGCCCACTCGAGCCGAGAGACCCATTTGGGTTTCGACTTAGTTTTCACAAGTCACAAAGACCCAACCCGAGACCACTAAGGCCTCGGCGTAGCTCAACCGAGCTCAACATCAACCCAAACGGACCCTTAGGGTCATCGGCATCACAAGAAAGGACACAAGAACTCGTGCAAAACATGAAAAATGAGGCGAGTTTGATTATTAACGAGGTCAAAAGAAAGAAATATGGGCGCGTGTAGTAGTGGATCGAGAAGAGAATGAGATGGGGATTCTAATGGTGGTGGTCGTGTAGTGTGGTGGCCGGCGGTGGAGCTGTGGTGGCCGGATATAGGAGCGGCTAGGGTTTGGTTTAGACTTTAGAAGTTTAGATAAGATGAAGATGGGAGAGAAGAGAGAGAATATATTAGAGATGGATGTGTAGTGTTTGTTTGTTCCAGGTTGTCCACCACAACTACAAGTACCAATTTGTATATAATATTAACATATAATATTAACAGGTCATTAACAGGTCTAACAGGTTTGACCTGTTAAGACACGAAAATTAACAGGTCTTAACAGGTCTGACCTGTTAAGACACGAAACCTGTTAAGGTTAAGACACGAACCTGTTAAGAACAGGTCGTGTCGTGTCGTGTTAACAGGTTTCGTGTCAAAATTGCCAGCCCTAATCACAGTTATAAAGTTACTGCATCACAATTATAAAAGTTACTGCATCACAGTTTTAAATTTTAGTGCATTAAGGTTATAAGTTACTGCAACATAGTTGATGCACTAAACTACTAACTATGATGCAGTAACTTATAATAAAGATGCACCAAAACTTAAAAAAGAATCGTATTTTAATTGTGATGTAGTTACATACATATATGATGCAGAAAACTTATGATAGTTCAGTTTCTTTATAACCATGATGCAGTAACTTTATAACCATGATGCAGTAACATTAAAACCATGAATGCAGTAACCGTGATGCAGTAAAATCATAATTGTGATGCAGTAAACGTGATACAGTAACTTTATAACCGTGATGCAGTAAATTTATAACAGTGATGCAGTAAAAATTTTTGGCGGGAATTTTTTTTTTTGCCCCAAAAATTTTTTTTTTGGCGGGAAAATTTTTTTTTCGGGGGGGGGGGGGGTGACACGTGTCATATGATGTGGCATGGGGTGACACATGTTACTCCCACAATCCTTCCTACACTTTTTATTATAAGGTCCTTTTTAAGATTACCCCACCCTATATATATATATATATTCCGGAAGAGGTTTCGAATGAGTCGAGAACTATTCACAAGTATAGTTGAAGATATAACTAATCATTGTGAATACTTTTGTAGTAATACTGATTATACCAGAAAGGAAGGCATTTCGGCATTGATGAAGTGCAAATGGGTACAAACAAATTATTGTGATGCTCTTTCACATTTTTATAGGTCTGTTATGGAAATATATGGAGAAGAGTATTTGTGAAAACCTATTTACACTGATGTGAAAAAACTTTATCGATTTCACGAAGAAAAGCACGGGTTTCTGGGAACGTTTAGAAGTCTTGATTGTAAGGATTGGGAGTGGTTTAATTGTCCAAATGCATATCGTGGTCACAAGATTTATGGATATGGCATGCTTTTTTTGGTGTTTTGGGCAAATAACGACATGAACGTTATAAATCAATCTTCATTATTCATCGATATCAAAGGCAAGAAAGCACCAGAAATTCCGTTTGGAGTTAGGGATATTATCTTGTTGATAGGATATATCAAGAATGTTGACACTTTTTGAGTTGAATGCACATCCAAATGACGATGACCACAAGCGAATACAGTATAAGAAAATGCATGAAGCGGCAAAGAAAATGAGGAAAGAGTGCTTGGGGTTCTCAAGAGAAAATTGGTTATATTATCTAATCTCGCACGAACGATGTCTACTGATAAAATGAAGAATATGACGTTTGACGTATACATGTATTGTTGAGAAAAGTGATACCGGATTGAAGCAAACCCACAACTAAAATATGAAATGTAATAAAAGATGACACACGGATATAATGTGGAAAACCCCAATAGGGTAAAAACCACGGGCAAAGAAAGATACGTTTCACTATGTAAACTATGAGTTATACCTTCTCTCTAGTTACAAGGATAAACACTAATCTCTTGTAAGTAGGAGATACCACACAAACTCTCTAATTAGCTCACAATACTAGAGATAGAAAGAAATGAGATACAAAGACTACTATGTGTTTTTGTATTCGTTGAAAAGGGATGCAGAAATGAGCTTTGCCTCATTGCCTTTTTTAGGCATTTCTCTTGGGTGAAGGGTCAACAAAATAAAGAGCCACAATATCTAAAAGCCACTGTCCCTTTTTTCCAAAGGCCACATATCCTTCAAAGGGTTATTTGCCCTTTACCCTTTCATTACTAACAATCTCCCACTTGAAGATCCGATTGAAGCTAAATCGATCTTCACACCGTTATCCTTCCTTGCACTTTCATGTTGCTTACGTTTCTGCTAGGCTGTATGAGGATCGACACCATATAAACTTGTCACAGTTGATTGCTTTCATCAGATAATCTGCCACGTTATCATCAGTATGAATTTTTTACATATCCACGGTTCCTTCTTCCATTTTCTCACGAACGAAGTGATACTGAACTCGTATATGCTTTGTCTTTGAATGAAATGTTGGATTCCTTGCAAGATACAAGGCACTCTGGTTGTCACAAAATAGAGTAATTTTCTCTTGTTCGTGGCCCAACTCTTCCAACAACATCTTCAACCATACTGCTTCTTTACTGGCTTGAGAAGCTGCAACATATTCTGCTTCTGTAGTTGACATAGCGACAACTGACTGCAGTTTTGAAACCCAGCTTACTGTTCCACCAGAAAGTGTAAATGCACGGTGGTTGATTTACTTCCGTCAAGATCACCTGCGTAATCAGAATCAATATATCTCTTGACAGTTAAACCCAATTCCCCATAACATAATGCAACATCCGAGGTTCCTTTAAGATATCTAAAGATCCTCTTCACAGCTTCCCAATGCTCTCTACCAGGTTCCGCCATGTACCGACTCACTACTCTCACTGCATGTGTAATATCTGGTCTTGTACAAATCATCGCGAACATTAAACTTCCCACTGCTGATGCATATGGTACTCGAGACATCTCCATCCTCTCTTCTTCACTGCTAGGGCTCATCTTGGAGGATAACTTGACATTAGCAGGAAACGGGGTTGATATTGGCTTACAATCTTGCATATTGAACCTTTGCAAGATTTTCTTTACATAACTTTTCTGTGAAAGCCAAATTTTCCTACTAACTCTATCTCGGTGAATTTGCATCCCTAGAATCTTGTTTGCGGGTCCAAGGTCTTTCATCTCGAATTCCCTAGCGAGCTCTGCCTTCAGTTTACTGATACAATCTTTGTTGGGGCCTGCAACCAACATGTCGTCAACATATAACAGCAAGATGACAAAATCATTGTCTCCAAACCTCTTGTAATATGCACAAGGGTTTGCGTGTAGTCTGTTATATCCAAGGCTAATGATGAAAGAATAAAATCTCTTGTACCAACACCGTGGCGCCTGCTTTAAACCGTACAGAGATTTGTTTAACCTGCAAACCAAGTTCTCTTTTCCTTTTTGTTTAAAACCTTCTGGTTGGAGCATGTAAATTTCTTCCTCAAGATTTCCATGAAGAAATGCAGTTTTCACATCTAGCTGCTCTAGATGTAAATCATACGTAGCACATATTGCCAGAACCACTCGAACAGTTGTAATTCGAACCACAGGGGAACATATTTCATTGAAGTCGACTCCTTCTTTCTGAGCATATCTTTTTACTACCAATCTTGCACGATACCTCTCCACCTGGTCATCACCGTTCCTCTTGATCTTGTACACCCATTTGTTTCCAATGGGTTTTCTACCTGCTGGTAGTGGCATCAGTTCCCACATTTTATTCTTATGAAGAGCTTCAATTTCTTCTTGCATTGCTTCCCTCCAGAACGAAGCATCTGAATTATTCAGTGCTTCTTGAAGAGTTGACGGCTCTCCTTCCTCTGTAAGAAGACAATATGCAACATTACCCTCTATAACATAATCCGTGTGCCACACCGGACGTTTTCTTTCACGATTAAGAGTACGAGTCATTGGAGATTAAGACTCAGTTGTCTCATTCACCTCGTGTTGTGGTACGGCTTCAGAAGAATCACTCGACTTAGACTGCTTTTCCACCTGTATTAATGTAGTTTCACTTGTAGTGCTATCACCTTCTTCATTCTCTTGAACTTTGTCTTCCATAAAGACAACATCTCTGCTGACGACTACTTTGTGGGCAGTGGGGTCCCACAAGCGATACCCTTTTACTCCGTCAGCATACCCCAAGAACAAACATTTTTTTGATTTCGGATCCAGCTTTATAGTTTCTTGAGAGTTGTACATCACATACACAGGACTTCCAAATATATGAAGGTCTGAATAGTTAACCGGGTTTCCCGTCCACATCTCCATCGGTGTCTTCAACTCAAGTGCAGTTGAAGGTAACCGATTTATCACATAACAAGCGGTATTGACTGCTTCTGCCCAAAACGATTTTTCCAAGCCTGCAGTTGCCAACATTGCTCTTGCTCTTTCTAACAAGGTTCTGTTCATCCGCTCTACCACTCCATTCTGTTGAGGAGTGTATGTCGTCGTGAACTGCCTTTTGATTGTTTCTTGCTTGAAAAAGGAATCAAATTCATCACCTGTATATTCACCTCCATTATCAGTCCTTAAAGACTTGATCTTCTTCCCAGAATCAAGTTCAACCCGCGCTTTGTATACCTTGAAAACTTCAAACACATCCGACTTCTTCTTGATTGGGTACACCCAACATCTCCTGGAATAATCATCAATGAAGGATACAAAATACCTTGCTCCTACTAGGGATTGAACCAGTGCTTGCCACACATCAGAATGAACCAATTCTAGAACATATACACTTCTAGAATTTGATGTCTTGAATTTTAGGTGATGCTGCTTGCTGATAACACAATGCTCACAGAAAGGTAAAGAAACCTTTGTGAGGCCAGGAATTAACTTCCTTTCAACAAGAATCTTCATTCCTTCATCTGACATATGTCCAAGCTTCTGATGCCATGTTACTGCAACTCTATGACTTGGACTATGTGAAGCAACAGATGCTTCCGATCTCTCCCTTCAATTGGTATAAGTTCGCAGTCACCTTTTCTCCTTTCATAAGTATAAGCACGCCTTTTATAATTTTCATGATCTTGTTTTGTATTTCAACCTTACAACCAAGTTCATCAAATTGTCCTAAAGACAATAAATTCTTTTTCAGGCCCTCCACGTGTCGCACATCCCGAATAGTACGAACTGTACCATCATGCACCTTCACCATGACACTTCCAATTCCAATGATCTTTAGTTTTTGATCATTGCAACTGTACACAGATCCGCCTCCAGAGGTAGGTTTATATTGATGAAACCATTCTCTTCTTGCGGTCATATGAAAAGTTTCTCCCGTATCGAACAACCATACATCTGCAAATCTCGTCCTGCCTTCATTTGCAACCGCTGCTTCACAACACAGAGCGTTACCATCTTCTGAAGTGCTGGCGACATTTCCTTGAGGATTAGAGTTGCTTAAACTCCTACAATCTTTCTTCATATGACCCTGCTTGCCACATTTGAAGCATTTAAAATTCTTCTTCTTTCCTGTTTTAGATTTACCATGATTGTTACTCCCACTGGAGCCAGGTTCCATTGACCTTCCTCTTGTCACCACCAAAGCCTCCACATGTCTTGAATTGGTCTGTCTGTCCTCCCTATTGTTCCGCCTATTTTCTTCCTCCAGAATGGCGGCTGCAACATCATCGAAGACTAGATAGTCCGAAAGAACATTACTGGTTAAGTTGATAATAAGTTGGTCATATGAGTCAGGTAAACTTTGAAGTATAATTTCTGCACGTTCTTGTGGCTCTATTTTACAACTCAAAGACGTGAGCTGAGAAAATAGAGTATTCGGGTTATTAACGTGCTCAGTCACTGAAGTAGATTCCGTCATGCGAAGAGCATAAAGTTTCCTCTTGAGAAATATTTTATTGTGGAGCGATCTTGCCTCGTACAATCGAGCAAGATGATCCCAAATCTCTTTTGCAGTCTTCTTCTCCTCTATGCTTGACAAAACCCCATCTGCTAGCGCGAGATGAAGATTTGCAATAGCATTTCCGTCCATCTCGTCCCATTTACTGTCATCCGTGACCTCAGCTGGCCTTTCGTCAATGGCCGCTAAACATTTATCCTTTCTAAGGATAGCCCTCATCTTTAATTTCCACAACGAGAAATTATTCCCATTGAATTTTTCAATTTCAAATTTCGCCGCCATTGCTACAATCACAATCTACTTTTCGACAAAACTATTATTAGTTAATAATAGTAACGAACACCTTTTGAGTGAGTATAATCTTATTTATCTTTTGATGTGGAGGGTCCACTAATTAGTGGCAACCACATAGCATACGATAAATAATTATACACAAACCCAACCTTAGCTCTTGATACCACTTGTTGAGAAAAGTGACACCGGATTGAAGCAAACCCACAACTAAAATATGAAATGTAATAAAAGATGACACATAGATATAACGTAGAAAACCCCAATAGGGTAAAAACCACAGGCAAGGAAAGATACGTTTCACTATGTAAACTAGGAGTTACACCTTCTCTCTAGTTACAAGGATAAACACTAATCTCTTGTAAGTAGGAGATACCACACAATCTCTCTAATTAGCGCACAATACTAGAGATAGAAAGAAATGAGATACAAAGACTACTATGTGTTTTTGTATTCGTTGAAAAGGGATGCAGAAATGTGCTTTGCCTCATTGCCTTTTATAGGTTTCTCTTGGGTGAAAGGTCAACAAAATGAAGAGCCACAATATCCAAAAGCCACTGTCCCTTTTTTCCAAAGGCCACATATCCTTCAAAGGGTCATCTGCCCTTTACCCTTTCATTACTAACATGTATTATATTACATAATAAGATTCGAAAATACCATGAAAATGCGTTATCTCCCCATTGGCATCTAGAGGAACAGTATCATGAGGACGACCTCGTACGAACTCGCAAACAAACTTAGAAGTGATCAGACAAATTAAATCGTTAGATGCACATCAAAACTTTCGTGACAATTTGGTCGAACACCTTTACCGTTGATCTTAATTTAAGTTTTTGAGGTAAGTACTAATTTAGTACAAAATATTTTTTTGGGTCCCCACTATGATCACTTTTAACTAAATCCTCAAAATGGGCATGCGCAACTACTCAACTCCGCAACTCCTCCCAAAACGCGACATGTGTCCTTAAGCAAATACAATTAGTTACTTTGAATGGGCCCACATAACTACCAAACTTACTTAACCTTTGTGCTATTCAACCAGCAGCTACTCGACTTACATTAATCCACATGCAAAAGTATATTGGGAACCTAAAAAGCATTGCATTGGAAAAGAAATTGTACCACCAAATCTTTTGGCAATATTCTCTAAAAAGTACTACCACCTACCTCGAAACATACAAGACGGATAACAAAACAAAAAAAAAAAGAAGAAAAATTACACGCACTAAAATACAATTGATCATCTTTTTAAGCGCAATCTAAAACAATTATAAACACAGATCTATATAAGAAATTTATAACTACCAATCGGGAAAAAAATTAAGCCTTAACCTAAGTGAACTAATAGTGTCAATCGAAAAAAAAAAAAAAAAAAAAAAAAAAAAAAAACGTACCGGAATCATAACGAAATAAAAACAATGAGTGTGATTAGTGATATTATGTGTTTTTTGAATCCAAATCAATATAAACATAATAATAATAATAATAATAATAATAATAAAAAATCAAATCCTACAAAAAATAACAAAAGAAATCAAAAAGTATTCTTACCTTTCCAATAAAGTTGGCTAGTCAAATCGCCGTCGGTTGAGTAACCGGTGGTTGAGTAAATGTGAAAGTCAATGTGGGACCCAGCATAAGGACACGTGTCACGTTTTGGGAGGAGTTACGGAGTTGAGTAGTCGTGCATGACTATTTTGGGGATTTAGATTAATAGTGACCATGCTGGGGGCCCAAAAAAATATATTGTACTAGATTAGTACTTTTCTCTTAAGTTTTTTTAATGTGAGATGTGTTTAATTTCAATGTAATCTTTTTAATTATAAATGAAAGTTTAATTAAATTTGTTAATAAAATGGGTTTGATAGTGGTTTTAATAGTGTGCTGAATGATAATGTGACGTTGATGTAGAAGTGGTGGATTTAATGACTATTACCTCCGACTTTAGAAACATATATCATTATTTTCCTCATTTTCTTATATATTTTTGAGTAAACGTCATTTTTCGTACATGTGGTTTGCCAGGTCAATCATGTTTAGTCCCTGCCGTTAAAATTCGTCGGGTTTGGTCCCCATGGTTTACAACCCATACGGGTTTGGTCCCTTGACCAATCTTCTAAAGGGTATTTTTGTCATTTGACAAAAAAAAATTAGAAAAATTGTATTTTTGTCATTTGACTAAAAAAAATTAAAAAAAAAATTGGAAAAAAATTCTAAAAAAAAATTAAATAATTTTTTTTAAAAAAAATTCAAAAAATAAATGTTTAATTAAAAAATTCGAAAAATACTACAAAATTTTTGAAAAATTCGAAAAAAAAATCTAAAAATAAATTTTAATTAAAAATTCTAAAAAAAAATTTAATAAAATTTTTTTTAGAATGTTTTTCGAATTTTTTAAGAAAAAATTTTATTAATTTTTTTTTTAAAGTCCTCCACTTAATTTACGTGAAAGCTAGATACTTAAAAACGTTTAAAATCTAAAAACGCGTACGTTTAATTTAAATTTACGTAAACCTACAAAATAAAACGTGAGTTTTAGAGAAATACAAAACCTACGGATATGAAAATGATATTTTTACAATCCTAATAATAAAAGAAAATTTTAGAAAAAAGAAAATTATTTTTTAGACTTTTTATTTAATTATTATTAATTAAAAACTATTTATACTAAATTAATTACTAAAAATACTAAACGATTTTGGAAAAATATGAAAATTTTATGGTAAGTGTTTTAAGTGATAAAGAAGCTGGGAAAAATAAAATGGAGGCAACAGTTTATCCAGATAAGCTGGAATAAGCAAAATAGGCTAATACTACTATAAGTAAATAGATTATGCAAGGGATAATGGAACTGGTGCCTCAGAGCAGTTGGAAGGGGGTTGTGTTGTGTGTCTGTTGTGAAGCTGAGGTCCGAGGTTCGATTCCCATAAACCCCACTTTTTTCTTTTATTTTTCTTTTTGCTATTTTCTGTTACAACACTACTCAACTGATGAAAACATGAAACTTTTATAAAGGATATTTTTTTAGATCTTGAAAATAAGCTAAAAATAAGCAAATAAGCTCAACAGAAGACTATATGAGCCAAAAATGGATTTTTATCACTAATAAGCTACAAATAAGCTACTTGAAGAAAACTAAAGTTGAAATAAACTAAAAACAAGTTAAACATATTTAAATTAAGCTAAAGAAAAAAGAAAGGAACATGTAATAAGCCAAAAAGTTGAAATAAGCAAATCCAAAAGCCACTCAGACCAAACAGGCCTAATGGGGAACTTTGAGACCTCTGTGGGGTGCACAGAGGTGAATGGGGGTCCAGAATGAACCCTGACCCTTAAAGTTGACCTGGTCAACTTCCAAATAAGCCAATAAGCTGGGCTTATGGCTTATTTGTGAACACTTGGTGGGCTATTGAAATATGATGCAAATACTGAGGGCTCAGTATGGGTACTGAGGACAGGTCATAACAAGGGGTCCAATAAGCTAAGTCCAATAAACTAGAGACCAAAATAAGCCAAGGCCTGAGAAGCTTAGCTGATAAGCTCCTCAAAAAGCTAAAGGGCCAGGTGTGGGGTCCAAAGGAGAGGTCACAGTTGACTAAGGAAAATGAGCCAATGGCCCTGGTGCAAGGGAGTGTTTGCACCCTGCACCCTCAAACAGACCCTTGCATAGTTCCAAAAGAAAATCTTAAAAATAATTTGTCCATTGATTCCTGTAGTTTAGGTGGTGTATTTTTACCACAAAAAATTTCATGTTCCAATTCCCAACACAAAATTCTAGAAAATTATCACAAAAACTAAGATTCTGATGAAACAAAAGCATGAGCCAAGTGCTTATTTGCCCTTCCTGGCTTATTGTGAGTGCTCATTTGAATCTTTTGTGCTTATTTCTTCATATTATTGTTAGTTGTTGGTTAATTTTGGGATGTGGCTCAATAGTGTAGCTTATTCAAGCAATTCCAAATCCTAATAAGCCATTGGCTTATTCTGTCTTGTTCATAAGCTCACCATTTGCTTATTCTTGATACTCAGCCAAACTTCCTTTATTAAAGTTTCTTATAAATAGTATATAAATAGATTTGAAAAAGAAAAATCCAAAAATGACCAAAATAATAGAAGTGATAGCTTCTATTTAAGCTATTCAACTTATTCTCAGCTTTTTGTAAAAGCAATTTTCATTTTTATATTTTTCTTAGGTTCCTGGTATCTTGTAATATTTTTAGTAATTTTTTCAGATTTTTCTCTTTTCATTTAATACTTTTCATAATTTAATTTAGTTTTTATTAATTAATACTAGTAATTAGTTTTTAATTAATAATAAATATTTAAAAATTCAGAAAAATACAAATTTTATTTTAAAATTAGTTTTAAGTTATTTTAGATTTTTCCAAATATTATTTTCATTTTTCTAGTGTAATTTAAAAAAAAATTAGAATGTTTTTCGAATTTTTTAAGAAAATTTTTTATTAAATTTTTTTTATAATTTTTTTTTATTAAAAATTTGAAAGTTTTTTAAGAATTTTTTTTTAGAATTTTTTTAGAATTTTTTAAGAAAAAATTTTATTAGAATTTTTTTTTCATTTTTTTTTTAGAAATTTTTTTTCATTTTTTTTTTAGAAATTTTTTCGAATTTTTTAAGAAAAAATTTATCAGAAATTTTTCTTCCAAAACTTTTTTTTTTTGGAATAAAAATTTTTCGTCAAAAATTTTTTGTTTTAGAATGTTTTTCGAATTTTTTAGAAAAAATTTTATTAATTTTTTTTTAGAATTTTTTAAGAATATTTTTAAAAAAAAAATTTAATCAAGATTGGTCCCTGTGGTTTGCATATATATATATATATATATATATATATATATATATATATATATATATATATATATATATATATATATATATATATAACTAAGAGTGTTTTTGTCTTTTTGCATATATTTAATGGTCAACTGACGGTCAAGGGACCAAACCCGTATGGGTTGTAAACCATGGTGACCAAACCCGACGAATTTTAACGGCAGAGACTAAACATGATTGACTCGGCAAACCACAGGGACGAAAAATGACATTTACTTTATATTTTTTAACCCGTAATTCCATTTGTGAAAGGGGAAGGTTATATGTACCCTCCAAAATTAAAAGTGGCACCTTCTCTTACATTTTTAAATTTTGTTTATATTATAAAAAAACTATAAAACTGAAAGTACGGAACAAAAAGTATAAAGTTGAATAAATCAAAAGTATTAAATTGTCAAAAAATACAAAATAAAAACTAATAAGAAAACTGTATTATATTGTAAATAGAGTGGGCTAAAAAAGGCAGAGGAAAAAATAAAGTGAGTTAGGAGGGATACCAATAATATTATAACATCCAGATCCACCACGCGTATGCGAAGTGAGTACATGGAAACACTTGTTAGTGACTCGTGAAGTTGCATGTCTACTGCTATGTGCATGAATTAGCATTGGAAGTGATCGAGTGACATTAACACATGTTATACTCCCAAGAACTGTAAAGGGAAATGAATACATGACGTTAACATCATAGATTGTTAAGTACAAAATAAAAAAACTATAGAAAAATTTGCATTCAAAAAAAAAAAAAAAAAAAAAAGACCCGAATACCTTAGTAGGTTAAAAAATAATTTTATGATCCAAGATGCCACTTATTTTTAGTGTGACATTTTTATACCGTGTTGTTAAATTTAAATTTTTTTCTAAATGTAAACCGATGAAAACGCCGTCAATTTTAACTGTGAATTATCGGTAATAACCTTTTTTTCCCTAAAATACGCTCTCACATAATTACAACACACTCATGTCTTTTATTAAAGAAATGCTAACGACAGCCTAAGAATTGTTATTAACAACAAACTCCACTTATTTTGTTTCAAAGTAATACTAGCATTAATACATGAACAAAAACATGTGCCACATTTTTCGCTTATACAACTAATTAATGAATGAATTGAATTACAAATGTGTTTGAGAAATAATATGAGTTAATCTATACTACATATAAAGAAAAAATGGTCAAAGTGGAAAAGTGAAAAGTCAAGTAATGTGAAATGTTGAAAAATCTTATTAAAGAAAATTATGAAATATAATTAATACTCTTATTAAAACACTCATTACTTAAAAGTATAATGATTTATTCACATTTTACAACCAATAAAAACGTATCTACCAAATTAAATACAACCAATTAAAACAATTAATACAAATCACAGACCGGGTTAACCCGGGACGCTTCAAACCCGACGGGTTGAACCGGTTTAATTTGACCCGTTTTCGACCCAACCTAGCAAGTTGACCAGGTTTAAATCGATCAATTTTTCAACCGGAACGGTTGAACCATCTATGTCGAACCGGGTTTCAAAACATTATGTTTAATTCTCAAATCTTCAAACTTTTATTATTTTTCGTTTATAACCCATAAACTTTTTTTTATCACTAAAACTATATGTCGCTATAAAATCCTGTTGCTATGCACGGGTTGACCCTGGACACTTCAAATCCGTCGGGTTGACCCGGATTAATTAAACCCGTTTTTGACCCAATCCGTCGGGTTTACCCGGTTTAAATTGACTCATTTTTTGACCAGAACGGTTCTACCGGTGCAACCACCCGGGTCGAACCGGGGTTTCAAAACATTATGTTTAATCCCCAAATACTCAAACGTTTATTATTTTTCGTTTATAACCCATAAACTTTTTTATCACTAAAACTATCTGCCGCTATAAAATCCCGTTGCTATGCACGAGTACTCGTCTAGTAACTAATTCATGATGATTTTGTTTGGACAATGCATTATTTTTATGAAAAGTTTGTTGTTAACGACAACCCTAAGTGTTGTTGTTAGCAAAACCCCTTTTATTATCATGTATATATAAAATTTCAACAGTAAAATTCAACAAATTATGTCAAATGACGTATTATTTAATCCATAAAAGGTGTGAATTAGAGGAACACCTTGATTTTGGATGTTTTTTTGGCACCAACCATTGTCCACCCCACAAGAATAGCTCCAGCAATTCTACTGGTCCAGCGGAGCACCAACTAGGATGAGCACGAGTCGAGACTAAAACCTTGGAACTTTTATCCACAAAATTTCTCTAGTGGGTCCATGGGTGTTTCCGAGATGGGTATCAATTGAACCAAAGCCTTTTGGTGATGTATTATTTAATGCTTTTTAATTTGATATTTATTTCAATATAATTTTTTCGAAAGATTTTCTTTTCGATAATTTTTTGAAACAAAAAAGTAAAATTCGCAATAATTGATGATATAATCGTAATATATTTCCCCTCAATAACCTATTTTCTTCTTCTCACTAACCTTTTTTCTCGCTTAATGCGAAGTCTTATGAACGATTTGCGACCCCGCCTTTCCACACTCATTATGAACCTTCACCTATTGCAAATTCACTGCGAACAATTACGAACCAACGCCCTTATAAACATTTTTTTCTTTTCACCCCTTCCTTAATCCTTATCCACCATTTTTTTAACGATACTCCCTATCCACCGTTATTGAACATATTGTTCACCACATTTTTTTATTTGATTAGTCATTCATTTTTTTTTCCTTCCTTGGTTTACATTTAATTTAAAAGCTACTCTACTTTATCAAATTAAAGTACAAGAGGGAATACCAATGACACACAGGTCTCTTATAAACCCGAAAACAGTAAAAATAGAAACATGTAAAATAACTACATCACAACCATGCAGTTTATAATTTGGTCTATGGCTCAGTCTTGTGTCGTGCATGATTTCAAATAAAGCATGAAAGTACTATTTAAATAATAAAGTAACGGTGAAAATACTTAAGCCATTATTTGCCGGGACATACTTCACATGCACATGCACATGCACCAGCATATGTAGCCCATCATAAGAGTACATACAAATCAAGTGTTTCACCCATATTATTGCATACTAATGCAACTTGTCAGTCACCATGAATGACGGTTCTTAACTTATTGCTTCTCATTGTCAATTTAGAAAATTTTTACTTTTAAAATTTAATAAACCCTAATTACGATTTTCAAGAACTTAGAATTTTAAAAGTTTGTGACTTAGGTAACAAGAAACTAAGTCATCACACTTATATTTAGAAAATTTTATTATGGACTTTTTAATAAAAAAATATTTCCTAAATTACCCGGTTATGTTTCAAATGTTTTAAAACCTAGTTTTCATATTCATGAATCACATATTTCAAATAAGGTAAAATTAAACTTCCATCAGTTTATGGAAAATAATTGCTTGGTCACCAAGATTCATGCCAGTCAAATTTTATGATCTCATCTACCTACGATCACTAAATCAACTCACCTAGAGTTTAAGTAAACCATGATCAGTATTTTTTGTTCCCTAAGTTATCGTATTTACCATATGATTAAATTTGGTAACCTAGGTTTCCAAAAATAGTTTTAGCATATTTTTAGCAAAGTTTGCACCTTACCAAAAATATCCAAAATCCTAAATCATACAAGGGAAACAAAAATTCATTGCAAACAAGAAAAAGAATCTAGGTAAACCTAGTTCTTGCAATTTACATGACAACACGAATTAGGGTTTTCACGTTTGATCTCGGATACCCTTGTATTGTCATAAAATCGACCCCCATTAGGATTTGAAAAACCCTAATGGATTGATCCAATGTGATCCAAACACATAAACCCTAATTTTATCACCAAAGTGATTAAACCCTAGTAGTCAACAAAAAGCAAAAACCTTAAAACACTAATTAGCAAAAATCGACTTAACAAAATTAAGGAATTAATTTTTATGACAATGAAAGCAATTACCAAGAATCCTAGCTATGTTATATATGATTAAGGTAGCTTTGACACCACTGTAAGGTATTGGTGGTCACCCACATGACCTTTAAAACATGCACAACGGAAAATAAACACATAAAGGTCATGCAAACCAAAACCAATAATGCCAGATCTCGATATAACCTACTAATACGTATAAAGGGTATTTAGGACTACTTACTTGTGTTCTTGCTATTGTGTAAGCTCCACAACCTTCTTGATCGGCACAGAATGCCTTCTTCTTCTTTGATGCTTCAGTCGACTATATTAGGGTTTCTTAGGGAAGAATCACTACTTGGATTGCATCAAGTATCCATGGTAATGCACAAGTAGAACTATGGATACGAAACTATGCAATTTAAGAGAGTACGAACATGGGTAAAGTCAACTAGGAGTCGACTAGTTGACTTACACTTTGCCAAACCCTAAGTTCAGCCGAATTGAGAGAGAGGGAAGGAAAATTTCGGTTAGGGTATAGAGAGGACTGAGTAGGATCTAGTTTAAGATGTCTTGGTATTTATATAGTACCAAGGAACATTCTAGAACAACTAGGATTCCCTAGAATTATCCCTAAGTACATAACTTGATCCCTCCTTAACCCATACGGATATTCGGTAGACCATATAACCCCCTAGGGTTATGGTTTTGCCTTTTTAGTCTTAATATATTTATCTCAGATAAACATATATGCCCTGGATAATTATCAAATACCTCTCTATGAGAATATTACCGTATTCTCATTTCCTCTTCATTTCCATTTCATTTCATCACTATTTCATCATTTCCGCTTGTGTGTTCCTTTTAGCGTGCACCGGTGTGACCCTTCGCCATTTATGTGAAGACTAGTTGTGAGAAACGTCATTCTTTAGACACTAATCCTTTTAAAAACACCTCATTGACCTTACTTTTCCACAAACTTTCCGCCGCTATAAATCTCTCATCTCCAATCGCCTCTTTACATGTGAAACCCTCGTATCCCATATAAGTAATATCCCCCCCCCCCCCCCCCCCATATCGAATTCATATTTTGAGGCAACTGCGCAAATCCAAAACCTTTTCCTCCCAACAAATCTTCTATCAAAATGTCATCCACTACCCCACTTTAGTTTCTTGTAACCCGATAATGTTCGGTTGCTCATTCCTAATAATAGTTCTAATCCAACCTCTTTTCCCGCTCTCTCCCATACCCCTTAAGTTTACAGAATTCATCTTTATAAAAACATCAAAAGAACGAAACACGTACAAAATAGAGTTGCAGGGCCTTCAAAACCGCAGCCCCAGAATCTTTAGCCCCCACACATACCAAATCCTCCTTCTTCGATCTTCCTCTACGCGTTTCCATGAGACCTCGATCAATTCACCCCCTCCTTAACCTGCTCAATACTACTTTTGCACTTAACACTATATGATTCTCCTATCGAGTTGTTACCAAAATGAAATATCCCAAGGCTTTCATTACCCACCTCGAAATATTCCTTGTACGCATCCGATATACCTTTTTTAATATCACCTAAACCTTCCACCCTCGTTTCTCTCGCCACCGTGAAGGCTTTTGTGCCACTTCTCCCGCCCACCTTCTTCTTGTTATCTAAATTACCCCCGTTCGACTTTCCTTGATTAAAGCACTTCTTGACATCACCTCATCAAACTGCATATCTTGGTTAGCCTTTTTCTTTTTTCGATCTATTTCCTCCGCTCCCAACTGAGCTCGACGACGTAAACCCTTTTGTCCCTTCTTGTTGACCCCACTCTTATTCTTGGTTTTCATTCATTATCTTGGCTTCTAAATTTTCCTCTTTAATGTTTTGCAGTCTTATATCATGAGGTATTATAATTGTAAATGTACTTTTTAAAACTAATTTTTCTTAACATTATGCGAATCTACTTTTTAAAATGTTATGGCACAAAAAATATAAAATAACATACCATATCTACCGATTAACATTGTCTCCTACTCACTTACAACAATAAACAACTATCAACCAATTTGACCTCATACCTCCATAATATTATCAGCTAACGCCTCTATATACCACAACATTATAGTGTAATCTACAGTTTCTATATGAGTTAGTTTAATATTACTTATTATTATTCAAACTTAAAATTGTCATCATCCATAAAATCATTGTATCGGGAAACAGAAAGCTAAAAAAATTCTCACCAAAATTTTAGTTGCAGGGTAACTGCCGTCGCAACGCGTGAGTACCTATGTTTAACTCGACAAGTACCCGTGCATAACAACGTGATTTTATAACGGCAGATAGTTATAGAGATATTTTGTTTACACAAAACGTTACAAAATACATTTAACCAAAATATAATTATAGCTATATGCCACTTTAAAATCTCGTTGCTATGCACGTCTACTCGTCTAATATTAATAAACCGTGTTTCAGTTTCATATATTTTCAAGTCAACTTTTACATTAATGTATTATCAAGTCAACTTTTATATTTTGTGTGTTTCTTTAAATAAATTTTTAAGTTTTCAAAGATTCTTGAATTCTCAAGAAATAGGTACACCCATTATGTGCAGGAACAGATAATTCAAATTAAGAAACAAATATCATCAATCTACTTGATTTGATTTTTGACACAAACAAAAATAGTTTTTGAAACAATGTGATATCAGTGTCGTGTTGTAGCAAAGCCTGAAGATTTTTAGTCATACAAAGAACTTGCACCTCCGCTCGCGACCTTTTGGACGTAGTAAATTTTTATATGGATAATCCAAAATGTAAAACCATGACAAACTAAGTCAGTTTCAGTTATGAACATGTGACGACGACAAAATGAGTTAAAATATTTTGGGGTGATGAGACTGCTGACTGCCAGTATTTGGATTTTGGCAACATTTTGGGAGGGGCCTTGCAGCTTTGATAAAAGAATTTACACAATAATATCAAAGCCCTTGGCAGTGTTCGGGTTTTGGCAATGTTTTGGGGGGGCCTTGTAGTTGAGATATGAGAATTTCAACAATAACATAAAGAGGCATAAAAGCCCTATAGTAGCTGACTTTGAGAGTACATGAGGACTAAATGAAAATATCTGCATGTCGGGAACAGCCTGCCAAATAACAAAAGTGGAAACAGTGCAAATCAAAAGAGTAAATCATTATGATTTGATCATGTTTTAGTCAGACCCACAAATGGGCAAAAACAGCTATTCTTACTAGTTATGAGTGTCTAGAGTTTGCGAACACAACCTCAATATCACATGAGTTCTACTCAAAAACATGCTAGCAAGTCTAAAACGAGTCTACGTACACAAATAAACAACTTAATGTTTTCGTTCAATACAAACATGACAGCAGATTTTTTAATATAACATAGAAGTTTATAGAATTGCCACATCCAGATAATCTCCAATCTGCAAATTGAGCCACAGGTTAGAGATAGATGCACAAATGCGAAATTAAATAAAATTTTGGGGGGGGGGGGGGGGGGGGGGGGGGGGGGAGCACGAGAAGTTATGCATGTAGCATTGACGAGGTATATGTTATTTTTACCTCAAAGCTAAGGCTGCCCAGGGCCTTGCTGCCATCATCTGGACGTCTTGCATTTGGATATGAGAAGGTTTTCCCGACCTTTATGGCAAAATAGAGTAAGTTAAATATAATATAGAGTGAAGTTAAAAGAAATATCCACTTTTACGAAACACTCTCTTCAAGTATAAACTAACAAGATTTGTCAAGTACACTCTTGCTTTGCATTATATTTACACAGATTGATAAAATCGCTACAGTTTAGTGTTCTTTCCGGCATTTTTCCAAGAATGGTGACAAAATTGTAATGCAAATTGAAAAGCCCAAGTATCACCAAATTACAAATTGCTGCCAGAAAACTGTTAAAAATGGAAGTAATGAACCTATTTATGTTTGCTCTACTAAGGACCGTCTTGTGCAATTTAGAGACCTTGTGCCATATCTACAAAATACGACCCTAGCAAACGTACAACTTTGAAAGTATCGTAAAATTTGCTTTTCATATTTAAAAACATTAAAACAATGGTACCAGCGAGCTTTCATCAGACATGCATAATTATGTTTTTTAGTTGGTTTCATTCTCCTTGAAACATTTTAAAGTAAAATAAATAACTGGCAAATCTTAAACACCAACAATTCTACTTTGAAAAGATTAATGTACTAGTATGCTACCCGCACATAGTTGGGAATTGCGACAACGAATAGTTTTCGTTGGACAATATGATTGATTGATTGTGCACCCAAGACTTGAGTACTTGTCGATATGTCTTTGGAATGACATAAAAGTCCAATACAGACCACAATGTTCTACTATAATTCTGAGTACCAAATTATCAGCTCATCACAGATGGAATGAAAAAGGAAAGGTAGATGTCATTGGTTTTTTATACATATAAATATAATTGGCTAAAAATTAAGTTTTGAATGGCATAGGTTTTTCAAAAATAGTTTTTAGAGTATTGCACTTATACAATGTCATGAATGGTGAATGGTGAATGGTGATGTAAATACTACATTTGAAATACATTTATTCTAAAAATAAAGATATCTTTAAGGAAGGGTATATAGGTAATCTACCTTTTCTCAAATTTAAGAGTTGAGGAGATTTGGGTAAATGCATTATATATTAAGGGTGTGTTTGGCAAAAATGGCTATTGTTGGAACCCGGGAGATGAATTTGTAGATGGAGGCAGGAGCGGGAGCATTTATATAAACCGCATAAAGTAGCATTTGATTTTAAGAAATTATGAGACTTATAATCTGTCTAATAAGCTTGTGTGTCAATCATGCCCTAAGTAGAGACTATTTAAGCTCATAAAGAAAACACATAATAATTTTATAGTCAAAAGATACCTAAAATACTTTTATAGTTAAACAAGCCCCAAGTATAGACTATTGAAGCTCATAAAGAAAACACATAATAATTTTATAGTCAAAAGATACCGAAAATACAGACGCCCAATATAAACAAAACAGAATTATGCCATCAAATTCACAATAAAATTCTGCTTTAGTGGACTGCTTAGCAAAAAAAAGAGGAAAGAGATCCTTCGTCGACTAGGCACTTACCTGCTTCACTATTGGCATGTACATATAACTATACAAGTACATAATACAAAGTGGAGCCCTAATCTATTTTTGACCCTGTGCAACAGCGTCAAGTGCACTCCCCATTAGTTGGGGCCTGACTCTGCTGTTTTTGCCCAAACAGTCCCAGAGGTTTCATTTAATTTGATTCTTGTTACTAATGATTTCAATTATTGGGGTCCCAGTTGCAACGTATGAGTGTCATTAATTCAAGGGGAGATGAATATGGGATCCATAAAAAGGGAACTTGTTTTTACCTTTTGGGTCTAAACTCTAAAGATAAACACATGTACGGATGTTCTATTACGCACAACATTGATGTTGTTTGCATGCGCTAAACTACAAAAGCAACCACATAATTGAATTATTCGTATGCTGGGAGTTAACTATGCCCCCCTCGCCTAAAAGAGGTAAAACAAATCCCAACAAATCTACCCTACCCCACACCTCCGACAGCAACATGAGGAACACATTATACACTTGAATCATGTTCTTATGAGTCATTAAAATAGTTCTTGAATCAACTAAAACGCTGCTGCTACTATGTTCTCCATATGCGTATAAACAAATTTCGTTACATAAACTCTTAAGGTTGTGCTCAAGTTAATTTTACTGAATACGGAGAGTACCAAGTATAAAACTTTTATGCATCACACATTTTGAACATACATCTATTAGTAATAGTTGACCATTTTGCAGACACGTATAGAAAAAGTTGTGTTTAACAACCAAAAGACGCAAATGAGGACACATTGTTTGGGAGTAGAGAAAACAATTCTTTATTCAATTCGTTTAGAAAATTGAGAAGGATTGGTATTGAACTAAATTATAACTGCACATGATTCAAACTATACAGATGGAAAAACAAGAAAAACAAAAAATGAACAGAGAGCTGGTTACCTCTTTGACTGTAAAATGACCGGTTTTAGTTGGATATACAAAAGCAAATGACAGTAAAGCATCTCTTCTTCTAGCTTCTGGAGCTACTTCCTTTACCTAGAAAGCAGAAGCAAAGATGAATGCCAAAAATCTCATTACACATATATTTCTGCCATATCAACTAGAATTACTAGTAGAAATTTGGACTCTAGTGGTGCTTAGCAACTTCAGTAAATTTCAGCATGTAGAAATTTGAACTGATATGCATTGCCAAGAATATACTCATCATAGCCTAACAACCAACTTATGTTATATTGGACAAGGAAGGTTTTACAGTTGATATTTAAATAAAAGATAGTTAACAAACATATCCATAAGTTGGTTGCATAGAGGTGTTTCCTTACAAAAATAGCTGCCAATTGGTTGTTAACCACGATTAGCATTTCTAGAGCAAAAGTTCATACTTCTAGTAAAAAAAAAAATGTTCAAACTTGAATACCAGATCAGTGAGCTCACGAAGTGTGGCATCCATCCAAGTATATATCTGAACTTCGTCTTTAGGCTCCTTGCCCCGGACTGCAAACTCTGCCTGGTTGTGATGACCACCAACCTGTTGAAATCAAAACCACTCTAAGTCGCCGTTAAAGGCACCAATAACCTTTATACTTATAACCTTGCACAAATAATCATCTTTATTAGTTTAGGACTGAAAAAAAATCCAGTCTCAAAAAGCACTCTTACCTTAGTAAAAACTCGAAGTAGCAATGGGCAAGTCTGCGTGTCAAAGAAAACACATTATCATTAATAACTAAAATTGATTGGCATGAAATGTCATAACAATAAGTGAGGATAACAGAAGTAAAATATTTCTTAAATTCTCATCTTAACACTTCTATGGAAGCATAAACATTTTTAGGACAAAGATTTTGAATGGTCCAAAGAAAAAGTATAAAATTGTCAAGATTAAAGACTAACCATATCCTTCAACATGCTAATAGCGAGATATACCTCTAAGTCTCTAACTGACGAATCACAGTCTAAATCTAACACAATCTGGCACGAGAGGCGGCACATACTAAATTTACAAATCCTTGTTTCAGAGCATGCTAAAATCTCATTGTCTGTTTGTTTCATTTCTATCTGGCTATTTTTATCCCAAAATGTCTGCATTCCATGATATGTTATCACTCGATAACTATATATAATAACAAAGAATGCAATCCTTAGTTTAATTCCAAACATACGATTTTTCATTTATATAGCTTCCATTCTTTGAGCAAAAATGGTACACTTGCATGTCTTTCAAAATTCACCCAAAAATAAACCGAGTAAAACCAAAATTGCTGATTTTTCACTTAAAATTGTTGTACCCAATTTGTTAAGTCGCCATACCCATGGTCTTTGGTACGCTGAACCATTTGATTTTGGTACACCGAACCATGCTGTTTCAGAACGGTAAAATCAGGGATCCAGTTCGCGATCCAGAACACGAACGTTCTACGTTCTGGTACGTGCAATCCAGAACCAAAAACATGGGCAAGCTAGCATTTCCTGTGACTGTGTACGTTCATCTTTGTTTAATGTGTGCCTTTTACTCATAAGTCATAAAACTGTTTAGGTGGAGCTATGCAGTTGAGCGATCTTCTAGGACTCCTACTTTACTAGCTAGTCAAAGACTAAATAGAGACATAAGCAGTAATTTAAGAAAATAAACTATGATTTTAGGTTACGTAAACATATGAGAATATTTATTTTGGTACAAAACCATTTTGACACAAATACAGTTTACATAGAAGGAATTGGAGAGACTATCTCCTAGCTGAGAAAGATTGATGACGCGCGAAACATAATTTAGCAATAACTTGCTAACTAGAAAATTGGGCACATTTGTCATCTAGGTGGCCAATTACGTGGGTCTCACTAAATGAAACATTAAGGGGACTTTAAGCGCAAATTTTCGAACACTGTCTTGATTGAATTCCCATTTGCTAGTAGCCATATTGAGAAGTAGATGTGCCTCAAAACCTAGGGGTGTTCAGCGTTCACTTCTTCAGGGTTTGTATCCAACTTATTTGTGTTTGACGTAGGATCTCAGATTAACAACATAGACATGATTCAACAGCAATAGCTCACGTCCTTTTGCTCGACTAGGACATCTCTTCCTATGACCTTCCGGTCTGTAACCGTCATTTGCATTTTGACTCCAAACAGGTACTACATAATATACCAAGACAAAACAATCATGGGTTTCAAACTACGAGCTATCAAGCTTAATTTGTGCGTCTCTAGTTGTGCATGAATTACAATGCCCTCCCTCACTTGATCCATATTAGTGCTGAGCAAAATCACCCGAACACCGACCCGAACCGACAAACCGACCGAAACCGGGCCGAACCGACCTTATTCGGTTCGGTTTTCAGTTTTGTATAATTATTTCGGTTTTACTCGGTTCGGTTCGGGTCAAAACACCCTTATTCGGTTCGACGTAGGTAAACCGACCCCACCTTACTCGGTTCGGCTTCTGTTTTGATAGCTTTTATTCAGTTCGGTTCTCGGACTCTCGGTTCACGTTTTACCCTTATTCAGGTTTCGGTTCGGATTTATTCACGCCGGGTTTGACCCGTTGCTCAGCCCTAATCCATATAACTAATTTCAGCTTACGTAGCGTAAAAGAAAGCTTAGCCCCACAACAATTTTGGACTTTTCACATTTTCAATTCAATATCAATAAGTAATACAAAGCTTAAAACATACGTTCTTAGAAAACTCCAAAACATCCATGATTCTCTTAGCCCCATTCAAATAATCATGTACAAGAAAAGTAGCACATACACCTCCCTCCCCCAAATCAAATCCTATCTTATAAATACACGAACATGAATGTTAAGCCAAACTTATCCTATACTTCATTCCATTCTACACAAATCAGCGATATCGAGTCAAATACTGTAATAATCTCTTTTTCCTAATTAAAAATTTTAAAAAATAAATAAAATAAATTCCAAACCCTAGAAACAACAATAACAGCTCAGAGACATATAAACTACATTAATTAAAACCTTAAACACAAAATAACTAAGTATTATATTTATAAAAAAGACAAGGTTATTTAGATAGGAGAATGAGAAAGCAAACAACCTTTTCACGGTCGACAGGTTCGAACCTTGGACCGGGTTTATTGTGCATAGGAGGACCAGGTGGGCCCCTTGGATGATTAGGTCTACCACCTCCTCTTCGTGGACCATCTCCTCCTCGTGCCGCCATTGAAGATGATAATGATAGAGAAACAATGAATTTACTAAACAAAAACCTCCGCAACAAACACACACAAACACTTTTTCTAGAAACTGGGAAAGTGTGAAAACTGATAAGTGTTTCTTTGTTGAACCTAGACTTGTAATATGGGGGTCTAAAGCCCATACTTAAGTTTAACCCATTTAAAATTTTGTTGCATTTCTTTTGAAAAACAAAAGACGAATTTATTTACACACTTGTATCTGGAGGTTTAAATCAGCGGGGAAACTCCGACATCGTACATTCTTTTTTGGTGTCGATTAGCCCTTCCTTAGAACTTGATTCACACAAAAAGTTGGAGTGAACCCGTGACTTTTTTTCTTTTCTTAAAAAACTTTTTAATCGGTTAACTAGAAGTTTATGATGCATGATTGATACCACTAGAACAAACAATGATGGACCTATAACCAAAAGTTATCAGGTTCATTTTTTGAAAAGTGTCAAAAATCGTAACCCAAAAATTAAGAACCAGATTCATTTTAGAAAAATCGGTATATTTGACATAATTTTAAACTGTGTAAAAAATCTATGGTTCCTTGCAACCCGGGAACCACCTCGGTCCACCTCTGAGAGCAAATGCCTTAATGGTATCACTATATATTGGTTCAGACTTAAGTCCTTGATCTTTTAGTCAATCAATTATTCACACCCCACATGCCATATGGCGTTAAGCCAAAGTAATCTAGACTTCCCGTAATAAAGGTAAACTTCACACATTGTGCACCTCCACCACGCGATGATGGATCTGGTCGTTGTTACACCGAGTTTTACTATTTTTGTTTCATTATTGTGTGATCTCTTCTAAACACTACGAGTAATGTGTTGGAATTATGATATCATGACAATCATATAAAATAAACCAAACACATCAAGAGAGCATAGCGGAAGCGTTATAACAAGATCATATAACATGTAATTAATTAATCAATAATAAATAGTAAACGTACCGTAGTGATTCTAGCCCGAACAAGAATCAATTGCAATTTTCAATTCAAGAACCCTAATTAGGGTTTATGTGGATTATAAGAATTACCCTTTACCTCTTTTGTAATTTAATCCAAGAATCAAACAATAGTGTGTTTGAATCGTGTTCTTGTACACACGTACTAATTCAAGTAAAAGTTTATGCAAGTAAATTAAACACAAAACTTTTAAGCTTATGAAAATCGAATCCCTTGTAGGGATTGTTTGATGAATCGATTTTGGGACAAGAGAATGAGAAAGAAAACACCTATTATGTGTGTACAAGTTATGAGAAAACAATAACCCATGAGGTGTTTATATACTTAATGAAACTTGGAGCTCAAGGCACAAAGGAGGTGGAACTCCTTCTAGAACTTTCTTGACCTTCCAATTATTCACAAGTATTACTTTCCTAATCTTCGTCTAACGGTCGTTAGTCATTCTCCGTTAAACATTAACGATCGTTACTAGTTTTGTGTTTATTAATAATTATCTATAACATTTATAAATAATTATTCTTTTACTCTTCATACGTAAAGTGTGCAATCCCACGATCTCGAGTTCGATCCTAACATACGACTACTAAAATAATGTCCATAATCTAACAGCTTCAACTTGGACATATTTTAATAGTGTAATCACATCGGTTAGCGTCTTGCAACACGACGATGCATCTAGTACGATCTCGAGTAAGGCTCCTGGAAAAACCTTTTAACGATTTCTTGTTATTATTATCCTTTTGTTTCTAATACCATGTTAATAAGGATATGGATCAAAGTCATTCCTTAATTAACCATTATGTTTCTCGTTGTTTATGATTGATCAAGATTACCAAATCTTCTGAACATATTCAGGGGAGATCTTGTGTGCGGCCGCACATACATCTTACCAACCTTACGAGGGGCCTAGCAGTATTAAACTCCAAAAATAAATTTGAATGAACAAATTCTATCTTGACTACAAGCAAAACCCACAAACTTTGTAACATTTTCGAAAACAACCCTTATGACTACCAGTTACGTATAGCGTTAAGTTGTTTCACAAAAATGTACTACATTCATGACACTTATCTTGCATGTCAAGTCTGAGGATAACTTCTTATGATTTACTTAATGACAAGATCTATAAAGTAACATCATGTAATTGGGATAAGTCCTATATTCGGTAACATTGAATATCATCTGAAATGGCATGACTACGCATCAATATACTTTAAGTATATTATACCAACCTTCAGATTTGTCTTGATTTAATAATATTCCCATATTATTAACTGACAACGGACAATTTAGAATAACATTTATTCATGGATTAAACATGCAAATATATGATACAATATATTATAAATTAAACATACTATGTATTTTAATTTATTATAATAATTGTTTAACATCCTTTATCTAAATACTAAATAGATCAATGCATGATAACTCTTGTTGATTAATTATGTCTTAAGTAATGACATTCATACTTGTTGACAAGATATAAATCATCCAACTTTGATCTATCGAAATTTTGAGAATACTTATTTCAATAATTCAACTATTGAAGTTTTTGTATATGCATACTCAACTATTTGATAATGCCATATTGTCTTTTATAAAATGTGTGTCATCCTTAACCACCATTTTATGATAATCAAACTTCTAAACATTTTAAAGTTTAAAGTATTCTTATTCTCTTAATGTATAATGCAACTATGCTTTTAGTAAGCACAACTAGTATATATAGTCAAGGATGAAATCCTTATCATGACTAGTATTGAGTGTCACCTTAATTTCATTAGCATTATTGTATGCAAACAACAATAATATGCTTTTAAAAACTTCCCGTAAACCTTAATATCTATTGTGTAATGTTTGATGCCCTTCAAACTTTTAAGTTTGTTGGCTATGACAATTTTCACAACAATTGAAAAATTGTTCATTTATAGAATTTGGAAGCTGTTCCAGATTTAGGATGTGATTCTATAATCAAACATATTCTTTTAGAATATTACACGAGTTATCTAATAACCTTTTAATTAGATATTAATATTGTCAAATCATCTTGTAATCAAGCATGATACAACAAAACATGATGTTCATGAAAAATCTTTGAGTCATACTTAGATTTTATCCATGTTATACATATCCATTTAGACTTTCTAAATGATATATCATGTTATATTAGATTCATTTAACGCACATGTTTCAACAATAAACATTCATTTAAGGTTGTATGTCTTATTTCCTAAATCTTTCAAATAAAGTTTTATTCCAAACTTAGAGTTAACTTTTAACTTATATGGAATGTTACTTTTATATGTTACACAACATATATGATTTAAGAAATTAAACATAATACTCCCACTAGCTTTTAGGAATACTTAGAAATTATCTTATTTCAATTATAAATCAAAACATGAATTCAATCATAGTTAATCACTTAAATGTGATTAATAATCTTGTCATAAAACATACATTAAATACGTGCACAATATTGTCCATATAATTTCTATTCAAAGATTTAAACCACAAGGGTTACCTAATCTTTGAAGAAACTCATTTTCATTTTCTAGTCTAACTATTAAGATAAACCACATTTCTAAAATTGATTATCTTTATGGACAACATCTTAATCATTCATATCATGTATACTTTACCCAATTACATATTTGATAATGTATCATAATGATTATCAGGTTTACAATAATCCTGTAAATCATAGCCCTCAGCATATTAATCAAATATTTGAGATATATTACTATTCTATGAATGATAATTCTATCATCTTGAGATTTAACATTTAAATGTCAAACTTTATTATCATGTTGAGATTTAACATTCAAATGTCAAACTTCATCATGATATTTACTAGTGTATTTTTAGAAGATTATGTATATTGTAATTTTATCTTTTAAAGATCAAAACTCCCACTTGCTTTTAGTAATTTAAAGACTATCTTTAAATACTTAGCAAATTAAGCAACAATACAATGTTCTCTTTTGAGATATTACAAATACATATTGACAGTTCCTGACTTTACTTTGTTAATAACATCTTCATAAGCAGTTAAACAAATTTAGAACTTTAATTTAAGACTTAATGTAATTCATCACATTCATCGCATTCCATCATATGATGATTTCTTATTAATCTTCTAGGTTGGAGTTTTATTAAATATGTCCAAGCCACACTCAATATTTTAACCTTGATAACTTTTGGAAAAAAGGAAATCATAGTTATCTTTAATCAAACAATATAACAAGAGTTTGATTTTCCTAACTGAACGTACCATAAACATTTGGTATTTCATTAGTATTAATATTGTAAGACAATCTAACAGTATTTAAGATAACCATATTCGTTTTGACTTGTCTATTTACCAACTAATTCATTATAATGGTATAATATTATTTCAAGCCGATTACATGCTTTATAACACAAGTACTTTTTACAAAGTCACTTCATGTCCATGTCTCTACAAGAAAACATAAACTGTTATAATCACACTATACGTTATAAGTCATTTAACAATTTAATGACTTTATGTATATGTCTTAATTAAAACACATAACAAGATAACGTCTTACTTTATTATAAGTCTTGTAACAATTAAAAGACTTTATGTTTATATCTTTACAATGAAACATAAACATGTTTAAATAAAGTAATTATGAACACCATCTTTTGGTTTCAATAGTAATTTCAAGTTAATTTATTACTTCACAATAATGTAAATAACATTATTTCTTCATTTATTTATGTCATTCCAAGAACACATAAATATTCAGATTAAAGCAGCATTAGATTACTTTAATATTTTATGTCATACCATGAATTCATAAATATACTAATTAAAGTAGTCTTGATATCATATTGACACATGTTCTAATAGGTATCTAATTTAGAAACTGCAAATTCTCATAGTTCAATTATATCAATTGATCTCCTAGTAATGAAAATATGAAATTCACCTTGTTGTTGCAATCTAGCTAAGCTCTCACATAACATAAATTGTAACACCAAGTGTTTCTTGAATTAGATTAGTATAATTCATATTAAAACTTTATTCTATTACCTTGTAGTCAAGAGAATCCATTAAATCATATTTTTATGAGTTGTTTCTTGCACACATTGAAAGATAACATTTCTCCCACTTATGCATGGAACAACCTCATATAGTTGATAAACAACACGCCATGCATTTGTTTATGTGATCAATATGATTGTGTCATAGATTTTAGCATAACAAGTAGATGTAGAACAACAATATCTAGTAAGGAAACGTACAATACTATCCTTAAAAGTATGAGTGTCTACACTTGGAAAGTAATTATCTTTGGCTACCAAGATCTCAAAGCTTGTAACTCCCACTGAATTAAAGATCATTACAATAATTCCTTATTCATTAATAAGTACACAATACTCCCACTGAATTTGACAATATTCTAAATGTTTCATATCTAGTGAAAGAAAAAATAGTGTGCTTTTAACTTTCCTACACCTTTGAATGTCTATACGTAACAATTACTTATGCACTAAAGAGTGTATTCTACTACTTAAATGATGGACTATCCACTAAATGTTGTTAACTTGAAAAATTGGGCATGCAATTTCTTCCTTAACAGGTCTACCATCTCACAATGTATGTAGCACCTTTTAAATTGTGAAAACAACTAGCTGAATAAACTAGTTAGTCTTTTACCATTTTTCGGTAATTAGTCTAGCTTCTAATTATAATAACTCATAAAATGTCATACATAATTTTCTGTTAACCAAATATCATATTTGTTACTAAGAATTTAATCACCGAATGAGGATGATAAAATCTCTATGGAAAATATTCGCAACTTTCTTAACTATTAAAAAAAATTTGCTATGAGTTATATTAGAATTTAGACACATCTAATATTCCTATTATCCTTTCTTATTCATGAAAAGGAATAGGATTGTGTCTCATTCTTCCTTCATAGAAAGGAGACAACTTTTGTCTTTTAAGTAAATGTTTCTTAATCAAACATTTGTTTGAAAACAGAACTAGATCAATTTACCAAAGCCTAAAGTGCGTTTACGGTTTGAACGTTGCATTAATACATTAAAATGAATTACAAAATTCAATTTCAGTATTTTCGATAATTAGATCTTTAAGAAAACAAAATACCCATTGGTAAATATTCATATAAACCATAGTATTTTCTTAAAGCTAGGATCCTAATTGACATAGTACCATTACATCAGTTGATCTGCTAGTAATGATTGTATTCAACAAGGTAATTGTCGAACAATAATTGCCAATATCATATTGCAATTCCTAGATTTATGGGATTTACAATCACAAAACTTTTGTAATGTAAGCATGTTTGATCCCCATCTTAATGCCTTGAGTCCAAGATCTCACTTCCTACTCAATTTAAGTCGTCTAACTTAAAAACTGCAAACTCATAAACCCATCACATCAGTTGATCTGCTAGCAATGAATTTATGAAATTTACCTCTCCATTGCAATCTCGCCAAGTTCTCACATGACGTAAATTACAACTTCAAGTGTCTTAATTAGATGGCATTCGACTTAATTTTATAAGGGTATTAAATTTTGACATAATCAAAATAATGTATGAAGAAGCATGCATACAACTTCATAACATTGATTTTACAAAACATTTTTATTACCAATTTGCTAAGAGTAAAATAATAAAGTTTTGATTGAGGTATCGGGTTCACCAATTAAAGAATTACCAACAATTATCGTCCACTATATCGTACTTTTGCATAAGCCCTAAGGCTTAGTGTTTAGGATAATCATTGTGGAATTGTGGTGAATTCACCCTTAAGATGACAATGTACGTAATATAGTGATATAGGTAAGTCTAAAGTCGGCAACCAAGCAGTTGTAGAGAACCGGTAGGTACATGAGCTTTAAAAACCCCTCTCTACAAGTACGTTGGATGGCAACCTTCGGTCCGCCTTTCGCACACTATGTACAAAAATATCAATCAACCAATCCTTTGAAATTTACTCTTAAAACCAAAACAATTTCGCCATTTATTTAATCCATATTATTTTTCTATTCAAAAATTACCTTTTTTCGTTTATAAACATGTCTAACGTAATAATAAACAAAAAACAAGTAATACATAATAATAAAAAATAAAATAACCAAATAAACATATACATAATCATAACAATTAAAAATGTATAAAACATGTAGCCACATGCAAATCTTATTCAATAGTCATATTAATAATCAAATCTAAGTGTATAACGTATTTATTCAATTAACGTTTTCTTCTTCTAGGAAAAAGAGCCACATACATCGATAAATCGATTGTGTAAGCCAAAACTAAACAAATACCACATAGCATATAATTGATTACTTAATATTGGAGTCTTCCCCAATTCGACATTTATTAATAAATTTACATGTTTCGATAAAACTTAACAATTAATTCATATATCCAATTTAAACCATTTAAATTATCACACAATAAAATCCATGCAAACATGCACTTTTCATGGATTATGCTTAACATTTAACATATTGCACCAAGATCGTTTACTAAAACGCATAACCAGTTACATGACATCCTAGGGTTTCTAATCATATTAACAAATTCAAAAAACAAAACCCTAAAAACCCTAATAGGTCAATCGGCCCTATAAAAAATTAGGGTTAGGAATCGAAAAACCCTAAAAAACATGTAATAAAACGAATCAAAATTCAATTTTTATGCGTTTCGATAATTAATTACACATTATAACGGCTCTAGATGCCACTGTTGGAATTATGATATCATGACAATCATATAAAATAAACCAAATATATCAAGAGAGCATAGCGGAAGCGTTATAACAAGATCATATAACATGTAATTAATTAATCAATAATAAATAGTAAACGTACCGTAGTGATTCTAGCCCGAACAAGAATCAATTGCAATTTTCAATTCAAGAACCCTAATTAGGATTTATGTGGATTATAAGAATTACCCCTTACCTCTTTTGTAATTCAATCCAAGAATCAAACAATAGTGTGTTTGAATCGTGTTCTTGTACACACATACTAATTCAAGTAAAAGTTTATGCAAGTAAATTAAACACAAAACTTTTAAGCTTATGAAAATCGAATCCCTTGTAGGGATTGTTTGATGAATCGATTATGGGACAAGAGAAGGAGAAAGAAAACACCTATTATGTGTGTACAAGTTATGAGAAAACAATAACCCATGATGTGTTTATATAATTGATGAAACTTGGAGCTCAAGGCACAAAGGAGGTGGAACTCCTTCTAGAACTTTCTTGACCTTCCAATTATTCACAAGTATTACTTTCCTAATCTTCGTCTAACGGTCGTTAGTCATTCTCCGTTAAACATTAACGATCGTTACTAGTTTTGTGTTTATTAATAATTATCTATAACATTTATAAATAATTATTCTTTTACTCTTCATACGTAAAGTGTGCAATCTCACGATCTCGAGTTCGATCCTAACATACGACTACTAAAATAATGTCCATAATCTAACCTAATGTACACCTATATTGCTACTTATCTATTTATGTGAACATGTTGAGCCGACTTCGTAACATAGAGGACTTTATGTCCCAGCCATGAACGGACCCACATGTATGACGGGTGTGGCACAGGCTACACCCGATTTTAGGTTACGAAGTGTAAAAAAATTTCAAAACTGCAATTTTTGTGGTATGTGCAACCCCCCAATTTTTATTTTTATTTTTATTTATTTATTTTTTTTTCTATTTTCGTTTCTTACGGTGTAACTTTAGTTAGTCTAACATTTCTTTTGTGCAACACCCTCTTAAAAATCATGTGTCCGTCCTTCGTCCCAGTTGTACAAATCGTTGTACATTATGGGATGCACATCCTCATTTATATACGATTAGGACAACTAGTCAAGTATTTACAAAATTGTCAGGTTACATTATGTAATCGACAATGAATCAACTTTCACTAGAGAAATAAAGTCCAAAATAAATGATTTACGTACAACAATTTACCTTTTTAATGAGGTTTGTATTTAAAGTAGTAAACTTATTTTTCATTATGCTATAAAGTAATTTATCATGCTATCAAGTACTAGTAAAATTTAATCAGAAGATTTAATGCAAATAATATATGATCAATAATATATCTTTGTTATAAAGTATAATAACTTGTGATAATGATAAAGGACCACCCTGCAATCACTTATTTCAGGCAAAGCTTACATTGATACAAATTTTATCTCATATAACACTTGCAAGATGTTTGCTTACAACTTTTTGATTTTGATGGATCAAATGATATACAAGGGATTAGCGTCGGTCCAGGACTGGACCGAATCGGACCGACAAGACCGAGGACCGAATTAGCCAAAAAACCAATATCGAGGACCGGACCGAATGTGGTCGGTCCGGTCCGGTCTCGGTCAATCCGTCGGTCGGTCCGATCCAACAAGGCCAAATAATCGATTTGTGGTCCGGACCGACCAGATCGAGAACCGAATTAGCCAAAAAGCCAAGACCGAGGACCGGACCGAATGTGGTTGGTCCGGTCCGTTCGGGTCGTTTGCTCACCCCTAGATATACTATTCGTTATGCATATGTCAGAAAATGAGGGATCATTTTGTGTATTTTCTAGGAACAATAGTGCTTATTGGTTTGAACTGTAAGGATTGAGATCCTGATCCTCTCAAGTTCATATAAATATAACTAGTAATGTTCTCTCGCAAAATAATAATAATAATAATAAAAGATCCTTTAGTAGGCTGCACTGTTTTGTTTGTGAGAGTAACATTACTAGTTATGTTCATATGAACTTAAGAAGATACCCATCCGAGCTCAAAAGTTATGATTACATGGAAATGTATTTAATCAGTTCTAGAGTTGTGCAGCCTTTTTGTGTTTTTATAAAATGATACTTTTGAATTATTTATATTGTGTGTATCTATGATCATTTTATCCTTTCATTTATCAGCATTTTTATTAATAATGAAAGGGTAAAACTTTCACAAAATATACACGATTGAAGGAATTCAGGATTATAATTATATATAGGGGTTTTTGCATATATATCATTCCGAAAATGCATAATTGCATATATATCCAAAGCATGCATAAAAACCATTGTATTATGTGTATAAAAAACTTGTACAAAGGATATATATGCAATTATTCATTTTGAGAGGGATATATATGCAATTTTGCCTTATATAAAAGCACAAGAGAAACATGGCTACACGACTCGATATATTTCTAAATAATTATCCTAAAAAAAGTTTATTATGATAAATTAAAAGGTTTTGCTAAACATATTATGTTTACCAAATGAAATTATGTAAAATTGGTGGTAGTCACTTGCACATTTTATCTTGGAGATACAAACATTTATTGCATGTCATAGCAATTCAACTATAGCCGTTAGTGCTACTTTTAGCAAATTCTTAAATTAAATACTACACTATTAAATACAGTAATACATGTTCCCCATACAGAGTCCAATTAAAACCATAATCCCCCACATAAAACATAAAATGAATCCTAAACATCAAACAACCACAAACAAAACATGTACTCCGTAATAGACTATCAAAACATGCATTTTATCCATGAAAACGACATACCTAAAGGTGATCATGACCAAAAACTATAAAAGAGCCCCAAAACCATAAAATTGTGAAGATATAAGACAATGGTCATGACCAGAACATGCTTCTTAGGTTTCAAATAGTCATATGTACAATAATCAATGTTGTTAACTGCAAAAGTAACTTCGTGATACTTATATATATTCGAATGAAAATTTTGTTGTGGAACAACAATTTTATGCGTAAAGCATGCCCATCTCAACTAACATAGATAATGTTGATGACATAACGGAACCTTGATGGATATATAAATATATGTGCGTATATGTATATATCATATGCTGGTTACTTTGGCCATGTTAGTTGCTTAATTCTGGTCTCTGGCGGTCCTATGAACAATTCTGTTTCCACATCGGAATTTTCTCCACTTTCAAGAACATTTAAATCCACTCTCATTTCTTCTGTTGCTTTGTCTGTTTGGATTATGCACTGAAAAAGGCAAGACATGTATACTTATAGCAATGGAATTAACCATTTAGATAAGAGCATTGCAAGTCTACAATTATATGGTTAAGAGGATAAGTATAAACAAAAGACTGGGCACAAAGAAATATCATTTTCTTTACCATGAAAACTAGTTTTTATAGAACTTGTGTGTTTGTAAGAATGATTAAAGTTAGCAAACAGACGAATATTAACTATTACATAACAAGATATGTGGAAGAAGAAATACTAACCTTCTCAGTAAGTACTGCATTTTCTGCTGCTAGCATTTTCTCCTGAATAATTCCATGTAGATAAAGATCATCAGTTGATTATTTTTCAAAAGAAAAGTTATTCTATGTCTATGACAGCTTCCACATCGTGCAATGTAACTTGTATAATTTTTACTTGAGATTTAGGAAATTTGAGCTCTAGTAAAAGATGGTATAGACTTATATTACCTTTGCGTGTAGTTGCTCAATCTGTTCATTGTAAACTTGCATCTGTGGAATCAAATATTCCAGAAAACAATGTTATTAAAGGATTGCACATCAAAAACCGATATATAAACATGTTAAAAAAGGATTTTGTGACTACAAGTGATTATCATTCAAACCTTTCGTGCTCGAATAATGCGTACACTCCTTTCAAGTTGTTGTTCAATCTGAAGTAGTTCATCGATATTGCTTGTTCCTAATCCTTCTCCCAAAAGTTTCCTGCATACAACTCTATGATGAGTATCCATTTTTTCATCACGACTGACCATCAAAATCATATGTTTATGTATAATATGGGCAGTTACACACATCCTAATTTTACTTTCTTTTAATATATATCTAGTGATTATATTAATTTTTATGTGCATGTTTATGATAAAATTCAATTATATGGATTTCAAAACATAAAAAAGTTGCACCTTAAGAACATAATGTTGGTGTATTGTGTTAAGTTGTGTGACATTAACACAATATAAAGATACATTAACAATTCTCATGACAAAATTTTCAAAGATTTTAAACATAAAATTTGCACCTTTTTTCAACTTCCAGGACTTCTACCTTCTTTGCCATGGCAGCAGTTTCATGCTTCAAATGCTACGGTCGAGTTAAATCAACAAAACAAGTAAAAGGAATGAATTCAAACAAAAATTATTATCTAAGATAAATGTTCGCAAGTTTATGAACCTGAACATCTTCTACACTTGAAGTATCTGTTTGGATATCTTTTACATGACTTCTATATCGTTCGATAGTCTCCTGCATGCTGATTGAATTCAAAACCCGAAAAGAAGATGCAATCATTTCCCAAGAAAGGTAAAAAGTATATTACATCGATTGCAAGAACACAAATTGTTTAAGCTAATTAGGCCAATGCAAGAAATGATTAACAAAGTTTCATTAACGATTTGAACATCTTAGCAGTATTTGGTTGATTAACGCGAGCTCGTATACGTACTTACATTTATTAAGCTGATTTGTTTGAATTAAATATTACCAATTGCCTAATCACAACTTAAAATCCATCAAGCGATTTAACAATCAATGATGTTAACCATAACTTAAAAATAAGTTTGTTACATAAAAAAAACTTCATAAAATGCAAGCTTTTCACGAAATTCCAAACAAGACATTGTCTCCTTGATTCTCTATAACAACTAGGGCTGTACTATAAAGACGGGGGACAAGGGGCTGACACCCTTGTCTCCTCTTTTGTCCCCCTTTTTTTCCAGTGCAGTCCAGTTTTTGCCAATTTCTGTTTCGTATTTCTGACAGTTTTAACCGTTTGACATATTAAACTTTATATTTTCTGTTCCGCACTTTCAGGTTTATAGCTTTTTGATATAAACAAAATTATAAAAATAAAAAAAAAATCAAAAAAAAAATAAAAAATATAGGGGATTAATCTAACCAAATAGCCCCCGTTAATATAACCCATCCCAACAACTAAGGTTGCTTGTGTGGTTGGCAACTTGCAAGTCTTTGACGAATGACATGTCAGATGTGTAGGGAAATAGGTAAAACTTTAAGAACCTTGTGACCATGTTTTATTTATTTTATTATAATATATCTATAACCTAGTTTCTTAAACTAAAATTTAAGGTACAAAGATCAATAAATTATGATGTTTGTTTACTTGTGATATTACAACAAAGTTCCCGACACATTTTGAGTTCTATTAACTTAAGTAATAATTTTTATGCTTTTTCCATATTGTGGTCCTATTTTAGCCTTTTCAATGAAACAACATGCAGATGCAAATCAATTTTCAAGGACCATGCTAGGCTTACAAGACATTGATTCAATAAAAATAAATCAAAAGGTTATATATTTATACTTATCCTTGTTAATTTAAGCTTGGATAAAGTTTTACACAAATAACATAGATGACAAAGAAATTTGGATCCAAATGAAATGTTCATAAACATCTTGAAACAAAATCATTTGTCTCCTTCAAGCAGAAGTTAAGACATATTAATATTTAAATGTAGTTTTTCATAGTAACATAAGTTCATATTGGAGTTCATTTCATGTTAGACCTTTTACATACGATTATACAGATTTATTTTCGTCACAAGAAAACTACTGTATTTGATCAAAGCACAAATGAAATGAACACTGTGCTTCAGAAAACTATAGAAGTATATATTGTATACTTTGTTAAAATATATATATACATACTAGTTTTAAGCTGAAACTTTAAGTCTTTAAGTACAATGACAGTTGAAATAGAACCTTCAACTAAAATCACAACAAAAGTTCATACACGCCATCTCTAAATACTACTGGTAATATATGATAAGTTATCATTAGTAGTCTTGAGTGGGGGAAATATATTGTACAAATAGTATGAAGATAATGGAGTAATTGTAAATAGATGCTTTTTATGGTAACCTCAAAAAAGCTAAAGCTGTAACATGGGTCAATCAATCATAACGAGTAGTTTTACTATTATTTAATTATTACAATACTAATTTATAATTTATATTGGCTTAGTTTATTAATTAATTCATGACTTAAAATAAACTATCGGATACTCATGCTTTGCGGCGGCATGTACCATTCAATTAAAAAATTTGGTGGTTTTATGTTTCCTGATACAATAACTTTACAGATGATGACAATTTTAGGTTTGAATAAAAATAAATGTTATCAAACTAACTCATATAAAAACTGTAAACTATCCTCGTGATGTTGCGACAATAAAAAGTAGGCAAATGGTAATATTATGGATGCATGAGGTTAAACTAGTTGATAGTGACTTATATTATATTTGAGATTTTTTGTTCCATATCTTTTTAAAAAGATGATTTGGATCGTGTTAAGAAAAATTAGTTCTACAAATATACACATTTTAAAGTTTGTTTTTTGTTATAATTGTTGATATTGTTTAAATTTTGTTTTATTTTATTTGTCCCACATGAGTGAGATGTAAGTAAAAGAGTGCTTACAAATGCAAATAAAACACATATGTTATAAAAATCATGTTGAGTTAACTATGAAAAGAGATATGGAGTATCTATTAAACCTTATATATATGAGTAACATAACGTTATATGTAGTATAGGCATGTCTAATATGTATTAGAAGATATAATTTTCACTTAACACTTTACACATTTGCATCATTTGCCTTCAATAAATTCGTCCAATTTTTATAGAAAACATTTATTTTGTTTTTGCAGTTGGCTTTTTTCAAAAATTTCAAAAGGTGTCTTGATTGGTTATCAATGGCACTCTTGCGATTAAATCATATTTTTCGAACTTTGTAACTCGTTAGTTCTAACAATTTCAATTCTATCGATTTTTTTTCTTTTCTTTCTTTTTTTTTTTTTTGCATAAAAAGTATACAAGTTCAAAATGAAGAGGTATTAAATTGTTGTGTAAAATGATCTAATACAAACATTTTTAGTGTATACATGATGTATTACTTAAAATGCATAAGAGTTTTACAAAATTTATTAGAGAAAATGTTATTCATGCATTATAGTAGTATAAATATGTGTGTTTTTCACTTAACACTATACACATTTGCACCATTTGTCTTTATCAAATTAGTCCCATTTTTTTTTTTGGTAAAAGGTCAAAAGACCCGGTAAATATATTACTCCAAAAAACGTTTATTTTGTTTGTGCGGTTGATTTTTTCCGGTTTTTTTTTTTTTTTTTTTACAAAACAGTGTCTTGGTATCAATGGTGCTCGTACGATTGAATCATATTTTCCGAACTCTTTAACTCGTTAATTCTGAAAATTTCAATTCTATCGATTTTTTTTTTTTTTTTTTTTTTTTTTTTTTTTTTTTTGCATAATAAAAATATAGAAGTTAAAAAGAAATAACAAATGAAGTATTAAAATATTGTGTAAAATAATTTAATACACTCATTTGTAGTGTGTAAATAATGCATTAATACAAAATTAATTAGTAAAAAAAAAGTGTCATTCACATATACATTATATTAGTATATATAGATAGTAGTCAACTAGAACATTTACATTCATCTCCAGTACTACTCCATGTTTTTGATCCTCAGTTAATTATACTTTATAGATATATATAAATTGGTATAAAAATTGGCGTATGCAATCACACATAAATATATGACTTAAGAGTTTAGGGTAATAATTTAGTGAAAGGTATACAATTTTTTGGTAAAAAATTTGGAGTTAAGAACAACCACCTCCCAAAATCTTGGTTCTCTCTTTTCTTTTGTTACATGTTTCAAGATCTATCTCCAATACTAACATGTTCTTGATCTTCAGTTAATTAGGCGTATGCAATCACATAAATATATGGCTTAAGAGTTTAGGGTAATAATTTAGTGAAAGGTATACAATTTTTTGGTAAAAAATTTGGAGTTTAAACAACCACCTTCCAAAATCTTGGTTCTCTTTTCTTTTGTTACATGTTTCAAGATCTCAGTAATTACAAATAAAAAAGATAATACCAAATTCACACATGAGTAGTTAAAACTAGAAGATTTAAAACCCATTATATAGTCAAGAAAATGAAAAGAACTCACAGATTAGCTCAAGAAATAATGAAAACTGAGTGAGAAAAATGGAACCTTGAGTTAGCAAATTCATAAAGTTTGCCTCTTGGTGAGAAGATAATTAAAGCAACTTCAGCATCACAAAGCACAGAAAGCTCAAAAGCCTTCTTCAACAAACCATTTCTTCTTTTAGAAAAGGTCACTTGTCTACTTGTAGCATTTTCAATCCTCCTCATTTGAGTCTTCCCTCTCACCATCGTTATTTTTTTCTTAGCTTTAGCACTATATGAAAAGTTCAGAAAAAAGTAAGATTAACCATATAGTAACTCATATCAATTCTTTATGAGATTGCTAAAGATTCATTTTGATGTGATCAAGAATTCAAGATTTATCAAACAAACACCGAACATAAATAACCCATATCAACTCTTGGATCAAGACAATATTTTCACAACTACTATTTATAGAAAGATGTTGAAAAGGTGCAATATTTAGCTAAATATATCAACTCTTTGAATAAGATTTTATACACGAAATAAAAGTAACCTTACAAAAGAGGAAAAATCCCAGAAAAAGGCTGTTCTTTCTTTCTTAGATGAGAGAGAGAGAGAGATATAGTAGTATTTGAAGAAAATCAAGAATGGAGTGTATGGACTAGGACTCTAGAAGTAAAATGGGTAATAACTATTTTGAGATGAGATGTTTTATAAAGTTAGAGCTATGTTGGATTATTGGCTTGTAAGTTATGCATTGGTACAAGTATAACACTGTGGGTTTCTGTATTTTAGTTTGGGAAAAGGTACCTTAAACTTATATAGATGTAGGGGTAAGCCTATATTTGCCCATTGGTTGAGGTTGGGTTGGGGATGATTGATTGGTGCTTGAGTCATCTTTTATGGGTGTAGTACGACAAAAAAGAAATGAAAGTAGAAACTAAACTAACCCAAATTAACCACTTTCCCTTTTTATGGTAACAAGATTGTTTACTCAATGGTTTCGCACATACGGATTTTTTTTCCATTGAAAAGCAAAATTTCTTTCAATTTAGAGTATTTATAATGGTTAAAGTGGTTAAAAGGTTTTTATTATTTTAAAAAGTCATTTTGAATAGTTTTTTGCATTGCAACTAAAGTTTTTTAAAAAACTTATATACATTGATAAACATCAAGTATTTCCTCAAAGCTTTAGCTATTAAATGTACTAGCAAAGTACCCGCGCGTTGCAGCGGCGGGTACCTTGAAATAAAAATTTTCAATTGAATTAATAAAAATGTCACGGGATGTCATTTCGACACCTAAATTTGCTTGGTCACAGCTTTGTGTATCCAGTCGAGTTTTATTGAGTCGAGTCTTGGTCACAGGTTCATGTCTAAGTTAAGATGAAGGGTTGTACATTGTGTTTAAATGATTGTAATATTTGGTGTATGGGTGTTTTTAATGCTATTAATGTAGAATGGGGGTTGTATATTGTGTTTAAATGATTATAATATTGGGTGTAGGGATGTTTTTAATGCTATTAATGTAGAACGATGGTTGTACATTGTGTTTAAATAATTATAATATTGGGTGTAGGGGTGTTTTTAATATATTAATGTAGAATAAGGGTTGTACATTGTGTTTAAATAATTGTAATATTGGGTGTATGGGTGTTTTTAATGCTATTAATGTAGAATTCTAAGAAAAGATGTCTGAATTTTGATTCATGCTAGTTTTTGTTATACACACTGCTTCGGTTGTTGTAATTATGAAAATTACTTGCTTTAAAGTGTTGTAAAGCGTGAATCATTTTGTGTACATATGAATTTTTTGAAGAGATAGTCATTCATTCATTATAAGAAGTATAGATAATGCATTAAATGCATCAAATCTTTAAAACATGATGAATTGTAGATGCTCTTAAATAATTACTATAAAAACCTTTTAACCATTACGGCTTGACATCATTATGAAAGAGTAAGTGGTGTTAGAGCATCTTCAATTACGGCTTGATATAATCGCTTTTCAAGGTGAAAAATACCATATCATCGAGGATGCTCGATCATAGTTATTTAATACTCTCCCATTGAGCGTTTATATTATATTTTAGAATTTTATAATTTGTACCACGAATAGCAAATAAAAGTACACTTCATTCTCCAATTTTAGACAAACAAGTGTGAGAATTTATTTCACACACATATACTACTTAACTTTTCAGGTTTTTGTCAAAATAATATTAATGTTAGACAAACAAATGAATCTCTTTATCATTGTGTAAAGGTTATTTAACTGGCAAATTGTAGTTTATTCTAACCATACCAAAGTATTTTGCATAATCCGAATTAAAAGAAAGTTGCTAAAAAGGTCTTTTGATATCACTTTTTTATATGCCAAAGAATTTTGCCAATTAACGTATCAAAAATTCATGCGAGTGATCGTGCTACCTGATACTCACTTTGAATTTCGACGTGTATACTTTGACAAGATATAGTCGCACAAAGCCGTTAGGTCATCGAAAATCAAATCTTAGTTGCGCAAAAGCATATACTACCTTCGTCCCATCATAAATGTTCATTTTGACTTTTCTTAGTCTTTCTTATTAAACTTTGACTATAAATATTTATATTTGTGTTATATGATACTTGGTGAAAAATATATGAATGGATTGGGTTTTAAATGTATTTTCATTTGGTATAATTTTTATCAAATATTATATTACACAAATAAAAACATTTACGGTCAAACTTGAGTAAGAAAGACAAAAAAAAACAAAAAACAAAATGGACACTTATTATGGACAGAGACCGAGAGAGTACTTTAATTTAATAAGTTCCGGTCGCCCAAAACTGTCAGTTAACACAAAAGTAGTCTTTAGTTACACACAATGTTATAAATGGCGTGAGGCGTGGCGTGGCGGCAAGGCCACGCCTCAAGCCTTCGCCATGGCGTTTTTTGCGGCGTGACTAAGGCGGCGAAAAAATATTTATATATTTATCATTTATGTTACAATATCATATTTTATATGCATATCGAGTTTACAAAAGGTGAGTTTACAAAAGGTGAGCTTACAAAAAGTGATATACATAAGAAATAAAGTGAAAATTTGAACTATGTTTAGAAATTACTAGGCCCAAAATTTAAGCCCACATCATCCCCTTCTAAAAATGGCGCCACACCATACGATAAAGCGCGCCTTGGCACGCCTTTTCGCGCCTTATTCCACGCCTTTTCACAAGACGCCTAGACTTCACGCCTTGGTCCATTTCGTGGCGCCGAGGCCACGCCTCGCCCCTTGCCTTGGCGCGCCTTTTAGAACACTGGTTACACATAAGTATGTACTTTGACAATGTCCGGCTACGCTAGAAAGTAATCGTTGGTTGTGCAAAATGGCCATTCTTACTAGTACGTAGTAATATTTTTTACTTTTTAATTATAAACTACATAACTCATGTTCTTGCACACGACAATAACGGTTGCTAGTCCCGCAACATTCTTTTAACTTTTAAAAGGTGAAGAAAGGCAACTTTTAGAAAAGTTAAAAGAAATAAACGTGATCTCTTTTTACAACCCTAATACTACAAAGTAAAAATAAATGAAATAATAACACGCAATCGGTTTTAAAATATGGCAATTAATTTTAGAGGAAATTCTTTAAATAATCTAAAAATAAAATGATAATCCATTTTTCAGCAAAATAAAAAATTAAAAAAAAAAATAAAAATAAAAAAAATTGATTGACCAACTGTGCAACTTCACTAACTTTTTGACTTGCGATTTTTTTTAAATAATAATAAAGTTGATGTGTTGTTTGCAAAACAAGCTTTACAAACCCATATGTAGTGTGTCTAACAATTGTAGTGTAGTATATGTAAGACCGAAAGATTGATCGTTCTCTATTAATATCAAAATCTATTACTACCTCCGTCCTAAAATTATTGTCTCCTTTTGACTTTTTCGATCTTTACTTTTTAACTTTGACCTTAAGTACTTTTGTTTATATTACATAATACTTTATACAAAATATATGAACGAACTGAGTTTTAAATGTATTTTCATTTGGTATAATTTTTATCAAAAATTATATAACACAAACAAATATATTTATAGTCAAAGTTGAGAAAAAAAAAACGAAAAAATCAATATAAGACAATAATTTTAGGACGGAGGGAGTAACACTTTAATGAAATACAATTTAACAAGGGTTTACACAACCCATAAAGATGCCCAAAAACTCATCTTTATCATTGTATGATCATAACACAAAATCACCCATTTGCTCTTAATTCAATAAATAACCTTAACCCATAATTATGAACAACTCAATATTAGTTTTAGAATATCAATTACTCAAAATCCCTTTGGTTACATGAACCCTGATTTCTCAATCCACAATTAACTTAAGAAAAATAAGGTTACTTGTTTGTAGAATCATTACTATGGACTCAACCATTGATTAAAACCCTGATTCTTCCTTAATTTACCAGTCACCTTACATAGTTTACCTTTCTTTTTTCATTGTTTCCTCGTCATTCACATACCACACAAGAACACTAGAAGTGCTTGGGAAGTCTGGGAGTTGCTTCAAATATAAGCTGATTACAACTTTGATCATTTGGCAATAGTAATCCCTGCAGGCTATGACAAGTTGGTTATGGTACTATAACAAGCTGGTTCTAAGACTAAAACAAATTGGTTTTTGTACTAGTTTGAGATTTTCGCAACTTAGGTCCCTCAAGTTCTTTTCTATAATACTTGGGCCACATAATACTTTTTACTTCCATATTACATATACTTTGACTTATTGTTTGACTACTAACTTTATTTTCATTGACTAACCAATCATATTTGGTCTTTCAGTACATGTAAGGTCTTAGTCTAACAACTCAAGTCATTCTCATAATATAATACTTAAAAAAAAAAAAAAAAAAAAACGGCTTTGTGGGTGTATCAGGGTAAATTTATATGCCCCTTTAAGTTTCGAAAGTTGATTTTAAGTGAAAATTGTGTAAGTTGATTTTTATGATTCACGAGACAGCGTGGCCCGTGTGATGCACGGGTTTTGTTTAACATAAAGAATTATCAGTTCTACAAGGGTTGTACTCGACTTAATAAACAAAGCTTGTTTAAGTAAGCGTTTGTAAATTGAATTGTTACACGGAAAAAGTATCAAACACATTAATGGCTTTCATCATTGTAACACAAAACATGTTATTTCAAACACACAGTTTATACTACACACAACCCATATGTTTTTGTTTTGTATGTTTCACACAAGCTTATGCATCAGCGTCGTTATATCTTCAAGTGGCACCGTTTGCAAAGTGGGCGCAAAACCTTTAGTGGTTCTTAATTGGTAGAAGCATTAAAGCTTGACTCTTTTTAATAAGAGACTAAGAGCATCCACAATAGGTCAAGTGGTTCAAAGCTTTTAACTATTATAAAAAGTCTTTGAAAGAGGTTTTTTGCATTATAACCAAAGCTTTTTTAAAAGCTTTTCTACAAAGACTTGGTAAAGCTCAAGTCTTTTTTCAAAGTTTTGGCTATTAAATGTCTTATATATTAAATGTATTAAATGCATCAAGTCTTAAAAGACTTGATGCATTGTAGATACTCTAATACAGACCTTTATATTCAATTACTTAATTTATAAACACGTCTTAAATCAAAACCAACATCATCTGGTTATCAAAGTTTTAACCCAAATAACATAAACATCCTAAAAAATAGTCAAAACACATTACATAACCAATATGTAAGGGGTGTCTAGAATTGCTTATTGAAAATAGATTATGCGTTTTGAAAATGGATAATCAGATAATCAGCGGTTACAAAACGTGAGTGTTTGGATTTGATTATTTTGTTTGAAATCACAATAATCAGATAATTAGTTATTTTAGCGTTTGACAAATTATTGGTTTAGTTAATAGATAAATTGACCAAAATAGACCTTCTTTGTATTTGTTAAATTACTTAATATGTAAATTTAGTAATTTACCATAAAAGGCATTTACAGATATGAATGGGGTGACCGAATCCCGACCAAAACCGAGTGAAACCGAACGTCCCGAATCTCGAACCGACCATTCTCGGGTCGGTAGTCGGTTTTGATTTTTCAGATAGCCGGTTTTCGGGATGGGTCGGGATGGGAAAAAAAACGAAAAAACAAACTAATATCTTGACTCAGTCGACTGATCCCAACTCAACCGACACCGAACCGAGTAATTCGGATCGCGATTTGGGTTTTTCCCCATTGTCGTTTTCGGGATTAGTCGGGATTCGGCCTGATGCTCACCTCTACTCGTATTTTATAAGCATAATTTATAATAATCGTTTAGTAATTAATAACAGTAACAAATTACAACAATTTATAAGGATCACACTCACATCTGATTATCTATTAAAAAACACTATTTTCTAACAAAAAATGCTTTTATTTAAATAATTTATAAATTAGAAGAAGACCCATAAAGGAAAAGGAGATTTACACAATCGAAGCTTCATTTATCCTATGACTTCTTAACTTTATCCTCGAAATCATCGCTAAAAGAAACCGATCTCAAAACAAATCAATGATATGAATCATCAATACACATATTATACAAAGTTATTTTCGATCGTCACCAAAACCACTGAATTATTTGCGGTCAACAACCTTTAGCGAATAGTTCTCTGAAATCACATTTCGGAGGTTTTGAAACGCATAAAATTGATTTCGGGATTGGGTTTGCCAAACACTACCAAACAGATTATGGTCGGATTAAATGGGGGATGTATAATTGGCCGATTTCAGACAACAATCGAATATACATTTCATAGGTTTGTACTTTATTTTAATCACATGTTATTGTTTTTGAACGGTTTGAAAGTGGTTTAGTTTTTTTGTTTATTGCGGCCTGCCATCGATTAATTACAATGAAAGGAAAGAGATAAATATTAACATGAATTAATAATTGAAATCAAACTATTTGTGTGATTTTTTGTTTACTTACAGTTCTTTATCAAGGTAAAATGATATGTTGTAGTTATGGAATCATTAGTCGTACCTTGGCTTGCTAGTTTAGGTTGTTAAAAGCTTCATTATACAGAATATTTTCTTGTGTGGTGCATCAAGTTCTTGTCATTGTCTTCCATCATGGGGATTTTCAGTCCTTCTGGGCTTGTGACTCTAGATAGCACCACATAGCGTTTTCCGTGACTGAAAACGGGTGCTGGCAAATATAGCCCTAAAAATTAAGAATTACTGGCCTAGCCTTCTGTCTTTGAGATCATTTTAGGTTGTATCATACATGCACAACACCATTGTGAGACACATTGTATCGAATGCATACTTTTGTTTTCTGGTTATCAACATAGCTAAAGGAAGATGGTCTAAACCATTCCAACATAGCTATTACCAATAGTTTTCATCGTTTGTTATCAATAGTTTTACTTTTCATTGTTTGTATAATAGAATATGAAGTACCTGTTTACTTATTAGCATTTCACATATGGCTGATGCAATTGCAGCTGGATGTTTCGTGGCACATGAAGGCTGCTACAATGTGTGAATTTTCAAAGCAGGAATTTGTTGGTAGATCGCAATCTCTCAGGTAGATAGAGTTTTATTTATACCATATTTTTTTGATCAAAACTGATGCGCCATCAAGTTCACTGAAATTCATCTTTAAACTTTCCTAGCAGGATATTCACTGGAAAAGTCATGTGATCGGATACCATTAATGGAATACATCAAAAGCAGATGGTGGTATCAGTTGGTGCAAATAAGAGGATTATTGGATTTGATTTACAAATGGGAAGAGTTGAGTATAAGCAGCAAATTGAAAGCAAGTGTATGAGTGTACCCCCAAATCCTGGCGACTTCAATCTTTTTATGGTATAGCCTAGGTAATGCACACTTACCAGTTTTCTTTCTCAATTTCATTCTTTAGAATTCTGTTATTGGTTGTTTTCTGCGGACGATTTACTCATTAATCCCACGTCCGTTTGTTTCATGTATTTTTTATTTTCAATCTGATGCCATTTTAGACTACTCCCTTGTCAAACACATTTATGATGTCACTTAAATTTTGAGGAAAATCCAAGAGACTGAACATTTTCATAAAGATAGTGCATGCAGATTTAGTTTTTGTATTTTTTTTAACATGATTTAAGGTTCAAAACGATCCTTATTAAACATGCCACACTTTAGCCACGTGTCTGGATTAAAGAGAATTTCTCCCATCTGTTCGTCTTATTTTCCAGGTAATAAAGCCTGGATTACTTACGGGTTAGATTGAGTTATGGCATGTGGGCAAAGTTTTGCAGTAACTGATATATGAGCATAACTGCCCAAAGTAAGGTAACTGTGAAGGGATCCATGCCTAACTTAGAATGCCATAATAAAGTTGTTATGAACAGGTAGCACCACATGAAGGTAGCACCACATGAATTTCAGTATAGATAGCCTAATTAGATATGGTGTAAACGCGAGGGGTAAATGGGAAATAGTAACTGGACTTATAGAAATAAAAAGCTGAGATGAAAACATTTACCAACTCATGTTGTTCATACTTTAGTCCACAAAATTCTGACACAAAAGACGGATATATCACGACACACATGCCTAAGTTCACAAAATTAAAACTAACACCAGCGGTGCAACCCTTTATTTATTCTTCGGTACTTATTGTGAGTGCAGGTCCCTACTCTTCATCTTCTTTAGTATGTTATTCCACCAGGCCTATTTCAATAGGCTCATCTTCTGGCCCTAAACCTTCTTCAGTGTACCTTAAATTATGTGTAAAAAGCAATTGTTATTGTGTGCAAGAGTCATTATTCAGCGAGAAATTTTATATTGTATCTTAAGGCCTAACATTCTTTTCTTTTTTGGCCCAGATGCCTTGGATGGAGTACGTATTTGTGGGTCCATCGCCAGTCTCTTCTTTGAGTTCCTGTGAACGGCGTTACTACCCTCCAGTGTGTCATCAACTAAAACCTCGGTCCGTGTAAGGGGAAAATCAAGCGTCATGAAGAAATTCAGAAACAATATGGGGTAAAGTAATAATACTGTAATGTGCAGGAGGGTTAAAGCAAAAAAGTACCTCATTTTTTTATTAAGCCCCTATCTTAAAAGTTCTTCAATTGTTCCATTCTTTTGATCAATAGGTAAGCTCTCATGGGTGAGAACCACATCACTATACTCCATAAGTATAAGAAATGTTTTTTACTTGTCAAGTTTTCCGCAAATCAAACTCCTCTTTAAATAACCAAACACCACACACAGAAATTAGCATCCTTTTTTTTCAATATTTTGCTCGAACTACATGTAAATAGGAGGTGGTTGTTCACCATATTCTTGGCATTGCCCATGTGAAAATCCATCGGCCATTTTTCTCCGGCATGTACGACATTTATTAAAATACCATGGTTTTGTTTCATCGATCTTTAGTATGACTGCTTCGGTGGTAAAACGTATACACTGGCATATGTTTTATATAGTTAGATACAGCCGTATTTATAGATAGGTACGTATGTGTATAAATATGAGAAGTACCTTCTGAGTATCCGGATTTGTTTCTAACAACGTGTTTAGCAGTATGCGGTTTCTGAATTTGTATTGTTCTAAATTTGCGTGCCTTTCTGTTTCAAATTCTAAAGCATGTGTCGGCCCCCAAAACTGGTTATACCTATTAAAGTAAGATAGACAATGTCAATGTTGTATTCACATTGATGTTAACAAAATTTAAAGCGAGTAATTTTTTCTTACACATGAAGTATTTGCTCATCTTGGGATTTAAATTGTAATAAGTAGCTGGAGTGCAGTCGTAGACCATCTGTAGGTGGAAAATAGTTCAGGAGGAAAAAAATGTGAGTAATGTGTCTGCAATTAGATTTGTTATTATCATGTTTACCTGCATATCGTTTGACATACTCTTGGGTGGCATTCAAATATTATTGAGTTGAAGTATTGTTTCAAAATTGTGGCTGGTGTGCAATTTATAGGAACCAACACATTTAATGATGAGTAGATGAAAAGAGTTATTGATGGAGCATGGAAACTTGAAAGGGTTTCAAGAACTCAAAGTATTATGCCCTTCCATGGTACCTGATCATGAGAAAACCCTAGAGAAATATGTCGAAGGACTCCCTCGGAGTATTGAAGGAAATGTCACCTCCGCAAACCCGCCAACCCTGGAAGCAGCAATGGAACTTGCTCAGAAACTTCTAGACCGAGAAGTTAAATACAATGAGCTTAAAAGGAAGTTAGAAGACAAAAGAACCACCCACCATCACAACAACAACCATCAAGGTAACAACAGCCATCACCGCAACAATAATCGGAACCACCAACAATACCACACTGATCGGAACACTCACCACCAACAGCAGAATCGAAGACAAGAGAACACCAGAGTCTACGCCGCCACAGAAGGTGTAGGATACAATGGTCAGAAACCCCAATGTCAACGATGCAAACTTCATCACGAGGGTCGTTGTACCGTCCGGTGTGACAAATGTCGTAAGATTGGTCATCAAACCAGACATTATAGGATTCCGGCTACAGGAAGCAACACACAGGCTGTGACACCCACTTGTTACGGATGCGGAGAAGTAGGACACATCCGGAGAAACTGCCCAAAAGGAAATGAACAAACCAATGCTCAAGCTAGGGTATACCTCCTCGGAGATGGAAATGGACCTGATGTAGTCACTAGTACGTTTCTACTAAACCATCATAATGCTAGAGTATTATTTGATTCGGGCGCAGATAAGAGTTTTGTATCAGATACGTTTGCCCCTTTACTTAATGTTACCCCCTCTAAGCTGAACTCCACCTACGAGATCGAGATGGCTAACGGGGAATTTAGTAGATACAAATACTATCATGAAAGATTGTACCCTAACCCTATCAGAGAAACCTTTTGCAATTGATCTTATGCATGTTCAACTTGGTAGTTTTGATGCTATCATCGGCATGGATTGGCTATCCCACCATCGTGCTAGGATTCATTGTGATGAAAAGGCCGTTCATATACCACTCAATGATGAAACACTCATTGTCCAAGGGGACAAAAGTAAACCTCAATATGGAATTATCTCATGTATACGAGTGATAAAATACATGAATGAAGGATGTCAGGTATTCATGACTCGTGTTACGGAAAATAAGTCATCAGAAAAACAGCTTGATGAAGTTCCTATCGTTAGGAATTTTCCTGAAGTATTCCCTGAAGAATTACCTGGTATTCCACCCGTACGTCAAGTAGAATTTCAGATGGAGCTAGTGCCTGGAGCGGCACCAGTGGCCAAAGCACCTTATAGGCTAGCGCCATCTGAAATGGAAGAACTGTCAGAACAATTAAAGGAATTGTCTAAAAAGGGGTTTATTCGACCAAGCTCATCACCATGGGGAGCTCCAGTATTATTCGTTAAGAAGAAGGATGGATCATTTCGAATGTGTATCAACTACCGGGAGTTGAATAAACTTACGGTAAAGAATCGGTACCCATTACCTCGAATTGACGACCTGTTTGATCAATTGCAAGGATCAAGGTGTACTCAAAAATTGATCTGAGATCGGGATATCATCAGTTAAGAGTTCAAGAAGAGGATATTCCAAAACCTGCATTCAGAACACGCTATGGTCACTACGAGTTTCAAGTAATGCCATTCGGTCTGACCAATGCACCGACAGTTTTCATGGACTTGATGAATCGAGTATGTAAACCGTATTTGGATAAGTTTGTAATAGTATTCATCGACGATATTTTGATCTACTCTCGCAATGAAGAGGAACATGCAGAACATTTGCGAATTATCCTAGAACTACTCAAGAAAGAAGAACTGTACCCTAAGTTCTCCAAATGCGACTTTTAGATTCGCACTGTGCAATTTCTAGGGCACATCATAAATAGTCAAGGCATTCACGTAGACCCTGAAATGATTGAGGCTGTAAAAGGTTGGTCGTCTCCTACAAACCCCACGGAGATACGTCAATTTTTAGGTCTCGCAGGTTACTACCGAAGGTTTATTGAAGGTTTTTCCAAGATTGCAAAACCTTTGACGAAGTTAACCCAAAAGAACGAGAAGTACGTCTGGGAAGAAAAGGAAGAAGCAGCCTTTCAGTTGTTAAAACGAAAGCTTTATGAAGCTCCAATATTAGCCCTCCCAGAAGGAAATGAGGACTTTATAGTATATTGCGACGCATCATATCATGGATTAGGAGCAGTTCGGATGCAAAGAAGCAAGGTGATAGCTTATGCATCTCGACAATTGAAGAAATATGAGGAAAACTACACGACTCATGACTTGGAGTTAGGAGCTGTAGTGTTTGCACTCAAGTTGTGGAGACACTACTTGTATGGCACCAAATGTACCGTGTACACAGACCACAAAAGTCTCCAACATATTTTGGATCAAAAGGATTTAAATATGAGACAACGTCGCTGGTTAGAACTACTCAGCGATTATGATTGCGAAATACGTTATCATCCAGGAAAGGCTAATGTAGTAGCAGATGCGTTAAGCCGGAAAGAACTATTGAAACCACTCAGAGTTAGATCACTAGGGATGACTATTCACTCACCCCTTCCATCCCAAATCCTTACCGCGCAGAACGAAGCTCTTAAGGAAGAAAACCGACCCAAGGAGAAGATTTACGGCATGCCCAAAAATAAGAACGGTTTCGTGAAGAAATCCGATGGAAAGCTGTGTTTCAAGGACAGAAGTTGGATCCCTCTGGTTGGAGGTATTCGTGAGCTCATCATGCATGAGTCCCACAAGTCAAAATACTCCATTCACCCAGGTTCCGACAAGATGTATCAGGATTTAAAGAAACTATATTTGTGGCCAAACATGAAAGCTGACATTGCAGAATATGTCTGTAACTGTTTGACGTGTTCAAGAGTAAAGGCGAAACATCAAAAACCTTCAGGTCTACTTGTACAACCTGAACTTCCTATGTGGAAATGGGAACGAATCACTATGGACTTCATCACCAAACTTCCAAGAACTTCATCTGGACACGACACGATATGGGTTATTGTTGATTGTCTCACAAAATCCGCTCATTTTCTACCCATCAAAGAAACCGATGAGATGAGTACACTTGCTCAGTTGTATGTGAAGGAAATAGTCACTCGACATGGAGTGCCAATTTCAATCATCTCGGATCGAGATAGTCGTTTCACCTCTCATTTCTGGAAATCCTTACAAAAAGCCTTAGGAACTAAACTAGATATGAGCACCGCATACCACCCTCAAACTGATGGTCAAAGTGAAAGAACTATTCAAACCTTGGAAGACATGCTCCGAGCATGCGTAATTGATTTCGGAAAAGGTTGGGATAAGCACTTACCATTAGCAGAGTTTTCATACAACAATAGTTACCACACCAGCATAAAAGCAGCACCATTCGAAGCACTTTACGGTCTAAAGTACATATCGCCCGTTTATTGGGCCGAAGTTGGAGAAAGACAACTTATAGGACCAGACCTTGTTCGAGAAACTACTGAGAAAATCATTAAGATTAAACAACGTTTACAAGCAGCCCGAGACCGACAGAAAAGCTACGCTGACATATGAAGGAAACCTATGGAATTTCAAGTGGGAGATAGAGTCTTATTGAAAGTATCTCCCTGGAAGGGAATGGTACGATTTGGAAAACATGGAAAGTTGAACCCAAGATACATCGGTCCATTCAAAATCCTGAAAAGGATAGGACCCGTCGCTTATAAGCTCGAACTACCCAAAGAACTTAGTCGGATTCACGACACCTTTCATGTGTCAAACCTTAAGAAATGTTTATCCGATGAATCTCTCGTTATTCCGTTGAAAGAAATTCGACTAGATGACAACCTTCTCTTTACCGAGGAACCTATTGAAATCATGGATAGAGAAGTCAAACAACTCAAGCAAAACCGTATTCCTATCATCAAAGTTCGTTGGGACTCCAAGCGATGACCGGAATATACTTGGGAGCACGAGGATCAGATTCGCTCCAAGTACCCACATCTCTTCACCTAAGACACCCTTGGCAACTATCTTAGACTAGAATTCCGGGACGAAATTCCCTGTAAGGAGTAGGTAATGTAACCTCTCGTAATTTTCCCTTACGATTAGTAAATGCTCACGAAGAAATAAAACGATGTTACGATAACTTAACACCACTTTTACGGGTAACAAAATTTTTTTTTTACTAATGACTTGATATTGAAATCACTACGATAACTGTGATTGACCGTTTACCTAAGAACGATGCTTACACACAACCTCGATAATCTATATTTATTGCGAACTATAAATATATAAAACGTTCATATTTATAACTATACGTTTCGTCTAAATACCCTATACTATTTATACATTTCTCGAGCCTACGAAAATTCCCGAGAATGATCACTAATATTTTTGGACCTCAACACGATATTTGAAACACACCATGTGGGCCCCCATCACCCAATGGGCCACGGAAACCAATTGCTACACCAAACGGACTCCTTTTTCTTCTTTTCTTTTTTGGGCCGAAACAACCAGCAGCCCACCAGGCCAGGCCCAAAACACACCCTTAGTATTATTTTTCTTTCTTTTGTTTTTCTGTCGCAACCAAGCTCCAAACCACCCTCGTTTCTCTCAAATTCGACACATAACACTATTATGTTTTCACATCTCTTGATTTACCTTGTTGCCAAGAATTGAGATTGGTAAAAGTTACACCCTCACTCACTCATTTTCCTCCTAACCATTTTGTAGGTGATCATTCTGCTGATGAGCATGAAGATGAGTCACACTATGCAGAGGATCTTGCTTAACTCAAGAAGCAAGAACATGCAGCTACTCAGGAAGCTAAGAGGCTTAGTGAGAAGTTTGCAAAAGAGACCGAGGCTTTACTCCAACAATCAGCACAAGCAATCAGTGGAAACCAGGATGCTGCTGACGGTTCTACTGAAGGCTCTCCGATTCCTGCTGAAGTGATCAAATCTGCTGATAGTCCTGTTGCACAATCTCCCTCTACAAGTGTGACCACAGAATTTGGGAAACCCTATACCAGATTTCCAAGTCCTTCTGATCTTGGTAATCACCAGCCCAAAGCTGGAATCTTCACCTCCTCTTCCTATGACAGTGAATTTGGACCCACAGTGAATAATCTTGACACCACTATTAATGTCAACACCACAGCAACCAAAAGGATCAATATCTCATCCCCTATCAAAGGTTATTGGAGATCCTCAAGCACTTGTTAGAACTAGAACTACTCTGAAAAACACTAAATATGGTGAAGTTGCTTTCATTTCCTATGTCTACAATCAACAAAGGGACAATCATACAGACTTCAAGCATTGTTTGTTTGCTTGCTTCCTTTCTCAAATGGAGCCCACCAGTGTTCCTCAAGCACTTGCTGATTCCAGTTGGCTTGAAGCAATGCAAGAGGAGATGCTACAATTTAGGAATCAGCAGGTTTGGATACTGGTACCTCTCCCTGAAGGTAAATTTACAATTGGGACAAAATGAATTTTGAAGAATAAAAGAGATGCAAGAGGTATTGTGGTGAAACACAAAGCAAGATTAGTGGCTCAGGGGTTCAGTCAAGATGAAGGCATAGACTATGATGAAGTCTTTGCACCAGTGGCTAGAGTTGAAGCAATCAGAATCTTCTTGGCCTATGCATCTTATATGGGTTTCATGGTATACCAGATGGATGTAAAAGATGCTTTTCTGTATGGTGAGATTGAAGAGGAGGTTTATGTGACTCAACCCAAGGGTTTTGAAGACCCAGATCATCCCAATCATGTTTACAAGGTTGTAAAAGCTCTCTATGGACTACATCAGGCACCAAGAGCTTGGTATGCTAGGCTTTCTGCGTTTCTACTGAAGCATGGTTACAGAAGAGGTGCCATTGACAAGACACTCTTTCTTAAGAAGGACTCCAGGGATATCATTCTAGTGCAAGTCTATGTGGATGACATTATATTTGATTCCACAAAACAAGAATGTTGCAGGGAGTTTGAGGACTTGATGAAGGGTGCATTTCAGATGAGTGTCATGGGGGAGCTTACTTTCTTTTTGGGATTACAAGTTCAGCAGAAACCTGATGGTATCTTTATCAGTCAGGATAAATATATAAGGGATATGTTGAAAAACTTTGATATGGAGAATGTCAGAACTGCCACTACACCCTATGAAGCTCCAAAACCAATGAACAATCTTGAACCAGATCTTCCTGTGAATGTTCATTTATACAGATCCATGATTGGTTCATTGATGTATCTGACAGCTTCTAGGCCTGACATAACCGTTGTTGTGAGTGCTTGTTCTAGACACCAGGTCACTCCCCTTACTTCTCACTTGCATGCTGTCAAAAAGATCTTCAAGTACCTCAAAGGCCAACCCAATTTAGGTCTTTGGTACCCAAAAGAGTCTCCTTTTAGGTTGGAAGCATTTAGTGATAGTGACTATGCTGGTGCCAATGTGGATAGAAGATCCACAACTGGGGGTTGCCAATTTTTTGGGAGAAGATTGATTTCTTGGCAATGCAAGAAATAGACCATTGTGGCTACCTCTACTACTGAAGCAAAGTATGTTGCTGCTGCCAATTGTTGTGGACAGGTTCTATGGATTCAGAATCAATTGCTGGATTATGGGTTTAATTTCATGAATACCACCATTTTTATTGACAATCAAAGTACCATTTGCATTGTTAAAAATCCAGTTTTTCATAATAGAACCAAACATATTGAAATCAGGCACCACTTTATAAGAGATGCTTATGAAAACATTTGATTAAAGTGGTAAAGATTCACACATATGATAATGTGGCAGATTTGTTAACTAAGGCTTTTAATGGGCCTAGGTTTCAACACTTAGTGGTCCATATTGGTATGCTTAACCCTTGACTGCAAAGTTTGAGGGGAGGCATAAGCCTCAGGGGAGGCACATGCCTCAGGGGAGGAATGTCATTGTAACTTTGTATATTTTTGTATATTATTGTTTTGCTAACACTAACCAACTAATGATTCTGTAAGTTTTGTGTGTTTTGTTTGCTATTTTGTGCCTGATTTGCAGAATACCCTTATTTGGAGTTGCTGATTTTAAGATGAACTTCACCAAGTTTATTTCAATGGGAATGTGATCATATATGCTGAAGAGTTTGTTTATGCTGAAGTGTAATATAACAAAAGAATCATTGTTTCTACTGAAATCAAATTACAGAGTTCACAATTGAGAAAAGTGGTTCATTCATTCAAGAAACAAATTACAGCTTACAATCCACTTCAAAACGAAATGCAAGATCATTCCTATACTATGCCTACCAAAGTTATTCTAGCTCCTATCATCTATAGCAAAAGGGCTAGTGGATATACATGACCAGTACGATGAAGAAGCTGAAGATGAAAATGGAAAGGGAAGAATGATGATGATGACGACGAAGATGCTCAAGAACCTAGTTTTATATCTTAGGTTCAAGGCAAGAAGATGCTCAAGAACCTAGTTTTATATCTTTGGTCCCTGGCAACATCACATCATCACCTAATCCACCTTCCTTTTTCCCTTACCCATCACCTCTGCCTCTTGCCCTTACCCTTACGTCCATGGTATGAAACACCAGATCCTGGAGCAGGAAGACCCAACACCACATCACATGATGTTGGAAGAGATGGATTGCTCTTCCTTGGCCTTGGTTGGGATCTCTCTGGTGTGGAAGGAGGGATGAATGGAGGATCTTCATTCATCCTCTGAAGACTCTTCATCAGAAGTAAAAAGAAAGGGAGAGACATTTGGTCTCTCAGCAGGAACGGGGGGACGGCTTGTTTCACCTCTCTCTAAAACATTCCACCTTCTCTCTAGTTCCCTCTGAGTGTCTGAATCATCCAAATCCGAGGGATAGTATGCAGAATCATCTGATAGTGATGGACTTGGAGGATTTGCATCATATTTCTTTTTCTTGGCCTGTTCCTTAGTCAGACCAAGTGGGAGGGTTGGAAGTCTTAATGGAGGTGGATATGTGAGTGAATCTGATGAGTCGGAGGAGATGTCGATTATACTTGGTTTGGAGGGCATTGTTATTGTTTGATTGAAGATTTTGGTGGATTATTGGGGTTAATTGAGAAATTAGGGTTTTGATAAGAATTGGGGGTAATTGATATCTGTAAAAGTGTGATTTGAGGGTTATTAAATAGGCGAAGTCAAGGCTTTATGATAATTAATGCGAGTTGGGCGAAGTCAAGGCTTTAAGATATTTTGACTCTAGAGTTCTTGCTGCTGATTGACCGTTCATCAGCAGATTGACTTTCGTTTCTGCTGAAGGGTAATTTTGAAATTAGATGGAACCGCTTTACACGTCAGATATGGTCAACGATTTGTTCTGATATTGTTGACCACGATTGGGGAACTTCCATTTATAACCTACTTTGCATATCTTCGCCAAAACTAACTTATTCCCTCATCAAACTATATAAACCCATCATTCATTTGCATAATTCATAACCGTTTCTCACAAATCCTTCAAATGGCAACACTTCAATTCAAGAAAGATCATAACAAAGTTGCTTTTGTGAAAACGACTAAAGATCATGATCTGTATTATTCAATGGTGGAGTTTCTGCAGCGTTCAAAGATTCATTATGCTTTAACATATTCTCCAAATGTGATATATGAAACGATGGTGAAGCAATTTTGGGCATCTACTATAAAAAGGACTGATACAGAGATTGTGGCAACTATTGAAGGAAATGAGTATGTGGTGACTGAAAGTTTGATAAGGACAAAGCTTCGGTTGGATGATGAGAATGGAGTTTTTCACTCCAACACTGAAGAAATTCTTGCGGGGTTGCGAGAAGCTGGTTATCAAAGCACTGACACAACTAAGTGGCTTAAGAATCAGTTCTGTCCCAAGTGGAGGTTTTTGGTGCATACACTGCTCCGATGTATCAGCAATAAGTCTGGTGGCTGGGATCAATTCTCTACCCAATTTGGTTGTGGTATTGTCTGTCTTTCTAAAGGGTTAACTTATAATTTCTCAAAGTTTATTTTTGATAATATGATAGAAAATATTGAGAAGTAAAAGCATAAGTTTTTAATGTACCCTAGGTTTCTACAAATAATTTTAGACATAACTACACAAGATAGAATCCATTTTCCCATTAAGAGTCTTAGTTCAAAGTTATTTGCCTCTATGAAAACTAACTATGATGGGGTACATCGCCCTCTGTTAGCTGCTATGTTGCTAATTGGTAATGATGCTACAGGAGAGGGTGATGCTACTAGTGATTTACCCTCTCAAATTGCTGTTGATGATGGTAATCCATCATCTTCTGGTGTTGCTGCTGATAGTAATCCATCAGTGGTAAAAGAAGGAGAGCCATCTACAACGGCTGAAGCATTACAAGTTTCTTCTGACCAGCCTCCACCTTCCCCTTTACCTCTGTCACCTAGTCCTGTTCCATCACCTTCTCAGGTTGCTCCTGATGAGCTTGCTACTGAGGTTGAAGAGACAATTCAGTCTCTTGGTACCCAAGTACCCACACCTCTTGAGCCTGAGATTACTAGACTACCCACACCTAGTCCTGTAAGAGAGCCATATGATGAAGGCTCTCCCAATGGTGTACATATGTCTGTTTCTCCTGATAGGTTCAATGAAGCTCCCATGACCAATGAGCAATCTGTTGGTGGAGCTGAGAATCCTGTTACTCTCACCTCTGTTTATGATTTGCTTTGCAGGTATGTTAAAAGGACTGATGATCTTCAAAAAGAGCTTGCAGATACCAAATCTTCTCTTGGTGGTGAGATGGAGCTGTTGAAAAGAAAGGTTCAGGAGTTAGAAGCACAACTTGATCAGCAGAAGATAAGAAAAGTTGTGAGTGATGCTGATGTAGTGCCTCAGGAGAGGAATTTGGATTCCCTTGAGATATTGGCTGAAGTTGCTAGAAAGACTCATGCTTCTTATCCCAAAGTTGTTGAATCTTCAAAACCTAATAAGCCAATTCAGTTCAGCAGAAGGAGTAGAAGACAGTATTTGGCAAAGAAGGCTGCTGAATCTTCTAAGATGTCCAATGTTGATGAGACTCTTATGACAGATGTTGGTGATACTCTTCAGGAGAATGAACCAATTAGTGGTATTGCTGCTGAAAAGACTACTGATGGGGTTCATGCATCAGTAGATACATTCTTTGTAGCTGGAAAAGAGTATATGAAGTCACCTACCACTGATCCATCTGTTCCTGAAGTCACCTACCACTGATCCATCTGTTCCTGGAAAAGAGTATACTACAGGATCTGTTGATACTCACATTGACTTAGATGTTCAAGATATTCCTGCTAATCCTATGGAAGAGTTAGTCATTCCTCATGTTGATTCTGCTGAAGCTACTGAAGTGAGTGCTGATGATCTTATCTCAAAAGAAGAAAGACTTGAGCAAGAAAGACTGTTGAAAGAATGGGAAGATCATAAGAAAAGCACAGAGTTAGTAAAAGAAGAACAAGCTAAATATGCCTCAGAGTTTCAATCTGCTCAAAACAAATATATATCTACTTTGCCTCTTGAAAGACAAAGAGAATTGGATGCTGCTATACCAAACTTTGATGAAGCAGATTGGATGCATATTGGGGAACAAGTGATTGCTACTCCTGGTTTGGCTACAGATATTCTTGGAAAGGATGTGAGTAAAGATGATTGGGTTTCTGGAATAGTTGAGATTATGAAACAAAGGAAGAAAGAAGCAGATGAGAAAATTGCCAAAGCAAAAAGGGATAAACCAATGACTCAAGCACAGCAAAGGGATTTTATGAGAACTTATGTGTAAAGTCAAAGTAGTGCACTATATAATAATGCTTGGACTAGGAAACAAGTTTGGGCTCTTTCAGATGAACAATTGGTTCTTCAGTATAATAGAATCAAGTCTAGATGTGAAAAGGATGGAATGAGTACTCCTAAGCTTGTTCCTTCTATCCTTGCTGCTGATGCAGAACCACATTCTAAGAAAGTCCAAATTGATGAAGCTGTTTCTACTAATGTGCCTGCTATGTCTCTATCCTTTTCTGCTAATGTTGATCAAGTATCTTTACCTGATACTTCTGCTGGTACAACTGCTGCTGCTTCATCTGTTGTTGATAAAGGCAAAGCCAAAGTTGAAGCAGAAGCTCTTCCTTCCAGAAAGAGAACAAGAAGACAAATGGAGGAGGAGAGATTGGGTGAAGAGGCTGCAAAGAGGTTACATGATGATCAACAAGCTGAAATGGCAAGATTTCATGAGATTAAAGAGAGAGAAGTTGAGCTTGCAGCTGCTAGGGTTAAACAGACCAGGAAGGCAATGGATGAACAATATGAATCTGTTGCACTTGCTTCTACTAAGGATTCTACTGATGTTCACTTAGACATTCCATCAGTGGAAACTCATGATGCAGAAGGTGTATCTGCTGAGGATGTAGCTCCTGAGGAACCTTCTTCACCACATAATGCTATGTACATTCCTGGGAGAAGGGCCAAGAGACTGGCAAGAGTGAGGACTTCACATTCAGCACATAGAGTAGTAGATGTTAATGCTGCTGATGCTTCTTTCATCAAAGAAGGATCCCCTGATGATTGGCCAGAGGGTGTTAGAGATGTTTTGGTTCATTGGGAATTGTCTAAGAATGGTCAGATTAACACCATTTATAGACTTGATAAAACTTCTCTGTCATTCACATTTCTACAAGAAATTCTACATCTTGTGGATCATCAGGATTTAGTCACTCTCAATGAGTTGGTCCAAAAGTATTATGCTACTCATACACCTACAGGTGCAGGATTGTATCTATTGGGAGATCTTCAAGTGCTTATGGATTCTTTTACTCCTACTGGTGTTGGTTATGAAGTATGAAAGAACAATCAGAGGTGGAAAGTACAAAGTTGGAAATTTTATCCTATGCCTTATGTTCATGTCTTGGAGACTACATGTGGACTCAGGGTAATCATGTTTCTTGGAAAGAATTATCCTCTGACAGTGCCTCTCATGGAGAAAATGCTTCAACAAAAGTTGGAGATTCCTCCTGATCCAGTTGGGAATGCTAGATTGTTTGCTGAATCTTTGGTTAGATTGTTCAAGGTCCGGATCAGGATTCCCAAAGCTGCATCTGATTGATGGTATTTTGTTATATATTTCTTTATTTCTTATATAAAAAAAAACTAACAGATTTGTATAGTCTTATGTATGTTATATGCAGGTTATGGTGTCGGTTCATATCACACCTTCTCTGGTTATCAACTTACCTGATGTTAACTATTCCATCAAAAAGTTGGCTAGTCCAAAGGGTATATCTTTGGTAAAGACATGTCAAATCTGTTGATAGCTGTAATAGTTTGCTAAAAACTATTGGGTACTCAACTCACCCATGCTTAACAGCTAAGAGTTGGATGGTTGTCAATTGACCATGGATTTTTCCTTTATGGATTCCCAATAATTGGCTAGTCCACAAGTGTATGGCTTGTGGTAAAGGCAGTGGAAAACCATATTTAGTATTCAATTTACCAAGGTGATTAAATCAACCAAATAATTGACTAGTCCTGAGCAAACGGCTACAGGTAAAGACAACTCAAATCCGTTTATAGCTGACGATTTGCTAAAAATCATATGGTTATCAGTGTACCATAGTTTTCGAACTTAAACATTTGGCTACTCCAGTAGTGATGGCTATTGGTAAAGAGACATCAAATCCATTATTTTCAATGATTCACCTCTTACAGGAGTTAACACACTTGGATGTGATGAGAATAGTATGAAACTAATATGTTTTGATGTACAATTGGTCATTTGTTGATGCAAAGAATATAGTTTTCAAGTTTGTACTGATCAAAGAGATCCTGCTGATGAAGATTCTTTGCTGATGATGTTCGACTTCAATCCTCTTGGTTTGTACCTTTAAAGATCTATCAAGAATCTTGAACTTAACCATGTCAAATTCAAGATTAGGGGAGGATTGTTAGGAATTCTGCTAAATAGAGAATTCTGCTGACGGTTCCTGCTGAAGAGCTGGTTCCTACTGAAGCAGTGTAACTGCTGAAGACTAGTTTCAGCATAATTAGTTTCTGCGGAAATAGAAATTCCGTATATTATGTAATATGGTTAGGATATGCATGAGTTTATTTAGGAAGTGATAATGCATATCTTTTAAAAGTTTATAGTAGATACGTTTCTTGTGAAACGGTTTAGGGTTTCTTGGCTATAAAAGGAACTCACGACTATGTATTAGATATACGTTTTTGAGAAAACACTTTCAGTATTATCAAAAGATCCATAAAGGATCAAGTATTCTTAGTATTCAGTTGTTTTACTTGTGTTTGTTTCTGCTTTAGAATACAAGTTTTAGAGATTTTCTTTTAGTGTGTTAGTGATTACATTAACATAACTAACGATCCAAGAGTGCTCAAAGATCTATCAAGGTCTAAGGTTCGACAAGTTTACTCCTAAAAAGGGATCATCTTCTATCAATTTCGAGAGACTCCTAGTTGGGAATCCATCTTGACCTAATAAACCCGTTTTAAACCCATAATGTTTCTTGTGATCAATCATGAATGGGCGATGTAAGCATGTAAGGTTATGTTCCACTCCTATATTAGCTTCCTCTCTACATGGCTTAAAGTCTACCACCTTTATCCTAAGACTACCCGGACTACATGGGTTGATGGGTGGGTCGGCTCCTCTTTTATCTTCTAGATGTCTATCTAAGGATGGAAAATTGTGTGAAGATTGAGGTTCCGGTTCATCGAAACTAGGAAATTCCCTAGAACTAGGAGTAAGGTTATCACTACAAGTATTCAAACCTATATCCTCTAATGGTGATTGGTACAAGGGTTCTACCTCCACCGGGATTCCTAAAATGTCTTCTACTTCTTCCGGGTAAGTCACGGGTGGTGTGTGTGCCTCAACTGGTGGTGGGACTTGTGGAGTATTTAATGGACTTGGATTTTTCGCCTTATCCTCCATCACATCTAGATTACCTATGTGCTTATTATGTATTTTGCTGAAGTCAATCCCCAACATACACCTAGGTATCTCAAATCCTTTTCTATTCATCTCAAATTCAAGATCCGATTCATAAGAATCATTCTCAATAACTTGATCACTATGTTCTTTTTGCCTAAAGGATTCCTCATGTTCATCATATGTCTTAGTGAAATCTAACCCAAGCATGCACCTAGGTGGTTTGACATTAACCATCTCACAATATCGGTCGGATTCATAAGAAGCAATCCTAGGTGAAGGCTTATATGGTGCATAGGTTTCACTAAGTGAGGTATTTTGAGGGTTTGATGGAGCTCCTAAGGTGAATTTTTTAAAAGCTTTATGCACTTGGTCTCTTTTCTCAAGATACTCACTAAAATCAATGCAAGATCCAGTTCTCATCATTTCACTTATCCATCTTGAAAAGTCCAAATTAGTATAATTATATTTCTTCATGTAAGATTCTAGTGTCAGATTTTTTGGATTCACGTTCTCCATAATGGAAAATGGAATAGTCAATGAAAATTACGAACAAACACACAAAGAAAAAGATAGACTAAAGAAAACCTAATAAAAATAAAATAAAAATCTCACTAGAAAGGAATCTAGCAAGTAGACCTAATAAAAAGAAATTTCAACCTAGACAATAAATATTCCCCGGCAGCGGCGCCAAAAATTTGATGCGTGGAATTGCACCCTCGCAAAAGGTTTTACCTCTCAAGGGATCTTGAAAAGCTTGCAATCCCCACCAGGCAGTTTACTTGTTCGTTGTAGTATAGTATAGTGACAAGTACCGGGGGATTGATCGTTCAACTCTAGGAATAGTGTTCGCTAGGGTTAAAATTCTACTAAACTAGGTCTAAGGGTGAGGGATGATTCTTTTTGTATTTTTATATTTTAAGGAAAGCAAGTAAAAATCTCGGTTTTTGAGGGAGTGGGCGGAATTAGTTGCTAGTCAACTAACCCAATTAACTAAAGATGCAATCAAAATAAAATAAAATAAACTTAAACTAATTTGTGGTGTAAACAATAATGAGAGAAAGCGTGTTTACTTAGATTTCATTACTCCCTAGATATCTTTTACCGGTTGATTAGCTTGTTACAATTGCATGGATGACGGATTATATTCCTTAATACTAGTCATAGGGCCGTGTATGATCTTCCCTAACTCTATAGGCTTCAACCTCAATCCTATGTCGAGCCGACTAAAAGCTCCTAACATTGTATCCTTGGAAGTTACTTATGCATTAAATATAACCAAAAATTGTAGTACACATCCGATCATGTTTCTTAAGACGTTCAAGCAAGTTACCAATTGGAAGTCTGCCAGTTTTCTTAAGCCTAACATCGAATTCATTCATCCACAACAATTATATATAAACCATCAACCAATAATTAACATCTAGGTTTCATTACATCTAAGCAAACATGAAAGAAACCTAGCCTAGCATGTTAAATAGAAGACAAGCGTAAGATATAATCAAACAACACATAGACATATTGAATGATTTGGAGAAGTACTTATCTTCAATTGAACATGGAAGAAACAAAAGGTTGAAACCCTTCAAATAGCTGGAAAATTCGTCTAGGGTTTTATTCCCTCAAAGTTGCACACAATGAATTAAAACTAGAAAAGTATATATAGATTTTGTGATCTGACGGCGTCAAGAGTTAAGTCTGACACCGTCAACTCGCCGCCAAATTAAACTCGTATTGCCTAGATCCACTTTTGACGTCGTCACTCTATATGGGTTCTGGTTCGTCACTCTTTACGATAACTCTTGATGGCATTGGAATTTTTGTTCATGACGCCGTCACACCCCCTTCACAAAATATTCTGGCGCGTCACGTGTATTTGATTTATCCACCCTTTTGTCAACTCATGACGCCGTCACTAGTACCTTGTGACGTCGTCAAAGGCAATTTCTAGCATGCTTTTTAGACTTTGTCGTTTTCTATACTTTTTCGTCTAAAAACGTAAAAAATGATTCCTTTTTGTAAAATTCCTCTCAAAAGTACCTAAAATGACAAAAGAAACGATTTAGGGCAATATTTGATCAAATAATCTCGACTAGGGCTGAGCAAACGGACCGGCCGGACCGGACCGACCGACAAAACCGACCGGACCGAGACCGACCGGACCGGACCGACCACATTCGGTCCGGTCCTCGGTCTAAGCTTTTTGCCAAATTCGGTCTCGGTCCGGTCCGGTCCGGTCCGGACCGACCAAAAACCCGAAAAAACTTGCCTAATTGGACCGGACCGACCGAAGACCGACCGGACCGAGACCGGACCGACCATATTCGGTCCGGTCTCGGTCTATGGTTTTCCGGTTCTCGGTCTTCGGTCCGGTCCAGTCTTGGCCGGTCCGGTCCGGTTTCCGACCGATGATCACCCCTAATCTCGACTTTGGCCTTAAATGACCCCCCAAAAGCGGTACACTTTTCACTTCATCAACCGCCTCGCGGAAGACAAAGGAAAGGGACAAAGAATCAAAAGGTTAAAGCAAATCAACATGGGCACGACCCTCCGGGGGCCTGATAACGATCATGACCAATGGTCATCTATTGACCGGAGTGAGGAAGCTCATCCTTTCCTTGCACTAACATGTAGTAAATGTAAAAAATACACGGAAAAGAGGTTACTATTTAGCAGATGAAATTTATCCTCAATTGTTTATGTTTGTCAAATCGTTTTCTATTGCAAAGGATGAAAAAATAATAAAGTTTAAAAGAGTTAAAGAAAGTGCAAGAAAAGATATTGAACAAGTTTCGAAGTCTTATAAGATCGTTGGAAAATTATACAACAATTTGCACGTACTTACCATGTCAACGCGTTACAAAAAATCATGTATTGTTATATCATAATATATATCAAAACGCAATTAGTAAATTTAACTTAAAAGGAATCATTTTACCTTTAAGTATACCATCTACACCTTACTCACCATAAAAACAGATTACCAACCGATTACCAACATTAAATTTACTTGGCAGGATTGTATATGTTTTTCTAGTTATTGTTGATTTTTCTCGTAAAAACAGAATACCAACATTAAATTTACATGACATAACATCAAATCATGTACAACACAAATAGATTTTTATGATTTAACCAGATATATAAGAAATATTTTTATGGGTGTGCAAATAGCATCTTTTCTTAAACCAATTCTTTGTATGCATGAAAAGAAAATATTTTCTTCATACTATATTTGATATTAAATTGCTTATATCAGATTTTCAAATCCAAATGTAATGTTTTTATGTTATCGACTGGGAGTATAATATTAAAAGCACAACCACTTGTTGGAGACGTTAGATGAACATGATGCAATAAGTATTGTACATAAGTAGTAAGTATGTCCGTACAACCAAAAAAGGTGTCAATGTCATAGTACGATAATAGAAAGAGCATGAGCCAATAAGAAATCGAAAACTCATCGGTAGACTATGATTTTCATTACAAAAAAGCAGGTTGTGTCCCAGCCTTTATTCTGGTCCCACCACACCCACCCATGGTCCAGGAGAGATAGTAGGGTTGCTCACAACTTGCCAATATTTATTCGTACTAAATCAGGTATAGGACAAAAATAATACATGCATATATACTAGGTATTCCAAAAGATATACTAGTATGAAGGATACAAATCTTCTCCAACTGTACCGACATTTTATTTTTAAAAAAATGAAAAAAGAAAAAAAAAAAAAAACTTTTTGAAATTGTAAAATACTTATGGCATGGCATGTCGATATAAATGAGCCAAAGGTGCATTTGGCTAGAGTGATTCGGGTGGGTTTGGATTTGTGTCGTAAAATCAATTGTTTGATTGATCGGTTAGATTTGAAATAATAACGTGCTCACAAATTCACAAAACACATATGAGCCAAAGGAGGTGATGTTTGAGTAGATTACACTCTCTTACATACATGGACACTTTTCATCTCTTTATCTTTCTCACACATATACACACTTTTAATTTCTTTTAATTTAAATTTTAATTAAATATATATTTTTTCTCTTACCTCAAAGGATTAAAATCCTCTCATGTTTAATTTAACATGAGAAGTTATGTTAACCAATTAAAACAAGATAAATGAAATGAGGGTTCATTTCTTAATAAAAATTAAAGGCCCACATTTTTTGTTTACTCTCACAATTAGGGTGAGCGTCAGGCCGGTCTCGACCCAAAACCGATTACTTGCAAAACCCAAACCGACTTCCGACCTGAATATATTCGGTTCGGTATCGGGACAGTCCCGACAGGTGGGGTTCATTCGGTTTTCTTGATTTTGGCTACATTTTTTTGGTTTTTGGCTCGTCCCGACTCAAAACCGACCCGTCCCAAAACCGACTACCAGGAAAACGCAAACCGACTCCCGACTCGATTACATTCGGTTCGGTATCGGGAATGTCGGGTTCGGTCGGTTTTCGGGTGTCGGTCGGTTTTGCTTAGCCCTACTCACAATATTACTAACATGACCTCTCATGTACAAAGTGAACATGAGATGATCTCAATCCTACCTAAAAAACAAATCATAAATCAAATATAAATCCAATTCTAATCCCGTCTACAAACGAAACGCACCCTAAGGCTAATTACAATGGTTTCGCCACTTCACCTTTTATTTTGGTGTCATATCAACTTTTTCTCTCCATTTAACTCCCCTCACTCCCTCTTACTTTTTACTCCCAAGAGTCACTACTTCTCATCTTTCAATAAAATACTGATTTTATATAAATATACCCTAAACGATGCTCCACACACACTCACAAATCAAATAATTAATAATTAATAATATAAAGTTATAAACACCCCATGAGGCCTACAAACACACACTCACCAAAAGTGAGCAGCTCACCGTTCGTCCCTATTTTTTTGCCTTGTCACGCGTAAGCCAAACTGCCTACAGTGAGGTGCCGCGTGAGGTTATGGCCTCACGGATGGTCACGTTTGACCATCGGGGGCAGTCTAATAGATAGATATGTATGTAGATTTAATACATGCATGTATACATACATGCATGCGTATACACATGTAGAGTAAAAAAAAAAAATTGTGAACAAAAAGGGTTAGACTAATTGAAGTGCATGAAGTATACATCTATCTTACAAGTACATGCATTAATGTATATCGATGGTTTTCTACATGGACATGTACATATATAGAATTATAGATAGATACCGAAAGCTTGAAATGGCTGTGGGCTCGTCCTATAAGCCTAGACTCGGGTCCGCTTAAATGTGCTAGTCCTTAGGTGATCCCAAAACAAGACATGCCTTTGTACAAATCCGCACATTGTAAAACATAACTTACATTGAAATAAATGGATCTAAGTTTTTTTTTCTATATAAAACGGCTTGGTTGGGATATGTCTCAAACTAATAATTAAGGACCACTTTCTAGCAGTTTTTTCTGCCTTTCTAATATATGCACATGTTAATACAGTAAATATTCATGTCGAAAAAATTGATATTCGATTGTAACATTATTACGGGATTTGAGCTCGCCACTACACAGACTCAAACTAGTAAGGTGCTTCTCTTTTTAGGAAAGTTGGTGTGACCACTTAAAGTTGTTATTTTCTGCTAGATGTGAACAACTCTAAGTGACCATGTCAACTTTTGTAAAAATAAGAAAGCTTTATCCGGTTTGAGTATGTGTGACAATGGGCTCAAATCCCGTGAATTAGTCGGCAAAACAAATTAATTTTTGACATGTAGTGTTTATTGATTTGGAAGTTTTGTCGACTGGCAGGTGAACTATTGGTCAACAGTGTTGTCCCATTATCGACATATGAAACCAAAATAACTTAAAATAGCAAGAAATAAATTACTCGAAGTATTAATAAGTGGTTTCGTGCGAGAACTGTAGGAAATATTAAATTAGAATTATCTAAAGTATTAAGATATTTATCGACATATGAAACCAAAATAACTTTAAAATATGTACGCATTTAATAATTTTTATAGAGCATAAGGTGTCAAGTACACGGGTTTCGTAAGTGCTTTGACCACAATAAGTCACTCCACTCACTTGCTGGAGTAGTTTCTTAAAGTAGTTCAAACCATGTTGGGTTTTTTTTCAAGAGCAAAAAAAAGTACATTTCTTAAATTGGATAGATGGGTTCATTTTTTTTTTTTGAAAGGTGAATTTCAACTTAGAATCGACCACCTTCGTGGACAGCGAAGGCTCCATCGCCACCCCGCCAGACTATGTTGTCTGAACCGGGTCCACGCTGATCTCAGGTGGTAACGGGTTTCCCCCGGAAACCGTACTGCCTCCACACAAGTTACCTTGCTGGAGAAACAGCCGGATGAAAACCGGGCCATGCTCAGGATTCTAACCCCAGCGGCTTGGTCTAAGGGCTTCGAATCCATCATTGCAATATATCTCCGGAACAAATGGTCTGTAAGTGGACCACAAGTGAGGACTTCCCGGGTGGTCACCCACCCGGTACTACTTCCACTTGTGGCTCGCTTAACTAGTTAAGCCCCACCCACTAGACCACAAGTCCTTTGATGGATAGATGGGTTCATTAACCACTCTATTTCATAACTTTGTATTTTTTTTTTTTTTTTTTTTTTTTTTTTTTTTTTTTTGTCTATTTTGGCATAGCTTCTTGCTAAGTCATTTATATATATAAATTTTTCAATTTTTAATTTTCTTCCTAGAGTCGTGAGTTCGGGTAAAGGGCAAATGACAAAAAAAATGTATCAAATTTGACATTTTTGTGATTGTGTATAGATAACTATTTTTTTTTCTTATTGTATGTACTGAACTTTTAAATTTTGATCATTGTGTGTATTTTGTAACTATTTTGCCATGTAAAATGACCATTTTACCTTTCAAAATTTGAAAAAAGTAAGGGTAAAATGATCACAAAATACACACAATGATTGAAATTTGAAAGTTCAATACACACAATAAGAAAAAAATTGTTTGTTACACACAATCACAAAAGTGGTCACGATGTTCGATACATTTTTTTGTCATTTGCTCTTCAGGTAAATAAGGGTCTAGCGGTGTTGATGTGACATCATTTTTCAGTTTTGTGTGTGTGATGAGACGTTGAGCTATTAGAGGATTGATTAGTGGTTGCCCGAACTCATATATCATTACAAAAAATAGCTGAATTCTTCGCACTTAATTATTTCTTTACAATATGGTCAACTGTAGATTTTTTTTATATGGATCATAATTTTGCTACATTTATAGGTGTCATAAATATTTTAAAAATAATCCATATATAAGTGTGTACATTTACAACAAAGCTACACTTATAAATGTCACAAATATTTTCACACTTTTGCAATTTTGCCACACTTCTTGTTGTGGATATTCAAAGAAGTTTTTCACACTTTTAACTATAGACATTTGGATAGTATCTCCATACTTATATGTAAGGATGCTTATCGGGTGAAAACCGGACCGGACGGAGAAAAATAGGATCGGACCGAGACAGAATCCAACAAAAAACCTAGACCGAGACCGGACCTAATGTGGTCGGTCCGGTCTCAATCCGGTCTCGGTCAAAATAGGCTAAATGTCCGGTTTTATGCCGGACCGGACCGAGAATGAAATTATGAAATACCGTAACCAAGACCGGACCGAATGTGTCGGTTCGATCGGTTTTGTTGGTCGGTCCGGTCTATCCGGTCCGTTTGCTCACCCCTACTTATATGTGTAGGAAAACTTGCTTACACCCATTATTACAGTCTGAACTCTATAATTTGATACTCTTTCAACTGTGAACATTATACATTTAAAATGTGAAAATTTTAACTAGTTATTTGTAGTGCATTAATTGACTGTTTCATTTTTCAGTGAAGGATGTTCATTTCCAAAGATGACTTTAGATAATTGTAATTTTCGATCAAGAAAATCGAGAAATGTGTAATTGCATTAGTTAATGTATGGGCACACCTAAGCTTAGTCTTAATAAACATAATGAATCAAAGTCGTATAAGAGTGCCTCGGGGGTCATTAATATCTCTAGATTTAGAAGCAAGGTACCACAATGAAAAAGTAGGAGAAATGAGTTTCTCAGAACCACAACAGACCTCAATTGGTCAATGTCATTTACTAGCAACTGGCTACCAAATCAAGAACAATTAACGCATCCAGATTTCAGACTATGGCTAATGTCATATAACGACCAAAAAACACAAATATGGGTGAAAATACAATTCTTACACGTAAATGATATATTCTTCTAATTCTTTTATAGTTATATACATGTGTGGATAACTAAAAATGCACTATTGATTAAAATTTGCTTATGCGCCGTGTTTTTCTCAATATTTACAAGTTACAAGAAGCATCAAGTTTACATGTTTGTGGGTAACTGAAAGTGCCATACTGATTATTATTTGCTAGTATTGGCCTATAATGTTTGATTTGATTAAAAACACTAAGGGCAAATCGCATAAAAAGGTACTCTACTTTGAGTCGATTTAAATTTAAGATAACTATTTTTTTTCCTTATTAATTTAAGGTATCGAACTTAATTTTACGTGCAATGTTAAGTTTTTTGACTTTTTGAAATAGGTTATTAGTCATAATTACAATTGAAATAACTTTTAAATGCTCAATAGTAATGATACATCACATTCATTAATAATTTCAGCGAAATCAATGACAGAAAACCTCTTTCAAAAAATAGAAAAGACCTTAAAAAAAACATACATTGCAAATAAAATTAACTTCGGTATTAAAAAAAATAAATAAATACCTAAAATTTAAATCAACTTAAGGTAGACAATTTAACCAATTAATAAAAAGTTTTGGATGTTTACGTTTGATTTCTTTGTACACCAATTCATTTGAATTAATCGTAATCCATAAATAGGAAGGCTCAATATGGTGGCCGGCCGGTAACTATATCATAGAGTCTAATATATTTTTTTATTGAACGAGTAACTATATCATAGAGTCTATATATATTTTATTGAACGAGTAACTATATCATAGAGTCTATATATATTTTATTGAACGAGAGTCTATATAGAACCATGAAAGAATCCTAAGAATGTTTTGTTTGATTTCTTCGACTAGTCATTAAATTTTTAATTCAAAGTAGGAGTGCTCAAAATTAAAGCACCGGTTGTCACGGCCATTAAACTTATTTAGTGTTTGGTCATGACACGTAGCTTTTTAGTTTTTCACATCTTTTCATTTAAACATTTAAGGTGCGACTGTTATGAATTTGGTAGTAGTAGTACGCCTTCATGTATAAAAGATTCACATCCAGCTCTTTTAAAATATATAAAGTATGAAACATATTTATTATTCATTCCTATATTTAAAAGATTCACATCTTAAGCAAACATATGATTAAAATAAAAATTCATTCCCTAACTTTTATTTCGAAATACCAAAACGCACCCTTAAAAACTTTTTCCTTCATCACTCAAGTCACAATACTCTTTTAACACTTACCATTTTTAAAACCAACTAACTTCATTAAAATTAAAATTACAAATTAAATAAAACTAAAATTTGCAATTATTTCATATTGTGATTTACCACACAAACTTTTTAACTTCTTCAAAATGAACTAAAAGTAACATTTTTAAAGGGATTAAACTTTAAAAAAAAAAAAAAAAGAAAAAGAAAAAAATATATATATAAGAAAGAGTAAACTACACCGTTCGTCCTTGTGGTTTGCGTTGACCGCAGACCTTCGTCCTTTGACCAAAAAAATTGCACCGTTCGCCCTTAAGTCAGAAACGTTATGCACCGTTTGTCCCTCCATCCAACGGGGCCACTAACGCTCGTTAACCATAAGGGTATATTCGTAATTTCACATCCATTTTAATATATAAACCATTTAATTACTTATTTATTTCATTTTTACACTAAACTCACACACACACTCTTTCTCTCTCTAAACCCACCGGAATCTTCATATTTTCCAGCAAACACCAGCAGATTCCGGCACCGCCGTCGCCGGAGAATTTTCCGGCGAGACTTTTTATTCGCCAAATTGATAGATCGGGACATCCCCATTCTTTCTGGAGCGTTTTAGCTTTTCCAGCTACTCCCCACCGCCGGTCTCACTTCCGGCCACAGCAGCAGATTCCGGTCGCCGGAATAATTTTTCGGCAACCCTTTTTCTTGTCCCACTTTGTAGATCGGATAAAACCCTTCACCCCCGTGCTAACCACGCACCACCACACCCACCGTATCACCTCCACGCGCCTCCCACCGTCACCACAGCCGCCGCCACTATCACCGAAGACCACCACCACCACACCCACCGTTCCACTATCACCGAAGACCACCATACCCACTGTAATCCTACTGAAACATGCAGTTACTTAAATCCTTTACCAAAAGATATATACGCGCCTCCACTTTGTCTTCTTCTTCTCTTGTGATACGCAGCCTCAACAAACACAATGGAGTTGGTGATGGGGGGTGGCCGTCTGATGTCATGGAGGTGGTGATGGGGGTGACACTTGGCAGTGGTGGTTGGTGTGAGGCTTGGCAGTGATGGATTGTGTTAATGTGTTTATGGCTGTGTTTGTGTGTTTGTTTTTATTAAACAAAAAACTTGAAATGACTGGTAACCGGAAGAGGGGATGCAAAAATACTCACTTATGGACAAAATACTCGACTTTGACCCACAAACAAGGAAAAAATTAAGTACGCTACTCAGAAGAGCTTTTTTTGACAAGTATAATGCTTTATTTTGGTATTAGGCCATTTTGAAACTATTTTTATTAAGTTTTTTTTTTTTTTTTTTTTTTTGATAGATTTTTTTATTAAATTTTTGAAAATGAAAACGTAAAAAAATGAAAGAAAACTTAAAATAAACAGACGAAAACGTAAAAAAATGAAAGAAAACGTAAAATAAACGGGCGAAAACATAAAAAAATGTGAAAACGTGAAAACCGGATGAAAACATAAAATAAACTGGTGAAAACGTAAAAAAAATGGATGGAAACATAAAAAACGGGATAAAAACGTAAAAAAACGGACGAAAATAGGCGAAAACGTAAAAAAAATGACGAAAACGGGCGAAAACGTAAAAAAACGGAAGAAAGCGTTAAAAAATGGACTAAAAGCGAAAAATTGCACCGTTCGTCCTTGCACCGTTCGTCCTTATAGTGCAAAATGACTATTATACCCTCATAAGCAAACAAGTTAACGAGCGTTAGTCCACCCCGTTAGAAGGAGGGACAAACGGTGCATAACGTTTCTGACTTAAGGGCGAACGGTGCAATTTTTTTGGTCAAAGGACGAAGGTCTGCGGTCAACGCAAACCACAAGGACGAACGGTGTAGTTTACTCTATAAGAAACCACGGGCCGTCTTCTACCTAAAAAGCCACAAATGGCGTGGTGACACATCGAAATGGAGTGGGAAAACGCCATGGTACCTTGTGCTTTTAAGGCGAATGAAAATTGAAACCGAACTGAAACGAAGTAAAATCGAACATAATTTGTAAAAATTTTTTTGAGTCAAAACTGATTCTAAATAAATCTACAGTTGGTTAGGTTTTGGTTTTAACAAAACGTCAAACAAATCGAACAGAAAACCAAATTCATATAACCATATTTATTTTTTAATGTACTCTTTCACTGTATATTTGAATATGCGTAAACGTTATAATTATTAGCATTGATTTGTTTGACTAACTAGCATGTCTAGTTATATGTCTAAGAGCAGTGGGTGTCGTTCCTCATCCCAGCTCGCCGTTCCTACGTGGCTGCTGCTTTTGCTCGTTATGCCTCGCCACGACACCAGGCGAGCCTCGTTGTAGCTCGCCGTGGAAGAGTTTCTCGTGCAGACGACGAGCCGTTTCCACTGACACACCATCCACTTTTTCTGTTTTTCATTGTTGGGTTTGTGTTTTTGGTGTGTTTGTGGTTTTTTTTTTTTTTTTTTTTTTTTTTTTTTGCCTTGTAATTGTGGTGTTTGTGTTGGGTTTTTTTCTCAGATCTTGGGAGGAAGAAGAAGAAGACCAAAGTTTGGTTCTTGTATTTTTTGGTCCTTGTATAATGTATATTTGTGGCTTGCAATTGTGGTTTTTCTTATTTATATTTTTGGTCCTTGAATTTTTTTTCTTTTATTTACAGTTTTTTTTTTATTATTTTTTTCAAGTAAATAACATTTTTATGTTTAGTTATTTGTTTTGAATGAAATAAATTTAATTTGTTTGAAAAATGAAATAAAAAAATAAAGTTGTAAGTGGTGGGCCCCAAATGAGTAAGTTGAGGTTAGTTATGAGTGAGAAGGAGGTTAGTTGTGAAGAGGTGTTGAGGTGATATGGCACCCGTGAGCCCCAAATGAGTAAAAATAGCTCGTTGCCATACCCACTCCTCTAACATTTTGTGTCACAAGTCAATAACTTATTGGCTTATTTATTTAAACATATAATTAATCATATTTTTAGGTATCTTAATCATTATATGCATTCAGTTAGAGGTGCCCAAAATTAATAAAATGAGCTAATTTGTAAAAAATATATTTTTATTATTTATTTATTTATTTTAAAGGTAGCCATGTATAACCAATTTAAAAGTTAAATAGGCATTAATAAGCACATATTTTCTGTCAATTTAATAACATTATAATTGTTTAAAAAAAATACTTGTAGATATAATATATTTAAAATTTTAAATATAAATGAGGTAGTATTACGTTTGTGGAATTTATTTTGTTATGTCGAGTCTTTTCTAAAGCAATTCATATAACATGAGCCCGTTTGCCCCGTACCTGTTTAAGCCATACCCTTTTAAGCCCGTGACCGTTCGAGCCCGATCCCGTTTGAACCATGGCCAATGCCCACCCGACCTGCCCTACATTCAGTGTTAACATATATATAATAAATTAATATAATATATAAATCATGAAAAAACTACTAGTAAAAAGTAAAAACAAAAACATCAACATAACTAAAATCATTCTTTTTCTTTTACTATATCTGTAATTATCAAAAGTCAAAGTCAACAGTTACAAGTCAAACAAAATTCAATAAGTACATATTTCACAACCAAAATATACTACAAAGAGAAATCAATTCAATCCCTCCTCCCCCCCTAAAACCAGTCAACAATTCCTATTTTCCAAAGCTATATTGACTTGTACCTCATTCATAGAAACTTGTACATTACTTTTGATTTGTATCTTTTAGCACTGGAATAAGGGCACAGCTTATAACAAAAATGAACAAAGAAAAAATAAAAATAGAAACTTGTATTCAACCCATTAAACCATTTCATCCAAACTTGTTTCTGCGTTTAAATCTTTATGCGCAAAATGGTGATTAAAATGCGCTATTAGCAACGGGTTTTTTCTTAAACAAGTCATGAAATCATCCTTGCTGATCCTACCATCACCATCGGTGTCAAATAGATCAAATAATGCGCATATCTGTATAAGAATCTACATGTTAGAATTATTATTATTATTTTTTTTTTTTGATAAAGTGATTTTCTAACGATTTTGAATTGATAAGAAACGAATCACAGACCTCGTTTGTGTTCATGTTAGGGATGGCAGGGCTCGTGGAACCTCCCAACTGTTGATTGTGCATAAGAAAACAGATTACAGCCTATAAGTGGTGGAAACTTTGAAACCAACTAAATTGATTCACAAAGATAAATAAATAAAGAGTATATTACTTGTTGCATGGTGAGGTACTGGTCTTTATCTTCATCGCTTTCGTTAAACGCTACTTCACATGCTCGTTGGAATAATGGCAGCCTCAGCACGTGAGCTGATCCTACCAAGAACTGTATTATCCAATGTAAAACGACCTTGTAAGCCTCATGGAGTCTGGTAAATAATGAAATGATACCGACGTAGAATTATGTCCCTATTTCTATTACTGTATAAAAGATGGACCCAATAACTAATCCAGATAGAAACAACTCAATATAGTGAGACCGACCCCAGAGAATGCCCTACAAATGGTCGTATAAGTTACACAGAGAAAGAGATGGAACACAAACAGAATGCGAAAACTTTGCCTCGTAGGTCCTTTTATATGATATCACTATAATTGAGGATGAGACCCACAACATGATCATTATTCATTAGCACTAAGAGACTCTTAATAGAGCTTAAATGAGAAAGGCATGGGATGATAAAGAATGCCCTACGAGCATTGTTTAGTGTTACAGGAAGACTTTTAGTGACGTGAATAAGAAACAAGTATTGGACCCACCTAATGATCTCATTAAGCAGCCCTATAAACCACTGAACATTGAACAATATAGGACCGCACGAGGAATCATGAGACCCCATTTCTTGATATAGTAAGAAATACGAGATCGACATAATGAAGAATGATAAATGAAGATTATGCATCATAGTTACCTCTTTGAAGGTTATAACTCCATTCTTCTCGACGTCAATAAATCCAAAAATCTGTAACAAATAAAAAAAACAACTTGAAGTAATCCATGGCAGTAAAGAACCACATTCTTACAAAAATAATACTCATTATGTTTTCTATCAGTTCTCCTGACTTCCAACCTTAAAAGAGCTATTTTTAGTTTCACACTTATTAAAGGTGTTGAATATTGATCCCCAAAAAATCAATACATGTACCAAAAGGTACAATTACATAAATATAGAAAGAATTGTAAGATTTAGTTATTTGCAATTATAATTTTGCCGAATACAAGTTTGACATTTATAAGTCATAGAACAGAGAACAAAGAGCGTAACAGTTGTACAGAAAATGATGGTGGTTTTCTTACTGACATTTTCGGAAAGCCTAGAAGGCTTCAATCTTAAAACCCTGATGAAATCTTGATATTTTACGCATCCACTGCAAACAAAACGCATGTTATTGATATAAAGATTGCATGTATTCTAAAACAAAATGTAGGTAGTTAAATTTTAGCCCACCCACTGCAAATCTTCGGTTTATAAATACAACAAATCAGTAATAAATTATCATGTAGCAATATACCTGCTATCTGGATTCATGGTAAGAAATGTCTCCAAGAACTCTACAGCTTCCGCAGAGCTCAAATGACATGACTGGGACATATGGAACACCAAATATTAACCAAATTCGATATGAATAAATAACTTTTTTATTTGAAGAAAGAGGTTGTAAACTCACTTTTTGGACTTTTGCCATTTCAACCATGAAAGGTGAATAACTTTCCTGGAAAAAAGAATAAAACACGATTAACATCCCAAATATGAAAAGGTCAAAATAAGAACAAAACAGCCTACAAAACTAATGTGATCCATAAAGTGGATCGGTAAGGTGTATGTGTCTTTCCGGTAGTATTTATATTAGTTCTAACATATAAGCTAAAATAACCGATATTGTTTATGGAAATAGACAAGAATATCAGAATACGTCCTCCATGCTGAATTGTGGTATCGTACAGGACATGTGATTTTAAGGACGGGTTCTGTATGAATTGTCCAAAATATCCTTCAAATGAGAAAGTAAGGAAATCTTGTGGACTTAAAGCTATAGCCTACATCTTTTGATTGATTATTGGCAAACACTAGGTGATAGTAACTTTAAACCTTCCTAAAAGTGAAAGCATTACAATTTTCATTTTAATCAATGAAAAATAATTACAACTTACAAGGGATGGAAAATTGCTACGTTTCCATCTTTGGCAAGTTCTCAAGCTATAGTTTCTTATTTGCCCTTTTTTATCTAAGTAACAGAAAGAATTGATGTTAACAATTTTAATCCGCTACATTCTCTTGTTTTCATTGTTAAATGTTATATTAGCATAAAAAAAAGTCAAACAGTGCAACGCTCATTGTTATCGTAGTAAAAATCCACAACATCTTCTTATGTCCTCTGATCAATTGTTATTGTTAGTTAAAAACATTTTTTGACAACCACTCAAACACTTCTCTACAGGATGTATTTGGGTCAAACAATACATTTTCTTGAGACAGTGAGAGTATCCGTTGATTCTCTAGCATTTTTAGTTCACACAAGTTATACACTCAAATGAACAACAAAATATACAATAGATTTGTGTCCGAGATTTACCCATACGTCTTTGAGGATGTTCTAATTTCTAAATTCAGTGGTGGTTCTAGGGAGTTATGACCAGAGTGTGAAGTGCATTCACAGGATCCAATACAATAAGAAATTTTAACGTTTTGGCACTAAAAACATTTCAGGGTATGTGAGCCCTTGTTTAGATTAGATATTTACCCGTCCAGCATCAGCTGCCTTTGAAAGAAGAGCATAATCAGCAAAAGAATGATTAGTCTGTACAACATTCAGAGCAGAAGCCATGGCTTTCCCAGTCTGCAACAACAAATATTAGCTAAAGATGTAAACACGCAATGTTATTCATAAAAAGTCAAATAAAAATTTATTGGCTATGTAGTATAACATTTCAAGGTTGTATCATTTAGGGTCATTATATACATTTTGTGGGTCGCACTTATATGATGATATCTTTAGATTAGATTACTAGTCAAATATTTATAATACCCCTCAATAATGACAATAAAGACAGATCTTTTGCACCAACATAAATGCTTCCAATATAGTAGATTGAAAAACACTGCATAGAGGTTCCAAATCGAAAAACTTGTTTGATTGAACAGAATCAAACTGATCATTTCATATGCTCAGGTAAGATATATGTTTTTAACAATAAAGCAAATATTAGGAAAAACTTTAGACGATATTATTAGAACATTGAATTGACTTGAACCACACTGACCATCTTTTAAAGATATAAGACAAATCGATAAAACATTATAAAAGAACAAATAAACTAACCTTCTCAGCAAAACGAGCTGCACTTTCCTTTTGATGTTGTGAGGGTGAAATAACGGGAAGATATTCAACCTAATAATATTTAAACCAAACAAAACAAAACAGTATAAATTCTTCTAATTTTTATGGCATTAACGTATTTTGGGTTTGTATATACATAAATAAGTCAATAAGAAGCATACCTCCATGAAATTGTGGAACTGCATGAACATTCGAAACATGAGAGTTGCCAGAGAAATATGACCCCTGAATCAATATGATGAACCATTTGAAGATCAATTTGACATCAATAAGAAATTTGATAATGCATTTCTTACTGAGATGAGATTTTACCATGACTGATCAAAATGTACATGTGGATAGCGGATCACCACAGGTTGTATGGGATAACCAGGAATAAATGCACCAAGTTGGAAAGATATAAGTTGCCTTCCATTGGTTGTGGTCCCCTCGGGAAACAAAAGTACTCGAGGAAATCTTACGCTTGATGCCTTTCTCTGTATTTAGATCCTTAAAAACATACATCTGTATCAAATTGCTTATGTATTGATAAAATGAATGCAATGAACTTTTCTTTCAAACTTTTTTTCTTTAATTTAAACAAGTCCAAAAATAGGTGAAAAACACATTTTATATTAAAAAATCAACAAACGACAATATAGGTAAACAGCATGGTACGGGAGCGAAGGCTTGTTACCTTTATTTCATGTACAGCTTGCTTTCGTGATTGATGTGAGAACCGATTTACATATATCACCTAAAAATTGAACATAGAAAGACAATCAAAATTAATAGAACAAACTCAAGATATAACACAAACTTATAATAGCTTAGTTTACCTGCATTGCTCTAATTATGACTCCGACGAATGGCATGGAATCATGGGACTCAGATGCAACAATTGTTGGAGATGATTCATAGAAAAAAAATATTGGATCAATGTATGATACATGATTAGATACAACTATAGGAGCAGTGTCCCTTGGAGCAGGTCTCCCTTTACGTTGAATCCAATGGTAGCTGCATAATGCAATGACAAAACGTAACAATTAACAACGACAAAAACAGTAGCATAGCATGAAATTCACGATAACCTCTAACGAGTTATAAAACTAGTACATTTCAATGATGCATGCATTGGAGTAACAAATTTCAAATTCATCAATCCAAAATAGGTTCAAAACTTCAAATCATCCATCATATGCTAAGAATATCTTAATGCAATATTGAGCAAATTACAAAAAAACAGCAACATGCTATATTTTGGTGCATCTTTTTTGTTCCATTGTCGTCATTGAAAAACCATTGATTTGTGTTATTTTTGTTCATTTTGGTCACAATTCATAAAAAGCAAATGGTTACACCTCATGCAATTATACCACAACCACCGACCAAACGCGTTAGGTGGAACAAATCAAACCAAAACCTACTCCTTAAATGACCAACGTGAAAAACACAAAACATACTTTTAGCCACCAACGAAATAAAAAGCATTCCTTTGCCATTTAACACAATGTGGCCTTTTTCATCCAAATACTTAGTTCTAAAACAACTGCACGGCTAAAACATTAAATTCCCAAAAAACATAAATGCATCCTTATGTCACAGACTACCCCGCATATCAACAAAACACGACACACATTAACAATATCATACCCTATAAGCTCATATAAACATAGCATACAACAATAACAATACCAATCCCAATAATGCATGGCACGAGACTACGAAAAGTCGAAAACATATCATAACTTAATAGAATTTCTTACCCAAAAGAAAACAAAATCCCTCTAGAACACAACCTTGTAATCCACATAACTCTACATCTCCATCTAGGCATAGGATTAGTCTTATCTTTCCAACCATGTAACGCGCATTTAGTCGCGATATACCCAACAACCAAACACAAGCCAAACAACACAAGTCTAACAACAACAATAGGCAATATCACAAGCATCTTTAACCACTCATACAGCCCAACAATCTTGGGTGTTTGGTTCCTAAATGGATCCACAGTAGTTGACCCTGTAACTTCAAATCCATTAGACCCAAGAATCCCATATGGGTTATCATTTTCCAAATGGGTATCAATAAAAATTGAATCTTGATTAGTGGGTGTTGCAAATTGAGGTGAATCTTGATGATGGTGGTGGTTGTTTTCTTTGATGGTTAAGATGTGGTGGTGGTTGTTTATTAATGGACGATGGAGATCGGTGGCCATTGGTGGTGGTGGCTCATCAATGGTGGCAAAGTCAAAAGAATATGAAAAGAGGGAAACTTTTTTTTTTTTTTTTTTTTTTTATAAAAAAAGTTTTTATAAAATTTCAAGATTTTATTACAAATGTGTGGTGTTTTTGGTTTTGGATCTTTTCTATTGGTGGGAGAATCTTTCAATGTTGCAAGTCCATTTGTATGTTTGTTTTGTGTGAAATTACTAATGTGTCCCTTGGAGTTTTGACTTTGTGGTTGAATATACCTTTGGATTGTTCCATGATTTTAGGTGATGTGGTCAATATAAGTCATTGGTTTTTTTCAAGTCATTGGTTATTCTTTCTTGTGGACAAATTAGAACACTTAATTTGATGTATGCTTTTTAGCTAATTTTGAGGAAAAATGAGAAAAATAGGTGTGTGGATATTTATGCATAATAATTTTTTTTTAAAATGCAACAATTTATTCAACACCAAAAAACCAAATAGCAAAATAAAGGCATCTCGCCTCCTTAATAAGAAAATTAAAGAGGCCGAGACTCAAAATACCAAAATAAAACCTGCACCCAAGTGTACAAGTATACAAACCAAACATACCCATAAGATCCAAAACCAATGGTCTCATTTTCCTATGACCTCACATCTGTTAACTGACCATCCTAATGAAGGACATGACCCACCACATAAATGACAATCAATTGAACAATGGAACATGCCATACAGTAGGACATCAAGTGGCCAAACAAACACTAAAACTATGACACAGATTGTCCCAAACTATGACACATTTTGCAGACACAAAAACATACCATCCCAAACTGGACTTGCAGCAGAACTTGAACCCGAACAGAAGCACATACATCAGTTACTGTACACGACATTTAATAGGATCCCAAAGCCATTGTTGCCAATCTATCTCTTTATACTTCTTGGATCTTCTCACAATCCACTCGTAGCTTTTAAGTTGAATGTCTTGAACCACTTTATTAGTACTTGAAACTTTATTACCAAACACCCGAGAATTTCTTTCTTTCCAAATGAAATAACCGGTTGTCCAAATGACCGCTTGCCACACACGAGAGATGTAGATGGGAACATTAACATTTCCATTGGACGAAAAAAATTCATCAATCGAAAAAGCATTAACACTCCCCACCTTCCACCAATTAAAAATCTTTTCTCACACACTCATAGCTAAATCACAAGTGATCAAGCTATGCACACATGTTTCCACACTATTTTTGCAACTTGGGCAAAGAATCGAGTCTAAATCAATACCTCTTCTATCTAACTCCTCGCGAACCGGAAGCCTTGCTTTTAATGCTCTCCACACAAAAATGTTAATCTTTTTTTGGTACTAACTTGTTCCATTGCGTTTCATGACCTCCAATTTCCACTTGTAAAATTTTCTCCTCGATCATGCTTGCTAATGCTTTGACCGTGAACTTGTCGTCTTCATCAATCGACCATCTCCACCTATCCCTACAATTATTAGAAACAACAACATCTTGAAAAATGCCTAATAATTCTTCAAAATCTTTGTGAACTCTACCCCTAATACTCCTCACTCAATCCCATTCCCAACACCAGACACCATTTACCCATTTCCCTTTATCCATCACACTACCTTCCTTACTCCTATCTAAATGAAATAACCTAGTAAATCTATCACAAAGTCTCCCATTACCCACCCATCTATCTAGCCAAAATCTAATATCACTACCATCTCCTAACACACCTATACAAGAGGACGTAAACTCAATCCCCAAACCCTCAATCTCCTCTCCTATCCGCACAATACTACGCCAACATAAAATTGGGTAATAAGGACTTTAAGATCGAGTTTTCACCAACATAAAACGCGTTGATATTACTACACCTCGTCTCAAAGACGCGTCTTTAGCTATAACTTTGCATAATTTGACCGTCTTTAAGACCGAGTCGTGGTGGAAAGTTCTTTGGGCCCAAGCTGAGTTGTGTGAGATGGTAGTTTGTTTATGTGTGTTATATTTATATATAAATGAGTATATTTGAGTGATGAAGTAGATTTCTTATTACACTAAGTTGGTGGTCAAGTTGATTGCAAAGAGAGAAAGCTGATGTTGCGTTGAGGTGGCGGTGGTGATGATGTGCTGAGGTGGCTGTGCTGACAATGACGAACATAAAAAAAGCAACGGAAAAGAAAACAAACTCCTTCCAATAATTTTATTAATCAGATTCTACTATAATATTACGATATAGTGACATTAAATAAGAAAACATAGACAAACCCTAACTCCTAAACCAACCTAAACAAACAGGCTAGACTTAACGAGCCTTTATTTTATAACAAAATCTCACCATAACTTCTCTTTCCTTTTTAAAAGACTAATTAAAACATTTGTATCTAAAATTCACTTAATTAAAAAGAAAAATAAACAACCTTTTAGATAAAAGTTTGAGTTGTACAATACATAAAAGTTTGAGGGGTTTTTATGCAAAACTATTGTTTTCATTTGCTTTACAAAGGAATGAATGAGAATGGATTATGGATATCCCTTTGGAGTATCGTTGTCAACTTTTGAAGCATACTAGCTACTCCCTTTTCGACATATGTATTTCTTTGGTATTTTATTTGTAGAATCAAGCAAAAAAATACATATATTTATGACGTTTGATATAATGCATAAAAAATGACACGTGACAAACGTTATTTTCTCAAATAAAATCATTGTGACACACTTGTATCCATTTTAGTGTGTTTTTGACTTCGATGTCTATAGGCTTCAGCTTAGAAAAAACAGGTGCATTTAAGGTATTTTATCAAATACATTAATCTTGAGTTGTTTGGTAAACATGTATGTCATAAGACTAAGGTGTAGGCTCGCCGATCAAGGTCGGACGTAGGTGTAGGCTCGCCGATCAAGCTCGCCGTCCGACCTGGCAACAACAACGGCGAGCCGAAGCTCGCCTCTACACCAGAATGCCCTCACCGTTCCTATTCGTTGGGCATCTCCCCGTGGCCACGACGAGGCTTGGTGCTGTACTTCTTGTCAGTTTTTTTTTTTTTTTTTTTTTTTTTTTTTTTTTTTTTTTTTAGATCTATAAGGTATTTTGTGTAATTGTGTTTGTGTTTTTGTGTGTGTAATATGAGTGTGTGTATGTGTGAAGAAGACGATGTACAGGTTTTTTTTTTTTTTTTTTTTTTTTTTTTTAATTTTCTTTTTTGGGTTGAAGTGGGCTAGTTATTAAGTGGTAGGACATATAAATTTGGGCTACTTTGGTTTCTATTTGTGTTTGTGTGTTTCAGTTAGAGATTTTTGTTTTTTTTTTTTTTTTTTTTTTAATAAAAATGTTATTTGTATTATTTGTATTATCTAATGAATGAATTTTATGTTATTTGGTAATTAGTGAAATGAATTTAATTAATTTAATGAAATGAATAAAAAAATAATTGTGTAAGAGGTGGGACCCTAATGAAAAAGTTGAGGTTTGTTGTTTGGTGAGGGGGGGTTTGTTGTGAAGAGTTGAAATTGCGGTGTTGGGTGATGTGGCAGGAGTGAGACCCGAATGAGGAAGCTTGCATCTCCAACTACACCTAATGCTCTAAATTTATTCAAAAATGCGCTTATATTTCATAGGTCATAAAAAAGTCACATCAATATTTCAATGGAAAAATGTTTTATTTCGTGGTCATCTATTGGAATAATAACCCGTGTAATATACAACTTTCTACAAAGATCATATCATTGGAATATAAAAAAGGCATACTTTACAGGATGGTAGATGGTTGATTAATATTTTAATGGCATAAGATTATATTTCATAGTGTTTTGTTGAATATATGCCAACAAGTAATATTATTTATTTATTTTCTGTTACCCATTACACTTACCGACATGCATCAAGCCATCAAGTAAAGTTTCTAATATCTTAGACAAAGACAAAAATAAAGTGGGTGGTAATATGAATTAGTTATAACCATGGTTATAAAATGCGTGAGATGTGGCGGCATGACCGTGCCTCAAGCTTTATGCGTTATGATGTAGCTTTTGTATTTTTGAAAGCGTCATTAATGCGGCAAAAAAATATTTATAGATTTATGTATTTATAATTTTAGATCATATTACTCGTACAATATTCGACATTTAGACTAATACTTACTACTACCTCCGTCCCATAATTATAGTCCACTATTGACTTTTTAAGTCTTTATTTGGAAACTTTGACCTTATATATTTTTATTTGTGTTATATAATATTTGATAAAAATTATACCAATGAAAAATACATTCAAAACACAATCCATTCATATATTTTGCATCAAGTAATATATAGCACAAATAAAAATATTTAAGGTCTAAGTTGAAAACTAAAGACTTCAAAAGTCAATAGTGGACTATAATTATGGGACGGAGGGAGTATATAATTACCGGGCACATATAACAAATTGTCCAAATTTCCATACTAGTTCAAAATAGTTCAAAAAAATAAAATAAAATGAAAAATAAAAATAAAAAAATAAACTGGTTCAAAAAGTGGCGTCACGCCTTACCAAAAAAGCGCGCATTTGCTCGCCTTATTTCACGCCTTTTTGCGCCACGCCGAGATCAGCCGCTAAAGTTCATTTCGTAGCGGGAAGGCCACGCCTCACACTTTTGCGACGCTTTTGCGGCACCTTGACGCGGCTTTTAAAACACCGGTTATAACAATAGAACTATAGCGTGACGTTTTATGAAAACAACATATATAAATAAAAATATAGCCTTTAACTAAAAAAGCGACAAGTTGTGTTCAGATGTGAAAGTGTAGTTATTTTATTACTAGTGATAATTTTTTAATTGGAAAGTTAGATTAAAGGTCACTCCTTTACTTTCGTTCTACGGAAAAGGTATTAAAATCAAGATCGATAACACGTATCAGTTTCACACGTAAATAACGTGTTGTACTAGTTTAATAATGATGGGCCAAAAATTAATATATATAGTAATTATCATTTGAAACGACGTCGTGTACCAATGCGGGCCTCCCTTTTTTTTCTTCGGTCTGTTGTTACATATCGCATGATCCAGTCATTGGCCCAACATCTCTTCAATCTTTCTTAAATGCGTGAGACGCAAATGGATAAATAACATTCTTAAATGCCAGCTTTTGCAATACTATAACATGACTTGGGCTATCAAATCGATATATTATTTGATAAAAATCATCGTAAACCAAATACAACGAAAAAAACCCCGTCAGGCCGCAACGCGGCCGACCGCCGCCACACTTGTTAATTAAGTTTACCAGTAATTAGTTAAGCTTACAAATTGTGATTAGCTAAGCCCGATTATTGACTAATTTGAGCCCATCATCTCTAAGTTGCAACTTGCAACTCTTAAAGAGCTAAAGTGCTAAACTGCATAATATTTTGGGCTTGATAAATAGTGTTATGCGTTCAGATTTATTGCTAGTCTGGAGTTATTATTTTGGCCCTAAACGTACGTATTTAAACAAACGTGACACATCCTAACAATTCGTTTACTAGGGTTTTTGTGTTTTTCACAGCTTTAAAGATATAAGAAAAATCATCAATACGCACACATCTCGGATCAAATAAAAATTTCAAAATGGTGAGTATCTTTAATAAATTCCGTGTTTAAATATAAATGATTTTGATATAATAATTTTTTTTAGTGAAATAATTAAGTATAGAGTTATATCATATATGTGATTATGCGCCATGATAATGCATTAGTATGACGTTTGGTGTTCTAGTGAAGGTTAGTTATGTTTGTTTTTATCTATTAGATTGCCTTGATGACCAAGATTTTATGTTCGTTTATTATATTGACGAGCATGCACAAATGATGTATATGGTTCATTATGATTAATTTATCCTTTAGTTTCAAATACAAATGATGGATTATAAATCATTATAGTTCTTGGCCTAACGAGTTTTGCCACAAGAAAACATTCATTTAGTGGTATTTTTTATCCTTTGATTCAAATACAAATGATGGGTTCGTTGGATTTGATATCTTGATTTTCGATTAAGAATGTAAAAATGAACTCGTATAACTCTTGTTTGATGAATAAAACTAATCTTGTTTGTTATGTAGTTTGCACCTTGTGGACAATTCTTTTTATTGGTATTAACTTGTTATACAAGTTGATTTACACTGAAAGTAACAATGCTTTGAGAAAACTTCTAAATTCTAATGTTGATAGGAAATGACAAAAATAAATGATATTTTTTTATGATTTCGATTTTGAAAAACATAGTTTTGACTTTTGAGATCATTCTATAGCTAAACTTAGGTACATGAGTGCCACATATTCTCTATCACCCATATTATTAATACAAATATCGTCTAAAAACGTTATTTATATTTTACGATCTTTGCTAAGTTTTGTTAACGACAAAATGTAAACTTTAGTTTCTAAGTAAAACATAATCTTAGTTTTAAAGACTTGCATAAATTAGACATTTTACATTTCATAAAACACAACACTTTTTATTTCTTAAAATAGAAATGTCACATCACATTTATGGCAAGTTTTGTCAAGATACATTTATAGAAAGAAAATGTGTTTGACTTATTATATGGTTGCTTGCAAGTTTTGTGTTTGACTAATGAGATGTGACATTGTTTGGTTTACAAGGTGTAATGAGATGTGACATTGTTTGGTTTGCAAGATTTATTGCAAAACCAACTGCAAGCCCGGCGGAACCCTGGGGGTACACGGGCGGAACCCATCTGAGGGTTCCACCGTATCCGCCAGGCCTGCAGAAGGCTTTGCTATAAATACCAAGCCACAATTTGATTTTTGGCTTATCACTCTACATCATATTTACACACATTCATTCATTCTTTCATCTAACCCTTTAATATTTCATATGTGAAGTTTCTTTTTGTAGCAAAGAGATTCACGAGCTCATTAAAAGTAACAAGTATTCAACACAATATTGCAAGACTTGTTAGCTTAGCATTGTGTAGACTTGTGTAGTTAACACTTCATTTGATTGTGTATTTTCAGTGATCGGTTAGTATTTTAGTCCTCAAAATACAAAGTGTATCGGGAGTAGTTGTACCCTTGTAAAAGAAATAACGGGAGTGGTTGTACCCTTGGTAAAGAACTCGACATCTAGCTTAGTGTCGGTAAAAGTATAAGCGACGTGTAAGGTTTTCTCCGCCGGTGAAAGGAGCTTGTTGACTAGTGAAAGAAACTCTCGAGTTGGATACTCGGGGCGTGGACGTAGGGCAAGGAAAAAGAGTCCTTGTAGCCGAACCACGATAAATACTCGTGTTGTGGTTTGATCGTTTCTTTCATTTACTTGCATGTTATATATTGTGTTTGTGTATATACCTTTGATCAAACGAAAAGTTTCAAAGCTAACTAAACAAGTTAAAAAGATTTTAAACGGTAAACTATTCAACCCCCTTCTAGTTTTCCACAATTGGCATCAAGAGCTACGTTATATTGTGTTTTAAAACTTGAAACGATCCATGGATTTTGAAAATTACAAAGAAGGGCAATCTATGCAAAGACCACCACTTTTTGAAGTAAATGGTTTTATATATTGGAAAACCGTTTTGAAACCTACGTGAAATCTAAAGATACAGATTTATGGTATATAATCATTGATGGTGATAATATAGTTACTAATATTAAAGATGATGATCAAAAGAAATTGATTGGTAAAAATAATGAAGCTAAAATGATGCTTTACAATGCTTTGCCTAAGAAAGAATACGAAAAAGTCTTTATGTGTAAAACCGCCAAAGATATTTGGCAATCTTTAATTGTCACTGATCAAGGAAACTCACAAGTTAAAGATAACAAAATTGATCTTCTTGTTCAACAATATGAATAATTTGTTATTTCCGAAGATGAGATTATTGATAATGCTTTTGATAGGTTTAACACTAATATTACTTCACTTAAAGCACTTGATGAATCTTTTTGTAGTAAGAACTTTGTCAGGAAATTTCTTAGAGCACTCCATCCGAAGTGGAGAGCAAAAGTGACGGCAATTGAAGAATCCAAAGATCTTTCAAGCATGTCACTTGACGAGCTAATTGGAAACCTCAAAGTTCATGAAATGGTAATGGAAAAAGATTCAGAACTAGTTAGAGGCAAGAAAGAAAAAGTTAAGTCCATTGCCTTGAAAGCTAGAGTCCAATCAAGTGATGATGAAGAATCTACTTCGGATAGTGATGATGAGGAATATGATATGGCCGTTAGAGACTTCAAGAAGTTCTTTCGTAGAAGAGGGAAGTTTGTAAGGTAACCTAAAGATGACAAGAAAACTTTCTGAAAAGATCGTGATGATAGGAAAGCAAAGGTTGAAAGAAAATGCTATAGGTGTGGAGACACAAGTCATCTTGTGGGAGAATGTCCAAAACCACCCAAGAGCAAACCTCAACAAGCTTTTGTGGGTGGTGCTTGGAGTGACTATGAAGGAGATGACGATGAGCCAAAGAATGATGATATTGCTCTCATGGCTCACAACTCAAATGAGGTATTCTCCGACTCATCTTACTCCTCTATTGATGATGACACTTTACAAAAAGAATATAACAAACTTTGTGAATTAAGCTTAAAAATCATAAACAAAAATAAATTTTTGAAAACTAAAAAGGAGTTTTTAGAAAATGAAGTTTATGAGTTAAAAGAAAAAGCTAAGAGATTATAAAAGAGTAAAGGTATTGACACATCTTGCAAATCATGTGAAGAGCTTAAATTAGAAGTTGAAAAACTTAAAATTACTCAAAATGATCTAATAAAACAAACCACAAAGTTTAAGAAGTTCGATAAGAGCATTTCTTGTGCGAATGAAATTATGAAAATTCAAAAGTCACCCTTTGATAAAACATGACTAGGATTCATGAAAATAGAAACTTCAAATGGTCAAACGAAACAAGAAAAGAATGCACAAGAAACTAACAAAACTGCTACAGCAGCCTGCGGATCAGACGAAACCTAATCCAGGGTTCCGCTCGTTGGACCCGAAGGTTCCGCCAGGCCTGCTGCAGCAGTAACTCCATCCACATCGGATCGTTCAAAATTTGTTAAAGTTACGTATAAAAATGGAACAAAACCTGCTTTTAAAACCGGAGTAGGACTTAGTAAAAATGAATTTAGAGCTAAGACTACTCAACCAAGACCTAAGACTCCAATTCCCAAACGCCCCTTTCCAAAGAGCAACTTCAACGCTCGACCAAACTACCAACATGTTTGGAACCAAAACACTCCTAGACATTACCAAACTCCAAATTACATGTCATGGAACCCTTATGTTCTATTTTCATACTTGAAACAAGTTAATAGTATGCTTAACCAAAATGGACCCATGAGAAATTGGGGACCAAATGTTTGAGTGTTTTTCATAAAATAGGTGTGCCTCAAAGTTTGTTTGGAACCGGATGAATGGATTAAAGATAGCGGTTGTTGATTGGGTCTAAACTAGTCAACTTTTATTAGTCAACCACTTGTGAATGGTCAACTGTAAAAGTCAAACTAATCAAGCCAATGCTTCCGTGGAATACAGAGTTTCCCCGGGTCGTAATGTCCCAACGAGGTTGTGATGGTATTAAAAACGAGTTTGTGATCGAGTGATTATGAACAGGGATATGAATAAAGTGTGTGTGTGATTACACTAGGGTTTTATAAATCAAAATCGCTTAAATAAGCTATATGAACAGTTACGTGAAACCTAGATATCTAAAAACGTTTAATAACTAAAAACGCGTACGTTTAATTTAATTTTACGTAAACGTACAAAACAAAAACGATTTTAACTAAAGTAGTAATTTATATGCCGTAGGGGCTTAAATGCAAATTAAATAAACTTAAAATATTTATTTTATAATTACTAATTATTTAATTAATTATTATTATTATTATTTAACTATTATTAATTATTTAATAATACACTAATAAATAAGAAAATGTAAAATAAGTCAAATATAAAATTAAAATTTCAAAAAGTCTAAAATATTATAAAACTTATTTTAAAAATAAAATAATATTTTTAAAACTATTTATCTATTTATTATTAATTAATAACTATTTAATTATTATTTAACTAATTATATTGATTTAAATTATTATAAATACTAAAAAGACTTAGATAATTAAGAAGATTTTTATAAATCTAATTAACCATCACAGGAATCCTAAAAAATTATAAAAAGTTTATTTGATCTATTTTTAAACTAGTTTACTAATTATTATTCTATTTATTAATTAATTACCAATTAAACTATTTAAATTATGGAAACTAGTAAATGAACAGTAAAAATTACAAGAAAATTTATAAAAATGTTTTACAACATATAAAAGCTAGAAAAAAATATAAAAACTAGGTGTTGCTTTGTAAAAACTAATTATGCTATTTAAAACTTATTTATTGATTAATTATTAATAAAACTATTTTTAATTCTAATAAATACTAAATAATAATATAAAAATATAATAAAATTACTAAAAATACTTTAATATAAGAGGAAATTACTAAAAATATAAAAATACAACTTACTTAATAAAAATCTAAAAATGAAAATTAAAATTAAATTATATTAAATAGAAACGATCACTTATTTTTATATTGTTTTTCTGGATTTTTTTCTTTTACCAGCCTACTTTATACCTAAAAATGACTAACTTTTGTAAAAACAATATTTTTATAACTTAAAATTAAGCTGTGTGGAAGCTTATTACCACACCAGTTGACCAACTAAAGAAATAAGCTCAAATGGATTATTGTGGGACCCACTATGGATTATTCTGGTTCACTAAAGTTAAGTAAACATGTATAAGCCAAAATAAGCACTTGGGGTACTCAGAATAAGCTATAATGTCAAAATAAGCACTTGGCCAAACCAAAGCAAACTCAGAAAAGGGACAAACTTTAGGGTCTTATTCAGGTGGGGTCCACAGAACTATAGGTCAAACAAGTGGTCAAAGTTAAGAGCCTGGTAGTAGGGGAGTTCAAAGGAACAAGGTTGGAGGTGTGGGGCCCACTGTGGTGGTCACAAATCACCACCAAAGTAGTGGTAATAGGGTGGTATCTGCTAGTGCAGGGGAGGTATCTTCCCTGCAACCTACTTTGGACTAGTGTAACTTACACAAGAAAAATCTCAAAAATATAAGCTATGTGGGATTACAAAGGTGAGCTGTTGGACTTTAACTAGGAACAAGTTTCAAAGTCCCAATCCAAACACATAAATCACAACAAATACTTGAAATTTTGTAAAAATATGAGATGTGAACTTTTGACTTTTTATGAAACTAACCTAAGTTGACTATTATGAGTTTATGATGGATCCTATGAACTTATGAAACTATGATAAGCTATGATTAAGCTAACCTAAGCTAAGAATATGAGTTATGATCTAATGTGGTGGGTTTGAGGCTTCACTGTCCATACAGTGGACAGATGAGTGAAATTTGTGGAGAGTTTTGACTATTGTGCAAATAAGGACTTGGTTTTATGGTATATTACACTTATTTAAACCTTAATAAACTCACTGCAACCACATTAAGCAACAACTAAATCCTTAAACCTCCCTGAAACAGTTAACCCAAACAGTCCCTTAAAACTAAATCTACACTACAACTATGAATTTTACCCTTTATCCTACAATCTTTTTGCTTGAAACAGATTCTAGTAATGTTATAAATGCAAAATAAACCAAAACAACCAGGAATAACAACAGTAACAAAATAAAATTGTAAATGACAAGATTGTGACTTACAAATGGTACATGACTGAGATTTGAGTGACCATGGACCAAGATCATTCCTAACAACCTTCCACAAGGTTACTAATACCAGAACAATCCAAATCACACCTTGCTCAGTCCTTCTTCCTCTCTTCTATTTGATTTTTTTTATTTATTAACTATTTAATTTGATATTTTTGGAATTTTTTCTTTTATGAACTAAACAGCTAAGTAAGGTTTTCTTAAACTTATTTGAGCCTTGTCAGAGCTTATACAAGCTTAAGAGTCCTATAATAACAACAAATAACAATGATAAGTGAAATTGTTGATTTCACTTAAAAATGCTAAATGCTAATTGGATGATCAAGAAGGTAATTCAAGGTTCAATAAAGATTAAATTACACTAACATAACTGAGTACAAGTGATTTTTACTAAAAATTACAACTGAATGAGGAAATATACTACCTACGATTAATTTAAACTAAAGCTGCACTAATACTTCTTCACCACTGCCTCTTCTTCCTTTTGTAGAGACTTTAGAGGTTTGTGGGACCCACTGTGATCTTTCCCACCACATCATAGCCTTTGAAATGGTCCAATTGATCTCAACCATTTAAATTCACTTTTGGCGCCAAATTCCTATAAAGCAGTTGTGGGTAGTTCTGCTGCAATTAATGCTTCTTGTTTATAGTATAGGTGGAGGGGACAAGTCATGGTGAGTTTTGTGGAGTTTGAAACCAAGTGGTGAGACTTTGAGGTGAAAACTATGGGCAGAGGTGGTTTTGAGGTGAAATTGGTGTGGGAAAGCATTAACTGCTAAGTGGCTAGGGTTGTGAGGTGGAAGGTGATGGTGGGGAGAGTAGGTAACAGCTGGGGGTGTAGGTGGAAAGGTTGCAGAGGCCATGTGGGGGGGGGGGGGGTGAGGTGGAAGAAGATGAACAGTAGGGCGGTTGGTTGTTTGTTTGATCGCAGGGTTGACCCCGTTTTATATTTAAGTGGGATTGGGCTTGGGTTTTAAATAAAAAGGGTGGGCTGGGGTAGTGTGGTATGGATTTGGATTTGGTATTTTGGGTTTAAATAATAAGGGTCCGTTTGATTTTATTGTTACACAAGGACCAATTTTGTAATTTGAGCAAAGTTGAGGGTAGGTTGTGTAATTTTCCAAAGTTTATCATAAGGACCATATTTATCATTCATGAATAGTACAAGGGCCACTTTTGATAATTTTCCATTTTTTTATATCCGAGGACCTTTCCTACCAAATCTACAAATTCCAGGGACCAAACATGTAATTTCACCAAACTTCATACCAAGGACCATTCCTGCAAAAGATTAATAGTACAAGGACCAAAATTGATTTTTCTCAAAGTTTTTACATCCTAGGGACCATTTATGTCAATTTCCAAAGTATAGGGACTAAACTTGTAATTTTGTGAAACTTTGCACCAAAGGACTAAATATGTAACTTTGTGATTTAAAAGGACCTTTGGTGACTTTTTCAAGTTTTTAGAATAACCAGGGACTAGTTTTGACAACTTTTAAAACTTAAGGGACTGAAACTGCCAATTATGCAAACTTTGTATGTTTTTCATCTGTTTTTGATTATTTTGCATTTGAAACATATAAAACACACTTCTAAGATATTTTCAGTATTTTGATGCATATTTGAGTGTTTTTGGATGTTTTGGCAGTTCAGATTGGTATAAAATGATGAGTATTTAGATACTCATCAAACCCCCACACTAAACTATTGCTAGTCCCTAGCAATCTTTTGAGAAAAACATAATGGATTTGAAAAACTTTTTACCAAAAGCCATCACTTCTGGAGTAGCCAGATGTAAGAACTGTGGCACACCTGATAACCGTGTGATTTTGAGCAAACCACCAGCTGTCAACGGATTTGATTTGTCTTTACCAAAAGCTGTTTGCTTCTGGACTAGCCAACTCTTGATGGAATAGTCAACATCTTGGCGAGCTGATTACCAATTAAGGATTTTCCACTGCCTTTACCACAAGCCATAATCTTGCGGGCTAGCCAACTCATTCGCTTTATGGGATATGTCGAGTTGAGGTACCATACAATTTTGGGCAAATTGCAAGCCATAAACGGATTTGAGATATCTTTACCAAGAACCGTTTGCTCCTGGATTAGCCAATCCTTATGTGGGTTAGATATGGCGGACTGATAACCATTTATTTGCGTTCTAAGTGAGAAAAAAATTTAAAATTTGGGCTAAAATGGGGGTTCTTGATGGAACATGTGTTTAAATTCGTTAGAATAACGAATCTCCCCCACACTTAGAACTGAATATTGTCCTCAATATTCAAAATACCGGGTGTTAAACCAACACTTAGAACGTAAGAAGGAAAATACTCCATAGCCTTTATTTAAGTTTATGTACACATTTTTTAGAGGATATATATATATATATATATATATATATATATATATATATATATATATATATATATATATATACACACAACATGTGGGTTAGTATCTCCCCCACACTTAGGGTGAAAACCCTAAGTACATGCTACTGTTTTTATTTACCGAGTCTCTAGCTTGACTCGACCCCGAATTCATTTGTCCATGGGGAAGCATGATGTGGAAGAGACAATCTGCATCGGACTTTCATTCAAGATATGTAGATAAACATTTGAAGCACGTGAAAGTTCCACACCGATGAGATAAGTAACCGGCTCATAATTTATAAATGAGAATGCCGGGGTCAAAGATAATATCCTCACTCCCGAAAGAGTGAAGAACAGGAGAAGCCACGGGATATATGAAGAAGAGAAAGAAAGTCATGATGAAAATCATAACTAACTCCTCATCTTCAATAGGAGAATTCATTGTTTCATGAATCTCCTCTTTTAAGCTCGTTTGATCAAGACATATTATGGGTATGTCTAGATCAAAATAAAAGTTATCATACTCCGGTGGAGATATGATATGAGTGAGTTCACCGGAGAACTCCTCAAAGGTGAATGATTCGTATTTGGGATTGATTTGAGTGAGTTCACTGGGGAACTCCTCAAAAGTAAATGATTCATATACAGGAAGAGAATTATAAGAATGAGAAGTGGTGATACCACTTATCTTCTCTCCCGTATGATCAAAATGGAACGTTTGCAAATCCGGAATAGAATCATTGATCAAAACCTCACTATCCTTGACGGGGATAGGAGATGAAATAGGCTTTTCATTAAAAGCCTCGATTCTAGAAATGAGAAGATTAGCATTTAATAATGTAAGACGAAGAGCTTCATCTTGGATTATTTCTTCATCATTCTCTTCTTCTGAGTTGACAAGCTCAGAAGGTAATTCCCCCACGTAACTTATGTCTCCACAAGATAAAGAATAGTCCTCATCAGAATCAGAGAACATCTCAATATGATCATTTGGGAAGACAAGAGGGGAAGGGATATCACACATATGATCAAGAATTCCCTGTGACTCACTTGGGATTGAGACAAGGTTCTCAACACTAGACTTTATGAATTCGTCCGATTCCTTTTGAGGAACAGTGTCAAGATGCTCGTCCCCCATGCTCAGAGAGTGAGTGGGAACCTTGGGTGTGATAACAGTAGACTCAGGGAGATGAGAAGGACTAGCATACATGGATTTTATAATTTCCATTTGTTCTGCTGCTAGTAATTCTCCCATACTCTTTTCTCCCTGTATATCCATGGAAGAAGTCTCAACTGATGAACTTGATGAGGTATCATCACTTTCATCATCTTCATCGAGAAGAGCAGCATTTTGAAATTTGGTACGTGTTATAGATGCTTGTTTTAAGACTAGTAATTCTTCCATGCTTCTTTCGTTTCTAACTGCATGTTCTTCTGCAAGTAATTCCGCGATAGATTTATCACGAGAATATGGAATGAGTGGAGACTGTGGGGGTGTGGATATGTCAAAACCGGATGTATCAGAACTAGAACAATGTTCAGGTTTATAATACGGTTGACATTTGAAATCATCATGAGGACCCCCACAATGTACACAAGAAAAACTTGGTGCATTGTGAAACGAAATATTAGCTAACTCCTCCTTAAGGTCTTTAAGTTTCTCAAGAACCTCTAGACAAAGGTCTTGCTAGTATTGAGGAGTTGCTTGGTTCATTTGGTACTGTGGAGGTGGGTCTTGAAACGAATAATCGTAATTGTTACAAGGAAATGGATTCCCTGTTTGACAATCCGAGCTAAAGTGAGGACCTCCACAGTACTCACAACAGTTGAACTGATGTGACTGTGAGTCGTATGTGCTTAAGTCATAATTGTTATCAGGAACCTGCTCATAGACAAGCGTGTTTCCTGATTGACAATCAGAACTGTAGTGTGAACCACCACAGTGCTCACAACAGTAAAACTGCTGAGTCTCATGGTGTGGAAGCTGGTGGAATGAATCAGTCATGTCAGGGTAGGAATAGGGATTCTGGTTATAGACAGACCCGTTTCCTGACTCTACCATGCCACAACTGGGGCAATTACCACCATTATAAAGACTACCACACCATTGACAAACAAGAATGTGAGAATGAGACATAGAAAGAATCAAAGGGTTGAGGAGGGTGAGAAATGAAGAATCAAAAAGGTAGGAGGGTAAAGGTGAATATTTTTGGTATTTTTGAAAATTTTTGTAGTACTAATGAGAAGGAAAATATTTTTGGGTTTTTTATGTTCGTTGAAAACTAATTTTAAAATGTTTTCGGGAACTGTTTTTGTTTTTATATTATAATAATATGAATAAGGATGGGTAAATATACAATGAGCGTGTATTCAGGTTCACTAATACGCAAAATCGTTTAGAATAAGCGCACAACCTCCCCGGCAACGGCGCCAAATTTTGATTGGGTCTAAACTAGTCAACTTTTATTAGTCAACCACTTGTGAATGGTCAACCATAAAAGTCAAACTAATCAAACCAATGCTTCCGTGGAATACAGTGTTTCCCCGGGTCGTAATGTCCCAACGAGGTTGTGATGGTATTAAAAACGAGTTTGTAATCGAGTGATTATGAACAGGGATATGAATAAAGTGTGTGTGTGATTACACTAGGGTTTTATAAATCAAAATAGCTTAAATAAGCTATATGAACAGTTACGTGAAACCTAGATATCTAAAAACGTTTAATAACTAAAAACGCGTACGTTTAATTTAATTCTACGTAAACGTACAAAACAAAAACGATTTTAACTAAAGTAGTAATTTATATGCCGTAGGGGCTTAAATGCAAATTAAATAAACTTAAAATATTTATTTTATAATTACTAATTATTTAATTAATTATTATTATTATTTAACTATTATTAATTATTTAATAATACGCTAATAAATAAGAAAATGTAAAATAAGTCTAGAAATATAAAATTAAAATTTCTAAAAGTCTAAAATATTATAAAACTTATTTTAAAAATAAAATAATATTTTTAAAACTATTTATCTATTTATTATTAATTAATAACTATTTAATTATTATTTAACTAATTATATTGATTTAAATTATTATAAATACTAAAAAGACTTAGATAATTAAGAAGATTTTTATAAATCTAAGTAACCATCACAGGAATCCTAAAAAATTATAAAAAGTTTATTTGATCTATTTTTAAACTAGTTTACTAATTATTATTCTATTTATTAATTAATTACCAATTAAACTATTTAAATTATGAAAACTAGTAAATGAACAGTAAAAATTACAAGAAAATTTATAAAAATGTTTTACAACATATAAAAGCTAGAAAAAATATAAAAACTAGGTGTTGCTTTGTAAAAACTAATTATGCTATTTAAAACTTATTTATTGATTAATTATTAATAAAACTATTTTTAATTCTAATAAATACTAAATAATAATATAAAAATATAATAAAATTACTAAAAATACTTTATTATAAGAGGAAATTATTAAAAATATACAAATACAACTTCCTTAATAAAAATCTAAAAATGAAAATTAAAATTAAATTATATTAAATAGAAACTATCACTTATTTTTATATTGTTTTTTTGGATTTTTTTTCTTTTACCAACCTACTTTATACCTAAAAATGACTAACTTTTGTAAAAACAATATTTTTATAACTTAAAATTAAGCTGTGTGGAAGCTTATTACCACACCAGTTGACCAACTAAAGAAATAAGCTCAAATGGATTATTGTGGGACCCACTATGGATTATTCTGGTTCACTAAAGTTAAGTAAACATGTATAAGCCAAAATAAGCACTTGGGGTACTCAGAATAAGCTATAATGTCAAAATAAGCACTTGGCCAAACCAAAGCAAACTCAGAAAAGGGACAAACTTTAGGGTCTTATTCAGGTGGGGTCCACAGAACTATAGGTCAAACAAGTGGTCAAAGTTAAGAGCCTGGTAGTAGGGGAGTTCAAAGGAACAAGGTTGGAGGTGTGGGGCCCACTGTGGTGGTCACAAATCACCACCAAAGTAGTGGTAATAGGGTGGTATCTGCTAGTGCAGGGGAGGTATCTTCCCTGCAACCTACTTTGGACTAGTGTAACTTACACAAGAAAAATCTCAAAAATATAAGCTATGTGGGATTACAAAGGTGAGCTGTTGGACTTTAACTAGGAACAAGTTTCAAAGTCCCAATCCAAACACATAAATCACAACAAATACTTGAAATTTTGTAAAAATATGAGATGTGAACTTTTGACTTTTTATGAAACTAACCTAAGTTGACTATTATGAGTTTATGATGGATCCTATGAACTTATGAAACTATGATAAGCTATGATTAAGCTAACCTAAGCTAAGAATATGAGTTATGATCTAATGTGGTGGGTTTGAGGCTTCACTGTCCATACAGTGGACAGATGAGTGAAATTTGTGGAGAGTTTTGACTATTGTGCAAATAAGGACTTGGTTTTATGGTATATTACACTTATTTAAACCTTAATAAACTCACTGCAACCACATTAAGCAACAACTAAATCCTTAAACCTCCCTGAAACAGTTAACCCAAACAGTCCCTTAAAACTAAATCTACACTACAACTATGAATTTTACCCTTTATCCTACAATCTTTTTGCTTGAAACAAATTCAAGTAATGTTATAAAATCTAAATAAACCAAAACAACCAGGAATAACAACAGTAACAAAAAAAATTGTAAATGACAAGATTGTGACTTACAAATGGTACATGACTGAGATTTGAGTGACCATGGACCAAGATCATTCCTAACAACCTTCCACAAGGTTACTAATACCAGAACAATCCAAATCACACCTTGCTCAGTCCTTCTTCCTCTCTTCTATTTGATTTTTTTATTTATTAACTATTTAATTTGTTATTTTTGAAATTTTTTCTTTTATGAACTAAACAGCTAAGTAAGGTTTTCTTAAACTTATTTGAGCCTTGTCAGAGCTTATACAAGCTTAAGAGTCCTATAATAACAACAAATAACAATGATAAGTGAAATTGTCGATTTCACTTAAAAATGCTAAATACTAATTGGATGATCAAGAAGGTAATTCAAGGTTCAATAAAGATTAAATTACACTAACATAACTGAGTACAAGTGATTTTAACTGAAAATTACAACTGAATGAGGAAATATACTACCTACGATTAATTTAAACTAAAGCTACACTAATACTTCTTCACCACTGCCTCTTCTTCCTTTTGTAGAGACTTTAGAGGTTTGTGGGACCCACTGTGACCTTTCCCACCACATCAGAGCCTTTGAAATGGTCCAATTGATCTCAACCGTTTAAATTCACTTTTGGCGCCAAATTCTTATAAAGCAGTTGTGGGTTGTTCTGCTGCAATTAATGCTTCTTGTTTGTAGTATAGGTGGAGGGGACAAGTCATGGTGAGTTTTGTGGAGTTTGAAACCAAGTGGTGAGACTTTGAGGTGAAAACTGTGGGCAGAGGTGGTTTTGAGGTGAAATTGGTGTGGGAAAGCATTAACTGCTAAGTGGCTAGGGTTGTGAGGTGGAAGGTGATGGTGGGGAGAGTAGGTAACAGCTGGGGGTGTGGGTGGAAAGGTTGCAGAGGCCATGTGGGGGGGGGGGGTGAGGTGGAAGAAGATGAACAGTAGGGCGGTTGGTTGTTTGTTTGACCGCAGGGTTGACCCCGTTTTATTTTTAAGTGGGATTGGGCTTGGTGTAGCTTGGGCTTGGGTTTTAAATAAAAAGGGTGGGCTGGGGTAGTGTGGTATGGATTTGGATTTGGTATTTTGGGTTTAAATAATAAGGGTCCGTTTGATTTTATTGTTACACAAGGACCAATTTTGTAATTTGAGCAAAGTTGAGGGTAGGTTGTGTAATTTTCCAAAGTTTATCATAAGGACCATATTTATCATTCATGAATAGTACAAGGGCCACTTTTGATAATTTTCCATTTTTTTATATCCGAGGACCTTTCCTACCAAATCTACAAATTCCAGGGACCAAACATGTAATTTCACCAAACTTCATACCAAGGACCATTCCTGCAAAAGATTAATAGTACAAGGACCAAAATTGATTTTTCTCAAAGTTTTTACATCCTAGGGACCATTTATGTCAATTTCCAAAGTATAGGGACTAAACTTGTAATTTTGTGAAACTTTGCACCAAAGGACTAAATATGTAACTTTGTGATTTAAAAGGACCTTTGGTGACTTTTTCAAGTTTTTAGAATAACCAGGGACTAGTTTTGACAACTTTTAAAACTTAAGGGACTGAAACTGCCAATTATGCAAACTTTGTATGTTTTTCATCTGTTTTTGATTATTTTGCATTTGAAACATATAAAACACACTTCTAAGATATTTTCAGTATTTTGATGCATATTTGAGTGTTTTTGGATGTTTTGGCAGTTCAGATTGGTATAAAATGATGAGTATTTAGATACTCATCAGTTGTTCAAGGCACACGACGGGTAACAAAAGCCTCTTCACTACTTATCACAAATGTGACGGAGGTAATGTTACGTTTGGTAGTAAAGCTAAGAGCAAAATCATTGGAAAATGTACAATCTCTCATGACTCCCTTTTTATAGATGATGTAGCTCATGTTGATAACTTAGGTTTTAATCTCCTTAGTATTAGTAAACTTTGTCGTAATAAGTATGATGTCCTTTTTAGTGAAAATGGAAGTAAAATACTTAAAGATGGTATAACCATAGCCAAAGGTGTCCTTAAGAACAACGTATACGTCATGAAGATGGATCTAACATCTAGAGACAAACTTTGTCTTACCTCATTAGATGAATCTTCAACTTTATGGCATAGACATTTATGACACGCTAACATGAGACTAATCCAAAACCTCTCCTCCAAAGACTTAGTTCGAAACCTACCTAAGTTGAAATATGACCAACACTTTTGTGATGCTTGCAAAGTCGGTAAACAAGTCCATAGTAGCCATAAGGCTAAAAACTTGGTTTCTACATCTAGGTGTCTAGAACTTTTGCATATGGATTTATTTGGTCCATCCGCTATACAAAGTTATGGAGGTAACTTCTACACTTTGGTCATAGTTGATGATTACTCAAGATATACTTGGACAAAATTTTTGAAAAGTAAAAATAAAGCTTTTGATAAATTTGAGATTCTAAGTAAGAAAATTCAAAATCAAGTAGGGTCTAATATTGTGTCTATTAGAACGGATCACGGTCGTGAATTTGATAATGAATTTTAATTTGGAAACTGATACGTGGGAATCGCACCAGACTTTACCTCTCAAGGGATCTTGAGAAGCTTACAACCCCCACCAGGCAGTGTACCTGATCGTTGTAGTATAGTATAGTGACAAGTACCGGGGGATTGATCGTTCAGCTAGGAATAGTGTCGCTAGGATTAAAAAACCTAAATACTAGTTCTAAAGGTGAGGGATGATTATTTTTGTATTTTTATATTTTTTAGAAAGCAAGTAAAAATCTCGGGTTTGAAGGATTTGGGCGGAATTAGTTGCTAGTCAACTAACCCAATACTAAGGATGCAATCAAAATAAATACAAGAAATGAAAATAAACTAAATTATACTAAGGTTGTGAGCAATAAATGGAGAAAATGTGTTTACTTAGATTTCACTACTCCCTAGATATCTTTTACACGTTAATTACTTGTTATAGTTGCGTGGATGACGGATTGTATTCCTTAATACCATTCATGGGGTGGCGCACTTAATTCCCCAATCCTATGAGTGCCTACTTCACTCCTATGTCGAGCCGGCTAAAAAGCTCATAACATGGGATTATTAGAATTTACTCATGCATTAAATACAATCAATACAACCTAGTGCACGTCAGTTCATGTTTCCTAAGACGTTCAAGCATGTTACCATTTGGAGATCTGCTAGTTTTCTTAAGCCTAACATCGAATTCATTCATCCAATACAACCATAAACAAGTAATCAACAAATAATTAACATCTAGGTTTCATTAGATCCAAGCAAACACAAGATAGATCTAGCCTAGCATGATGGAATTAAGACAAGAACAAGATATAGACAACCAACACATAGACATATTGATTGAATTAAAAGAATACTTATCTCAATTACACATGAAAGGTATCAAGGGCTTAGAACCCTTGAAAAACCTGTAAAATTCGTACCAAGTTCGTACTTAGGGTTTCTCCAAAACTTCTCTCTTTAATGTGAAAATTAGAAAACTATATATAGGAAATAGGGTCTGACGGCGTCAAGACAAAATTTGTGACGCCGTCATCTCGCCGCTAAAATAAATCTCGGACTGCCTTGATCCAGATCTGACGCTGTCAAGTGTTATGTGTTTCCAGGCCGTCATGCATTTTCCTCTTGACGCCCTACTTCGTGACGCCTTCAAATCTGTACTGGATCGTCATGGAAATTACTCTTGACGCCGTCACCTACTGTTCCCAGCAAGGAAAATTAAGACTTTGGCGTTTTCTTCACTTTTATGCTCCAAAAACGTCCGAATTGCTTCCTTTTCCAGATTTCTCTCCCAAAGTACCTAAAATCACAAAAGGAACGATTTAGGGCAATATTTGATCAAATAAATTCAATTTCGGGCTTAAATGACCCCCTAAAAACGGTTCATTTTTCGCCTCATCATATACCCTTACACTTGAGATTTGCTTGTCCCCAAGCAAATGCGCTTTTATTCTACTCAAAATACAAGTTAGGGGTCATTTAACACTAATATAAAAGTAATTACAACAAATAATCGTTCCACTAAAGACCAATAGACAAGCACGGAGGTCATACACAAGCACCTCACAAATAGTGTTTAGATACACACATCTCTCGGGTGTAATAAAGTAAAACGAATGAAATCAAATACTCCCCTGATTCGCTCGGTATGGATAATAAGGTGGCCAGGTTAAATCTTCCTCCAAGAAATTGAACAATCAAAGCTTCCCTTCTAGAATATAAATCATCTTCTTGTCATACATAACCTGTAAATCCTGAGAAAATAGACAAAACAACCTCGCGTAAAATCGGCGGCATCCTATATAAGTTACTAAATCCTAGAAAACAAAATAAGATATAATGCTTGTGGAATGAAGTTTGCAGATTTCCTGGAGATTATAAAACTTAATAATTCACAAAAACCATAAGACTCCGTTAGAAAAACAAAACTGGTAAAATTTCCAGATTTTTACACGTGACGCCGTCAGGAATTAATTCTTGACGCCGTCAGAAGTGACCTGCAGAAATTCTTATGTTAAGTTTCCTGAAAATTTCTGGAAAAACTTGGTCCTACTTCCTGGAAAATCCTGTAAAACTTCATTATGACTCAATACAAGCATTTGACTCTAACAAATACGAATATACATGTTCATTTAATATTGTGGAGAATCATGATCGGTTTGTTTCTTGAAAACATATTTGGGGTTTCCCCTTACACTTATCTTTTGCAAAAATACTTTTAGGTGGAGTTAAGACTAGGCCAAACAACAAAGTAAAGTATTTCCACTATTTAGTTTAGAAACATGATCAACCAACAATAAAAATAAAATATGCATACGGAAGCAAATGACAAACAAACAAAAATAAAATCACACAAAACATGGGTTGCCTCCCAAGAAGCGCTTTTCTTTATTTATGAGTCTTATAGCTAGACTCAAGGTCATGGGTCAACGTGTATCGCTTATGCTCACATAACCAAGTGTGAGCCATCTAATAGTCGCCTCATCTTTCTTATAATCATCTCCTAACTCTAAGCATCCGCGATAGTATCTTTTATTCTTTTCATGAGTATACTTAAGTCCTTTTCTCTTATCATTCTCACTTAGCATTTCTATGGGCGGATATCTACTACACTTTTCCATGGAAAAATCCTTGAACCTAGGGTGTGTGTGGGTCATTTGATAGACAAAATCTTCATCCCCATCCGAGAATGTAATTAACCCTTCTATGAGTTTTTCATCGAGGTTGGTCAACCGTTTGAAAGGTTTTCCAAACACAACTTGGGTCAACTTATCATCAATAAACTCTCCTAGATTCTCCATAACCATGAACTCGACAAGATAAACCAAGCTTCCTACAAACACATGTAATGGTATTGCCCTAGCAATAATGTTTTCTCCTTTGTATTCTAACTCATCTACCATGATTTTATTATATTCATTACGCGAGATTATGTTCATTGGGAGAGATGAGTTAAGATAGGCGTTAAAGCTCTTAAATCCGATCTTACAAGGAAATTGCATGTTAAACGAACTATCACACTCAATCCTGGTTCTAGGGTCGACATACCTAAGAGGATTTATTTCTTCTTCCATCCTATTCTCATTAATCACATCACCATCATCAAGATCCTCATCGGAGTCTGAATAGTAAAAAGGACTAGCCCTACGGTCATTGATGCGTGGGAATCGCAACAGGCTTTACCTCTCGAGGGATCTCGAGAAGCTTACAACCCCCACCAGGCAGTGTACCTGATCGTTGTAGTATAGTATAGTGACAAGTACCGGGGGATTGATCGTTCAGCTTAGGAATAGTGTCGCTAGGATTAGAAAGCCTAATTACTAGTTCTAAAGGTGAGGGATGATTATTTTTGTGTTTTTATATTTTTTAGAAAGCAATTAAAATCTCGGTTTTTGAAGGATTAGGGCGGAATTAGTTGCTATTCAACTAACCCAAAACTAAGATGCAATCAAAATAAAATACTAAAAATGTAAATAAACTAATTAAACTACAGTTGTGAGCAGTAATTGGAGAAAATGTGTTTACTTAGATTTCACTACTCCCTAGATATCTTTTACACGTTAATTACTTGTTATAATTGCATGGATGACAGATTGTATTCCTTAATACCATTCATGGGGTGGCATACATAACTCCCCAATTCTATGAGCTCTTATCTCCTCCTACACCATGCCCAGCACAACTATAGGGATTGTAAACAGTGGCTCATGCATTAAATACAACCAATAAAGACCTAGTACACCTCGGTTCATGTTTCTTAAGACGTTCAAGCATGTTACCATTTGGAGATCTGCCAGTTTTCTTAAGCCTAACATATAAAATCATTCATCCAAGACAAGAATAAACAAGTAATCAACACATAATCAATATCTAGGTTTCATTAGATCTAAGCAAACACAAAAGAGATCTAGCCTAGCATAATGGAATTGAGACAAGAACAAGATATAGACAACCAACACATAGACATATTGATTGAATTAGAAGAACACTTATCTCAATTACAATGCAAGGTATCAAGGGTTTGGAACCCTTGAAAAACCTGTAAAAGTTGCACCAAAATCGTCTTTAGGGTTTCTCCAAAACTTCTCTCTTTAATGTGAAAAACTAGAAAACTATATATAGGAAAATCGGGGTGACGGCGTCAAGAACAAGGGTGTGACGCCGTCATCTCGCCGCCAAATACTTCCTCGGACGGCCTTGATCTACTTCTGACGCCCTGTGTGACGCCGTCATAAGCTACGGATTTTAATTCTTGGGGTTTGACGCAGTCATGACTTTACTCTTGACGCCTTCATCAACTACGGATTTTTATTATTGAGGTTTGACGCCGTCATGGCTTTACTCTTGACGCCTTCATGTACTGTTCCAGCATGGAAAATTGAGACTTTGCCGTTTTCTTCACTTTTATGCTCCAAAAACGTCCAAAATGGCTTCTTTTCCAGAATTCACTCTCCAAGTACCTAAAATCACAAAAGGAACGATTTAGGGCAATATTTGATCAAATAAAGTCGGATTCGGGCTTAAATGACCCCCTAAAAACGGATCATTTTTCGCCTCATCATATACCCTTACACTTGAGATTTGCTTGTCCTCAAGCAAATGCGCTTTTATTCTACTCAAAAGACAAGTTAGGGGTCATTTAACACTAATATAAAAGTAATTACAACAAATAATCGTTCCACTAAAGACCAATAGACAAGCACGGAGGTCATACACTAGCACCTCACAAATAGTGTTTAGATACTCACATCTCTCGGGTGTAATAAAGTAATATAACATTATGGAAATGGAAGATATCTCTCACTACCTGTCATAGCAAAATAGATTACCATAGGCTTGGGAAATGATCAAACCTCCACCACATGGCGTAAGCACCTAGGATAAACTATCAAAGAGGTCTTTTAAAGGGTTGTAACGTTAGGTGTAGGGATATGAAATACCCGGTTTTGTTGGATAAAGGAAGTTTTACTGGTGGCGAGTTAACAATCTTAGTTAATTACATGTACAATATGGCGTTGCTAAGCCAAGACTAGACTCGACTTAAGCTAATAAATGAGAAATAACAAAAAACATAAAATAAACATACAATGAAACGGGATGGTAGTCCGTATGTTTTTTCTCTTTTCCTTTTTTTCTATTTTTTTTTCTTTTTCTTGATTTTTTCGATTCCTTTTTTTTTTTTTTTTTTTTTTTTTTTTTTTTTTTTTTTGCGTACACTCTTACCCTACCATCCAAAATAATACATCATAGGGAATGAACATTCCCCTTACACTTGAATCTTTACATACTTTACATTCAACTATTCTAATGACTCGAATTAAGAAAATCAAAACACTTTGAGCACTTTTAAGATTAACGCACATATGGGGGTAATAAATGATGTTCTTCCCCATTACTCCATAAAATAAGTACTTTACCCATGAGTCTCAATCGTCCCAAAACAATATGTACAAGGATATGACTCGACTTAGCAACCATGTAATCAATTAGAAAGTTAACTTAGGGTTTAACAAATAACAATAATGCACTAAAAATGAGCGCATACATGGAAGGCTAAGGCGATTTGGGTGTACATTTAAGTGGGGTGTAACAAATTCTTCCTTTAAGTAAAATGCTTAAAGTTAGAAACGAAAAGATAGGCTCGGAGGGGTGTACTAGGGGTTTCGTGTACTAAAAATGAGTACAACGCTAAGGGTGTGGGAAAAATTAGTTGACTTAACTAGCCAAGTAATATGACTTAAATGGTCAAGTAATTATGATACGGGTTTAACACAAGGGTGATCCTAATGCCTCTTATCATGTAGTAAATCCTACCACACGAATGTAGTCTCACTAGTGGTCTCGGGATGCATCACTAACGCAAGTTCTAGAATCTAAATGCTACCGGTACACTCATAAGCACTAATAATGAATGCTTTTCCTATCAAATCTAAAGGCGAACCTCACAATTTTGGGTGGAAAATTTTTCTGAATATACGGTTATGTGCTAGTCATACAATCTCCTATCCATGAGACGCTTGCTATGGCTAAAGTTTCACTCCTAAATGTTGTAAAAATTTTTAAATTTGGTGCTAAAATTACACTAACAAGTATTTCTCATAGTTTTATTACACATCTACCATTAAACAAAACAAACTCAAGCGAAAGTGCATATGTAAGGTATCATCTTTTTACCCTCCCCTTACACTTAAGATGAACATTGTCCCCAATGTTCAAGTAAAGAATGTAAAAGTGAAAAAGTAAAGAGAATGAAATCAAATACTCCCCTGATTCACTCGGTATGGATTATAGGTGGCCAGGTTAGATCTTCCTCCAAGAAAATGAACAATCAAAGCTTCCCTTCCAGAATATAAATCATCTCCTTGTCATACATAACCTGTAAATCCTGACAAAAATAGACAAGACAACCTCGCGTAAAATCGGCGGCATCCTATATAAGTTACTAAATCCTAGAAAACAAGATAAGATATAATGCTTGTGGAATGAAGTTTGCAGATCTCCTGGAGATTATAAAACTTAATAATTCACAAAAAACCATAAGACTCCGTTAGAAAAACAAAACCGGTAAAATTTCCAGATTTTAACTCCTGACGTCGTCAAGAGTAATCCTCTGACACCGTCAGAATGGACCTGCAGAAATTCTTATGTTAAGTTTCCGGAAAATTTCTGGAAAAACTTGGTTCTACTTCCTGGAAAATCCTGCAAAACTTCATTATGACTCAATACAAGTATTTGACTCTAACAAATACGAATATACATGCTCATTTAATATTGTGGAGAATCATGATCGGTTTGTTTCTTAAAAACATATTTGGGGTTTCCCCTTACACTTATCTTTTGCAAAAATACTTCTAGGTGGAGTTAAGACTAGGCTAAACAACAAAGTAAAGTATTTCCATATTTTAATTTAGAGACATGATCAACCAACAATAAAAATAAAATATGCATACGGAAGCAAATAACAGACAAACAATTAAAATCACACAAAACATGGGTTGCCTCCCAAGAAGCGCTTTTCTTTATTTACGAGTCTTGTAGCTAGACTCAAGGTTATGGGTTACTACGTGATCTCATCATTTGACATGATATACCCCATGTAGTTGCGATCATTACTATTATGGTGGTAGTGCCTCAACCTATCGATGCTCGCAATCACTATTCCACCTAATTTGCTTCTCAATTTAGCTACCCCATCTTGGCTCAATTCTTCGATTGTGAATGGCCCATACCACCAAGGACTTGGCTTATCGGGTGGTATTGTTGTTTCCAAGTGTCTCAAGAGCACCAAGTTCCCTTCCTCAAATGGTGTATGAATTTTTTCGTGTCGAGTATGTTCGAGTTCAACCTGAACCTTACTGCTTTTTCTCCTTTCATCCTTAGCTTTCTTATAGCTTTTGATTCTTGCCTCCCATGCAAGAATCTTATTCTGAACACGAATGGGTGTCGCGCCAATGTTGTTTTTAATCATTCTCCAACTCAAATTCTCATGCTCACTTCGCGGGGTCATGGGGAAGCTAATCTTTCTTTTTCCAGATTTAAGCTCAATCTTCCTACCTTCATACTTAATGACAGCCCTAGCGGTGGTGAGGAATGGTGCCCCAAGGATTATTGGCATGCATCCATCCCCTTTATCATCGATGATCATAAAATCAACGGGGTACATGAATCCAACGACATTAACTAACACATCTTCTGCGATTCCTAGGGGGTATACGTACGAGTGTGCAACAAGAGATAACCTAACACGAGTAGGTGCTGGCATTTTTGACGTTAGTTGGATGTCAATAGTTAGGGGCATAAGATTTACTTCCGATCCTTGGTCGGCTAAAGCACTAAGATGTTTCAAGTCCCCGATACTCGTTGGTATTTCAAAGTTCCCACATGCCACCTGCTTAGTAGCCACTTTCTGTACCAGTAACCTCTCGAATACTGATCCTCCAGGAAGCGTATCATACTCATCTTCCTCTTCTTCATCTTTCTCAGGAATCTGTCCGGAGGATTGGTTACGTCCATCACCCTTAATCCAATTTGTTATGGTGTTTTTGTTTATATCATGTTTCAGGTAGTAACTCAAGGGTTGGGATTCTGGTGGTTTTTCTAAGGGCTGTTTAGCAGGAGTTTCTACCTTCTCGTTATCTTTATGGACAATGGTGATCGAGGTAACAAACTGGGTGGTGGGAGTGACGCTTTCTTTCCTTAGTAGTATTCGTTCGGGGGTTCTCTGGTTGGCATACTCCTCCAATAGACTCAACATCTCATTCATTTTCTCCTGCATCTCCTCTTTTTGCTTATAAACTGCTTCTTCGAATCTAGCAAGCCGATCTGAGTGAGTTGCCATATATTCTCTCATCCTAGCCTCAAACTCCGAGCTAAGTTCCTTGGGAGGGGAACAAGGTGGGGTGCACCTTTGAAAAGTCTCGACATGTTCTCTAGAAGGTGACTCAGATAATGGTGCTGAAGTTGGTTTTGAGACAGAATTGACAGTGGCTTGTCTAGGACTTAAAGGTCGCCTTTGCCTTTCCTCAAAATAGTCAACTTTTGCCTCAAGTTTGCATAGGAGTTCATCGGGGATTTCGGTGGTTCCTCCAGATGTCGAGACTGCATTGATGGCCGCTTCTATCGTATGTTTAAATTCCCACATCTCATGATTATCAACAGCGAGCTCTTCGATAATTGCCCAAGACTCCTCGGCGTTCTTATCACGCAATTTACCTCCCGCGGCCCTGTCGATGGTGCGCTTAGTGTGATAGTCAACATGGTCGTAGAAAATCTGGACTAATAACCAAAGGTTTATGCCATGATGAGGGAGCTTGTGGAGGAGATCCTTAAAACGGGCCCAAGCCTCGTAGAAAGTTTCACCCCGCTGTTGCTCAAACATCAAAATGTCCCTTCTAAGCATTGCAGTCTTTTCCGGAGGAAAGAATTGGGTGAGGAAGCGATTGGCGAGATTGTCCCATGTGGTGATGGATCCCGCGGGTAAACGCTCAAGCCATTGACTAGCTTGATCCCGTAGAGAGAATTGGAATAGGCGTAAACGTGTAGTCTCTCTAGTTTCAACACCTAGGTCTATGGAATCTACGATTTTGAAAAAGTCCTTAAGATGTTGGTTTGGATCTTCGGAACGAAGTCCATGGAATGCACATCCGCTTTGCACCAACCGGATGGTGTCGGATCGCAAGGGGGTCACATTGGCTCCGGTGAGCTCAATGGTGTTTCGGTAGCCTTGGTGGCTAGGTCGGGAGTACTCTCCTAAGGTTCGGGGTCTAAGGGGTTCTAATGGTGGGTTTTGTTGTGGTGGGATGACGGGTTCAAAGATGTTACCACCTTCCATGATGTCGGATGGTAAAGAGTTACGAACAAAAGCACGAAGAAATAAGATAGACTAAAGAAGACCTAAAAATAAAAATAAAATCTTACTAGAAAGGAATCTAGCAAGTAGACCTAATAAAAAGAAATTCTAACCTAGACAATAACTATTCCCTGGGCTGCGGCGCCAAAAACTTGATGCGTGGGAATCGCAACAGGCTTTACCTCTCGAGGGATCTCGAGAAGCTTACAACCCCCACCAGGCAGTGTACCTGATCGTTGTAGTATAGTATAGTGACAAGTACCGGGGGATTGATCGTTCAGCTTAGGAATAGTGTCGCTAGGATTAGAAAGCCTAATTACTAGTTCTAAAGGTGAGGGATGATTATTTTTGTGTTTTTATATTTTTTAGAAAGCAATTAAAATCTCGGTTTTTGAAGGATTAGGGCGGAATTAGTTGCTATTCAACTAACCCAAAACTAAGATGCAATCAAAATAAAATACTAAAAATGTAAATAAACTAATTAAACTACAGTTGTGAGCAGTAATTGGAGAAAATGTGTTTACTTAGATTTCACTACTCCCTAGATATCTTTTACACGTTAATTACTTGTTATAATTGCATGGATGACGGATTGTATTCCTTAATACCATTCATGGGGTGGCATACATAACTCCCCAATTCTATGAGCTCTTATCTCCTCCTACACCATGCCCAGCACAACTATAGGGATTGTAAACAGTGGCTCATGCATTAAATACAACCAATAAAGACCTAGTACGCCTCGGTTCATGTTTCTTAAGACGTTCAAGCATGTTACCATTTGGAGATCTGCCAGTTTTCTTAAGCCTAACATATAAAATCATTCATCCAAGACAAGAATAAACAAGTAATCAACACATAATCAATATCTAGGTTTCATTAGATCTAAGCAAACACAAAAGAGATCTAGCCTAGCATAATGGAATTGAGACAAGAACAAGATATAGACAACCAACACATAGACATATTGATTGAATTAGAAGAACACTTATCTCAATTACAATGCAAGGTATCAAGGGTTTGGAACCCTTGAAAAACCTGTAAAAGTTGCACCAAAATCGTCTTTAGGGTTTCTCCAAAACTTCTCTCTTTAATGTGAAAAACTAGAAAACTATATATAGGAAAATCGGGGTGACGGCGTCAAGAACAAGGGTGTGACGCCGTCATCTCGCCGCCAAATACTTCCTCGGACGGCCTTGATCTACTTCTGACGCCCTGTGTGACGCCGTCATAAGCTACGGATTTTAATTCTTGGGGTTTGACGCCGTCATGACTTTACTCTTGATGCCTTCATCAACTATGGATTTTTATTATTGAGGTATGACGCCGTCATGGCTTTACTCTTGACGCCTTCATGTACTGTTCCAGCATAGAAAATTGAGACTTTGCCGTTTTCGTCACTTTTATGCTCCAAAAACGTCCAAAATGGCTTCTTTTCCAGAATTCACTCTCCAAGTACCTAAAATCACAAAAGGAACGATTTAGGGCAATATTTGATCAAATAAAGTCGGATTCGGGCTTAAATGACCCCCTAAAAACGGATCATTTTTCGCCTCATCAGTCATCATCATGATCAGACTCTTCTAACTCAGAATTATTGTCAAAGTGGTGGTTGGGTGAGAGGTTAGGTGGGTTCTCATTCTCCACTAAAGGGAGTGGGGCTGGCATTTGGAAAATCCTACGACGAAAAACACGAATAACAGGAATCAAACGATCAATGTTATTGTTATCCATCGAAATAGTTTACGAACAAAGGATACAAAGAAATAAGATAGACTAAAGAAAACCTAAAAATAAAAATAAAATCTCACTAGAAAGGAATCTAGCAAGTAGACCTAATAAAAAGAGATTCTAACCTAGACAATAACTATTCCTCGGGCTGCGGCGCCAAAAACTAGATACGTGGGAATCGTACTAGGCTTTACCTCTCAAGGGATCTTGAGAAGCTTACAACCCCCACCAGGCAGTGTACCTGATCGTTGTAGTATAGTATAGTGACAAGTACCGGGGGATTGATCGTTCAGCTAGGAATAGTGTCGCTAGGATTAAAAAACCTAAATACTAGTTCTAAAGGTGAGGGATGCTTATTTTTGTATTTTTATATTTTTTAGAAAGCAAGTAAAAATCTCGGGTTTGAAGGATTTGGGCGGAATTAGTTGCTAGTCAACTAACCCAATACTAAAGATGCAATCAAAATAAAATACAAGAAATGAAAATAAACTAAATTATACTAAGGTTGTGAGCAATAAATGGAGAAAATGTGTTTACTTAGATTTCACTACTCCCTAGATATCTTTTACACGTTAATTACTTGTTATAGTTGCGTGGATGACGGATTGTATTCCTTAATACCATTCATGGGGTGGCGCACTTAATTCCCCAATCCTATGAGTGCCTACTTCACTCCTATGTCAAGCCGGCTAAGAAGCTCCTAACATGGGATCATTAGAATTTACTCATGCATTAAATACAATCAATAAAACCTAGTGCACGTCAGTTCATGTTTCCTAAGACGTTCAAGCATGTTACCATTTGGAGATCTGCCAGTTTTCTTAAGCCTAACATCGAATTCATTCATCCAATACAACCATAAACAAGTAATCAACAAATAATTAACATCTAGGTTTCATTAGATCCAAGCAAACACAAGATAGATCTAGCCTAGCATGATGGAATTAAGACAAGAACAAGATATAGACAACCAACACATAGACATATTGATTGAATTAAAAGAATACTTATCTCAATTACACATGAAAGGTATCAAGGGCTTAGAACCTTGAAAAACCTGTAAAATTCGTACCAAGTTCGTACTTAGGGTTTCTCCAAAACTTCTCTCTTTAATGTGAAAATTAGAAAACTATATATAGGAAATAGGGTCTGACGGCGTTAAGACAAAATTTGTGACGCCGTCATCTCACCGCCAAAATAAATCTCGGACTGCCTTGATCCAGATCTGACGCCGTCAAGTGTTATGTGTTTCCAGGCCGTCATGCATTTTCCTCTTGACGCCCTACTTCGTGACGCCTTCAAATCTGTACTGGATTGTCATGGAAATTACTCTTGACGCCGTCAAGATTTTCTTCTTGACGCCGTCACCTACTGTTCCCAGCAAGGAAAATTAAGACTTTGGCGTTTTCTTCACTTTTATGCTCCAAAAACGTCCGAATTGCTTCCTTTTCCAGATTTCTCTCCCAAAGTACTTAAAATCACAAAAGGAACGATTTAGGGCAATATTTGATCAAATAAATTCAATTTCGGGCTTAAATGACCCCCTAAAAATGGTTCATTTTTCGCCTCATTAGAAACTTTTGTGATATTAATGGTATTACTCATAACTTTTCGGATCCACGTACTCCTCAATCTAATGGTGTAGTAGAACGTAAAAACCGGACATTGCAAGAAATGAGTAGAACAATGCTTAATGAACAAAACATTCCACAAAAGTTTTGGTGTGATGCCGTTGACACATCAACGTACATTTTAAATCGAGTCTTAATTAGACCATTTTTGAATAAAACTCCTTATGAACTATATAAAGGTAAAAAGCCTACATTAGGATACTTTAGAGTGTTTGGGAGTAAATGTTTCATTCTTAACACCAAGGATTATCTCACCAAATTTGACCCAAAGTCTTATGAAGGTGTATTTATTGGATATTCACAAAATAGTAAAGCTTACATTGTTTTGAACAAAGAAACCTTAAGAGTCGAGGAATCGTTGAACGTAACATTTGACGAGAGTCCACCTCCCTCTAAGACATCACCTTTGGTAGATGATGACTTAGTTGAAAGCCAATCAATAGAAAGTCAAGAAATTTTAAGTGATGACAAGGAAGATGAACTATTAAACAAAGAACTTGTCAATGTCAAAGAATCTAAAAGTCATCCATTAGATGGTGTCATTGGCAACATTAACGAAAGAACACTAAGGTCAAAATGAAAGCAACTACTTTTGTTTCGTGTCAACCATTGAACCTAAAAATATTAATGAAGCCATTAAAGATGAGTCTTGGGTAATTGCAATGCAAGAAGAGTTAAACCAATTTGTTAGGAATGATGTATGGACATTAGTTCCTCAACCAAAGAGTCAAACTATAATTGGAACAAAATGAGTATTTCGTAATAAAATGGATGAAAATGGAATTGTGTCTAGAAACAAAGCTAGGCTAGTTACACAAGGATATAACCAACAAGAAGGCATTGACTACGATGAAACTTTTGCTCCGGTTGCTAGGCTCGAGTCAATTAGAATCTTACTTGCATATGCATGTGCACATAATTTTAAACTCTTTAAAATGGACGTCAAAAGTGCATTTCTAAACGGAGTCATTAATGAAGAAGTGTATGTTGCTCAACCACCGGGCTTCATCGATTTTGAAAAACCAAATCATGTTTACAAACTTAAAAAGGCTCTTTACGAACCTAAGCAAGCTCCAAAAGCATGGTATGATCGACTTAAAACCTTCCTAGTTAACCATAAGAATACCATGGGCTTAGTTGATAATACTCTCTTCACTAAGAAGAAAGATTCACATATTATCATAGTCCAAATCTATGTTGATGACATTATATTCGGATCAACTTGTCAAGAATTATGTGTGGATTTATCAAAAATTATGCATGACGAGTTTGAAATGAGTATGATGGGAGAACTCAACTTTTTCCTAGGACTCCAAATTAAACAACTAGAAGATGGTATCTTTTTTAACCAATCTAAATATATTAAGGACAAGCTTAAGAAATTTGGATTAGAAGATTCGAAACCAATCAAAACTCCCATGTCCACGAAAACTAAACTCACCAAGGATGAGGAAAGTGAATCCGTAGATAGCACTAAATATAGAGGTATGATTGGTAGTCTACTTTACCTAACGGCTAGTAGACCCGACATTATGTTTAGTGTTTGTCTATGTGCTCATTTTCAAGAAGATCGTAAGACTACTCATCTCGAAGCCGTTAAAAGGATTTTTAGGTATATTAAGGGCACTACACATTTGGCTTTATGGTATCCCAAAGGAACGGGAATAGACACCATAGTGTATGCCGACTCGGATCATGCCGGTGACTATGTCGATAGAAAAAGTACAAGTGGTATTTGTACTTTTGTTGGACATTGTCTCACCTCATGGTTCTCTAAGAAGCAAACGGCTCTTGCTATCTCAACAACGGAAGCCGAGTACGTTTCAGCCGGAAAGGCATGTCAACAAGCTCTTTGGACGAAGCAAGCTCTTGTCGACTACGGAATTCAACTTAACGACATCACAATTCTTTGTGACAACAAAGGTGCCATTGATATTAGCAAAAACCCGGTTCAACATGCTCGTACCAAACATATTGAAATCCGTCATCATTTCCTTCGTGACAACGTTCAAAAAGGAAATATCTTAATTGAGAAAGTTTCTTCCGAAGACAACATAGCCGACATTCTCACAAAACCTCTTAAACGTGAAACTATTAACCTTCTTAGGCTAAACTTAGGACTCATGGAACCTACATTGTAGTTCTGGACATTAGAAAAAAATCACAAAAATCAAAACAAATCCATAACTCTTTTTCTCAGCAGGGTCGGCGGAACCCTCAGACACAACGGACGGAACCCATTTAAGGGGTCCCCCGCCTTGCAGAATCAATTTTTTTGTTTATATTAAACCAAACACCCATTATCTCATACCACTACTTCCAAACTGCTACTATTCACTTTACCATCCATCCATACCTACGATTTCTTGGTCTTCCTTTCACTCACATTGCAATTCAATCATCATTGTAAGTATTCTAAATTTGATTACAATCGTGATCTGAGTCTAGGAATTCTATTTTTGCACAAAAACAAAAACTTGGGGTTATGCATTAAACTTGAGAAACTCATGCATAAAATTAGGTGTTTAACAAAACTAATCAGGTTCCCCATAGTTAGGAATTGCATTCTTACTTAGTATAAACATGTTTGCTAAAACACCCCATGTCAAATCTTTCCAAAAATTTCTCACAAATAGGACAAATATTTTTTTGTCTCACATTGAGAATACAAAATCAAAACGTTATGTTTAAAACATCACTTGCATAATGTCTCTTGAATGCTAAAGGGAATACATAACTAATATGTATTTTCGGGTACATTCAAACGAAGCTACATTGAATTAGGAGCGTTTGGGTTATCTTTTGTTTTATAACAAAACTTGCATTATAAAACATTTTTGAAGCATCAAAATGAGTCAAGATAACCGCACCTCCACATTGTTTTCATATAGGCACACGCTAGAACATTCACATTATAATAAGTAGTTTACTTAAACTAAAATGTGAAATTTTGTTGTTCTAGGAATCATCATGCCTCCTCTAACCCACTACGACCACAAGGACACCATTAAGTACCTACCAAAGCACCACAAAACCAAAGGCCTTACCCCAAACCAAGTCAATGTTTTCAAAGCCTTAGAAAAACACTATGTCCATGAGGGTAGAACTATTGACCCGTCTTTCCTAGAAGGCATAAACCTTTACGCCGAATTTGCCACAATCAACTTTGAATGTCTTTTGAACATCGACGAGCCTATTTGTCCTAGGTTCATTTTGGAATTCTATGCATCCTCCGTCCTCTCCACGGATGGTTATGGTCAAATGTTTATCAACTTTAGGGTTAGTGGTCATCAATACTCCTTCACTCTTGAGGAGTTTGCTCAAATCCTAGGTGTCCAAAACCGTGGTACTTGCATCTATTCCGACTTGCACTCCCTCTCAACTCTTGACAACCTCCATGACCGCATCCATCCTTACGACATACCTCTTGTGTCAAAAGATATACTCCGTGACCACCTCTTTGTTAGGACAACCAACACTAGGAGAACCCGTTCGGGAAATGAGGTCGATAAGGACCCATATGGAATGGGAATGAATGAACTCAAGCCCCAATTCAAGAAATGGGAGGAAGTCCTTAGACCAAATGTCATTAGCACCATAGGAAACCGAGACCATATCAACCTTTGCCTTTGCTACATGCTTTACTCTTTGTCCGTTAGGCAACCCTTCAATCTTCCCTACTACATGGCCAAGAGAATGGCCGACATTCCCGTGCATGGCACAACGGCTATGCCGTATGGAATGCTCTTGACCCGTCTCTTTAGGTTCATCTCACCCATTCCACCAACTCCAAACGGTCTTCGCCTTGACTACTCTCTCATTCCACACACCTTTGTCCCACTAAGTGATAAGAGAGTGTACAAAGCCCAAGGAAAACGTCCACATCCTCCTACCTCATCTTCATCTTCCTCAATGAGTGAAGATGACAATTTGCCAAACTCTAGGCTCCCACCTCTCGAATACCTATCCCAACTTCCGGATATTCCTAATGAGTCGGCGGCGTTCAAGCAAACAAAAGGGATGTTTAAGAATCTTGGAAGATTCCTTGGAAAGCTCAAGAACAAGATTGACCGTCAATGAGTTCGGGTGTGTAGGAGTGTTTGGCACTAAGTGCTATTTGAACAAATTTGGCCGTTTAAACAATATTTGTGATGTATTTGTGTGTTAGTACAATGTTTGATATAATTTGGAACATGTATTATCTAACTATGGTGCAGGTAGATAACTTTTGGCAAGTTGTCAAATTTTCATGCTTATCAAATTTTCACTAAGTATAGTGAAATTCTCGACCTCAAGGTCAAAGTCCTATGATATGGGTGTTTACGTGTCTATTTTTTGCATTGCCTAACCTGAAATGCATTATCTTTTTGATTTTAGGAGTTTTCGAAAATTTTGAAAATCGTCTCGCGGGTCAAAATCGCGGACTACCAATTTTTTCAGCCCTGGCGGATCTAGCGGTACCCAAAATTGGGTTCCGCCAGTGTATTTTCTGGGCAACCCAGAATTGGCCCAACGGACCAGACGGTACCCTCAAATGGGTTCCGCCTGTGTATCCTAAGGGTTCCGCCAGTTGCCTGCAGAAATTTTCTTTTTGTTTTCAACATTTCAACATCCAAACACCAAAATACAATCCTTTTAGATAGAAACCCATTTCCTGCAATTTTTTTTTTAGCACAATAGGGTACTTCTCATTCCTTGTAAACTCAAAAAAAAAAAAAAAAAAAAAAAAAAAAAAAAAAAAATCTCGCCAAATTTCAAAAATAGCCATAACCACCCCAAGGACCCTTCACACATAAAGGAAGGAACCAGTCTAAAGGTTCCTTGAAATCCCTGAGATTTATACTTCAACAAATCTACCAAAACCACTAAGCATTTAGTGCAAAACTTGTCTTCTCACTTCACCATTTTAATTGGATTGACTTCCATGATATGACAACCCACAATTAGTTTTCAAAATCATTAGGAACCTCCATTTTTGTATGGACTAACATCAAATCCAAACACTCCTTTCCACAATCCTTCATCACTATAAATTAAACCATCCTAAACACTATCAAATCACACATTCTTCATCACAATTTCTGAACTTTAAACCATTTTAACCATGACCAAGTCAACAATCACCTCTCAACCATCACGACCCATCCAGAAAACCGCCCGGATAAGTGTAAAACCACTATGGTCTAACCAATCCATCAACCTAAGCTCCTCATCTTCGGATGAATTCACATCACCTATAAAAAATGAACACTTTTTGAACCTTGCATCTCCATCTTCATCACCCAATGAACCCAATGAGCTCACTCCACCACCAACTAAATCACCCATTGACCCAACTCCACCAAGTGCTCCAACCCAACCATCCAAAACTCCATTACCATCACCATTACCCAAACTTGAACCTATGGAATTATTTGGGTCTCCACCAACATCACCACACCCTTTTGTCCAAGATCTAAATGATCTTCCACCAAGACCTTCATAACCACCACCTTTTTCACCAAGGTCAATTCTTGACCAAAATGAGCATTTTGACCACACCCAACCACCAAAACAAGTGTACCATCAACCCAAACCATTGTTGTTTCACCCCATCTACCATGACATCCATGGTCCTCTTTATGGAGAACCTAACTTTGAAAACCATGATCACCCAACTCCACTACATTCTCAAGCCCAAACCTTTGAGTCTTTCTTTCCTTCATATGAGGAAATCAAAAGCATGGTTGAAAACCACCTCCATCAAGCAATGGAACTTCAAACCACCTTGCTTGACTTAATACCAAACCCATCCTCCACCGAAGAACCAAAAACCAACCAACCCTAAAACCAAGAAACCAAAACCAACCCATTTCCACCCACTCATCCCCATGTTTGCTCAAATTGTGAGCAAATGGGTGAAAGCATCAAAATGTTGCTTCACCAATTCCAAGATGAAACCCGTTTTGCATTCCAACACGTCATAGAACGTTTGGATGCTCTTTCCCACCCAAACAAATCCTAGACAACCTTTGGAGGCCGTTTGCCCCACTTAGGAAAGTAGGATTTTATTTTTCTTTCTTGGTTATATTTTTTAGTTTTTGTTTAGAAGTAGAAGAATATTTCACATTTCTTGTCTTTTGACTTTTAAAAGTCAAAATTTTACTTGGAATGATATTTCTTTCTACTTATTTTCATGCATTGTTGGTTGATCATTTTTGTGTTGTCATTGTGGTTGCAATGTGTGTGGTAACTACAAGCTTGACTATATATATCACCAACTAACAATTTTTTTTGTAGGATCAAAATCCATGTTTCCCATCTTGGCACTCCTTTTAGGGGGAGTAACAAGCAAGGGGGAGCAAGTGCATTATTCCGCTTCACTACTCTACTTTTTGTTTCAACAAAAGGGGGAGAAATATATTAAACCTTCAAAAACTTAAATTGATTTTCATCACTTAAGTAAAACAAGTTTAATATAATTTTTTTTAAGTCTTAAACACCAAGATTTTATGAGTTACTTAAAAACAAAGTTTGTGTTTTGTCATCAACAAAAAGGGGGAGATTGTTAATACAAATATCGCCTAAAAACGTTATTTATATTTTACAATCTTTGTTAAGTTTTGTTAACGACAAATTGTAAACTTTAGTTTCTAAGTAAAACATAATCTTAGTTTTAAAGACTTGCATAAACTAGACTTTTGCTACATTTTACATTTCATAAAACACAACACTTTTTATTTCTTAAAATAGAAATGTCACATCACATTTATGGCAAGTTTTGTCAAGATACATTTATGGAAAGAAAGTGTGTTTGACTTATTATATGGTTGCTTGCAAGTTTTGTGTTTGACTAATGAGATGTGACATTGTTTGGTTTACAAGGTGTAATGAGATGTGACATTGTTTGGTTTGCAAGATTTATTGCAAAACCAACTGCAAGCCCGGCGGAACCCTGGGGGTACACGGGCGGAACCCATCTGAGGGTTCCGCCGTATCCGCCAGGCCTACAGAAGGCTTTGCTATAAATACAAAGCCACAAGTTGATTTTTGGCTTATCACTCTACATCATATTTACACACATTCATTCATTCTTTCATCTAACCCTTTAATATTTCATATGTGAAGTTTCTTTTTGTAGCAAAGAGATTCACGAGCTCATTAAAAGTAACAAGTATTCAACACAACGTTGGAAGACTTGTTAGCTTAGCATTGTGTAGACTTGTTTAGTTTACACTTCATTTGATTGTGTATTTTCAGTAGTGATCGGTTAGTATTTTAGTCCTCAAAATACAAAGTGTATCGGGAGTAGTTGTACCCTTGTAAAAGAACTAACGGGAGTGGTTGTACCCTTGGTAAAGAACTTGACATCTAGCTTAGTGTTGGTAAAAGTATAAGCGACGTGTAAGGTTTTCTCCACCGGTGAAAGGAGCTTGTTGACTAGTGAAAGAAACTCTCGAGTTGGATACTCGGGGCGTGGACGTAGGGCAAGGAAAAAGAGTCCTTGTAGCCGAACCACGATAAATACTCGTGTTGTGGTTTGATCGTTTCTTTCTTTTACTTGCATGTTATATATTGTGTTTGTGTATATATCTTTGATCAAACGGAAAGTTTTAAAGCTAACTAAACAAGTTAAAAAGATTTTAAACGGTAAACTATTCAACCCCCTTCTAGTTTTTCACACACACACACACACACACACACACACACACACACACACACACACACACACACACACACACACACACACACACACACACACACACACATATATATATATATATATATATATATATATATATATATATATATATATATATATTCTTTGTGCTTGAGACTATTATAACGAACACTACTAAACATATTTACAAGTTGCAATCAATTCAAGATATGATTCCGCCATGCAACTATACATTATATCCGTATAGAATGTATATTTATGCAATACATATGTATATATCGAATCGATATACTATTATGTTACAGACTTTGCCAAACGATTATTGATGACGTATAGCCTATAGTTGGGCCACGAGCCCAAATTATAGACATTACTAAGCCCAAACCCACCACGAGTGGGCTATCATGACAAATGACTTGGGCCATTAATACCAACGGCTTGGGCTCACGAAGCCCAAAGCCCAACCGATACGCATAATTAAGGGATAAGGATCTTCTATTCACAGAATAGATATCCTTACCCCAGATAAGCACCACGAGTGCGAAGAGTAAGGAGCAAGATACCTACACGGTTTCTGCGTCCTATATATAGAATTACATATTCTCATTGAAAGGTACGATTTACACAATCCCTAACTCTTTTACAAACCCTAAAACCGATTACTTACTCTCACGCCGGAGTCTAATCGTGGGAGACAATCCTACGATAAGCCTAACGATGTTGTTTGCCTCCTTAGTGCGCAGGTTTCACAAGCACTAAAAGTATTAATTGGTACGAGAGCACGAATCCAAACAAGGTAAACCCAACTTTTGTATCAACAAGTGGCGCCATCCGTGGGACCCTACACTAAGAACTCAAGACCAGAATGCCAAAAAACAAGAACTCAGGTCAGCGGACTCCGCAGCTGGAGAAAACACGTGATGATTCACATAGGAAGAAGCATCAAGATTCGACTTCTAAACCAACCTCTGGAACAACCAGTGTGCCTGGTCATCGTGAGTCGAATGTAACTCCAATCCCTGCTGCGGTAGAATTGCCTTTGGGAACAACCCGAACTACTACCGTAGTCTCAAGCGCTGAGGACATTCAGCACACCCTCTTTACCACTCCCCACCAGGTGGCATCCATAGTGGACAACACTGTGCCACCGGGAGCACCTAATAGAGAGAGGGAAACCCATGCGGAGACGGATATCCTCGCAGTAGAAGAGGATGCACCTGGAGTGGCAATAAACGATTTCGTGTCCCAACATTATGAGACTTTAACTCGTCTCATGCAAGAGGAGACAAGGAAAAGGTCAAGCCGCAACCTACAAAATCGGCTAAACTTTAACCAAGAAAAATCTCCACCGCGCCAACATGAGCGCAGAAACAGTGAAAGGCATACCAACGTCCATGATAGACTTGGTACAACATCTAACTCTCAATACTCGGAGGATTACGAATACAATGCGAAGCACACCAGTGTCCATGATAGGCTTGGTAGCCGCAGAGTACAAGATAGACTTGGACGACAACGCTCACCAAGCGTAAGCACCTCAAGGTCAGGAAGCAGAAGAATCCAAGATAGGTTGGGGAAACACCACTCCCCAAGTACAAGTCCTTCAAATTCAGACTCCGAGGATAAACGACGCAAGTGCTGTAGGAGAAACAACTCCCCCTAAAGCAGCTCCTCAGACAACGAGGACAGAGAGAAGGGACATTGGAAATCTAAAAACCGACGCCGGAACAACGAAGATGAGGATATTTCTCTTCCTTGGCGTCGCCAAAAAGTTGATGCGTTCACGCGACGCATAAGCGATTTCTCAGATGACAAGAAAAGGCGCATGCCCACCAATGTTAAAACATACGATGGCACGGGTGATCCTGATGATCACCTAAAAATTTTCGAGTCAGCGGCTGCTATCGAAAACTGGCCACAACCTGTGTGGTGCCATATGTTCAACTCTACATTAGTGGGGAATGCGCGAACATGGTTCAGCAAGCTTGCACGACGAAGCATAAATGGGTTTGAAGAGCTGCGGAAAGCATTCCGCCTAAATTTCACTCAACGAAAGAAGTGGGCAAAGAACCATGTGGAACTAGCCAGAGTAAAACAGCGCCAAGGGGAATCCACAAGCGCTTACATGGAGCGCTTCAAGGATGAATGCATGCAAGTCAAGGCATGCCCCGAGGTACTAAAAATCTCAGGGTTCATGAACGGGATCAATAACCCAGAGCTGATACGGAAGCTAAATGACAAAGTACCCCAAAGCTTTGATGAGATAACAAAGCGCACAAGAACAGTCAAGGAGACAATCCAATGACCAAGGTGGCAACCGCAACAGGAATTACCGCAACCAAAATAATGGAAGGGATAACGACAAGTATGTCCCACTCACAAAAACCCCTAAGGAAATATTCGCGACAGAGGGAGCAAATTTCCCAAAACCTCCACCAATGTTAACCCCAGAAGAAAAGCGCGTTGGAGGAGGATACTGCGAATACCATGGACAGAAGGGTCACACCACTAACGAGTGCGTTCAACTACGCCAGCTAATTGATAAATTAGTGAGGGAAGGAAAGATGGACCACCTCGTTAAAAACATCAAAGAGGGGAAAGATAGACAAAGGAATGGGGCCAAAAAGGAGATACCAAAAAATAAAGCTGACACAATATACATGATACAATCATGGCAGCGAAATACGAAGCAAAAAGTCAGCCAAAGGTTTTCCAAGGGAAACCATATCTCTTTCCCCACCCTCACTACGGACAACGCGGTAATCGAACCACTCACCATCGAGATACAAGCGGGAGGTCACGAGATCCACCGCATGTATGTCGATGGAGGAGCATCTGCGGACATCATGTATGAACACTGCTTCAGAAGGCTAAAACCTGAGATACAAAACCAGTTAATTCCGGCCACGACGTCGTTGACTGGATTCACAGGTGAAAAAATTTGGCCCATGGGACAGTTACGCATACTTGTAGTCATTGGTAATGAATACCATTCTACAACGGCTTGGATGAACTTCATGGTGATCAGGTCTCCCTCATCATACAATGACATTATTGGGAGACCAGGGATATCCGCTATGCGCGTGGTCCCATCCACCGCACATGGGATGCTCAAGTTCCCAGTGGAAGGAGGGATCGTCACCCTCTACAACACTACCGCATCCCCAAGAGAATGCAACATAGTGGCAGATGAAATTCCACGCGCTCCAGAACAGCACACGAACAAGGTGACAAACCTGAAAGTTGCAATTAACCCAAACTATCCTGACCAAGAGATATCAATTGGGGGATCACTGTCCGACAAGGGCAAAGCAGCTGTGTGCGCATTATTACAAAGGAACCTAAACATCTTCGCATGGGAACCCAAACACATGACTGGAGTGCCAAGAGCCATTACTGAACACAAGCTCGAAATCCGACAAGGATATCCTCCAATACGCCAGAAGAAACGTGGCCAAGCTCCAGAACACGCAAAAGCTATCCTATAGGAAGTACACAAGCTCGTGGACGCAGGGATCATGCGAGAGGTCTATTACCACGATTGGATTTCCAACCCGGTGATGGTAAAGAAAAGCGATGGTAGCTGGAGAATGTGCGTGGACTTCACCGATCTCAACAAAGCATGCCCACAAGACTGCTACCCACTACCAGAAATCGATTGGAAAGTAGAATCCCTGTGCGGGTATCCCTTTAAATGCTTCCTAGACGCGTACAAAGGATACCACCAAATTCAAATGGCCAAGGAGGATGAAGAAAAAACAGCTTTTCACATGAGTCAAGGGGTGTATTGCTACACAAAAATGCCCTTTGGTTTAAAGAATGCAGGAGCCACATACCAACGGTTAGTGGACAACGCATTTGAGAAGCAAGTAGGACGCAATTTGGAGGTCTATATCGATGACCTAGTCATAAAAAGCCATACCGAAGAGGAATTGGTGCGTGACATAGAAGAAACGTTTAAAACATTGGGAAGAATAAACATGAAATTGAATCCTAAAAACTTTTGGAGCAACAGAAGGCATGTTTCTCGGATACCTAATAGAACCCGATGGTATTAAACCTTGTCCAGAAAAGACAAGAGCGGTTATCGAACTACCTTCACCGGGCACACTAAAAGAAGTCCAATCACTAAACGGCAAATTAGCCGGGCTAAACCGATTCTTGTCCAAATCAGCGGACAAGTCACTTCCTCTCTTTAAAACACTCACGAAGTGCACAAAGAAGGGAGATTTCCGATGGACTCCAGAGGCGGAAGGAGCCTTCCAACAGCTGAAACAAAACCTAGTAGAGCTACCAAAGCTTCTCGCACCCCGACAAGGGGAAGAATTGATCATGTATCTCTCAGTGACCCATGGAGCAGTCAGCGCGGTACTACTGACAGACAGAAACTCTGTTCAAACACCTATATACTTCGTAAGCAAAGCCCTTAAGAAGACAGAGACTAACTACACCGCTATGGAGAAATTGGTCCTAGCTCTAGTATTCGCAGCTAAAAGGCTACGCAGGTACTTCCAAGCGCATCCGATAGCTGTAATCACGGACCAACCCATCAAGTAGGTTATCTCTAAACCTGATGCATCAGGGCGGCTTCAAAAGTGGAGTGTGTTATTAAGCGAACATCATATCTCCTATAGGCCGCCCACCGCGATCAAAGGACAGATATTGGCTGATTTCATTATTGAGAAGCCAGATAATGATACTCCATCACCAAAGATTGAAGTACCATTACAAGAACCATGGGTTCTATTTACAGATGGATCCTCATGTGCAAAAGGATCAGGCGCATGTCTTATCCTTACCAGCCCAGATGGAACAGAACACACTTACGCACTACGCTTTGAATTCATAGCCACAAACAATGAGGCAGAGTATGAAGCATTGCTGGCTGGACTACGCATAGCAAATCAAATGGGCGTACGTAACCTAGAAGCTAATGTGGATTCACGATTAGTAGCTAACCACGTGTTAGGCGAGTATGTGGCTCAAGAGGAACACATGATCCAATACCTCGATAAAGCCAAATCCTTGATAAAGAATTTTGACAAGTTTTCCATCAAACAAATTCCACGAGGAGAGAACAAAAAAGCAGACGCGCTAAGTAAAATCGCATCCACAAGCTTCGCACACCTGTCAAAACAGGTATTGGTGGAAACCTTGAAGAACAAATCCATCTCTGAGATGGAAGTATCCACAGTGATAGAGGAAGAAAATCCCACATGGATGACACCCATCATGGATTTTATCCGTAAGGGAACACTCCCCCAGGAACAAAAGGACGCTCGACGGATACGACGCACAGCGCAGAGGTTCGAACTTCGAGATGGTATCCTATATCGGCGTTCATTCCTACAACCATGGCTCAAGTGCGTCGGACCTCTTCAGGCAGATTACGTACTCCGGGAAATCCACGCTGGATCTTGCAGCATGCACTCAGGACCACGGTATGTTGTAGCGCGTGCTTTGCGATCCGGGTACTATTGGCCTACCATGCACCGCGACGCGCGAGACATGATTAGAAGATGGAACGACTGCCAAGTCCATAGACCCATTCCGCGCCGGCCACAACATGAGCTAACACCCATCACCTCACCATGGCCATTCCACAAATGGGGAATTGACATTGCTGGACCCTTTTCAGTCGCGGCAGGAGGACTCAAGTTCCTCATTGTCGCCATTGACTACTTCACCAAATGGATCGAGGCAAAAGCAGTGGCAAGTATCACAGGTAACCAGGTCAAACGATTCGTTTGGGATAACATTGTATGCCGCTTTGGCCTACCTGGAGAAATTATTTCGGACAACGGAAAACAATTCTGTGATAACCCATTCAAAGATTGGTGCGCGCAGTTAAACATCACACAGCACTTCGCGTCAGTCAAACATCCACAAACAAATGGATTGGTAGAACGCGCGAATCGTAGCCTGGGTGAAGGAATTAAGGCACGCTTGGACAAACATAAAGGAAGATGGATAGACGAATTATCGCATGTTTTGTGGGCTCACCGCACAGAAATCAAAGTCAGCAATGGCGATACACCTTTTTCTCTTGTCTACGGGACAGAAGCTGTTATACCAGCAGAAATTGGAGTGCCAACAATCCGTACATCGGAAGTTAACATCGCAAAAAACGATGATGAACGACGCATTGACTTAGATCTGTTGGAAGAACGATGCGAAAGGGCGGCTATTCGCGAAGCAAGATCCAAATCAAAGATGAAGAAGTATTATGATGCACGAGTCAGAAATACTTCTTTCAAACTAGGGGACTTTGTATACCGCGCCAACGATGCCAGCCACGCAGAAGACATGGGCAAGCTCGGACCAAAGTGGGAAGGGCCTTACGAGGTCACAGAGGCATTAGGCGACGGTGCTTACAGAGTGCGCGATATGAAAGGCCACGAGCTACCACGCACCTGGAACATTTGCAATCTCAAGAGATGCTACCTTTAGGCCACGAGCCACACACTGACACATCCGCACTTTAGTAAGCGCTCAATAAATGTTGGTGTATTTATCTTTTCTTTCTTTTTCTTAGGAAATTGTTATTTTTGCACTTGCAACAATTAATAAAACGTTGTGGTTTCTAGCTAACTCCACAACACAGTTCAACATTATTGCTTACATTATCCATTCATGTTTCAATTCTGTTTATATTATTGCCTACATGGCGTGCATGCACATATTAAGACCACACGAGGGCAGACAGGATGAGTAAACCTACTAAAGTACTCGTTGAGTAAGAGGGTTGCAAACCCATCAACATCGGAACACGTATCCTTGTTAAACACCTTACTATCAAGACGTTGGCGTAAGTTCATAAGTACATGCCACGATGGATGCACTTTATTGCACACGGTGCGCGTTTAACAAAACATGGACTCAAGACAATTGACTCCTACATAGTGGAACTCGCAGTACGCTGCACTCCAGCACATGGATTCAAAACAATTGACTCCTAAGTTCGTACACTAACTTCATACAAGCTCATGACTTTAGTACGCATCTTACAACGAATGCGCAACAACAAGTTGAAAACGAACTAATAAACCAAGACACTTGGCCACCAAAAATGATAAACGTAGTACGCTACTCATTTACTCACACGTTTGTTAAGGTTATGGACTGCAAACGTTTCCTAAGTCACGAACTTAACAAACAAATTTTGGGCTTAAATACAAGATATTATTTGCACGTTTGTTACTCTAGATAAGTCTTTCACGTAATAAAGACAAGGAACAAATCTAAGTACAAAAACAACATATGTGCACAAAAGAGTCCAATATTTTTATTTACTAAAAAAAACTACGAGTTTTGACAAAAAGCTATAACTACGAGTTATACACATCTATACACTATGGATACGCTCCGTGGAAGGCTCTGGCACAGCTGAGCTTCCCGACTCCTGCAGCTTCCTCAACAATAATGCATCCCTTTGTCACACGGTCGCCACACTGACGGCAACACCATCTGACCTAGGAAGGTGTGCAGCACCCACACCGCAGAGAGAGGCCTTCCCCTTAAGACCTTTCTTCTTGGCCGCCCTCTCTGCGTGACGCTCCAAAACTTCCTTCAGTGGCAGTTCTGTCTCAAGTGCAAAGGGGTTCAAGATGGCATGCGGGCGCGTAAACACTGGCACCTGCAGTTGGGACTCATCAGGCTTTAAAAAGAAATCAGCCTCGGCCTCTGCATTTTCGGCTATATGCCTCCCAAGTGTTAATCCCTGCATGATCACTCGGATGGGATAATCTTGGTCGCGCTCCAGCTGCGCAATGTGGGGAAGATCGAAGAGCCTCATCTTTTCCATCGCCTGCACAAGCTCAGCATAGGCATCAGCTTTATACTCAGGAACCTCATAGGGAGTGACCTTGAGCAGTTGCGCCTCAGCCAACTCTTCAACGGCCTGCGCCTTGCCACGAGCAACGGCGCACTCCACCACCCTCCCAAAGGCATTCACAACCTCTGGGGACTCCAATGTCCCCACGGCAGCCAAGCGCAAGCCATGGCTGATCAACCACCTGCGAAAACAACGACAAAGGCATTATAAAAGAAACACAAAATATACAAAGAAATTAAGGTACAACAAGTACCTGCGCTCTGCAATAATCGACATCAGATGGGGATACAGCTCCTCATCATACTCTATGCTGAGACGGCGCAGCTTCTCTTCCTGCGCCTCCACAAAGTCCTCTACCTGCTTGCCGAACTGAGCCAACTGACTGCAGAGCTCGTTCTTTCTCTCTTCGAGATATTTTACCCCCAGGCGAGGTCAGCCTTATATTGCTGTGCCTCCCCACGTTCGCGCTGTAGCTCAGCCAACACTACCAGCTTCTCCTCAGTCGCCTTCTTGGCGCGCTCATCAGCAACTAACACCTCTGCCTGAGCCTCCGCCAATTGCGCTTTGAGCTGCGCAATCTGCTCATCCCTCTGAGCAAGGCTACCTCCCTCCACGACGGTCCGCGCCTTCAGCTGAGTAACCAACTCAGCCTGGCAAGTAGCGACACCAGCAAGCTCCTCAACCAACTCCTGCGCAGACATCTGCGCCGTACCCTTCAAAGGCTCCTCCACATCTGCAACCTCAGGCGATGCGGTATGATCAGCGAAAGCCGCACCACCCTCTGCAGCATGGTCCCTATAAAATAAAGATGACATTAGTACGCGGAAACGGAAAATAAAAGTAAGCTACAATCATTAATACTTACACAAGTGGTGGAGATTCGTCCTGATTCTTCTGGGCGCTGGTAGCAGACATCTCATCAGACGCATCCGACTCATCCTCCCCAATCAAACGACGCCTCCTTTTGGAGGTACCCACATAACCACCAGAAGACGCTTCCTTGCACTTCTTCCTGCGGACTTCCGCGGACTCCAAAATCTCCACGCTGTTAGACGCCTCCATATGCGTCTCCTCCCTCACGGGAGACCTCTCCTCAGCGGGAGGGACAACTTGCACTGGCGCGACAAGCACAGCTGCAGGAGGAGAGTCTTGCTGCGCAACAGGTCCAAATACAGTCAGATGTCCCGCAGTAGCCTGCAATATGGGCTGCTCACCCTGCCTCAGGGGACGCACCCCTATCGTCACGCGCTTCGGCTTTTTTAGCTTCACAACAGAGAACAAATCTATTTCTGTGACAAACAGAAGACAAACAACAAAAGAACAAAGTTAGTTATTCAAAGGATAAGAAGAAAAACACTTACATTATAGACGCAGTAAAAGGATGAGCACCCACCCTGGCTGTCCTCATCAAGAAAGGTTGGAACCTCGTTCGCACCATCAAAATAATTTTGGCTCAGCCCCATGTGCACCAAAAACTCCTCAGGATAGGAGTTAATGGGAATACGATTACTATCAATTGTATCCGCATCCGCGAGGCTGTACGAACCAGGGATAGGACGCTCATCCCTCGGCAGCGTCCCTTGAGCATAGAACCCAAAACGCGATGGGAAAACCACATCGTCCACCCAGAAAAAGTATTCCCTCCAACGCCTTAATGAATCTACCTTAACGGTATAGCATTGAAGGTTCCCTGAGCGTTTGGCAAATGAGACCCATCCGTTCGCCCATGTAGAATGGTAAAACGCACGGAACAGGTCGACAGTCGGGTTAATGGCAAGCAACCGACAATTAATATCAAAATTAGATATCTTCGCCGCACCTATACAGTGCAGCTGCGATATATGGAGCTGATAATAATTGAGCACGTTGCTAAAAAACACGGAAATGGGTATGCGATAGTTCGCATAGTCAAAAAAGAGTGTATATAAACCTATTTTCCCATCGGGGAAATCAGCTATACACGCGTCAACATCTGGGGCCTCCGGATGGACGTCGAGAGGAATGAAATAGTCAGAAGCAAACTGACGTACGTCATCCTCATCCATCAGGGAGCGAAACTCATCTAACTGAGCAACAACCATTTTCGGTGTATCACAAGGATTGCGCACACGCAGTTACCTAAATCGAATAAGTGGATCGAGGAAAGGAAAAAGCTTTGATAATTTTCGAAAATGGCGGAAATGTTTTACTATGTGTTTCACGGTGAAAAGGAGGCGGTGACTTTATATAAGTACCCAAAACCCTAAAAAGGGATGCCACGTGGATCCCACTCACAGATCGTATGGATAGGAAACGAGCAAGTACAACACTTTTTCCCATTTACCTAGGTACACGTGGATACTTCCCCCGTTTTTCGAAGCACATCTCATGATAAATAGTGACTTGATACATTGCTCCTATTTTTGGGCGGGAAGTATTCGTTTTTAATTCCCGCCACGCTTACCGCTCGTTCCTTTAGTCTAGTATCCACGTCTATGGGTCGCGCACACTAGACTGGGGGGACATGATGACGTATAGCCTATAGTTGGGCCACGAGCCCAAATTATAGACATTACTAAGCCCAAACCCACCACGAGTGGGCTATCATGACAAATGACTTGGGCCATTAATACCAACGGCTTGGGCTCACGAAGCCCAAAGCCCAACCGATACGCATAATTAAGGGATAAGGATCTTCTATTCACGGGATAGATATCCTTACCCAAGATAAGCACCACGAGTGCGAAGAGTAAGGAGCAAGATACCTACACGATTTCTGCGTCCTATATATAGAATTACATATTCTCATTCAAAGGTACGATTTACACAATCCCTAACTCTTCTACAAACCCTAAAACCGATTACTTACTCTCACGCCGGAGTCTAATCGTGAGAGACAATCCCACGATAAGCCTAACGGTGTTGTTTGCTTCCTTAGTGCACAGGTTTCACAAGCACTAAAAGTATTAATTGGTACGAGAGCATGAATCCAAACAAGGTAAGCCCAACTTTTGTATCAACAATTATCATATGTCACATTCATTTTGGTTAGAAAGTCAAAGGAGGCACAAGCCGCGGCTTACGGTATGGTATTTACATTAATTTCAATTTCATCAGTTTTATTCGTTGTATTTACGTCTTTAACAAGCTTAATATGTTTATTTTGTTCGTAAGAAGTACTAATCTAAAACATACATTCGTGTGACATCGTTAACTCTATCCGCACAGGACTTGAAGTGCCCTGGTTGTTTTGTCAAGTAAGTGTTGTCTTGAGAGTTGTTACTCGTTTTGTTTATATTCTGTATTTTAATTAGCTTAGGTTAGAACGTTAAATAATGACCCGTGTATAACCCCTCGATGTAACTAATTATTTGAACTTGATACCAGTTTACCACAAAAAAATGCTACCAAGTTTCACACTTTCAATTGAAAATTCAAATCAAGAACCAATCATAGTCACATAAATTCGTAACAAAACTGACTTAGTTGCATGGTTGATAAAAAGAACTGAAACTTGGTTCCATCAATAAAGGTGTGATTAGGATTGCTTATTAGCTATGCGACCTACTTTTGTTCCAAAAAGAAAAGGCTTGCTTATTAAAACACATCATGTATTAATTTGTTGCTATTTTAACAATAATGAACAAATCAATGAATATCATTTCGAATTACAAAAAGGAATAAGCTGATTAGCAGTTTTGAAAAGCGCACAATTTAGGTCATTTCTCATTTCATTTATCAATCTATTAGGTTCTTATTTTCTAATACGCTGTTATTTTTTTTCTTCTTAATTTAGGTTATCAGAACAACAATATATAGTTAGTCATTGTAAAACTCTGGTGATATGTGGAATCTGTCAGACCGTTGTGTGCCGAGGTAGCTGTGGTAGACTATAGGAAGGATGCTCTTTCCGGTCGAAATCTTGTTATTTTTGTTATCGTACTTAATTTTCCTGATTAGAAGCTCGCTACTTTTGGCGCTATTGCTTAAATATCTATTAGTTGAACATTTTATGATAGCTTTATATTAATTGTTATCTTTTTAATTGGAGGACAAACATATATGTTTGATAACATCGATTATGCCATTGTATGGTTTGGATATTTTTGCAAGTTTGTTTCTTAACAACTCTTGGTTTGTATACTTTTGTATTTTTGGTTTCTATGTATCACATGGTGTATTGTGCCTTGATGAATGCACCAATTATCAAACATAAAAATCAAGAAACTAAAAGTATCAATGCACCTTCAGAATAAACGCCATAATGGATCGAGCAGTTGCAACCGAAGTAGCGAGTCCAAGAAATACGGTTGTGATCATGATCACTGTTTGTTATTTTTAGCACTAGACGAATTTATTAGAATTAGGAGGCCCGTGTCATGCATGCTAGAGGTGACCAAAAGCCGGTTCCACCAAAAACCGGATCCGGTTCCAATCCGGTCCGGTTCAGCAGTCAAAGTCAAAGAACCAGATCCGGTTCCAATCCGATCCGGTTCCTTTCGGATCCGGGGTCTAAAAACTGGGACCGGTCTACCCGGTTCCAGTTCGGTTCCAAATCCGGTTCGGTCCCAATATCCGGTCGGACCGGTTCCAAAGAACCGGTGCTCTTTTCTTCACAGTAAGTCTTATGTGGGACTGTGGGAGAATTAGAAACATTATGAAGCGCGAGAATTAAACAAAACTCATCATCCCCGACCTCCTTAAACAAATGAATTCATTATCATTAGAAACATTCTCCAATATTGTTTTTGAGTGCCTGAATGATGATTGGAAAAAACGACCAACGATGACATGTCGTCCAAGAACTAAAAGCGGCATTAGAACTTCAAATTGTAAGTCTGATTTTTCAAGTAAGAAGTTTGTGATTTCATTGCAATCTTATTAATATACGAATTTGTAATCACAAATTTTATGTTATATGATGCTAAGGGCAAGTTGTGCAAACCGAGTTGTGGGGATCGGACAAGGGCGGAGGTCCGTGGTCGTATCTTTTTATCAACAATCAAAAGCTTAGGAAAATAATCATGGCAAAAAACCAGAAAAACGGCTATAATGCCGTTGCTACTGCTGCTACTGAGGAAATTATGCAGGAAAAAATAGATCCGTTGGATCCCGTTCGGAACCGGTTCCCAAGAACCGGATCTCGAACCGGTTCGAGCTGCAGAAACATGGAACCGGACAGGATTCGCCGGATAATCTTGGAACCGGGACCGGATCTTGCCGGAACCGGTGTTGACCGGATTCGGATCGGATTTTTATTCGGTTCTGGTTCAGGAACCGGTTCACGTGGCCACCTCTAATGCATGCTAATAGAATTCCTCAAAGCATTCACATCAATAACGTGAGTTTTGAAATTTGAATTTTGAAAGATCCCGCTCGGTTTTCAAATTTGAATTTTAAAATTTGATTTTTATCCCGCTCGTTTTCAAATTTGAATTTTGAAATTTGATTTTTATCCCGCTCGTTTTCAAATTTGAATTTTAATTTTCAAGTTTGAAAATTCTATCATCCCCTATAAATAACACACCATACAATATTATTCTTCACAAACCCATAAAGTATTTCACAATGAATAATCGTTGGTCAATGGAAGAAGAGGAGTTGCTAGGTAAAGTATGGCTTAAAGTTCACGATTCTGGAGACCTTGTGAATGGACGTTCTTTTTGGAATGAAGTTACACAAAGGTTCAACGTTCAGACTGATGGTGAGCACCGTAATAAAAATAGTATTACGGCTCACTGGAGTAGAATCAACATTGAATGTCGTAGGTATAACGATATTTACAAAGAGTTGTTGCTTATAAGTGAAGACCCTAGTCGTCTCAGCAATGCAAACCGAATTTATCATGAACACTATGGGAGAGGGATATATTATCAACATGTGTGGTTCATTCTAAGAAACACGTGGGCATGGGACAGAGACTCTGTGTAATGGCTATTTTTCGTATCGTGTGTATTTGTTTCCTGTATCGTTTGTAACTTGGTGTAATGCTGATTTAAATTTGAAATTGAATAAAAGGCTTAACGACTACTTTTCTAACAGCTATTTTGCTTAACGGCTACTTTTCCCCCTATAAATGGCAGTTTATCCAAACGATATTTCTTCACACACATAGAAATACTGTTAACACACACATAAAATGGCAAACGAACTAGCTGAGGTGCAAACATCAATTCTTTCCCGATTACGCAAAGAACAAGAGAAGGAACTCAAGTTGGTTAACAATTTGTTAGGTGAGATAACTCGTTTTATAATGCAGATGCATAATCGTGCTCCTGAGGTCGAAAGGTTACGTGAGCTTCCTCAAAACCATCCAATTATCAGTGTCGGGCTAGAAACTCTATTAAGAAATGATGAAACGGATCTGCAACTTCAAATCGCCTTGAAAATGGTTAAGGAACAAGTGTTGCAAGTGTGGGAAGAGAAGTCAGATCTAATCGACAATTACAAATCTATATAAACTGTATCGTTATTTTACGTTTCGTATGTTTTCACTTTCGTGTATTGTATTTGAAATTTAATGAATCGTATCGTTATTTTACTATACCGTTTAAGAAATAAGGGGGTGTTTTGTAATTTTCAATATCTTAATTTGAAAATATATAAAAGTTCATAGGGGTGAAAAGTGTCATTTTTTTTTTTTTTTTTTTTTTTTTTTTTTTTTTTTTTAAAGAAAACTAGCCTTAACGTGGCGTTAAGAGGTTAACGTTTCGCATTAACGCAGCCTTAACGCCACATGCTGCAACAGTTAACGCACCTGAACGTGCGTTAAACAAGCCTTAACGCTCCACTTCACGTTACTGATGCACATGCTCTCAAGAGATGGACTAATATATATTAACGTATTTATGCAAATAGTATATAGCTAAATGTTTGACAATTTCTAACAACACTTAATGTATTGCTTAAGTGAAGTTGTAGACATTATTCGTTTTGTTGCACAAGAAATTTTGCGCCCACATATCCGATATAGGATAAGGATTATACCTCAAGGCATTATGAATAATGCATAAAGATTTTGGCATTTTGCAATGTTGCCAACTCTATAAGTAAGCTCTTTCATATCATATTATTGTTTAATCACATTTGCGAACCATAATGTGTTGTTACCTATACTATGAAAAGTTATCACAAAAAAATGTTTATCTCCATCCTTAAGGAATTGAAGAATGTTTTTTTGATGCTCAAATAAGAACGTTGGTGCACTACACGTAATATAGGAACAACAATGTCATGATAGTTACGTATGGGCAAGCTTCTTTTTTTACGACCACAATGAACAATTAGATACAACTTGTATGCATCACACGGGTTGTACAAATGAGTGTACAATTATGGTTTAGTAACATTCTAATATATGAATGTTTTAAGTACTGGATTTTAGGTATGAGCTACAAATAAACGGGGTGATTTTAATCAAAGAGATAAACCTTCAGGTATGAGCTACAAATAAACGGGGTGATTTTAATGAGAGATAAAAACATGGTTAATAACCGAATTGGCCTTTTGTATCTTTACTTTTGAGTTATGGGCTACAAATAAACGCTACTCGTTTTCAAATTTGAATTTTAATTTTCAAGTTTGAAAATTCTGTCATCCCCTATAAATAACACACCATACAATATTATTCTTCACAAACCCCTAAAGTATTTCACAATGAATAATCGTTGGTCAATGGAAGAAGAGGAGTTGCTAGGTAAAATATGGCTTAAAGTTCACGATTCTGGAGACCTTGTGAATGGACGTTCTTTTTGGAATGAAGTTACACAAAGGTTCGACGTTCAGACTGATGGTGAGCACCGTAATAAAAATAGTATTACGGCTCACTGGAGTAGAATCAACATTGAATGTCGTAGGTATAACGATATTTACAAAGAGTTGTTGCTTATAAGTGAAGACCCTAGTCGTCTCAGCAATGCAAACCGAATTTATCATGAACGCTATGGGAGAGGGATATATTGTCAACATGTGTGGTTCATTCTGAGAAACACGTGGGCATGGGACAGAGACTCTGTGTAATGGCTATTTTCCGTATCGTGTGTATTTGTTTCCTGTATCGTTTGTAACTTGGTGTAATGTTGCTTTAAATTTGAAATTGAATAAAAGGCTTAACGGCTACTTTTCCAACAGCTATTTTGCTTAACGGCTACTTTTCCCCCTATAAATGGCAGTTTATCCAAACGATATTTCTTCACACACATAGCAATACTGTTAACACACACATAAAATGGCAAACGAACTAGCTGAGGTGCAAACATCAATTCTTTCCCGATTACGCAAAGAACAAGAGAAGGAACTCAAGTTGGTTAACAATTTGTTAGGTGAGATAACTCGTTTTATAATGCAGATGCATAATCGTGCTCCTGAGGTCGAAAAGTTACGTGAGCTTCCTCAAAACCATCCAATTATCAGTGTCGGGCTAGAAACTCTATTAAGAAATGATGAAATGGATCTGCAACTTCAAATCGCCTTGAAAATGGTTAGGGAACAAGTGTTGCAAGTGTGGGAAGAGAAGTCAGATCTAATCGACAATTACAAATCTATATAAACTGTATCGTTATTTTACGTTTCGTATGTTTTCACTTTCGTGTATTGTATTTGAAATTTAATGAATCGTATCGTTATTTTACTATACCGTTTAAGAAATAAGGGGGTGTTTTGTAATTTTCAATATCTTAATTTGAAAATATATAAAAGTTCATAGGGCTGAAAAGTGTCATTTTTTTTTTTTTTTTTTTTTTTTTTTTTTTTTTTTTTTTAAGAAAACTAGCCTTAACGTGGCGTTAAGAGGTTAACGTTTCGCGTTAACGCAGCCTTAACGCCACATGCTGCAACAGTTAACGCACCTGAACGTGCGTTAAACAAGCCTTAACGCTCCACTTCACGTTACTGATGCACATGCTCTCAAGAGATGGACTAATATATATTAACGTATTTATGCAAATAGTATATAGCTAAATGTTTGACAATTTCTAACAACACTTAATGTATTGCTTAAGTGAAGTTGTAGACATTATTCGTTTTGTTGCACAAGAAATTTTGCGCCCACATATCCGATATAGGATAAGGATTATACCTCAAGGCATTATGAATAATGCATAAAGATTTTGGCATTTTGCAATGTTGCCAACTCTATAAGTAAGCTCTTTCATATCATATTATTGTTTAATCACATTTGCGACCATAATGTGTTGTTACCTATACTATGAAAAGTTATCACAAACAAATGTTTATCTCCATCCTTAAGGAATTGAAGAATGTTTTTTTGATGCTCAAATAAGAACATTGGTGCACTACACATAATATAGGAACAACAATGTCATGACTGTTACGTATGGGCAAGCTTCTTTTTTTACGACCACAATGAACAATTAGATACAACCTGTATGCATCACACGGGTTGTACAAATGAGTGTACAATTATGGTTTAGTAACATTCTAATATATGAATGTTTTAAGTACTGGATTTCAGGTATGAGCTACAAATAAACGGGGTGATTTTAATCAAAGAGATAAAACATCAGGTATGAGCTACAAATAAACGAGGTGATTTTAATCAGAGATAAAAACATGGTTAATAACCGAATTGGCCTTTTGTATCTTTACTTTTGAGTTATGGGCTACAAATAAACGCTATAGAGTTTAAACGAGTTTGGTACCCGCGCGTTGCTGCGGAATTCTTTTGTTGCCGTTAGCTACTTAACATGAAGTTAGTTACCTAGGACTGATTTTGCAATTGATGTATAACATGAAGGACCATTTATGTAAATTATTTGTGGACTAAATTTGCAATGAACCACTGAGATGAAAGACAAAGTGCGTACAATTTTTTTTTAAATGTTAAAGATAACGGTCGTTAGTGAACAACCGTTAAATAACTAACGACCGTTAATACTAAAAAAGAAGAAGAAGTTACTGTAGTAAGCACTGTAGCAAGCACAATACTTGCTACAGTAACCTCTTACCCTTTAGTATATTATATAATATAATGGGTTATTTAGCATGCATAATGCATGTGTAGAAAAATGGATGGGCCAGAAGGAACTATGGTTTTATGTCCCATGGCAGTATGACACATTGACACATACATCTTTTCTATTCGTTAACTTTTATCTTATGAACAAGTGGAAGGTGCCCGCTGCGTTGCAGCGGAAATTTTTGAGATAAATATTTACAAACAATGTTTGGGCGGGGCTTCTCATTGTGAGATCGTGGTATATTTTTTGCCGACACGTGTTGTATTTGTTTGGAACAAATGTTGTGTCAAGGTATATTTGTAGTTGTCGTACGACGTCTTTTTCGGAATAAATATTGTGTCGGTCACCAGTGTGTTGCGGCTGGGCTAATTTTGACCCTTATAGTTTTAAAAAAAATTAGGATAATTTTAAAGTTATTAGATAGATTAAGGATGCATTTTGAAAGTTCTTTTATTTAAAAGTTAGAGTAAATTACATGGTTGGTCCCTGTGGTTTATACAAAGTAACAAGTTTCGTCCCTCTCTTTTAAAAGTTGCATGGTTAGTCCCTAAGTGCGTAAACAAATAACACCACTGGTCCCTTGGTTTAACTGGTGTTAACTAAGGTTAGTTAAAATTTACAAGTTAGCCCCCTTTGGTTAAATAGCGCTGCATCGTTAATCTTTTGGTTAAATAGCGCTGCATCGTTAATCCTTTGGTTAAATAACGCTGCATCGTTAATCCTTTTAACGTTTTCGCCCGTTTTTGTCCGTTTTTTTTTACGTTTTCGCCCGGTTTTGTTCGTTTTTTTTTTTGTTTTCGCCCGTTTTTGTCCGTTTTTTTTTACGTTTTCGCCCGTTTTTGTCCGTTTTTTTACGTTTTCGCCCGTTTTTGACCGTTTTTTTTTACGTTTTCGCCCGTTTTTGTCCGTTTTTTTTTTGTTTTCGCCCGTTTTTGTCCGTTTTTTTATGTTTTCGCCCGTTTTTGTCCGTTTTTTTTTGTTTTCGCCCGTTTTTGTCATTTTTTTTACGTTTTCACACTTTTTTGTCCCTTTTTTTTTGTTTTCGCCCGTTTTTGTCCGTTTTTTTTACGTTTTCACACTTTTTTGTCCGTTTTTTTACGTTTTCGCCCGTTTTTGTCCGTTTTTTTTGTTTTCGCCCGTTTTTGTCCGTTTTTTTTATGTTTTCGCCCGTTTTTGTCCGTTTTTTTTTGTTTTCGCCCGTTTTTGTCCGTTTTTTTTTTTTCGTTTTCACACTTTTTTGTCCGTTTTTTTTGTTTTCGCCCGCTTTTGTCTGTTTTTTTTTGTTTTCGCCCGTTTTTGTCCCTTTTTTTTACGTTTTCGCCCGTTTCGCCCGTTTTTGTCATTTTTTTTTGTTTTCGCCCGTTTTCGACCGTTTTTTTTTTACGTTTTCGCCCGTTTTTGTCCCTTTTTTTTTTTGTTTTTGTCCGTTTTTTTATGTTTTCGCCCGTTTTTGTCCGTTTTTTTTTTGTTTTCGCCTGCTTTTGTCCGTTTTTTTTACGTTTTCACACGCTTTTGTCCGTTTTTTTTACGTTTTCGTCCGTCTTTTGTCTAAATATAATTTTGAATTTTTTTTAAATAATCATCGAAAAAAATATTTTCGAAAAAAAAATTGGGTAAAAAAAGGTTTCTAAAATATATTTTTCGAAAAAAAAATTTGGGTAAAAAAATATTTTTTCTAAAATATATTTTTCGAAAAAAAATTTGGGTAAAAAAAAGTTTCTAAAATATATTTTTGGAAAAAAAGTTTGGCGTAAAAAAAAGTTTCTAAATTATATTTTTCGAAAAAAAAAATTGGGTAAAAAAAAGTTTCTAAAATATATTTTTCGAAAAAAAATTGGGTAAAAAAAATATATTTTTTCTAAAATATATTTTACAAACTTTTTTTTACCCCAATATATTTCTAAAATATTTTTTCTAAACGGGCGAAAACGGAAAAAAACATAAAAAAAAGGGACAAAAACGGGCGAAAACAAAAAAAAACGAACAAAAGCGGGCGAAAACAAAAAAAAAACGGACAAAAAAGTGTGAAAACGTAAAAAAACGGACAAAAAAGGGCGAAAACATAAAAAAAGGGACAAAAACGGGCGAAAACAAAAAAAAACGGACAAAAACGGGCGAAAACGTAAAAAAAAAGGTAAAAAACGGGCGAAAACGTAAAAAAAAACGGACAAAAACGGGCGAAAACAAAAAAAAACGGACGAAAGCGGGCGAAAACAAAAAAAAAGGGACAAAAAAGTGTGAAAACGTAAAAAAAACGGACAAAAACGGGCGAAAACAAAAAAAACGGACAAAAAAGTGTGAAAACGTAAAAAAAACGGACAAAAACGGGCGAAAACATAAAAAAAGGGACAAAAACGGGCGAAAACAAAAAAAAACGGACAAAAACGGGCGAAAACGTAAAAAAAAGGGTAAAAAACGGGCGAAAACGTAAAAAAAAACGGACAAAAACGGGCGAAAACAAAAAAAAAACGGACAAAAACGGGCGAAAACGTAAAAAAAAATGGACAAAAACGGGCGAAAACGTAAAAAAAGGGACAAAAACGGGCGAAAACAAAAAAAAAACGGACAAAAAAGTGTGAAAACGTAAAAAAAAACGGATAAAAACGGGCGAAAACAAAAAAAAACGGACAAAAACGGGTGAAAACAAAAAAAACGGACAAAAACGGGCGAAAACGTAAAAAAAAACGGTCAAAAACGGGCGAAAACGTAAAAAAAAACGGACAAAAACGGGCGAAAACAAAAAAAAAAACGGACAAAAACGGGTGAAAACGTAAAAAAAAACGGACAAAAACGGGCGAAAACGTTAAAAGGATTAACGATGCAGCGCTATTTAGCCAAAGGATTAACGATGCAGCGCTATTTAACCAAAGGATTAATGATGCAGCGCTATTTAACCAAAGGGGGCTAACTTGTAAATTTTAACTAACCTAGTTAACACCAGTTAAACCAAGGGACCTGTGGTGTTATTTGTTTACGCACTTAAGGACTAACCATGCAACTTTTAAAAGAGAGGGACGAAACTTGTTACTTTGTATAAACCACAGGGACCAACCATGTAATTTACTCTAAAAGTTATATATATATATATATATATATATATATATATATATATATATATATATATATATATATATATATTAAGCTTCAAATTTTTTTATAAAATCGTACGTATATAAAAAGTATATCAATATTGGGCTTGTTTTGTTTCTTATTGATAGGCTTTTTTGCGAGTATTTTTTTTATTCAAGAAACCGCTAAGTATCTGTTAGATATTTGTAAATATTAAAAAGTTTACGGTGTTTTTTTTTTCTTTTTATTTATTTATTTATTTATTTATTATTATTATTATTTTACTATTTGAAAAAACAAATGTTTGTTGGTTGTGTTCACTCTAGATAATTTATTCCAATTGGCTGACAGAAATAGTTGTTTAATTGTCTTCCCTCAAGACCGAATATCCCCATAGTTACTGACCCAGACAAAGGTAACGGGCCATAGGGCTTTTTTTGGCCAATTATTGGATGAGTGGAGCGTGCTGGCAACCGATCAATGAGCACCGAATTGATGCTCTATATTTATATATATAATTTATGATGAGGAAAACCATCAGTAAATTATTAATGCATGTATATAAGAATTTTTGGAACTTTAATGAAGGTTGAAAAATTTAATTTGTGAAGCCAAAAGTCGGAGCACCAAGCTATGCAGTTTAGGTATAAAATGTCATGATGTCGAAGCAAAAACCATTTAACAAATAGTTTATCGAAAAACAAAATTGGTGCATCGCATGGGTATAGATTGTTGTATATTTGAGCCTCATCATCATACTAGCAACTCAGCAATTTACGCAAACATTACGCGGATAAACAATTAGATACAACCTGTGTGTGAATTAGGTTAAATTCTTATTCGCTTAGGTTGGATTGGATTTTTTATTATATAAAAAAGAAAAAGAAAAAGAAAAAGAAAAAGAAATAAACTACAACTCAACAAAATGGTTATTTTTACGTAAACATTAACAAATTCCTTTCAACAATCAACAAAGATCTCCCGTGAAAACCTTAGTTATAGATTGTTGTATATTCGATAATTTTCACAAACATTACGCGATGAATACTTAGATACAAACTTTGTGCATCGCTTTAAATTATATTTTCAAACTGCTAACAATCTTCCTTAAAGGGGCGGCTATTCTTTTAGACACTTCTTCATTTCTTAAATCTTAAATCTAACGATTCACATTACTAAATTTCAACCTTAAATAAAAACAAACACACAACATACTAAACTATAAATACGCATACACTCGCCATTATACAGAAACAATAAGCGATTAAGAATTAGCTTCAAAGCCTGTGCGTAGCACGGGTTCTACATGCCTCGTAGTTATTTAAACTTCTGAACATTCATAGTTAATACTTCAACCTCCAACCTCCAACCTCCAATCTCCAACCATTCATATTTATTACTCCAACAACTCAAACATTTATTTATTCAAACATTGCATTCATAGTTATTTAAACTTCAGTTAATACTCCAACCTCCAACCTCCAACCTCCAACCATTCATATTTATTACTCTAACTACTCAAATATTTATTTACTACAAAGACTTACTAGTCTCAACCAAAATTCAGCCAAAATATTATTACTCAAAAAAACTAGATCTAAATCCTAACTATCACCACACCAAAACGCCGTCACTATCAAAACAAAAAATTGCCCAGACCACAAATCGACTACGTAGTTGGTTTTACTACCAACGTTGTATACCAAAAACATGAAAGCTAATGCGTCAAGGTCGCTTTGGCCTATATGACGACTATCATCATCCGTATGAATGGCGACGATTTTGACTCTGATTACGATCTAACCTCACAGATCGGTATTGATCGTGACAAAGGCATACGTGCTTCTTGTCGTATGTGGACCCGGCCGCCATTTGTCCTGAAGAAAACAAATGTTTTCAATGGTGCTCTTTATCAAGAGATGTCCATAACTTTGCTGAAAAAGTGTACGAGACACTTCATGATGAGCAGTATCGTATTGAAGATATTATATGGGTTGCAAAGAAGGATGAAGTTGAATTGAGACTGCTAGAAATGTTTCATGATGGTCGATATGTTATCCCATTGGTATAATGGTGATGGGAGAGTTTGGAAAGCCAGAAGATGCCAAAGCTCACGCCATTGAATTATACAAAAAATGGGATAACCATATCCACCATCACGAAACATTTTTACTAGACTATTCAATTTTATCTTTCTTTGCAACCCATATAATATGTTCAATACGATACCACTCATCAGGAAGGTCTCGTACTCTTCTTCAGTAAAGTTTTTGACATCTCTTGGTAAACGGCACCATGGGTAAACATTTGTTTTCTGTAGGCCAAATTGCGGCCGGGTACACATACGACAGGAAGCGCGTATGCCTCCGCCACGATCAATACCGATCTGTGAGGTTAGATCGTAATCAGAGTTAAAATCATCACCATTCATACGGATGATGATAGTCGTCATATCGGTCAAAGCGACCTTGACGCACGAGCCTTCATGTTTCTGGTATACAACGTTGGTAGTAAAACCAACTACGTAATCGATCTGTGGTTGGGGCATTTTTTTTGTTTTGACAGTGAAGGCGGTTTCGCTGTGGTGATAGTTAGGATTTATATTGTAATCAGAGAGTCAAAATCGTCGCCAAAGAGGAGCACTACTGTCTCGTGAAGAACTCGTAAGGAGATAAAAGGGGTAACAAAGGCTATAGCAGGGTGGGAATCGAGGTGTTTATAGAACTTCTTTACCCAGTGAAACCAAGGCCCGATGAGTGAGTTATTGGGGTTTCGTGGGAAGAAGAAGAGTGGAAGGTAGTTGTGGGTTACTAGTTTTTGAAAAAAAAGCAGCATAGGAATATCTTTTGCTAGTGTGTTTTTTTTTTTTTTTTTGAAAATTTTATTTAGTTATTGCCCACCGTTGTACTGAAACACATCTATGTTGTTAGTATTTTAACAAGGATATGAATTGCTTATGCAAACTGTGTTAGTTAATTGCTTTTTGTTATTTAAATATCATATTGCTCACAACTATCCCAACAATCAACACATAATTCATTAAATTTAGCAATCTGTACACCCGTTATCGGAATAAATATATGTTGTTGGTATTTTGTTAACTAGGATAAAAAGAACAATGTTAAGTGAAAATGCCTGGGCAATCTATCTTATCCTCTCAGTTATTATTGTTGAATCCTTGCTCCTGCTTTCTGTTTTTATAAAATACGAATGTTGTGTATTGGTTATTTTTTTGTGGTTTGCAAGTGTTCGGAACACGTGAGATTGATTTTTTGTTTTTTTGATAGGTAGTTTAGATGCAACATGAACAAACTTTAAACATAGGAGTCACCAGCTCTGTTAGGTCAAGGAATTGAAATTAGGTCACATGAAGGATATTGTGGGTGGATTGTCTTTGGTGGATCATTTATTATCTCGCTGCCGATGTGTGTTTCTAATTACTTGACTCACGACCTTTATATTCTGATCTTGTTGAATCTTATTCTGCAATTTCTCTTGCATATGTAACATGTTTGGTGCTAACTTTCTCTTTGAACTATCATTGATCAATGAAACTACAAAATATTCATTCAAGCTAAATGGAAATCGGCCAGCGCATAATATTTACAGTCAAAGTAACTACGTTGTGCTCTATGTAAAAACATAGTGATGAACACTCATATGCGTCACTATGGCAATAAGGTAGCCTTGGAATGCAAAGTCACAACTCACAACATTGATCTTAGCTTTGGTTAGTTTAAACATGACAGTTTTTATGACAATCATATCTTGACTTCTGTAGTTTTATGCAGTAATTGATATTGTGTCCAATGACCGGAATAAATTTCAATCTGCCCTACCCAAATAGTTAATTTTTCCTGAACTGTGTTCATTTGATTTGTGCTATTTAAGCTTACGGAATGACTTTCACAGCATTGGTTTTGTTTACATGTCAACTTTATTCCACTCTTGATATCGCACCGTTGTTCTCGTGTTTATATCTATATATAGAAAGTTATCAGAATTAGGCTATATTGCACGTGTGTGTCTTCTTAATGACAGAAACTTCATTTTGTGGGGCAATGGCTAAAGGTTCCAAGACTGAATGTAACAACCATTATTTAGTCATTTTATACAGAAAGTACTTTTATGTGGCTCATTTGTAAACCTTGCCACTGCATTGCTACTAAGTGTGGCTGATGCTTCACACGCCATTTTGGAAAGAATAGATGTCTTTAGGGATATTCAGGATTGGTGCGTAATTACATTTATATACTTGTGTTGGCTTGTTCAGATTAAGCAGCATAAAAAGCGCAGTCTCAACCATTGACAATTTTTTATTTTATAAAACGATTTTTTGCCATATAACTGTTGTAATTGCTATGGAAAGATGTGTTTTAAATGTTGATCCTGGATTTAGCCATAATCAGTTAGTCACTAAAATAAAAGAAGTTGAAAATACTTACTTCGTATAAGTTAATTTTGGGGATCCAATGTTTCTTTTTCCTAGCTAGTATATTTATGCCATTGTGGTATATAACGAGCCTGAGCTTGTTTCTGCACTTCTTGTCATCATCATTTTCTTACGGTGAAGGCATGTTGAAAAGGGCCACGTCTCAGCCTCTGAACTTTACACACACTAGGCGTCAATTTTTATATAACTGTAGATATTAGACCCTTCAGTCATTGTTGTTACTCTAGTCTTTGTAAACCACAGATTTGTTTTGTTAGCTTAGTATGCCAACAAGTCTGTATATATATTACCATATCAAAATTTAGAAAAAAAACTTGCAATTTTTTAAGATAAAAACTCGTCAAAGTTATCGAAGAGGCCATTAAACTGAAATTGCTAAGCTTTCAAGTCAATATTTCTAAAGATGTGAAGAGAGTTGCTGATATATGGGGTCTTTAAATGGTTTGAATTGCAACAAGGAAAATGTATTTTGTATTACAAAACAGGGGAGAAGGAATGCAAAGTCTATAGAGGTGAAGTCAAACCTAGATGCTGGTTAGCTGCTGTCATAAAGGATATGCAGGGATTGAGCAAAAGTCAAATTTTGACTAATAAAAAGTCAAAATTGCAGATCTGGATCAAGTGCACGATTTTCATAAGGGTTTTTCTAATGTGTGCCCTGGGGGCACACGTTAAGAACACCAAAAGGACAATGAGACCCACGAAAAAGTGTACTTTTCTGTGGGTCCGGATGTACTTTTTCGTGGGTCTCATTGTCCTTTTGGTGTTCTTAACGTGTGCCCCCAGGGCACACATTAGAAAAACCCTTTTCATAATGGTTTTTATTGAGATGAAAAAATAGCTGAATGTTTTTGTATTGATGGCTGATGCTGAATTGAGTATATGTGAACTAAAATGTATATATTCCCCTAACCCATAGTGTATTCCGTTATTTTCTTCATCTCATTCAATCCAAACACACCTTTGATAATACTAAGATTAATTTTTGCCTCTATTGGTTGCAAAGTTGAGTGTCATACAGAGTATTTATATAATTTTAGCACCCAAAGTAGTTAAATTCAACAATCATGCATAAATTAATGTAGTCATTATCACCACAACTTTGTCCTATAAAGTTCCACAAAAGGGAAATGCTACTACACACAGCTGATCAACTCTCATGAGCAACCGATTTCTTCAACCAAGAGAACCCACAGCGAGAATATGCATCACAAAATCAAGGACCCGCCATCCCCTGAAAAGTAAAAACCAGAAACCACATCAAAATTCATGATAAATCACCCAAACTTCAGAGGTAAATTTATATCACTAAGAAAAACCAAGAGATACAGAATAGAAACCATACCCCATGGGGTTAAGTAGTCGTAACCCCTGCAAATCCTTCTGTTTAGTCTAAGCCTCATCCCGCTGTACTTAATGCCCGAGCCATCTTGCCAGCTATCTACACACAGATATAATAAAAACATGAATACTAGATTTGTGATACAATCAATTGAGAAGAAGCCAAGTGGACTATACAAGCTATTATCAGATTTTGCATAATGGGCACAGCCGTGACCTACAAATGATATTTTTGTCCATGGTCGATCTTAAATTTAAATTATTCACATAATAAATATGATTACAAAACTGTGTTGCTGCAATAATAATCTAACTTTTTTAATAACTAATGAACTGTTCAGCCCATATAATGTGTATCCTTAATTAGCTGATTCATTGACCGAGAGGATACATAACCCAAATCGACCCACTCACTGGTAATTGCTTCAAGATCATGTAATATCCAAATATAAGATAATATCAAGAAGAAAAATATGTATTTCAAACAAGCTTAGCTTAACCTGGATGAGTCTTTCGCTTCGTTGTTTTTTTGTCACCTGCATTACATACACGATCAAGCATTAGACACCAAAAAGAAAAAAATTGATCCCTTATTAGCTTATTCAAGTATTATTGAATAAAGAGAAAATTACCAAAATAGATCAGTCGCCCAAAGCACATTCATTGAATAGATGTTTTAAAATCACTTTCCTCCGGCGGATCAGGGCAACTTGGCGACTGAGCAACCTTCATATATGTGCGACACGTGTCGAATATTTTATTAATATAGTACAGAATCTAGAATCTTTTGGAATGTATAGTACAGAATCTAGAATCTTTTAAGGACACGTGTCGCACATATATGAAGGTTGCTCAATTTTTTAAGTTGCCCGATCTAATTTTGGAAAGTGAAATTTGAAAGTCTAAAAAGTGACTAGTCAAAAAGTCAACGATCTATTTTGGTAATTATCCATTGAATAAAATATACCTTCAATACGAAAAGTATGATTATCATAAACATAGATAGGGTTTTAGAAGGTTAAAAGCATCGAGCGAGCTAGCAACTTTCGATTCCCTTTTAGCCAAGTTTTTTCTTATATGACCGATATGGCCAGTTGGAATAACAAAAATCAATGCATTTATCTTACACAGATGGGTCGATATAGCAACATCTAAGAATTGTTTAAACACTGGAATAGGAAAAACCGCAACTAAAACACAGAATTACATGATATCAAAAAAGTGTTGCATGCATGCTTGTAGTAGGTAGCACAACATGATTATATAGAAAGGGTTATTGGTTAATTCTTTAACGGAAGTGATAACCAATCACATCAAGAAATGAAATATATACTCCAAATATTCACATACCATGTGGTTCACAATCCGTAAGTACAAAGTGCAACAATGATTTACTACCATCATCCCAGTTCAGTCTAACTTTTGTATCATAGACGCCACGTTTCTTTTCTTCAAAGGCCTCAATGGTGATGTAGAAGTAATAACTAGTCTCGTTTATTTTTAGATATTTGCACTCCACAATATCAAAATCATGGACGTTAGTCTTTTCGCCCTTCTTAACATACTAACAACATAAATTTGTTTTAGAATTAGTAAAACATCAAAAGAAGAAAAATTTGAAATTAGCAGGTTGAACAGTGCAGAAAAATCATACCATCTCAATGGCCTCGTTGAAGGCAGTAACAGCAAAGTTACCAGTTAGATTGACAATTGGATTATCAACAAAAAGTAGCCTTTCATTTTCTTCAACAGTGTTCATACTAACTCTATCAAGTCCAGGCTGCCACATAGGTATGAAATATAAGGCACGAACACATACATACATACATACATACATAAAACCGATTAATTAAAAGAGGTATGAATACTGATATAACGTGTGCATACATTATCTTTATCAAACTCTTTGAAGTCCATCCATATTTTCTTCTCCTCCTCATTCAAGGGAACATCCCTCGTTTTAGGGAATTTCTGATTCGGATCGATCGCTGATGAACAACAGCCCACTGATAAAGAAGAAACTTACCAAGTTACTGTCTATGTGTAAATAACTCATATGTGAAAACATACGTGCACACACACACATGGAATAAAACAAATATACGTCATCTTTTGAGAATTTGCATACACACCAGTAGTGGTGGGTTTTTGTGATGTTTTTTTTAACAAGGGAGTTGCAAGGTTGTCTATAATTTTCTCAAGATTTCTTGAGAGATTTTAGGCTATTTTTGCAACATAAATCATAAATTTCCGGCAGTTCGTCAAAGTCAAGTGCCAAGTTAGTTGGCTGTTTTAACCAAATTCAATGATTTTAGCACCCCACCAATCGGGTCTTATTTGTTTCTCCCTAGGAAGTATCATCTTTGGGCGTGCTGGTTCATCCTCCTCAGCGGCCACAAAGGTGCTAGCAGTGGCACGGTCGCTGCAAAAATTAAATAAGTATGACTACAATAAAGAAACTTTCTTGATTTGATAACAAAAGAATATAAACTAGAAGGTGTATTAAAGGTGTGAAACATACTATTTCCAGTCACGTGGCAGTTGCTTCAGCTTCTTGAACATCTCGGCAAGAGACCTAACACGGTCCTCAAACAGTTCCAACCGATATTCATCGTCACTATCCTCCACAAGCTCCCTTAGTTCAAGTGCCTCCTGAATTTGTAGATGTAACTCCCATGGAATTATTTTAGATGCTGCAGCCCCTTGTTATATCAAAACCAAAAACAAGAAATACACCAACTTAATTGAATGCTGACAAGTTAATTAACATCAACAACTAAGAAGATTAATGAAGAACAGAATGCAAATGCATACATACCGTCTCCCTCGTCAGTCTTTTTTCTTTTTCCTAAAACTACAGATGGTGATTTCACAGTCTTGTTGCTTCTATTTATGTTGTCCAACTGAGCAATCCCACAAGAATATCAAGAAGAATAACAGACAAGTTATGCAACTGAACTCAAAAACAAAATGTAATTAAAATTTAAAATAAAGATACAGTTTGTAGGTTTTATTATAGCTCTTACAGAAAAGAGCATCCTTTACACGAATATAAAACACTTCAGCCTACACAATTACTCCAAACTGCGCATCTACTATAAGAAAAAGTATGAAATAACAATCCCGAACACGCCCTATTTGTTTACACACATATTATTGCTTAGGTTGCAGTTAGATGGAGGAAAGCACATCTATTCAGAAATCAAGTCCAAATTGGTTTGTTTTAAAAAAGTTCTCCAAAAAACATAAAACTTCTGGCTCAATTTAGTTGGTGAAAAATGGAGCACTTTTCTAAAAAAGTTTTCATAAAAAAAACTGAAAATAAAAAAACAGACACATATTTTAATTCTAAGGCAATGAAAGTGTAACTAGAATTTTGGACATAGCTCTTTACAATTTTTTTGTATTTTTTCGTACGTTTTTCTACATTCCCTTTCCCTTTTCAATTTTCTAAAGTTTTTGACACGTGTTCTAACATAATTGAAAAAGAAGATTAAAGAAACTTTTCTGCACGCTCTATTTCTTAACTAAAAAAACTACGAAATACATTTTTTTTTTGTTTTCCTTTGTAACCTAAAACCCCCGACATAAGTTGAGCGCGTTTTCTAAAACTTTACCCCAACTAAACACAGCTTTGATGTTTCTCCCAGCTACGCACAAATATCATCTATATTTCCTTCCCAACTAAAACTGTAATAATAATCAACAAAAAAGATTAATTAATATTCTTCTTACTTTTTCACCCTGGTCAGCAAATGGAGGATTGTGCAAACCGTTTAACAAAGCAAAACAAAAAAGCAACTACAGTGAAATCATTCATCAATCGCAAATATGTTATATATGTTATAAACAAAAAAAGAGTGTTACCATTCATCAATTGCCATAACTGCTTCCAAACGTGATTTTACAATAAAAAATCGGAGGTTTTTTCTTGTTTATTTGTTTAAAGGGGCAAATTTATCCCTATACAGGCATGATTTTTTTAACAAAAATTTCATATATATATCCCTCTTTTCCTTCAAAATTACATATAAATCCAACCTAATTTAAAAATTACATATATATCAAATCTAAAACTTAAGATTTCATATATATCCCTCTTTTCCTTCAAAATTACATATAAATCCAACCTAATTTAAAAATTAGGATAAATAGTCTAATAGCCCGGTTGCCCTGGGTTTAGGCATATTTAGCCCGATTTTGAAATATTCTCGTTTTAGCCCGGGTTGCCCTGGGCAACAAACGTATAACCACTCACATGATGACAAGTGTCATTTTTTGGGGGCAGCATTTGTGTTTTTTTGGGCAACTTTTGTAATTTTTGGGCAACTGGAGAACACGTGGCATCATGCGGTTGGCTATATGCTTGTTGCCCAGGGCAACCCAGGCTAAATCAAGAATATTTCAAAATCAGGCAAAAAACGCCTAGACCGCAGGATAATAGGCCATTTTGGTAATTATCCCTTAAAAATTACATATATATCAAATCTAAAACTTAAAATTTCATATATATCTCTCTTTTCCTTCAAAATTACATATAAATCCAACCTAATTTAAAAATTACATATATATCAAATTTTAAACTTAAAATTTCATATATATCCAACCTAACTTAAAAATTAAAGAAACATCCAATCTAAAACTAAAAATTATCATATATGTCCAATTACCTAATTTATATATAATCAAAACCTTAAAATACATATTAAATATCATTTTATTTTAAAATAACCACAATAACCAGCTGGGCTAGCTTAGTTGGCTACTAAGATTCCTTAGGGGCTTGAGGAGGGGAGGTTTGGCTAGGGAAGGTCTCAAGTTCGAGTCCCACCCGAGACTTTTACTCCTTCAGGGCGGAATAGGAGAAAGTACAGATGGAGTTGAAGGTTAGCATACTGCCCAATTGGATGTCACTGCTACCTGGATCACTAACAACTAACAAGCCGTTCTAAAAAAATAAAAATAAATAAATAATAACCACTATACCATCTTTCTCTTTTCATTATAAACACACATAAGGGTGTTAGTTGTGTCCGGTTAGCCGGGTTTGGGTCAATTCGGGTTTAAGCTACAAAAAACATACCCGAACCAGACTAACCCGGGTTCTGAATGGAGTCGGGTTCGAGTATGCTTTATTAAACCTGAACCCGAATTGACCCAAACCCGACTAAACTGACCCGGCTAACACTCTTATGTGTGATTATAATAAAAAAAAAATAGTAATGGTATAATGGTTATTTAAAAATCAAATGGTATTTAACAAATACTTTAAGGTTTTAATTATATATAAATTGGGTATTTGAACATATATGCAAAATTTAAGTTTTATATTGGATATATATATTTAATTTTTAAGTTAGGTTGGATATATGTGAAATTTTAAATTTTAAATTGGATATATATGTAAATTTTAAGTTATGTTGGATATCAAAAGAGGGATACATATGAAATTCTCCCTTTTTTTTTAAAACTGAAAATTCTTAAGTAATGAATGCCTATAATACCCTTCACACAACATGTTTAAATGGCAACTTTTATCATTTTCATTTATAACCTTTAGATTTTTTTCCCCTCACAGTGACTGCAAATTGAACTTGTAAGTGTTGCATCAAGGGTCACACCGAAACAGAAGTTTGCAAGTATAATTATTTGTCGTTATACACCGTCGTTTTACATGAGTATTCGTCTAGTAAATATAAATATATGAAAAGATAAAATTTGCCATTCAATTTTTAAAGAGACCATATTTGCCACTAGATTTAAGAACTTGGGGCAAATTTGCAACTCCTATCATTTAGGTTATTGACTAGATGTCTAAGAGTCTCATGTGGCTAATCTGTCATGCAAATACAATCGATATAATGCTGAAATGGATTATATTTTTCTGCCAAAACAGAAGATGAATCATCAACTCAGGTTATATAATGAAAAAGCCTTAAATTGAACACGATTATCACATAAAGGCTCTCCTCTCAATCAAGATAAGTAATTTTTCTACATTTCACCATCAGTAACCATGAATAAATCAAAGGATCTTAATGAATCTCTCAATTTTCTTAACTACTTTAAGAATTAGTGTGTTATGTACGTTAGGTTTTATAAACCCATCTTTTAAAAAAACAGGATTTATAAACAAAATTGTTAATTATAATGGAATCAAACTGTTAAAATTTTAGAATGATATGTAGTCCTCAACCCTCACAAATGCTTTATATGTGTGTTAAACAACTGTTGTATTGATTTTCTTTAGCTAATGTGCATGTGTTTATATCTAAGTTACGTTAAATTTTAATTATTAACTGGTCATATTTGTATGCTTAATCAAGATGATATATTTAAGTCAAAATCAGATTTGTATTCTTTATGGTGATGTTTGGTTAACCCACCACACTTGTTTGTGTTGAATTTAGGATGGGTGAAAAGGATGTCCCACTATTTAAATACATGTTTTGTGTTGGAGGGAATTTCACGAGCATGCCTTTTATGTATGAGGGAGGTAGAGTTGAGGTTTATGAGAGTTTATAATATTACTTTACAACTTGGCTTCAGTTTGTGGAATTTATCAAAAGCTTTTCGTTCGAGAATGTGTAAAAATGTCTATCAACATGTTACTTTGGGAAGCAACTTTGAAGTTAGTACGTGAAAGTAGTAGTAGTTTGAAGTATTTGAGGGAAGGAAAGAACACAAACTTATGAACGATCCGTTCTGAAAAGAAATAGAACCAAAATTTTTGGTATTTGAACTTAAATACAAAAACTCAAGTGACCATTCAATGCTCAAATTCAATATCTCAACGTAATGATGTGCCTGCTAAAGTTGCAAGCTAGAGCTCACTAACTCACTAACTGCTAGTGCAATGTTCCGGCTGAAGTTACCAACCAACCACAATGAAAACAATTTCATTCTCCATCAACGTGTTTTTTTATCATGTTTAGTTACCAGCTTTCTTTTTTGTACTTACAGTTTTGTAACGATAAGCAATGGATATTCTTCGTTTATGGCTTGGTTTGCAACTTTTTCATGTTTGATGTTGTATGGATTACTAATGGATTCATTATTGAATTTGGTTTGGATGGATAATGTAATGTGTTCGTAAGAGTTATTTGTTAATAGAGAGCACGACTTTTGAATGGTGTACAATAGCCTTACAATCAAATGGGTAAGTGAACTTTGTTTGGTGGTTCTGCACATAGAATTTTGTCTAGTCTTATGTTGCCCATTAAATATCTTTTATGTTATTTATAGTTTTAAGTTACATAAGTGTTCTTTTAAGTTATATACTTATATATAGTTCTGCACATGAACTTTCATTACAAATTTTTCTCTTGCACCTCTTATATACCGGTGTAAACTCATTTATATAATTTGCCACGTCATATTGCCACATAACACAAAAGTATTCCTAGTCAGCAACTTAAATAAGAGGAGTGGCCAATTTGCCGAACTTCTCAAATCTAGTGGCAAATATTCTCATTAAAAGTTGGATGGTAAATTTGATATTTTCATATATTTATGGTGGCAAATTTGTACTTTCAACCAATATAAAGGTCTTGGGAGATGATATGTACACGGAACATTTTACTACGCACACGGACAATTCAGGGGAAAAGACATCCTTGCCCTCGATTTCTTTTACCACGTTGTTACTTTTCTTTTTTCTTTTTTTATCCCCAACGCACCATCAAAGTTTCATTGCTGCCTGCTCGACTTATCAGCAGATCTCTAACTTCCGCCGTCCCTATAGTAGTTTAATTTTCAACACTTCATCGGCGTAACACCCTGATGGGATTGTACGAGATTTGAACCGAGTGGTAATCCCTTAGAAATGGATCTAATGCGTTGGCGGGTAACCTTGATACACGGAAAATTGTTGGATGCACCGGAGATACCAAGACAACGTGCCTCGTGAGTTCCTCTGTTCTTGGATGGATGTGGCTCAGAACGTCAACGTGAACTGTTCCGACGCTGGTGATGGTCTGACGGATGTATGGTCCTACGTGCTCCAACAATGACGGAAGACAACACCATGGAACTTATTGTTGATTGACTAACCGAGATGTAAGAACATTAATCAATGATGGAACAAACCAAATCAAACTCAAATTTAGTTAGTTGAGAATGATAACAATTTCATATACGAGTAATACCGAATTTACTTAATTGATAGCATATTATATTCATGTGTAATTCCTAATTGTTGTGTATTTGACGGGAAGAAATGTTCCTCTGTTCCTGGGTGATGATTTGAAAATGAATAAAGGATGTGGTCAACCAGTGAAAAGAAAATGGGATAAAGCAACTTTGAGGGTAAGAATGTCTTTTCATCTAAAATTCCTGTGTGCGAAGTAATATCTTCCGTGTACATATCATTTGCCAAAGGTCTTATGTTAAAAGGTCATGATTGGTCTAACACCTTAGTTCAAATCTTCATGAAATCTATCAAGATATTATTTTACAAAACTAGTTATAAGACCCGCGCACGCGCGGGTTTCATATTGTGTGTATTTTTAAGAATTGATTTCTAATTTATTTATTATATATACATTTTTTTATAAATTGTTGATCCAAACACCTTATAATTATAAGTATCTTGAATATCCAAATTTTTTGTTTTAATATTATATAATTATTTGGCTAGCGGCGCAACTTGTTGCTCGTTTGCTTTGCACCTCTATGTAAATTGAAAGAATTAATCGTGATAATAGGTAATTTGTGTAAATTAATAACTTGTCATTAAAATAAATGTGTTCTCAGACACAGTCTCGTTTTGTTTCGAGACCTTTGCCTCCCCGTCCCTTACCTGTCTTTTGCATTAATGGTAACCCACCCATTACTCACATAAATTCATGGAAACACATGGTAATCACAAAATTGGCAGTGAGACGCTAAGGCCACTAAAATTTATAGATGGTACTATAGTCTTATGTTAGAATGGTAAAACATAGAATTAAACCGTTAGATATGCGCATTGTTTGGCCAAGGAGTGAAGATAGTGTTTGAACATCTTAATATATGAAATGTTATGTATACAAATAATAGCATTTGAACATCTTAATATCTGAAATGTTATGTGTACAAATAATAGCATCTAGAATTGCTTTTGGATTGAATTACATATCAATGTCGTTCATATCGGCAAAAAAAAAAAAAAAAAAAAAAAAATTGCTTCTTCTTCCTCTTCTAGTAGCTTGATTTGATCTATTTTCTTGATAGTTTCTCAAAATGGTGGTCTAGGGTAACCACTCCAATGTTCTTACATCTGTGAATCCGACATTTTGCTTTATATCTTTACGTATAACACATGCAAAAATACTAACCACTCTTTATGTACGGGCACCACGGCTTGTATGAGAATATGAGCCTTTTACGTAAACGTGACATCAGAATCCAAATATTACTACCTGAGTATTCAATATGGATAGCCTTGAAATGATAGCATATGATTAAAATAATGCTTCTACTCGAATAAACACTTCCAAGTCCAGCAGTTGCCTTCCATCTTTTATGGGTTTCTACATCATAAAAAACCAATAATCAACATATACAATATAGCACGATTATCCATAAAAACAACCTGGCCTTTGTTTGCCCCGTAATTACTAAATTCCAGTCTGATCCAACCCATTTTGACCCATCACCCAACCCACCAGGTTTACCATGTTTACGTCAGTCTTTCATGAATCATAAATGGCTTGGGTTAACAACTAAAGAAAAATCCTCTTAGCCATCATTAAGGACTTTCTTTAGTATATGCAACTTGCTGAAGATTTTTTTTTAACAGCAGAGAGAAATAATATAAATAACAAAAGCAAACCAGCAAGATGCTAGAAGCCAGAACAATCAGTTACATGGAGTATTACATGGGTTAACAACCCAATCAATCCAATTAAGCCTACCCTTTCTAACTCTAGAAGATACCCAATTGAAGGAAGCGACAAAACTCAAAAAGAGTTATCTTTAAACTTGCTGAAGATAATGAGTCCATTTTCACTTCAAATAGACAAAACTCAAAAAGAGTGTAAGGTACACCTTGAATCCCTTCCATCGACCTTGTTATTGAAAATATTTCAGAATCACAAAAAGATTAAAGATTTTGTAAAAACGTTGATACTGTAATATGTAAAACTAAAACTACACAATGCACTATTACACTAACTGGTTAATTACTCATCTGCGGATCTAGAAAATTACCAATAAAATTTACTCTACCATTGTTCTTAACGTGGCAAAATTGTGTTACTGGATTGCCCACCAAAACCGTTAACCGCAAATAAAAAAGTATGTTACGGACACATTCATTCAGAAAAATGATACATGGTATGTAAATTCCTGCAGACATGTGTATGGAAGTCCAGATATCAAAAACCCATTATTTCCCATTTTCAAGTGCTTCTTTACCTACAAAATAACAGGAGATAAGTGATATAGATCAATATGCTAAAAGTAGATGTATAAAAGGCGGAAGGAGAATGCTGTTATTTACTACACGTTACGTGCTCAACAAAAATTTTCTTCAAACTCTCATAGTGGTTTTGAAATTTAGAATGTTGACAAAAAGTGACCATGACAAATAAATATGTATGATAAATTAGTTCAATTAAAGTAAATTAATGTTTGTGTCACTAAAGATGCTTCGAGTAATCAAATGTTTATAAGCATGTTTGACTTAAAGCAACGAAAGAGAATTTTAATTAACAACTACAGACTGCAGGTACTTTTATTCTTAAACCTTCAAATAGATCATTTTGGTAGCCTTTGTAGTTCAAATCGAGGTATTTAACCACTTGTAAAGGCAGTACAAAAGGATCAAATAATCTTGCTTATTAATTCCAAACATATGATCATGGCTTTAGTTTGATAAATATACGAAAATAATTTTCCTTCCTAATTGAAAAAAAAAAAAAAAAAAAAAAAAACGTCGTTGGAATTAATAGCACCAGTAGTCACATTCATGGGTAACATCATAGCTTCATGTTGATTAATAAAAGTTATTAACAATCATATAAATTTGTTTTATACCGAACGAAAATTATAATATGACCAAGATATACTTAGAACATTTCTTGTCCTGTTTAACAACATTATGTCTATATCCTATAATTCCAACAAAATTGTGTTCAAACTTCAGCACCAATTCCGTCCGTCAAATTTGCATCAATTCTAAAACTCAATTCCGTTTCCATTTGACAGAAATTTCTATAGTATGTTAATCATACAAATGCAAAACAACAGTTATAAAAATGTATGTAAATTGTGTACCTTTAGGTTTTGCAAAGAGCCGAAGATACTAATATCTATCTCAAATCACTTTATTTATCGCTATTAAATCCATTTCTAAGAACATCAACCGGCAAATCCATTAATCTGAAATACACCTACACACAATTCGAGCAAAATATTAAAACCTTCCATTTTATCTTTTAATTCATTATTCTCATTGATGCATTGCTGAAGCTGTTGCCTGGCAGTCGAGAATGCCAGCTGCTTAGGCTCTGCTCCCATGAAACCGAAGTGTCTTATTATCAGTAAAAAATAATTCCAGCATTCAAACTATATATGGAACTTTAGTTGTTATAAAACTTCCTCATCCGCGAGTCTACATTCATGATTTTATTATCTATCGATAGAATGTTGACGCCACTTCCTTAATACGGAAAACCAAATTACTAAATGATCATACCGTTATCCACGATAATCTAGTAATCTACACAATTCTGCACTGCCCAGAGTATCCTACTCTAGTACACATAAAACACTCCCTATTTGCTTGTTAAAACGCAACATAATATATGCTATATAAGAAAGTGTTATCATTAACAAAAAAGGTAAATTAGAATATAAAAGGGATCAACTTTCATTAATGTTCCTCCTAAGATGTTGTTTATGCATCACATATTTATAACAATTACACATGATCCAACATCAAATTAACATTTGTTGAAGAAAAATAGGGCAAAATTAACTTAACAATACTAAGCCATTTTAGACTGATAGGATAAGTTGGAGTTCATGAATCCTTCCGCTATCTAATGTGATGAGTTATGTAATAAAATGTCAATAAATAATCAACCAAAGAAATATCAACATAATTTGTCACCTAGCTAATAAAATCTTTAAATAAATTTATAAAAAAAATAAGTGGATTAGCTTACCATCAATCTTTGAATATGTCGTTTATATCATATTCACAATTTAAGCGAGCATAAACAATAGAACCTGGTCATATCTAACTTTGAGAGACTGAATGGAAGCTAAACTCTCATATTTCACCAACTGATCCGAGAATTTGGGGATGTGAATTATTTGGGTTTTTTTCACTCACACAATTGGATGGTCGGAGAAGAAGAGAAATAGGGTTTTGGGTTTGGGTAGGGGGATGAGTGAAGCTTTCAAAGGGACTCCGGTTTTGTTTTTTTAAATTACATTTTTAGTCTATAATTATGAAAGAATATCTTAAAGGCCCATGTGTTTTTCTCTCTTTTTGTACATGTTGATGCAAAAACGATTTTTTTTTTTTTTTTTAATTGTTAGACAAGTTAGGAAATAATTATGTTTAATTATTTTTTAAAATCTAGAAAAAAATTTCAATTTAAAAAAAATATTACTAAATAAGGTATGAATTAATTTTTTTGAAATGAAAATTTCCCAATAAGAGTTTTATTTTATTATATAAAAGATACTTAATAGTATTTTGAGTAATGCTATATCGGTCCTCATCTACTTTATCATTTCTCCAAGTGTCATTACATAGATTTAAATATAATATTTACTCCAGTCAATCCTAATATTTATTTCATTCTATTACAATATTTACTTGTAATCACCCATTCTATTACTATATTTATTCCAGTCAATCCTAATAACCCACCTTCTGATAACCAGTAACAATAAGAATGATTTTGAAAACAGTACTAAAAGAGAACATGAAAATAAATAATAAGTTACAATTTTAGTTTGTATTAGTTGCAAATCTGGATATAATTGAGACTGTTTTTAATTGTGTATTCCGCTATTTTCTGCATGTCATTCAACCCAAACACACCTTTGTTAATACTAGGATTAATTTTTGCCTCTATTGGTTGCAAAGCTGGGTGTAATATAGAGTATTTACAGTTTTTAGCATCCAAAGTAGTTAAATTCAACAATCATACATAGATTAAAGTAGTCATTACCACCACAACTTTATCCTAGAGTTCCACAAAAGAGAAATGCTACTACAGACAGTAGATCAACTCTCACGAGCAACCGATTTCTTCAACCAAGAGAATCCGCTATGGGAACATGCATCACAAAATCAAGGGCATATATCCCCTAAAAAGTAAACACCAGAAACCACATAATGATAAATCACCCAAACTTCAGAGGTAAATTTATATCAAGAAGAAGAAGAAGAAAAAAAAAAAAAAAAAAAAAAAAAAAAGAACCGAAACCATACCCCACGGGGTTCGGTAGTTGTAACCCCTGCAAATGCTTCTATTTCGTCTAAGCCTCATCCGCTAAGGTTAATGCCCGAGCAATCTTTCCAGCTATCTACACACAAATATAATTAAAACATAAATACAGTATCATGTGATACAATCAATTCAGAAGCAGCCAAGTGGACTATACAAGCTATTACTGTATCAGATTTGGCATAATGGGCACGGCCGTGACCTTTAGATCTCTTAGATTGGTTTGGGTCGACCTACAAACGATTTGTTTGTCCATGGTAGATCTTAATTTTTTAATGAGTAAATTGCATTTTTGGTCTCTGTGGTTTGGCTAAATTGCAAGTTTGGTCTCTATGCTTTTGAAAGTGCAGTGGTGGTCCCCCTTTTGAAGTTTGGATTGCATGTGGTCCCTGGTCAAAGTTAAATGACTAAAATACCATTTATTTATAAAGAAGACGACGGGCAATTTGGCCATTTCACATCGATCAAGGGACTGTATTTGCAATCCAAACTTCAAAATGGGACTAACACATCACACTTTCGAAAGGATAGGTACCAAACCTGCAATTTGGCCAAACAACAAGGACCATAAATACAATTTACTCTTTTTTAATTATTCATATAATGAATATGATTACAAAACTGTGTTGTTGCAATAATAATCTAACTTTTAGTGAACTGTTCAGCCCATATGATATGTATCCTTAATTAGCTGATTCATAGACTGAGAGGATAAATAACCCAGATCGACCCACCCACTGGTAACTGCTTCAAGATCATATACTATCCAAATATAAGATAATATCGAGAAGAAAAAAAGGATAAATTCCAGACAAGCTTAGGTGATCCTCTAACTTTGAATGATTTTCGTCCCATAAGTCTAATTGGGTGTCAATATAAAATCATTGCAAAAATCCTAGCATCTCGTTTAGCTAAGGTTGCTTCTTCGGTGGTTGGAGATGTTCAAATGGCCTTTTTGAAAGACCGTCAAATTATTGATGGGCCTCTTATTGTGGACGAAATCATTTCTTGGGCAAAAACCTATAAAAGAAAATTATTCATCCTCAAAGTTGATTTTGAAAAGGCCTTTGACTCATTGAATTGGGAGTTTCTTGACTCTATCATGTTCCAAATGGGTTTTAGCAGCAAGTGGCGCAATAGAATATCCGCATGCTTAAACTCGGCTTATAGTTCAATCCTTGTGAATGGATCCCCCACGCCGGAATTCAAGCTCAAGAAAGGCCTTAGGCAAGGCGACCCACTTTCCCCCTTCCTATTCATTTTGGCGGTTGAAGCCCTTAACGTGGCTCTTGTGGAAGCAAAAAATAGACTTCTTTTCAAAGGCATTGAAGTGGGAAAGGATAAAGTTCATGTTTCTCACCTTCAATTTGCGGATGATGCAATTATCATGGGTGAGTGGTCTACCACAAACGTGAGGAACTTGTCTAGTATTTTCACTTGCTTCCATATTGCATCCGGGCTTAAGGTAAACTTTCTCAAAAGTAGATTATTCAGTATTGGTGTGAATGAAAGTGATCTCACCTCCTTAGCATCATCGATTGGATGTCAACCATCCCACTTTCCTTGCACATACCTTGGTCTTCCTATTGGCGCCAATATGTCTAAAAATGCTAATTGGTCTCCTTTAGTGGATCGTTTCCTCAATAGGCTCTCTAATTGGAAGGCAAAATCACTATCTTTTGGTGGTCGCCTAACACTCACGAAATCCGTTCTTGGTAGCCTTGGGGTCTACTACTTCTCCACTTTTAAAGCTCCTAAATCGATCATCAAGAAGCTTGAATGTATTAGAAGGAAATTCTTTTGGGGTGGGTCGACGGACAATAATAAAATTGCTTGGATATCTTGGAATAAGGTAATGGCTTCTCTTGAACAAGGCGGCCTAAATATTGGTAGTTTACGCACAAGCAACTTAAGTATGCTAGCCAAATGGTGGTGGAGATTTTTAACTGAAAGATCATCAAATTGGTGTAAGATCATTTGTTCTATCCATGGGGCTCAAGGTGGTCTCCACAACTCTTCATCCATCAAAAGCAAATCAGGGCCTTGGTATCAAATTGCAAAGATTAATGGAGATTTTAGTGAGTATGGGATAGATATTCATTCTTTATTCAAACTCAAGATTGGCAATGGAGAATCGTCTAGTTTTTGGACCGACAAATGGGTGGGTAATGAACCCCTATGTGTTACATTTCCAAGACTATATCGGCTCGAAACAAACAAATTGTGTCATGTAAAAGACAGAATTCCCACCCTTGTTGTCCCTGCTCATGCTCATGCTTCTTTCCCAAGTGTTAACCCGTCTACTGTGGACGTGGATCAGACCTTTGTGGGCCAACATCCCTTTAATCCCCCTGGGCTAAGTTATCATTGGGCATGGTCTAGAGATCTCAGAAATCATGACTTAACTGAACTTGCTGACCTCCAGAGCCTTTTATCAAATTTTCAGTTAACTTCCCAAGATGGGGACCAATGGGAGTGTGTTACTGACACGACGAGGAAATTTACTGTTAATGGTATGAGATCCCTCATCACAAGCCACCCATCCCCTAATATCCCATGTGCAACCTTATGGAACAAGCTTGTGCCAATTAAAGTCAACATTTGTTCTTGGAGGATTATGAACAAAAGAATTCCAACTAGGACTAACTTAGATTCAAGAGGGATCGACCTCCATTCTGTTAGATGCCCGGTTTGTGACGAAGATATAGAGACTGAAGAGCATATTCTTTTGAAGTGCAGGGTAGCAGCAGAGACTTGGAAAGAAGTCTTTAAATGGTGGAGCCTCATTAACATCAGAATCCAAGACCTTGATGATGTCTTCACTATTGCGAAACGTTCAAATATGTCGCTCATGCACTCTAAAGTCATCGATGCCGTTGTTCACTCAACGCTTTGGATCATCTGGAAGTTCAGGAACGACTCTTGTTTTGCAGCTTCAAAGCCGATTAGAAGTCTTATTCTTAATGATGTAAAACACCTCTCTTATGTTTGGATCTCCAATAGATCTCATAAACCCCCCATCAACTGGTTGGATTGGCTATCTACCCCATGTAAAGCCATTTATGACATCTTGTAATTGGTTTGCTTAGCGTCTTGCTTTGCTTTTATATATTCCAGCCGTTCAAAAAAAAAAACCTAGATGAGTCTTTAGCTTCGTTGGTTCTCTCATAACTGCATTGCATGCATTAGACACCAAAAAAAAATTAAAAATTGATCCCTTATTAGCTTATTTAATATGATTGAATAAACTAAACCTTCTATAACAAAAATATGATCATCATATATACAAATACAATTTTAGAAGGTTATAAGCATCGAGCAACTTTCAATCCCTTTTTAGCCAAGCTTTTTCTTATATGACCGATATGGCCAGTAGGTTATAAGCTTTTTCTTATAGGTGGGTCGACATTGCAACATCTAGGAATTGTTTCAACATTGTAATAGGAAAAATAGCAATTTAAAGGTAGCACAACATGAATTATATAGAAAGGGTTATTGGTTAATTCTTTAACGGAAGTGATAACCAATCACATCAACAAATGAAATATATACTCCAAATATTCACATACCATGTGGTTCACGATCCGTAAGTACAAAGTGCAGCAATGATAGACTACCATCAACCCTGTTCAGTCTAACGTTTGCATCATAGACGCCAAATTTCCTTTCTTCGAAGGCCTCAATGGTGATGTAGAAGTAATAACTAGTCTTGTAGGTTTTTAGATATTTGCACTCCACAATCTCAAAATCATTGATGTTATTCTTTTCGTCCTTCTTAAAATACTAACAACATAAATTTATTTATAATTAGTAAAACATCAAAAGAAAAGAAGCTTGAAATTAGCAGGTTGAACAGAGCATAAAATTCATACCATCTCAATGGCCTCGTTGAAGGCAGTGACAGCAAAGTTACCAGTTAGACTAACAATTGGATTATCACAGTGAAGTGGCCTTTTATATTGGTCACGAGTTGTCATAGGAACTCCCCTAAGTCCATGCTGCCACATAGGTATGAAGTAAAAGTCACGATCACATACACAAAAACGATTAGATAAAAGAGGGATGAATACTGATATAACTTGTGCATACATTATCTTTATCAAACTCTTCGAAGTCCGTCCATATTTTCTTCTCATCCTCATTCAACGGAACATTCCTTGTTTTAGGGAACTTCTGGTTCGGATCAATCACCGCTAAACAACAGCGTGCTGTAAGAAACAAACTTACCAAGTTACTGTCCATGTGTAATTAACTCATATGTGAAAACATATGTGGGCGGTGCACACACAGAATAAAACAAATACACGACATCTTTTGAGAATTTGGATATACACCAAACACGATATGTACGATTAGTCACTTTTCTACTGTAGATGATTTTAAGGAAATTGGTTAAGCTAGCCACCTTTCCGTCCTACTTAGCTAAAGTAGCAAAAAAAATAAGGTTTTTGCGAAAATAGCCTCGCAAGAAGTATTACAATAGATCTTGAAATTGTTTGTTGCGTGTTTTTCGTTGTTCGAAATTCAAAAATGTGTTTGCTTTTAAGGCTTTTTGGGGGTTGAATCTGAAGCCTAATCCAGTAAAACCAAAAACAGTGGTGGTGGTGTTTTTTTTTTTTTTTTTTTTTTTTTGCAACATAAATCATAATTTTTTGCCAATTCATCAAAGTTGGCTGCTTTAACCAACTTCAATGATTTTAACACCCCACCAATCGGGTCTCATTTGCTTTGCCAATGACTTTTATATCAAAAAAATTTATATATATAAAAGTTAATATCCTTGCAATAGTCTTATACATTAGTGGTCGCTCATACCAAGCATTCAACAAAGAATAGCCATTTATCAACATGTTATTCATTCATTTATTTGTTACTATGTATCAGATAATTGGCCAAAGTGAAGAATGAAAATACATACAACGTTTTTTTGGAGGAGGTGGCAGCTTTTTGAGTGCTGAATTATCCGGCAAAATGGCCACAAAGGTGCCAGCAGTGTCCGGGTCGCTGCAAAAATTATATAAGTATGACTACAATAACGAAATTTTCTTGATTTGATAGTAGCATAAAAACTAGAAGGTTTATTAAAGGCGTGAAGCATACTATTTCCAGTCACGTGGTAGTTGCTTCATTTTCTTGAACGACTTGGCAAGATCGACGTTCTTCACACAGTTCCAACTCTACATCATGGCCATTCTCGTCTTCAGAATCCGAATCCTTCTTTAGTTTACGGTCATTCTTGTTCTGCTCCACAAGCTTCCTTAGTTCAAGTGCCTCCTGAATTTGTAGATGTAACTCCCATGGAATTATTTTAGATGCTGCAGCCCCTTGTTATATCAAAACCAAAAACAAGAAATACACCAACTTAATTGAATGCTGACAAGTTAATTAACATCAACAACCAAGAAGATTAGTGAAGAACAGAATGCAAATGCATACATACCATCTCCCTTGTCAGTCCTTGTTCTTTTTCCTAAAACTACACAATTTCAGTCTTGTTGCTTCTATTTATGTTGTCCAACTGAGCAATCCCACAAGAATATTAGGAAGAATAACAGACAAGTTATGCAACTGAACTCAAAAACAAAATGTAATTGAAACATAAGATTAAAGAAACTTTTCTGCACGCTCTATTTCTTAACTTAAAAAAAAAAAAAAAAAAAAAAAAAAAGAAGAAGAAAAAACCTACAAAACCCATTTTTTATGTTTTCATTGTTTCCTTTGTTACCTAAAACCCCCAACATAAGTTGAGCGGGTTTTCTAAAACTTTACACCAACTAAACACAGTAATAATAATCAACAAAAAAGATTAATAAAAATTCTTTTTACTTTTTCACCCTGGTCAGCAAATGGAGAATTGTGCAAACTGTTTAACAAAACAAAACAAAAAAAAAGCAATTACTGTGAAATCAAACAGCCAAACAATCAAATACATATGAATATATATATACGTTGTATGTTATAAATAGAAAAAGAGAGTACCATTCATCAATCGCCATAACTGCTTCCAAGCCTAAAAGCGATTTTACAATCAGAATATCGGAAGTTTTTTTGTTTGTTTAAAAGGGCAAATTTATCGCTATATATACTATTTATAATGCATACACAAAAAATTCTTAAAGTATTGTGTAATGCCCATAATACCCCTTACACAACATGTTTAAATGACAAATTTTATCATTTTTCATTTATAACCCATTAGATTTTTTCCCTCACAGTTACTACAAATTGAACTCGTAAGTGTTGCATCAAGGGTCACACCAAAACAGAAATTCGCAAGTATAATTATTTGCTATTATATATCGTCGTTTTGCGTGAGTATTTGTCTAGTAAATATAAATATATGAAAAGATAAAATTTGCCATTCAATTTTTAAAGAGACCATATTTGCCACTAGATTTAAGAAGTTGAGGCGAATTTGACACTCCTTTCATTTATGTTGCTGACTAGATGTCTAAGAGTCTCGTGTGGCAAATGTGTCATGCAAATACAACCGATATGGTGCTGAAATGGATTATATTTTTCCGCAAAAATAGAAGATGGATAAGCAACTCAAGTAACATAATGAAAAAGCTTTAAATTGAACACGATTATTGTTGGTTGTTATTTGTATAACGGTTCCCAGATTAGGGTTAAGATAATCAATAAAGGTATCGGATATTCACTTGAAATCGTGGTATCACTTTCCAATAGAAACTATTCGACCCTATGCCTGGGTTACACGAATATCTCTATGGGATAAGACCAAGTGATGTTCTTGCTTTAGACACAAACCAAGAACCAGATGCGTATAGAAGTGTTTAGGGTTTTGTGTTAATCGTATTGTTAAAACGTATCTACATGCAGAATGATGTGATCTCTATTTATAATAGAGAATACTCAAACCCTAACCCATGGTATTATGTATAATTAACGGCCCATTAATTATAACATAATAATTTCCATAATAATAGGGATCAGTGGTTATCAGTGGAAACATTATCACTTGCAGTGGTAATGTTAACACATCAGTGGAAACGCTAGCAGCAGAATCACACCAGCAGCAGAATGCTATCAGCAGCAGAATCAACTAGCAGCAGAATCAGCTAGCAGCAGAATAAGCTGTCAGCAGAATCCTAGCAGCAGATTCACAACACTAGCAGCATAGTCTACTAGCAGTACCTTGATCAAGCAGTACCTTGATCAATACATAACCACTATTGAATCAGGGGATTCAGTGACCAAATGGGTGTATACTCCATACCTCCAAACCCATTACCAGGTGTGAATTGAACCCTCAAGAGCACTAAATTTACCAACAATCCTCCCCAAATTTAGTTCTCTTCCTTTGCATGAAAAATCAAACACAAACCAAAACAAGTGCATAAATGAAAATATCATGAGGATTGAATTTCCACATTAGTACATATACTTTCAAATATTCGAGAATCAGGGTGTTCTAAGAATTGAACCCTTCAACCCATTTGAATACCTGATGATAAATACACACAAGTTTTCAAACACTAAAATACTCCTGACACTATACAAGCCATGTGTCCATATCCAATTCATAAATGTTGTAAAAGCTAAAAGTCCAAAGCTTCCTGAAGCGGCAAAACTTCAACATTTACATAGGTGGTTCATCTTTAATTCATGCTCCTGCTTAGCACTTTTTCAAAGAAAATTAACCATTAAGAAGTGAAGACTTCATCCTCCTTTCAGCATGTAACAAGCACAACCTTGGGATGTATGTAATACATGTGCTTCAGTCCACTAAATGATCAGCTTTCCACATTGAACTCAGCTTCCAAGTTTCCTTAGAAGAGAGTTGGGTAACCTTGCATTCAGTGACTATGTTGGACTTAAACCCATCCCTTTAGCAGACTTCAAAACCAAGTCTCTAGCCAAACCCTTCGTCAAGTGATCAGCTAAGTTTTGTTGAGATTTAACAAACACTATAGATACCACCCCATTCATGATAAACTCACGAATCATGCTATGCCTGACACCTAAGTGTCTAGACTTCCCATTGTACATCTGGCTATAAGCCTTTGCCAATGTAGCAGCACTATCACAACGGATAGAAATAGGTGCTATAGGTTTAGACCACAATGGAATCTCAAGAAGCAAGTTTTTCAACCATTCAGCTTCTTTGCCAGTAGCAGCTAAAGCCACAAATTCAGATTCCATGGTTGAACTTGTAATGCAAGTTTGTTTCTTGGATGCCCAAGAAATTGCACCTCCACCAAGTAGGAATACCCAGCCACTGGTAGACGAATTGTCTTCAGTAATACTGATCCAACTTGCATCAGTGTATCCTTCTAACACTGAAGGATAACCAGTATATGAGAGACTATAATCCATAGTTCTCTTCAAATACTTAAAGACCCTCTGAATTGCTTGCCAATGATGAGCACTAGGATTACTAGTATACCTGCTCAGTTTACCCACAACAAAAGCAATATCAGGCCTTGTACAAGTCATGGCATACATCAAGCAGCCAATCACCCTAGAATACTCAAGTTGAGATACAGCTTTGCCAGTATTAGGCATTAGCTTCTCACTTGTATCCATGGGAGTACTCACTGGAGTACAATCAAAGTAATTAAATTTCTTTAACACCTTCTCAATGTAATGAGACTGTGAAATAGAAATTTTGTTACTTTCATGTTTAATCCTTATGCCAAGGATAACATCTGTCTCCCCCATATCCTTCATGGAGAACTTTGATGACAAAAATTCTTTTGTAAGATCAACTTGATTTTGGTCAGTGCCAAAGATCAACATGTCATCAACATATAGACAAATAATGACTCCTTTACCAGATTCATCAAATTTGCTATATACACATTTGTCAGCTTGATTAAGTAAATAACCACTAGACAAAACCACTTCATCAAACTTTTGATGCCATTGCTTAGGTGCCTGTTTTAGTCCATAAAGAGACTTAATCAGTTTACACACCTTGTTTTCATTGCCAGGCATGATGAAACCTTGAGGTTGGTTCATGTAAACCTCCTCATCTAAATCACCATTCAAGAAAGCTGTCTTCACATCCATCTGATGAATAATCAGGTTGTGAATTGATGCCAAAGCAATTAGCAATCTTATGGTACTGATACGTGCCACTGGAGCATAAGTATCAAAGTAGTCTATTCCTGACTTTTGTTTAAAGCCTTGAATAACTAATCTTGCCTTGAACTTTTCAACAGTTCCATCTACCTTCATTTTCTTTTTGAAAATCCATTTGCTACCTAAAGGTTTGCAACCAGGTGGTAGATCAGTCAACACATAAGTGTTATTGCCCATGATAGAGTCCATCTCATCATTAATTGCTTCTTTCCAGAAAGCAACATCCTGGGACTTCATTGCTTCTTCAAATGTTTTGGGATCATCCTCCACAATGAAGCAATAGGAGTATTGGTCAGAGACCTCACTCCTTGTACCTTCAATTAAGTATAATTGAAACTCAGGCCCAAATGACTTTGGAGTCCTCACCCTATTGCTCCTTCTTAGCTCAGGTTCAGGTTGTTGTTCCATAACCTCAGCAGGAACCTCATCAGCAGGAACCTCATCAGTAGGAACCTCTGAAACACCATTGTCATTGGTTCCATTTGGAATCCTTTGACTTGGTCTAGGGATAGATGAGAATCTGTTCTCATCAAAGATTGCATCCCTTGATTCAATTATTGAGTTAATTGAAATAGATTCATTAGGTTCTATAACATAAAACCTATATGTCTTGGAATGCTCAGCATATCCAACAAAGATGCATTCAATGCCTCTTTCACCCAAAGTTTTCTGCTTTGGATCAGGGAGTCTTACAACAGCCCTACAACCCCATATCCTAAGATAATTAAGGTTAGGTTTCTTTTTAGTCCACAGTTCATAAGGGGTAACTTTGTTCCTTTTGTTGGGAACCCTATTTAATAAATAGCAAGCTGTTAACATAGCTTCACCCCAGAACCCTTGACTCAGCCCTGAATAGGACAACATGGAATTAACCATCTCCTTCAGCACCCTGTTTTTCCTTTCAGAAATACCATTTTGCTGAGGAGTATAAGGGGCAGTCGTTTCATGGATTATACCAACAGACTGAAAATACAGAGTATCCATGTACTCACCTCCCCTATCAGTCCTTAATCTTTTGATCAGGGAACTTTGTTGCAATTCAACTTTAGTTTTAAATACTTTAAATTTATCTAATGCTTCATCTTTAGAATGTAATAAATAAACATGACAAAACCTAGAAGCATCATCAATAAAAGTCACAAAGTATTTTTTATTCCCCAAAGAGGGAGTAGCATGTAAATCACAAAGGTCACTATGAATTAACTCCAAAACTTTAGTTTCCCGTTTTACTCCTTGAAAAGGTTTCTTAGTTATCTTGTTCAACATACAAGTTTTACACTTTTCAGTGTTCACATCAAAGGCTGGAATTAACCCATCCTTAGACATATCTTGCATCCTTTTAAAGTGTACATGGCCAAGTCTTGCATGCCATAGGTTTGAATCATTAAGTTTAGATGTAGATATAAAAGCAGAATCAATATTATCATGAACAATATTAAGTCTGAACATTTGATTACATAAATAACCAAAACCAATAAAAACACCATTTTTAGATAAAACAAACTTATTAGATTCAATAACTTGTTTATAACCACAATTATTCAAAACACTACTAGAAACCAAATTCTTTCTAATATCAGGAACATGTAAAACATTAAATAAAAAAAAAGTCTTTACAGAACTAAACTTCAACTCAACACATCCTTTTCCATGCACCAGGGTAGTTGACTCGTTTCCCATGTGAAGAATAGAACCATCATTCATTGAATTTTAGGTCTTGAACCAGCTTCTATCTTTACACACATGAATCGTTGCTCCAGAGTCAACCCACCACGCAACATCATCATCCTGCACAAAGTAAATGTCAGATATATATGTAACATAATAAATCTTAAAAGACTTATTAAACACATTCTGACCTTTTAGAGAATTGGTGTTACCATTCCCTCCACTTGTGCCTGATCCATTGGATTTGTTTCCAATTTTACCACCCTTGCAATCTTTCCTGAAGTGTCCAGGTTTCCCACACTTCCAACAAGTCACCTTAGGTTTCTTGTTAAGATCAGATTTGGTGTTATCTTGATGCTTACGTTTGCCCTTGTTGTCATTGTTCCTGGAGGAGTTGTTATGCTCCACCATATTGACAACTGATGGACCAGTACTCTTTGGTTTGTCAATGTCTTGAGCTTTGAGTGAATCCTCAATGCGCAAGTGACTGCCCAACTCAACAAAAGTTAACTCCTCCTTCTTATGCTTAAGCATATGCTTGAATTCTTTCCAAGAAGGAGGAAGTTTATCGATGATACAAGAGACTGAAATAGCCTCATCCATGTTCATCTTGTGTTGTGTGAATCGACCAAGTATACTAAGAAGTTCATTGTATTGTTCCATGACAGGTCTAGAATCAACAATTTTGTAATTGTTAAAATTACTTACAAGGAACTTCTTACTTGATGCATCCTCAGCCATATACTTGGCTTCCAAGGAATCCCATAGTTCTTGAGAAGTTTCAACATTCTGATAAATATCAAATAGAGAATCAGACATACCATTGAGAATTAAACCTCTGCATATGTAGTCATCATTCTCCCACTTGCTCCTTGCCCTCATCTGATCCATAGTAGCATCATCTCCATGATCTTCTGGAATCTCAGTCATGAGAACATACACCACATTCATACTTGACAATAAGAAGTGCATCTTCTTTTGCCACCTTCTGAAATCAACACCTTCAAACTTTTTCAACTTGGAAAAGTTAGCAGCCATTTGTCTCATAGCAGCAGCCATTGATTATCACTAATAGTTTCTATTGATTGTTGGTTGTTATTTGTATAACGGTTCCCAGATTAGGGTTAAGATAATCAATAAAGGTACCGGATATTCACTTGAAATCGTGGTATCACTTTCCAATAGAAACTATTCGACCCTATGCCTGGGTTACACGAATATCTCTATGGGATAAGACCAAGTGATGTTCTTGCTTTAGACACAAACCAAGAACCAGATGCGTATAGAAGTGTTTAGGGTTTTGTGTTAATCGTATTGTTAAAACGTATCTACATGCAGAATGATGTGATCTCTATTTATAATAGAGAATACTCAAACCCTAGCCCATGGTATTATGTATAATTAACGGCCCATTAATTATAACATAATAATTTCCATAATAATAGGGATCAGTGGTTATCAGTGGAAACATTATCACTTGCAGTGGTAATGTTAACACATCAGTGGAAACGCTAGCAGCAGAATCACACCAGCAGCAGAATGCTATCAGCAGCAGAATCAACTAGCAGCAGAATCAGCTAGCAGCAGAATAAGCTGTCAGCAGAATCCTAGCAGCAGATTCACAACACTAGCAGCATAGTCTACTAGCAGTACCTTGATCAAGCAGTACCTTGATCAATACATAACCACTATTGAGTCAGGGGATTCAGTGACCAAATGGGTGTATACTCCATACCTCCAAACCCATTACCAGGTGTGAATTGAACCCTCAAGAGCACTAAATTTACCAACAATTATCACATAAAGGCTCTCCTCTCAATCAAGATAAGTAATTTTTTTACCTTTCACAATCGATAACATGAATAAATTTCAATGGATCTTAATCAATCTCTCAATTGTCTTAACTAATTTGAGAATTAGTGTGTCATGTACGTTAGGTTTTATAAACCCCATCTTTTAGAAGAAAAAAAAATATAAACAAAATTGTTAATTATAATGGAATCAAACTGTTAAAATTTTAGAATGATATGTAGTCTCAACCCTCACAAATGCTTTATATGTGTGTTAAAGAATTGTTGTATTGATTTTCTTTAGTTAATGTGCATGTGTTTATATCTAAGTTACGTTAAACTTTAATTATTAACTAGTCATATTTGTATGCTTAATCAAGATGTTATATGTAAGTCAAAATCAAGTTTGTAATTTATATGGTGATGTTTGGTTAACCCACCGGACTTGTTTATTCATCGGTTCATTCTATTACATCTATAACCACTAATTTCATTACATAGCCGCTCATAGTTTTTTCTCATTTCATTATGACATGGAATCACATTTTTTCATATTTTATTTATTTAATTCTTTTTCAACATCCATTGTATTATACGAAACAACATACACGTAAATGCTATATTCCATTCCAACATGAAAACCAAATAAGTCAATGGAACAGTAATGACTCATTCAATTACTATATATGTTCATTCAATTACATCGTTAATTACATTCCTTTATCAATTCATTACGTCTAACCAAAGAGACCCTTGCTCTTAAAGATCCACATAACGGGAATCATTACTATAGACATATACATTAAACTGTAATTCACCTTTGCAATATCGTCATCGTCATCCACATCTACACGCTGTGAGCCATTGGTATCTTGACTTAAATGGAACAACTCAAGAAAACCATCATTAAAAACTCTGCACTCAGATTCCGAAGATCATCATCAAACACCAATCTCTTCTGTGAATGAAAAATAGTGGTAATAAAACAAATGTCATTAGAAAAACAGCATCTGAATGTAATAAAACAAGTTATTTGTGTATATATTACCCCATTTCTTTCTCGAGCAAGAACCTGAATAATTCCCTCAAGTCTGAACAAATGGGCATTCAACTCTGTAATAACACCATCTTGAATTATGCTAATCTCTATTAAACTGCTTTCCCTTTTGCGTATAATAGGTAAATGTTTACGTTCTATCTTGCCACGTTTGCGTGCCGCAACCAACTTCTTGAAATACTCATCAGCGAGATGTGTTGTTTTGACTGGGGGAGTTCTAGGTCTGTTGATGAGGCGAAAAATGATCCGTTTTTAAGGGGTCATTTAAGTCCGAATCCGACTTTATTTGATCAAATATTGCCCTAAATCGTTCATTTTGTGATTTTAGGTACTTGGAGAGTGAATTATGGAAAAGAAGCCATTTTGGACCTTTTTGGAGCATAAAAGTGAAGAAAATGGCAAAGTATCAATTTTCCATGCTGGAAACACTAGGTGACGGCGTCAGACATCAAGAATAAAATACCGTAGTTGATGACGGCGTCAAAAGTCATCCTGACGGCGTCAAAAGGCCAAGAATAAAATACCGTAGTTGGTGACGGCGTCACACTGGCCGTCATAAGTAGATCAAGGCCGTCCGAGGAAGTATTTGGCGGCGAGGTGACAGCGTCACATGGTTGTCTTGACGCCGTCCGCCCAGTTTTCCTATATATAGTTTTCTAGTTTTTACATTAAAAGGAGAGAAGTTTTGGAGAAACCCTAAAGACGAATTTGGTGCAACTTTTACAGGTTTTTCAAGGGTTCCAAACCCTTGATACCTTGCATTGTAATTGAGATAAGTGTTCTTCTAATTCAATCAATATGTCTATGTGTTGGTTGTCTATATCTTGTTCTTGTCTCAATTCAATTATGCTAGGCTAGATCTCCTTTGTGTTTGCTTAGATCTAATGAAACCTAGATGTTGATTATGTGTTGATTACTTGTTTATTCTTGTCTTGGATGAATGATTTTATATGTTAGGCTTAAGAAAACTGGCAGATCTCCAAATGGTAACATGCTTGAACGTCTTAAGAAACATGAACCGAGGCGTACTAGGTCTTTATTGGTTGTATTTAGTGCATGAGCCACTGTTTACAATCCCTATAGTTGTGCTGGGTCATGGTGTAGGAGGAGATAAGAGCTCATAGAATTGGGGAGTTATGTATGCCACCCCATGAATGGTATTAAGGAATACGATCCGTCATCCATGCAATTATAACAAGTAATTAACATGTAAAAGATATCTAGGGAGTAATGAAGTCTAAGTAAACACATTTTCTCCAATTACTGCTCACAACCTTAGTTTAATTAGTTTAATTTCATTTTTAGTATTTTATTTTAATTGCATCTTAGCTTTTGGGTTAGTTGAATAGCAACTAATTCCGCCCACTCTTTCAAAACCCGAGATTTTACTTGCTTTTCATAAAATATAAAAATACAAAAATAATCATCCCTCACCTTTAGAACTAGTAAATTAGGCTTTCTAATCCTAGCGACACTATTCCTAAGCTGAACGATCAATCCCTCGGTACTTGTCACTATACTATACTACAACGATCAGGTACACTGCCTGGTGGGGGTTGTAAGCTTCTCGAGATCCCTCGAGAGGTAAAGCCTGTTGTGATTCCCACGCATCAAATTTTTGGCGCCGCAGCCTGTGGAATAGTTATTGTCTAGGTTAGAATTTCTTTTTATTAGGTCTACTTGCTAGATTCCTTTCTAGTAAGATTTTATTTTTATTTTTAGGTTTTCTTTAGTCTATCTTATTTCTTCGTGCCTTTGTTCGTAACTCTTTACCATCCGACATCATGGAAGGTAGTAACATCTTTGAACCCGTCATCCCACCACAACAAAACCCACCACTAGAACCCCTTAGGCCCCGAACCTTAGGAGAGTACTCCCGACCTAGCCATCAAGGCTACCGAAACACCATTGAGCTCACCGGAGCCAATGTGACCCCCTTGCGATCCGACACCATCCGGTTGGTGCAAAGCGGATGTGCATTCCATGGACTTCGTTCCGAAGATCCAAACCAACATCTTAAGGACTTTCTCAAAATCGTAGATTCCATAGACCTAGATGTTGAAACTAGAGAGACTACCCGTTTACGCCTATTCCAATTCTCTCTACGGGATCAAGCTAATCAATGGCTTGAGCGTTTACCCGCGGGATCCATCACCACATGGGACAATCTCGCCAATCGCTTCCTTACCCAATTCTTTCCGCCGGAAAAGACTGCAATGCTTAGAAGGGACATTTTGATGTTTGAGCAACGGCGGGGTGAAACTTTCTACGAGGCTTGGGCCCGTTTTAAGGATCTCCTCCACAAGCTCCCTCATCATGGCATAAACCTTTGGTTATTAGTCCAGATTTTCTTCGACCATGTTGACTATCACACTAAGCGCACCATCGACAGGGCCGCGGGAGGTAAACTGCGTGATAAGAACGCCGAGGAGTCTTGGGCAATTATCGAGGAGCTCGCCACTGACAATCAGGAATTGTGGGAGTTTAAACATACGATAGAAGCGGCCATCAATGCAGTCTTGACATCTGGAGGAACCACCGAAGTACCCGATGAACTCCTATGCAAACTTGAGGCAAAGGTTGACTATTTTGAGGAAAGGCAAAGGCGACCTTTGAGTCCTAGACGGGCTACTGTCAATTCTGTCTCAAAAACAACTTCGGCACCATTATCTGAATCACCCTCTAGGGAAAACGCCAAGACTTTTCAGAACTATGCCCCACCTTGTTCCCCTCCCAAGGAACTTAGCTCGGAGTTTGAGGCTAGGATGAGAGAATATATGGCAACTCACTCAGATCGGCTTGCTAGATTCGAAGAAGCAGTTTATAAGCAGAAAGAAGAAATGCAGGAGAAAATGAATGAGATGTTGAGTCTATTGGAGGAGTATGCCAATCAGAGAACCCCCGAACGAATGCTACTAAGGAAAGAAAGCGCCACTCCCACCACCCAATTTGTTAACTCCATCACCATTGTCCATAAAGATAACGAGAAGGTAGAAACTCCTGCTGAACAGACCTTAGAAAAACAACCAGAGTCTCAACCTTTGAGTTACTACCTGAAACATGATATAAACAAAAACACCATCGCAAATTGGATTAAGGGTGATGGGCGTAACCAATCCTCCGGACAGATTCCTGAGAAAGAGGAAGAAGAGGAAGATGAGTATGATACGCTTCCTGGAGGATCAGTATTCGAGAGGTTACTGGTACAGAAAGTGGCTACTAAGCAGGTAGCATGTGGGAACTTTGAAATACCAACAAGCATCGGGGACTTGAAACATCTTAGTGCTTTCGCCGACCAAGGATCAGAAGTAAATCTTATGCCCCTAACTATTTACATCCAATTAACGTCAAAAATGCCAACACCTACTCGTGTTAGGTTATCCCTTGTTGGACACTCGTACGTATACCCCCTAGGAATCGCAGAAGATGTACTAGTTAATGTCGCAGGATTTATGTACCCCGTTGATTTTATGATCATCGATGATAAAGGGGATGGATGCATGCCAATAATCCTTGGGGCACCATTCCTCACCATCGCTAGGGCTGTCATTAAGTATGAAGGTAGGAAGATTGAGCTTAAATCAGGAAAAAGAAAGATTAGCTTCCCCATGACCTCGCGAAGTGGGCATGAGAATTTGAGTTGGAGAATGATAAAAAACAACATTGGCACGACACCCATTCGTGTTCAGAATAAGATTCTTGCATGGGAGGCAAGGATCAAAAGCTATAAGAAGGCTAAGGATGAAAGAAGAAAAAGCAATAAGGTTCCGATTGAACTCGAACATACTCGACATGAAAAAAATCATACACCATTTGAGGAAGGGAACTTGGTGCTCTTGAGACACTTGGAAACAACAATACCACCCGATAAACCAAGTCCTTGGTTGTATGGGCCATTCACAATAGAAGGATTGAGCCAAGATGGGGTAGCTAACTTGAGGAGCAAATTAGGTGGGAAGGTGATTGCCAGTACCGACAGATTGAGGCACTACCACCATAACAGTAATGATCGCAACTATATGGGGTATATCATTTCCAATGATGAGATCACGTAGTAACCCATGACTTTGAGTTTAGCTACAAGACTCGTAAATAAAGAAAAACGCTTCTTGGGAGGCAACCCATGTTTTGTGTGATTTTATTTGTTTGATTGTTATTTGCTTCCGTATGCATGTTTTGTTTTTATTGTTGGTTGATCATGTTTCTAAAATAAAATGTGGAAATACTTTACTATGTTGTTTGGCCTAGTCTTAACTCCAACCTAAAAGTATTTTTGCAAAAGATAAGTGTAAGGGGAAACCCCAAATATGTTTTTTAAGAAACAAACCGATCATGATTCTCCACAATATTAAATGAACATGTATATTCGTATTTGCTAGAGTCAAATGCTTGTATTGAGTCATAATGAAGTTTTTGCAGGATTTTCCAGGAAGTAGGACCAAGTTTTTCCAGAAATTTTCCGGAAACTTAACATAAGAATTTCTGCAGCTCCATTCTGACGGCGTCAGAGTATTACTCTTGACGGTGTCAGGAGTTAAAATCTGGAAATTTTACCGGTTTTGTTTTTCTAACGGAGTCTTATGGTTTTTGTGAATTATTAAGTTTTATAATCTCCAGGAAATCTGCAAACTTCATTCCACAAGCATTATATCTTACTTTGTTTTCTAGGATTTAGTAACTTATATAGGATGCCGCCGATTTTACGCGAGGTTGTCTTGTCTATTTTGTCAGGATTTACAGGTTATGTTTGACAAGGAGATGATTTATATTCTGGAAGGGAAGCTTTGATTGTTCGTTTTCTTGGAAGAAGATTTAACCTGGCCAACCTATAATCCATACCGAGCGAATCAGGGGAGTATTTGATTTCATTCTCTTTACTTTTTGACTTTTACATTCTTTACTTGAACATTGGGGACAATGTTCATCTTAAGTGTAAGGGGAGGGTAAAAAGATGATACCTTACATATGCACTTTCGCTTGAGTTTGTTTTGTTTAATGGTAGATGTGTAATAAAACTACGAGAAATACTTGTTAGTGTAATTTTAGCGCCAAATTTAAAATTTTTTACAACATTTAGGAGTGAAACTTTAGCCATAGCAAGCGTCTCATGGATAGGAGATTGTATGACTAGCACATAACCGTATATTCAGAAAAATTTTCCACCCAAAAATGTGAGGTTCACCTTTAGATTTGATAGGAAAAGCATTCATTATTAGTGCTTATGAGTGTACCGGTAGCATTTAGATTCTAGAACTTGCGTTAGTGATGCATCCCGAGACCGCTAGTGAGACTACATTCGTGTGGTAGGATTTACTACATGATAAGAGGCATTAGGATTACCCTTGTGTTAAACCCGTATCATAATTACTTGACCATTTAAGTCATATTACTTGGCTAGTTAAGTCAACTAATTTTTTCCCACACCTTTTAGCGTTGTACTCATTTTTAGTACACGAAACCCCTAGTACACCCCTCCGAGCCTATCTTTTCATTTCTAACTTTAAGCATCTTACTTAAAGGAAGAATTTGTTATACCCCACTTAAATGTACAACCAAATCGCCTTAGCCTTCCGTGTATGCGCTCATTTTTAGTGCATTATTGTTATTTGTTAAACCCTAAGTTAACTTTCTAATTGATTACATGGTTGCTAAGTCGAGTCATATCCTTGTACATATTGTTTTGGGACGATTGGGACTCATGGGTAAGTACTTATTTTATGAAGTAATGGGGAAGAACATAATATTATTACCCCCATATGTACGTTAATCTTAAAAGTGCTCCAAGTGTTTTGATTTTCTTAATTCGAGTCATTAGATTAGTTGATTGTAAAGTATGTAAAGATTCAAGTGTAAGGGGAATTCTCATCCCCTATGATGTATTATTTTGGATGGTAGGGTAAGAGTGTATGCAAAAAAAAAAAAAAAAAAAAAAAAAAAAAAAAAATCGAAAAAACAATAAAAAGAAAAAAAATAGAAAAAGAAAAAGAGAAAAAAAACATACGGACTACCATCCCGTTTCATTCTATGTTCATTTTATGTTTTTGTTATTTTTCATTTATTAGCTTAAGTCGAGTCTAGTCTTGGCTTAGCAACGCCATCTTGTACATGTAATTAACCAAGATTGTTAACTCGCCACCAGTAAAACATCCTTTATCCAACAAAACCGTGTAATTCATATCCCTATACCTAACGTTACAACCTTTTAAAAGATCTCTTTGATAGTTTATCCTAGGTGCTTACGCCATGTGGTGGAGGTTTGATCCTTTCCCAAGCCTATGGTAATCTATTTTGCTATGACAGGTAGTGAGAGATATCTTCCATTTCCATAATGTTATATTACTTTATTACACCCGAGAGATGTGAGTATCTAAACACTATTTGTGAGGTGCTAGTGTATGACCTCCGTGCTTGTCTATTGGTCTTTAGTGGAACGATTATTTGTTGTAATTACTTTTATATTAGTGTTAAATGACCCCTAACTTGTCTTTTGAGTAGAATAAAAGCGCATTTGCTTGAGGACAAGCAAATCTCAAGTGTAAGGGTATATGATGAGGCGAAAAATGATCCGTTTTTAAGGGGTCATTTAAGCCCGAATCCTACTTTATTTGATCAAATATTGCCCTAAATCGTTCCTTTTGTGATTTTAGGTACTTGGAGAGTGAATTCTGGAAAAGAAGCCATTTTGGACGTTTTTGGAGCATAAAAGTGAAGAAAACGGCAAAGTATCAATTTTCCATGCTGGAAACACTAGGTGACGGCGTCAAGAGTTATACCCTGACGGCGTCAGACATCAAGAATAAAATACCGTAGTTGATGACGGCGTCAAAAGTCATCCTGACGGCGTCAAAAGGCCAAGAATAAAATACCGTGGTTGGTGACGGCGTCACACAGGCCGTCATAAGTAGATCAAGGCCGTCCGAGGAAGTATTTGGCGGCGAGGTGACGGCGTCACATGGTTGTCTTGACGCCGTCAGCCCAGTTTTCCTATATATAGTTTTCTAGTTTTTACATTAAAAGGAGAGAAGTTTTGGAGAAACCCTAAAGACGAATTTGGTGCAACTTTTACAGGTTTTTCAAGGGTTCCAAACCCTTGATACCTTGCATTGTAATTTAGATAAGTGTTCTTCTAATTCAATCAATATGTCTATGTGTTGGTTGTCTATATCTTGTTCTTGTCTCAATTCAATTATGCTAGGCTAGATCTCCTTTGTGTTTGCTTAGATATAATGAAACCTAGATGTTGATTATGTGTTGATTACTTGTTTATTCTTGTCTTGGATGAATGATTTTATATGTTAGGCTTAAGAAAACTGGCAGATCTCCAAATGGTAACATGCTTGAACGTCTTAAGAAACATGAACCGAGGCGTACTAGGTCTTTATTGGTTGTATTTAATGCATGAGCCACTGTTTACAATCCCTATAGTTGTGCTGGGTCATGGTGTAGGAGGAGATAAGAGCTCATAGAATTGGGGAGTTATGTATGCCACCCCATGAATGGTATTAAGGAATACGATCCGTCATCCATGCAATTATAACAAGTAATTAACATGTAAAAGATATCTAGGGAGTAATGAAGTCTAAGTAAACACATTTTCTCCAATTACTGCTCACAACCTTAGTTTAATTAGTTTAATTTCATTTTTAGTATTTTATTTTAATTGCATCTTAGCTTTTGGGTTAGTTGAATAGCAACTAATTCCGCCCACTCTTTCAAAACCCGAGATTTTACTTGCTTTTCATAAAATATAAAAATACAAAAATAATCATCCCTCACCTTTAGAACTAGTAAATTAGGCTTTCTAATCCTAGCGACACTATTCCTAAGCTGAACGATCAATCCCCCGGTACTTGTCACTATACTATACTACAACGATCAGGTACACTGCCTGGTGGGGGTTGTAAGCTTCTCGAGATCCCTCGAGAGGTAAAGCCTGTTGCGATTCCCACGCATCATCTATAATGATGGAAAAAAAATCCATAAACTGTATATACCAATCACATTTCCTCTCAGCTAATGTCGGCCTAAGATCTTGAACAACATTTGATTCCTTACAGAAAAACAAAAATAAAAAATATAAATTAAAAAAAATAAAATTAATTTATAATAACATAAATCAATAATACGGCGAATTTGATGAAGAGTTTTACCTTCCCAAAAAGATACTTATAATCTGATCTTTTAAATGTTGTATTCTTTGACCTCGATACTCCTCTTGGTATCATCTCTGGCACTTTATTCCACCAAAGAATGCTTCTTTCAAATGATTCCAGTATCCATATCTATAAAATGGTAACAAATGCTTCAAATTTAGTGAATAAAACATAGCATAAGTAACATACATTAAAATATTGATAAAAAATACTAACCTTGAAAGCCCAAACAAAGCCTGAAAGTGTATATGTTGGAACAAACTTGCGGTCTTTGTTAATACCTTCAAGGAATTTATACTTGTGTCTATCAACCACATCCAAAATTTGATCATACAAATGTCTCCAAATATACTCCCCCCATGGAAAAGCATCCCAGTCATCAAGGTTTTCAATCAATCGGAAGAGTGTATCATCAACTTCTTCAACCAATAATCTGCCCATAAAGATAACCTCCAATGCTAACAATAGACAAAGACGTACTGCATCTTCGTCATATATAATACCAATTGCCCGTTCATCTTCAATTATACCAATAATATCTAAATTGGTGACCTTTTTACCTACATGATTTGGGAAAACCCCGTTCCTAAAATTGAGATGCCCCGACTTATATGAGCTAAAACTTACATTTCCAAATCGAAAACCAGTATAAAAAAAATTCTGGTCTGCCGAAATGTTTAGGACGTTCTTCAACATAATATACAATGGGCATATCATAATGAGCATTACACGGACAACATTGTTTTTGTAAGATATAATCTATCATATGTGGTTCGTGATCAAAATAAGAAAAGTCCAGCCATTTACCAAAACAAGTAGCCTGAAACAACTTCCTACGATTTTGATCAAATTTGTACTTTATTAAAGAAAAGTAATTCGGTTTACTTCTAATGATGGGTTTGGCTTCATATTCCTACAATAACAAAAACAAAAACTAATCAAACACCAAAACCGTAGTAACCACCACATGTAGTATATTTACAATAATAATTAGAACTAAAACCAACGTAGCTTAAAGACTCAAAGTTTGAGTAATCTAATGGATCTGATGAAACAAGATTTGGTTACAAACTAAACTATGAAATTTAAAGTAAAGCTAAACTAACATAAAAAAACGACATTAAAGAAAACAAATATACACATGTGTCATGTATAACAATATATTCCAATATAAACCATTGTCAATTTACAAATACGAGTACGGTTTACAAAATATATAGTATAATGGTCGAAAAAAGAGTATACATACCCTGATATGAAACATTATTAAGATTCTTTTAAGGTTACAAGATTACAAATTGGAGAAGATGGGTCTTGATTTTTTAGAGTATAGCGGTATTTTGTGTGTTTTTCTGAAAATAAAGTGAGAAAACAAAGGGCGCCCATTGTTGGGGAAAGTAAAAAATGTCGCTTAAATATTGTTATGTCGCTCAAATATTTTTATAAATTCGCTTGATAATTTGAATTAAAAAAGTGTTTAGAAAGTATTTTTGAATGAATTTTTAAATTACATCTTTTTATAAAAGTACATAAAAAGTTGATAGGTAAAGTACAAAAAGGTGACACGTTGCTAAGTCGCTTAAAAATTTTCGCTAGGTTGGTCAATCTTTGGAAGAGGCAAAAAGAATAAAATAATAATATTAGAGGTTTGACTATTTTGGAACAAAATGACAAAATAGAAGGTCGCTCAAAATTTTAAAAGTCGCTAGTAATAAGTAGCTCAAAAGTAGCCCTTACACAAATGATTAGGCGCGACTTTTCTTAGTGACACGTGTCGCATTTGTGTTAAAGTCGCAAGTCGCTTGGTCCATTTCAAGAAACTAACCAACTTGTGTCTAAAAACTATCTAAGACTTGAGCAACTGGGCCATTTGTAGAATTGCCCCTTTAGTCTTTGAGATGTGATTAATTTTGGTTTGTACAATAACAATTCATTATTAGTTTACCCCAATAATATACTGCATCCATAAATAGAAAAAAAAGAACCGCAATATCATATGTTATACTGTATTAGTTGGATACTCGCGCATAGTGGTTGCGATAAATATAGTTATATTATAAATATAGTGAATGAATTGTTAACCTAACTCTTCCCGCAATTCCTACCCACTTAGTGAATTTGTTTCACAACACTCCGAATGTATATGTGTATTGTTAGAGGCGGCAATTTGTGCCTAAAATAAAAAATAAAATTGGCTAATTTACAAAAAATTTGGGCACATATTGCCCTTTCCTTTTTTTGAAATGGGCATGTATGACTAATTGAAATGTTAAAGGCGCACTAACGGGCACTTATTTTCTCTCAATTGTAGAACATTATAATCGTTTTTAAAGAAAACCATAAAGATATAATATATTTAATTTTTTAAATGTAAATGGGGTGTTACATTTAAGGAATTTATTTTATCGTTTTGGGTCTTTTCTAAAGCGATTCGTATAATATGAGCCCATTTAATTTGGCCCGTGCCCGTTTGAACCGTTGCCCGTGCCCGCCCGTTTTGCCACCTATATGTATCGCTCATTGTATGTGATTGTTTGGGTTTCTTGTAGCTTTCCTCATATTGACATCATCATTCTGACATATACTAGACACTTCCTCAAAAAGTATATGATTCTGACGAATCAAATATGTATTGATTCAAATTAAAGTTAAAGTTGTAAACTATTTATATCAAAATAAAATAAACCCACTAAAAATTCATAAAAATTATATCAATATTTGGTGTTGTAACTTCTGGACCTTCCTTTGATGATGCATTTTGTGCTTTTAATGCGAAAATAGTGATTGACCTTTTGAGTAATCCGAGTGAGATCGTTGCCCCAAATTCATGAAGAAACTGACAAATATATATTCACACGTGTTATTCAAACAACTAACTGAATCCACTTTTTTTTTCTATCTACTCGACAAATGGCTTTATGGAAATCTCAAATGGAGGACCATACTTCTGACTGGCTTAGGGTTGTTTCGATCTTTGGACAAGCGATGAATGCTAGGATTTATGGGTGTATGTTATGCTATCGGTAGGTGTTCCCATATTCTCTGTTCAGATGCCATGTTTAGCTTGCAACAAGGTCTTTACGGAGGATATTTATGGGGACCATGTTGAATTGTGCGCTGGTATTATTGGTATTAAACATCGGCATAACATGGTGTGTGATACCCTTGTTGACATATGTTCTCGGTCAGGGATTTCATCTCGTAAAGAAGTTGATATCGGGCTTGGTGGAGGGAGAGACAAACCCTTACGTCCAGTGGATGTGTTGCTCTACTCGTGGGACAGAGGGCTTGATGTATGTGTGGATCAGGGCCATTGCCCTTGATGCAAACTGGTATGGTTGATTTTGTGCCTGGTCATGCAGTGATTGAGGTTGCACAAAGTAAATGCGTCAAGTATTAGGTTAAGTGTGCAGATATTGGATATGATTTCCCCTCTTTTATTCTCTTCTTCCCTTTTATTCTCTTCATTTGGGGGACTTGAGAAAGATGCAAAGACCTTACTGCAGCGAATCCGAATGATCTCGACGACTCAAAACATTGGGGCACGCACTGCTATTCATATATTTAATAGGATTAGCTTTGCAATATAGGAGTGGGGGTCCAAATAAAATAGTATCTCGGTTTCCCACTAATCATAACTATTTATAAAGTAAAAATGGTCCAAGTGAAAAGTGGAAAACTAAATTTTGGGTCAATGCCCATTTTGCCCTTGTCAATAAATGGAAATCGAGTGCCCTTCTCAATGAATGCCTGGTCAATGGTGATTAAATGGCAAGTATTGAACGGAAAGTATTAATGGTGAGTTCATAGGACGAATGGAAAGTATTGATCCTGAGTTCATAGGATGAATGGGAAGTAATGAATGCCTGCCAATCAAATGAATGTTTGTCATTGATGGTGAGTCATATGGAAAGTATATGCCAATCAAATGGGGCGGGAAAATGATTTCGTTGATGTTCAAATTTGTGCTTGGGTTGTTGCCTATATATATAAACAGGCGACATACTCTTGCAAACCCACTGTAGTTCGACGTACTATTCATTTCCCCCGTTGCTATTTGCAGCTCTGTATCTTGCCTGGGCAATCATACTAGGATTATTATTGCAGCCATGGTACGTGATTGCATTCACCCATTAAAATACTTCTTTTGATGTTTGTTGTCTCTGTTTTTCCTGCTTATGCCAAAAGCATGCAAAGGCCTCAAAAATGACAAGGCTGATACTATAACTAGCACTATTCATTTCTTCGATTAGTTGATTTATTTGAATCTTCAATTTAGTTTACTGTTAAGGATTAATCGTATTGCAATTTGGCATTCTGCAGGTTTTCGTCATCGATTACCAAAAAGGAGATTGGTCCAAAAGTGATTTATAGTGCAGCTATTGGATTGGGTCATAATAAGGTACTTATATGCCAGTTTGTAATTGCAATATCTATTTTACCAACTTTATTTTATATGTTGAAATAAGTTGTACTTTTCCCGTTAAATGAGCAAAACCAAAAATTAAAACTTGAAATCACCCATAACAATGATTTGCTTTTACATCATTTTGGTTACAGGAATTACACAAAGAAGGCAATGCAAGAATTACTTATATTTTGAGTCGTCTTGAAAAGGCGAAACTCACTGCCAATGTAAATAAAACATGTGCAAGCTCGGATCAGTATGCCAAAGGGCGTCGCGGGATAACCATATTCAGTTACCCTACATCTAGCTTCCATTAAGGCCGGGGAACGCTGATTGGTGCTCACATTGATATAATGGGTGACTTCCAAATTGTTGAGTATGTCATAAGAGTTGCAGCTGGGGCAAAACGTTAAGGGTTGGTTGGTGATCAAGTGTACTATATTTGAGTGGTTCAAGAAAATTAAGTTAAAACTACAAGAACGTAATATCTGCTACATTCATTTTTTAGCATATAGTAACATCTGCTACCATACTTTATGTATAGGTCATTTAGTTTTAAAAAATGAATGAATTATTGGAAAGGGTTTTCTTTATATGCTTCTGGTAGACAATAGAAGTTCATTTTTCTTTTAACAGTAGTTTTATGTATAGTTTTGATGGCGCATTTGTTGTCTTTAGGTGGTATTTCAATGAAAATATTTATGTTCTGGTGTGAAAGGGGTGTTTGGGAAATGACTACATGTTTTGGTGGAATGACAGATTGTGGTGTAAAATGGATTGTATGATATATTTTTTCTATTTGTGGCCGGTGGCCGCTGTATTTGCATTATATGATTATTAGTGAAGCCACTCAAAGAGTTCGGTTAAGGATGAGTCTACACATCAAATGTCGTCTACCAAGAAGTCTTACGCGATGAGTAACGTGCATTGTTAGTTAGTATCTCATAATTGATGTAATGTTTTCTGTTTCAGTCTCACTAAATATTTTTATATGTCGTTTAATACATATTAAGAATTTTTGCTAGAGTTGAATTATCACATGTTACAACCGTTTTCAATTATATTTTGTTTTTTCACGTTCTATTTTTCACGTTATACGAAACACTTACCACAATATCGCATATCGTTAATTATTTGCCGCTAGATGCGGGTACTCGTCTAGTTTATTTTAAATACTATATATTTCTAATAAAATAATAATAATAATAATAATAATAATAATAATAATAATAATAATAATAATAATAATAATAATAATAATAATAATAATAATAATAATAATAATAAGAGCGTATTCTGGTCATTTCATTCTTTCAAACAGTCAAACTAACATAAATATTGGTCAAGAAATCAAACCCGTAACGGATCGAAATCACAGATAGAAGATTCGAAAAAAAAGTCTGTGATACCCAACAAATTACAGGACCCATTTAAGTAAATAACTCTAATTTTAGCCTCCTAAGTACTTAAATTCAACAATCATACATAAATTATAATACCACCACAACTTTGTCGTACCACAAAAGGGAAATGCTACTACAGACAGTAGATCAACTCTCACGAGCAACCAATTTCTTCAACCAAGAGAACCCACTGCGAGAATATGCATCACAAAATCAAGGACCGCCATCCCCTGAAAAGTAAAAACCAGAAACCACCTCAAAATTCATGACAAATCACCCAACTTCAGAGGTAAATTTATATCAAGAAGAAAAAACAAAAGATAAAGAATAGAAACCATACCCCACGGGGTTCGGTAGTCGTAACCCCTGCAAATGCTTCTGTTTAGTCTAAGCCTCATCCCGCTATGCTTAATGCCCGAGCCATCTTGACAGCTATCTACACACAGATATAATAAAAGCATAAATACTAGATTTGTGATACAATCAATTGAGAAGAAGCCAAGTGGACTATACAAGCTATTATCAGATTTTGCATAATGGGCACAGCCATGACCTACAAATGATATTTTTGTCCATGGTCGATCTTAAATTTAATTTATTCACATAATGAATATGATTACAAAACTGTGTTGTTGCAATAATGATCTACAGTAACTTTTTTAATAACAACTAATGAACTGTTTGGCCCATATATATGATGTGTATCCTTAATTAGCTGAGTCACTGACTGAGAAGATACATAACCCAAATTGACCCACTCACTGGTAATTGCTTCAAGATCATGTACTATCCAAATATAAGATACGTAGTAATATCAAGAAGAAAGATATGAATTCCAGACAAGCTTAGGTTAACCTGGATGAGTCTTTCGCTTCGTTGTTGTTTTGTCACCTGCATTACATACACGATCAAGCATTAGACACCAAAAAGAAAAAAATTGATCCCTTATTAGCTTATTCAATATTATTGAATAAAATATACCTTCTATAACAAAAATATGATTATCATAAACATGGATAGGGTTTTAGAAGGTTAAAAGCATCTAGCAACTTTCAATTCCCTTTTAGCCAAGTTTTTTCTTATATGACCGATATGGCCAGTTGGAATAACAAAAATCAAGGCATTTATCTTACACAGTTCGAATAACAAAAACCACAATTAAAACACCGAATCACATGATATTAAAAGGTAGCACAACATGAATTATATAGAAAGGGTTATTGGTTAATTCTTTAACGGAAGTGATAACCAATCACATTAAGAAATGAAATATATACTCCAAATATTCACATACCGTGTGGTTTACGATCCGTAAGTACAAAGTGCAGCAATGATTTACTACCATCATCCCAGTTCAGTCTAACTTTTGTATCATAGACGCCACGTCTCCTCTCTTCACAGGCCTCAATGGAGATGTAGAAGTAATAACTAGTCTTGTTCATTTTTAGATATTTGCAGTCCACAATATCAAAATCATGGATGTTATTCTTTTCGCCCTTCTTAACGTACTAACAACATAAATTTATTTATAATTAGTAAAACATCAAAAGAAAAAAAACTTTGAAATTAGCAGGTTAAGCAGAGTAGAAAAATCATACCATCTCAATGGCTTCATTGAAGGCAGTGACAGCAAAGTTACCAGTTAGACTAACAATTGGATTATCAACAAGAAGTGGCCATTCATGTTCGTCGACAGTATCAAAATCAATTTCATAAAGTCCAGGCTGCAACATGGGTATGAAATATAAGTCGAGAACACATACATACATAAAAAAGATTAATTAAAAGAGGGATAAATACTGATATAACTTGCGCATACATTATCTTTATCAAACTCTTTGAAGTCCATCCATATTTTCTTCTCCTCCTCATTCAAGGGAACATCCCTTGTTTTAGGGAATTTCTGTTTCGGATCAATCACCGATGAACAACAGCCCACTGATAAGGAAGAAACTTACCAAGTTACTGTCCATGTGTAATTAACTCATATGTGATAACATACACACACACACACACACACACACATGGAATAAAACAAATATACGTCATCTATTGAGAATTTGCATACACACCAGTGGTGGTGGGTTTTTGTGATGTTTTTTTTAACAAGGGAGTTGCAAGGTTGTCTACAATTTTCTCAAGATTTCTGGAGAGATTTTAGGCTAGTTTTTGCAACATAATCATAGATTTCCGGCAGTTCGTCAAAGTCAAGTGCCAAGTTAGTTGGCTGTTTTAACCAAATTCAATGATTTTAGCACCCCACCAATCGGGTCTTATTTGTTTCTCCCATGTCTTTTTGTATTAAAAGTTTGTAAAATATGAAAGTTTGTATCCTTGTAATAGTCTATACATTAGTGGTCGCTCATACCAAGCATTCAACAAAGAAAAGTCATTTATCAACATGTTATTCATTCATTTATTTGATAAAGTAAAGAATGAAAATACATACAACGTTTCTCTCTAGGAAGTATCATCTTTGGGCGTGCTGATTCATCCTCCTCAGCGGCCACAAAGGTGCTAGCAGTGGCAGGGTCGCTGTAAAAATTAAATAAGTATGACTACAATAACGAAACTTTCTTGATTTGATAACAAAAGAATATAAACTAGAAGGTGTATTAAAGGTGTGAAACATACTATTTCCAGTCACGTGGCAGTTGCTTCAGCTTCTTGAACATCTCGGCAAGAGACCTAACACCGTCCTCAAACAGTTCCAACCGATATTCATCGTCACTATCCTCCACAAGCTCCCTTAGTTCAAGTGCCTCCTGAATTTGTAGATGTAACTCCCATGGAATTACTTTAGATGCTGCAGCCCCTTGTTATATCAAAACCAAAAACAAGAAATACACCAACTTAATTGAATGCTGACAAGTTAATTAACATCAACAACTAAGAAGATTAATGAAGAACAGAATGCAAATGCATACATACCGTCTCCCTCGTCAGTCTTTTTTCTTTTTCCTAAAACTACAGATGGTGATTTCACAGTCTTGTTGCTTCTATTTATGTTGTCCAACTGAGCAATCCCACAAGAATATCAAAAAGAATAACAGACAAGTTATGCAACTGAACTAAAAAACAAAATGTAATTAAAATTTAAAATAAAGATACAGTTTGTAGGTTTTATTATAGCTCTTACAGAAAAGAGCATCCTTTACACCAATATAAAACACTTTAGCCTACACAATTACTCCAAACTGCGCATCTACTATAAGAAAAAGTATGAAATAACAATCCCGAACACGCCCTATTTGTTTACACACATATTATTGCTTAGGTTGCAGTTAGATGGAGGAAAGCACATTTATTCAGAAATCAAGTCCAAATTGGTTTGTTTTAAAAAAGTTCTCCAAAAAACATAAAACTTCTGGCTCAATTTAGTTGGTGAAAAATGGAGCACTTTTCTAAAAAAGTTTTCATAAAAAAAACTGAAAATAAAAAAACAGTCACATATTTTAATTCTAAGACAATGAAAGTGTAACTAGAATTTTGGACATAGCTCTTTACAATTTTTTGTATTTTTTCGTACGTTTTTCTACATTCCCTTTCCCTTTTCAATTTTCTAAAGTTTTTGACACGTGTTCTAACATAATTGAAACAGAAGATTAAAGAAACTTTCTGCACGCTCTATTTCTTAACTTAACTAAAAAAACTACGAAATACATTTTTTAATGTTTTCCTTTGTAACCTAAAACCGACATACGTTGAGCGCGTTTTCTAAAACTTTACCCCAACTAAACACAGCTTTGATATGATGTTTCTCCCAGCTACGCACAAATATCATCTATATTTCCTTCCCAACTAAAACTGTAATAATAATCAACAAAAAAGATTAATTAATATTCTTCTTACTTTTTCACCCTGGTCAGCAAATGGAGGATTGTGCACACTGTTTAACAAAGCAAAACAAAAAAGCAATTACAGTGAAATCATTCATCAATCGCAAATATGTTATATATGTTATAAACAAAAAAAGAGTGTTACCGTTCATCAATTGCCATAACTGCTTCCAAACGTGATTTTACAATAAAAAATCGGAGGTTTTTTCTTGTTTATTTGTTTAAAGGGGCAAATTTATCCCTATATATACAGGCATGATTTTTTTAACAAAAATTTCATATATATCTCTATTTTCCTTCAAAATTACATATAAAACCAACCTAATTTAAAAATTACATATATATCAAATTTAAAACTTAAAATTTCATATATATCCAACCTAACTTAAAAATTAAAGAAACATCCTATCTAAAACTAAAAATTATCATATATGTCCAATTACCTAATTTATATATAATCAAAACCTTAAAATACATATTAAATATCATTTTATTTTAAAATAACCACAATAACCAGCTGGGCTATCTTAGTTGGCTACCAAGATTCCTTAGGGGCTTGGGGAGGGGAGGTTTGGCTAGGGAAAGTCTCAAGTTCGAGTCCCACCCGAGACTTTTACTCCTTCATGCAGAATAGGAGAAAGTACAGGCGGAGTTGAGGGTTAGCATACTGCCCAATTGGATGTCACTGCTACCTGGATCACTAACAACTAACAAGCTGTTCTAAAAAAATAAAAATAAATAAATAATAACCACTATACCATCTTTCTCTTTTCATTATAAACACACATAAGGGTGTTAGTTGTGTCGGGTTTGCCGGGTTTGGGTCAATTCGGGTTTAGGCTACAAAAAACATACCAGAACCAGACTAACCCGGGTTCTGAATGGAGTCGGGTTCGAGTATGCTTTATTAAACCTGAACCCGAATTGACCCAAACCCGACCAACCCGACCCGGCTAACACTCTTATGTGTGATTATAATAAAAAAAATAGTAATGGTATAATGGTTATTTAAAAATCAAATGGTATTTAATAAATACTTTAAGGTTTTAATTATATATAAATTGGGTATTTGAACATATATGCAAAATTTAAGTTTTATATTGGATATATATTTAATTTTTAAGTTAGGTTGGATATATATGAAATTTTAAGTTTTAAATTGGATATATATGTAATTTTTAAGTTATGTTGGATATCAAAAGAGAGATACATATGAAATTCTCCCTTTTTTTAAAACTGAAAATTCTTAAGTAATGAATGCCTATAATACCCTTCACACAACATGTTTAAATGGCAACTTTTATCATTTTAATTTATAACCCTTAGATTTTTCCCCCTCACAGTGATTACAAATTGAACTTGTAAGTGTTGCATCAAGGGTCACACCGAAACATAAGTTTGCAAGTATAATTATTTGCCGTTATACACCGTCGTTTTACATGAGTATTCGTCTAGTAAATATAAATATATGAAAAGATAAAATTTGCCATTCAATTTTTAAAGAGACCATATTTGCCACTAGATTTAATAACTTGGGGCAAATTTGCAACTCCTATCATTTAGGTTATTGACTGATGTCTAAGAGTCTCATGTGGCAAATCTGTCATGCAAATACAATCGATATAATGCTGAAATGGATTATATTTTTCTGCCAAAACAGAAGATGAATCATCAACTCAGGTAATATAATGAAAAAGCCTTAAATTGAACACGATTATCACATAAAGGCTCTCCTCTCAATCAAGATAAGTAATTTTTCTACATTTCACCATCAGTAACCATGAATAAATCAAAGGATCTTAATGAATCTCTCAATTTTCTTAACTACTTTAAGAATTAGTGTGTCATGTACGTTAGGTTTTATAAACCCTTCTTTTAAAAAAACAGGATTTATAAACAAAATTGTTAATTATAATGGAATCAAACTTTTAAAAAAACCCTCACAAATGCTTTATATGTGTGTTAAACAACTGTTGTATTGATTTTCTTTAGCTAATGTGCATGTGTTTATATCTAAGTTATGTTAAACTTTAATTATTAACTGGTCATATTTGTATGCTTAATCAAGATGATATATTTAAGTCAAAATCAGATTTGTATTCTTTATGGTGATGTTTGGTAAACCCACCACACTTGTTTGTGTTGAATTTAGGATGGGTGAAAAGGAGGTCCCACTATTTAAATACATGTTTTATGTTGGAGGGAATTTCACGAGCATGCCTTTTATGTATGAGGGAGGTAGAGTTGAGGTTTATGAGAGTTTATAATACTTTACAACTTGGCTTCAGTTTGTGGAATTATCCGGCAAAATGGCCACAAAGGTGCCAGCAGTGTCCGGGTCGCTGCAAAAATTATATAAGTATGACTACAATAACGAAATTTTCTTGATTTGATAGTAGCATAAAAACTAGAAGGTGTATTAAAGGCGTCAAAAATACTATTTCCAGTCACGTGGCAGTTGCTTCATTTTCTTGAACGACTTGGCAAGATCCCTAAGACGCTCTTCACACAGTTCCAACTCTACATTATGGCCATTCTCGTCTTCATTCTTGTTCTGCTCCACAAGCTTCCTTAGTTCAAGTGCCTCCTGAATTTGTAGATGTAACTCCCATGGAATTTCATTAGATGCTGCAGCCCCTTGTTATATCAAAACCAAAAACAAGAAATACACCAACTTAATTGAATGCTGACAAGTTAATTAACATCAACAACTAAGAAGATTAATGAAGAACAGAATGCAAATGCATACATACCATCTCCCTTGTCAGTCCTTGTTCTTTTTCCTAAAACTACAGATGGTGATTTCACAGTCTTGTTGCTTCTATTTATGTTGTCCAACTGAGCGATCCCACAAGAATATTAGGAAGAATAACAGACAAGTTATGCAACTGAACTCAAAAACAAAATGTAATTAAAATTTAAAATAAAGATACAGTTTGTAGGTTTTATTATAGCTCTTACGAAAAAGAGCATCCTTTACACCAACTAAACACAACTTTGATGTTTCCTTCCCAACTAAAACTGTAATAATAATCAAATTAAAAGATTAATAGATATTTTTCTTACTTTTTCACCCTGGTCAGCAAATGGAGAAATATTGTGCGAACTGTCCAACAAAACAAAACAAAAAAAGCAATTACTGTGAAATCAAACACATATGAATATGTCCTATGTCATACATAAAAAAAGAGAGTTACCATTCATCAATCGGCATAACTGCTTCCAAACCCTAACGCAATTTTAATTTATAATCAAAATGTCGGAAGGGTTTTCTCTCCAAAAAAAAAGACAAATTTGCCACAGTAAATATATGAAAAGATCAAATTTGCCATTCAATTCTTAAAAAAGACCATATTTGCCCCTAAAGTTGACAAGTTGGGGCAAATTTGCCACTCCTCTCATTTAGGCTGTTGACTATTTAGGAGTCTCTTGTGTCATACAAATACAATCGATGTGGTGGTGACATGTTAAGTCAAAATCATTTATACTACCTTATAATAAATCTTTGACCCTCTCTCATATTAATTTTTTAAGATTACCAAAAATAAAATTTTATGCAAATACAAGTAAAATTTTAAATCACACCTTCACCAAAATATACAACCATTTGACCACAATATACAATCTAATCAAGCTACTAAGCCAATCACTTTTTAAAAATTCTATAAATATACCCTATAACTAAACTATTTTTTACATACACTTCCAACTTCACTTCTATCTCTATAGTTCTCTATCTTTTCTTATTTAATCTATAAGTACCCTGTTTTCCATTGTTTTATGTACTAGTTAGCCAATCAACATACAGACAAGTAGTGCTTACTTTATAGCTTTTTGGTCCAAAAAGGAGCAATATTAGCATGTTACAGCCATCAATGCAGTAATTTCCCATCTTGCAAGAACTGTTTGCTTGCCCACACACTAAGGGCCCACTTGGTTCAAATGGTGGGGAATGCAAAGGGAATGCAAAGGGAGTGCAAAGCAATGCATTCCCTTTCCTCCCAATTTATTGGGTAATGCTCCATTACCCACTACTGGGTAATGGGTCATTACATTACCCTACATCAAGCACCATCATTCATTACCTTTGCCATTGATTATGCCATATGACCCTACACCAAGCACCCCCTAAGACTACAAAATAATTATTTTACTTTGACATAATGGCCACTACCTTATCAACAAGCGTGTATGGGACGAAGTTGCCTACTTGCCCATAAGTATCAGCTCATCTTGCGGGCACAGTAAGCGTTAGTTCGGAAGGTGTATACCACTCGTCTGTTGGTTCAAGTGATGTATAAAAACCTTCGCGCTGCTCAGCGGCTGTTGTTGAGCAATAGACACAATGGTACATCAGTTGCAAACTAGTTTTGTGGAGTGTACAGATTATTTTGTATTGATTTAGAATTAATGTTAAACCAACCTACATTAATCCTAGTCAGGAGGGAAATATACCAATTTGTGGTGAAAGAGGCACCGATTCACAATCTATTTGTTCAATATGTGTCGAGAATTTGGCTGTATGATTATTGGGTCAAGATTCATAATCACACTTGATAAATGGCTCGTCAATTAACCCAAGTTATAAACTTACCAACACTAAAATAAAATAAAACATTCCACCATCTCAAAATGAACACCATACACTACAACTACTGTCAGAAGCAACAAGCAAGAAATGGCATTCATCAAGTTGCATGCAAAATCGACTATGGAATGTTTTTTTTCCTTTCCTGACAATCCTTGAATCATCACCATCCGGTTGGAAGAGTTCACCACTAGATCAAAAGGATAATATTAACAACAAGCGGTCTAAATGTTAGGAAGAAGTCACTATTATTCGGCATATCAATCAGCGGTCAAACAGTCTTCTCAAAATGAGGAGTTGGCAACTTAGCAATCTCCAGAAACCGAACCTTGTCTTTCCCTTCAAATATCCTCTGGCTTCCCTTTAAATGTCGGATTCTGTGAAAATGAGCATAACATGTCAAAACACGTGTCTTTGAGACTGTTACATACCAATACAATATCATGTTCCAGTGTTGCTGCAGGCCTCATTACCTACTTTCTTTATGGCTATTTGGTTCAACAAAGAATCCGTGTATGAATGTTAAATTCAGGCCTCTTAAGTGTCATTATTAGACATAAAAATAGCATTCTTACACAGAGCATCAAATCTAACATAAAGTAGCCTCACGAAATTCAGCTAAATGAAAAGTACTTGGCAAAAACATTAGAAGTTTAACAAGGCTTCACATAACCTGACTGACATTTGATAGCAAGATGAAGATTAACATTTTATTATGTTGGATTATATAACATTATTGATGTTTGTAGGCTCTTAAACAACATTAGGTTGTTTTGGGGATGCAATGTTTATGTCTATATGATCTAACGCAAGGTAGCATAAGCTTGTTGCACAATGATAAAACCCGTAGGTATAACTTTATTGATGACCATTATTTATAATGGTAAAACGCTAATTCCCAAAACCCACAAAACGGGCTTGGGCATAATTATCCACTAATAAAGCTCAATCAACCAATCAACCAATCTGTCTCCTGTAACTTTTACTATTTTAGAATTAAGTTTCAAGATCATATAGTTGTTCCTTCTGGTCAAGTCGAAGTAGTAGTAGATACGTAATATGTAGCATGAAATTAACAAACTCAACCCCAAACCACCTTGCAAGTTAAGTTTACGACAAAAGTCAAGATAATAAAGAAACATGTAATCACTTAAAGACGTCCAACACTCCAGCAAATATCAGTGAAATGAAATGAATCAGAGAATTGAAATAGGTACAGAAATATAATAACTTCCACTGTTTGGTAACGACGAAGAAATTGATTTGAAAAATGAGCAAAAAATTTGTTTCTTGTGAACAGCAAAGACTTTAAAACTAATAAAAATTGTGGTAATGCCATTTAGCATGCGTGGAAAATAGAACTTTGACGAATTGATGGATAAAGAACAAGTGCATCTATATATTGAATGTTTGTATCGTCATTATCCTAATCTCAAACATACTTTGATTAAAATGTTACCTTAATCAGTAAAGCTTAAAAATTGTTTATACAAAATTTAAAGCTTGCAAAAGTTTAGTAAGTGCACAAATCAAGAACTCAAAACTGCAAGAACATCTCCTCGTATATATATTACTTAACAAACACCCCTTTAAACTAACTGTAGGCCTCAATGTTAGATTATGGACATTATTTTAGTAGTCGTATGTTAGGATCGAACTCGAGATCACGGGATTGCACACAATACGTATGAAGAGAAAAAGAAATAATTATTTATAAATGTTATACGTAATTATTAATAAACACAAAACTAGTAATGGAAATTAGTATTTAATGAAAAATGACTAATGACCTATTGACGAAGATTAGGAAAGTAATACTAATGAATATTTGGAAACAAGGGAAGGTTCCGGAATCCCTTTGGGATTACATAACCGATCGGCCAAGGGGGTTCTCCACCTCCTTTGTGCCTTGAGCTCCAAGTTTCAATTAGTATATATACAAACCCAAGATGTATTGTTTTCTCATAACTTGTACACACACATCTTGGTGTTTTTCTCTCCTTCTCTTTGTCTTAAATCGATCCATCCAAAACAATCCCTTAGGGATTCGATTTTCATAAGATCAAATAAGTTTTGTGTTTAATTTACTTGCATAAACTTTTTCTTGAATTAGTACGTGTGTACAAGAACATGATTCAAACACACTATTGTTTGATTCTTGGATTGAATTACAAAAGAGGTAAGGGGTAATTCTTATAATCAACATAAACCCTAATTAGGGTTCTTGATTTGAAGATTGCAATTGATTCTTGTTCGGGCTAGAATCACAAAGGTATGTTTACTATTTATATTTGATTAATTAATTACATGTACGTTATATGATCTTGTTATAATTGCTTCCGCTATGCTCACTTGATGAGTTTGGTTTATTTTATATGAATGTCATGATATCATAATTCCAACACTCAATACTTTGAAACATGTCCTTGAATCGTTACCAAAACAATATGAATCCTGTATGATTGCATCTTCATATATATCAAAACCCATATTCATATATTTCAGATTTGGAAAAAAGATCCAACAAAAAATGGCCCAAAAAACTTTCAGATACAGGTGGGTTTTGGACATAAACGCATCAAAATAAAAACTTTACTAGCATAATTACAACGGAAATTACGGTTAAAAACCTAATTTCCAGCCACAAGAACAATTATAACTACATACATCAGGTAAACAATATTTTCTTCTTTTGTATAAATCTGTATAAAATTATTGTTTATTGTAACAAATATTGCGTTTTTTATGAAAAAATTTCTTTAAATAGAATCGAGAATTCAAAGAGGAGAGGAGCGGGAAGAAGACGAGGGTATTTTCGTCTTTACAGTTAAAAAGTGTCCTACGTGCAGTAGATTTAAAGGGAGTGATTTTGTAAATAAAGAAATAAGACATGGACTAAAAGTTGAAACTTTCTCAAAGGTTGTATTATAAAGGGGGAATTACATACGGAGTATATAAATATCCTCCCCTTTTTGGTAGTTGTCGGTAAGATTTGGTAATTTGGGCTTGGAATCGCTATGGCTCGCGTTAGGTATTTACTTTTCGTTTGCATTCATAACTCTGAATGTGTTTGACTGATTTCACGCTAGTAATTGTAGTTTTGATCTTTTATGAACAGGTTACCGGTTAGAAAGAAGGGTTCGAAGATTTCATCTTCTGACGTAAGCGTATTATTATTATTGCTTACTTATCGTTTTGTTTCATATTATATGTTCCTGCTGGTTTATTTGGGTTTGTGTTAGAGGTACAAATCAGTTAACTTTAGGGTATGTTTGGCAAGGAGCTTTTTTATGAGCGTTTAGCTTTTATGTCATTTTAGACATTAGAATCACTAGTACAGCTACGCCTCCAAACACTTTTTTAAAACAAACACCTAGCCACTCCTAACTGCTACTAATTTTGCCAAACATACTTCACTCTAGGTAATTTTGTTTTTGCCCGAAAATTAACAAAATAGTTTTGTTGCTCTGTTTATTTACTTAGTCAGAATATTCCAGAAAAACCGAAACTTATCTGTTCGGTTTGGTTTCTATCCATAACCAAACCAAATCGTTCTTCACATACATATTGACTTTATTTTTTCCCTTCTTTTCAGTTGTTGTTTACTCTTAGCCTTTCATAAAGAATCAAAACACAAGCCTATTATAAAATTCAAATCATATTGTGCTCATTTAGATTATTTGTTGGGAATATTCTGTATGTATGAAGCATTTAATGAATGACAATGTAATGAACGTAATGCATTTTGCTTATGCGTCTTCACTGTTGTTTACAAGGCTGCGTGCCTGAGTCCAATTTATTGGGCACAATTACTTGAGCCCTGAAAATGTTGGTTAACCAATTAGCAAAACCGTTATTAACAAAAAGAAACACGGTTTTGATTTTCAATAACCCAACGAAACCAAACCGTGATCACCCCTAGTTTGAGTTGAATGGTTATGGTTCATTGGTGGGTAGTATTCGAATATAGATTCGGCCGCCTAATAAGATGTTGCTTGAAGAATATAAAGCAATTGAGGTAAAAAAAAAAAAAAAAAACAAGTTGCATGTAATGTAACAATTCGCAATTTCAGGTTAATTACTATTCCCGGGAAATTTACTATTCATTTTTCCCGAAATTTTCCCGAAAGTTGATTTTTATTTGATATTCTCGAGTGATAAATCATTTCCATGGCAAATTAAATGTTTGACACTCGTCAGATCATTTTCGTGAAAGTTATTAAGGAATTACACGTTTTAGGGTAAAACGTTATTCAGAAATTCTACGCACAACGAAACTCGACCGCGTTAAGTGACCCCGCATCGGAAAAATGTTTGACACACTCATAATTTATTTGAGAATAAATCATGACTGAGAAAAACATGACCAAAAATAAACCTCGGCCGTGAAAAAAACTGGAATTTTCAGTTTTAAGCGTTTTTACTCAGCCGTAACCTTAGCCTATACCTACACCGCGTTTCTAAGGCAATTTGAGTTTTTAACTTATTACAATAAGTCAACATATTTTTCCCTCCTCCTTTGACCAAAAATCATTCCTTGATTTTATAAGTCATTCCTTGATTTTTAGGCTTACCGTTTGATGTCTAAAAGACATTTAATACCAACCGACACTAGACTGAGCTCAGTCTAGACATTATAAGTCATTTTAAATCATTTATATCCTATTAGAAAAGTAACATTTTACTTTTCTCAATTTTACGCAATATTCGTACATTTTACGTATTACGCGTTTTAGACCCGTATTTCCAGTTTTAGCAGGGTTTTACCACCCCAATAGAACCTACCACTCATTTTATATTTTATTATGGAGTATTTTTACAAGTTTAACCATTCTTCCAAGTTTCGTATTTTTACGATACCCGGTTTTACGTTTTGTGACGTAACAACTTACGGTTAGCATTTTACGGAGTCAAAACATACTAGATATCTTGGATAATATCATCACAAGTCAAACCTTCCTCCCCAAGCTTAGCAAACCGACTTGGGGGGGGGGGAGTCACCCTTTAGGTGGCTTGATCTCAATCTTGATGGCCTTAGATCCTTACATGTGTAGAACTTGGCCTCCAAGGGTGACAAGTCAACATATGTAACCTCCTTAAGCTCCTATAAAAGCTCTCTCCCCCCTCTTGTTTCTGTGGATAATCACACACACCAACACCATCTCCTTTGCTCATTCTCTTCCAAGTTTCATGCAAGATTCAAGAGCATAACAACACATAAACACTAGTTTGGTTTTGATTCATCAAAACTACTTCCAATCTTTAGAACTTTGGTGATTTCTCTTGAGTTTGAATCCACTCAAGTCACCTCAACTTTCATCATCTCTCTTTCAAGAATACAAGTGTAGAAAGATTGTTTGAAGTGATGTGGGTTGAAGCTAAATTCTATCAAAGTCCATTTCCTTACCTTTCTTTGTAGAAAGCCAAAGTTGTAAGCAAACTCTAATACACTTCCTTGCTTAAATATCATATTCATGCTATTTACATATCATTCATGCTATATATTGTCTTGTTATCATGTCCATGATGTATAAAAACTAGTAAAACAAGTTATGATATATATATGTTAACTTATGTTATTTAAACAAGTAAACTAGTGACTTTTATAGAGAACCACGACCAAAATAGGACAACTATAATATTTGACACTTACTTACTGTTAAAGAGGACTTAACAAGGAAAACATATCAATTTGAATCACCCAAAACGAGTACCCGAGTCAAAAGTTATGACCATTTGAAGTTAGCAAAACCAAAACGCCGAAACTGCCGATACCTACTGTTTTTGCATTCTGCCATTTTGAAAGTCACCCTTCTGGTCTGATTCATCAAAAACTTAAAACACGAAAGTTGTCCGGAACGACGTTTTCGTTCAGGAAATAAGAAGCTCGAGCCCTGAAAACGCTTTCCGAGTGATAACTTCTTCAAATTCTTAACAGCTCATTTTTAGACCAAAGTCATTATATATAGGTTATGGTTTATGAAGACCAAAGGGGTCTTATGACCTAGAATCAAGACCACAACCATGGATAGAGCCAAGGTTGAGTCTCAAGACCATGGAACAATGACCAAAGGTCATGGCAAGGCCATGACGAAATGACCATGTAAGCTTACTTAGGCGTAAACATGAAACAAAGAGTTGACGATAACTTGAACAAACACTTTGGATCTACTTCACTTAAAAGGAACCATGAGATATTACAAAGAAAAATGGTCATACAAAACTTATGAAACTTCCCCTAATAACAATCTTCATGTAATAATAAACTTTCCTAAGTTTATTCAAATATTGGACATGTAACTTTTCGGATCAAAACTTATATCTATATATTTTATCAACTACTACAATAGTAGGGAGCCTCATGTGAGGAGTTCATTATGTAAGCCGTCGAGATGAGTTGTGGATTTACGAATTAAAGTGTCCTGGCTCCTCGAACATTTACTAACATGACTTCTGAATTATGTCGGCCCGAACGGTAGTAAACGATATATAAGACATACATGTTTCATGAATCATTACTTTCAAAGACTTACACTATACATCATACCACATCATGGACTAGATGCAAGATATTTATATAGGCACTTATTCATATTCTTTACTCAAATCCTAAGTCGCAACATTCTATTATAGGTTGCTCGTAGAAACCTTCACGATTCAACCGTTACATTCATTACTTGCTATCTTACTTAAGGTGAGTTCATAGCCCCACTTTCCATTACTTAATTGTTTTACAAACCCTTGGGGGGAATACATGCTATTTTAACCGAACACAATGCTTTCAAATTGTATGCTTGCCTGATTGTTTTATTATCACTAAGTACCAGCCTTGCTAAACCGAGATCCCTTATTATGAACCATTTAATCACTAGCAATAGTGAGCGCGAATATTGTGAATAGGCCTATTGGGATTGACGAATCCCATTTGTATTGACTAAATTCATACAAATGCATTAATATTTGAGACATGGGTATGACAGCAAAGTACCTACCGGGATAAATCTGCCGATCGATATTGGTACACATTAACGTTTTGGTGTCATAAGCTTAGTAATGATAATAACTGTTTTGTTTTCCAAACATTGGTGTGAGTCTATAGCTCACACTACCAACATATTGTGTTCAAATATTAAACAAACTCTATGAATATCACTCAACCTTTGTGTTGACCTCTCAAGCATGTATTTTAGGTTCATGACGATCAAGGATGGTACGGAAGGGCACGGATACTCAAGAGGGCTATAAATTTTATTATCATTCGAAAACTCACTTAATGTGATTTGTAAACATGGAACCAATTGGGACCTCATTTTGTAACCTCTGATATTTATATAATTTGAATGATAAATCTTTTTATTACGACTTGGTTAGAGATCGTTTTCTATTATTATGACTGTTGTGCCGTCGAGTAACACCCAAGTTGAATTCCGCTGCATCATGAATTGGGGGTGTTACAGATTGGTACCAGAGCCATGGTTATAGAGAAACGGGTCTAAGTGAGACCTAAACTATAACTACAATCACAAGCAAAAATATTTTATAGCCTTACGCTCTCCGTGTCTTCCATCCTCCAGACGATTATGGACTTAGTAAGCATGTTATGCTACACAAACATATTAGTATATTCATATATACCCATTTTGAGCATTTTCCCGTAGACATTTTTTATGATACACACTTATCACATTTTGAGCACTTCCCAAAAACATTGAATTGTTCTAATATAGAAATTCTTTTCATAGAAATCATGTGCATACCCACTTCTCCCGATTATGTGCCCACTCTACCTAATAACTTCCAAGTCTTACCACCCTCACCCGAGTTCGGATTTGACTTCGTAAATGCCTTCGCTTCTGATGACGAAGAAGAACCCTTCGAAGATTCAACCGATGAAGAAGAGGAGGAACCAATGCCAACTAATTTTGCGTTGAATATTTCTAATTATTTTGAACAAAATTGGGTTGAGGCAGACTCCGAGGAGGATAATGAGTATGAATATGTACTAGAGCCATTACCACCACCACTATCTCTTCCCTTTGATATCCCTACATGTGATGATTTGGATCACTCATTATGGATCGTATCACGATCACCATTGATCCAACAAGAAAGTCAGCATGGAAACTACAGCTTCTCAAACTTCATTGACTTGTACCCCTATGACACACTAAACCAAGAAGTTGCCTATCAATCAGAGCTGCTCGGACCTTCTAACCCGCCATAGACTAGTGTGATGATACTAGTTATCTTTTGTACTACTATACTGATTAGACTCAGTTAGTAAATGTTATGAAATCCATGTAATAACTAGCGATAGTAAAAACGTTGTAATTACTAAACTGAAAGTATCAGTTAGTAAATTTTAAAGAAGCTTGTAATAAGTTTCGATTTTGTAAATCAACCAACGTTGTATGAATAAAACTCTTGTTTTATACTATCATGTGTTATGCCTTTAAATCTTCAAACATAATTATTCTATCATTTCCCATCAAAAATCATGCTTATTTCACAACTCTCTACTCATGACATACCTTTTATATAATAGAATCATGGTGCCAACAAAGAAGACACCACCAGCAATGACTCAAGCTGCTATTCGCAAACTAGTTAAAGATAGTGTAAATGCAGCAATAGCAACTGAACAAGCAGCCATAGCTACAAAGGCAGCAAAAGCCGCTAAAGCTACTAGAACTGCTAAAACTGCAAGAACTACTAAAACTACTAGAACTGCTGAAGCTGTTCGAATTGCTGCAACTACCATCAATACTAGAGGACCAAACCCAGCCGGTCCTCCAGTAATAAATATTGATCCGGTATATAAGAGCTGCACATTCTAGGGTTATTTAAATTGCCAACCCACCAATTACAAAGGTACTAATGGAGCTGTAAATTTTAACCCCTGGTTTGAAAAAGCGGAGTTAGTAGTATTGATCAACAAATGCACCGAGAATGAGAAAGTTCAATATGCCACCGGTCCACTATTAGATGAAGCATTATCATGGTGGAATTTAGTATCTCAACCAATGGGCATCCAAAATGATTATAAGCTTTCTGAGGATAACATGAAGAAAGGGTATTGCCCTCACAGTGAAATGCCGTTAAAGGAACCATGTTGTCATCCAGAAGTAGAATTCTGGAACCATGTTGTTAAAGGAACCGACATCCTGAGTTACAACCGCCGATTCCATGAATTGAGGATACTATGCCCAACGATGGTTTCGACAAATGAGAAACTGTTGGAAGAGTATATCTGGGGACTCCCACCAAGCATACAAGGGAACATGATTACGTCTAGTCCCAAAACACTTGATGAGGCTATGCGGATGTCTCGCAGCCTCATGGATCAGGTGGTGCAGACAGCGGAAACCCAAAGACAAAACTTCAACAACTCCAACAACAATAAACAATAGAACCAACAACAACAAGCGACCATGGGATGGTAACCATGGAAGTAACAACAACAACCATCATAACCAGCAAAACAAAAGACAAGAGGCTACAACGGCTTATGTGGCTGCACCAACTAGAAGCACAGGGTATATCGGGAATGCTCCACTATGCAATAAGTGTAAATTCCATCACTCTGGTCCTTGCCCGGCTAAGTGTCGCAACTGTCAAAACACTGGACACCTTGCCCAGAATTGTAGAGCCAAGACTGTAGCTACCGGTAGCAACACACAACCAATAGTTATATGCTTTGGGTGTGGAGAAAGTGGTCATTACAGGAACATATGTCCCCAAAAGCCAAGGCCAACAAGTTGAAGACATCCAAGGGAAAGCATATATGATAAGAGGAGAAGGAGCTTATCAGAATCTCAACAACACTGCAGAACAATGAAGTTTAGAACTTAGCAGTCATATTTATTTGTGCACTATGTTGTACTATGTGTATGTCATCCCTAGTAATGGGAGTTTTATGACTTAAGAATAATTACTGTTCAATAAACAACTCTTTGTGATAATTCTCATCTATTGTATTTTCTATCTCCAAACCAATTTGATTGTTTAGTAGACTATTACCATTCTATAAGATTTACCCAGTTATCTTATAAACCATTCAACAAATTTTACTTCAAGCTATTTTGTTATCACTTTATTGTTTCACACCATTTTTCTCCAAGATATTCTATCACCATCTTAGCAAAATCACTTCGTTGATACCACCCTATAAATCAATATCATGCCTTCATTTCCAACTTTCATCACAAACTACTAAATCTCAACATACCAAAATGAAGAACACAAACCTTCTTAACCTTCTCACCATCATTATCTTCACAACCCTTAATCCCACAAGCTCACTTTCTGATCTTGATGCACTTTTAAAGCTCAAATCATCCTTAGTTACACCACAAGCACTCTCATCAGCTTTACAAAATTGAATACCATCTAAAACTTTTAAGGAACACAATACTACGTAACTAAACCGAACATCACATTATCGGTCCTAAATTATACATAGCCTGATCACCTATGTCTAATTCAGGAGGGATCATGTTATGCTGGGAGCAGTCACCTGTATGTTTTCTTAGAAACAAACTTCTCACTTATAATCTTAAGACAAATTTCGTGCGAAATTCATGAAGTATTCATCAGATAGAGTACGACAATTAATCACTCTTACTTTACCTTTCCCACATAAAAGTAAACCTCATCCTACGCCATACCCTGAGATGAAAGGAACGGGTTAAACCACTACGAGTCCGAGCCTTAGTTTTAACCATAAATTCAAACTTTCCTGCTCAAATCCTTCACGTTCAAGCTGAGGCAGTGAAAGAAGACATCCAAAAGGAAAAGTTGGATGGCATGATACAGAAGAAATTCAAAACCCGTTCAGATGGAACTCTATGCTTCCAAGGTCGAAGTTGGTTACCACTTTATGGTGGCCTGCGAGACTTGATCATGCATGAACTTCACAAGTCCAAATACTCCATACATCCAAGATCTGATAAGATGTATCATGATCTTAAACTACTGGTGGCCAAACATGAAAGCCGATATTGCAACATACGTTAGCAAATGTCTTACATGCTCCAATGTAAAAGCCGAACATCAAAAACCATCCGGTCCATTGCAACAACCAGAGATTCCTATGTGGAAATGGGAAAGAATTACTATGGACTTCATTACCAAGCTCCCAAAGACATCAAGCGGTTATGACTCCATCTGGGTCATAGTTGATCGTCTCACAAAATCTGCACACTTTATACCAATCAAAGAGACTTACAAAATGGAACAACTTACTCGACTGTACGTCAAAGAAATAGTCTCAAGACATGGTACACCGATATCCATCATATCGGACTGAGATGGTAGATTTACTTCCAATTTCTGGCAGTCACTCCAGGACACCTTTGGAACAAATCTAGACATGAGTACAGCGTATCATTCTCAGACCGATGGTTAGAGTAAACAAAACATTCAAACACTTGAAGACATGCTTCGAGCTTGTATAATAGACTTTGGAAAAGGATGGGATACTCATCTACCATTAGTCGAATTTTCCTACAATAATAGCTATCATACAAGTATTAAAGCAGCTCCATTTGAAGCACTTTGCGGTCGAAAGTGTCGTTCACCTGCTTGTTGAGCTGAAGTGGGAGAAGTTCAACTCACTGGTCCAGAACTCATCCATGAAACAACGGATAAGATTGTACAAATCAGAAGTCGACTACAAGCCGCAAGAGATCGACAGAAAAGTTATGCCGACACACGACGCAGACCCCTAGAATTCCAAGTCGGAGATAGGGTTATGCTAAAAGTATCGCCTTGGAAAGGCTTGATACGATTCGGTAAACGAGGAAAACTAAACCCAAGATACATCGGACCATTCAAAATCCTAGCCAGGGTTGGCCCTGTGGCGTACAGACTTGAGCTTCTATCAGAACTCAGTAGTGTACACCCCACTTTCCATGTATCTAACCTAAAGAAATGCTTGTCAGATGAATCACTCGTGATTCCACTCGATGAAATTCAACTCAATGACGATCTTCAATTTATCGAGGAACCCGTAGAAATCATGGACCGAGAGGTCAAACAACTCAAGCAAAGCCGTATTCCAATTGTCAAAGTTCGTTGGAACTCACGACATGGTCCTGAATACACATGGAAACGAGAGGACCAGATACGTAAGAAATACCCACATCTTTTTAGCAACAAAGTTTCTACTCCCAAGGCAAATTGATCTCCGGGATGGAGCTCTCATATGGGGTGGAGACTGTAACAATTCGCAATTTCAGGTTAATTACTATTCCCGGAAAATTTACTATTCACTTTTACTATTCATTTTACTATTCATTTTTACTATTTATTTTTCCCGAAATTTTCTCTAAAGTTGATTTTTATTTGATATTCTCGAGGGATAAATTATTTCCATGGCAAATTAAATGTTTGACACTCGTCAGATCATTTTCGTGAAAGTTATTAAGGAATTACACGTTTTAGGGTAAAACGTCATTCAGAAATTCTACGCACAACGAAACTCGACCGCGTTAAGTGACCCCGCATCGGAAAAATGTTTGACACACTCATGATTTATTTGAGAATAAATCATGACTGAGAAAAACATGACCAAAAATAAACCTCGGCCGTGAAAAAAACTGGAATTTTCAGTTTTAAGCGTTTTTACTCAGCCGTAACCTTAGCCTATACCTGCACCGCGTTTCTAATGCAATTTGAGTTTTCAACTTATTACAATAAGTCAACATATTTTTCCCTCCTCCTTTGACCAAAAATCATTCCTTAATTTTATAAGTCATTCCTTGATTTTTAGGCTTACGATTTGATGTCTAAAAGACATTTAATACCAACCGACACTAGACTGAGCCCAGTCTAGACATTATAAATCATTTTAAATCATTTATATCCTATTAGAAAAGTAACATTTTACTTTTCTCAATTTTACGCAATATTCGTACATTTTACGTATTACGCGTTTTAGACCCGTATTTCCAGTTTTAGCAGGGTTTTACCACCCCAATGGAACCTACCACTCATTTTATATTTTATTATGGAGTATTTTGACAAGTTTAACCATTCTTCCAAGTTTCGTATTTTTACGATACCCGGTTTTACGTTTTGTGACGTAACAACTTACGGTTAGCATTTTACGGAGTCAAAACATACTAGATATCTTGGATAATATCATCACAAGTCAAACCTTCCTCCCCAAGCTTAGAAAACCGACTTAGGGGGGGGGGGGGAGTCACCCTTTAGGTGGCTTGATCTCAATCTTGATGGCCTTAGATCCTTACATGTGTAGAACTTGGCCTCCAAGGGTTGACAAGTCAACATATGTAACCTCCTTAAGCTCCTATAAAAGCTCTCTCCCCCCTCTTGTTGCCGTGGATAATCACACACACCAACACCATCTCCTTTGCTCATTCTCTTCCAAGTTTCATGCAAGATTCAAGAGCATAACAACACATAAACACTAGTTTGGTTTTGATTCATCAAAACTACTTCCAATCTTTAGAACTTTGGTGATTTCTCTTGAGTTTGAATCCACTCAAGTCACCTCAACTTTCATCATCTCTCTTTCAAGAATACAAGTGTAGAAAGATTGCTTGAAGTGAAGTGGGTTGAAGCTAAAGTCTATCAAAGTCCTTTTCCTTACATGCTACTTACCTTTCTTTGTAGAAAGCCAAAGTTGTAAGCAAACTCTAATACACTTCCTTGCTTAAATATCATATTCATGCTATTTACATATCATTCATGCTATATATTGTCTTGTGATCATGTTCATGATGTATAAAAACTAGTAAAACAAGTTATGATATATATATGTTAACTTATGTTATTTAAACAAGTAAACTAGTGACTTTTATGGAGAACCACGAACAAAATAGTACAACTATAATATTTGACACTTACTTACTGTTAAAGAGGACTTAACAAGGAAAACATATCAATTTGAATCACCCAAAACGAGTACCCGAGTCAAAAGTTATGACCATTTGAAGTTAGCAAAACCAAAACGCCGAAACTGCCGATACCTACTGTTTTTGCATTCTGCCATTTTGAAAGTCACCCTTCTGGTCCGATTCATCAAAAACTTAAAACACGAAAGTTGTCCGGAACGACGTTTTCGTTCAGGAAAAAAGAAGCTCGAGCCCTGAAAACGCTTTCCGAGTAATAATTTCTTCAAATTTTTAACAGCCCATTTTTAGACCAAAGTCATTATATATAGGTTATGGTTTATGAAGACCAAAGGGGTCTTATGACCTAGAATCAAGACCACAACCATGGCTAGAGCCAAGGTTGAGTCTCAAGACCATGGAACAATGACCAAAGGTCATGGCAAGGCCATGACGAAATGACCATGTAAGCTTACTTAGGCGTAAACATGAAACAAAGAGTTGACAATAACTTGAACAAACAATTTGGATCTACTTCACTTAAAAGGAACCATGAGATATTACAAAGAAAAATGGTCATACAAAACTTATGAAACTTCCCCTAATAACAATCTTCATGTAATAATAAACTTTCCTAAGTTTATTCAAATATTGGACATGTAACTTTTCAGATCAAAACTTATATCTATATATTTTATCAACTACTACAATAGTAGGGAGCCTCATGTGAGGAGTTCATTATGTAAGCCGTCGAGATGAGTTGTGGATTTACGAATTAAAGTGTCCTGGATCCTCGAACATTTACTAACATGACTTCTGAATTATGTCGGCCCGAACGGTAGTAAACGATATATAAGACATACATGTTTCATGAATCATTACTTTCAAAGACTTACACTATACATCATACCACATCATGGACTAGATGCAAGATATTTATATAGGCACTTATTCATATTCTTTACTCAAATCCTAAGTCGCAACATTCTATTATAGGTTGCTCGTAGAAACCTTCACGATTCAACCGTTACATTCATTACTTGCTATCTTACTTAAGGTGAGTTCATAGCCCCACTTTCCATTACTTAATTGTTTTACAAACCCTTGGGGGGAATACATGCTATTTTAACCGAACACAATGCTTTCAAATTGTATGCTTGCCTGATTGTTTTATTATCACTAAGTACCAGCCTTGCTAAACCGAGATCCCTTATTATGAACCATTTAATCACTAGCAATAGTGAGCGCGAATATTGTGAATAGGCCTATTGGGATTGACGAATCCCATTTGTATTGACTAAATTCATACAAATGCATTAATATTTGAGACATGGGTATGACAGCAAAGTACCTACCGGGATAAATCTGCCGATCGATATTGGTACACATTAACGTTTTGGTGTCATAAGCTTAGTAATGATAATAACTGTTTTGTTTTCCAAACATTGGTGTGAGTCTATAGCTCACACTACCAGCATATTGTGTTCAAATATTAAACAAACTCTATGAATATCACTCAACCTTTGTGTTGACCTCTCAAGCATGTATTTTAGGTTCATGACGATCAAGGATGGTACGGAAGGGCACGGATACTCAAGAGGGCTATAAATTTTATTATCATTCGAAAACTCACTTAATGTGATTTGTAAACATGGAACCAATTGGGACCTCATTTTGTAACCTCTGATATTTATATAATTTGAATGATAAATCTTTTTATTACGACTTGGTTAGAGATCGTTTTCTATTATTATGACTGTTGTGCCGTCGAGTAACACCCAAGTTGAATTCCGCTGCATCATGAATTGGGGGTGTTACATGTAAAACATTGTAACACCCACAAATTTTGATACAGCGGAAGACTCAACAAGCTTTCGGGGTGCTACAGGGATTGGTATCCAACACAAGACATAATAGAACGAGATAAAGTAAACAAAATAAAAACGCAACCAAAAGGGGTTTTAAAGTTTACATTTATCCCAACATCATTCAGTGTTAGGCCCAAAATAAAATGACAGTAGGTCCATAATTCAATATCAGAGTTTAGAAAAATAGATCCATAAGCCAAGAGCCTTAGCCGAGCCTTCCAATCCATGCATCCATATCATCACTTAGTTACCTGAGAAAACGTGCTAAAAGTCAGCTTTCGCTGGTGAGATCATAGGTTTAAATTCATCTAACAATATAGTGGACATATACGCAAAACGCTTGCTAGCTAGACTAAGGATTCACTAAAAACCTGCGGATACCCTCCGCTCCAACATAACACACGGATACCCTCCATTCTAACATAGATATTCGGGTAACCCCCGCAATACCAATAAATACTCGGATAACCTCCGAAGTATTAATAACCTATAGGTGCACGCTACAGTATCTAAATAAGCCAACCTTGAATAGTACACACGAACCGTGTGACTAAAGCTGACAACTCCAAATAACCAAATAAGCCAACCTTGAATAGTACACACAAAATATGTGACTAAAGTTGATAATACATCCTAGTCCATACGCATAGCAAGTTTAGAAAGAATATGGAAGCGATAATAGTCCACATAAAATAATTTGCACGTTTCTCACCCCAAGTATTGAAAACATAGTTCAAGAGTAAAAGTGGGGCTATGACTCACCTCAAGTCCAGAAAACAGCAAGAAGAAGTCGGTAGAAATAAGATGTATAGTAACTCACAAGACAGCAACTACAGACTCGGCACGACCTAACAATATCAACTCGTTCAGAAATCATTTCCTCAAATTCAAAATATTCCCAAACCCGGACATAATCCGTTTTATTTTTCAAAAATCCACTTCGTAAGAGTTTGGTGTAGTTACGTTTGGTATCCATACGGGTGGTGGGTCGACACAAAACAAACCAAAAAAGGTCACACAAAAGAATAAAAATAAACTATAGATCTAATATTAGCCCAATATATCATTTAAATAAATCGCCGAAGTTTATCAAATCCGTCGATTTGATAAACCCCATATTTATTTACGTAACATACCGTTCCAAGATTACACCCATTCCTAAAGCACATAGCACATAAACACTATATGGTATATATCGTAGTTTAATAAATTCCTTATATACATCGTCAAATTGGCCAGATTTCCCGATATATATATTCGCAATTTATTACCCTTTACATATACCACAACCTATGGGCGTCGTAGGATACGATTCCTATTAATATATTCATTTCGTATAGCCAAATAACCCGGTTCAACCCTTCGGTTAAGTAGTTATTTAGTTATAGAAAACGTTTATATTAATCGTCATATATCCGTGACAACACGAAAATCACAAATAAAACTTACCTGAACTTGTGTGACCACGACTCCGCATAACTCGATAAGTTTACTCGTTATATACATATAAATGACATTTTTTTTAATGTTTAGTAATCGTCGAGAGTTTCTCGTTTTATAACACATTTTTATAATAATAATACTTCCAATAATATTACGCTACTCTCGTAGCCTAATATATATTTAGTCGTATTATTTATAATATGACTCGTGATTTTTGTTATTATTAATATACGCGTTTATATAATTATATATCCGTTATTCACGTCTACATATTCATATAAACGTTTATATTACTAATAATTATTATTACGAGTTTTGTTATTTATGTTTTAATTGTAAATAGTTATCGAGTTACACGAAATGGTCACATGTCCGAGTCATGACTCTCGGCTCATTGTCCAAGTCCAAAGTAATAAGCAAATGTCATAAAAATCAATATATCTCCGTCCAACACAATCCCAATCCACGTGCTACAACAATAGGGTCCGACTACGGCACCCGACTAACCTATCTCCGTCAATCTAAGTGACCGTCTCACAATCGGTCCCCAAAACCACTTCTCGTCAACACAACTCCAATAATACCACGAGTCCATAATACTCGTCAACCTCTTAAAAATCAAATAAGCCATAATGAGTGTAACCAATCAATAAATAATAACCATAAAACAAACTTAGCCGAAATGTATATATTTCGACATCAACAATGGTTCTAAAAAATTAACCGTATTCGGGTCAAATACCAAGTCAACCCGAGTCAAATTCATATACCAAGTGTCACGTGAGTCCCACCCGAGACCACAAAGTCGCGGCTAGCTCACAAGAGCTCGACCCAAAATAAAACAAACCGACCGTACGGGGTCGTCGGCTCCAACACGAATCGACCAACACCAATAATCAATCCAAATCCAACTAAAGATCAAACCAAGCAAATCAAATAATCACTAGGACCAAATGTGGTCAACAAACAAGAAATCGGGTCAAAATGACCACCACGACCCGGGATCAACAAGAGTCGAGGGTGAGGCCCTCGGCTATGGGTCGACCACGCAAAGAAAACCCAACCAAACATCAATACCCGGATACCAAACCAAGATTTACCAAGTTTTTAACAAAACCCATTATTATTTTTATCCATTTCTTCCATATCCGACCCAAGTTATAATAAATTCGTGGGTTTGGGTTCGTTTTTCAACAAATTCGATGCACCTCGTGCATACATACCCGTGGATCTACAAAATCGACCAAGAAAAATGATGGTGGTGAGGTGTATGGCGTCGGTGGTGCTAGTACGAGGTGGGGATGATGGTTTTTGGGCGCGTGAAACACAACAAAATAACAAGGATGATGTGGGGAGTGTTTTGGGAGTGGCGGTGTATGGTGGTGTGCGGCGGTGGTGGCCGGATTTAGGGTGGCCGGCGGTGAGGGAAGAGAGGAGAGGGAGTGGGTGAGTTTTTGAGTGAAAATGATATTATGAATGTTAGGGTTAGGGTTTATTAATGGTATTTTCACTTTTGGTCCCTCTACTAAGTTTCTTATTATTTTGCACACCAAATCTTTTTACCTCCAAGTTTAATTAATAAAACGTCCCCTTACGTAAGTGAAAACTTACGAATAAAATATTAAACGTCCCCGAAGCTCGTTATATTCACCATTTGACGGACTATATATACTACTCCACCGAAATTTATAATAAATACGTTACTAAAAATCCAACGTATTAAAACTCGTAAGTTTTTGAACTTTTCAGTTTCCTAGTGCCGGAGTCAATGTAGTGCCAAGTGAAAATTTAAGAATACATCACCGAGCATAATTTCATAATGAATTATTAAAATAATTCACGAATTCCATAACGTCATAAAATATAATTATCCATAAATATTGGTCTTACAAGTTCGTTGCGAATAAAAATTTTAAATAAAATTATTAACGAACTTTATCGTAATGCGGGTTTTCAAAATGGCTCCCTAAATTGCCGGTTGTCACATCCTCCCAGTCTAAGAAGAAACCCGTCCCGGGTTTCTCTCGGAACAATTCATCTACGAAGTGAAAAGCTTCGGATATCTCTTCCGGAACTCATCCTCACGTTCCCACGTAAATTCTGGTCCGTGTCGGGAATTCCAACGAACCTTGACGAGCGGAATGCGACTTCGCTTGAGTCGTTTAACTTCACGGTCTAAAATCTCAATTGGCTCTTCCACAAAATTCAATTTCTCATCAATACGAATATCCTTCATCGGAATAATAGGCATCTCGTCAGAAAGACATTTCTTCAAATTACTAACGTGAAACACGTCGTGAACTTTACTCAGTTCATGTAGTAGTTCCAACCTATAAGCCACGGGCCCAATTCTTTCTAAGATAAGAAATGGTCCAATGTAGCGTGGGTTGAGTTTTCCACGTTTCCCGAAACGTATCACACCCTTCCAAGGTGAGACTTTCAGCATCACTTTGTCTCCAACCTGGAACTCTAAGGGTTTACGTCTCTGATCGGCGTAACTTTTCTGCCTATCTCTGGCTGCTTGCAACCGATCACAAATCTGAGCTACTTTCTCTGTAGTTTCCAAGATAAGTTCAGGGCCTGTGAGTTGGCTATCTCCAACTTCTGCCCAACCAATAGGCGAACGAAATTTTCTGCCATACAAAGCTTCGAATGGTGCAGCTTTAAGACTTGTGTGGTAGCTATTATTATAGGAGAATTCCGCAAGGGGTAAATACTTCTCCCAGCCTTTACCAAAGTCTATGATACATGCACGAAGCATATCCTCTAACGTCTGAATGGTCCTCTCACTTTGACCATCGGTTTGGGGATGATATGCAGTACTCATATCAAGTCTTGTCCCCAAAGCCGTTTGAAGTGATCGCCACAAAGTTGACGTAAAGCGGCTATCGCGATCAGAAATAATCGATATCGGGACTCCATGACGTGAAATAATTTCCTTCACGTACAACCTCGCAAGTTTATCCACACTATCATCTTCACTAATTGCTAGGAAATGAGCAGACTTTGTCAGACGATCCACAATTACCCACATAGCGTCACAACCGCTAGCTGTCCTTGGTAATTTGGTAATGAAGTCCATTGTAATCCGTTCCCATTTCCAGACTGGAAGTTCCGGTTGCGTCAGTAATCCTGACGGTCTCTGAGGTTCGGCTTTAATCTTAGAACATGTCAAGCACTTACTAACGTACGATGCTATATCTGCCTTCATGTTTGGCCACCAATATAACTTCTTAAGATCCTGGTACATCTTGTCAGATCCCGGATGAACAGAGTACCTTGACTTATGCGACTCATGCAAAATTAACTCCCGAATTCCTCCATATAAAGGTACCCAAATCCGATCTCCAAAACATAGTAATCCATCAGAACGCTTAACAAATCCTTTCTCATTCTCAGCCATCCCAAATATATTCTCAGCAGATCTGTTTTCTGCTTTCTGCTTTCAACGCTTCCGTTTGAGCTTCAAGTATTTGAGACGGTAATGGCGATACGATAGTCATTCCCAATGACCTAACTCGTAATGGTGGTATTCTTTCTTTTCGACTAAGAGCATCAGCAACAACGTTTGCTTTACCAGGATGGTAGTGAATTTCGCAATCATAATCGCTTAGCAACTCAATCCAACGTCGTTGTCTCATATTGAGCTCTTTTTGATTCAAGATGTGTTGTAGACTTTTATGGTCAGTGAACACAACACACTTTGTTCCATACAAGTAATGTCTCCATATCCTTAAGGCGAAAACCACAGCTCCTAACTCCAAATCATGGGTGGTGTAGTTTTTCTCATGATATTTGAGCTGTCGGGAAGCATAAGCTATCACCTTCTCTCGTTGCATTAACACGGCTCCCAATCCTTTATGTGAGGCGTCACAATAGACGACGAAATCCTCGTTACCTTCAGGTAACGCTAAGATAGGAGCACTACACAACATCTTCTTAAGCAATTGAAATGCTTCCTCTTCTTTATCTCCCCATTCGTACGTAACACTCTTTTGAGTCAGTTTGGTTAATGGTTTAGCTATCTTCGAAAATCTCTCAATGAATCTTCGGTAATAACCGGCTAACCCTAAAAATTGTCGAACTTCTGTTGGGGTCGTAGGTGCAGCCCAATCTTTTATTGCCTCAATCTTAGCAAGATCCACATGGACTCCTTGTCTATCAATTACATGACCCAAAAATTGTACCGTCGGAATCCAAAATTCGCATTTCGAAAACTTGGCATAGAGTTTCTCCTTCCTGAGCAATTCTAAGATAAGTCTTAGATGCTCCTCATGCTCCTTCTTACTCTTCGAATAAATCAGAATGTCATCGATGAACACAATCACGAACTTATCTAAGTAAGGCTTACACACACGATTCATGAGATCCATGAATATCGCCGGTGCGTTAGTTAACCCAAACGGCATCACCTGAAACTCGTAATGCCCGTAACGGGTTCTGAAAGCCGTTTTTGGAATATCTTCCTCGCGAACTCGAAGTTGATGATATCCCGATCTCAAATCGATCTTCGAGTACACACACGATCCTTGAAGTTGATCGAACAAGTCGTCGATCCTCGGTAATGGGTATCTATTCTTCACCGTTAACTTGTTCAACTCTCGGTAATCAATGCACATACGAAACGATCCATCCTTCTTCTTCACGAATAAGACTGGGGCTCCCCAATGTGAAGAACTTGGTCTTATGAATCCTTTTTCGGCTAACTCCGCCAATTGTTTTGACAACTCTTCTAGCTCGGTAGGTGCAAGACGATAAGGCGCTCGTGCTACAGGTGCAACACCAGGTATCAACTCAATCTGAAACTCCACTTGTCTAGTCGGCGGGATTCCCGGCAAATCATCGGGAAACACATCAGGAAAATCACGAACTATAGGCACATCTCCAATGCACCTTTCCTTTTTCTTCGTCCCTCCTTTCTCAGAAATTTGAGCTAAGAAAAGGTAACATCCCTTCTCCATTAGCTTTGGTAACTTAGTGCAAGAAATAACTGCTAATCGGGATGGGCTCCTCGAATCCTTCCAATCTCCTAATATATTTAGGATTTCCTTTCCGTAAGGTACACGCACGATCTTCTCGTCGCAAAGTATGTGAGCACGATACTTCGACAACCAATCCATACCAATGATGACATCAAAACTTCCTAACGTGACGGGTAGAAGATCTATGTTGAAAGGGTGGTTCAAGAAATTTAGCGTGCAACCGCGAATGATGGTATTAATCCTTTCTATATTCCCATTTGCTAACTCTATATCATATCCAATTCCTAAGGCCATCGGGGGTTTCTCTAGTAAGGGTGCAAACGTAGTGGACACAAAACTCCTATCGGCACCAGTATCAAATAGTATGGAAGCATAACGATTATTGAGAAGGAACGTACCAGTAACGACGTTCAGATCTTCTCCTCTCTCGTTCCCGAGTGCATACACTCTTCCCTGAGCAGCTCCAGCTTCCACACGTTGATCCCCGTTATCTTGTCATCCACGGTTTCCTCCAGCTCCACGGTTTCCATGATTGTACCCATTACCACCCGAGCCTTGATTTCCACGGTTCCAAGATTCTCTACACTCGTTCCTATAGTGTCCCTTATTTCCACACCCATAACAAGTAACGTCTGCCTTATTTCTCATCTCAGGAGCAGCTTGAACCATAGCAAGAGGTCGAGCTCTACAGTCCTTAGTTGTGTGTCCTTTCTTTGAGCAGTTCTGGCATTTCACACTACACCATCCAGTATGATGTTGGTGGCAACGACCACACTTGGGTGCATCACCGTTCTGGTTCTTCTTATCTCTATTCCCAATAGCATAAGCCTTAGCTTGTCTCTTGCTTCGGTGATCATTACCCTTAGAGTGTTGGTCTCTCTTTCTCTTTCCATTCTTCTCCTTATCAACTCCTTCCAATTCCAATGAATCCATAAGTTATTGAGCAATTGTGATTGCCTCATGGATGTTTGCAGGCCTAGCAGAAATCACATCATTCCTTGTAGCTACAGGCAACCCATCAGTATACCTCTCGATCTTTTGAGTCTCGGTTTTTACCATATCTGGGCAAAGCAAGGCCAACTCCTGGTAACGACGATTGTAAGTCGTCATATCATTACCTTTCACTTTGTGGTTCCAAAACTCAATCTCTAGCTTCTTAACCTCATTCCTTGGGCAGTAAGTCTGAATCAACAGAGACTTAAATTGCTCCCAAGTCATGGCATAAGCTACATCACTCCCAACGGAATTTCGGTAATTGTTCAACCAAGTTAAAGCTTCATCCTTGAAAGTAAAAGAAGCAAACTTTACCTTCACATTCTTCGCACAACCACTGACATTGAACACTGACTCAGTCTTCTCAATCCATCTGACCAAGTAAACCACTCCTTCAGTTCCACCAAACTCGATGGGTCCACAAATCTTGAACTCCTTGTATTGACATCCATTAGCACGAACGGGTGGAAAAGTTCTAGCAGAATTGTTGGAATGATTTGACTCAGCTAGTAGTTCAGCAACTCTTTGCTCGACAAGTTGATTGATCATTGCTTGATCCACAGTAGGTGCATTAAGTGGAACATGATCATTGTCTCCCTGAACATCAACATTTTGATTCCTGTTGTTGCGGTTAGTAGTGTCCAGGTTGTCAGGAGTAGGGGTTTCAACATTTCGAGTAGGTCGGCGTCCTCGACGACCAGGGGTAGTCACTGCAGGACCAGTTCTAGTAGCTCTAACAGGGTTTCGTCGTGGGGCCATTGATCTGAAACATCATACAAGTTCATGAGTCTCCAATAGAACTTATCAATATGCTCAACAAAAGTAATTCAACGAAGCCAAGTCATGGAAAGAATAGCAACAATACACCACGAAACATCAATAAAACGGATAGGGACTCAATTTCCATAATACCCACAATCACATAATACCATATACTAATAACCATCAATCATACAATAGAGATCCAACATTGTTCCAACTACTGGGAAACACAAAAATAACAATCGTTCCAACGAGACGAGTAATCAACGGAAAATACATCAAAATAAGATAACTAGCTTTTCTAACCGAACACTCCTCGGTTAAGAAAGCAACAAGGTAACGTAGCTCAAACGTCTAGCCACACTGCTGGCGGAGGTTCCTCAACTCCTGCCTCAAGCCATCAAGATCCCTCTATAACGATCCTAACTCCACACTATGGGTGTCTCGGTCTCTCTTGAGGTCAGCCACCTCCTTCTCCAGCTCGGCATTCCTTTGCCATAGCTTGCGGTCGGCCTCTCGAGCTGTAACAAAACCTCGTTGTAAACTATCGATATGCTCGTGAACCTCCATCAAAACTCTCCTCATCTCAGTAATCCTGCCCACAACCACAGTCATATCAACTCTCAGATCCGCTATGAACTCTCCAATAACCCTCTCAAGTCGATCAGATATACGTGCAACTCTCTCACTAAGATCCGTAATCTGAGCCCATAACCTACCAATCTCACCTAACTCTGCATGCTCAGCAGAAACCTCAGAAGGTGCATCCGACTCAACGGGACTACCAGGTGGCAACTCAAACAAAAACGGATGATCAGGTGAATCAGGCTCAATCGGATGTATAGGTGAATCAGGCTCCTCAGCCTGAGCTGGCGGCACTAACAAATCATCATCATCAGGCATCTCCTCCTCCTGAGGGTCATCCTCCTCCTCAGGGTCATCATCATCACCCTGCTCAGCCTCCTGAGGGTCATCCTCCTCCTCAGGGTCATCAGCCTCATCCTCACCCTCGTACTCCTCCTCCTCCTCATCAGAAGAGTACCTCATCAATCGTCGTCTCCTAACAGGTGAACCATGTGGAGATGTGGTAGGTGATCTAGGACGACGACGCAATGATGTGGGTGGCGCCTCTGACAGGAGAGAGTGAGCATCAATTTGTAAAGGTGATGGAGTAGGGCGTACCGACATACGTGCTGTAGCTCGGTGGGCAAAACGTGGAGCCACACGAGCCAAAGCCTGATGAAGAGTAGGCTGCCTCGATGTACCAGGGAGCCCCAAAGAAGATGAGGGTCCCTGCGTAGATGCATCAGGTAGTGCTGAAGTAGAAGCTGTCGGTGTCACAGTAGCTGAAAGCATGGCAATCTGGTAAGGATCATCAGATGTCATAGTGAACTGTGCTGGTAATACCGGTGCAGTAAGAATATCCTCGACAACATCGGGCATATGGGAGGCCATGGTCTGTGACAACGGCGTAGGGTAGGTGTAAGTGTTTCAAAACAACTAAAGTGCAAGCTCAAAATACCATATCAAAAATCTTCATCATATAATTCAATCATATAATCTCAATAAAGAGTTTCAAATACCGCATTACTAAAACATTTATAAAACAATTAGACCATATAATTCCTCGAAACGCCATCTTATTACTAAATCCATAACCTCAAATCATCTCAAGAAATCCCAAATCTAATAATCATCTCAAATATCTCATAATACCTCAAAATGATAGAAGATGCTTCGGCTTGGCGGGCTGGCGAGCAGTGGTCAAGGATCATTTTCTATGAAAATTCGGTTATAGTTTAGGTGTTTATTTACCTAGTTCTCTATAACCTGGCTCAAATACCAATATGTAACACCCCCAAAATTTGATACAGCGGAAGACTCAACAAGCTTTCGGGGTGCTACGGGGATTGGTATCCAACACAAGACATAATAGAACAAGATAAAGTAAACAAAATAAAAACGCAACCAAAAGGGGTTTTAAAGTTTACATTTATCCCAACATCATTCAGAGTCAGGCCCAAAATAAAATGACAGTAGGTCCATAATTCAATATCAGAGTTTAGAAAAATAGATCCATAAGCCAAGAGCCTTAGCCGAGCCTTCCAATCCATGCATCCATATCATCACTTAGTTACCTGAGAAAACGTGCTAAAAGTCAGCTTTCGCTGGTGAGATCATAGGTTTAAATTCATCTAACAATATAGTGGACATATACGCAAAACGCTTGCTAGCTAGACTAAGGATTCACTAAAAACCTGCGGATACCCTCCGCTCCAACATAACACACGGATACCCTCCATTCTAACATAGATATTCGGGTAACCCCCGCAATACCAATAAATACTCGGATAACCTCCGAAGTATTAATAAACTATAGGTGCACGCTACAGTATCTAAATAAGCCAACCTTGAATAGTACACACGAACCGTGTGACTAAAGCTGACAACTCCAAATAACCAAATAAGCCAACCTTGAATAGTACACACAAAATATGTGACTAAAGTTGACAATACATCCTAGTCCATACGCATAGCAAGTTTAGAAAGAATATAGAAGCGATAATAGTTCACATAAAATAATTTGCACGTTTCTCACCCCAAGTATTGAAAACATAGTTCAAGAGTAAAAGTGGGGCTATGACTCACCTCAAGTCCAGAAAACAGCAAGAAGAAGTCGGTAGAAATAAGATGTATAGTAACTCACAAGACAGCAACTACGGACTCGGCACGACCTAACAATATCAACTCGTTCAGAAATCATTTCCTCAAATTCAAAATATTCCCAAACCCGGACATAATCCGTTTTATTTTCCGAAAATCCACTTCGTAAGAGTTTGGTGTAGTTACGTTTGGTATCCATACGGGTGGTGGGTCGACACAAAACAAACCAAAAAAGGTCACACAAAAGAATAAAAATAAACTATAGATCTAATATTAGCCCAATATATCATTTAAATAAATCGCCGAAGTTTATCAAATCCGTCGATTTGATAAACCCCATATTTATTTACGTAACATACCGTTCCAAGATTACACCCATTCCTAAAACACATAGCACATAAACACTATATGGTATATATCGTAGTTTAATAAATTCCTTATATACATCGTCAAATTGGCCAGATTTTCCGATATATATTTTCGCAATTTATTACCCTTTACATATACCACAACCTATGGGCATCGTAGGATACGATGCCCATTAATATATTCATTTCGTATAGCCAAATAACCCGGTTCAACCCTTCGGTTAAGTAGTTATTTAGTTATAGAAAACGTTTATATTAATCGTCATATATCCGTGACAACACGAAAATCACAAATAAAACTTACCTGAACTTGTGTGACCACGACTCCGCATAACTCGATAAGTTTACTCGTTATATACATATAAATGACATTTTTTTTAATGTTTAGTAATCATCGAGAGTTTCTCGTTTTATAACACATTTTTATAATAATAGTACTTCCAATAATATTACGCTACTCTCGTAGCCTAATATATATTTAGTCGTATTATTTATAATATGACTCGTGATTTTTGTTATTATTAATATACGCGTTTATATAATTATATATCCGTTATTCACGTCTACATATTCATATAAACGTTTATATTACTAATAATTATTATTACGAGTTTTGTTATTTATGTTTTAATTGTAAATAGTTATCGAGTTACACGAAATGGTCACATGTCCGAGTCATGACTCTCGGCTCATTGTCCAAGTCCAAAGTAATAAGCAAATGTCATAAAAATCAATATATCTCCGTCCAACACAATCCCAATCCACGTGCTACAACAATAGGGTCCGACTACGGCACCCGACTAACCTATCTCCGTCAATCTAAGTGACCGTCTCACAATCGGTCCCCAAAACCACTTCTCGTCAACACAACTCCAATAATACCACGAGTCCATAATACTCGTCAACCTCTTAAAAATCAAATAAGCCATAATGAGTGTAACCAATCAATAAATAATAACCATAAAACAAACTTAGCCGAAATGTATATATTTCGACATCAACAATGGTTCTAAATAATTAACCGTATTCGGGTCAAATACCAAGTCAACCCGAGTCAAATTCATATACCAAGTGTCACGTGGGTCCCACCCGAGACCACAAAGTCGCGGCTAGCTCACAAGAGCTCGACCCAAAATAAAACAAACCGACCCTACGGGGTCGTCGGCTCCAACACGAATCGACCAACACCAATAATCAATCCAAATCCAACTAAAGATCAAACCAAGCAAATCAAATAATCACTAGGACCAAATGTGGTCAACAAACAAGAAATCGGGTCAAAAATGGCCACCACGACCCGGAATCAACAAGAGTCGAGGGTGAGGCCCTCGGCTATGGGTCGACCACGCAAAGAAAACCCAACCAAACATCAATACCCGGATACCAAACCAAGATTTACCAAGTTTTTAACAAAACCCATTATTATTTTTATCCATTTCTTCCATATCCGACCCAAGTTATAATAAATTCGTGGGTTTGGGTTCGTTTTTCAACAATTTCGATGCATCTCGTGCATACTTACCCGTGGATCTACAAAATCGACCAAGAAAAATGATTGTGGTGAGGTGTATGGCGTCGGTGGTGCTAGTACGAGGTGGGGATGATGGTTTTTGGGCGCGTGAAACACAACAAAATAACAAGGATGATGTGGGGAGTGTTTTGGGAGTGGCGGTGTATGGTGGTGTGCGGCGGTGGTGGCCGGATTTAGGGTGGCCGGCGGTGAGGGAAGAGAGGAGAGGGAGTGGGTGAGTTTTTGAGTGAAAATGATATTATGAATGTTAGGGTTAGGGTTTATTAATGGTATTTTCACTTTTGGTCCCTCTACTAAGTTTCTTATTATTTTGCACACCAAATCTTTTTACCTCCAAGTTTAATTAATAAAACATCCCCTTACGTAAGTGAAAACTTACGAATAAAATATTAAACGTCCCCGAAGCTCGTTATATTCACCATTTGACGGACTATATATATTACGCCACCGAAATTTATAATAAATACGTTACTAAAAATCCAACGTATTAAAACTCGTAAGTTTTTGAACTTTTCAGTTTCCTAGTGCCGGAGTCAACGTAGTGCCAAGTGAGAATTTAAGAATACATCACCGAGCATAATTTCATAATGAATTATTAAAATAATTCACGAATTCCATAACGTCATAAAATATAATTATCCATAAATATTGGTCTTACAAGTTCATTGCGAATAAAAATTTTAAATAAAATTATTAACGAACTTTATCGTAATGCGGGTTTTCAAAATGGCTCCCTAAATTGCCGGTTGTCACAAAGATAAACTTGCTCCATCTCATTGTTCATTCCAATTCGAAGCAGATAAGTATTCATTGCATTTTTTAGTATTTATGTGTTTCTAGCGTTACTTATAATTACACTCTATTCAAGTCAATCCTTGTAAACAATGTCTTGAAACTAAAAGTCACAAAATTTCTAACAGGTTTTTTAAAAATCTGAAGATTACTTGCGTTCACCTTTAAACAAGGATTGTATTAACAAAATTTATTTGTATGCATTGCTCCGTCATACTCAAGTTTTTGTTATTTATGTCTTGTGTTGTTATTCGCATGGGACTGCCCAGCCAGACAACATAATTGGAAGCAGCAAAACTGTGAAGTCATTCAAGCCACGAATTATTTATTCAATGAATACAATAAGTTGTAGTGCCGAGTTGCCTGGTATGTATTTTCATTCATTTGGTGTGTATAATAATAATATATTGAATACAAAGTTAGCAATTGAGTTGTGGTCTATGTTTTGGGTTCGATGAGAACAGAATCAGCGAAACCAGGATCTAAAATAGTTCCATGGGGGATATATTGTCTCATTAAGGAGGCACTTGATCTTAGGAAGCATTTGGAGACCAACAAGAATGACGAGGACTCCTTATTGGAATTGGAATCTGCTGAGGGCTGTCTTAGGAAGCTTGCTAATTTATACAAGGAGATTGGACATCTGCCTCCTGACTGGCAATAGTACGTTTCACGTCCTTGTAATTAATACAAGCTTTAGTGACTCTTACTAAATCTTTTTAAATGCTAGTAAACCGTGTAATTTGTTCGGTTTCTCTTATTAGCTTTCATTGAAAGTTGGGATGACGTGGGAAATACATGTTTTAGTAAGAAATTACCAAACCGCTTGCAAAATATAGCTTATGCTTTTCCCTGATGCTTTTCCATTCTTTTTAACTCACTAAAGGTATTGTAATTTTTTGGATAAGTTATTTTTCACATGATATATTTAGTGTTTTGTCACGTTTCTTTTCACTAAAACATGTATTTCTCACAATTTATATGAATTCTATCCAGAATGTAAATATATGGAACAAATAACAAATTCACTGAATTAATGTACTTTCATGATTATCCACGGTTACAAATTCTCATTTGATAGAGAGATATTATTTACTATAAAAGCAAGAAATCTGTACTTTTGTAATGATATAATTCAACAACATTATCCTATTAATTATTTCAGTGACCCGGCCACTGCTAAAGACTTTACAGCCATAAAACCATCCATTGCCAAGAGAAAGGAAAAGTGCTCGTTCAAAGGCCGTGGTATGCATTTATATTCTTTAGTTTAGCCATTTATCTTATACATCTTATAGGTCAGCGAAGTTGAAAAGTAACTTTGTTAATGGTTTGGTATGCTTATGTTATTTGCCACTGCATATGATGTACTTTTAATGCAAATACTTAAATACATAATAAGCATGGTTCAGTATGATTATGATGGGTTTGATGATTTTGATCAACTGTTTATTTGATCCAATAAAAAAGAATTCTTCTTTTTTCTCGCTCATTTTTATTTGTACAATTTTATCCTTCTTAGAAATGTAAGTAGTGGGATCACTAGGATAAATTAAGGCCAAATATCAAGGGATCATTAAGTTAAGGGATAATTACCAAAATAGATCAGTCGCCAAAGCACATTCCTTGAATAGATGTTTTTAAATCACTTTCCTCCGGCGGATCAGGGCAACTTGGCGACTGAGCAACCTTCATATATGTGCGACACGTGTCGAATATTTTATTAATATAGTACAGAATCTAGAATCTTTTTGGAATGTATAGTACAGAATCTAGAATCTTTTAAGGACACGTGTCGCGTTTATATTGAGTTGCTCATTTTTTAAGTTGCCTTGATCTAATTTTGGAAAGTGAAATTTGAAAGTCTACAAAGTGACTAGTCAAAAAGTCAACGATCTATTTTGGTAATTATCCCTTAAGTTAATTACACATAGACAGTAACTTGGTATATTTCTCCCCTTACAGATCGTTGTTGTGCACCATTGAAGAAGCCACTCAGGCTGTATCCTAAGACTGAGGATGTTCCATTGAATAAGGAGGAGAAGAAAATCTGGAAGGAGTTTCGAAAGTTCGATAAAGATATTGTATGTATAAGCTTTGAAAGTTCTTTCCTCTTTTAATCGTCTTGAAGTTTATATATTTTCTTACACATATTTCATTCACGTGGCAGCCTGGTCTTGGCGCAATTAGTCTTCGGGATCCTGAGAAAGAAAGAATTCCAATTAAAGTTGATAATCCTATTGTTGAGCTAGTCAGTTTGTTTGCAGTTACTGCCTTCAATGAGATAATTGCGAAGGTATGGCTTGCATTCTGTTTCACCCGTCTAATTACTGTTTATGTGTTTTACTTATTTATTTTTGTTGCTGCACTAATTATAAACATATTTTTGTTGTTAGCATGTTAAGCCAGGCCAAACCAACAACCTCATTGCTTGTCAGGTTATGGAGTGCTCATATATAAAAATGGACAAGACTAATTATCACTTCTACATGACCATAGAGGCCATCGAAGAAGAGAAATATGGTGTTTATGAAACAAAAGTTAAACTCAAGTGGGACGATGGTCGTAAATCATTGAGCAACTTTGTTCTTACGGATCGTACACCATGTGGTAAGTGATTATTTGGGTTATATCTCATCATGAATCTAAGACATTTTGTGCATACAACATTTCTTTAACATGTAAAATTGCTGTTAATTAGTTGCATTCCTGTATCAGTGTTGAAACAATTCGTAGATGTTGCAATGTCGCATTTAAGTAAAAATAGGTTGATTTTGGTCATTCCTTTTGACCACGTGCGAGGGGTAAACTTTTTTAACCTCCCCTAAAAAGGTCTCGAAAGTTGCACAATGCTTATAACCTTGTAATTCATTCTATATAAAGCCCATATAAAAAGAATCATAGTATTAATATTTGTGTGCTGTAGTTTCTGCTTTCATATTGAATCCTTTTTTTGGTGTCTAATGCCTGATCTTGCATGCATGCAGGTAACAAATATAATTTGAACCGGAAGGTGTGTGTCACACCTTCTGTTCCAGGTTAGCCTACGCTTGTCTTGAATTCTTTTTTTTTTTTTTTTTTTTTCTCCTGTATTCTTTTTCATACTTAGATAGTACATGATCTTGAACCATCCATCTGTGAATTGGTAGAATTGGGGAATTTATATCCTCAGTTATCAAATTAGCTTAGCCAGGATTCATATAGAGCGGGTAGTGCGTGTAGTGTTGTAGAAAAAAATAGGGAATTATTGCAACACTTTTTTGTATCACTTGATAACTTTTTGTCTAAACAAATTTACATCTACATGCAGTTCATCTTTGGAATGATCCCATGGGTGATAAGTTTACAGGAATGGTGCCTAGGAGTAAGAGAGTCAATTGTGTGGGTTACGACTACCATACCCCATGGGGTTAGTTTTTCTTTCTTCCAATTTTATATATTATTTTTCTAGAGAAAATTAAATGCCCCAACCAGTGTGGGTGGTTTATTATGAAGCTTGATGCAGTCTCTTGTATTTACTCTTCAGGATTTGAAGGTCCTTAAATTTGTGATGCACATGCCAGCATGTGTGGTGTAGGTCGAAGATATTGGTTGGGCATATCATTCGACCAAAGAACGCTATTATGTAAATATATCGCACTTATCTTTTCCTTTAACTTGTTTTGGTTTACAAGACAAAGGAAATGACTGCTTGCTATATCTATGAATTAACTTATAAATTACTGGATTGCAATTAATTTCTATTGTACATTTATAACCTATTTCTTTAAAACCTATTAATATTAGGGGTGTTTGGTTGTGTAAATAGATTTGAAATCCCATAAAGATGATATGTGTTAAGTTGAAAATTTAAGGGAAGGATTTGAACTCAAATTCCAGTTTATCAAATCCTTTTGGGTGGGTGAGGGATCTCAAATCCCAGACACAAGTATTATGAGATTTCATAAGTGAAATATACCCGTGTAGCAAGAAAGCACTGATTTCTCATACGGTCTTTCTCTTAGTGTGTTTCTTTTCTTTTTGATATGCTCAGATGACAAAGAAAGCACTAATTTCTTGCTTGTTTGTTTGTGTGATCTTTGTTTGTTTGAAAAGAATTGGGTGTTTGTTTGGGTTGTTACAAAGTTGTGAAGCGTTTAGTTGGCCCGGTGAAGATAAGAAATAGGAGCGTTTGGTGGGAGGTGGTCGGAGTTTAGTGGTTATGGCAGGAAAAGTAGGGTTGTAGTAGATAACGAGGTTGAAGATTAGGGGTGTCTATGGGTTTTCAAAGGCTAGAACACACCAAAGATGGTTATGGTTAGTGGTTTTGGTAAAACTTGTGTTTTGAATGTGATATTAATGGGTTTTCTTTGTTTGATTTTGGTTTATAGAATAGATGGATAAAATTTTGAAATTTGATATTCAGTAATAGTTGAAAAAATGGAGAAAGTTGAGATGGGGATAATTTTATAAAATGAATTTGATGAGTGTTTGGATTTGTGTATTCATGGGAAAATGTTTTAATAGTAATAGTAATAGTAATAGTAATATTAGTGGTAATAATAATAGTAATAGTTTGATTAGGCGTTAGGTGCCTCCAGATGATTGTCACCGCTTCAGGTGGGGTTTGGTGATTGGCAGTGGCAGCTAACCACTCTCCCAATCAAGTTGGGTGGTGTTGGCATCCTTTCGGCAGGAGACATTATCCAGTATGTTTTTCTCATCTCTCGTATGCAAATGAGCGCTCTACATGACAAGATAATGACAAAGATCGGAATTGTCACCCATGGTTCTTCTTGTCAGCATGTTGTTGATACTTTCAACATCACATGCAACGTTGACGTGCTCTCTATCAACACTTGTGCTTCTATCCCTTAGATGATGAAAACCTTGTCAAATTGTTACTTTGGTATCATTGAGAAAGACTTTTTTCTAAGTACTCGCTAAGTCCACGACAGGTGGCTATTCTCAGTTGCATCCGCGCCCCACAACAATAATGCACATTGAGAAAGACTTTTTTCTAAGTACTCGCTAAGTCCGCTTCTGCCCCTTCACTCAAAAGTACAATTAATATACCACATGGTACAAAACAATAATGCACAAATCATCTTATCTTTATTTTCCTTCTTTAAAACAGCCACTAAATAAAATTTACAAATAATTATTCATATCATACAAACCAATCTTTTATGTAGTCAGACTTTTTAACACCATTTTTTTCGACCACGCAATAAACCGACATTTACAAGCACAACTTAGCATTATAGACACCACAAAATGGCGTTGAAACTGCTACTTTAAAACACCATCTATGTTTAAACGTTATATAATATTGCACGTCCAAAACAACTAGCAATAGTGGTGATCGCCATTTTTGTATCGTCGTTGTATCGTGATGCATGGTTTCTTTGCCATTTTTTTAATGAAAAAGTGTGCGGTAAAGACTTTCCCTAAAGTTATTGTCATGCGTAAAGTTAGTATCATGAAAACATATAATTGCTCACCAATTTTTTTGATTACAGGGTGTCCGCCGCGGCAACGCGTGGATACCCTCCTGTAAAAGTTTTTTATAATTTTACTAAATGCATAAGCAAGAAAACGAGCTAACTTTCGATTAATAACTTTTGTTGGACATTTTTTACTTTTATAAAGCAATTCATCGAAAAGACTTTACTATCAGTGACAAAAATAATCACACGGGTACCCGCCGCCGCAACGCGCGGGTACCCGGCTAGTTTATTAAAATAAATAAAAAAAATAAAAAATAATACTCCATCCATCCCAAATTTATATTCCACATTTCATTTTTGGGATGTCCTAATTTAATTTTCCATTACTATATATAGATAGGGAAGTTTGATCGAGTTTAACATATTATCCTTGCCTTGAATATATTATTACAAATTTTAAAGAAGAGATTAATTAATTAGCTAAGGGTAAAACTGTTATGCTGACAAAAAGTAATAGAGAGAAAACAATAATAATTATATTTTTCTTAAACTGTGTGTTTTTTTGTCGATGGACAATATTTTGGGATGGAGGCAGCAGCAGTGATAAGTGCTTATTCACTCATCCTTTTTAGACTCAAAATCAGACCAAAAACACCAAATACTAACCAAAAATGCCAAGAGAATGCATGTTTTTGTATTTGTGTATGTGCAGGTACGGATATGAGAAAAATGAACGAAAACACAGCAAAACCGACAAAAACGAGCACGAGAATGGAAAGTGTCAAAAGCCGGAGCCGGGGAAGTCAACTGGTCAAAGTCCAAGCTCAAAAAGTCAAAGTCAACCTCAGAGATTCGTCAAAGTTACATATTTGATCCCTGGTCAAAGTTTGAAGAATTGGCGATTTTAGTCCCTGCAGTTTCAGAAAATTACACAAATGGCCCCTTGGAATAATGTTTAAAGAGTGGTCAAATTCATTCCTCAACTATGTGAGATTGGCAAGTAATACCCTTGGGAATAAGTTTGGAAGAAATACAGTTTTGGTCCTTGAGATTTGGTAAAATTGCAATCTTAGTCCTTGTTAACAAAATATTAATTCTACTCCTAACCAAACAAACCGGATCCAATAAAAAAAACTAAATCCAAATCTATTAAATCCCACAGCCCATACAACCCCTAAAGCCCACCAACATTTAAACCCACCCCAGGCCTGCTAAGATTACCCAGTCAACCACCCTTTTTAACCCGGTCAACAAATAAATAAACTAACACCCCCAAAATCACTCCCCGCCCAAATTACCCCCAATTCACCTAGCCACCCAGAATTTTCACTGTTCGATGAACCCTAAAAACACCCACCTCAAAATTACCTCACATAGGTAATAATTACCCCATGATTGGCCTTCTAGAAGAGAAGTCACGTGTCAGGGGAATGTCAGCACATGACAGATAGGGACGCGTGGACCAATGGGAGTATACACGGAGGATTAGTATCAATCAAATCAATCAATCAAGGGTCCAAATCAAGTGGAAGCATCTGGAATATAATCTTACGGTTGAGAAGAGCTCAGAGAAAGCACAAATGACGCGGATAGCCAGCCTGGACCAAGCCTCACCTCAGCTCAGCTCAGCTATATATACCCCCTCCATATCATGTATCTAGTGTGCTTTATTTTTCAATGTTATGCTGTTAAAATTACTGTGTAATTCTCTCTTCAATATTAATAAAAAATTTATTTAGTTTAATTCAATTGTCTCTTTATTTCTTATTACTTATTATCCTTTTTAGCTTATTGTCATTTATTTTTAGTATTCATTGTAATTCAGTGTTAACTTTCAATTCTGCTTTAAGCATTCAAGTAATATTACCTTTTCAGTTTATATAAAAAAAAAAAAAAAAAAAAAAAAAAAATCAAAGTAGTTTCTATTAATTTGAATCAAGTTTGCTATAGCTTTTAACTGATTTTATTAGATTATACTAGTTGTAGTACTGTTTCATTAAAAATTTTACAAATAAACACAAAAGTCAAATAGTCAACTGAGTTAAGCTTATTGTAATAAGCTATTGCTTATTGGAGTTCAAGACAGCCAATTGGATGCTTATTGGCCTGTCTAAAGACAGGCTGTGAGGGAGACCCCTCTGTTTGGCTGAGGGGATAGTAAGTCTCATTTTTCGTTTTTCGTAGTAATTTTGAATCAGTAGTGTAAAGTAATTTAGAATTTAGCTTAACTGTTTTTTTTACTTAGTTCAGATCTGTTTATTTAGTTCAGTTGTTTGTTTCATTTGTTTGGCTAGTGGTTAAGTAATTAAGTTGTAGTTTAAGGTTCATTTGTCATCATAATCTGTGGTTCTTATTTCTGCATTACTAGCTTCTTAAATCTGATATTGTGCTTTTATTAGAAGTGTTTGGATAATATCTAGTCATAAGTGTGAGATTGGTTTTCGATTTGATAATCTGTGGAGATTTGTGGTAGTGACTGTTTCATTCTAGGGTGTTTGGTTGAGGTCTGTTGCACCCATACCTGAGGTTTAATTGCTGAACTTGCTGAGCAAATAGTCACTTTAGATCTTTTAGAATTAGATTGAGCATCTAGCTCAGTTGGTTTAAAGGTTAAAGTCAAACATCAATCACTATCTATTATCGGTTTAAATTAGCAGCTACTTGATTTGCAATCTGGTAGAACTTAGGTGCATTTAGGATAATTCGCTTTTAAATTAGTTTAACATCAATTTAGTTATCAGTAAAGTACATTCAAAATTCAAATTGGTCAAGGTTTTGGTTCATCTAAAAAGTCAAAAAGTTTTTTTGGTAATCTGTTTTGGTCAAAATTCCCAGAGGTGTACAGCCTTCATATTTGGTTCAAAATTAATTTGGTTTGTTGTTTTGAATAGCTTAGCAGTAGGTGAGTAGGTATCTAAAAGAATTTTGAGGTTTGGAGTTTTTTAGCTTATTGAAAAAGCACTTGGAATTGAGCTGTTTGGCCACACTAGTCCCCTGCTCATCAGATTTTAGTTAGTTTCTAGGTAACTTTTAGAGTAGATATTAGATCTAGGATTAGTTATCTTAGTCAATTTGGCATCTCAGTAGGTTAGATTAGCTTTTGCACCCATTAGTTTCACTTACTCAGCTTATTTTAATTGCTTATTTGGCCTGCCAGTTAAGTGGTTCTAGCATAGGTATGGATTCTAGTTTATTGGGCTGCTATTGCTAATTGTTGCTCATACCTGAGATTAAATTGTCCAATATAGTTCTTTTACCCTTAAGTTTCTTATCTCAGTGAGTCTTTGCCCACAGCTTATTTGTCAGCTTAATTGCTTATTAATATTTGAGCTTATTTGTGACTGTTTGCTCTATTACTTGTGCTTCTGAGTTCAATTTGGTTTTTAACTGTTCCATCAAGCTCAATTAAGTTTAAAAATCAATTGGTAAAAGTTTTGGTCAACCTTTGGTCAAACTGCTTATCAATAAGCTCTTTGTAATAAGCTGTTTTCAAAGCAAGTAGTAGCTACAGTGGTTATTTTTCCATTTTTATATTTTTCTTAGATTTAGAATAATATTTTAAAATTTTCCTGAAATTTTCAGATTTTTCCAAGCTCATTTGCTATTTTTCTTAATTAATTTTCCTTTTTAATCATTTTTAATTACTTTTTAATTACCAAAAATTCCAAAAAAATCATAAAAAGTCCAGAAAAATCCAAAAAAATATTAGAAAATTATTTTTAGTTATTTTAGAATTTTAGAAATTTATTTTGTATTTTTCTCATTTAATTTGAATTTCTTTTGAATTTTTAATTAGTTTAATTGTTTTTAATTTCCAAAAATTCCATAAAAAGCCAAAAAAAAAAATTAGTTTTTAATTTTAAAATTTCTTTTTAGTTATTTTATAATTTTCAGAATTTAATTTGTATTTTTCTCACTTTATTTTCATTTTCTTTTAATTTTTAATTACTTAAAATAGTTTTTAATTCATAAAAAATTCATAAAAAGTCAAAAAAATATTTTTCTTTTTCTCAAAATTTTCTTTTATCATTTTTGATTTTTAGAAATTATTTTCAAGTCCGTAGGAGTCGCGTAGCTTAAAAGTCGCGTTTTATTTTGCGCGTTAGCGTTTATTTTACGTTTTACTTTACGTTTTCGATTCTACGTTACGTTTTTGGTTTGTTTAGTTGAATTACGTGCTTAATAGATTATTTGTGCTTCATTTACTATTTCGTTAGTGTAATCTCTTTAAAATCACTTTTTACCACTTTTCACGACACGTTTTCCGAATCGGAAATTCGGAATTCCATTCATCCTTCACACGGAATACGACCTCGGATTATCCGTATTTCTTTGCGGATTTCTTGAGCTTACTATCTATACTATAACTTGATTTTCACGAATCAATTTTGGCGCCGCTGCCGGGGAAGGTTGAAGTGAATTTTTGAAATTTCGTTTTTGAAAAATTGTGTTTTGATAAGCCTTCCTCTATTTTGTATATATTATATAAATATCGAAAAATCAAAAACACTTTTCCTAAAGTGTTTTCACAAAAATACCAAAAAAATAATAAAGTTACAGCCTCGTTCCGATCGAAAGAAAGGGCGTTGTAAACCAAAAAAGTTGCTCAATATAACTACGCGTGAAATTAATTGCGAGTCGGATTACTTTGATTCTACAACCGAATAAGCGGAAAATACGGAAGCTTTGACATTAAATTGCAAGCTGAAGAGAGATCCATTCTTCTCTCCCGTTCCGTCGCGAGTAGATTAAGGGAAACGGTTTACAATTAACGTAACGTTTGAAAAAGAAAAAAAAACAAAAGTTTAAGTTTAAGTTTTGCTTTATAAAAACAAAAACACAAAAAGATTTTCCTTTTCAAATTTGTTTTTCCTTTTATTTTTCAAAATTTTGATTTTTGTGGTGTATGAACACACGATCTACGTCTAAACGACTTGTTTCACCACTTTCAAATCCGGAAAGTTTGTTTCGTCACACACACCGAGTTCTTTTTCCTAATACGGAGGAAATGAACCCGAACGACCAACACTTGGGACCCCCGCCGATGGGTGGTGTTCAAAACAATGTGATCCCTCCGATGGGACCACAACCGGCTTTCGATCCACGTCCGATGGAAGAACAACTCCAATCACCATTCAATGGTGTGAGGAGAGCGATTGTGATTCCGGACATCAATGCCAACTTTGAAATTAATCACGGGTTACTTAACCTCATCACGGGTATATCATTCCACGGGTTTGATAACGAAGACCCCTATGCACACATCCGAAATTTCGCCGACATCGCTGAGACTATTAGGATGAATCAAATCCCTCACGATGTGGTGAAATTGAAGTTGTTTCCTTTCTCCTTAAAAGGAGCAGCCCGGACTTGGCTGGAAAAGGAACCGCCGAATTCGATTCACTCTTGGAACGACCTTGCTTCCAAGTTTGTGAATTACTTCTATCCTCCTTCTAAAACGTCTAACCTTCGTTCCCAAATCTTTCGATTCCAACAAGCTTTCGATGAATCGTTCAGCGAAGCTTGGGATCGATTCAAAGATTTGTTGGAAAAATGTCCTAACCATGGGTTCTCCGACCTTCAGCAGATCGATACGTTTTATAATGGGTTGTTTTATATTGATCAAGATTCGCTTAATTCTGCTGCGGGTGGGAACTTGTTGGCTAGGAACACGAATGATGCTTTCACGATTATTGAAAATAAGGCTCGTGTTAGAATGTCGAGAAATAAGCTTCCAATGCCGACTAATGAGAAAAATAATGATAAAATGGAAAATATGATATTGGCTTTAACTAAGAAAGTCGATGCACTCTCTATTGAAAAATCAAGTCAACAAGTCAATGTCGTTAATCAAGGTTGCACAACTTGTGGTGGTCCACACCCGTATTATGAATGTCCTTCGACTGGCTATTATGCTCAAGAGAACGTGTATGCTGCAAACATGGGTGGCACCGGCTACCCACCTCTTCAAGGAGACCGTAATCTCCTCAGCTACCGTCCGAGCCAACATCATGGACCACCCGGGTTTAATCAACCTAATCAAGTGAATCAGAATAACAATGTGCAAAACCGTAATCATCAATTCAATAACAATCAAAATCACAACCGTGGAAATAATGGTTTTCAAGGACAAAATCAGAATTTTCAACAAAATCAAAATCGGGGAAATTTTCAACAAGGCCCGCCTCAAGGGAATAATTTTCAAAACAATGGCAATTTTCAAAACCGTGGGCAAAGTTTTAATAATCAAAATCAAGTTGTTGCTCCGAATCCGTCGCCCACGGAAGATTTGATTAAGCAATTGATTCAAAACCAACAAGCTTTTATGACAAAACAAGAGGAAACAACAAGGTTGTTAGCTAATCAAATAAATGATCTCAACAAGCGTTTAAATGATCGACCCTCGGGCTCTGGAACTCTTCCAAGCAACACGATCGCTAACCCGAGGGGCGATGCTAAGGCGATCACGACTAGGAGTGGTATTGTTATCGATGGACCAACGGCTCCGACTACCCCTTCTTCTTCTTCGTCTCCCAAGGTAGTCGTCCGTGAAACCGAGGTGACAACGGATACGGGAATTCCTAGTGATAATGGAAGGACCGAGAACATCCAACCTCCGGTGGTCCCGACGTCCAAAGGAAAAGATAAAGTTGTTTACGAATCTGAGAAAGAAACACCCGTCAAAACAAAATTACCTTATCCGTCACGCTTAAACGAACAAACACACCGTGAGAGAGATAAAATTCAGATGGAAAAGTTTTACCAAGTTTTTCAAGAGCTACATTTTGACATAACTCTCGCGGATGCTATACTTTTAATGCCTAAATTTGCTTCTATGCTAAAAGGTCTTTTGAATAACAAAGAGAAATTGTTTGAAAAATCTCGAACCCAGATGAATGAAAATTGTTCGGCGGTTATCCTCAAAAAGCTCCCCGAAAAGCTTGAAGACCCCGGTCGATTTCTCATTCCGTGTAATTTTCCTGGGATGGTTCAATGCTTCGCCTTGGCCGATCTTGGTGCTAGCATTAACCTAATGCCGTTATCAATTTGGAAGAAATTGTCTTTACCCAATTTGACTCCGACTTGTATGACCCTCGAGCTAGCCGACCGATCTACTTCCCGCCCGATGGGAATAGCCGAGGATGTCTTTGTTAATGTGGGAAAATTCCATTTCCCTGCCGATTTTGTCGTTGTTGATTTTGATGCTGATCCGCGGGTACCTCTCATTCTCGGAAGAGGTTTCCTAAGGACTGGCCGTGCTTTGATTGATGTTTTCGATGAAGAAATTACTTTACGCGTTGGTACCGAAGCCGTAACTTTTAACTTGGATCAAACCGCGAGGTACTCCTCCGAGTTTGACAAATATTCCGTTAACCGAATCGACGTTATCGACGAAGTTACGGAGGAGTATGCTCAAGAATTACTTGGCTTTACCGAACATGCTTCGAGTGGCAATCCCACTCATTCTTCTGAACCAATTATTTCTTATCCTTCCCCTTCCCTTACTCCGTTTGAGGGAAGCGATCTTGCTTGGGAAGAGATTGAGGCCTTTCTTGCTAATGATTCGATTTCACCGGAAATTGATCATTCCGTTTGTGACCCGGAGGGGGATGTACTTTTGATTGAGAAATTGTTAAATGAAGATCCCAACCCGTCCCTCCCTCCGCTTGACCTTAAAATGGCCGACGTTAAAGAAGTTAAGCCGTCTACTGAGAATCCTCCGGAGCCCGAGCTCAAGGATTTACCTCCTCATCTCGAATACGCATTTTTGGAAGGAACCGACAAACTTCCCGTCATAATTTCAAAGGAACTTAAGGATGAGGAGAAGAAACGTCTCTTAGATGTGCTCAGGAAGCATAAGAGTGCCATCGCTTGGCAAATTTCTGATATTAAGGGTATCGACCCTCGTTTTTGCACGCATAAGATCTTACTTGAAGATAATTTCAAACCGTCCGTTCAGCAACAACGACGGGTTAACCCGAAAATTCATGAGGTTATCAAAAAGGAAGTTATCAAACTCCTCGATGCCGGAATGATTTATCCAATCTCGGATAGCTCTTGGGTTAGCCCGGTCCACTGCGTACCGAAGAAAGGTGGAATGACCGTCGTTACAAATGAAGATAATGAATTAATTCCAACACGTCTTGTTACTGGATGGAGAGTTTGTATTGATTATCGTAAATTGAATGATGCGACTCGTAAGGATCATTTCCCACTTCCATTTATGGATCAAATGCTAGAACGCCTAGCGGGAAATGAGTTCTATTGTTTTCTTGATGGATTTTCCGGCTATTTTCAAATACCTATTGACCCTCCGGACCAGGAAAAGACTACCTTTACTTGCCCTTATGGAACGTTTGCCTATCGTCGTATGCCTTTTGGCTTATGCAATGCTCCAGGCACGTTCCAAAGGTGTATGATGTCGATATTTTCGGATATGATTGAGAAAACCATGGAAGTTTTCATGGATGATTTCTCGGTTTATGGAGATTCGTTTACTTCATGCCTCTCCCATTTAGAAAATATGCTGAAACGGTGTGAAGACACTAACTTGGTTCTAAATTGGGAGAAATGCCATTTCATGGTCAAAGAGGGCATTGTCCTCGGCCACAAGATTTCGAAATCTGGGATTGAGGTTGATAGAGCTAAAGTCGACGTTATTGCAAAATTACCTCATCCCACGACCGTTAAAGGAATTAGAAGTTTTTTAGGTCATGCCGGCTTTTACCGACGTTTCATTCAAGACTTTTCTAAGATAGCCCGGCCTCTGACACACTTACTTGAAAAAGATGCTCCGTTTATCTTCTCAAATGAATGCATCGAAGCATTCAATGTTCTTAAAAAGAAGTTAACAGAGGCTCCCGTCTTAATTGCCCCCGACTGGGACTTGCCCTTCGAGCTAATGTGCGATGCTAGCGATTATGCTATTGGTGCAGTCCTGGGGCAACGCAAGTCTAAGCATTTTCAGCCGATACACTATGCCAGTAAAACAATGACCGACGCTCAATATCATTATACGACTACTGAGAAAGAAATGTTAGCCGTCATTTACGCTTTTGAAAAATTTCGATCTTATTTGCTTTTGAAGAAATGCATAGTGTACACGGATCATTCGGCTCTTAAGTACCTTATGGCAAAGCAAGATGCTAAGCCACGTTTGATGCGGTGGGTTCTCCTCCTTCAAGAATTCAAAGTGGAAATTCGAGATAAAAAGGGAGCTGAGAACCTTGCTGCTGATCACTTATCGCGTTTAGAGAATCCCCACCAAAGTGTTTTCGAGAAAAAGGAGATTAACGAAGCTTTTCCTCTCGAGACACTGGGGAGTTTATCACATAGTGATTCTAGTACCCCATGGTTCGCCGACTTTGCGAATTACCATGCGGGGAATTTTATCCGGAAAGGGATGTCGTTCCAGCAGAAGAAAAAATTCTTCAAAGATGTTAAGCATTATTTCTGGGACGATCCCTATTTGTTTAAGATATGTGCGGATCAAGTGATCCGGCAGTGCGTTCACGGCAAGGAAGCCACTGAAATTCTTATGGCATGCCACAATGGACCCACGGGGGGACATCATGGTGCCAACTTCACCGCTAAGAAAGTTTTTGATTCCGGCTTCTACTGGCCGACGATTTACCGAGATGCTCATGAGTTGGTTAAATCATGTGATTCTTGCCAGCGTCAAGGAAAAATTACTCAGAAGGACGAGATGCCTCAAAATGCCATCCAAGTCTGTGAAATTTTTGACGTCTGGGGTATCGATTTCATGGGTCCATTCCCGTCTTCTCGTGGTAACAAATATATACTCGTGGCCATCGACTATTTGTCTAAATGGGTCGAAGCGAAGGCGCTACCCACCAATGACGCCCGAGTTGTAGTGAAATTTCTTAAAAGTCTCTTCGCCCGATTTGGTGCACCTCGTGCTATCATAAGCGATCGTGGGACCCATTTCTGTAACGACCAATTTACTAAAGTTATGCTCAAATATGGTGTCACACATCGTCTTTCTACGGCATATCATCCACAGACAAGTGGTCAAGTTGAGGTCTCCAATCGTGGCTTGAAACGTATTTTAGAAAGGACCGTAGGTGAACATCGTGCTTCATGGGCCGATAAGTTAGATGATGCACTTTGGGCCTTCCGTACAGCTTACAAAACACCCATTGGGTGCACTCCGTACAAGCTGGTTTACGGGAAGGCCTGCCATTTGCCCTTTGAACTTGAGCACAAGGCCTACTGGGCCTTGAAACATGCTAATTTTGACCTTCAAACCGCGGGTGATCACCGAAAAGTTCAATTGAATGAATTAGTCGAGCTTCGTGATCAGGCCTATGAGAATTCTTTGATCTACAAAGAGAAGACAAAGAGGATTCACGATGCTAAAATTAAAGATCGCGTTTTCAATGTTGGTGACCGAGTCCTTCTTTTCAATTCTCGATTGAAGATTTTCTCGGGCAAGTTAAAAACCCGTTGGTCTGGACCATTCACCATTACCCAATTATTTCCCTATGGGACCGTTGAACTTGCTCAACCTAATGGTCCTAATTTTAAGGTGAATGGTCATCGTGTTAAACATTACTTTGGAGGGGACATACCACCCATGGTTGTCCCGGATCTCCAGACTTTCCCCAAGGACGATTAAATTCGGGGATCGAGTCAAGCTCATGTGACTCGGTGAACAAAAACAAGCGCTTCGTGGGAGGCACCCTATGCTTATCCATTTTCATTTTCTATATTTTCTATTTTCTAATAACGTGACGTGAGGGGGGCGACCCTTTCCAAACTCGTGTTTTCGTGGTTGTTGTTTATGAATGTTCAGGAATTTCCCCGAAGTTTGAGGACTCTCGTGCTCGTGGTTTGTCGTTCTCTCCACTCGAGTCTCATCCTTCGCTGCTCTTTCGGAAATTCACCATATCCAAAATCTTATCGACTAACGTTTATCTCTTGGCATACTTAATAAACGGCCTTAGATTTTACGTAGGATTACCTTTACCCTTAAAACATTGAGGACAATGTTTCACTTTAGTCTGGGGGGGTGAATCTTCGATTCGATTTGACCTGTACCATCGTCTGAGCTGTTAACTTACGCAACTCCGTTTTCCACCAAAAATTTTAATTTTTGTCACCACTTTATTTAAGTTAAAAAAAAAAAAAAAAAAAAAAAAAAAAAAAAAAAAAATGAATGAATGAAAAAAATAAAAAATATATGATATGAATAATAAGTTTTGACACCTTGTTTTGACTTTCCTACCGGCGAGAGTAGAAATAAATGTTTCGACTTGACCGGGCGTGTTGAGCCCTAGCTTGTTTCCCTTAACCAAAATAATCAAAAGATTATGGCTAAGCATCCGCGGATCTCATTATTTGGGATTTTAAATTTGCGGAGATCGAGGAATGATAGAGTTTATTTAGAAGTTTCGTGCTATACACGGATCGCATTTCTGGGATTTAAAAAACCCACGAGAGGTACTTGTGGCCTCCTTGTTCCCACCAGCTTGCACACCAATATATAAAAATAGATGTCTAGGATTAATTAAGGGTATACGGTTTGGGCAATACTTAGTTTTTTCTCGTTCCCAACAAAATTTCTGCATACGGGGGTTTGGTACACATTGAGGTATTGCCAGTGTTACGGTGAAATAGACTATTGCATCTTGCCGGTTCGCAGCCGATGTTGTGATCTTAGTAAAGGCCGTAGGACTCGGGGTTTGGCATATAGTTATGAATATCAATAATAATAGTCCAAAGCCTAATAAAAAGGCAGAGGAATCCAAAGCTATAAAAAGCAGCGGATAGAAATCCAAAGTCATAATAAAGCTCTTACATCTTGGCGGCTCATAAACCGTTGACTGTAAAAGAATAAAGGACTAAGGACCAAAGTATTATTAAAGTGCTTATGATTATGCAAAAATGCCAAGCTTCGACTCCGGGGGTTTCCCTAATAAAAAGCTTCCGTTTCGGGTATCAAACATGGTATGTCTCGGTCGTAAATAAAAAGGGAGCCCCTACAAATCGTGTTAAATCAGAGACCTTCATGTGGACCCGATTTCTATATGCAGGGGTTTTCGAGGGAAAGTTTGGAAACTACTTAGCGTTCAAATTTTGTGCTCTTATCGGACTAACAAATATCGAAACGAGAAAATATGAAGCAATTCATTTCTCACAAATTAAAATCTTTAGATACAACTAAGGACCTGGGGACAAGAGGTAATACACAAGTAACTTTTGTGGGCAGTGTTAGCATCTAACTTCTGGTAAACAATGATTTCGATTTTACGCTTAGTTTGGGAACTTGTGAAAAATCAAGGATGACGATTTTTATCCGTATGGTCTCTTCTCTGTGAGAAGTGTTTCTACTCGTAGACCCTGAAAGTTATCAACAGATAAGAATTGATAATGAAAGTCAAAGCAAACCGTCACTTATATAAAAAAAAAAAAAAAAAAAAAATACAAAAATAGTAGTTGTAGTTGTTATTCATGAAAATCGGAAAACGGAGCGTTTTTGAGAATAAATGATTTTATTATCTCTCTTGAACATCATTGCTACTTTACAACGTCAGTAAAGAGAGGTTTTGAAAATTATTTATCTTTTAGGCGTGAGGTGATGACATTGCGTGAGGGCACGGCAATACCTTAGTCTGGGGGATTTTGATAAGTGCTTATTCACTCATCCTTTTTAGACTCAAAATCAGACCAAAAACACCAAATACTAACCAAAAATGCCAAGAGAATGCATGTTTTTGTATTTGTGTATGTGCAGGTACGGATATGAGAAAAATGAACGAAAACACAGCAAAACCGACAAAAACGAGCACGAGAATGGAAAGTGTCAAAAGCCGGAGCCGGGGAAGTCAACTGGTCAAAGTCCAAGCTCAAAAAGTCAAAGTCAACCTCAGAGATTCGTCAAAGTTACATATTTGATCCCTGGTCAAAGTTTGAAGAATTGGCGATTTTAGTCCCTGCAGTTTCAGAAAATTACACAAATGGCCCCTTGGAATAATGTTTAAAGAGTGGTCAAATTCATTCCTCAACTATGTGAGATTGGCAAGTAATACCCTTGGGAATAAGTTTGGAAGAAATACAGTTTTGGTCCTTGAGATTTGGTAAAATTGCAATCTTAGTCCTTGTTAACAAAATATTAATTCTACTCCTAACCAAACAAACCGGATCCAATAAAAAAAACTAAATCCAAATCTATTAAATCCCACAGCCCATACAACCCCTAAAGCCCACCAACATTTAAACCCACCCCAGGCCTGCTAAGATTACCCAGTCAACCACCCTTTTTAACCCGGTCAACAAATAAATAAACTAACACCCCCAAAATCACTCCCCGCCCAAATTACCCCCAATTCACCTAGCCACCCAGAATTTTCACTGTTCGATGAACCCTAAAAACACCCACCTCAAAATTACCTCACATAGGTAATAATTACCCCATGATTGGCCTTCTAGAAGAGAAGTCACGTGTCAGGGGAATGTCAGCACATGACAGATAGGGACGCGTGGACCAATGGGAGTATACACGGAGGATTAGTATCAATCAAATCAATCAATCAAGGGTCCAAATCAAGTGGAAGCATCTGGAATATAATCTTACGGTTGAGAAGAGCTCAGAGAAAGCACAAATGACGCGGATAGCCAGCCTGGACCAAGCCTCACCTCAGCTCAGCTCAGCTATATATACCCCCTCCATATCATGTATCTAGTGTGCTTTATTTTTCAATGTTATGCTGTTAAAATTACTGTGTAATTCTCTCTTCAATATTAATAAAAAATTTATTTAGTTTAATTCAATTGTCTCTTTATTTCTTATTACTTATTATCCTTTTTAGCTTATTGTCATTTATTTTTAGTATTCATTGTAATTCAGTGTTAACTTTCAATTCTGCTTTAAGCATTCAAGTAATATTACCTTTTCAGTTTATATAAAAAAAAAAAAAAAAAAAATCAAAGTAGTTTCTATTAATTTGAATCAAGTTTGCTATAGCTTTTAACTGATTTTATTAGATTATACTAGTTGTAGTACTGTTTCATTAAAAATTTTACAAATAAACACAAAAGTCAAATAGTCAACTGAGTTAAGCTTATTGTAATAAGCTATTGCTTATTGGAGTTCAAGACAGCCAATTGGATGCTTATTGGCCTGTCTAAAGACAGGCTGTGAGGGAGACCCCTCTGTTTGGCTGAGGGGATAGTAAGTCTCATTTTTCGTTTTTCGTAGTAATTTTGAATCAGTAGTGTAAAGTAATTTAGAATTTAGCTTAACTGTTTTTTTTACTTAGTTCAGATCTGTTTATTTAGTTCAGTTGTTTGTTTCATTTGTTTGGCTAGTGGTTAAGTAATTAAGTTGTAGTTTAAGGTTCATTTGTCATCATAATCTGTGGTTCTTATTTCTGCATTACTAGCTTCTTAAATCTGATATTGTGCTTTTATTAGAAGTGTTTGGATAATATCTAGTCATAAGTGTGAGATTGGTTTTCGATTTGATAATCTGTGGAGATTTGTGGTAGTGACTGTTTCATTCTAGGGTGTTTGGTTGAGGTCTGTTGCACCCATACCTGAGGTTTAATTGCTGAACTTGCTGAGCAAATAGTCACTTTAGATCTTTTAGAATTAGATTGAGCATCTAGCTCAGTTGGTTTAAAGGTTAAAGTCAAACATCAATCACTATCTATTATCGGTTTAAATTAGCAGCTACTTGATTTGCAATCTGGTAGAACTTAGGTGCATTTAGGATAATTCGCTTTTAAATTAGTTTAACATCAATTTAGTTATCAGTAAAGTACATTCAAAATTCAAATTGGTCAAGGTTTTGGTTCATCTAAAAAGTCAAAAAGTTTTTTTGGTAATCTGTTTTGGTCAAAATTCCCAGAGGTGTACAGCCTTCATATTTGGTTCAAAATTAATTTGGTTTGTTGTTTTGAATAGCTTAGCAGTAGGTGAGTAGGTATCTAAAAGAATTTTGAGGTTTGGAGTTTTTTAGCTTATTGAAAAAGCACTTGGAATTGAGCTGTTTGGCCACACTAGTCCCCTGCTCATCAGATTTTAGTTAGTTTCTAGGTAACTTTTAGAGTAGATATTAGATCTAGGATTAGTTATCTTAGTCAATTTGGCATCTCAGTAGGTTAGATTAGCTTTTGCACCCATTAGTTTCACTTACTCAGCTTATTTTAATTGCTTATTTGGCCTGCCAGTTAAGTGGTTCTAGCATAGGTATGGATTCTAGTTTATTGGGCTGCTATTGCTAATTGTTGCTCATACCTGAGATTAAATTGTCCAATATAGTTCTTTTACCCTTAAGTTTCTTATCTCAGTGAGTCTTTGCCCACAGCTTATTTGTCAGCTTAATTGCTTATTAATATTTGAGCTTATTTGTGACTGTTTGCTCTATTACTTGTGCTTCTGAGTTCAATTTGGTTTTTAACTGTTCCATCAAGCTCAATTAAGTTTAAAAATCAATTGGTAAAAGTTTTGGTCAACCTTTGGTCAAACTGCTTATCAATAAGCTCTTTGTAATAAGCTGTTTTCAAAGCAAGTAGTAGCTACAGTGGTTATTTTTCCATTTTTATATTTTTCTTAGATTTAGAATAATATTTTAAAATTTTCCTGAAATTTTCAGATTTTTCCAAGCTCATTTGCTATTTTTCTTAATTAATTTTCCTTTTTAATCATTTTTAATTACTTTTTAATTACCAAAAATTCCAAAAAAATCATAAAAAGTCCAGAAAAATCCAAAAAAATATTAGAAAATTATTTTTAGTTATTTTAGAATTTTAGAAATTTATTTTGTATTTTTCTCATTTAATTTGAATTTCTTTTGAATTTTTAATTAGTTTAATTGTTTTTAATTTCCAAAAATTCCATAAAAAGCCAAAAAAAAAAATTAGTTTTTAATTTTAAAATTTCTTTTTAGTTATTTTATAATTTTCAGAATTTAATTTGTATTTTTCTCACTTTATTTTCATTTTCTTTTAATTTTTAATTACTTAAAATAGTTTTTAATTCATAAAAAATTCATAAAAAGTCAAAAAAATATTTTTCTTTTTCTCAAAATTTTCTTTTATCATTTTTGATTTTTAGAAATTATTTTCAAGTCCGTAGGAGTCGCGTAGCTTAAAAGTCGCGTTTTATTTTGCGCGTTAGCGTTTATTTTACGTTTTACTTTACGTTTTCGATTCTACGTTACGTTTTTGGTTTGTTTAGTTGAATTACGTGCTTAATAGATTATTTGTGCTTCATTTACTATTTCGTTAGTGTAATCTCTTTAAAATCACTTTTTACCACTTTTCACGACACGTTTTCCGAATCGGAAATTCGGAATTCCATTCATCCTTCACACGGAATACGACCTCGGATTATCCGTATTTCTTTGCGGATTTCTTGAGCTTACTATCTATACTATAACTTGATTTTCACGAATCAAGCAGCAGCGGCGGCGGCAGCAGCGGCGGCGGCGGCGGAAGCAGCGGCGGCGGCAGCAGCAGCGGCGGCAGCAGCAGACAACAACAACAACAACAACAACACGGCGTATCCCAATAGGGGATATAGCGTATCACCGGATATAGTCATGCTTTGGAAGGGATACGGGGTGCTGATGAATACGACATATCTCAATAGAGGATAAGACGTATTACTGTGTATGATCAGGATACGGCGTATCCACCCATATATTCAGAAAACACATTTATAGATCATGTTACGTTTAGAGCTATAGTCGAGAACGAGCAAGTATGATTCAAGTCATGATTAGGATGCTCACAAGAAGCGTTGTTTGTCAAGTTTAGGGTGCCCAAGAAAAGCATCAAAATTCATGTAGCGTACCTAAGAAGTGCACGATGTAGAACTTCATTAGTAGCATCCTTTGTGGATGACACGTGCTTATTACAGTATGCTAATACAAATATCGCCTAAAAACGTTATTTATATTTTACGATCTTTGCTAAGTTTTGTTAATGACAAAGTATGAACTTTAGCCAATAGTAAATCATCACTTTAGTGTTTAAGTCTTGTTTAACTAAGGTTTACAGTTCCTTTTAAACAAAACATTGTTTTTATTTCTTTAATTAGAAAGTGTCTTGTCACATCATACATTTATGGCAAGCTTGTGTATTTGACTTGCCATAACATCTTACACATTTTTTGAAGCTTTCCAAATTGGATTCAATGTGTTTGACTAGTTGTTGTTGTGACTTTGGTTGGTTTGAATGATTTATTGCAAAACCTACTGCAATCCTGGCGGAACCCTGGGGTACATGGGCGGAACCCATCTGAGGGTTCCACCGTATCCGCCAGACCTGCTGTTTGTTTTTCTATAAATACCAAGCCACTTGGTTGTTTTGAGTCATCACTTTAGGACATATATTTTCATATACTCACTCAACTAACTCAGTAACATTTGACTTGTGTGATCCTCTTATGTAGCAAGGGACTTCACAACCTCATCCAAGAAGTTACAAGTTTCAACTCTAAAGTTGCAATACTTGTTAGCTTTGTTATGTATAAACTTTGGTAGTTTATACTTCATTTGTATCGTGTGTGTAGAAGTGATTGGTTAGTATTTTAGGCCTCAAAATACATAGTGTGTCGGGAGTTGTTGTACCCTTGTAAAAGAACTAACGGGAATGGTTGTACCCTTGGTAAAGAACTCGACATCTAGCTTAGTGTCGGTAAAAGTGTAAGCGACGATGGGAGTGGTTGTATCCTTGTAAAAGAACTCAACATCTAGCTTAGTGCCGGTAAAAGTGTAAGCAACGACGGGAGTGGTTGTACCCTTGTAAAAGAACTCGACATCTAGCTTAGTGTCGGTAAAAGTGTAAGCGACGTTGTAAAGGTTTCTCCACCGGGAAAGGAGCTTGTTGATTAGTGCTTATAACTCTCGAGTTGGAAACTCGGGGCGTGGATGTAGGGCAAGGAAAAAGAGTCCTTGTAGCCGAACCACGATAAACAATCGTGTTGTGGTTTGATCGTTTCTTTCTTTGTCTTTGCTTATTACATATTGTCTTTAGTTAGAATTGTTAATCACACGTAAAGCTTTTCAAAGAATTAAACAAGTAAAGGTGTGCTTATGTCTTTAAACAAACGTAAAGTTTTAAAAGATAATCAAATTAAAAAGCGGGAAACTATTCAACCCCCCTTCTAGTTTTCCACAATTGGTATCAGAGCTACGTTACTCAAGATCTTTAAAATATAGTGTATTTTAAAACTTGGATCGATCCATGGATTTTGAAAATCTCAAAGAAGGGCAACCTATTCAAACCCCACCGCTATTTGAAAAAGAAAACTTCCTTGAATGGAAAAGTAAATTTGAAAACTATGTGAAATCAATTGATCAAGATCTTTGGCATATTATTTCTATTGGTGATTTCAAACCAACGAAAACAAGTTTTGAAAACCAAGATGACTATCCTAAACTTGATAAAAATACTAAAGCTAAGATAATGATTTATAAAGCTTTATCAAGTACCGAATATGAAAGAGTGTATTTTTGTCAAACGGCTAATGATATTTGGAAAAATATGTTAAACTTTCATCAAGAAATATGTCAAGTCAAAGATGATCAACTTGATCACACATATGTATTAGAAGTCTTTGAAAAATTAATGGATAGACATTTAGTTGAGATAAATACATGTGCTACTAGTTTAAATGTTTTAAATGAAGGTGTAAGTGAAGATGATTACTCATGTCGTGCTCTTAGTGGACTTGCTTACGATTCATGGAATAACACGGATGAATAAGAAGTCAACCATCTGGCTTGTGATTCTCAACTAGATAAAACATCAAGCAAGGTACATTTTGAAACCAAACACTTTTGCTTTGACACATTTATCCTAGAGTTTTCTAAACTAGAAAATAAGTCTAAACTTTTATGCAACATGGACCTAAAAACTATCTTTAACAATGAACCTTCAAAATCTTGTGTGAATAATTTTGAAAATGAAATCATGTTAGAAGATAAGATGTCTAGACTTGAGAGTCATGTTGAAATTGATTTAGAATGCAAATTATGTCTAGATTACAAACATGAAATTCAAAGACAAAATGAAAAAGGAAAAATGCTTGCTAAATTTGAAGAAAGTTAAAAAGCTCTTGAATGTTGTTTGAAGAGTCAAAAGTCATTTAGAGATAGAACCGGATTAGGATTTAACTCTAATGAACCATAAACAAGTAAAACAAAGCAAGTTGTGTTTACGAAACCTAGGAGAGAATTGTAGGAGTAATTCTATCTCTAGTAGAAGCTCATGATAAAAGGATAAAGATATCATGTTCAAATATTTTTATGTGTTTGTCTAACCTCCTTGGATTCATAAGTTTTTGAGTTTAGCTTTTCTACGAGTCAAGATTATTTGCTTAATGATTATCTTCTTGATGGCTAATCTATGGAGCTTAAAAGGTACACGTCTCTTCAACTTACCTTTCAGTGTTCATGTTGATTAGTATTAAGTTCTGTCATGGGTGATACTAGTAGTTTTTACTCTAAGATGGTTATGTTGTGTAAGTAACAATAAGGATTAGATCATTTGTGATTAAAGGATTTAGACACTACTTTTAGTAGGAGATATAAGGTGTTTTACTTCTTTTAACCTTCGGGAAAAGACACGAGTAACTCTTGAGTGAGTCTTACTTAATACTTGTCTACAAGTGAGCTAACTAAGAATCTCCTAAGTGATGAGACAACCAACACTTTTGTGATACTTTCAAATCTAGTAAAACTACAACATTTCATAGATACTTGTAGTACAACGTCTTTTGACATTATACCTTACATTTTCAATTGTGTCTTAAATTCAACCATTCTTTTGTTAAAAAGTTTCATATAAGACACACAAAGATAAATAAATCATTTGAATTCATTAGGATGAGTGGAAGAAAATGATTTATAAACATCTAGGACTTGCACATCAAATTCGACCCATAGTCTTATGATGTTGCATCTCTTAGACACTAACACTCATAGTGTTTTAAGTAAATAAACCCAAAGAGTCGAGGGATCATTGAATTTAACATTCAATGAAAGATCACCTCCTTCTAAGATATCATCTTTGGTAGATGATGACTTAGTCGAAAGTCCAACATTGATAAGACAAGTAAGTCAAGATCAATAACAAGGAAGATGAACTATTAAAATTGAAAAACAACATCCTTTCGTCTTGTGTCAAACATTGAGTCAAGCAATATTGACAAGGTCATAAAAATTTGATTCATAAGTCATAGTTGTGATTAAAACAAATTTGATAAAAAGTGTTTTTGGACATTAGAGTAAAGCAACCATTAAAATAAAATGGATCTTTCAAAATAGAAATTAATGTAAATCTATGAAAGATTTTTTTTTTTTTTTTTACCTAAGCAAGCTCCAAAAGCATGAGATAATCACTCAAATACATTCCTAGTTATTCACATGTTCACAATGATTAAGTCCTTTATGACTTATCAAGATTGAGATTAGTAAATCCGTAGGTAAAATTAAACATAAAGAAATGTTTGGAAGTATACTTGTTTTCACAACAAATAAATCCAACATTATGTTTAGTGCTTGTCTATGTGCTCGTTTTTTTTAGAGAAGATCCTAAAACAACTCTTTCGAAAGAGCTTGTTTGGATTCATCATAAGGTACTACACAACTAGGATTATGGTATCCCAAAAGAATGGGAATAGAAACCATAGTGTATGCCAAATGGAATTATGTCGGTAATAAATTGATAAGAAAAGCCCAAGTGGTACTTGCACTTTTATATCTACTTACCCATTGATTCTCCAAAACGCGTAAGGTTCTCATTTTAGTATCGAATGGAGAAGCATGTCAACAAGCTCCACTTGAATAAGCTAACTCGCGTCGACAACGAAATTCATTTTATCATCATTGTTATCCCTTCAACAAAGGAAGCATCGAATTCAGCGACAATTCAATCCATTATGTTCTTAATTGACATATTGTGATCCATCATCATCTCCTTGGTAAAAATGTTCATTGAGGAACATCTTAACTAAGAAAGTCTTGTACGTTAACCATTCTGTAAACGTTTTCACGAAACCTCTTGAATGAGAAGCATTCATCATCCCTAGGCTTAGTTAAAGACTCATAAGACCTAAAACCTTAGTTTTGAACATTAGGATAAAAATCACAAAAATCAAGACAATTCCTTTTGAATTTTTCCCTGCAGTACCCACGGAACCCTGAGACCAAACTGGCGGAACCCTCCCTTTGGTTCCGCCTGGTCCGCCGAATCTGTAGCCTGTTTTTTTTTTTTTTTTTTTTTTTTTTTTTTTTTTTTTTTTTAATTTCAAAACCAAAAACTTCATTACTCACAACTTCAACTTACCAACAGCCATCCGTCACTCACAAACACCTTACCACACGAAAATTAGGGCTCTCACTTACATCTCCTTCAATCCAATCAACCTTGTAAGTATTCTTATCATAATTGCATTTTCAATCAAAATCTATCACTCTCATCTACATACATTAACTAGAATCTTAGGGTTTATGCATAAAATTGTTGATTCATGAAAAACTTGGGTGTGAACTAATCAAAATTTTCATTAGTTAGGAATTGTATCCTTTTTGTTATTATCTTGATTTACCAAACACACCAAGTTCATTGTCTTTTAAAAGTCACTAGAACACCATCTTTCACCACATTGTTAAAACAAATGAAAAATGTCATTGAAACATCACTTGCATAATGTCTCTTGAATGCTAAAGGAAATACATAACTAATATGTGTTTTCGGGTACATTCAAACGAAGCTATATTGAATTAGGAGCGTTTGGGTTATCTTTTGTTATGTAACAAAACTTGCATTACAAAACGTTTTAAGCATCAAAAAGAGTCAAGATAACCGCACCTCTACAGTGTTTTCATATAGGCACACATTAGAACATTCACATTATAAAAGTCATTAATTTGAACTTAAACTTTGTGTTTTCTAGGAATCAACATGCCTCCCGCAACATTCTCCGATCACAAAGAAACTCATAATTACTTACCCAAACACCATAGGACCAAAGGTCTTACTAAAGATCAAGTTGAAACCTTTAAGAGTCTAGAAAAACGCTATGTTCATGAAGGAAGAACCATTGATCCATCCTTCCTAGAGGGAACATCCATTCGCCAAAACTTTGCCGCAATCAACTTTGATTGCCTCCTAGACATCGATGAGCAAATTTGCCCTAGGTTCATCTTAGAATTCTATGCAACCTTAAGCCTTTTATTCGATGACGATGGTGAATTCTCACTAACCTTTACAATCAATCAAATACCAAACATCATATCCTTGAAAGATTTTGCAACAATTCTTGGTGTCCCTAATGTTGGTATATGTCTCTACACGGATAAGTGGCCTCTTTCTAGTCTTGACTCCATTGAGCGTTTTCATCCATACGACACTCCTCTTGCGAATAAGGAAGCAATTCATGAGCATCTATTTGTTAGAACCTCAACAACTAGGAAGAATCGTTCGGGTAACGAGGTAGATAAGGACCCTTTTGGTATGGAAATCAATGAGCTCAAACCACAATTTAAGAAATGGGAAGAAATTCTTAGAGCCAACGTTATAAGTTCCATAGGAAATAGAGATCATGTCAACACATGTCTTAGCTACATGCTCTATAGCATTTCCACCGGTCAACCTTTTAACTTAGCCTATTACCTCGCCAAAAGAATGGCCGACATACCCTTGGTAGGAACATCTGCTCTTCCTTATGGAATGCTTCTCACCCGCCTCTTTAGAGCAATCTCACCCATTCCTCCTAACGATAAGGGAATGTGCCTTAACTATTCTCTCGTTCCTCATATTTTCGTCCCTCTAAGTGATAAACGAGTCTTCAAAGCTAAGGGCAAACGTACTCGCTCACCTTCACCATCATCATCATCATCATCCGACATGAGTGAGGATGATAAACTTCCTAACTCTAAGTTACCCCCTTTAGACTACCTTCAAGAACTCCCCGTCATTGGCAATGCATCCGAAGAATTCAAGCAAACCAAATGAATTTTCAAGTGCTTTAGAAGGTACCTAAGTAAGCTCAATAAGAAGATAGACCGGTTGTGAGATGCGTGATTAAGGAGTGTTTGGCTTATGATGGTTTTAAAACTTTGTATGTGTTAAACTATGTGATTTGTATTGTTTTTCACGATCATGCTTTATTACGTTTGTCGGATTATGTTTTGTAAGAGCCTTTATGCATAATGACAATATTTGAGGTGTTTGTCAATTTTTATGCTTATGGTAAATTTCACTAAGTTTAGTGAAAATCGCTAGCCCTCGGTCAAAGTCCTATGATATGAATGTCTACATGCCCAATTTTTGCATTTCCTAATCAGACATATAATAAATTTTCATTTTTAAGAGTTTTTGAAAAATTTGAAAATCGTCTCGCGGGTCAAATTAGTGGACTGTCTTGTTTTTCAGACCTGGCGGATCTGGCGGCACCCTCAAATGGGTTCCGCCAGTGAAATTTCTGGGCAACCCAGAAATGGCCCAACGGACCAAATGGAACCCAAAACAGGGTTCCGCCTGTGTTTCGCGAGGGTTCCACCAGTCACCTGCAGAAAATTTTTGTCATTTTTCTTAAGTTCAAAACTTGTAAAGTGTCAAACCATTATTATCTTTAGTGAGAAACATCTTCCCTTACCTCCAATAACCATATTAGGACAACTCTCACTCACTAAAACAATTAGGAAGTCACTTCCCGCCAAAAATTCAAATTCAAACATAACTAACCCAAGGAACCCTTTTAAAGGATCCTTCAAACCATTGGAACATTTTCAACCAAATCACTTCCCATGATCACAAAGCATTGAGTGCATATGTTGGTCTTTCACTCCACCCAATTCCATTGGATTGAAATCCAATGATTTGACATGTTTATGAAAATATTCTAAATCATTTGAAACCTCAATCTTTGTATGGTAGAACATCAAATCCAAACACCCATTCCAACATCTCTTCCACCCTATAAATTTGAAAGTTTTGCAACAATTCAAATCACACCATCACCATCAAAATTTCTTCTCTCAAAACCTCAAACCACACCTTTGAAATGACTAAATCCAACACCTCATCCGAGTCATCAAAATCCTTCGCAAAAACCATAGGATTAGTGTTAAACCTTGTTGCTTCAACAAAACCGTCAAGTCAAGCTCATCATCTTTATGTGATGCTTCACTTAACATTTCTTCACCTATCCAAGATTTCCTTAACCTTACTACCTCAACACCATCCTCAACACCTTGCAATACCAATGTGATCACTATTCAATATTTGCTTAATCTTGCTACTCCAACACCCTCTCCACCACATTGCAACACCAACATAGCCACTATTCCACCACCAACTAGACCTTCAAGCAATTCAACATCACCGTCTCAACAAGCTCAACCATCAAAAACTCCATCACCTCAATCACCAACACTTACACCAATGGAACTTTTCCATACACCACCAACATCACCACTACCCTATTTGGAAACATTAGAAGACCTATCACCTAAATCATCAAGCCCACCATCCTTGTCACTCTTTGACACCATTGCTCAAATGGAAACCCAACAATAACCTAGTGAGCAATTAGATGATGAACCCCATCAACCATCATTAGTAGAACGGTTGGCTTACCGTTATGCTAGACCATCAATTTTTCCAAATGATCAAGGTCATACACACCTACAATCATTTGTGTTTCACCCCATTTATAAAGACCTTCATGGTAATCCTTCCGGAGAACCAAGCTTCCGCCACTTTGTTCAACAACAAGAACAACCACAACAACAAAAACCACCACAACAACAACAACCACCACCACAAGAACATTCCCAACAATTTGAATCTCTACTTTCTTCTTATAAGAAAATAGAAACATCCATATAGAAAAAACCTCCAAACCTTAATGAGGAAATGAACACTCATTTAAACCACCTACATGTATTCAAACGTATGGTTGACTCTCAAATCAACCATTTTATGGATTTCCATACAGCATTACACTCAACTAGTGAAGGAAGCAAAAACACCTCTCAACCATCCATATTTGCTCCTTCAAGTTCAAACCATCCACCACCAACAAATCAAACCTCTCTTCCACCATCATTTCCCCGCCATGATTGCGGACATTGCGAAAGAACCGCTCACATTAGTGAAAGGTGTCAAACGGAAATTCGCGAGTTATCCAAAGAAATGAGGTTTATACTAAACCACATTTTGGACCGTCTACAATCCTTGTCTCACCCACCTCAACCGTAGAGTCTCCAAAATGAAACAAAACCGTTTCTTTTGGAAAATGTTTCCCCTTTAAACCAACAAACCAAAACCGTGTCACCTTCTCAACCTTCAAAATAAAGCCCGCTACAACCTCCAACACACATTTTCATCCTTAAACAACCTTAGCCTTGTTTTTGGAAAATGTTTCTCATTAAGGAAAATGATGATTTCCTTGTAGCATTTTATATTCTTAGTTTATTTTTAGTTTTTCTTTATTTTTAAGAGGTAGGATATTGTCGTCCTAATTTCTTGTCTTTGACTTTCTAAGAGTCAGAATTTTACATGAAATGAATTTCATTCTACTACAAGGTTTGCATTGTTTGTTAACCATTTAGGTATAATGAGTAAACTATACCTCGCTATGGTAGCATACATATATCTTGTGTTTTAGAAACTAACCTTTCTTTTTGTAGGATCATTATCCATGTTTTCTTTCCTTGATACTCCATTTAGGGGAGTGATATTCAAGGGGGAGCATGAGTATTGCATTATTCCGCTTCGCAACTCTTAGTTGTGTTTTAGACATGAAATGCTTTCATGACTTGTCTTGTGCGGCAACTAACATTTTTTTCTTGTAGGTTCAAAATCCATGTCTCCTCTCTTGGCACTCCATTTAGGGAGAGCAAGTGCATACTTCCGCTTCGCTACTCTTCTTTTTGTTTCGACAAAAGGGGGGGAATTTATATATAAACTTGTTCTCATTTTTTTTCCTAACTCTTGCATGTCACATCATCTTAGCAAAAACAAGTTTTAATACTAACTTTATAAGACTTAACACTAAAACTAGTGGCTTACTTATAAATAAAGTTTATGTTTTGTCATCAACAAAAAGGGGGAGATTGTTAATACAAATATCGCCTAAAAACGTTATTTATATTTTACGATCTTTGCTAAGTTTTGTTAATGATAAAGTATGAACTTTAGCCAATAGTAAATCATCACTTTAGTGTTTAAGTCTTGTTTAACTAAGGTTTACAGTTCCTTTTAAATAAAACATTGTTTTTATTTCTTTAATTAGAAAGTGTCTTGTCACATCATACATTTATGGCAAGCTTGTGTATTTGACTTGCCATAACATCTTACACATTTTTGGAAGCTTTCCAAATTGGATTCAATATGTTTGACTAGTTGTTGTTGATGTGACTTTGGTTGGTTTGAATGATTTATTGCAAAACCTACTGCAAGCCTGGCGAAACCCTGGGGGTATACGGGCGGAACCCATCTGAGGGTTCCACCGTATCCGCTAGACCTGTTGTTTGTTTTTCTATAAATACCAAGCCACTTGGTTGTTTTGAGTCATCACTTTAGGACATATATTTTCATATACTCACTCAACTAACTCAGTAACATTTGACTTGTGTGATCCTCTTATGTAGCAAGGGACTTCACAAGCTCATCCAAGAAGTTACAAGTTTCAACTCTAAAGTTGCAAGACTTGTTAGCTTTGTTATGTATAAGCTTTGGTAGTTTATACTTCATTTGTATCGTGTGTGTAGAAGTGATCGGTTAGTATTTTAGGCCTCAAAATACATAGTGTGTCGGGAGTTGTTGTACCCTTGTAAAAGAACTAACGGGAGTGGTTGTACCCTTGGTAAAGAACTCGACATCTAGTTTAGTGTCGGTAAAAGTGTAAGCGACGATGGGAGTGGTTGTACCCTTGTAAAAGAACTCGACATCTAGCTTAGTGTCGGTAAAAGTGTAAGCAACGACGGGAGTGGTTGTACCCTTGTAAAAGAACTCGACATCTAGCTTAGTGTCGGTAAAAGTGTAAGCGACGTTGTAAAGGTTTCTCCACCGGGAAAGGAGCTTGTTGATTAGTGCTTATAACTCTCGAGTTGGAAACTCGGGGCGTGGATGTAGGGCAAGGAAAAAGAGTCCTTGTAGCCGAACCACGATAAACAATCGTGTTGTGGTTTGATCGTTTCTTTCTTTGTCTTTGCTTATTACATATTGTCTTTAGTTAGAATTGTTAATCACACGTAAAGCTTTTCAAAGAATTAAACAAGTAAAATTGTGCTTATATCTTTAAACAAACGTAAAGTTTTAAAAGATAATCAAATTAAAAAGCGGTAAACTATTCAACCCCCCTTCTAGTTTTCGACACAGTATTTGCATATGATAGGGATAATTTATGCTTAGATCCATTATGTCAAGCATATATGATTAAGCATCCTTTGTGGATGACCCTAGTTTAGAAAAGCACGATGACACGTTAGAACCCCAAAAAGAGTACTCGTCAGGTAATGAAGTTCTTAATCATAGCAGGACAACTAAGTATCGTCTAGTTAGAATGCATGTGGGTTTTAAGGTGAGGGAGATGAAGATGAATAATAAAGGGTATTTTTATCAAATTATTCAAATAGTTAGTCATATTGGTAAAACTTTGAAAGTATGTCAGTCATAGAGAACCTTTTAGAAGTAGGTTAGTCATATTAGCACAAATGTTAAAGTATGTTACTCATTTGTGCTTTTGTCCTACTATATATCTCAAACTTTTGAATTTCGGCCTTTGTATATATTTACGCATGTAAAATAACCATTTTAGCTTTATACTTTTGTAACCATTATTGACAGCGAATAGTAAAATGGTCATTTTACATGTGTAAATACATATAAAGGCCGAAATCATAAAGTTATAGGTATATAAAACAAAGAAAAAAGATGGCTACACACAACTAGATGTAGAATGTGATGATGTAGATTGTTTGTTTTGTTAAGGAAAGAATACGTATAAAATTCACTCTTCTCACAACAAAAAAATTGTTTTCTTCACGTGCGCTGATAGATTTTGTATACTTGTTATTGAATGCCTTTTGTGGTTCTAGTTAAGGTAAAAAGGAGTGAAAATGAAGCATATTTGAAGTCAAACATGCACGAGCACCACCACCACCACATGATAACCAGAAGTGACTTAAGGGTAAAGCAAGGAAAACTATGGTTTATGCTCGTAACTTCCAAAGCGAACCCCCCCCCCCCCCCCAGGGTTCCTTAAGACCTTGTATATATATAAAGTAAATCTCATGTTTCTTTGGCTGTCATGCTAAGAGATTTGATTATGTAACGCCCCAATTCTCCGATAAAAGTGAAATAACCTAAATTTTGAGCCTCTTTTCTTTCAACTTTTTAAGCCTACATATTTTAAAAATTTTAACCCAATATATTAAAGTATAAATAAGGCCCATTTTTACATAGAAAAATAAAATAAAATAAAGATTGAATCAAGAAACCTATTGAAAATGCGGTTAGAATATTATTATCAATAACAATTTAACCGCTTTCATTTTATGAATCGACGTTTTGTTTTCCATAGGATACTTTCACTCTCGAGCTTTCTCTCATCTCCTTATGTCATTTATCAATCAAAAGTTGCTTTGAAGACTTATAGTTTCCAGAACTAAAGTCAATTAAAAATGATTTAAGATCAAAGATGTCACAAGAAAGATCAAATACATTAGCTCATTTGACTATAAAATATTATACCATATTGAGTTTTCGAAAATAATAAAAAGTTTGCGTTAAAATAAATAAATAAATGAATAAAAAATTAAAAAAAAAAAAAAAAAAAAAAAAAGCTAGAAAGTAAATTTTATATAAACGAATTTCCGGGAAATAACTTTGATTAAAAAAAATAATAATATATATAAAAAAAAAAAAAAAAAAAAAAAAAAAAAAAAAAAAAAAAAACTTTTTTTATAGCTTCGCTTTAGACCTCCGTGAAGGTTGGGCCGCTCCATTTAACGGGTGTTATTAATATAGACCATCTGTGTTACTTGTTTTAAAATTAAGGACCATATACGTAAGAAAAGAAGTTAACAAGTACAATCCAAACAATTTCGAGTATACCACAAGAACAAAACACTTTTGAATTTACAAGGAAGTTATTTTATAAACCTGAAAAAAAGTATAGTGCTGATGTTTGTAACTTGCTCATTTGTTTCTTTGTCGACAGTTTGCAAAAAATTCATCAATTATGAGGACAAGGGGTTCGAGGCTTTCATATCCTGACCAGGATGTAGTAAGAATATTTAAATCAATGAATCTTTTATACTTGTTATCGTCATATATCTCTTGTTAAATCCAAAAGTAATTAGTAAGATTATTTATTAAAAATAGGTTTACCCTAATAAAAATTGAATGGCCATGTCTAAGAGGATACGAGGGTGTTAGAATCGCTTATTTTTATTTATTTATTTATTTAATCAGAAAAGCAGTTTTGAGTGTTTGTGTCATCCAAATTATATTGCATCTGCTTATTAGAATTCGATATGTTATTGTTTGTTTTAGTCGTTTGTCATTAGACATCTCAAGCATAAGGCTATGTGCTTTTTACATCATATGAATTGCATATTCTGATGACTACTTCATTACTTATTTGTAACTTTTGTTATTCTTCTTGATATTCTCATGTAAAGTTACCATCCGTTAATTCGAAAAAGAGAAAAAAGACAGAGAAGGGACATGGTATGCATTAACTTTCTTTTGGTCAATAATATTATTAAATATTGATGTTTATTAACAAGTCATTAATCAATTAAATTGACATGTTTGTTGTTATTGGTTTGATAGCGGCGTCAACAGCCGGAGGGGTTGCATCCTCTGAAATAATTCCATGGGAGTTGTACGTACACATTCAGACGGCACTTGCTTTAATGAATCATTTGAAGACAAACAAGAATCACAGGCTCTCCTTAGCGAAGTTGCGTGATACTGAGAGCACAATCAGGTTCCGTGCTGAAATATTCAAGCAGGCCAAGTTGTTGCCAAGTGGCTGGACATAGTATGTTTCACGCTCAATTCAAGTTGCTTTATATGCTTTTGTAAACAATATATAGATGGCAATCAGCCAACAATCAACTTCATTTACTTTCGAATCAAGAAAATTTGTTATTTTTAGTCATAGAAATAACATAATCCTATTAATTAATTCCTGCAGCGACCCAGCCAATGCAAGCAACCTTGTGGCCATTAACCCACGTACTTTACCACCCAAAGTGATTCCTCATTCTAATGATCCTGATCACTTGAAGAAACCTGGTATGTACTTCCTCCGTTCTTTTTATGGGTATTTATGTTATAATGTTAACTAAACTCGCCTACGTGCTTAAAGTTAAATAAACAATGTGTTGATAGTTGACTTTTCTTTGTTATTGGTTTAGCATGCTCATCACAATATGAGACTACTAGTATATATAGCTAGACTAGCTAATACAAGGACATGAATTATTGTTTATAACAATATTTGATATGAAAGGCAGTGGTTAGGTTTAAATAAGGCCAAATATAAGAAAGTTCGATCCGCCACTGCTTGGTGTAGATGCAAATTCTTAATGAACGACGTATCTCTGTTTTAGTCTCCACGTGCACATAATTTCACATACGAGTAATTAATTATACATTCATAGTAATATGATAATTTTTTTTCCCTTTCAGTGCGTTGCTGTACATCTTTGGTGATCGATCCAAACGAAAAATTCCCTGAAACCACCAATGTTCCCTTGAATGATGAGGAGAAGAAAATCTGGTTGGATTTTAAGGAGTTTGATAAAATGAATGTATGTATAAGTTAGATTGATATTCATCCTTCTTTTGACTAATCATCTTGACATATATGACATGCTTATGTGGCAGCCTGGACATGACGAAATTGTTATTACGTCTCTTGAGGAAGAAAGAAGCCCAATTGAAGTTGATAATCCCATTGTTAGTCTAGTTGGTGACTTTGCCATAGCTGCCTTCAATGAGGCCATTAAGATGGTATGGTTAAATCTTCCTGTTTCACCTGCTAATTTTCAACTTTTATTTTTTATTTTATATCTGATTAGGTTTAAAATTATTCTACTAGTATGTCAAGAAGGACGTAGAAAGCAACCTCTGTGATTTTAAATTTGTGGAGTGTAATTATCTAAAGATGAACGAGGTCAATTATTACTTCACCATCATCATAGAGGCCATCGAAGAAGGGAAAGTTGGTGTATATGAAACAAAAATTAAACTTGATTGGGAAGATGGTACGAAATCATTGAGCACCTTTGTTCTTACGGATCGTAAACTACATGGTATGTGATTATTTGCAGTATATATGTATTTAATAGGTTTTCACTTCCTCTCAGAACCAATAACCTATTACTATAATACATGTTGTGCTACGGTCTACAGTTCTACCTGCTAGTAAAAAGGACACTTCTATAATATGTCAAGCTGCGTGTGAATTGCAGTTTTTCCTTTTACAGTGCTGAAACATTCCTATATATTGCAATATTGAACCTTTTGCATAAAAATATGTTGATATTGGTTACACCAACAGGCCTAATCAAATGTGTAATTTTTTTGTAAATAAACTTACCGAAAATGAGATCGAATGTCATCCGATGCTTGTAACCTCATAAATCAATTTCCTCATAAAAATCATATTATTATTTATAATGGTTGACATTTTCAGTTAACTGAATACACTAAAAATGGGTCGAGAGTGTTTGTTCCATTTTGGTCTCTAATGCCTGATGTTGAATGCATACAGATGGGAGGAAAGTGGTGTATTATCAGAAGAAGACTCATCCAGGTTTAACTAAACTTGTCTTGAATCATATTTGTTTTATCCTTGATATTTTTATCTATATTTAAATCGTATATGATTTTTACACATTTCCTTGTGAATGGGTAGTTTTGGGTTATGATTAAATAAAATAACCAAGGATACATACCAATGGGTCTGAACGGGTCAATAGTTGCCAAAAATGTGATAAAAGTATTTAGATTATTATTGCGACAGTACTATTTTGTAATCATATTTAACATATTTTTAATGACAATCTAAATGTTATAAATTTGGATTAAGAAAGTGTTTGTCGTTCGACCCAAAAAAATTATAGGATATGATCGTGCACATTTTGCCACATCTGATAGTAGTATGTATAATCCACTTGGCTTCTTCTCAATTCTTTGTATAATTGTATTACTTGATACTGTACACATGTTTAAATAAATCTACGTGCAGATAGTTGGTTAGATCCTGAGGAGAATTCCCTTAGCGGGTTGGAGCGTAGGAACAAGAAAAGCACTTGCAGGGGTTACGACTACTTTACCCCATGGGGTAAGTTTTTTGTTTTTGATTTATATTTACCTCTGATGAATCGGTGGTTTAACATGAATCTTGATGTAGTTTCTGGTTTTTTAATTTTCAGGGTATTTTGGTTTTTGATGGTGGGTCTGGGTTAAAGAAGTTGGCTGCTCGTTAGAGTTGATGAACTGTCTATATCAATGCTCTTTTTCCTGAAGTCTAAGACAAAGTTATGGCGGTAACAACTACTTTTATTACTGAATGATAATTTACATAAACTGCGTTCGAATGCTGAAATTGGAAAAGAGTGATACCTGGTTGCATTTATAATGGGTGTTTTGGGATTGCTTATTAAAACTGATGTGTTTGTTGTTGTTTTGAAATATATGTGAGCCAAAGCCCTTTAGATCATCAACAACATAACAATAAAGACAAATGGTTTAAATATGGAACTTAACTCATTTATATTTCAATCTATTAGGTTAACAGTTTTCTAATACAATGCTCTGTCGGATCGTATTGTGCATTTGAATCAAAGAAAATTCTTTTTGCATTTGAAGCTGCGTTGGCGGATATTGCTTACAAGTTTTAAAGTATTCAAGTTCAGCGGTTTATGTTACCTTTTTAAGGTTAATTACTGATTTGTCTATGGAGCACAAACATGTTTAATCTACTGATTTACTTCGATTATCCTCATGTGATGGTCGATATATCTATGGATGCATGCACGATTTACTTATCGTCTGTTATGGTGTATCGGGCACTTGATCAGTTCAACACGTTGTACTATTGATCATCAGTTTAGCTAATGTGAAGTTCGTATGAAACACTGAAAAAAGCAAAATCTATTTACCATATAGAAAGATGAAATTTTAGATTAAAGTAGTGCAAGTTTGTAATGAGGTAGAACAAACTCATTACAAGTTTAATTACCACAATCAATCCACTTTTCTTTAATTGGTTTTAGAAAAACAAATTATTCCTAAACTCAATTTGGATGTTAATCTATTCATTAGTAATACCGTTCTCCGAACCAATGTTTTGAAAACCGGGTTCGAAATCGACCTGGTCGAGTCACCGGGCACCGGGTCAACCCGGTTTTCAATTTATTATTTTTTTATTTTTTTGACCAGGCCAACCGGTTCGACCGCCGGGTCGACCACCGGGTCAACCCGGGTTTTTATTAAAATTTTTTGAAAAAATAAAACCCAGCCGGGTTTCGAGAACCAGGTTGACCCGGGTCACTCAAAACCCGGCGGGTCAAACCGGTTAACCCGGTTTTAGAAACCCGGGTTGTTTTGACCCGTTTTTTCGGCCAGAACCGGTCTAACCGGTTAACCCAGCCGGGTCGACCCGGGTTTCAAAACCTTGCTCCGAACAATTATATTAAAAATTATTTGATAGAGAAATATTTTATCCTCCTATTTCTATGCTTTTAAGACACTAGCTTTGAACAAGCCAATTTAAAGGGTAAAGCTAAAGATACGCAACATATTTCTACAAATAAACACAAGTACGCAACATACTTAGTAAAGTGTCAAACGTACGCAACATATTTTCAAAAAAATCGTCGATCTACGCAATATGACCTGCTGGCAGCAGGTTACCAGGTCACCTAACTTTAAAAGTTACACCTTTGGTTCCTAAACTGTCTCATATCTCGCGTACATGATCCAATTTTGGTAACGGTCGTTAAAAAAGTTTTTTAAAAAAACTTTTTAACATTTCTTTTTTAAAATCGAGATAAAATTTTTTTTAACTAAAATTTAGATTAAAAAAAAGTTTAAAAATTTAAAGTTAAAATTAAAAGAAAAGGAAAAAAAATTTAAAAATTTAATTTTTTTTTAAGTTAATATTTAAAAAAAATCAAAATTTAAAAAAAAAATAATATTTGCAAAAAAAATTCTTTTTTTATAAATACGAGTTTTTATTAAAAAATATAAAAAAGGAAAAATAAATAAAATTAATAATTTTTTTTAAAGTTAATATTTAAAAAAAATTAATATTTGCGAAAAAAATTATAAAAAAATTAATTTTCTTAAAAATTGCGTATTTTTTTAAAAATTAATTTTTATAAAAAAATGCTTATTTTAAAAAAAATTAATTTTTATTTTAAAAATTAATTTTTTAAGAAAAAAATAATTTTTTTATAAAAAAAATTAATTTTTTTTTTCGCAAATATTAATTTTTTTAGAGTTAGGTGACCTGGTAACCTGCTGCCAGCAGGTCATATTGCGTAGATCGACGATTTTTTAAAAATATGTTGCGTACGTTTGACACTTTACTAAGTATGTTGCGTACTTGTGTTTATTTGTAGAAATATGTTGCGTATATTTAGCTTTACCCCCAATTTAATGACCATTTCCAAAGAGTTGTTTGAAATTCATTATTCGTTTACAAAAATCCATGATGGGGTACATTTAAAAGTTTTCGACTTCTTAAGGGTGGTCTAGTGGCAAAAAAAATTGTGACTATCACTTTAAATGTGTGAGGTCCCGAGTTCAATTCCTGCAATGTGAAAACAATCTTAAGTGGCCACGTCAACCTCCTAAAAATGGAGGGATTTACCCAGGGACGGAGCCAAGAGAATGCCCGCGGGTGCACGTGCACCCCATGGATTTTTTCGTTACAGTGTTAATTTTTGAAAAAATTATCGATTTTTTCTAAATGTATCTTAAATGTACCCAGTGCATTAAAATGTGTCTCTAGTATTATTTATTTCGTATACATACAAATAAAAAATAAATATAAAATTTTGTAGAAGCCCAAAGATGAAACAAGTTTAATAAATTAAAGTACAAAAGCCCATGAAATAGGTTTTTTAGTGAAACAAGTTTATTCATCATCCTAATAATTTACAAAATTCAAAATTGAACCAACACCACAAAAATGAAACAGGTTCGTAAGTCGTAACATATATCTTTCATTTGTTTATTATGTCTTTTAAAGTTTTCATGTTTTGATTGGTTGTATGAAGTCTTGACTAATTTGTTGGTTCCGTATAGTCTATCATTATCAATAAGGGCTTAGGAAAATAAGAATAAGTGAATAACTATGCAATTTCTATTAAGAAAAATAGGGATAACAAGTTTAAATGATAGTCAACAATATATTAGAATATGAATAGTACCCCAATTGTGTTGTCATGGGGCATTTTTATTGTTGCCGTATTTATAATATATATGAAAATTAGTGCTTAAATGAAGTTGGTTTTTGTCTTGCATGTTGCTACTGCTATGGTTGAAAGATGTTTTTCTAAAATAAAGCTCATTAAAACTGATTTGTGTAATCGGATGAGTGATGATTATTTTAACGGCGCTTTAACTTGTGCTATAGAGAAAGAAGAACTTATTAATATTAAAAATGTGGGTGCACGTAAGTATTTTTTGCTATGGAGATCGTAGTATCACTAATTAGAAGGTAATATGTTCATTTATTTATCGCTTTAATGAAATCTTCGTTTTAATCCACTTTTTAACTCTATTATATTACGGTTAAAAAAAAAATTGTGCACCCAGGCATATTTCTTTTTGGTTCCGTCCCTGGATTTACCTGGTTTGAGTCTGTGTGGCAGTGAGTTCAAATCTCATGGATTAGTCAGCCAAAAGGTCAAAAATCATGGTTACCAAAAAAAAAATTAAAAAAATTAAAAAAAAAATGTTTGCGAGTTATTTGGCAAAAAAGAATTAACGTTAGGGGGTTTTTTCAGCAATAGTAAAAAAATCAGGCACTATACTACTCGCAAAAAAAAATGAATTCATGCACCCCCTTTTTTGTTTGAAATTTCGCATCATGGTTTCAAAGAAGTCATGCTTAGCGGGCACGTTTGCTTCGCTTTTATATATTCCAGCCGTTCAAAAATACAAAAACTATTCGTTTGCTTTCATATGTCATATGTTATAATAAATTTTCAATTGATAGAGTAAGGATCAATTTTTAAAAAAAGAATGATGAGAAATAATTATAACTACACATTAGAGATGTGTCAATTTGAATTAGATGTATCACTAATTTTGAGATGCATCATAATATATTTTCTAGCTAAAAATTATATGCATATACATATATTAGATGTATTTCATCAAGTTAGACGAATCCTATGTATTTTTCGTCATCTGTTGGTTAAATTTGTTGCTAGTACTACTTTGCATCGTTTTCACTTCAAAATCACTTTCGAAACTAATTGTGATGCATCTAAATAAATAGAAATGCATCTAATTCAATTCAATGCATCTCAAATATGTCATTATAGTCATTTCTTATTCTTCTCATTTTAATATTTTTTCTCAGTGGATCCTTACCCTTGATATAATTAATAACTGTGATTATGTTTCAAAGATTAATAATAATTGTGACTAGTTTTGATTGGTAAACGGACGAAAACGGGTTAAATGGGCGCATGTTATACGAATAACTTTAAAAAAAACATAAAATGACGAAATAAATTTCTCAAACGTAACACCTCATTTATATTTAAAAAAATAAATATATTATATCGACCTATAAGTTTTTCTTTGAAAACAATTGTAATGTTCTCCAATTAATAGAAAATATGTGTCTGTTTGTGCTCAATTAACTTTTAAATGAGCAATATATGCCATTCCAAAAAAAGAGCGGGACTAAATATGCTCAAATATTTTATATATTTGCCCAAATTAACCTATTTTTTAATTTTAAACACAAATTGACACATCTATAAACTGCAAGAAAAACTCTCCATGTTCCGAGACTAGTCTAATAATTTCATCTTATCAGGAAGACAGGATGTCGATATGAGAATATTAGTTAGCAATTCTTTTATATGTACTTATCAATGCTATGTTTTAACTTTTAATCATACGTCACTTTCTCTTTGATGTTGTCACATTGCGCGAATGCTCGGCCATGCAGCTAGTAATCTAAAATAGCGTATATGTGACACATAAGGCCATAAGGGTAATATTTTAGCAATTTTGAATTTCACATAGACTAAATAAGTAACTATTGTAAACCACTCAAAGATTTATGAGTTAACTACATTTTTGGTCCTCGTGGTTTATCATGTATAACGGTTTTGGTCCAATAGTTTATAAAGTAACGGATCCAGTCCAAGATCCGACGACCCGTAACACTTTTGGTCTAATAGTTTTAAAAAACGTGATATGACAAAAATACCCTCGAATTTACGCACAGAATTTGCACCATTCATCCCTGAGCTAACGACCGTCAGTTATGTTAGTTATCATGTGGCAACGTTAGTCCATTTAGCCAATAATCATTTGCATCGTCACTCCTTTATACATTTTTCGCCATTTTTCTTACGTTTTCATACGGTTTTGTCCGTTTTATACGTTTTCGTCCGTTTTTCTTACGTTTTTGTCCGTTTTAATACGTTTTAATCCGTTTTTATCCGTTTTTCTTACGTTTTCTTTCGGTTTTGTCCGTTTTTATACATTTTCATTCGCTTTTATTCGTTTTCATCCGTTTTTCTTACGTTTTCATACTTTTTTGTCCGTTTTAATACGTTTTTGTTCGTTTTTATACGTTTTCATCCGTTTTCATACGTGTTTGTCCGTTTTTATTCGTTTTCGTCCGCTTTTCTTACATTTTCATACGGTTTTGTCCTATTTTTTATATTTTCGTCCTTTTTTATTCGTCTTCGTCCATTTTTTTATGTTTTCGTACGGTTTTTTATGCTTTTTTATGTTTTCGTCCGTTTTTCATCAGTTTTTGTTCGGTTTTGTCCACTTTTTTATGTTTTCGTTCGTATTTCTTCATTAGTATTTGTAACACCCCAAACCGAAAAGGGCTAAAGTGTAACATTTTGAAGTCAAATCAGAATACATGTAAATGAAAATTCATTACTAATACAAAGGTTACAAAACAGTACTAAGAAAAGAATAAAGGACTAGCTCTAAACATTTCAACTTCCAAACTAATTACAAACTAAGAACCAAAGAAAATCTCTAAGTCTATCTCTAATCCATGGGGATCTATCAACAGTGTAGTCCACTAAGAGCTCCTAAGCACTCTTCACCCAAAACCTAGCTTCCTTCTAAAACCTGCCGCAGGAAAAGAAATGCGGCTGAGCTTAAAAAGCCCAGTGAACAGATATAAACGAATGAAAACTAATAAACAAAGGGGAAACGAAAGCGAATGCGAAATGAGATCAAGCAAACCTGTTGAGACAAAGGTCAAGGAATATGGAACATATAGTAGAACTAACAGAATATAAACAAAAGAAATATGAATATGGAATATCAAACGAATCAAATGAAAATGAAACGGATCATAAGTGTAAACAATTGAAAAGAAAACAAACATAAGTTGATCACAATAGAGACGACAAGATACTAATCATCTAAAAGTAGAACTAACAGAAATGCCCAACAAATACTAATGCGCACATAGGAGTGATCATCTCCAAATGTACTATGTGAAAGGGGTGTATTGCACACACACCAAAACATTCACCAAATAATACTAAACAAAGTACCTAGGATGCATCCATACGCCCCCTGCAAAACAAATATATATGCACCAAGCTCTAGGCTAAGTAAACATATACAATAATAAATATAGGCCTGAATAGCTAGCATAAAGGGAACGCTGTGGACAAAAACCCACCTCCACATATAGTGTCAATACCACTGGTGCATCAGTGGCAAGGCCATGGACTCCCCATGACTGGCTACAAATTAATCAAATCATATACACATAATGGGCATAGAATTCAAGAATGCTATAGAAAAGAAATATAGCATGCAAACGAATATTAAGCTCATATCAATATCAATATCAAGTATCAACAAACACGAATCAAACAAAGGGAACATAGCAATGGCTTAAATGAAGGGATCATAATCGAAATATTAAACAAAAGAGAGAAGGATGGCCTTTACTAAAAAGGCGGAATATCTGTACCTCAAACCGTCAACGAAATCATATCACAACATAGGAATAGGAAGTCGCTCATTCTTCAGCGAATCTACACGAATTAATGATCGTTTTATTATTAATAACTTGTTTTAAATCAGATTACTCATTTTAGTCGGCTTTTCATTTTTAGTAACTTTCCATTAATAGTAAGCTTCCATTTATAGTAAATTTCCACTTTAAGTATTTTAACCATTTTGAGTAACTTTTAATATTTAGCAAGTTTCCCGAATTAGCAAGTTTCTATATTTAGTAAGTTTCCATATTTAGTAAGTTCATCATTTATAATTAAGATTAACAAGTTAACGTACTTAAAATGTTAAATATAATAGTTTAGGGTTAAATATGTCAATTTAATAAAGTTTAGGGTCATAAATGCAAATTATCAACATTTAACATTAAAAATATCAAATAAATTATTTTAAAGTTTATACTATAATTTTATATCAAAAGGATAATTTTAAACCCCGTTGTCTCATAATTTATTTAAACGCACTCCCGACATTAATTTAGGCCGCGACGACCAAAACATTTTCCAACACTCATGAGCATACCGACACGACTCTTATGTGATTAACCAAGTTCATATGCTAACACACTACTCGACAAACAACTTATCTAGACCGAAAATACGCATTATGAACTCAAAGCAACCCAATCCTTGTACTCCTTTTATATAATTAGTACACACACTCACACGTTACATTCTTGTTAACATGCATGTATTCCCAACTTATCATCCTCATGAATATCACATTGAACCAACTCAACAGGCCATGCTACCTTTATATAAACTTAAATTTCTGCTCACCAATTCAAGTTCAAAATAGATTGTATCAAAACAAAACACAGATTATCAACGTAGATATCAACTCATATTTTCATTTTAGTGACACCATTTTCACAACACGACACCAGATTTGATCATACATATATCTTGATTTCCAGCCTAAAATGACACCCACAGCCTCGCGACACATAAACGAACCTCGCACACCCCTTTTCATAATTATTTCATGCGATTCAGAAACAGCCCGAAAGCAAGCATGCGCGAACTAAATAAAACCACAATCGACCCATGACCCATTTCTCAGCCCATGTGTTCGACACACACAACACACACACGACACATAAATCCCAAGCAAGTACGAGATGCACACCAGACACAATATTATAATAACCATGTTCATATAACCGGTTTTAAATCTGATCATATGTACGTATATATATACACCTATTTTCATGATTTTATGAGACAATAATCCATTTGTATACCATGTTTTCAAAGCCAAAGCATAATAAGTTTTCTATTCTTGTTTTAATATAAGACGAATACCGAATACTTTTGAAAACGTCAAATCGTTTTACGCTTTTAAATATATACGAAAATATAAGTCCAGTCGTAGGTTTCATATTCTCGTCAATAGCCATTCGAATTCAACATGTTCTATAATTCTTTTATATACTCTTTTACGTGAACTAAACGACACCCGTCACGCCCCATTTCTAGCTAACCCAAAACCATACCTCACGCACACACACACTTGTTTGAGACCTGTATGTTTTCAGCCCCTATTCATGTAATACACATGCTGTTCCATTCATTATTCATTTGAGTTTAATTCCAGGTTTAAGTCGCATAACAAGATTATATTAGAGTCCTCAAAAGTATTAGATCATAAGCGTAATATACATACAGATTCGAAGGAACCAAAACCGAAATAATTATCGACATGTAAACATGACAAAGTTGTAGTTATCTTTGCATACTTGTTATTAAACGAGAATAGCATATTAGTGATCGGTATATATATGAGTCGTGATTATGGTTTTACGTAGCATGCATAACTTCTTTGTATAATATTTATTAGACGAAACGAAACATGTTTTGATCATATAGACACGTATAAGAATAGGTTAGACGTATTACGAAGAAAGTCAAAACAGATTTGATGGTACCTTAGGCTGGAACTAGAGGGAGATTGAAATAGGGAGAATGCGACACCACCTTCGGCTGCACGACTTGAACGAACCCTCCTTTGTACTACCTTTGATCGACAGAAATGGGAGAGAAAGGAATAGCTGTTGTCTTCTTTTGGTTTTAGGGTTTTTAGTTTTGTGACTTTGAGATGATACGTATATGTCATAGGGAGGAAACAAAATAAATGTGCCCTGTTTTAATCCCCAAGAAAACGTGTGATCAAAAAGGAAACAAGGGGAAATCATATCTTTAATTCATAGTGTGTGATTTGGTTGCAATATTGTGCTTATCAAGTGTTTTAGGCGTGTAAGGTTAAAAGGATAAGGCCTAGTCATTTTTATTTTATTTTTTTATTATTATTATTTTTTTTTTTGAATTGTCACATATTTATACATTAGTTAGGGATTTTACGCTCCTATAGTTTAAATATTTAGTTACCAAAGTAGTCCATTGACTTTTGAAATTTTCAAATTAGACCTCATTTTAGGTTTTCAGATTTCAGGGTTTTACAACTCTTCCCTTCTAGAAAGAAAATTTCGTCCGCGAAATTGAAGTGAAGAGATCAAACGAAAACGTAACAATTCATGAAATGAAAAGAAAGTGATTATCTTGCTCGGAATAGTTTCTCCAAAGAATTTTAACAAACGGAAAAGTTCCTCATGACTCAACCTGAATAAAATAGGATAGCCCCGGGCTCTCCACAGGAAACATATCTGACCCAATGAATAAGAAATGAATATGAAACAGATGATAGTCGAAATCTCACAAGGAGATACATGAACATCAGATGAATCTGGAATAAGTACTGAAGTGATGCTAGATGGCAGAAAACTTCACGAATCACATCAGGTGCTGAAAGTACTAAGGGACTTGCAAAGGAATCAGATAGACATACATCGAATTATGAGACCTACCAAAAGTTTCCTAATGAGGTTGGTGACCTATTTGTACTGACGATTAACTAAGAACATATCGAATTATCGAATCGTATTAGAGTACATAAAGAGATAGATAGGATAACTGCACGGATAAGAACGAATCTAAGGACTAACGTATCACGAATCTTCCTTACATGCCAAAATGTCTAACTCTTTTGTACGGAAAACATCATACGGGACACACAATTTCCTGTCTAGCTTTCAAGCTTCCTCGTCCACAATGAATATAACCCATTAGTCATTGTAATTAGCTCCAAGCATTCAATGAGCAGCTTTCCAAATTAACTCAACCAGAAAGTGTTCTACATCCCTATTCATATCAAATCTGAAAGGACAAACTTTGTCACTTGTATGCCATCAATCTCAATAAGCAAACACAATCAGACCACACACTTGTCAACTTCATGCTCAACACTTCTTCCAAGTCCGAATGGTTGTTATGCTTATCCCTTAGTCTGTAGGTGAAAAGCGTTACTATACTTGAGTCTGGTTCCTCAAGACTTCAGTAGTTCTTCTTGGGACTGAGAGGTAAAACGCAAATCTCTGTAATGATCACTTCGAGTGCGCCATGTAGTTGAATAATCTTCTTGTCAAAGGGTTTATGCAAACTTGAATACCCATCCTAATAGGCAAAAGCGAGCTGACTAAATCAAACGATCAACCATAACTCAAATTTTGTCAACCTTCTTAAGTGTGCGTGGAGATTTCGTTCCAATGTTCATAGAAATTCAAATCCAGCTTTAGATCCCTTACACATCTTAGTACGACCAAGAGGGATAGAAAAAGTAGGAATGTATCCCCATTGTAAAAATTTCTTCCCAGTCTTCACAGATCATAGCTTTGTTATCTTGCTCCTGAGCTTCCTAAAATCTGTAATTGGATTTCATCTTCATGAAAGATATTATTTCAAATCTTGAGAGCAAACCCCACTGCTGCCAACTCCAGGTCACGCATTGAATAATTCTCTTCAACGGTTCCAGCTGTCTTGATGCATAAGCAATAACTCCTCCGCGTTGCATAAGGGCATAATCAAGTCTCTTCGCGAAACGTCTCAAAATTGATATTCATCAGAAGTTATGGAAGCTAATGTCTATTTCAGCTTTTCCAAAACTCCGTTCTTCATCCAAGCTAAGCTTCTCTTCCTTACTCATAAAATTCGTCTACGGCAACGCAAGTCGTGAACATCTTTCGACCAATGTCATGCTTCTAGAATACACAAATGATCCTCATATTTTCAACATAATACGAAAATGATTCTCATGTTCCTTCTTCCTCTCTGAACGTATTAAGATGTCATACTCTGACGACTTTGTCTAAGTACTCACGAAAACACGATTCACTAAGTCCATAAAACAGTCAAGCATTAGCCAATACAATTGGCATCACTAACAGTCATAAGGGTTGTTACGAATACAAAAGGCAATTCCAAAAATAACTTCCAGCCATAACTCCATCTAAAGAAAACTCCGCGTACTGAGACTAATCAGATACATTGTCGATTCGAGGTAGGGGACGATGATTTCTAACAATGATGTGGTTCAGCTCCCAGAGGTTAGTACAATTCTCATGCTCTAATCCTTCTTCATCGCGAATAAAACTAAGACACTCTCAAGAGATACACTAAGACAAATAAACCACTTCATAGTTTTTGGTTGTTGCTCCACCAGTTCTCTCAATTTAACTGGTGCTGTTTAATACGGAGTTTCAAAATTAGGCAAAACTTCGCTCTATACGGATAGGGTTTTGTCTCATCGAACCTTACTGTTCTCAGGCACTTCTCAAAGACATCCTATGATCCCCATAAGTTCAAGTTATATGATGTAATTATTATCACGTTGGCCAGGCGTCATAATACTTGCATCATATAAACATGCCTTTATGGAAATCATATTCAACCTCGAGTCGTGACTAAACCATTTCTCAGTGTTAGGTCAAAGCAAATTCACAATCTGGTTTAAATCTTGGTGGTTCATTCCGGGATTACATCGGAAAATTTTAGATTATAAATGACTCTCAAAGTGAGATTCCTCCCACGGTGTACAAGAATAGATGCTAGGAAAAGTTCACAACTGCGAAAGTAACGTACGAGTTTCCAGGGTAGTAAGGATAACAAAGTTTAACAATTAGAAATCATGGAAAAATAAATCAGAGTGGTTCAAAATATCAAATGAGAGACGTAGTATGACAGTAGTTAGTATCTTGATGCTTAGTCCACCAGTCTATATCAGAATGACATCGAATTTAACTTTCCAAGGAAAGACAGATCAGCATAGCAAATCTTATTATTCAGAAGTGAGGGATAACATTCATATACTCGTGGTCGATCACCACAAGACTTCTTATATGAATAAAACTGGATAAGGCAAAATCTAATGGTGTGGGGAAACTTAAATAGACTTGTCAAAAGCAAGAGATTTCACATAATGTGTCAAACACACTATGGTCATGCGAATTCTTAGAATGCCCGGAGAGGCATCTAAACGGTTAACAAATGAATTAGAGGTTTGAATCAAAAGAAAACAATGCTTGTGTAATGTCAAACACTACTGCAGAATTCTTAACACATTCTAAACTTACATGGTCACTAATCTCATGTTGTGTAGACTTATAAGTTTCGAATCTCCAGAAGGGAAAATCTTAAAAGAGCATAACTAAGAGCAAAGCACGAATCAGAGTGAATGCGGAAGCAAGGATACTTAACAAATGCCCTATAGTCTACCCAATCCTCAACGGTCATAACTTAAGTTTCATAGTGGCAATCCTAAAGCAAGTTCTCAACGGTTGTTCCCTAACTCTTATGGTGCAAAACTTAGATGGCCTAATACTCACAGGTCATAGCTTAAGCTCTACAGGTTTTGAATCCACTGATCAAACATGTCTCTGATACCAAAATTTGTAACACCCCAACCCGAAAAGGGCTAAAGTGTAACATTTTGGAGTCAAATCAGAATACAAGTAAATGAAAATTCATTACTAATACAAAGGTTACAAAACAGTACTAAGAAAAGAATAAAGGACTAACTCTAAACATTTCAACTTCCAAACTAATTACAAACTAAGAACCAAAGAAAATCTCTAAGTCTATCTCTAATCCATGGGGATCTATCAACAGTGTAGTCCACTAAGAGCTCCTAAGCACTTTTCACCCAAAACCCAGCTTCCTTCTAAAACCTGCCGCAGGAAAAGAAATGCGGCTGAGCTTAAAAAACCCAGTGAACATATATAAACGAATGAAAAATAATAAACAAAGTGGAAACGAAAGCGAATGCGAAATGAGATCAAGCAAACCTGTTGAGACAAAGGTCAAGGAATATGGAACATATAGTAGAACTAACAGAATATAATCAAAAGAAATATGAATATGGAATATCAAACGAATCAAATGAAAATGAAACGGATCATAAGTGTAAGCAATTGAAAAGAAAACAAACATAAGTTGATCACAATAGAGATGACAAGATACTAATCATCTAAAAGTAGAACTAACAGAAATGCCCAACAAATACTAATGCGCACATAGGAGTAATCATCTCCAAATGTACTATGCGAAAGGGGTGTATTGCACACACACCAAAACATTCACCAAATAATACTAAACAAAGTACCTAGGATGCATCCATACGCCCCCTGCAAAACAAATATATATGCACCAAGCACTAGGCTAAGTAAACATATACAATAATAAATATAGGCCTGAATAGCTAGCTTAAAGGGAACGTTGTGGACAAAAATCCACCTCCACATATAGTGTCAATACCACTGGTGCATCAGTGGCAAGGCCATGGACTCCCTATGACTGGCTACAAATTAATCAAATCATATACACATAATGGGCATAGAATTCAAGAATGCTATAGAAAAGAAATATAGCATGCAAACGAATATTAAGCTCATATCAATATCAAGTATCAACAAACACGAATCAAACAAAGGGAACATAGCAATGGCTTAAATGAAGGGATCATAATCGAAATATTAAACAAAAGAGAGAAGGATGACCTTTACTAAAAAGGCGGAATATCTGTACCTTAAACCGTCAACGAAATCATATCACAACATAGGAATAGGAAGTCGCTCATTCTTCAGCGAATCTACACGAATTAATGATCGTTTTATTATTAATAACTTGTTTTAAATCAGATTACTCATTTTAGTCGGCTTTTCATTTTTAGTAATTTTCCATTAATAGTAAGCTTCCATTTCTAGTAAATTCCCACTTTAAGTATTTTAACCATTTTGAGTAACTTTTAATATTTAGCAAGTTTCCCGAATTAGCAAGTTTCCATATTTAGTAAGTTTCCATATTTAGTAAGTTCATCATTTATAACTAAGATTAACAAGTTAACGTACTTAAAATGTTAAATATAATAGTTTAGGGTTAAATATGTCAATTTAATAAAGTTTAGGGTCATAAATGCAAATTATCAACATTTAACATTAAAAATATCAAATAAATTATTTTAAAGTTTATACTATAATTTTATATCAAAAGGATAATTTTAAACCCCGTTGTCTCATAATTTATTTAAACGCACTCCCGACATTAATTTAGGCTCGACGACCAAAATATTTTCCAACACTCACGAGCATACCGACACGACTCTTATGTGATTAACCAAGTTCATATGCTAACACACTACTCGACAAACAACTTATCTAGACCGAAAATACGCATTATGAACTCAAAGCAACCCAATCCTTGTACTCCTTTTATATAATTAGTACACACACTCACACGTTACATTCTTGTTAACATGCATGTATTCCCAACTTATCATCCTCATGAATATCACATTGAACCAACTCAACAGGTCATGCTACCTTTATATAAACTTAAATTTCTGCTCACCAATTCAAGTTCAAAATAGATTGTATCAAAACAAAACACAGATTATCAACGTAGATATCAACTCATATTTTCATTTTAGTGACACCATTTTCACAACACGACACCAGATTCGATCATACATATATCTTGATTTCCAGCCTAAAATGACACCCACAGCCTCGCGACACATAAACGAATCTCGCACACCCCTTTTCATAATTATTTCATGCGATTCAGAAACAGCCCGAAAGCAAGCATGCGCGAACTAAATAAAACCACAATCGACCCATGACCCATTTCTCAGCCCATGTGTTCGACACACACAACACACACACGACACATAAATCCCAAGCAAGTACGAGATGCACACCAGACACAATATTATAATAACCATGTTCATATAACCGGTTTTAAATATGATCATATGTACGTATATATATACACCTATTTTCATGATTTTATGAGACAATAATCCATTTGTATACCATGTTTTCAAAGCCAAAGCATAATAAGTTTTCTATTCTTGCTTTAATATAAGACGAATACCGAATACTTTTGAAAACGTCAAATCGTTTTACTCTTTTAAATATATACGAAAATATAAGTCCAGTCGTAGGTTTCATATTCTCGTCGATAGCCATTGGAATTCAACATGTTCTATAATTCCTTTATATACTCTTTTACGTGAACTAAAGGACACCCGTCACGCCCCATTTCTAGCTAACCCAAAACCATACCTCACGCACACACACACTTGTTTGAGACCTGTATGTTTTCAGCCCCTATTCATGTAATACACATGTTGTTCCATTCATTATTCATTTGAGTTTAATTCCAGGTTTAAATCGCATAACAAGATTATATTAGAATCCTCAAAAGTATTAGATCATAAGCGTAATATACATACAGATTCGAAGGAACCAAAACCGAAATAATTATCGACATGTAAACATGACAAAGTTGTAGTTATCTTTGCATACTTGTTATTAAACGAGAATAGCATATTAGTGATCGGTATATATATGAGTCGTGATTATGGTTTTACGTAGCATGCATAACTTCTTTGTATAATATTTATTAGACGAAACGAAACATGTTTTGATCATATAGACACGTATAAGAATAGGTTAGACGTATTACGAAGAAAGTCAAAACAGATTTGATGGTACCTTAGGCTGGAACTAGAGGGAGATTGAAATAGGGAGAATGCGACACCACCTTCGGCTGCACGACTTGAACGAACCCTCCTTTGTACTACCTTTGATCGACAGAAATGGGAGAGAAAGGAATAGCTGTTGTCTTCTTTTGGTTTTAGGGTTTCTAGTTTTGTGACTTTGAGATGATACGTATATGTCATAGGGAGGAAACAAAATAAATGTGCCCTGTTTTAATCCCCAAGAAAACGTGTGATCAAAAAGGAAACAAGGGGAAATCATATCTTTAATTCATAGTGTGTGATTTGGTTGTAATATTGTGCTTATCAAGTGTTTTAGGCGTGTAAGGTTAAAAGGATAAGGCCTAGTCATTTTTTTTTTTTTTTTTTTTTTTTTTTTTGAACTGTCACATATTTATACATTAGTTAGGGATTTTACGCTCCTATAGTTTAAATATTTAGTTACCAAAGTAGTCCATTGACTTTTGAAATTTTCAAATTAGACCTCATTTTAGGTTTTCAGATTTCAGGGTTTTACAGTATTTGTTTTTTGAATTTTATTTTTCAAAAACCTTTTTTTCTCTAATTTTTTTTAGAAAATATTTAAAAAAAAAAATTCAAATGTTTTTTTTTTTCTAAAATTTTATAGAAAAACAAATTTTGAAAAAAAAAAAAAAAAAGTTATAGAAAATAAATTTCAACTATTTTTTTTAATTTTTCAAAAATTTTTTTCTAAATTTTTTTTTCTAAAATTATTTTCGAGAAAAAAATTAGAAAAAAATTGAAAAAAAAAAGTCTTTGAAATTTTTTTTGGAAACCTTTTTTAGCGAAAATATTTTTTTGAATTTTTTTTCAAATTTTTTTTTAAATTTCTTTTTCTAAATTTTTTTCGATTTTTTTTAAATTGAAAAAAAAAAGTTTTTGAAAAATAAAATTCAAAAAACGTATAAAAACGGACGAAAACGAATAAAACGGATGAAAACTAATGAAAACATATAAAAACGGATAAAACCGAATGAAAACGTAAGAAAAACGGATTAAACATATCAAAACGGATAAAAACGTACGAAAACGTAAGAAAAACGGACGAAAACAAATAAAAACAAACGAAAACGTAATATAACGGACAAAACCGAATGAAAACGTAAGAAAAACGGACAAAAACGTATTAAAACGAATAAAACGTATGAAAACGAAAGAAAAACGGACGAAAACGACTTAAAACGGACGAGAACGTATAAAAACGAACGAAACTGATAAAAACGTAAGAAAAACGGAAAGAAAATGTATAAAGGACTAACGATGCAAATAATCATTGTCTAAATGGACTAACGTTGCCACATGATAACTTACAGAACTGACGGCCGTTAGCTCAGGGACGAATGGTGCAAATTCTGTGTGTAACGGTGAGGGTATTTTAGTCATATCATGATTTTTTTAACTAGTCAAACCTATGGTCAACGAAAATTGGACCAAAAGTGTTACGGGTCAGCAGATTCTAGACTAGATCCGTTACTTTTCAAACTATTAGACCAAAAGTGTTATACCCGGTAAACCATGAGGACCAAAAATGTAGTTAACTCAAGATTTATTTAACTCTTTTCATTTGAGAAAATGGATTCAATTAAGCATAATGACAACTAATTAAGCATTTAAGTCATTTTTTTTAAGTGAAGAAAGCGAATGAGTCATAAATACAGTTTGGGATAATTCCATATTTACCCAATCTAAACATGAAAATGCATATATACCCAAAATACAATTTTTGAATGCATGATGCACAATGCAGTTAAAGCATATTTTTGGGTAAATATGGCATTATCATGTTTAAGTTGGGTAAATACGAAATTTACCTAATAATCATCCAATCAAAATCTTATTACTATCATGTTATAAAGTTACTACTAAGGGGGTGGCAACGTATTCGGTATGGAGCTCAGCATGCCTCGGCATGAACATTGCCACTATTTCGGTATGGAGCTCGGCATGCTCAATTCGGTAAACTTCACCGAATTGGTATTGTATCAAGCATTGAATTTTTTGAACGTTGCTCATTAAATGGGCTAGCCGTTTGTGGCATTTTCCAAAAAAAAAATTAAGATTTTTTCCCTTTAAATTCACTTTCACATCTTAATTTATTCACACATTCATTTTAAAATTACTAAACTTAATCCCCTACTTCAAACTTGCAACTCTTTCTTTCAATTACAAAAAAATGGATCAAACTCAATCAAAAGGTCGTGGACGGGGCTTTCGATCACAACCCATTCAATCACAACCAACTCGTCCGCATGTTCAATCACAACCAACTCGTCCATCTCAACCCTACTATGCCCAACATCCACCCCAACCTTACTATCCCCAACCTCCACCTCAACCCTACTATCCCCAACCTCCACCACAACCGATGAATCCAAGCCATTATAATATAGCAATGACAAGTGAATTTGACCCGTTCAACGACTTCCGTGACGGTCCATCAAGACGTGAACCAAGTGTCGAACGTCAACTACCGCTTTACGATAACGAGGATGATGAAATTGATTATGTTCCCGAAACTCAATTTCCAAATACAATCGGTAATTTATTTAATTTTTTAAATCGTTAAACAATTTTTTTTAATCGTTATTTTTTTTTGAAAATCGTTGTATAATCGTTATTTTTTTTAAATCAATTGTTTTTTTTATAATCGTTAGTTTTTTTTCGTATTTTTTTAATAATCGTTAAACATTTTTTTTTTAAATAATCGTTATTATTTTTGGTTTTTTTTTTTTTTTTCTAAATTGGTATATTTAATTGTTATATTATTTAGGTGGAGAAGAAAACGATGATGATGTTCAAGAAGTTGAAGAAATAAAACATTCGACTAAAGCGAAAAAAGAACCTTGGTCGACGCACGAAGAGGTCGCTTTGGCAAAAGCGTGGGATCAAATTTCGACATGCCCAAAAGTCGAAAATCAACAAAAGTTTGAAAGCTTTTGGAAAAGAATTCTAGAGCATTTCAAAATAACCGTGGGAAATACTAATCGAACACACCATAGCTTGAACACTAAATGGAAAAATATGAATGCCAAAATGAATACTTTTAACGGGCTATTCATCCAATCGGTATATTTTTAAACTTTATACTTTTTTGTATTTTGTATTTGATATAGTTGTATTAATTTATACTTGTTACTTTTATAATTGTAGAACCGTGTTCGTGATAGTGGTTGTGACAATCTTGACGTGATGAAAAATGCCATGGCCGATTATAAAAAGAAAACAAAAGGCAAAACTTTTACCCATATTAAAGCGTGGGAGATTGTTAGGAAAGCAGACAAATGGTTCGAACAACCAAGTGTGGGTCAAACTTCTTTGTCTAATTCTGATAAACGAAGAAAGTCGTCGGAATCTAGCAACAACAATGTTGAGACTATTCTTCCAGATCTGAATGACGACACAACTCCTACACGCAAAAAAAGGGGGAAAAAGACCGATGACGAGTCGTCGTCAAAGAATAGTGTTGTTGCGACCTTCGAAAGTTATGCGGCAAAGAAATCACAAATAATGGAGGAGGCGGTGGAAAAAAAGCGTGCAAAGGATGAGTTGTCCGAAAAGTTAATGGCCGCACAACTCAAAGGTGTTGAAGAAAAGGCTTTTTTACGAGTGATAAAGTTCTACAACAACCCGCACGATTACATAGCTTATCCGGCTATGTAGAACTTCATCGCTCGTAAAAAAGCCTTTTCTTCAACACCTTTTAGTTGTGCGGCCATCAACTTTTCGGCCAACTCATCCTTTGCACGCTTTTTCTCCACCGCCTCTTCCATTATTTGTGATTTCTTTGCCACGTAACTTTCGAAGGTCACAACAACACTATTCTTTGACGACGACTCATCATCGGTCTTTTTCTCCCTTTTTTGCGTGTAGGAGTGATGTCGTCATTCAGATCCGAAAGATTAGTCTCAACATTGTTGTTGCTATATTCCGACGACTTTCTTCGTTTATCAGAATTAGACAAAGAAGTTTGACCCACACTTGGTTGTTCGAACCATTTGTCTGCTTTCCTAACAATCTCCCACGCTTCAATATGGGTAAAAGTCTTGCCTTTTGTTTTCTTTTTATAATCGGCCATGACATTTTTCATCACGTCAAGATCATCACAACCACTATCACGAACACGGTTCTACAATTATAAAAGTAACAAGTAGAAATTAATACAACTATATCAGATACAAAATATAAAAAGGTATAGAGTTTAAAAATATACCGATTGGATGAATAGCCCGTTAAAAGTATTCATTTCGGCATTCATATTTTTCCATTTAGTGTTCAAGTTATGGTGTGATCGTTTAGTATTTCCCACGGTTATCTTGAAATGCTCTAAATTCTTTTCCAAAAGCTTTCAAACTTTTGTTGATTTCCGACTTTTGGGCATGTCGAAATTTGAACCCACGCTTTTGCCAAAGCGACCTCTTCGTACGTCGACCAAGGTTCTTTTTTCGCTTTTGTCGAATGTTTTATTTCTTCAACTTCTTGAACACCATCATCGTTTTCTTCTCCACCAAAATAATATAACAATTAAATATACAGATTTAAAAAAAAAATAACAAAAAACAATAATGATTATAAAAAAAAATTGTTTAATGATTTAATATATATATATATATATATATATATATATATATATATATATATATATATATATATATATATATATATATATATATATATATATATATATATATGATACGTGGGAATCGCACCAGGCTTTACCTCTCAAGGGATCTTGAGAAGCTTACAACCCCCACCAGGCAGTGTACCTGATCGTTGTAGTATAGTATAGTGACAAGTACCGGGGGATTGATTGTTCAGCTAGGAATAGTGTCGCTAGGATTAGAAAGCCTAAATACTAGTTCTAAAGGTGAGGGATGATTATTTTTGTATTTTTATATTTTTATGAAAGCAATTAAAATCTCGGGGTTTGAAGGATTTGGGCAGAATTAGTTGCTAACCAACTAACCCAATACTAAGATGCAATCAAAATAAAATACTAGAAAAGAAGATAAACTAATTATACTAAGGTTGTGAGCAGTAAATGGAGAAAATGTGTTTACTTAGATTTCACTACTCCCTAGACATCTTTTACACGTTAATTACTTGTTATAATTGCATGGATGATGGATCGTATTCCTTAATACCATTCATGGGGTGGCACACATAACTCCCCAATTCTATGAGCTCTTATCTCCTCCTACACCATGCCCAGCACAACTATAGGGATTGTAAACAGTGGCTCATGCATTAAATACAACCAATAAAGACCTAGTGCGCCTCGGTTCATTTATCCAAGACAAGAATAAACAAGTAATCAACACATAATTAACATCTAGGTTTCATTAGATCTAAGCAAACACAAGATAGATCTAGCCTAGCATGATAGAATTAAGATAAGAACAAGATATAGACAACCAACACATAGACATATTGATTGAATTAAAGGAACACTTATCTCAATTACAATGAAAGGTATCAAGGGTTTGGAACCCTTGAAAAACCTGTAAAAGTTGCACCAAAATCGTACTTAGGGTTTCTCCAAAACTTCTCTCTTTAATGTGTGAAAATTAGAAAACTATATATAGAAAAATAGGTCTGACGGCGTCAAGACAAACATTGTGACGCCGTCACCTCGCCGCCAAAACTATTCTCAGACTGCCTTGATCTACATTTGACGCCGTCAAGACTTAATCATTTCCAGGCCGTCATGACTTTTTACTCTTGACGCCCTTCCTTCGTGACGCCGTCAAATCTGTACTGGGTCGTCATGGAATTCTGCTCTTGACGCCGTCAGAGAATTACTCTTGACGCCGTCACCTACTGTTCCCAGCATGGAAAATTAAGACTTTGGCGTTTTCTTCACTTTTATGCTCCAAAAACGTCCGAATTGCTTCCTTTTCCAGATTTCTCTCCCAAAGTACCTAAAATCACAAAAGGAACGATTTAGGGCAATATTTGATCAAATAAATTCGAATTCGGGCTTAAATGACCCCCTAAAAACGGATCATTTTTCGCCTCATCATATACCCTTACACTTGAGATTTGTTTGTCCTCAAGCAAATGCGCTTTTATTCTACTCAAAAGACAAGTTAGGGGTCATTTAACACTAATATAAAAGTAATTACAGCAAATAATCGTTCCACTAAAGACCAATAGACAAGCACGGATGTCATACACTAGCATCTCACAAATAGTGTTTAGATACTCACATCTCTCGGGTGTAATAAAGTATAAATTACAATATGGAAACGGAAGATATCTCTCACTACCTGTCATAGCAAAATAGATTACCATAGGCTTGGGAAAGGATCAAACCTCCACCACATGGCGTAAGCACCTAGGATAAACTATCAAAGAGGTCTTTTAAAGGGTTGTAATGTTAGGTGTAGGGATATAAAATACACGATTTTGTTGGATAAAGGAAGTTTTACTGGTGGCGAGTTAACAATCTTGGTCAATTACATGTACAATGTGGCGTTGCTAAGCCAATACTAGACTCGACTTAAGCTAATAAATGAAAAATAACAAAAACAAAAAATGAACATAGAATAAAAAAGGATGGTAGTCCGTATGTTTCTTTTTTTTTTTTTTTTTTTTTTTTTTTTTTTGCATACACTCTCACCCTACCATCCAAAATAATACATCATAGGGAATGAATATTTTCCTTACACTTGAATTTTTACATACTTTACAATTAACTAAACTAATGACTCGAATTAAGAAAATCAAAACACTTTGAGCACTTTTAAGATTAACGTACATATGGGGGTAATAAATGATGTTCTTCCCCATTACTCCATAAAATAAGTACTTACCCATGAGTCTCAATCGTCCCAAAACAATATGTACAAGGATATGACTCGACTTAGCAACCATGTAATCAATTAGAAAGTTAACTTAGGGTTTAACAAATAACAATAATGCACTAAAAATGAGCGCATACACGGAAGGCTAAGGCGATTTGGGTGTACATTTAAGTGGGGTGTAACAAATTCTTCCTTTAAGTAAAATGCTTAAAGTTAGAAACGAAAAGATAGGCTCGGAGGGGTGTACTAGGGGTTTCGTGTACTAAAAATGAGTACAACGCTAAGGGTGTTTGGAAAAATTAGTTGACTTAAGTAGTCAAGCAATATGACTTAAATGGTCAAGTAATTATAATACGGGTTTAACACAAGGGTGATCCTAATGCCTCTTATCATGTAGTAAATCCTACTACACGAATGTAGTCTCACTAGCGGTCTCGGGATGCATCACTAACGCAAGTTCTAGAATCTAAATGCTACCGGTACACTCATAAGCACTAATAGTAAATGTTTTTCCTATCAAATCTAAAGGCGAACCTCACATATTTGGGTAGAAAATTTTTCTGAATATATGGTTATGTGCTAGTCATACAATCTCCTATCCATGAGACGCTTGCTATGGCTAAAGTTTCACTCCTAAATGTTGTAAAAAAATTTAATTTGGCGCTAAAATTGCACTAACAAGTATTTCTCATAGTTTTATTACACATCTACCATTAAACAAAACAAACTCAAGCGAAAGTGCATATGTAAGGTATCATCTTTTTACCCTCCCCTTACACTTAAGATGAACATTGTCCCCAATGTTCAAGTAAAGAATGTAAAAGTGAAAAAGTAAAGAAAATGAAATCAAATACTCCCCTGATTCGCTCGGTATGGATAATAGGGTGGCCAGGTTAGATCTTCCTCCAAGAAAATGAACAATCAAAGCTTCCCTTCCAGAATGTAAATCATCTTCTTGTCATACATAACCTGTAAAACCTGATAAAATAGACAAGACAACCTCGCGTAAAATCGGCGGCATCCTATATAAGTTACTAAATCCTAGAAAACAAGATAATATATAATGCTTGTGAAATGAAGTTTGCAGATTTCCTGAAGATTATAAAACCTAATAATTCACAAAAACCATAAGACTCCATTAGAAAAACAAAACCGGTAAAATTTCCAGATTTTTATACTTGACGCCGTCAGAATTGACCTGCAGAAATCCTTATGTTAAGTTTCCGGAAAATTTCTGGAAAAACTTGGTCCTACTTCCTGGAAAATCCTGCAAAACTTCATTATGACTCAATACAAGCATTTGACTCTAACAAATACGAATACACATGTTCATTTAATATTGTGGAGAATCATGATCGGTTTGTTTATTAAAAACATATTTGGGGTTTCCCCTTACACTTATCTTTTGCAAAAATACTTTTAGGTGGAGTTAAGACTAAGCCAAAACAACAAAGTAAAGTATTTCCACTATTTAGTTTAGAAACACGATCAACCAACAATAAAAATTAAGCATGCATACGGAAGCAAATAACAAACAAACAAATAAAATCACACAAAACATGGGTTGCCTCCCAAGAAGCGCTTTTCTTTATTTACGAGTCTTGTAGCTAGACTCAAGGTCATGGGTTACTACGTGACTTCATCATTGGTTCCACTCTCTGATTGTAGATATTCCTTGTAGAAATCAATCACCTTTTTCTCAACCGCCCCCATAATCATTTGGGCAAATTCTTTATCGACTTTATACCTTGGTCCAAGAGCCAAGCAATCTTTGTAATAAAGACTCCTTTTTTCCCATACATAATCCATGCCTTTTTTCTTATCCTCCTCATTAGTATCCTCAAAAGCACCAACGTTGTCCTTATCAAAACGAGATATAAATCGAAATTCTTTCATCCTATTAGGCATCCTATAAGTGATACTATCGGTGTTACTTGCAAATCGGATCGTTCCCTCTATCTCATCATATTCCAACTTAGACTCCTCAACAAATGGTTTGCCAAACACAACATTAGATAATCGACAATCAATAACATTAGCAAGATCCTCCACAATCATAAAGTCGGTGACAAAAGTGAAATTACCAACAAAGACATGTAAACCTTTAACTCTCCCGACAAAGTTACAAACTCCACCGGGGTATTTGGGATCTCTTCTAGGTTCAAGTCTTATTTTCACTATATCATTATAAACAGTTGAGGACATAATGTTGATTGGAGATTTAAAGTCAATGTAAGCATTGCTAATGTGCCTATACCCAATCATACATGGTATCTTAGCATTCTTAGGATCGCCTCTCTTGATCTTAGGTTCAATTATGGTGAAAGGAGATCGCGGGTTATCAACAAGATTATTATAATATGCAATCTCCTCCTTAGTGGGGTATAGATTAAAATAGTCATTAAGCTTTGGATCTATTTCCCCCTCTTCAAGTCCCTCGATAGCATTCACAAAATCATTAGGCCCTAGGTCCTCATTTGAATACAAGGCGGTCGCAAGGTCACTAAATGCATGTTCGAGCTCAACCTTGATCAAACTATTAAGCTCCCTAAGTTCCCTAATCTCACTCTCAATTTGTTCATGTAACAAAGCCACTTCTCTAGGGGAAAGGGGTAGATTCGCGTTTTCCATAATGGTCAACGGAATAGTCAATGAATTTGATTTACTAACAAAGGCACAAAGAAAAAGATAGACTAAAGAAAACCTAAAAATAAAAATAAAATCTTACTAGAAAAAGGAATCTAGCAAATAGACCTAATAAAAAGAAATTCTAACCTAGACAATAACTATTCCCCGGGCTGCGGCGCCAAAAACTTGATACGTGGGAATCGCACCAGGCTTTACCTCTCAAGGGATCTTGAGAAGCTTACAACCCCCACCAGGCAGTGTACCTGATCGTTGTAGTATAGTATAGTGACAAGTACCGGGGGATTGATCGTTCAGCTAGGAATAGTGTCGCTAGGATTAGAAAGCCTAAATACTAGTTCTAAAGGTGAGGGATGATTATTTTTGTATTTTTATATTTTTATGAAAGCAATTAAAATCTCGGGGTTTGAAGAATTTGGGCGGAATTAGTTGCTAACCAAGTAACCCAATACTAAGATGCAATCAAAATAAAATACTAGAAAAGAAAATAAACTAATTATACTAAGGTTGTGAGCAGTAAATGGAGAAAATGTGTTTACTTAGATTTCACTACTCCCTAGACATCTTTTACACGTTAATTACTTGTTATAATTGCATGGATGACGGATTGTATTCCTTAATACCATTCATGGGGTGGCACACATAACTCCCCAATTCTATGAGCTCTTATCTCCTCCTACACCATGCCCAGCACAACTATAGGGATTGTAAACAGTGGCTCATGCATTAAATACAACCAATAAAGACCTAGTGCGCCTCGGTTCATGTTTCTTAAGACGTTCAAGCATGTTACCAAGTGGAGATCTGCCAGTTTTCTTAAGCCTAACATATAAATCATTTATCCAAGACAAGAATAAACAAGTAATCAACACATAATTAACATTTAGGTTTCATTAGATCTAAGCAAACACAAGATAGATCTAGCCTAGCATGATAGAATTAAGATAAGAACAAGATATAGACAACCAACACATAGACATATTGATTGAATTAAAGGAACACTTATCTCAATTACAATGAAAGGTATCAAGGGTTTGGAACCCTTGAAAAACCTGTAAAAGTTGCACCAAAATCGTACTTAGGGTTTCTCCAAAACTTCTCTCTTTAATGTGTGAAAATTAGAAAACTATATATAGAAAAATAGGTCTGACGGCGTCAAGACAAACATTGTGACGCCGTCACCTCGCCGCCAAAACTATTCTCGGACTGCCTTGATCTACATTTGACGCCGTCAAGACTTAATCATTTCCAGGCCGTCATGACTTTTTACTCTTGACGCCCTTCCTTCGTGACGCCGTCAAATCTGTACTGGGTCGTCATGGAATTCTGCTCTTGACGCCGTCAGAGAATTACTCTTGACGCCGTCACCTACTGTTCCCAGCATGGAAAATTAAGACTTTGGCGTTTTCTTCACTTTTATGCTCCAAAAACGTCCGAATTGCTTCCTTTTCCAGATTTCTCTCCCAAAGTACCTAAAATCACAAAAGGAACGATTTAGGGCAATATTTGATCAAATAAATTCGAATTCGGGCTTAAATGACCCCCTAAAAACGGATCATTTTTCGCCTCATCAATATATATATATATATATAACGAATATTAAAAAAATACGAATATAAAAAAACTAACGATTATAAAAAAAATAATCAATTTAAAAAAAATAACGATTAAAAAAATTGTTTAACGATTTAAAAAATTAAATAAATTACCAATTGTATTTGGAAATTGAGTTTCGGGAACATAATCAATTTCATCATCCTCGTTATCGTAAAGCGGTAGTTGACGTTCGACACTTGGTTCACGTCTTGATAAACCGTCACGGAAGTCGTTGAACGGGTCAAATTCACTTGTCATTACTATATTATAATGGCTTGGATTCATTGGTTGTGGTGGAGGTTGGGGATAGTAGAGTTGAGGTGGAGGTTGGGGATAGTAAGGTTGAGGTGGATGTTGGGGATAGTAGGGTTGAGATGGACGAGTTGGTTGTGATTGAACGGGTTGTGATCGAAAGCTCCGTTCACGACCTTTTGATCCACGTTTTGATTGAGTTTGATCTTTTTTTTGTAATTGAAAGAAAGAGTTGCAAGTTTGAAGTAGAGGATTAAGTTTAGTAATTTTAAAATGAATGTGTGAATAAATTAAGATGTGAAAGTGAATTTAAAAGGATTTTTTTTTTTTTTTTTTTTTTTTTTTTTTATGGTTTGGAAAATGCCACAAACGGCTAGCCTATTTAATGGGCAACGTTCAAAACATTCAATGCTTGATACAATACCGATTCAGTGAAGTTTAACGAATTGAGCATGCCGAGCTCCATACCGAAATAGTGGCAATGTTCATGTGTGGCATGCGGAGCTCCATACCAAATACGTTGCCACCCCCTTACTACTTGTTTAAAAAACTGTTGGGATTGGAAGTTGGAATCTTACCTCAAAATTTCAAATTTATTGAAACATTGCATGACTTCACAGTATCACATATACTTAGGATCAAATGAGAAGAAAACTTAAAATTAGAAGGATGAGAAATAATTATAACTACATATTTGAGATGCATCGACTTAAATTAGATGCATCCCTAGTCTTTTAGATTCACCATAATATATTTTCTAGCAAAAAATTAAATGCATATAAATATATTAGATGCATTTCATCAAGTTAGACGAATCATATACATTTTTCGTCCTCTGCGGGTCAAATTTGTTGTTAGTACTACTTTTCAACGTTTTCACTTCAAAATCACTTTCGAAACTAATTGTGATACATCTAAATGAATAGAGATGCATCTAAATCAAGTCGATGCATCTCAAATGTGTGGTTATAATTATTTCTCTTCCTTCCCATTTTAAGTTTTCTTTCTCACCGGATCCTTAAAAATTCCTTTAACTTTAAACAAAACTTTATGAATCTTATGCGTTTTACTATTATTATTTCCACACGGGTCCTTCTAATTTTTCACCAATTTTATTCACTCATCTTCTTTTTTCCAATCTGTAAACATCCTCATCAAAATCTTCCAAATCAAAGGTATCTGTCTATGTTCTTTCAATTATATATTCTTCTTCCAGAAAATTTATATACGTTTTCTTAGATCACACGTAAAGATCCCATTTTGGAAACAATTATTATTCTTGAAATTTTGTGTAATTTTCAAGATTGATCATGGTTTCGGATTTGTATGATTATTCAAATGAGCATTTGTTCCATGATTTTGTGATTACAAATTTGCAATGGTACATGATAAAGTTGACAACTTTTTTTGAATGCATGTGTTGAATGGCTAACAATAATAATAATAATCAGCAATCTTCATGTAATACTAATTCGGCCCCGTTTCCTCCCACTTCCAATCATCCACCATATCCTTTATACCCTTGCCCATATCCATATCCATATCACTATCCGGGATACGGATATCCTTACCTGGGACAAATGAATACTCAACCAAATAGTCATCAAGATAGTGGCATTAGTGGGACTACTGATGATGATGATGATACATCAAGTAGCTCAACCTCAAATGAGCACAGACAATATTATAATTCTTATCACGGGCATCAACACAGTGCTTCGTATCCAAGTACTTTTGTGGGATTTCCATCTTCTAATGAAATTCTTGCTATTCAGCAACATGCTTCTTTAGATCTGGCAAATCAACAAAATTACCAAATTGTGCCATTCGGAACTCCTAAAAAGGCGTTAAAGGTGCTTTTACTACATGGGAATCTTGATATTTGGGTTCATGAGGCAAAGAACCTTCCTAACTTGGATATGTGGCATAAAAATATGGGAAGTGTTTTTACCAAACTACCGGGGAAACAAACTAATGACCCGTATGTTTCCATTGCTATAACAAGTGCGGTTATTGGACGAACTTATGTGCTTACCAACAGTGAGAATCCCATTTGGAATCAACATTTTAACGTGCCCGTTGCACATCATACAGCTGAAATTCATTTTCTTGTTAAAGATAGGGATGTTTTAGGATCTCAGCTTATAGGAGCGGTTGCAATACCAGTTGAACATATATATACTGGTTCCAAAATTGAAGGTCTATTTCCCTTGATTAATGCAAATGGAAGACCATGTAAGAATGGTGCTTGTTTAGCACTCACAATGCAATATATTCCAATGGCACGGTTGAGTTTTTATAACAATGGGGTTGGAGCGGGTCCACAATATGTTGGTGTTCCTGGAACTTATTTTCCGCTAAGGAAAGGTGGGAGGGTTACTTTATATCAAGATGCACATGTGCCTCATGAAGGCCTTCCAGGTATAGAGTTAAGTGAAGGCATGCATTATGTTCATGGGACTTGTTGGATTGATATATTTGATGCAATTATTAATGCCAAACATCTAGTTTATATCACTGGATGGTCAGTGTGGCATAAAGTGAGACTGGTCCGTGATGAGATGAATGAACCATTGAAGCCGCTTGGAGATCTTCTGAAATCCAAAGCACAAGAAGGAGTTAGAGTTTTGCTTCTTGTTTGGGATGATCCTACCTCAAGAAGTATAATGGGCTACAAAACAGTAAGTTTCTTTGTTGTTTCTTAGAACAGTTAGTAACCAATTAATGTCTTTTTATGCCTGATGGTGTATACATGTATTATAGAAGCTCTAAAAAGCGCTAAATGCATAATCAGGACCTAAGTCTGGTTTGACTATGGATCAGGAATAGTTTCATTTATAGTACATTTCCATCAACCATTAATTTCCTTGTGTCATAGGGAGTATAGCCTTCAACACAATTTAACATGTCTCTTTTTGTAAATATAGGTAACCTATATAAATGAGTGAAACCTTAAATAATATTTTCAGGATGGACTAATGGCTACCCATGATGAAGAGACTCGGCGTTTTTTTAAGCACTCTTCAGTTCAAGTCCTGCTTTGTCCTCGTACGGCTGGTAAAAAACATAGTTGGGTCAAGAAGAAGGTACCCTAAAGATCAACTAATTAAAAAGTCTTAATTTGATATCTTTCTTTACTTTATTGTTTTAACTTTTTTGTCTGTTTGTTAGGAAGTTGGAACGATCTATACACACCACCAGAAAACTGTGATTGTAGATGCTGATGCCGGAGAGGGTAAAAGAAAAATTATATCTTTCGTTGGGGGACTCGACCTTTGCAATGGGCGATATGATAATCCACGACATCCCATATTTAGTACTTTAAACACCCTACATGGAGAGGATTATCATAATCCAACATTCACGGTAAATTATCGTTCAAAGTTTCAAACTTCTGCTATTTACAACTGCATAAATAAATATAGCAAGTTTTCAAGAGTTGAGGTTTTTGTTTGTATCAGGGGAGTGTTTCTGGTTGTCCAAGAGAACCATGGCATGATTTGCATAGTAAAATTGATGGGCCTGCGGCTTATGATATTATGACCAACTTTGAGGAGCGGTGGCTAAAGGCTTCAAAGCCTCGGGGCATAAAAAAGTTGAAGGCTACAAATGATGCTTTGCTAAAATTAGAAAAGTTTCCGGATATTTTGGGTGCAGACGCTGAGCCTTGCCTTAGTGATGACGACCCTGAAGGATGGCATGTACAGGTCATGGGTCTATTTGGATTGCATTTTATCTTAAACAGGGCAAAATTCGATTACTTGTTATATTTTATGTGCTAGAATTCTGTTTTGTCTGATGCAGATATTTCGTTCAATTGATTCGAACTCTGTCAAAGGCTTTCCAAAGGATCCACAGGAAGCTACAGCCAAGGTGACTAGATATAAGCCTTTTTTTTACACATGGCAACGTTGTATAATGCAAGATTTGATTATCTTTTTGAAATTTATGCTCAACGGATTGGTGAGTTTGTGATTATTAAATTTTTTTGAACAGAATTTGGTTTGTGGAAAGAATGTACTCATTGATATGAGCATACATTCTGCATATGTAAATGCTATTCGTTCTGCACAACATTTCATCTATATCGAAAATCAATACTTCATTGGATCGTCATACAACTGGAAGTCTTACAAAGATTTAGGTAAACAACCTTTACTGTTAAGTGTTATCATAGTGTTACTTAATAAGATAGTTTTAAGCAAATATTTTCCTTTAACTAAAATGCGTGTCATCTGATTACCTCATACCTTTATCAGGTGCCAATAATTTGATTCCAATGGAGATTGCACTTAAGGTTGCTAGTAAAATTAGAGCACATGAAAGGTTTTCTGTGTATATTGTGATCCCTATGTGGCCAGAGGGCGTTCCAACAGGTTCTGCAACTCAAAGAATTTTATTTTGGCAGGTATATTTGATCTTTGCATTCCTTTGACGTTTCTCATGTAAAGTCAAATAAAGTACTTTTTAGAAAGGAAAGAAGTGGTCAATCGTGTTGTCGCTTTAAACTTTGCAGAACAAAACAATGCAAATGATGTATCAAACAATCTACAACGCTTTGGTGGAAGTAGGTCTTGAAGAGGCATTTTCAACACAAGATTATCTGAATTTCTTTTGTCTTGGGAATCGTGAGGCTATCGATACAAATGATACTTCGCCTAACCATACTCCTGAAAACACCCCTCAGGTTAGCTTCTAGTTGTCTATATGATATCAAGATATGTTGCCTTTTAACATTGTGCATAATTGTTGCTATACAATTCTGGCGTTGTCATTATATATAGGGACTTGCACGTAAGAACAGGCGATTCATGATCTATGTTCATTCAAAAGGCATGATAGTGGATGATGAGTATGTACTTATCGGATCTGCAAACATAAATCAACGCTCTATGGAGGGAACTCGAGACACAGAAATAGCAATGGGAGCCTACCAACCAAATCATACTTGGGCTAAAAATCTCAGCGATCCACGTGGACAGGTAATAAAGTTCATCACATTTTTTCTATAAAATCATAAATTTCATTACTAAAATGCTGTTGTTTTGATTTTGATGGAATTTGAAGATTCATGGGTATAGAATGTCACTTTGGGCCGAGCATCTTGGCACTGTCCGCAAGTGTTTTTTAAAGCCTGAGTCTATTGAATGTGTAAGACAAGTCAGAGCAATGGCTGAAGCTAACTGGGAGCAATTTGCATCAGATGAAATAACGGAAATGGAGGGTCATCTATTAAAATATCCGGTTGAAGTTGTTAGAAGTGGCAAGGTAAGATCTCTTCCTGGATTTGAAAGCTTCCCAGATGTAGGAGGTCAAATTATCGGGTCATTTCTTGGTATTCAAGAGAATCTGACTATTTGATTCATAAGCGTTTCGCCAAGTTTTGATTTTATATAGATTAGTATTCACCAATCCCAGTTTTGATCAAGTGTTGTTAAAGAAAGTAATTTTGGTGTATAAAATGTTTCATACAAATAATTGACTTCAATATATATCAACATCTAACTGTGTGATGTAAAAGAGTTAAAAAGATGAAATGGAGCAAAATGGCCATAAAAAATGTAAGAGCTCAGAAGGGCCTGTTTTGTCAACCTTGAGTTCAGATTGGTCTGATGGAACCCAGCCATCAGTAAAGGAAGTCATCACAGCTCTTTCTATATAGTGCACCAACTGGTAAAAGAACCCGGGTCTGTAGCATGACAGTAATACTATTCTACCACTAGACTACTGGCACTTAAAGTAAGACAATCAAGTCAATTTGACTTGATGCAATCTTCTAGTCCTATAAGATAAATGTTGAAACCGAAACGATTACTTATTGACATTCGTGGCCGTTGAATTTGATGAACACAAAAGAAACAAATCATGTTACGTGAATGGTTATGTGATGTTATGATAACATATACGGAGTACATGCTAATACGTACATTGAAAGAGTAAAGAGTGTAGTCATTGTGCCATTACCAGTAAGAATGACGGGTAACTAACCGAGTAACCTCAGCCATGTTAATATAGAATCTACTTAATTGCAACAAAGTACCATTCTAAAAGTAAACGTCATATTAGGCAAGAACAAAACAGATTATAAATGCCATTCTCGTCATTAGAAATCTTTTATATAATACAATAATTACATCATTTCAGCTCATTGAAAAAAAAAATGGACCAATAGGAGAGCTCGATTTTGACACATAAGCGAAATCAAGCAATATGATTGGCCAATAAAAAGTCAAAATTGAATTGATTTTGGTCAAACTTTAATAAATTTGGTGGAGAATTTGATTGATAAAAAAAACACATAAAAATATAGGTGTCAAATTTATGAAAATAAAAACTTAAGAAAAGAGGAGGTAATTAATAAAACCTTAGTGGTTGAATTTTAAATATATTAGAGTTAAGTGTAAAATTATAAGTCTTCATGTTTTTTAATAACTTTAGATAATAAACAATTAACCCCTTACACTTTATACCCCTATACTTTATAATGTTAACTTTGTTTTAAATTACATGAGTAATAGTATTAGGGTTTTTTTTTTTAATTAAAGTAAATTTAGTAAATATACGAATTAGTTTTAATATACGTTAAATATTTTTTAAACTAACGTTAGTTTTAAACTCATGTTACTATATAAAAGTTTAATTTATGCGTACACGGATTTGAAATACGGCTAAATTATTTGTAACGAGAATATAAATATCAAATGGTAAGCATGAGTTACTGTGATATGAAAATAAATATACGCGATTCTACTTATAACAACGACTCATGAAATTGTTATTTAAAACTTATATATGGATATCCATAAAAACATTTTAAAAACTTTACGGAGAATATTTTAACTTCATCAACGCTCATTATGTGCCACTAAATTCGCACATTTTGTACAATATGATATCAATAGTTAAAGTTAAATAACAATAGTTAAAGTTAAATAACAATATTAACCTCAAACTCAACATCTCTGTCAGTTAAAAACGTTATACAAAGCTAATTATTAAAAAAAAACAAACAACAATACATGGGTTAGATAGTCATTCTTTAATATAGAAGGTGTTTTCTTTAAATTATAAAAAAAAAAATGCATGTATCACAATCCTTATTTGATAAGAATCACCTCCTAAATCAAAAAAAAGAAAAACTACATAACGAAAATATAAGGAAAAGAAATACCACAATTACAAAACACATCGTAAATTGATAGCACGGGTTTGCAAAACTAAAAACATATATTACTAACATCTCATGCAAGTCAAGTATTATCATGTGATTTTGCTTGAATAATAAAATATAATTTTTAATTCAAAAGTATTCTCCTAAAATAAAAGGTAGATTAGAACATATATACATATGATTTTTTTATCTTTAGTCCACTAAGTAAAACTATTTGAAACATGTTAAGTAGTTCATTTTTTAATCGATAATAATACATAATTAAATCAAAATTTTAAAAACCCTGTGCACAGGTATTATAACTAGTTAAACTCTATGGCGACCTCTGTCAAGTTCAATTCCTTACAACAGATGCACTCTCAAAGAAGTAACGATATGTTAAATGCCATGTGGTACAGTTCATGTATGCATTATTGCATAATAACCATTGAGATTGATGCGCAAAACCAAGTGCATGCTTCGAGTTACAACATTTTTCGCTTTGAGGAAAATCTTATGTCATCATTATTCTACGAGATATCACACACAAATTTTTTTATATAAAAACAAGTATTAGCAAAAATAAATAAGCTCAGAAGCGCCTTTATTTCATCCATTTGTAAAGGATGTAACACAATGGACCCAACCATTGCAACAGGCTTATCATCATAGCTAGAAATGCACCAGCCGGGAATCGAACCCGGGTCTGTACCGTGGCAGGGTACTATTCTACCACTAGACCACTGGTGCTTTCACGTTGTTCTCTAGTTTCTAAAAGTAATAAACCATTAACACATTTGTATGTTTGACTAAATGTACTTAACAAAATGAACTGCTTTATTTTCTTTCAAACGTAATTACATTAATCTAAGTCTTTGGAAACAGATGTTTTAAACCAAATTAACTAATCATCCACATTCATGCTCTTTGATGAATACCAAATGAAACAAACCTTGTCAAGATGTGAAACCTTTACATTCAAATTAATCTTTTTCGAATGATAACTATGTTGATTTCGATGTTGAAATTCATGGTACTTTTTTCCTAGATTGAGGGACACACACTTCGGGTACACAATAAAAGAGTTCTAAGAGTGTAAATATGACAAGTGTTTCTAACGTGCCAATGGCTATTGTTTTAACTCTTTCATTAGCCTTCAATAGGTGATAATGTGAATTTGATCTTCTTTTTTTTGTGTTGCTTATCACTCTAACTTTTAAGGGTGCGTGTCTCGGATTATTTGATGAGCTTATTAACTTATTGAAAATTTTGACAACTTTATAAACTTACTAATCTAGGCTTATGAGCTTTATTTATTTGATCTTATACATTCATAAGCTCATGTATGTAAGTTCATAAAATCGAGTTTATTAGCTTATAAAATTTTTAATAAGCTCATAAGCCCATCAATTAGCTTAGACAAACACCCCTTGATATATCTGTGCCGCATGAGTTCCCAGGTGCAAACCACTCCTTTTTTATAACATCTGAACTGCATTACATTTTGTTAGAATAACAAGTTTTCAATAGGCATTAACTCAAGCATTTCTGTCTGCTTATTGTAATAAAAGATGGTTTATTTGACACAAAAAGGTGATTTATGCTTAACATAACTCTAGACTCAAGTTGACAGCTTAGGCAACGTTCGTTTTTAACCTTCTCAGTCCAATCATCTTGTCAACTCTAGTTAAAAACCGAAACGAAGTAAAATGGTGCCAGAATTTAAGCAAACACATGGCTGATAAATCCTTGTAATATATGCTAACTACCAAGTTATTAACTTCTTAAAGTCAGGCTATTCAAGGTTCAAAAGAAGAAGTCTAGCAAGTTGTTTTTGGTTTGGGATTTGTCAATTATAATGGTTATCCCTCTGTTATACGTAGCATCAGATGATTTTTTGACGGTGTAATTGTTCTTCAATTAAGTACATTTTTTAACCATGTTTTTAACCTGCTTAAAGATTTTCGCTTTGAAGGTATGAGTTATCATTTTAGACCAACTTCAGGTTTGAATCAGTTTTGAGTTTAAGATCCGTTGTCATGGGCGATAGCTAGTCAACAAATCTGAACAAAACATCAAGATCACAATAGCTTCAGCAAACACCATATTTTTAATTTTAATAGCACCATTAAAGTGATAGGTTCGTCAACAATTTTTGTTTAACAAAGTTTTTAAATCGAATTATATTTTGGTATGTGTTTGATTTGTGTGCGTGTGTTTTGTTGTTTGATATCCGTGTGAATTTGTGTAAATGAAATTATGTTTCAGGTTTTGCTTGGCGGGGAAAGGTACAAATGAGTAGAATAGAAATTATTGAAGAAAAAGAGGGTAAAATAGTCATTTCACACGCCACTAACGTGAAAAATTAACGAGAGTTAGGCCAAAAAACCATTTTTGCATGAACACTAATGCCTCAAGGACATTATTTGCATATTGGAAACCGCTCAGGTACACTTTTTACAAATTTTTCGTAAGAGGACAATATTTGCATTTTTGCCAAAGTTTAGGGACATTTTTTGCAATTTACCTTAAAGAAATTAATGAATGTTACGAGGTTCAAGCCATTGAAGAAATTGTGTAAATTTTAGTATATTATTAATTTATAGTTTCGTTGGGATCAATATAGTCTTTGGAAACATACGTTTGAAACAAAATTAACTAATCATCCACATTCATACTCTTAGATGAATACAAAATAAACCAAATAAAAAAAAAAAAAACAAAAAAACAAAAAAAACAAAAAAAAAAAAAAAATGGGGGTGAAACCTTTACATTCATGATGTGAAACCTTTACATTCAAATTAAGCTTTCAAATGATAACAACGTCGATTTCGATGTTGAAATCCATGGTACTTTTTTCCTCTATTGGAGGACAAACTATGATTTCTAAGAGTGTAAATATGTGATAATCTGACTTTGATCCCTTTTTTTTTGTTATTTGATGAGCTTATTAACTTGTTGAAAATATGACAAGTTTATAAACTTGCTAATCTAGGCTTATGCGCTTTATTAATTTGATCTTATACATTCATAAGCTCATGTATGTAAGTTCATAAAATCGAGTTTATTAGCTTATAAAATTTTTAATAAGCTCATAAGCCCATCGAATAAGCTTAGACAAACACCCCTTGATATATCTGTGCCGCATGAGTTCCCAGGTGCAAACCACTTCTTTTTTATAACATCTGAACTACACACATTTTGTTAGAATAACAAGTTTTCAATGGGCATTAACTCGAGCATTTCTGTCTGCTTATTGTAATAAAAGGTGGTTTATTTGACACAAATAGGTGATTTATGCTAAACATAACTCATGACTCATCTTGACAGCTAGCTTAGGCAACCTTCTTCTTTAACCTTCTCAATCCAATCATTTTGTCAACTCTATGTTCAAACTTCAAACATAGAGTTGATTTATGTTCAAACATCAGAAGAATGCTTAAATTTTGCATTTATTTATATACATTGTATATAAATCAATTAAGAAACAGAAGAAGCAAATCTACAATTGGGTTAGTGTCAACGATTCTCATTTCGTAACACAAAATGGATACCACTAGACCACTAATGCCTTCATGTTAATTAATCTCAGGAAATAAAAACTTAACATACTATAAGAAACTCGTATATATCATATATGTTCAACCACTTCAAATAGCAGCGACTATATCTGTAACACATCCAAACACCCTTAAATAACATTACATCACGTCATATTAAACTTAATTTGCTGGTGTAGTAATAAGTAAGACTCTTTTGTTCACAAGAAAACCAAGTCATTATATTCATTGAAACATTGAGCTAGTAATTCCGTTTAAGTAATCCAATAAAGTTAGTTTGATTTGATGCAATCTTTTAGTCCTATAATTAAGACAAATGTTTGAAACCGCAATGATTACTTATTGATGTGCTCGCTGAAAATTGATTAACAAAAAGTGAAACAAATCATGTTAACTGAATGTTTATGTTATATAGATAACATTTTGATGCTAATATAGATGTCTAATAGCTAACCTTAGCTATGTAAATAGTATGAATGACGGGTAACTTACCTTAGCTATGTAAATATAGATGTCTACCCGCATTATTAACATATGTCATTGCAACCAACTGCCACTTTAAAATTTTAGTTACATCATAAAGCAGGAGAGGCGCGTTCGAGTTAGTTGATGTTGTCACCTCTCTTGTTGCAAGTAAAACCTGCTTCCCACAGAAGAATAAACACCACGTTCGCAAGATTATCCTTAAATATATCAGTGATGTTATTTTGTTGGAATTAAACACCTTCATCAATAAATGGTTGTACATAAATGCAACTTGCCCTCTCTGCAAGTTCAACATACTAAAGAATGGCAACCAACGTGGCAGTGATCAAGTATAATTATAACCACAATCGATGCCATTTCCTTCAAAATCATGATCCTGACCCTTATTTGGTATGTGAATATGTGATATTAATGTAAATTTGATACAAAGTTCTTCTTTAAATTTTTTGACTTGCTGGGGGTCGAGGACTGAGAGAAACGAACCTCCTCTTTTTGGCTTATCACTTGGAAGTTACAAATTTTATCGAATCTGCATTTTGTAGTTTAGTGTAGTTTAATTATTTGAGACAGTAGCCTACAGTATTGTGTTGCGGCCTGCATCAGTGTATGTGCAACATGCATCACCAGTTTTGCTCTATGCGTTGTAACGTGTAGGCTTGCACGTCCTAGCCTACAGTGGCATTTTTGGTTGTACCACATTCATGGTAAACCGGTAGCCAATATATCCACAGTGGCATTGTTTGAAGAAACTTTGGGGGATTTTTAACGGATAACGTACAGCATTTGATTGCAGGTTACATTTGACAGAGTTGTTGACTGATAATTTACTTCCCTTTTGAAATAATGTTTCTCGTTTCTATAAAGTGAATAAAGGTCATGGTGTGAGCACATGTTAGTTATGGATCTTATTTAAGTCTTGATTATCAAATGATTGGAGTTTATATCCTTTGAGGCTAGCTAAACGGGCAATCTTCCAGCACATGCTAATCGTATAATATGCACCCTTGCAATGTAAACCCAGTAAACACACAGCTCAAAGTTTGGTATTAGAGAGGAAAGACACCATGGTGCGCAGATATTACCTAACATCATTGACCGATCAACTAGTTGCATGACGATGAAGTAGGTGAGTTAAGAAAATAAATAACAGTGGCTCTCTGGCTGATATCAGGGGATAAATATTTGTGTAAAATCTCCTAATTGTGTGATGCGAAGTGTTAATGAGAGGGTTATTGTGTTTATGTAAAAGAGTTTTGGTGACTGTAACATTCAGTTTGAAAATTTCATAAGTGTAAATATCTGCACAGCATTCTATGAGTGTACCTAATTCTATGAGTTTTTGTGAAATTTACACTCATAGAACTCATATTTACACTCATAGAACTCATATGTAAAAGAGTTTTGGTGACTGTAACATTCAGTTTGATTGCAGCGCAGATTTATCCTCAACAACACCAATAAGATGGAGAATGCTGATACAGACTAATTTATCCATGATAGCAATGCGCTGCAATAACACTGGCGTGATGAATACAAGTTTATATTGTGGTATATAGGTTCAAACATCAGAAGAATGCTTAAATTTTGCATTTATTTATTTATATACATTGTATATAAATCAATTAAGAAACAGAAGAAGCAAATCTACAATTGGGTTAGTGTTAATGATTCTCATTTCGTAACACAAAATTGATACTTGAGTACAAGTAAGAATATCTATAGATCTTTCTAAAACTCTAACCTCAAAAATCTTGTATCCCGCGTTGCCAAGAATTTCTAATCACTCATCTGCTATGAGAAAATTTATCATCATCTACAACCAAATTAAGTTTCATTACATCAATGATCATCAATTAACAAAATCCAAGCATTTTAGATAGATTAATACAATGTGTTACCTGTGTATACAGTATGTGCGGAAAGGATACCAGTCTGCACCAGTGAAATCTTTAACTCAAACACGATCTTCCAACAACCATTGGTTCGACTGACCCCCTCTTTATGGGTCCCACAGTTCTCATAAAATGGGACCCATTGGCATCCTTGTTAACCCTCACACCATGTCTCTCTTCCCGAAGATACCAAAATGATCTTATTGAAAAATTCCTAGTCTCTAATGTATTTAAACATCCATTTGGTCAGCTAATGTTAGGTACGTATGAGGATTTAAATGAAAACCCTTTTCCTCCATAACATCAACGAGCTCAGAACACTTATTAACTAACCCTTGTTTGAGTAACCCATCAAGTAAAATCTTCCAAGCAACTTCATCCGGATTATACCCGTCAAGCAAATTACTAAAAACCTCCTTACCCTGTTCGTACTTTCCTTCGTCATATAATCCACAAATAAGCAACTGATAGGACTCTAAATTCGGTAAAATCCTATTTTCGACCATAGTACTTAGTAAACTTAATGCTTGGTCATACATTCGTAAGTAACACGAGCAATTTACTAAAGAAGTGTATATATTCTCATTTGGAACAAGCCCATTTGTTAACATATGGCCGACTAACCTACAAGCTTCTTCATGTCTCCCTTCTTTACATAGGCCAATGGTTAGTGCTTCATACGTGTTGACATTCGGTTCACAGCCCCTTTTAACCATTTCTGAAAACAATACCATAGCGGTCTCTAAATCCATTAGTTTCCACACATTACCAATATTGATATCAATAGTTTGAAACTTCAAGTTTTTCGATTTTTGTACGAGTAAAAGGTGTTTAACTATTACAGCATATGTATGATGAGAAGGTTCACGTTTAGCATATACCATAAGCTTTAAGACATCAAAAGCCGAATCCGCCTGTCCTATACGCCCATACGTATCAATGAAAACCGTATACGTTGCTGTATCTGGTTCCACACCTTCCTTCATCATTTCATTCATTACATCCTCTGCTTCTTTAACCATCCCTTGACTACAATACGCAAGAATAAATGAAGTGTATGTACACACATCGGGCTTCAATCCAGAAGAAACCATTAGAATGAAAAGCTTACAAGCATCATCAAAATCTGAACTTTTAAGTAACCCTTCAATCAAAATTGTGTAAGTAGTGATTCCCAGTTCAAAACCTATCTTTATCATCTTCCCAATTAAATAAAGTACTTCTTGCATCTTATCGTCTTTACAAAAGCCATTAATCATCACATTATACGTCCAAGAATTCGGTAAACAACCAGTAAGAAGCATTTCGAGAAACAAATTCGTCCCACTGTCGGCTTTCCCTATTTGGAAATATCCATCTATAAGAGTCGTGTAGATAACTTCATTTACTTTTATACCCTTCTCTTTTAGACTATCTAGCAACCCATGAGCTTCTTCTACACTCCCTCGTTTACATATAGCCTCGATGATTGAACTGTAGGTCCATTCATCAGGAACTACACCGTTTTCTTTCATTAAACCAATCAACCTATAAGCATTATCAACATAATCATGCTTACATTGACCATTAATTAACAAATTATACGTCATAACAGTCGGTGATAGTTTCATCTTCATCATCTTATCAAGTAAAGCCATAGCCTTATGAACGTTATCCCCTTTACAGTACCCACGGATCAACTCATTGTAAGTACGAACATTCGGTTTTAGTTCCTTCTTTTCCATCATTTCAACAATCTCGAGTGCATTATCAACCTCTCCTTCTTTACAATATCCGTCAATTAGCGCATTATATGTCACCATGGTCCCAACCACTCCTTTCTCTTCCATCAAGTTTAATAGCTTACGAGCTTCAGCCATCTTTCCTTCTTTACACATTCCATCAATAAGAACCGTGTAAGTATGAGCATTCGGCTCACACCCTTTCTCCCTCATCCCGTTAAACAAATCCCACGCCTCTTTAGTCCTACCTAACCTACTTAACGCAGATATCAAAACAGTAAACGTACGAACCGTAGGAAAACAATTATCATCACCCATTCTATAAAACAACACTAGACCTTCATCAACACGTGTTTCTTCACATAACCCGTGAATCAAATTCGTATAAGAAACCTCGTTTCTAATACACCCTTTCTTAGGCATCAATTCGAAAACCTTAAACGCACTATCCACATCTTTGTTCCTACAATGGCCTAAAATCAACGACGTATACGTATGCGTATCAGGCCTCAACCCCGCTTGCAAAATCTTACTAACATACAAACTCGCCACATCAACTCTCCCTACTTTACAATAACCATTAACCATAGTATTATACGTATAAATATTCGGCAAAACCTCATCATCCAACATTTCCAAAAACAAACATTTCATATCATCAATCATTAAAAACCTTGACAAACACATCAACATTGTATTATAACACCGAACACTAACCTTAAAACCAGCCTCCTTATTCATTTCCCTTACCACCCTTAACACAAACCTCACATCCTCTTCGCTTTCGGACGCTTTAACCATCGAAATACGCGTCTTTTCCGCAACACTAAAAACCCGGTTCCTGATCAAGATTTGCAGCAATGATGAAAAAGACTCAACCCCATGTCTAAAATTGGATCTTTTTGATAAAAAGCTGAAAAAGGTCAAAGCTTTATGTGGGTTCAAATTAGGGTTGGTTTTGAAAAAAGTGGTGATTTGGGATTGGGTTAAGTTTTTGAGATATGGGTTTTGTTCCCAGTTGGGTAAAGATAGAATCTTGGTTAAATGGGATGTTGAATGTTGGTGTTTGGGGGTGTTTGGAAATGAAGATAAAGATTTGATTTTTGTGAAGGAGTGGAAAAAGGGGTGTTTGGGAATGAATGTTGATGATCTTATCATCATCCATGTAAGGGTTTTGGGTTAGTGGTTGTGTTGTGGATCCATTTTTTTGGGATGGAAATGAGGTTTCTGGGAATTTTTTTTTTTTTTGTTTGCAGCGGCCAAAGGAAGAAGAAGAAGAAAGGGGATTTGATTGTTTTGATGGGGTTTTGGGCTTTTTGGAACTTGATTCTTTGGGCTATAATTCTTCAAAAATTAGACCACTAGAGACATAGAGTTAAATTTCTAATGACGACAGTGGCATTTGTAATCTGTTTCGTTCATGCCTAGGAGTGAGCAATCCCGACCGAATCCCGAAACCGAGTTACTCGAGTCGGGATTCGGTTTTGGTTTTTCAGCTAATTGGTTTTCCGGACTGTCGGGACAGGTCGGGACGGGACAAAAACCAAAAAAACCAATATACCACCGAACCGACCCTGATTGAACGGTTTCGGGACTGTCGGGACTAGTCGGGTCGGGACTCGATTTTGGTTTTCCAGTTAATCGGTTTCGGGCTATGTTGGTTTCGGGTCGGTTCCGGCCCGATGCTCACTTTGTACTTTGTTGCAATTAAGTGGACTTATATATATATATATATATATATATATATATATATATATATATATATATATATATATATATATATATATATATATATATATATATATATATATAGTATGGATCTAGTGAGAAGAATTATTCAAATGAGAATAGTGAGAAGAAATTGTAGTCACATATTTTAAATAAGGAAAGAGAAATAATAGGGAGATGCATCTATTTTTGTGGGTGGATCTAATATTTGTGGTTGTGGTTTCTTCTCATTCTTCTCATTTTAATTATATTTCTCATTTGATCATATATATATATATATATATATATATATATATATATATATATATATATATATATATATATATATATATATATATATATATATATAAATGAAAAATTGTTAATCTTGAAAAAATGGTCAATCTTGAAAAGTGGAAATCTTGAAAAATCATATTTAAGGTAATTATAAAATATAATTAATACACTTATTAAAACACCCTATTACTTAAAAGTACAATGATTTATTCACATTGTACAACCAATTAAAAACATATCTACCAAATTAAATACAACCAATTAATACAAATCACAAACCGGGTTGACCTGGGACGTTTCAAACCAGACGGGTTGAACCGGTTTAATTTGACCCGTTTTTGACCCAACCTAGCAAGTTGATCCGGTTTTAATCGACCAATTTTTCAACCGGAACAGTTCACCCGGTTGAACCACCCGAGTCGAACCGGGTTTCAAGACATTATGTTTAATTCCTTAATATTCAAACTTTTATTATTTTCCATTTATAACCTATAAACTTTTTTTTATGAATAAACTATTTTGTCGCTATAAAGAATGTATGGTCAAATCTTGAAAAGTGAAATCTTGAAAGTCAAAGGTGAGAGAAATGCATAGTATAATTAATACTCTTATTAAAACACCCCATAACTTTAAAGTACAATAATTTATTCACATTGTACAACCAATTAAAAGCATATATATCAAATTAAAAACAAACAATTAAAACACCCTTTTACTAAAAAGTACAATAAAATTTTCACAATGTACAATTTAAACAAGCTACAACATAATCTAAATATAAAATAATTAACACACTAACTAATATTATTCTGCACATTATACAAATTAATAAAACACACAAAGCTTCATACAAGCTAACAAGTTGATGGTACATATAGTTTTGAAAACTGGACCGGACCAACGGGTTTAACCGGGAAATGGTGTCGCCACCGGTTCGTCTAACTAATAAAAGTCATACGAAAACATATATTTCAAAATGAAACTATTAATACACATCGAAAACCGGGTTGACCTGGAACGCTTCAAACCCGGCGGGTTGACCCAGTTTAATTTGACCCGTTTTCAACCCAACCCGTCGGGTTCACTCGATTTAAATCGACCCATTTTTCGTCCAGAACGGGTCGAACCGGGTTTCAAAACATTATGTTTAATCTCTAAATCTTCAAACTTTTATTATTTTTCGTTTACAACCCATAAACTTTTTTTATCACTAAACGATCTGTCGCTATAAAATCTCGTTGATATGCACGGGTACTCGTCTAGTGTATATATATATATATATATATATATATATATATATATATATATATATATATATATATATATATATATATATATATATTTTGAGCAAAGTGGACTTGTATATTAACATGGCTGAGGTTAGTTATCTGTCATTCTTACTGGTAATAGCACAATGACTACACACTCTTTACTTTTCAATGTATTAGCATCGAAATGTTATCATAACATCATATAACCATTCCCGTAACATGATTTGTTTCTTTTGTGTTCATCAAATTCAACGAGAACGAATGTCAATAAGTAAACGTTTCGGTTTCAACATTTATCTTATAGGACTAGAAGATTGAATCAAGTCAAATTGACTTGATTGGCTTACTTAATAAGATTGCAAGTGCAATGTTTTTATGGAACAATGACTTGGTTTTAATTGTGAACAAAACAATCTTACTTTTCAATACATCATCAGATTAAGTTTAATGTAACGTGATCCAATAGGTGTTTGGTCATTTGCTCCATTTCATCTTTTTAAATTTTTTACACCTCATTACAGCAAGTAACATTAGATGTATGCTTTAGAGGTGTTAATCATGTTCATTGGGTCGCGGGGAGTCTGTCCACAAACTAGATTGAATGAATGCAGATTCTTTCAAGCAAACTAGGTACAAAATTAGTCTTTAGATTGAAACCCAGTGAACCGTGTTATGTTTTGTTTGGCTCATACCATAGAAGAAACTACACAGCCACAACGAATTACAGTGTGACACGGAACAAGTATTAGCTGAAGAGAGAAATGGAATTGAATGAAGCTAAAAGTAAATGAAAACTGACAGTCAATCATAAAAAGGTATTGATATCAAGCTCCATTAAAATCCTGAAAATAACTCCGAACATGGATCTATACAAACAAAATCTCGTATAATTAAGTCTTGTTACACCAAAATCCACCATTCTCCAATGCCCAGAGTTGAAGCTACCTCATGAAAATTGCAGCATTTGACAAATGTCTTGTACAGTAAAAGCATTTAAGTTCCTACTTCCTATTATCTTGGAGATGGTGCTTGGTTGCTTGCTACTTCATCCCTTACATAAAATTTGCGGCATCATTCACCTGCATATACAAAACCTTCTTGAGTCAGTAGCTAATCATAGAAACTGAAGTATAAAATTTTGCTGTTCATATATCGATTTGCATCTATCTTCCATTTTAATTTGTGGGTCTTGTCCTAGATAGCCTTGCGTCAAGTAATAATAGGATACAGACTTGGATTATCTTTTCACATCCTTCAGAACAAAACGTATACGTTAATTGGTTAAAACTTGAAACCAATATCGTAAGTTATATGCAAAACTTCACGCAACTTTCAAGCAACAAAAAGTGACACAACTAAAGAGTAATATAATGAGACCTAAAAGTGGCAAAATGACAAGTCTGGTGAGTTCCGTCACGGATATCAAATTTGGGTCGAAATCATTCATTTCTACTTGCCAAAATGATTAGGGTGGCTACGCTTTTTCCTTCACTTTTATTATATTTGACAAATAATGTGTTAATTTGGAAGAATGTTCGCAGCCCAAAGAATTAGGGTGGATTGGGCTTAAAGCATCTCAGTAAACGGAATGAAACTCTTCTTACTAAGCATATATGGAATCTGGCAACCAGAAAAGAAAGCTTGTGGGTCAAATGGATAAGTACTGTGAGGCTCAGAGGAAGGAATTTTGGGATGTTGAACCTGATTATTCTGACAGCTGGTTGTGGAGGAATTTATTGGAAATCAGAGAAGTGGTAAGGCCTCATGTGGTTTATGAAATAGAAAATGGTAAAAGTGCTTCCATGTGGTATGACTGGTGGAATGACAAGGAACCTCTGTGTAAACTCATTAGTAAAAGGAAGTTGTATGAAGCTGGTTTATCTAGGGATATGTGTGTTGCAGATATGATAGTCAATGGGAGATGGAATTGGCCTATATTATGGATAATTGAGTTTCCTGTTCTTAAGTCAATTCCGGTTCCTACACTTACTGAAAAAGAAGACAGCTGTTTGGAAAACCAATGCTGGGAAAGAAATGACTTTTTCTGTCTAAAGAGCATGGGAAGATCTTAGAGAAAATGGAGAGGAAGTGCAATGATGTAAACTGGTTTGGTTCTCACAAGGTATTCCAAGTCATATGTTTCTTTTTATGGATGGCAATGCATGAAAGATTACAAACTCAAGATAGAATAATGGTCTGGAGTAAAGATTATAAAGTGTCCACTATGCAAAGTATGTCCTGATTCTCACAATCATTTGTTTTTCCAATGTCAGTATGCTAAGAAAGTTTGGGCAGAGTTGAAAGAAAAGATGCATTTAAGAGTAGATCCAAAAGTATGGAAGGATGTTATATCTACTTTCGCTTCTAAGTACAATAATAACTCTATTGTTAGTATTGTGGGGAAAATGGTACTTGGGGCATGTGTCTACTTTATCGGAGGAACAAAAGGCTGTTTACTATGGAGAAAAGAACAGAACAGGTCCTGGTAGCATGTATAACTGAGGCTATAATGTTGAGACTTATGACTCTAAAAGTTATCAAGACTGCTCAAGTAATCAGTGTGTTTAAGGAATGGGGATTAAATCCTGTATTTGTGACTAAGGGGGGAGTGGCAAGCAAGGCAGATGGCTAGTATCTTTGAAAAGGGGCTCTTGATTCATGCATTCCTACATTATAGCATATGTGGATGGATTACAATAATGTGCTATGAGTAATGTTGCATACATCAGATCACTCTTTCTTCATAAGGTAGTTTCCTGCTGGTTTTTTCTTGACTTTTGTCTGATAAAGGACTGTTTGGCACTGGTTCTACAGATAAAAGTTCAGGGTTGAAAGTCTATATTCTATCCTGAGTAATTCTTATCCTATGCATACAAAAGAATGCTGCAAATGCTTTGTGGAATGAAGCTGTATATGCAGGAGTTGAGGTTCAAGAAAGTTCCTGCACTGAATTGGTTTTTGTACCATCTATCTCAACTTCTTTATATATAGAGGTTTGAGATCATTGTATTTGAGATCATCCAGTGAATGGCCTTGTATCTTGGACCTCATGATGATTCTTACTCAGGGATTTCCTGATCAGTTGGCCTTGGTTGGAACTGATTGGAGATTCATGAATTGTGAATTGTCTTGTGTGTTCATAAAGTAGGTTTCTCACTGAGAAGGGTAATGATCTGCAGGATAGCTCAAGTAACTAGGAATAGTGAGCTGTGAAAGATGAGGCTACTTGGTCTTAGTTTTGAGCTATCATTGGAGGTTAGGTTGGTTCTCAGTTAGGGTGTGTGTTCCCAGATTCTGATGCCACTTAGTTTACTAAGTTGGAAATGTAGGTCTCTGGTATAGCCCCTAATTGGAGAGGTATGGTGGCTATAGCTTGCATAATGATGCCTTTCCTTATTCCACCTAGGTCATTGTGGATGATGGTTGAATGATCTTGGTTGGGATTAGGTGAGGAGATGTAGTTATGAAGCTATGGTCTTGGTGCATTTTGGATGAATATGAGCGTTTGGATGTCGCTGTACAAGATGAATGCTGCTGTGCTGATGCATGATTCTATTATTTCCTCTGTTGAGTTGTATCAGATATATAGAATATAGTGTATCAGAGATGTCTGTTTAGTTGTTCCAGATATGTGATAGGCTATTAGAATTGTTGTTGGTATACTGGTTGGGCATGTCCAATCCATTTTTGTTTCTAAATTGTTTGTAATGTGTTTGGTATTAATATATATTCACCCTTTGCGCCAAAAAAAATAATGTGTTACTCTGATTATGTTTTACAAAACTACAGTTTACAGTAATAATTTTAAACTTCGGATGAAACAATTATTAGGGTTATATCCATTAAAATACATTTTGGAGGCTTTCAACCCGTTGACCCTGTTCATCCCATTTAACCAGATCCATTTTTAACTTAGGCTTTATGTGACCTGTTTGAGATGCAATATTACCCAAATCAACCCAGTGTTAAGTACGGAGTAAATTAGTGGAAAAGTCACCTTAAAATAGATCCAAACTTAATGTCAGCAAAAAGAAAAATGATGACAACATTGTAATTTGTGCTGCTACATGAAAATTTCGAAGGTAGATGAAAGCAGTAAATGGCCTTAAACTTTTTTAAATTATAAAACTAGGTGAATATAGATAGCCTGATTATTAGACTTTTATGTTTATATTACACACCCCTCTATAATTACACCATTGTTGTCAAATTTATCATCTAATTAACAGATATGCAGCCAATATTGAGGAAATTAAAAAGAAAAGTCATCATTAACAAAACAGGATCATTTATATACCAAAAACATTTTAAAAGGCTGGATCAGTTAGTAAGGTACCTGATCAATATCTTCACCGGTATTTACAAGCTTCGCACGTCGAGTCTGCGGATCCACATCCACTCGCAGCCCCATTCTTGCAAATTCAGGCAAGTTGACTGATCCTTGGATTTGCAATTCACTTACTACCAGTTGGTTTTCAACATTCCCTTCCATTAAATTCCTCACACCCCATATACCCCACTCACGCAAGAACGGATTTTCATCATCCGTAACACATTGCTGCAACATTAATAGAATCCCATTTTTCTCTCTTATCTCATCTTGAACATGCTTCTTTTTATAAGCACAATTCCCAATAACTGCCACAATGTCACTACGAAATCCTTTATAAGGGCATAACTTACCTAAACCTTTTGTAGTATCTTGATTCTCACCCTGTTCCAATGATTTCCTAATTATTGCAGGAGGCTCGAGCTCACGAAGCAAATCTAAAAGCAATTGGACAAGCCCTAATGATAGTAACGACTCAATAATATCCACATTACCATCAAATGCACAAATATCTCTTAGTATACAGAGAGAATATCCAAGAATATTCACATCGAAAGAATCTGTTGGAAGACTTGATTTTGCTCGGGAATCATAATTAAGAATCTCAAGAGTGGTTTTTAGCATGTTAAAAACATCAAGAGCAAAAACCTTGGAAACTTTAATATGTTCTATCTGCTCGTTTATCATCTGTGATAGGATGCTCATTAAGAAAGATTGATCTTGTGTGAAGGTATAATCTTGGGGCAAACTACCATCAACACTTTCGGGAGGAGCATATGTCAACTTCGAGAAGAGGGGTGTAAAGTATGGTTCTTCGATGCATGTTTTTGAAAGAATTAACTTCAGCCAATCTTCTCCGAACCCAACTGGTCCACAACAAAAGAAAAAAAGGCAACAAGAATTAAACATTGAAAAGGTTTACTATGTACAATATGATTGTTTATAGATTAAATATACATATGAGAACTGGAGCTTTAATGATATATTGTTTACAATCGAGCCAGGCTATCTGATTGTAAAATGTAAGTTCTTTATAAATAGGCTTATTTTTTAACAGCCTTTATGAATAATCTTGACTTTAACCGAACCACGTATATTCTTGTTTCATTGGTTTCTGTCCTTTTCACATTCCTGCAGTTTAGCGTTTTATACACGTATGTGTCCAAATCTTACTTTTTATGAGTTTGTGATTTCTTCACATGCATTACTCCAAAATAATGACTTCTATAAAGAGTTATCGAGTTTTCTAACCCTGAAAATTGTAATTATATTGCAAACTAACCAATTTATGAATTAAAATATTTTAAGATAAGAGATAATACCTAAGTTTGCAAGTAAATATGAATTGTTACTTTGCAAGAGAAACTACCAGATTGCTATAACTGTTATCCTAAACCTTTAGCGTTTTCAGTAGTCAGTTTGCTATGACAAGAAGGTCTACAAACTCATTGACTCCTTACCCTAGACTAATTTCATTCTTCCGTAAACTTCACTAAGAATGGACCTCAAAGATCATAATCAAGTTGATAAAGTTCAAATGATAAAACACAATTTGAAAAAGAATATCAATCAGTAACTAGTTGTTGAATGAAGCAAGGGGGGTGTTCAACTCTTAGGCTACCAATTAGCCACTTTAAGCAGGTGTGTTGAAAAATACACTGGATATCCAAACTGAGTTCATTATATGGTACAAAAAAAGGGGTATCTGAAACAAACTCAAAGTAACAAGTAACTAACCTGCTGAAGCGGTACGCACAATTTCCACTAAAAGAAGCAAGGCATGATCTGAACACAACTGTTTAAGCAGTTCACCATTCTCTTCAATACAAGCATAAATGATCATACACAAGGGGTCACAAATATCTTTCCTCCTTAGCTTTACAATCTCAGTAAACTCCAGAAAGCAAATACGACTCCAAATAACAATTTGATGTTCCTCCCCAGCCAACGATACGTTAGCCAGAACTTGTAACCCCATTCGAATAATCCCATAATTTAAATCATCAACAATTCCTTTAGACCCAATAATATTTGAAACAATATCAACTCCATTTTGTTCAACAAATGAATTCTGATTTCGCAGTTCTCCAGCACATAAGTTTCTAATGAGTTTAAGCGCTAATAAAATAGTCCCGCCATTAGAGGGATACGAAAGCACTTGAAGGAGGTGAAGAGTTGCGGTTAAAACATTCTTCGTAGCAAGATCAGCACGACCGTCACTCGTTCTAGCCAACTCCACTAGATTCTCCAAAGCTTCGTCTAATGTTTTGGCATTTGATAAAGCTAAGAAAGGCTGAAGGATGTTTTCCGGTATAGACACCACTGATGGCATTACAGCATCCATTTCAGCGGCCAATAACTCACTCTAGCCTGCAAAAATGAATGCAACATAGCTAATAAAAAAAAGACGAATGTAATCAAAAAGCTTAGTAATCTAGAGAGAGGAAGAATTGTATATTGTGTTTATAAATTACGATTACAATAGAGAAAGGAATATTTATTTTATACTACCAAGGCCATGGGAAGTGAGTGGAGCTTCCCGCAAGAACAGCTCACACAACACATACATGGGTACTCATGAGAAGTGTGGCGGGGAGTGGTGGCAAGATGGCATTTGCGAGAAGGGGAAAAAATCGCAGACACAACAAACCCCCAACACACAAAAAAGTGAAGCGGGATGACTCGGGAAGGACTCTCCAGTGTTGTATAAATCGGATTACAAGGATGAGTAATCACGATTACTTGTTACAAGGTCACTGCCCGAGGCGAGTTGAGCCGAACCGGCAATATAAAATGGTTTATCAAAACTCGGCCAAAACTCAGGTTTAAGTATTTGAAAATTTGTGTTAATGTTTCAAAACATATTTCTAGGGTCTTATGAACATGCCATACATATAAATTCAATTCAACACCTAGGCCAATTACCCGCTATAAGGTAGCAGACCACTCGAGTACCGCCAAACGAGTTTTACAACCATGGAATTCACCGGGCACAGGGACTATTAACTTGACCACTCCCCATGGCCTAAGTAGCTACGAAATTTCTGTAAACTAGCTTTTACTAAAAACCAACTAATCTATAGCAAATTTAAGCGCGGAAAAGCATTCCGTTGATATAACTGTAAGCTAAAGGCCATCAGCTGTAATACACTTGTACAGTTAAAATCGTGGGTTTTATGAGTAATAATTCTATGAGGCATTTTATCAAACACCTTGTGTGCAAGATTTGAAAATATGACACAAAAAGATAAACATGAACAAACCTTGTGTGTATTCTGCTTTGGAGAAACTGGGTTTTGCTCAAAGATTCGACTAGTGGAATAAAAATTGGAGCTTTATGGTAAAAAAAAAAATAACTTGAATAAAAAAAGTGAGTTTTGTTCTAGGGTTTTACCAAGTTGATATTTAAAAGTTGATGACCTTGTACGGGGTTATGATTAATCGGGTCCGGGTTTTAACCCAAATAAACAAGAATGTAGTTTATGGTAAAAAAAAAAAAAAACTTTAGGTTTCTATGTAAACAAGAATGGGGTAATACTATCGGACTATCCCAAACGTGAGTTAAAGATTACATCACTATTTAGGTAATTTACTTTTTCATAAAAATAAACTATGTTTAGGTGCCGTTTGGTTGACATCTTTTAGAATCAAGGAATAGTTTCATACCTATAAGATCTATTTGATAAAGGGGTGTGGCTTCTAAATAGTGAAATGAATGACGAATATAAAGGATTACTCCAATCCGAAGAGGGGGGCCAAGTTTCCAAATTCATTCATTGGATTTATGTTGATGTGACCTCCACATGAGTTAATTTATGTCTTTTTGGTATAATATAATAATATTTAAATCTAAATTTCTTTTATTTATAAGCTAATATATAGCTAAAAATCAACTTAAATGATAGTGGAACCACTTATGAGAATAAAAAACGCAACCAACACCAAATAGTTATTTTAGAATCATTGAACCATTTCCATTCTACCCGATTTTCAATCCTATACCGATAGCGATTCCGGAATTTAACCAAACGGGCCCTTAGTTCATGGTGAACAACTCATTCACGTGTCCTTTTTTAATTGTCTAAATCTCGGACACGAGTGCATGCTATTGAACATCGGGCATATGGACATATTATATAATTATTAGGAAAGTAACCGTGACTTTTATTTCGTTAACAAATTTTAAAAACATAAGAACACCAAGCATGTAATAATCATAACGATTCAATTTTATGTGTTTGGGTAATTAATTACAACGTATTAACGGCTCTTGATGCCACTGTTGGAATATGTGAATCATAACAATAATATAAACACATCAAGTACGCAGCGGAAATAGATCAAATACATGTAATTGATATTAACCGAATATAAAAGAAATGCGTACCTCTTTTGTGATTTCTAGCAAGAACAAGAAATCAATTGAACAAGAACTTTATAAACCCTAATTAGGGTTTATGGTGATCGACTATGGTGTTAGTCGAATAGGGCAACATAACGTTAGCAAAGTATGCCAACACTTCGTTCTCGAACACACGTACTATTAGCGTTTTAATAAGAAAAGCTAGGTTCTTAATCCACGAGCAAGCACTACTATGTTGAGCCTTAGTTGATCGAATAGGAACCCTAGGAGGGTGTATTGGATCGCCTATAGCTCAAAGAAAGAGAGGAAGAAGAAGATTTGGCTTGCTAATGAACCAAGGAATGATGGAATGAATACATGAGGGCATGCATTTATACTAATCAAGTACCTTGGAGCAAAAGCCACAAACCCTACTCTCCTAGGGATGGGTCGGCCGAAACATAGCCCAAGAGGGGCATTCTAGATCCTTCTTGGCTATTGTTTCACTCTTAGTCCTTTAACTTTCGTCTAACGGTCATTAGGTACCGTTAAGTGTTCATTTCGTGAATTTAATAATTATTCGTAACTAAAACAATAATTATTAATTAATTGAAACTCATACGTAAAGTGTGCCTCCTCCACCGTTAACAACGACAAAACACGATGACAAATCTTTCAGCAACATCGTCTTTATGTCCCTAACTCTATCCTCAAATCCAATAACAGTGCTTTGTAGCAAGGGAACACCACTACCAAAGGACGACCCACGAGTATCTCGACACTTATGTTGATGATTATTCCACTCTACCAATCCTTCCTTTATATCCCTGCTCTTTTGCAAGCTAATATATATCTGAAAAAACCTTCTCAACGACTCATCTATATCATCTAGCTTATACATGGCATGAACTCTCTTTACAATACTGCTTCCTCTGATACTTGCACACTCAATAATGAACTCTTCTGCATTTTTCAACTCTTGGATGAATAATTCTGACTCTTTCATCCTATTTCCACCCAGCTTTTGACTTAATTTATCCATTTCCATGAAGATGGGCTTTATTCGAGTTATTGTATCTTGTATTCGACTGAGGTGGGATTTGAAATGATGGGTTCTCTTCATCACATCAATGATGGCAGATGATAGTCTTGAAACTATATCTCCTGCCACTCCTCCTACAAATGCGTTAGCCATGATTGTATGAAGAGTTAAATGATCAAGGATTTAAGTTTAATTTGGAGATATATATATATATATATATATATATATATATATATATATATATATATATATATATATATATATAACAGGAGGCGTTACACGTAGATAATGCCACGTAAACGCCACCTCATTGCCCAGTAATTCATTTTCTGCTATGTCATCAGCCATGTCATCACATTGCCATTATTTCCGGATTTTTTCAAAAAGACTGTTACAAGATTCGAACATAGTGTCTCCCATATATTTAACATGCATCCTAACCACTACACCATTACATTACTTTGTGATAATTTCGGGAACTTATAATTTATAAATGTATGTATGTATATCATAATAGGATAATAAGTTTAGAAACGCATTAAATTTATATACGGCTCTCATCACTGAAAACCCTAATATCATTCATATCACACAAGTTTTCCTCAACCCTAATCCCGTATCCTCTAGAAGCAATCATCTTCTCAGTATGTTGTTATACACACTACCTTTGGTGGTTTTTCTTTTCTGACTTCCTGTTCAATTTTTTTGTTTGCTTTTCTGTGCAGGTAGATCAGTTAAGCTAGAAAATGCATATGAAGTGAACCACGAATCAGACAAATTTCGTCTGGTATATTTTCAAATCTTCGCCCATTATAAGCTCCTTTATAATAATCTTTATGGCCAATAATAAGGTATCATGATGGTAGTCGGCTCTCAGATCAGCAAATGGCTTTGCTACGGTATCATAGGGAGAACCACAACTTTCTGAGTGAGGATGTAAACAATGATTGTCATGTGTGAGTCGAACATTCGAAAGATGGTAGCCACTTACATTCTCGGTTTGAGCATCGTTTGGAGTTTATTGGCTTGCTGTAATGCAATTGAAAATTTCAGGCCACACCAAGTAAGAAATATAGTTTATTGGCTTGCTATGATCAACTATATTATAATACTTACGCTAATAAATTAAACTAAATTAGACTATATCTATTTGTGCATGCTCAGAGGTCAAAGTGGTTTTTACTCTTCTTTTAGTTTTGATCTTTACTTGCATATAAGACATAATGTATTTTGATGAAGATGATGATTTCGATCTCCATTCTAATAATTAGGTTACTGAGATGATGAAGTGGAAAAGGTAAGTGTTTTATGTGTCTATTCCCAACCATATCAGGAGACAACGGTTCTTAAGGAATATGTAATTTGTTATTAACTTGCGCACGCCTTATGTTTTTCATGCTCATATTTCTCTCAGTGGCCCGAATCAAAGAAAAAAGGACCCGATGAAACTATTAAAGAGCTTAAACAAACTGTGAAGATGCTACAAGCAGCTATGGAGAAAATGAAGAAAGATTACGGATTGCAAATTAAGCAAAAGATGATTTGATTCGGGAAATCTCACAGAAGGATGTAACTAGAGTCATGATGAAGGCAAGCTCAAGACCAACAGAAGCGATAGTTGATGAACTCAAGAGCCCGAGTAGTCGGTTTTTGACACCAGCAGTTAGAGATAAAAAAGCAAAGCTTCTGGGATATAACTACTGCAAATAGCCCATCAGTTAATAGGAGAAAAACCCAAAGCCATGTTGTTAAAGAACCTGCAGCAGCTCCTTCAATGCTTCTTCAGGTATATAGGCCTTACAACTTCAGATTATGATGTTACTACGTTTATGCTTAGGATTATTCTGACTAATGCAAGTTGAATACTATTGTTTTCTGGCTTACTTTTACATTTTCTGGCCTTACAACAGAAGATTAGTAACAATTAAAGGCGTTAAATAGTACTACTATAATTATCATCTTTATATACCTAATAAGTGTTGCCATTTAATTGATGTGTTAATTGTTAGGTCACCAGGTGGTTCGTGTTTTTTGACAAAATCTGATAATACTACTCTTAGTATATTCACATTATAAGTCACTTTTGTGTTGTTAACCCAACAAGAATCAAGCAACATGGAAGAAGCGGCTCAGAGATATGTTTGTGCTTTAACCCTACTAACTTTTTTTAAAGGCGTTAAATGGTACTACTATAATTATCATCTTTATATACCTAATAAGTGTTGCCATTTAATTGATGTGTTAATTGTTAGGTCACCAGGTGGTTCGTGTTTTTTGACAAAATCTGATAATACTACTCTTAGTATATTCACATTATAAGTCACTTTTGTTATTCGTGCTTATAAAATATAAGCCAAAATCAAATTAGCTCATAAGCTCACATATAGCTTAAACAAACACCCCTGCTGTAGCTACCTTTAAAGGTCTAAACCAACTAATCATAGCGCTGGAAACTTATTATTAAGATGAAGCTCATCAAGCTTGAAGGTGAAGTAACGAAATTACCAGACGAGCAAAATCTTCAACAATGGATTCATCACCAAACCAAAATAAAGGTATGATAAAATATTCAGATTCAGTAAATATCCTTTTAGTTAGAAAGCCGTAGCTAAAAGATATGTTTTTATATAGCAGGAGGAGAACAATGAAAATGCAGGTAAGTTATAAAAATTATTACTGTATTGTGTAACAAGCGTAAGCAGTATTTGTTATACATGTGCTATTATTAATAATAATCAGTTTAAGATTGCTTATTTGAAACTCACTATTTAACATATAAGCAGCTTGAAATATTAATGGATAAAAAAGCTTACTTCACTATAAACAGATCGATTTAAATAAGCTATCTCATTGCAGGTTCTTATAGCCCATATGTGGCCTTTTTCTTAAACACGGTTGGTGTGTTTTGTCTAACATTGCAGCCAGTGGCCGGTTGGGAAAAGATATATGTCGGAAGTTTTGCGATTGCATTCAGCTATACGGCAGTTGAGAACGTTCTGAGTCAAAATGATGGTGCTTTTGGTTTTTGCAGATGCTGACATTAGCATAAAGCTAAATATTTGATGTGATGTGATGAAGTATAGGTGTTTGTTTTAATTCATTGACCTATCAGTGGGTCGCTTTGGGATGACAATATCATACTAATATATCGCAAATAAATCACAATATAAAAAACATAAAGCTCAGTATTTGAGTATAAAGGGGCGATTGTTTGCATGGATAACACAATTAAGGCCAAAGGGCCGATGGCGTTATACGATCTCTTACCACAGGGACTATTTATCAAACCTATCAACTGTCATCATCAGGTACCCCAACTTCAAACTTTTTCTCGACAATATGCATTTATTTTATCGACAGCCATGGTCCACATATTAAAATTACCATCCATAACTGTTGTTTTAATGTGATATTGACTGTTAGGTAGATTAACATACGTTGAGATGCTTAGCTTAAGTCTGATTCAAAGAAGAACAAAAAATAATCACATTATTGGAATAGCCTGTTACAAATACACCCCGTTTAATCCGTGACCTGGTCTGCTCCAAAAAATTGCATATGTGCCAAAAAGGTACTGTAGCAATAAGCAGTTATAGCAATAAGCTGTCAAACTGCTTATTTCTGGTCCATTACTACTTATTTAGGTTAGCTTTAGCTTTTTCCAACATTACTTTATTAGTTTTAACCTTAAAAGTCCAAGTTTGTTGCAAAAACCAAATAACACCCCTATAAAGGGGTGTTTGGCACAAGGAATTTTTAGTCTAAAAACTTATTTTGACCCAAATTCCAAATTTAGATTAGCTTCAAAATAGTTCTAGGAGTATTTTTAGAGTGATTTCCAGCAAGTTTAAAGAAGTTTTCTATCATTTCAGATAGTTTTCTAAAAAATCTTTTATGTAACTGTTATGGTAGAATACATAGGTAGAATTCTAGGATAGTCCTTTTAGTTGTTAAGTTGTGTTTCTCTTTAGTTCCCATTAGGATTGTGTAAGTTTTTAGTTGATATAGTTTGTATTTTTAAGCCAAAAGGTTCCCTTTTGCCCCATAACTGTTTCTGCACAGCAGTCCTCCATTTAGCCCAAACAGTTTAGGAATTGACTTTTATTTTGTTCAATTCTTGACCTTACGACCTAAAAATTAGTATGAATAATCCTTGATAGGTGGTCTATGTTAGTATATTTTTAGTTTATTTTTAGAATATTTTTACAAGCTTGTGAATTAGTCCAAAGTAGCATCTTTAGTCATTTTTTTTCTGCAGCCCTTTTGATTTTTAATGGTCCAACATTGCATTTATTTGTGATGCTGTTGTTTCAGGTTATTATCAACCGTACCCTGAACCCTATTGTTCTCGACGAGAATATGTGCCAAGAAGGTCGGGTGGGTATTTTCAAACACTTATTTTACAAGCTATTCTGTTATAAAGATGAGTGTGGCTCAAGAGATTAGCATTGGCTTCAACTTGAGCATTTGTTGATCTAAACCTGAGTCTCTGAACCCTGATTGAGTAAAGATGGTCATAGTGATCAGGAGCAGTGACTGGGATTTTATGTATAGTTTATTCTCTTTTTAGCAAATTACCGGCATGTGGCATTCTATCCATAACTCTCCGCACAGCCTTTATGTCAAGAAGCATGGGAGACTAGGAGCGAAAGCATGGGAAAGAGGTCAGAACAAACACTTGATTAGGAATTTGTGTTAAGAAGATCGTGTTTACTTACAAAATATTATCGAGAGAAGGACTCATGGTGATCAGAGAAAAAGACATAATGAAACGTGGTTCTATCAATCAAAAGTCACGTTCTTTACAACATAGATTCAGAGAAGAAGCTATGAAACTGGAGCAATACCTGGTATGAGGCACCAGTATGCGGGTAGCATATAACAACATCTCTGGAACCACAACATCTCTAACATCTCTAATATACAGGTGACGCTTCTTCTTGAATATTTCTAATTGAGTTAGCTTTATATTTAACATTAACTACAAACCCGGATCCTCCTACTAAGTTCCTATCCTATTCAACTTTTTACCCGTTCTCACATAGATACATTTTAGTATAAGCAGAATATACACATAAAACCAATTTAGATGAGAGGAGAATAGATAGTGTTATTTTGCACATGAACATCAGCTTATGGCGTGAGTTGAATGCAAAATTTTATGAACGCTTAAAAACCAAATGCAACATTTTTTGAAAGTGCTTATGGAGTTGTTTGAAGCCGGTGGCAGAGAATTACAGTATACCACACTTTGGTAATATTTCGTGCATCTTATTTAAATATATGCAGGTTAAATTATTTGTAAATTCGATATATGCAGGTTGTTTTCGCTGGTTCATAGGAACTGATTTGGACCATGGTTAGCTTGATGTTGGTTACGGATAAAGGCAGGTAAATGTGGTATTGCAATGGAAGCTTCATACCAAACTATGATTGGTCAGAAGTAGAACCCACCGAACGAACCCTGGTCCATCACCAGCCACACCTGAAGTGGTTTGCGACGAGTACGACACATGCCCTTAAGCCACCACCTGCTGTTGTATTTTATGAGTATTATGGGTACTAATCCACTTGGGGATATCGTCCGTTGGAAAGTGCATCTTGCTGTGACGATCATGACAGTTATTTCCCACATAATTACCCCATGTGCAATGTGCAACAACAATTTATCAAATCCAATTTCGCAAATCACCAATAAATTTCACCAAACAGATTAATTAAAAAATAACAAAACAAACACAATTTAAAAGATAATCAGCAATATAAACAAGAGTAATAGGTTTAGATATCTAACTCTCACTTATATGCCCCTTATATTATACATCATATTTTTTTTGAAGGTACAGCAGAATGACTGTTAAATCACTAATAGCAAGATATCCGATTCTGATTTATTATCAAATAATTAGTTTCATAAAAGAAAACCAAACATAGGGAATAGGAGAAAGACCTGCAAAAGTTGTTCTCCCAGTACCATCCCCAATAAGAAATGCAATAAGTTCTGCAACTTCAGTTGTTAATACTTCAAAACCAATTCTCAGCAAACCTATGTATCGACAACTAGATGAAAAGACATTACATGTGAGGTAGCACTACTTCAAAACCAATTCTCAAGACCAGGTACTGTATTACCAATGTTTCTATAGAAAAAACATTGGTTACTATTTGTTTATCCACACCACTTACATGGTTACTATTTGTTAGGCATTTTCAATACCAAGTTTAATTACCAGATGTGTCTATTGTGTTGTTAAAAGTTTTTCATACAGGAAATAATGAAATAAGGTTTATCATTGAGTAGCTCATTGGCAACAAAGTTAGTCTTTATTAATGTTTGATCGTGCATTACCAGTTGACCAAATTACATAAAAACTACGGTTGTTAATTATTTTGGGCATGTTGTTACATATATTAACAAAAAGTCAGGAAAGGTTACGGTCTCCCGACGTGAAGGTGACAGATGTAGCCGTTCAGCTTCTCAAGGTAAGTCTACCGATCAGTTGTTATGTTGGACTGTTCATAGATGTGTCGAGAGGTAGTGGGCCATATAAATGGTCTGATGCTCCAAACGACGATGCATCTTCTTACTACTCTAATAACAAGTGTTATCAAAGGCTGATAAAGAACAATCTCATGTTGCAGACAGGATTTTTCAACTACATTAAATATCTATCCTGGGATCACGAGACACACTTTGCTTGTGTGTGTATATATTTGATGTTTAGTGTTTGTTTCTTTTGAGAACGCCAATTTTTTGTTGTTTTTTTTAGTTACAAGTTTTAGTACCAACGTGTCTTTTATGGTTACTGATGACGCAAGACTTTCATAATAAATTAGTTACTTTATTTTGAGTTAAAAATGAAAGTAATGCTCCTTAATTTACATGACCAGTGAGGACACGACGACAAGCAATTCAGATTACTCGAGTCAGCCAATCACTTCACTTAAACTCTAAATGGTGGTACAAGTTTGATAAGTGGTTCAGCAAATCAGGTTCGATGATATTTTCCTGGCTCGGTCATTTATCCACTTTTTTATGTTATTTGCTCAATTGTTCAAACCTTATGTTTCATAATTTTAGTGTGTATAAATAAAGAGTTGATTTATTTCTAATAGTTGTAAGTATATATCACGATACAATAACTCTTTAACAGTGGCAGCAATACGATTCTTGAATAGGAAACACACAGATATGAAGTGAAGGTTGTTATGATCAACTTGAACATCACAGATGTAATGTCATCAAGTAACTGTATCAACAACTGTTGTTTTTATTTCGAGAAGTAACAGTTCATTTTAAAATACTGGTTACTAAACCTAAATGACATGTTAATGCCTACTTACGCTTAATCTTAAATGGATATTTACATGGTTATATGCAGTCACAAGGTGAGATGAATCAGGAGATGAGCACCATGAGCAGCTTGACTCCCAGCAATAGCACAGCCACATTGCAGACATCAGGTTACATAATGTTTCACTTATTTTGGCTTATAAGTTTTTTAACGTTTTTTATGACTCAAGTCAGAAGCTAGAACGACTAAGCTCATAAGTTGAAAAATGTGAGCTTACGAGATTTAAACAAACAAATAAGCTCATAAACCTGACTAATTAGCTAAGGGGTGTTTGACTATTTGCTTAATCTTATATGTGGTCTTATGAGTTTATTTGTTTTTCGGCTTATATTTCTTAAGACTCAGTTTTTTTAGCCTTATTTTGAGATTTGTGGGCTTATGTAAGTTTATCCCCTAAGCAATACATCCTCTTAAACTATTTAGCTTGTCGTCTCAGTTTTATTATTGTGTCTAGGTTTCTTACTTATATTGTTGAATTAAAAGAAAAGACTGAGAACTGTTTCATTGCTATTGCTAGAACATAGTTTTTCTTGCTGTTAGACATTTAATGTAATTTGTTATGTGAATTTGAAATGGTTTTATCATCATTTGGGATTTTGTGACATATTTTTTTTATGTAAATGAATGATTGCGTGTTTGTAAGTTAACTGACTATGACTATAAAACTGACGGACACCCTATCATGTCGATGACAGGTAATGGCTCCAAAGCAGCCTAATACAGGTCTTTTTGTTGGTTTGAACAAGGGTCATATCGTGACCAAGAAGGATTTGACTCCGCGTCCATCTGACAGGATAGGGGTAACATGTCTTTTTAACTCGATGACTTGCTTGCTCTTTTGTTAATATGCTTTCAAGTGTTGCGGTTTATTGGTATGAAATATTAAATCTTGCTATTTTTGTTACAGAAAACAAGCAAGACGGTTCATTTTGTGAGGGATCTGATTAAGGAAGTTTATGGGTTGGCACCATATGAGAAGAGGGTTTGTGAGCTGCTTAGGGTTGGAAAGGACAAACGTGCTCTTAAGCTTACCAAACGAAAGTTGGGTACCCACAAGAGGGCAAAGAAGAAAAGAGAGGAGATGTCTACCATTCTCCGCAAGCAGAAGTACTTTTTTTTTGTCTATGCTATATGAACTTTGCTACAATGGTTGCTTCAAACAAATTTTAGTTGTAAATGACAACCCTTTTGTTGAAGCTGATATTTACTTTATTTTGTCAAGAAAAACTAAGAATTGATACTGCGGTGTCTTTTGTGTTATTATGATATTTAACTTCATTATGCACATTTCTCTATCTGTTATTATGTTTAATTTTTCCTTTTAGGTCTAATATAGATAGAAACCCAATTAATTATATTGATTTGCACTTAAGGTTTGTAGTCGACATGGTAGCTCACTCTCTGTGTGAATTTGGTGTTGGAAAAGTCGATAAAACTAAACTCGAAGTTTACCAAGAATACAACTTTCCATTGCTCATGCGACGATCTAAGAATTCAAAGTGAGTAAGTTCCCTCTAACAAAATGACAGGCTGGGCGGGTTAGCTAATGTTTCAATCAGGTTCATGTAAAAACGGGCATCTTTTTGGTACAAATGGATATGGGTTAGATGATATCAACACTTTTTACCAAAAAAATAAAAACCTTTTCATAAATATTCCTGTGTCAATATGGTGTAAGTGATATTATTTAAATGAGAATATAAAGTATTGAATAAATTTAAACCTTTTCATAAATATTAATGTGTCAATATGGTGTCAGTTATATTATTTCAATGAGAATATAAAGTATTGAATAAATTTTAATTAGGAACTTTTACTTTTTTATATATATCATTAAACCTGTGGAGAATATATTATTTCAATGAAAATATTCCTATGCTCTATTCACCAAACAGGCTAATATAGAGGATGTAAACTATGAAAGATCATTGCTTGGCTTCAATTTTTCCACCAATATTAATAAGTCTAACCCGCCCATCGAGCGTGTCAAATTTCCACATGTTAACTTCTCCAGCCATTCTTTATCACCCTTCTAACTATACAAAAATATGTCAGCAAACACTTGCTTGAGTATACAGTTATAATCAGCAACAACTTTATCCGAAAATTTATTTTGTTTCATAAGGTCATAATAACAAATAACAAAACAACGCATATGAACAATCCTTCAGTGGCGGGAGATGCGTGCATTTCTTCAGTACTCAGTGACCATCTTTAAAAATCATATACTATCTAATAAAAAAAATATCAAGACAAGTATTTTTCAATCTTAAAGAAATATCAAGACAAACACAAACGTCTATCAAGACAAACAACACAAGTATTTTTCAATCTTAAATAAATATCAAAACAACACAAGTATTTTTCAATCTTAGAAATATCAAGACAAACACAAACCTGTATATGTTCTTAAATAAAAAAAAAATAACTCTATTTACAATTCAACTATTGATAATCAACGATAATTTCCAAAAATATTATTAAACGATAACTAATATTATATAACCAGAATAAGCAATATATCACCAAGGTACAAGGCCATCATGTGTAGTATGCTTAAAAAAAAAAAAAAAAAAAAAAAAAAAAAAAAAAAAAAAAAAAACCTCCAAGTTTCAGAGTTGTTGAAACTATGAAGTATAGGATAAACCTATAACCAAGCCTCAAATGTCATGTTGATTTGGATATATGAGACTTGTGTGCAGTTACCAATTTCTCATTCTGCCAATAGAAATACACTGAAGCAATCAATGATCCATCCCATAAGAACTCATAAGAATATGGACCAATATATGCATGAAACTACATTATGAATCAATTGCAATAACCAAAGGAAGTTAGAGCCATTTTGTTACCCACCAGGATACACAAGACATATAACACTCCAAAAGTTATCAATGCCCCAAATTACTAGCCATCTGCATCTTTTAAAACCCTTATCCCAAACACCCCTGACTACAGAACTTGCAAAGATTTCAAACTTGCACTTTGTTTCCAATCAACCTCACTGCATGAACTTTCTTGAATTTGACCTCCCAAATTTTAGCAACTTCATGAACATTAACATAATTCAATACAATAAGCCCATTCAATCTCAATTGAACAACTTCAATGATAACAGCAGCCAGAACATGAGCAGATCTTTTTTCACCAGTAAATTGCCTTTTATTTCTCTCTTACCAAATGAAATAGACCATAGACCCAAATACAAGCCTGCTTACAACATTTTTGATGGAGTTAGCAGTCTTAGCACACATTAATTCAATATTATCTTCCCAAGTTAACCGCAAAGATGGAATAAAGCTTTTTCCTCTTATCAAATCCCACACTTTAGAGACAAAAGGACACATGAAGAACAAATGATCATGAGAGTCCATACACTGACAGCATAATGAACACCTCATATTATTATCATTATTCCATTGAAATAATCTGTCTTGAGTTTGTAGTCTACCCAAAATAGCCATCCACAGCACAAATGAATGACTAGGAATACACTGTGAGAACCAAACCAATTTAAACCAATTAACCTTGTCCTGATCATCTCTATAATCTTCCCAAACTTGTCTTGTTGAGAAAGATTTTAACTGACCATTTTTACTTCTCCACAAAACTTTATCATCCATCTCATTAAGCATACTCACAGGAATTTTAACAATTTCAGGAAATTTAGACCCCCAAACATTATACCAAAGCCAATGATTGTCAATGATCATATCATAAACTGTAGCTTTACTATCGAATCTTGCATCATAAAGATCTCTTTTACTAATCATCTGACTGAGAGGGCCTACATCACACCATTTATCATACCACACAGAAACATTTTTTCCCATTGCCAATTCTGAATTCAATATATTGTTTTGCTTTATCCCTTAGACCAAGTAGAACTTTCCAATTCCAACTATCACTATATTCATTATTAGCCTCCCAAAAACTTTGCCCTTTCAATTTAACCATATAAACCCATTTAACCCACAAACTTTCTTTATGAGCCACAATATTCCAAACATGTTTAGTGAGTAAAACTTCATTCCATTTTCCAAGATCTTTGAATCCTAACCCACCTTGTATTTTTGTGTAACACCCCCAAAATTTGATACAGCGGAAGACTCAACAAGCTTTCGGGGTGCTACGGGGATTGGTATCCATTCAAAGTCATGAAAGAACGAGATAAAGTAAACATAAGAAAACCACAACCAAAACGGGTTTTAAAGTTTACATTTATCCCAAGAATTATCCAAAGTAAGGCCCAAAAGAAATAAACATAGGTCCACAATAGTTATCAGAGTTTTAGAAAGATAGATCCATAACCGGTGCCATTGCCAAGCCTCCAATCCCAAGCATCCGTAGAGCATCACTTAATTACCTGAGAAAACGTGCTAAAAGTCAGCTTTCGCTGGTGAGATCATAGGTTTAAGTTCATAATTCAATATAGTGGACATATACGCAAAACGCTTGCTAGCTAGACTAGGCCTCAATCATCCAACCAAAATAATCCATCCAATATAATCCAACCAAATCAAATCAACCCTATAGGTGCACGCTATAGCTTAAATCAATCCAATCAATAGCTTACCTAGCTCAAGTCTAGGCCTCGCTCTATAATCAATCCAATAGCTTACCTAGTTCGGGACTAGGCCTCGCTCAATCACCAATCAATAGCTTACCTAGTTCGGGACTAGGCCTCGCTTTATAACAAAATCAATCAAATCAATATGTATGCGTAAAGATACGACATACCCAACATTCGTAAGGATACAACATGTTCAACTTACCTAGGTCTAGTCTAGGCCTCGTTGTATAGCTTACCTAGCTCTAGGCTAGGCCTCGCTCTATAACCAATTCAATAGCTTACCTAGCTCATGTCTAGGCCTCGCTTAATCCTACCTAGTTCTATAAACATAGCAAGTTTTGAAATCAAAAGCGATAATAGTCCACATAAAACAATTTGCACGTTTCTCACCCCAAGTATTGAAAACAAAGTTCAAGAGTAAAAGTGGGGCTATGACTCACCTCAAGTCCAGAAATCCTCAAAAGAAATCGATAGAAGAAAGACGTAAGCAAACTCAAGCAACTCACGTAACAGAGACTACAGACTCGGCACTTCCTAACAATATCAAACTCGTTCAGAAATCATTTCCTCAAAATCAACATTCCCATTCCCGAACGTATTCCATTTTACTTTCCAAAAATATCCATTTCTCGAATTAACTTAATTTGAAATTCGTCGTTTGGTATCCATATGGGTGAAGGGTCGACACAACTCAAACCAAAAAGCCACAACAAGCAACATAATAAACCAACTATAGGTCTAATATTAGCCCAACATATTATTTAAATAATTATCGAAGCTTATCAAATCCGTCGATTTGGTAATCTCCCATATTTATTTACGTAATATATCGTTCCAAAATTATACCCAACCTAAAGCACATAGCACAAAGAATTCTATTTGGTATATATCGTAGTCCAATAAATTCCCTATATATATCGTCGAATCGGCCAAATTCCACGAGATACCTAGTAATTTATTACCCTAAAACATATACCACAACCTATGGGCGTCGTGGGATACGATGCCCATTAATATACTCATTTTATATCGTCAAATAACTCAATCTAATCCGTCGATTAAATAAGTCACTTGATATATAAAATGTTTATATTAATCGTCATATATCCGTGACAACACAAAAGTATCAATATAAAGCCCACTTGGACTTTAAAGAACCACAACTCGTCTAACTCGATAAGTTTCTAAATTTATAAAAATCACGTTTTTAATTATTATTCGTCCGACTTATTATTTCGCCGTTATTTATAGTTATTATTTATAACAATATTCCGACATTTATTACACTATTTTGCATAGTATAAGAATTATCGTTATATTATTATAACGTTTACTCGTGATCGTTTTATTATTAATATATGCATTTATATATATATATATATATATATATATATATATATATATATATATATATATATATATATATATATATATATATATATATATAGTGTGAGGTTATTTTCAGAACCAAATAAATTGCAAGAACTGCGAGAACCAATCACAACCATTAAATATTTGATCAATGGCTACAAAAGAAGGTGGCATAATTGTAATAAAATGAAACTTTAGATATTATTTTGTAGATAGTAGAAGGGTAATAAAGGAATTTTATTTCAATCATGTTTTCAAAACCGTCCCATTTAATTAGGGATTATTATATGCAAATTAGGTTTTTAATGCATCCATCCCATCTTTTCTTTCTATGTAGATGTAGATGACGGCACACAGATAATAAAAAACCAATCGCTAATTTTTCATTACGTCATATATTGATGAGAAGAGAACTTTTTAGATGGTTCTATGGTGAATAAGTTAAAGGACAAGGTTTGACCTCAAGCATCTCTATTTTTTTTTTTTTTTTTGATGATTGATTATCTTTTTTTCTTCTTTTCTTTTGTTCAAGCGTATCATATATTCTAAGGTAATGTCTTAATTGTTTTTATGTTTAGGATATGGCTTTGATTTGTTGTAACAACTAAGTCATGTTCGATATGATCATAGATTTGATTTTTTTTTTATTTTTTTTTTTGGCTTTTCGATTTAAAACTTAATATGGTTTTCGATCTGAAAAAAAAAAATGGTTCAGAAAAATAAAACCTTTTTCGATATACGTTTTATGGTTAATAGAAGTGTGTGTATATGTGTTTCAAGGTTATTTGACATGGTTTAGATTTGGTGCTAATGTTTACAGGTTAGAATTTTAACCTTTTTATTGCTTTCCGTTATATGCAAGCATGAATCAAACTCAAAAGGCCTTTTTTTATTGTAATAAAAAAATTACATTAAAGAACTCAAGTTTTGCAATGGAAGTTTAGAAAACGATGTCAGACATCTTTGCCGTTATATTAAAAAATATATATGATTTGGTTATTAGTGGGTTGATATTCTTTTTTATACATTATAAATTTATAAGATTTAATAATATAATAATCCATAAGGCATGAATTAGTAGAAGGGTATACATATTTGTATCACGGCTGATAGAAAATAAAATAAAAAGTTGGTGCGTATGTATTTTATGACCGATACAATATCCATAAAAGGAGTGTGTATATGTGTATTGAGAGTGCATATATGTTTTCATAGTTCAATAAAAGGAGTGTGCATATGTGTGTTGAGAGTGCATATGTGTTTTCATAGTTTCTGGTGAATTTGATGCTTTCTGTGCATATGTGTTTTTATAGTTGTGATTTAAGGGTGCACTTGTGTTTTTTGTTTTAAGGTTGTATTAATTTCTTAAAATGGTCTATTGTGAACAAGTCAAAAATACATTGTGTGTATATGTGTATTGAGAGTGCATATATGTTTTCATAGTTCAATAAAAAGAGTGTGCATATGTGTGTTGAGAGTGCATATGTGTTTTCATAGTTTTTGGTGAATTTGATGCTTTCTGTGCATATGTGTTTTTATAGTTGTGATTTAAGGGTGCACTTGTGTTTTTTGTTTTAAGGTTGTATTAATTTCTCAAAATGGTCTATTGTGAACAAGTCAAAAATACATTGTGCGTATATGTTTTGTTAGATGTATGATTAAATAATTCGTTTCTTAATTGGTTGTTGTTACAGGTACGAGTATGATGAGCAATGTTAAGAGTGCAAATGTGTTTTGTACATACTATCTAGCGAGAACATAGTTATGATAAAGAAGTAGAGAGTAAAGATACAAGTGCATGAAGTTACGAGAATATTAGTAGACACGACTATACATCAACGAAACTTTCATTTATTATTTACTTTTAGAATTTTGTATTTAAATTGTATATATATATATAGGCGATGAATTGAAGTCGGCCCAAATACATGTTATTTAATCTTATTATTTTACGACAAAGTATTCAACTTACATTCTATAATTTCTTGATTTAGGTTTTGGATGTTCAAAAAATATCTGGATTCGGATATACGAAAAATTTATCAAAATTAAAGGTTGTTTGTGAAATATCAATTTTAGAACTCATATAAAAGTTTTTCAAAAATTATAGATATTTGGGTATTCGGATATATAAAACTGTTATCTGAAATTTCGGATATCCGAAATTTCAGATATCCGAAATTTCGGATATCCGAATTTAATATAATGAACTTAGCTAAAATAATGGGCCTAACATAAAACATCAACTCAAATTTCGGATATCCGAAAAATCGAAAAAACCAAAAATCGAACCGTAAAAACCCAAACCGAACTTTTGGTGCGGGGTTTTTTTTAAAAAACTTAAAAACGAATTTTCGGTTCGGGCTTTGGTTTTAGCCAAAAACCGCTCCATGCTCACCCTAACGAAAGTTACGAAAATGTATCATACAAAATTTAAGTACTTCTTAACCTTTGTGTTAGAGTGTCACATTGTTTTGTCAAAACGTACAATCTCAATATTAATGATGCCATTTTAATTCTATGATCTTTTGACTAAGGGCACGTTTGGTTGGGAGTTTTTTGCATGATGGAATCGGTGTCGGATTCATTAAATTTATTTGGGTGGTAGCTATGGGTGTTTAAAAACCTATAAAAGGGAGGTACACACAAACGGATGAATATGGTGGGTTTATACAAACCATTCCCACAATTTATATTTACAAATTATCTGGCCCATGTGTTATTTTTTTCTTTTTTTTTTGAAAATCTGTCAATCACGTGTACGAATGAATAATTTCTAGTTTTTTATTAGGTAGATGATAATAATTCATGTCAAAAATTATTTTGTTTATTAGTTAAGTGGGACTACTTGATAGTGATACATATAGTTCAAAAATTACACCAAACACAAAAAATGGAATTAACATAACCATTGTCATTCTACCTTATACCAAATATGATACTCATTGTGATTCCTAACAATAAACCAAATGGCCCCTAAGACTCAGTAATAAGAGTTGCTTATACATATACATACCAAAAAAAGTATTATATGAAAATCAATTTTTTTTAAGGTAAATTGCAAATTTAGTCACCAACGTTCTCCAAAAATGCAAAAGTACACCTGGACAGAAAGGCATGCAAAAACGTCATTAATGTTCTATATAAATGCAAAAAAGTCACCGAGACCTAACTCTCGTTATTTTCCTCGTTAACTGCCACATCATTGAGGGTAGTATTATCTTTTTTACTCTCTTTCCCGCTAATCACCTCAATTGCCACTTGTTTTTTTTAAGTCCTTTAAAGCAATAGTTTATATATGTGTCCCAATTTCTTCCATAAACATTAATTTCACAAGTAAAGATATTGAGAATAATTAAGCTTTGGCAAAATCGTGCACATAGTACCCCAATCCCTGATTTAGGAATCCTTTAGGGTAAGCAAACTCTGTTCCATTTTCGTGTTTTCCATTTAAACTTGTTATTGTTATTGGAAGTTATTGATGTTTTATGTGTTGCACAGATTTGAATGAAACCATCTTTACTTTGGAAATCCATCACAATGGTGAATTTACCTCACCACCAAGAAGAAGATATCTCTTTGTAGATACAGATTGGTTTGACGGAGTTCACAGTGACATTTTATCCATGGACTTATTGGGCAAAATGTTAGAGGATTTAGGTTACACGGATCGTACCTTTGTGTTTACTCACTTTAGGATACCTGGGAAGTCATTGGATGATGGTTTGCTTCTATTAATTTCTAACAAAGACGCGAGGAGACTTATGTAGTATGTTCCTATATTTAAAAAATTGGAGTTGTATATTGAAATCGGTGTTTCATTGGTAGAGTGTCAGATGATGGAGCGAATGATGACTAACGGCAAGGGTGTGGCGATAGAAGAAATTGTGGATCATGATGTCAATGATGACGTTGGAAAGGATCTTGATGGTGAGACTGGAAACAGTGGAAAATTACTATCGTTAGAGTGGCATAAGACAAGCCAATCTGAGAAGGTTGGACCTGTTTATGATACTGATTCTAACAATGACTTTCCACCAACATTTTGTACTGAAAAAATGATTGCAAATCATACAAAAAGGCTGAGTGATGAGTTTCAATTCAGGAGGTTATTGGAAGAGATTGACCAAGAATTTATGGTGGAGGATTCAAGTGAGGATTCCCTAGAGTCTACAGATGTGCTCGATTTTGATGATGCGTATTATGATGACACAAGTGATGGTGTTACTATATGTGGAAATGAAGGAGATCTTCACACTTGGATTAGTGATGAAGAGGTGGATCAAGGAATAGATGTTGAATGGCAAGATGATACATACCATTTAGTTGATGTTCCTAAACCTGAAGAGCATCAAGAGCCTCAAGAGATTAGTGACATGTTTGCTGAAATTAATCATGCATTGGATGAACTTGATGACGTAGTTGCAGCTGAAGAAGGATAACAGATGTATGCTATTTTTGCTGAAACAATTATTTTCAGTTTGGTTCCACTTGTGGTCGTTGGTGAAGAAACGTTTGCAATTTTGGATTTTGATGGTGTTGATGGTGAATAAATAGTTTGTGACAGGGCTGTGATTTCAGATGATCTGTGTGCTGAAGTAGTTAGAGATGAGGGATATATCTCAACGGTTGATGGAGATGTGATTACAGATAAAGTGGTTGCTAAATAGGGTGATGAGCCAGATGAAGTGCTTGCAATAAATAGAGTTGGGCAAGATGGAGTGCTTACAGAGGAAAAGTTTGAAGACCAAGGAAGATCAATCAAGAGGACAAGACTAATTGTTGACAAGAAAACTATGGATGATGCTAAATAATGCTTATGCTTTTATGTTTAGGTCAATAATCAGTTATACTTCTGCTATGGTGTTGTAGTGGAAGATTATAACAGTATCTAGTCATTCTAAAATTTATCTATCAGTTGTGTAATAATTTACTAGGCTAAATGCTTGCATAACCTTTTCTCTAATCTATTGGAAGCCAACAAACTAAGCAATTTTGGGTAATTGTGTGCAATTGTGACATTCATTTGCAAAAGTCAAAGATGATTGTCAATTTGGGCAACTCAGGGTAATTTGATGCAAATGTGACAATCATTTGCAAAAGTCAAAGAGGATTGTCAATTTGGGCAATTCTGGGTAATTTGGTGCATGTACAATCGTGTGCAAAAGTCAAAACATGCATATTCATTTGCAAAAAGTCAAAAAGGATTGTCAATTCGAGCAATTATGGGTAATTTGGTGCAAATGTGACATGTATATTCATTTTCAAAAGTTAAAGAGGATTGTCAATTTGGGCAATTCTGGGTAATTACTACGAAAATATTACTATTAGCCAAGCATGATTGTCAATTTTGGATAATTTTGGTTAGTTTTGTTCATGCACATTCATTTGCAAAAGTCAAGCATGATAGTCAATTTGGGCCATTTTGGGTAATTACTGCCAAAAGATATCAGGTAGCCAAAAGATCAATTAAATTTACAACCATATGGTTAACCATTATCCAAAAGATTGGTTAGATAAACCACTACAAACAAAAGAAAACCATTCAACTACCAAACTAGATTAACTGCCACAAAATGGCCAAACAACATCCTCAAACCCAGCACCCTCGACAACACAAACCCATTGCCTTCAAATGGAACCATCACATTTCCTGCATCATCCATAGGTGGAGGCGGCAACAGGGTCTGGTACTCCAGTGGAGCAAAAGTGGTGTCATAACCCGAAGTGGTGGTGGGGTTCATCAGTTTTTGTCTTTTACTATTTTTTCGAGTACCACCTCCAACAAGGATGTTATGGAGAACGCCACCATGAGTCCAGTGTCTACGGCGGCTATGGAAAAAGTGACGAGGTTGTGAAGTGGTGTAGTTGTTGTAGTAACATAATTTTTTGTCTTGTGAATGACAACGTGGACATGAACGTTGTTGTGGGAGTTGTTTCTTGGTGGTATGTTATCAAACACTTTCTGTGCAAGATTTGAAAATATCAAACATAAAGATAAACATGAACAAACCTTGTATTCAACTGCTTTGGAGAAACTGGTTTTTGATCAGATTGACAGCAATGTTGCTCAAAGATTCGACTAGTGGATTATAAATTGGAGCTTTGTGGTAAAAAAAAACTTGAATAAAAAAAGTGAGTTTTGTTCTAGGGTTTTACCAAGTTGACCAACCGTATTTAAAACTTGATGACCTTCTACGGGGTTATGATTAATCGGGTCCGGGTTTTAACCCAAATAAACTTAGGTTTCTATGTAAAACAAGAATGAGGTAATACTATCCAAAACGTGAGTTAAAAGATTACGTCACTAGAAAAAAAAAAAAAAAAAATATATATATATATATATATATATATATATATATATATATATATATATATATATACACACACGATTTATTTCTATTATAAAAAGGAAAACTATATATAGAATTGTTATGCTGCAGTAGAGGTGGCAAAACGGGCGGGCACGGGCCAAACTCACACATGTTATACAAATCGCTTTATAGAAGACAAAAAATAACGAAATAAATTCATTAAACGTAATACTTCATTTATATTTAAAAAATTAAATATATTATACGTGTAGGTTTTTCTTTAAAAACGATTATAATGTTGTCTAATTAAGAAAAAATATGTGTCCGTTAGTGCTAATTTAATTTTTCAACGGGCTAAATATACCCATTTCAAAAAAAAAAAAAAAAAAAAAAAAAAAAAAAACTATATGTTTACAAGTTTTTTTATAAAATAATCAAAATTAACTCATTTTTTTTTATTTTAGTCACAAATTACCACCTCTATGCTCGTGGTCAAAAGATTTCATAAAAGTAAACTATGTTTAGTTCATGGTGAACAACTCATTCACGTGTCCTTTTTTAATTCTCTAAATCTCCCATTGCATGCTATTGAACATCGGGCATATGGGCTAGTTACTAGGAAAGTAACTGTGACTTTTATTTCGTCAGAGTCTAAAATGAGGAAATGAATTTTCTTAATTCCTACCAAGTTATATATAGATCAAAACATATCCGAATAACTATTACTTTGAAAATCTTAATAAACTTGTAATCACTTTCGAAAGACAGATGCTCCAGTTTTATACTAATGTAAATTCGTCACGAGAGTACAAACAACGTTCACAAAACTAAAAGAACCAAATGCTAGCTTCAAAAAAATTTATAACAACCATATGTTTGCATGACTACCGATTTCCTAAAACACAAACACAACAAATACAAAATGATTAATTAACCAGAATACCACGACCTAAAATCAAGCATAACATATCATGTCTAAGTAAATTTGTAAGAAAGATAATAGCTAGTGATCTAATCAAATCCAAATTAAAATGAACAACATGCATGATAATATTTAATTAAATCAATACATGAAGAACACATTATCTTCTTACAATGGTCTTTCCTCTATCGAAATTGTTATTTTTCTACAAGTATCTATCAACTGTACTTTTATCGCCACCACTCAAATCCAAGCGAATAGCATGAAAACGCAAAGTTAGGAAACCTGCAAAACGTAAAAATTCAAAATTGATATAAAAAAAACTCACTAAAACTATTTTCCTAAGAGTGAAAATTGTGAGATAAAAAACAATACATGGAGTTTATGCATCGATTTTAAGCAACACGTACATGTCATTTGGTTAGGAAGCCATATGAAGCTAAGTATTAGACGTGTTCAAAATATAAGCATGCAAACTTGGTAATAAATCAACAATAAAGTGTGTAATTGTTAAAAGGCTAACCTGAACATAATAAGATGAGATGATGAACTACCATATTAGAAGATGTAAAATAAATTGCTTAGCAAGGATAATGAATAGTGGAATTGTATTATCTATCCAACATATGTACGTGTAAAGTTTGAAAATAGGTTAGCTAGACACCCAAATGTTTTATTTTAATTACACTTGTCCACCACTTGTCAAGTTATAAACCTAATAGATGCAATGTTTTTGTCTTCACTGTAAATGCTTATGCCATCTTGATATACTGGCGGCCAAGTAAAAAACCATTAACGTGTAATGTATTTGTTTTCTTATTACTTCGTCTATATATTGTTCGATTATTGCATCTTGCATCGTTGTAAACTTCTCCCGACTAAGGCTACGAGTACAAACTCAACTATATGATAATGTGTCCATGTGTGTTTTTAGCTAGCTAGCTAGAGTACTACGACAAGTAGCGCTAGTGCATGCACAATTGCGCATTCACTGACTTGTGACTCTTAAGTCTTTTTAAAAAAATTTATATGTTAGGTCTAGATATATTGCAATCATCTTGTCACTAATCAATTGACTTATGATCGAACTAGGTAACGTTTAATTAGGTCGTGCTAAGCACGGCCCATATAGATTAATGTTGATAAATCATAGGTATAAAAGTACATCTTTGTTATTTAACAAATGTCTTAATAATATCTAAATGATATAGTGTGCGGTTTTTCAAGTCGTGTTGAAATTAAAAATTACCAAACCAATCTACAAATATGAGAACCATGTATGTGCGTAGAAACAGAAAGTTACAAAAACAATTTGATTCTAATTCAATTTGAATATAAGAATATTCATAAACCGTCTAACTATCATAAGTTAATTAATAACTACAAGCTAAACATACAAAATTTTGGGATATCTATTTTGTATAATCTCAAGCCATCACCTCGTTCATACTTTGATTTGCCAAGGTCGTTGGTAAAATTATCATCGATCTTTGTCGAGTGAGTCTTCAAATACTAACTAAATAAACATAACGATGTACTATACATTATTACACTAAATTATAGTACATTTAAAAACAATTATAAAATAAAAAAATATAATAATTATAAAATAAACCTTTTACAAATATTCTAACTACAACAACTCACATGCATCTAGAGCTTTCACCATCCCGCAAATTCTGCAAAATTGGAAGTAAAAAAATGTATTAATTGTTGTTATAGAAATAAAATCTTATAAATGTTCATATGTATTTCTTCATCATCTTTGTCCTCGATACCTCCATTTCAATATAAACCTAGCTTGCTGGCTTGATGAAAATTCACTCTAAAAACAAAATTATTAGAATATTGAACTATATTAAACAAATTAATATCCATGTATACATGCAAATTGTCTAATATCCACAAAGGTAAACTGACAAATACATGCGTGAAGATCCAAAAGTCCAAACTCTAGTGAGTTAGACTTATTAATCAAAATATAAAAGCATGCAAAATCACTCAGATTAAAGATGAAAAGGAGAAAGAAAAATATGAAAGGGTGTAAAGTACCTCAAGTGAGAGATTGACTATATGAGAATTGCAATGCAAGAGAAGATAAGTCATTTTTGTTAATTACCATGTTATGAACGTATAAATGAATACACTTGTTATTATATGAAAAAAAAAATTAAAAATATTTGAATAAAGGTAAAATTCTCACTCGAAACACGAACTTCAAGTTCGAGTTAATCTGGTTAACTCGAATAACCCGTATAATGTGTTTCAGCCCGAATAAGCTTATTTGTGTAGGATTCGGTTAATTGTGTTCAGTTACTTTGTAACTTACAGCTTCTTTAATTGTCATGAGCTTATTTATAATTTTAATAAGCTAATCTTAAAGCCGATAAAGGGTGTTTTTTAAGCTTACTTTTTGGGTTACGAGCTTATGTGATTATGATTTATGTTTTATAAGCTTAAATTTTTCATATTGTTTTGAAACGTATAAGCTATAAATTTAATTATAAAACGTGAACTTATGAAACTTAAGATGAATACGCATTAGCTCAAAATAGATCTTAAACAATGAAAAATAAAATAAAAATAGTTAGGTTTCTATATTCAGTTTATTCTGGGAGTGCAGTTTTTTGACTCAGATATGCTTAGGGTCTAATTAGAGTATTCTTGTGACCGCTTTTTGGCCACCCGATATATGTACCTACTAAGTTTAAATTTTTTACTTTTTATGGGAAAGTCAGGTATTATACCCACTAAGTTCATCTCCAACCATGGTATGTAAACCATTATTTTTTCTATATTTGAAGGATGAAGCATCAAAACTCATCTTCAACCATACTTTAAATTTGAATACAAGAATCGGAGCATTGGTCAAAATCCTTTATATTTTGAGGATCACTATCCATCATTCAAAAATAATATATTATTTTTACTTTTTAATACTTTTTGATTTCTTATGGATCGTTAGTCGATATTTTTCAACCAATTCAACATATTTATGATCGAAGCTGAAGTTTCGAGAACGTGGTAGGATATGCATTGTTTTGGAGAATAAATGTAATAAAATATGCTCTTTCATCTTTCAAAATTGATGATCATAAAGGATAAATGGTTAAAAATGGACCAAGTTATTTGATAACTAAAACCTATCAGATTGAGAAGACAAGCACCCTTTTAAGTTTAAGCTTATTACATATGTGAGCTCGTTGACTTTGAGTAACTCATAAAATGTCGAAATTGAATTTATGCACATTTTGAAATATCTATAAGTCAAAGAAACAAGTGAAACCAAAACACCCCTCACTTACACAAAAAACTTGTATTCGTGATTAACTGATTATTATATGTTTAATATGTCTAAATTCCAACAGTGGGTCTAAATCATTACTTGAACGATTTGACGACTCTCATGTCGTGGGCTGATATGGAAAATATCAACAATGATGCCAAATTTGTCTCGATGTGGTCATTCAAACAATACTGGGTCATTTGGAGATATAGAAATCGTATTTGCTTTGATTTAAAGCCTCCAAGAAAAGATACTCTCTTAGAAGAGATCAAGGTGCTATCTCACTTGTGAATCCTTCACCGGAATAAAAACCTTAATCCGGATTGGTTTGTATGGATTAGTGATCCTATAACTTCATGCGCTAGTACTTTTTAATTATTTTATTTAGCTACTTGGTAGTTTTATGATATAATTTGCTATACAAGTTAAACATCTATAACACCAGTGTCTTTTTTGTGTTTAAGTCATTTTTTGTCAATGTGTCGATCTTTTTTTTATATGTTCAATTGCCACAAGTTGTATGACAATACGAGAGTGATACTCCATAAAGAAAATCTTGCAACTAGAATCAAATTGACATAACGGAAAAGAAAAACATTTGATTTATTCATTTCTACACGATTATGGGAATTAAATCATAGATTCAAATTATGTTTTGGGTAGTAGTCGTGGCTTTAGGAAATAAGCTCTTAATTTGTTGTTGATTCAAGTCCGATTATGAGCGAATATAGATTCAGTGAGTATCGAATGTATGTGTTAATTATATTATTGAGAAAAGCTACGTTTTTGGGTTTTCTTGTTGTAATTAATAAAACTTTAGATTATCTATTAGAAATGTGTCTTTTTGTAGTAAGAGTTTAGAAATGCTTCCGATCAACATTTGATGAACTCCTTTTAGATCGACGTAACTCATAGAGAATTTTGTCGGTGAAACCTATTCTAATAAAACATAATAGTGACTTTTGTGATAATACGTACATTTTCAACATCAATCCATGAAAGAAAATAAGAATAATAATAAAAAGATACAATTGGTAAAATTCATTTCAAGTCTTCAACAGTATAAAAACCTACTCCGTATAAAACATTTCTTCAACTTACAATAATTTTTTTTTTATAGCTTGCGTGACTAATAGTACAAGATAGTACAGGTATGTTTGGCACGGAGCGGTGTGGAGCTTTTTAGAGCGGTAAGCATGAGGATTTTGGTTTTTAGTAGTCGTTTGGCAAAATGCGACGAGTTTTGCTATTCTTTAAAAATGCTCAATTTTGGCACCTTGAAAAGTAATTAATTAAAAAAAGTTTATTTCATATGCTACGATAGTGCAAAGGAAAAAAAGGCAGGTTATAATAATTAATCATTTAATCATACCAATTCAACTTGTAAAATTAAGGGAATTGATTGGCACACTCAAAAAATTGATTGGGACACTCAATGTACAAACAGTTAAAACACTTTATATTTACAGTACAACTGTTTAATGCACTGTTTGGAGTGTCCTAATCAAATATGTGAGTGTGCAAACACCTCCCTAAAATTAAGCATAGAGTATATAATACGATATATAATTTTATCACACCAGCCTAATAAAGTGTTTTATACCTCCTATTTTACAAACATACCACCTTTTTTTTTTTTCTTTTACAAGATGATACAAATCATAAATAACTCTACAGTGATAATGTGGATGAAATGCAAAATGTAGAACTTGATTTAAATGACACAAAAAGACAAGACTACAACTAGTTATATTAAAAATATCTATATTCGGATATTCAAAAATTAGGATATGAATTTTCATTTTCAAAACTCGTTAATAAGGTTTTTAAAAAATTTTGGACACCCATTTTCTAGATATTTGTATATGTAAAACCATCATCCGAAATTTCAGATATCCAAAAAACTTAAACCACAATAATGATTATCATTGTGTAAATATAGATAATTTGGGATATGACTAACTCTTCATAGTTCACTTATATTTCATAAATTAACAACAAAAAGTTTTAATCGAAAGGGCCTCATTTTATATTTTCGCACCTCAATGAGACATGAGGCAGTAAAAGGTGTCCCATTTTAAAGAAAGCAATGATTTGGAGCTACTTAAATGGGTAAGCATCGTCCTCTTGATCAAATCCATTATTGACCAACTTGGTGCTTTAGATATTAATGAAAATTGTATGATGACTCATTATTAGCAAAATGGAAATCATTGTTCCAACATGTGAACAAGATCACTGTAAAAGCATTATCAGGAGTGATCACAGTAACAACAAATGCAGACTACATGTTCAAGATGAACTTTCTAATGTTGTTTGCAAACACAATGGGATGATGTGACAATATTTCAACTGTTAAATATGATGTTTTGAGGAATGTTTGAGAAGACGACGATGTCAAAGAAATCGATTGGTGCACTAACATCTGGGAATATGCCAAATATTCAAAAAATGTGTCAGTTCACTTATATTCTTAATGAAAAATGTAGAACTTGATTTAAATGACAAAAAAAGACAAGACTACAACTAGTTATGTTAAAAATATCCACATTCGGATATCAGAAAATTTGATCAAAATTTATTTGAAAATTAGGATATGAATTTTCATTTTCAAAACTCGTTAATAAGATTTTATTTTTTAAATGGACACCCATTTTCTGAATATTCGTATATGTAAAACCGCCATCCAAAATTTCAGTTATCACGAAAAACTTAAACTATAATAATGATTATCATTGTGTAAATATAGATAATTTGGGATATTATCTATAGTTCCTTATCAAATAGTTTTAACATTTGAAAGTATATAAAGCAAGATAATTGTATGAATTAATCTGTTGGTCACACTCCTACAAGTTGCTAGACGACTCTGCCAAATGTTGTCCATCTCCAAGTCAAGAAATGCTCGAGGGCCTTGAGACAGTTTGTTAAGCATCAGCCGCCACTCGTCCACACATGCGCCACTTAGAAGATTGCCAATGATAATAAGTGTGAGCGGAAGCTTTCTGCAACACTTGGCCAACTACAAATTAAAACATATAGGAAGCCATTAATATGGTTTAGATAGTGTGTTCGTATAAAGTTAAGAACACTGAAGTTGAGTTGGATTGACTTTTACCTTGTCAACAAGCTCATCGGGTATTTCCTTATCATCATCATCAGTTTGCCTTATGCGTTCAGAAAGTGCCGAGTATCTTAGTAAATTGATGGCATCTTGGTCGGATAGAGGGAGCAATTTATATGTATTGAATCTAGGGAAGGTGGGCAGAGATGTAACAATAATTTTGTCACCACGTAATTTGAATCGGAAATCCATGATCACGGAAAGCAACCACACGTCATCAAATACCAACAATATTGGTTATTCATGAATAGTATATAAGAAGGACCCCTATCTCACGATTGATTCTTTATCATTAGCAAAATCAGTCTCGTGAGAAGCTTGGTTGAATGGAAGCATATTTCTAATCATCACTTTTTAGTTGGGACTGTTTTAGATGGTAGCAAAGTAGATATTGCTACCAAATTTCCCTGTTCAATGTTTCATAACACCTTACCATCATCAAATTCATAAAGAAAGGAAAGGCAAAAAAAAATGACATTTGGTTCCAGGAGTATGGGTTTTAAAGTTTTCGATTAAGTATGTGTTTAACAAGAGCCTTTAATTCAAGGTTTTTTAAACATGCTTATATGGGTGCTATTGCTTTTGTTTATTTAGTTACACCATTTTAAAGTTTTTTTGGTTTTAGAATTGAATTTTAGAGGAAGACGTGGGTCAGAAATCGGAATTTTAGCATATGATTTGAGAATTTTCTTAATGAACATTATTTATACTCTAACCCATATATTATAAAACCAAAAATAGTATTATGTATTCGATGAGGGGAAACAATACCTAGACATAAACAATAAGCTAAACAACACTTTTGGATTTATCAAGTCATTCTCATTCCTCACATACTTGTATAATACCATGCAATTTTATAGCAATAAACTAAAACTAAGCTAAGACATTTGGTAAAAGTAAGATACTCTCCTACTATTCATGTGTGTTTGTGTGATTTAACAACAGAAACTTATTTCCATAATCTATTTAGTCAACTTAAAGTTTGAAGTATTAATGTTATAGTAAAAATAAAATAAAATTGTAAGCTAGCTAGTATGCAATCATGTTATTAATCTTGCTTAACTAAGATACTTCTTCAAAAAACACAACAGAAGCTAGAAGTTACTTGTTAAATGAATAAACAATTTTATAAATCTTAAAATGTAACTCAAACTGAAACAAATAGTCCAGGGACTAATGTTGCTTTTATCTATTTCGCAATTTAACCTTTGTGAGAGTTTTGGGAGAATAATAGCAAAGAGTTGAAAGATGGAGGGCTGAGCTGTCAAGGTAAAACTAGGTAGGTGGAGCTGATATATAAAGAAAAAAGACAAGTGTTGGTCTTATAACTCATCCGCTACTTTCTCTCTCAAAGAAACAAAAACTCTCTCATAACTCCTATAAACCCTAACTGTGTTTTTGATCACCTTGATTATAAACCTTGATATTCTGTTATTGTTCTGAAAGCTTGATTGAGATCAAGCAAGCTGTGTTGATTTGATTGTATCTGTTTGAGAACAGTTTGTGTTGTGATTGTCTTTGATTCAATAAAAGAAGTTTTAATATTGTTTTTCTATATGGTATCAGAGCCAGGTTGTCTAATCTTGCTTTACAAATCGTTTTTCTAAAAAATTAAGGTTTCGACATAAATTGGGGATTTTATATAATTCTTTGATATCTTTCAGTTAACCTTTGTTAATTGATAGATCTATTGTTTAATTGCTCAGATTATTATTATTATTTTTTTTTTGAAAAAGGCATAATTTTGTGAATAATTAGAGTTTAGGTTATTTGGGTTTTTTTCCAATTAAAGGCTTCATTGATTGATTAAGTGTGTTTAGTCGGTGGTTCTGGTGATCTTGGTTTGATTGTAAGTGGTTATGGGTATTTTGTCTAATTTGGAGAAATTAGGGTTTACTGCTCTTGGATCTAATAAGTTATTGTAGTCAAGGTGAACATCGGGAGAAAAACTATGTTTCGTTCAAGGATGATAATACTTTCCCTCCGTAGAAGCTTCCCATGACTATTCCTACGTCCGTTAAACAAGTTTGCTATCCAATGAAAGTATGTACCTCTCAAGGCTTGTTGTGCTTTTATAATGGTTTTGCACATCCATATCAATCTCAAACAAAGAGAGCCGTTATATGGAATCCAACAATTTGAAAGTAAGTTGATATTGACCTGCCTAATGTGTTAGATCCTTCGAGGTACTATAAAACGGTTATTGGTTTTGGGATTTGTCCTCGCACTTGTGACCTTAAGTTTGTCAAGAGTATCTCGTCGCAGGGATTGGATATTGATATTATTCCTATGCAAGTTGAGATCTTCACATTGGGATCAGATGATTGGAGAAGCTCATCTAGCAAAAACCTACCTTATAAATCAATTGGGATTACACATACGCAAGTAGTTATAGACAAGTTTATATATTGGCTTGCTTTTGATCACAGGGTTGATGTGAATGGTAAAAATCTCAATGATAAACTAGCTATGTCATTTGATATGACAAGTGAAGAATTTGTAGAACTACACCTCCCCGAGGGTGTAACAAGAAGTGAAAGTTGTTTGCACATATCTAAACTGAGGGAGACTCTTGTTGTGGTTACAACTACTTTGCCCAATTTATCTGTATGGATTATGCAGAATGGTGATCCAAAATCTTTTACACCAGCATTCACTATTAACACGCAAAATACACTATCATTTGCATTGTGACATCTAAGAGCGCTCGGTATGATAATGCCAACCTCCACGTTATGCTGACGTGGCTTCGCATAGAGGTGCATTATTATACTGGCAACCTCCAACGCCCAACGCCGTTTCGTCCCAAGTTGCTGCAGAAACATGCGTTGTAACGTAGGTTTGAATCTTTTTTTTTTCTTGGTTATTAAAATGGAAGAAATAATGTTTTGTGTGTGTTTGCAGCAGGAAGAAGACGAGTGACACATTTTTTTTAATGAAAAAATAAAGTTTTCCAAAAATTATAGATATTTGGATATTCGGATATATAAAACTGTTATCTGAAATTTCGGATATCCGAAATAATTTCGGATATCCGAATTTAAAGAACTAGCTAAAATAATGGGTATAACATAAAACCATGAACTCAAATTTTGGATATCCGAAAATCGAAAAAACTAAAAACCGAAAGGAAAAAACCAAACCGAACTTTTGGTGCGGAGTTTGGTTTTATAAAACATAAAACCGAATTTTTTGTTCGGTGTTTAGTTTTAGCCAAAAACCGCCCCATGCTCACCCCTTACTTCACTTTTCAGTTATCTTTTACAGGGAAAACATTGTATATTACTCTCTCCGTCTCAAAATTATTGTGAGGAGATAAAAATCACATAGTTTAATAAAAGTTGAGCCATTTTAGTTTTCAACCACCCAGATAGAATATTCTCCAACTATAGATTTATGCACTCTTAGATTAGGTTTTGCTTCCTTGGTTGATAAGATTTTTTTCCAACAAACAGGACCATATGCGTTGTTGAGTAACAAATTACCCTCCAAATTTATAAAAACGCAACGTTAGCTCTTTTGTTTTTGATATTGATAAGTTGGTACTTCAGTTAAATAACTAGCACTTAACTAAATATGAGTTGATTTATGTTAAGTGCAAGTCACAACCATTAAGAAAATACTTAGAGCGTTAGGTGTTATGGCTAGAGCCAAGCATCTCTTTGTGGTCGCCTAGACACTTTTCTTTAAATACAATCACATCATTCACACACCTAAATACACTTTTTTCATAACTTAAGCCAAACCACCTTGTTTGACACCCATTGTTGTATTGTATTTTCAATTTTTCTAAACTATTTTTCATCAAAAAGCCACAAAACTATAAATTACATTTAAATTATAAGTACAAAAAGCGAAATATAAAAGAAATCTGATTTTTTCTTTACAAAAAATTCAAATAAAATTAATTTTGTTGTTGCTAAAGATGCTGCATAAGATATATATTTTTTTAAAGCTTCATGTGTAAGTTAGGGTAAAATAATCAATATGCAATTGATAGGCATTTATTATGTATTTTGGAGCTTCATGTGTAAATTTAACCCAAATTTTGATATCGACAATGAAAAACTAAACATACATAAGATCAGATAAAGTCTTATGTTTTTGAGGTGGGGTAGAAGAAATAAAAGAACCAAAAAAAAAAAAAAAAAAAAAAAAAAAAACCCACAATTATCATCCTAGTTTGTTTTGGCAGGGTAGAGGAAATAAAAGATGAAATAAATAAATAAATAATAATAATCCGCAATTAACTATTCAATTGAGTTTTACTTCATTTAGGCTGTAACTTGCAAGAGTTCCGGTTGTTGTTGGTCTCCGAATAAGGTTGTTATTTGAATAAAACCGTCACGAATAAATTATTTCACGTCAAGTTGATCGGGTTTTAGAAAAAAAAATCTTACTTGTACCGACCTAATATGGTACATGTTATGCGGGTTGCGTGTTATTTGAGAACGGGTTATTCTGACACGGGTTAATCTGAATAAAAATTATTAAAAAAATAAGAATATAAATAAGCCAAGATATATGGGAAAAAATTGAAAAAATAGTCTATGCAGGTTATTTGGGTTAACCTGAATAAGGTTAAAACTTTTACATGAAATCCGACCCTAATAAGAGTTCCGGTTACTCTGATGAACCTGAATAATATTTTTCAACCCGTGTAACCTGACCCGAATAAGTTTATTCGGGTTCGGATAAGGTCGGGTTAGTTGGGTTCGAGTATTGTTAGAAAAGTGACTTAAACTTTAAAGGTTGTTTGGTAAATTTGGTAATTTTGTGACTTGTTCTACAAGTTTGATTCAAATTTGAAAACTTTCTTATGACGGTTAGATTAGCCTATAAATAAGGATTGATATCATTAGTTTTCTTTGTACATTTTCAATAATAATTTGGTACCTTTTGATTTAGTTAAATGTTGGTACCTTTCAACTTGGTTTTGTATTTGGCTTGATAATTTGGAATAATGCTTCCGCTTCGTTTGTTTGGATTTGTTTGTTTGTTTCGTCTTTGAATTACCAATAAGTGGTATCAAGAGCTAGGTTGAAGATGAAGAAGAAGAAGAAGATAAGAAAAGAAAAATATTCGGTATTTTATTTTTTTTTTATTTTTTTTTAAGGATCGATTATTGATTTGAACATTTATATATTTGGATTTTAATTTATTTGGGATAATAGTCTTTGGATCGATCTCAATCTTGGAACGTTTGTTTTGGAATTAGGTATGTTGTTTGGGCTTATATTTGATTTGGGCCGAATGTTGCACTTTGTTTGAATTAGTCTTGGGTCAAATACAGTAGGCTATATTTGGAACGGTTTTGTGGGTTTTGTTTGAACATGATAACATTGTTGGGTTATTTGAATATATGAGTTTTGGTTGCAACATTGAAATCGTTTGGTTACTTTCGAAGATTTGTATTTGAATTTGGATCGAGTATCATAGTGGCGTTTAAATTATTAAAGCCCATTATTTGTCAAGTCTTTAATTAACTTGAATTTATTTGATACTTGAATAATAAGTTTGAAGTTGGACCATAATACTTACCGTTAAGTGGGTAATTAGAATTTGATATTTGGGTCGTAATTTTTATTATATAAGTGAACCATTGGAATTTGAAGATTGATTTGATGTTTGAAAACTTAATTATTATTAGGTCGTTTGAAATTTGTTCAATCGTTGGAAATTTGTTAGTTTGGAAAATTTGGGATCTTCGTTCGTATGGCTTTTGAAGTTGGCTGCCTAAATTTTGATTGCTTTGCGGAAGATCGTTTGAGCCGATTTGTTTGTTTGATTGATCGAGTTTGAATTTGTCAGTTAACGTTTTTTTGTTCATTTTGAAGTCATCGACATTTTATTTGGATAGATTTTGTCTCTGATTGCTTTTGGTAATCGATCATTTGATTTGTTTTTGGTTAGTATCGCTAGTGTTTGGAACTTTGAATTTGATTTGAAGCAGGTGGAGGAGTTTAAGTCATGGTAGAGATTGTTAGAAAAGTTACTTAAACTTTAATGGTTGTTTGATAAATTTGGTAATTTTGTGACTTGTTTTACATGTTTGACTCGAATTTGAAAACTTTCTTATGACGGTTAGATTAGTCTATAAATAGAGATTGATATCATTAGTTTTCTTTGTACCATTTGAATTTGTGTTGGGGAACTTTGGAATTAGAATTTTGGTTTTGTATTTGGAATTGATAATTTGAATAAAGCTTCCATTTGTCGAATTTGTTATTTGTTTCGGTCGTTTGAATTACCAACAAGTATTTTTGAGACCGCCACTACCAAATGCATTTTACGGGTAATTTATTTTGTTTCACGATTTTATAGCATCTCTTACTTTACGATTCAGTTATTCTTCAAGATAAAACATTGTATAAATAAGTTATTTAAATTTGAAAAGATAATACTGTAAAGTTTTAGTTTGGTTATAAATAAATTCGATTACTAAGGCTCTACTTCAAATTATTTTTGTTTAATCATGAGGTGATGAAGTCCTATATATAGGCCACATACATTCAATAAAAAGTAAAAAGTTTTTATAGTAACTTGAAACAAGTCGGTTTGATCGGGTGTGATCACAAACAAAGTTGCTTTACTTCGATTATTAAAAGCTCCACAAGTAATCAAATTCTATGCAATAATATTTATTATATACAAGTGAATAAGTTACTCATAATTTACTTTCACATCTATCTATAATACTATAAGATTCAGTCCCTAAATTTAATGTGGAGTTATGATGATAGAGTTTTTAGAGTTAGAAACAAGTTGGAGTCTTTTAGTAGTTGCATAGAGTACAAGATAGCTAATGTTTGGAATTCAACGCAGCCTCATAATAACTATACAATCATGAAAGGAGATGAACTGCAAGGGTTGCCCGAATTGATCACATAACATTTAGTATAGAATTAAAAGTCGGTTAGATGAAGTGCAAGGGTTGCGAAAGGTTACAAGAATAATTAATGATTTAACCTAATTCATGCCTATATAAACCGGCCAAAATCACATTTAGTATGCACATTTGAAGATGATTCACACATCTTTTAGATCTTTGATTGTTGGTAGCGGCATGTAAATTCTTTTTTGCAATATTTTGGAGATGATTCACACATCTTTTAGTTCTTTGTAATTAACTTTTTTTTTTTTTTTTTTTTTTTTTTTTTTTATCATACGCAGGTACCATGAAAATCACACAAGATCATGCATGCTCAGATAAATGAAACCAAAGATTGGGATACCAACTATTTTCTTTGTTTCTTACATATTTAGTTGATTGTTATAGATAAGCATACATATATATATATATATATATATATATATATATATATATATATATATATATATATATATATATATATATATATATATATGTATTATGTTATTGCATTTTCATATACAAGTAATTTATGTGCGTTTTCTATTGATGTAGCTCACATGTGCGAATTGATTCAAGAAAATGTGCATGAGTATGTGTGTGAAGCAACATTTAAATGGTTAACTGATACTTTTTAGCGTGATTAGTTTATATAAGTAGTTGCTTTCGAATGCTCTTTGAGAAATATTAGAATAATTTATCGTGTGCAATTGAATCATTAGTGAGAAACCGCGCATCGCAAAGTATTTTCTTTTTCTATATGTAGAATTATTAGTGAGAAACCAATATTTACGCCAATTAAATGAGTTTGCCATAATAGCAAAATACAACATATTAAAAATATCACATTGAGTAATGAATAGAAAGTAAAAAATACATAATTTTGACTTAAATCCGTTTGTAAATTATAATATCAAATAAAAAAATTAATTTTTAAACATAAGCAAAAGTTCAAACTTTTATCGAAAAATAAAACCGGTGCATTTAATGTGAAGTATATACAACATCGAGATGGAAGTGCAAAGCTTGCCGGAATTAATCACATGATATTTAGTAATTAGTATAGATTTAAAAGTCGGTTATTGATTGAGATAAAGTTGAAAATGTTGCAAGAATAATTGATGATTTAACCTAATGCAATATATATAGATACTAGCTAAAAGACCCGTGAAATTCACGGGTATTTAAAAAGAATTGTTTAAATAATATTTAAAGCTGATGTATACATATGTAAATTTATAGACATAACAATCGAACATCAAAAGAAATAAGAAGGTAGTCTCCAATCTACTTCAAGGCAAATCGCATGATTTTGGTTGATAATTTCTTGTTGCCTTTACGGCATGCAAGGAACCCTATTCTTGAATGACATCGATTGTTACAACTATAACACATAAATTGCATAGGTATTTTATATACCAATATCAGGTTTAAAAACTAATTCAGTATGGCATAGAATTAAAGTTGACATCAAGCAAAACATATGTGGTTCATGCTTTTTACTTTAGAAAGATCCAATAGTTCATTTAAAATTTGTGAATAATTTGTTGATCAACTCATCATGAGTTGAAAATTTTAAAGTGAACCATATGTCGAATTTCTCTTTGTCAGCCTTATTTACCAATTGTAATAAACATAAAACACTCTAATAGCATAAGATCGAAGTAAGATCGTACAATCCTACATAAAGAAACCTTGCAAGATCGAAGTACGATCCTAAATAACATAAGATCGAAGTAAGATCGTACGATTGTCATCGATCCCGATCCTACTATAAACCATTTTTTCGTTATTGAACAACCTTTTTTTTTAAATTAGTCCAAAATTTCAAACCTTAGCCGAATGTTACTCTTATACATTACCTTTAGTATTATATTATGGTTTTAAAAAGGAAAATAAAAAGGTTATGATCTCAAAGAGGTAATGATGTAGTATTTCTTTGTACCAAAATTATTTATAGACGACTGAAACATGTAGTAACTCTTTATATTATAGTATTTATATTACTACGTTTTTTTATTTTTATTATTTTTTTTAACTTAATTTATATTACTACGTTGTTTGAGATATAAAATTTTAGTTGAACACTACAAATCCTTTGAGAAAAATTGGCATATTAGTGGGATCGCAAGATATCGATTCGATCGCAAGATCCTGATCTTACCAATACGAAAATGATCCCAAGTAAAACTGTGATCTTAATAACTTTAGTTATTATCATCTGAGGTTTATTAAAGAATTATCTATTAAACACATACTTTGCTTATCGAAAACATACCATCAAGTACATAATCCAGGTTGATTGATCTTCACCTGCAAAAGATAAAGGGCTAATGACATCAAAATATATTATAGTTGTCACTTGTTCCTTCTAAATGTATCGAACAATTATTTGTTTATTTTGCTATTATGTATACTAAACTCGATTTTGTGGGGTTTTTTTTTTTTTTTTTTTTTTTTTTTTTTTTTTTTTTGTACTTTATAACTATTTTGCCCCTCTATGGTTAATAAAATAAGGGGCAAAATGGTCATAAAGTACACAAAAAAAACCCACAAAATCAAGTTTAGCACACAGAATGGTAAACAAATTGTTCGATACATAAAAAAAAAAATAATGACAACTATGATACATTTTTATGTCATAAGCCAAAGATAAATATGGCAGTTAAAAGCCACCTACATAGCCTAACCAAACTCCTATTTTTATAGCACTATACTTTAAAGGATTAAAAATAAGAAATGAATTTTTAAATATTGAACCAATACAATGCTGAAAACTGAATTATTTTACAACGAAGTATCAAACACTTAGATGTACTTATAACCTTTGAAAAAAATCAATAACACCAATATGAGTTTCATAAGCGCGTAACAATTCAAATTATGTGCTATTCCCTCTCATATGAAATAAACAAAATTTGTTACTAATCAAAATCTCAAAATTAGAACTAAGAATACAGAGATCAACTTCTTACACAATAAACATGCTATCTCACACCACATCCACCCCAACAGATGTGTACCCTATCTTAAAACTCCAATCTCATATATTTCCAAAACTTCCCGCATCAATTCACTAACCTGGCTAATAAGTAAAAGTACAACATGTACGGGAAGGGATCTGGTGAGAAGAAAAACTAAAATGAGAAGAATAAGAAGCATTTTCAGCTACACATTTCAAATAGAAAGGAGAAATTTAAGGAGAGATGCATCCATTTTTGTAGATGCAGCTAAAATATGTGGTCGTGGTATGTTTCTTCTCACCCTTCTCGTTTTAATTTTTCTTCTTATTTGATCCTAACTCTACTACAAACTTTTATGTTAATAATAGAGGACTATAAGAAGTACTCTGTACTTAGTTTGGATGTTTCGTTTACAAAAGGGCATACTTTGTTTAATCTTATATCAGCAAATGACCGACTTTACACACCTAAGTTGAAAAATTAAGTTTTCATTCTATACGCATACTCGATTCAAGATTAAGGAAATATATTTATTTATAATCCTTTTTAGAGGAAAAGAAAAATGAAAAAGAATGACTGAAACATACCCCTTAATGTTGAATTTGAAAGGAACTTGTGAAAAAGATCATTGCCCGTATAAGGCCCCTGTTTAAATTTATATAAACCTGATGACCAGGGGTTCAAGGCAACTCATAAGAAGATACTATAGTACAAAATAGCAACTCAGATGAAGATACTATAGTATAATATATAAAGTTCAAGGCAAGACATATAGTAAGAAATAGCATACCCTTAATCCTAAGTCGCCCAATAGAATTACGGCCGGTTGAATTCTTGGCTTAATAATGATTGACGTTTTCACATTCCTTTTGTATCCATAACCTACATTACATAAAGTCCCTTGTGAGACTACCAAACACAATCTATAGAGAGAAGCTTATATGAATGAATGTTGGGTGACTTGGAACTAAAAATAAAACAAAACTATAATCTCAAATCATGAGAATTATAATATGGATTATAGGGCAATATCAAAACCTCATAAAAGAACTTCAAAACTCACAAGAAAACTACGTAATGAAATCCTTAAAACAGCCAAACTAATCAGCTTAGTTGTCACCGTGAAAGATAACTAAAACCCAGGATGATATATAAGATACCCAAAAAATGAAAAAAGAATTCCAGTTAACATGAAAAAGAAAGCTGTGACTCAAAGTTTGTGATGTGTAGGTGCTCATTACTCAAATATTTAATTATATACATATGGAACAGAAAAAACAATAAACGAAGTAAATGAACAAAAATCATAAGCTAATTTTATCAATGTCACTGCATAGAATGGTTCTAAAACTACAAATACTTTTTTTAGTCAAATATTTATTTAATAGCTGTTGTTTATAGTAAAATGACATCATCTCAACCTTCATAACTTATTTGAAAAAAATAATAATAGCAAAACCAAAAAGGTCAAATTGGAACAATTTTCTCAAACAAAAATAGATAATTAGAGCAGAATTATAAGTAATAAAAATACCTTTGTCAGAAGAGACCATATTCGACAGTGTCTACATCCACAAATTGAACCGCAAGAGGGCTTAGTTAGTGAGATGATTCACCTTCAAATCAACCCTTATACAAAATCAAAGAAACAAAATTTATCAACGTTCATGAGAAAAGAAAACAGCAGAAGAAAAAAAATAAAAATACGATGTTTAAATCTTTCAAGCAAATAAGAGAGTGATTGCTTTCCACCGATCTTCACCTTTTTGAGAAGAGAGTGATTGCTTAAAATAAGTTGAAATCGTTACTAATATGTAGTAGTTTCCATAAATAAAACAATCAAAACTTTAATACATACAATTAAATATGTTGTCAATGTTTGTATAAAATAAGTGAAGATATGACATTAAATGGAGCGTTTTACTTTTGATTGCAGAATGTTTATTAGAGACTTTGAAACCGAAATTCTTGAGTGGGAAAGTTTTAAAATACGTACATATTTTGCTTAAATATTTTATTTTTGTATTTCTTTAACATAAAAACTTAAATGCTAATTTAAAAACCTGGAATGCCACGTGTCAAAAGGAGGAGAAGAGTTATTTTTAGAAAAAAAATTAATTATTGATTATAACAAGGTCTCAAACAGCATATAATTGCGCCCGGATATAACTATTTTCTTTGTTTCTTACATATTTAGTTGATTGTTATAGATAAGCATACATATATATATATATATATATATATATATATATATATATATATATATATATATATATATATATATATATATATATATATATATATGTATTATGTTATTGCATTTTCATATACAAGTAATTTATGTGCGTTTTCTATTGATGTAGCTCACATGTGCGAATTGATTCAAGAAAATGTGCATGAGTATGTGTGTGAAGCAACATTTAAATGGTTAACTGATACTTTTTAGCGTGATTAGTTTATATAAGTAGTTGCTTTCGAATGCTCTTTGAGAAATATTAGAATAATTTATCGTGTGCAATTGAATCATTAGTGAGAAACCGCGCATCGCAAAGTATTTTCTTTTTCTATATGTAGAATTATTAGTGAGAAACCAATATTTACGCCAATTAAATGAGTTTGCCATAATAGCAAAATACAACATATTAAAAATATCACATTGAGTAATGAATAGAAAGTAAAAAATACATAATTTTGACTTAAATCCGTTTGTAAATTATAATATCAAATAAAAAAATTAATTTTTAAACATAAGCAAAAGTTCAAACTTTTATCGAAAAATAAAACCGGTGCATTTAATGTGAAGTATATACAACATCGAGATGGAAGTGCAAAGCTTGCCGGAATTAATCACATGATATTTAGTAATTAGTATAGATTTAAAAGTCGGTTATTGATTGAGATAAAGTTGAAAATGTTGCAAGAATAATTGATGATTTAACCTAATGCAATATATATAGATATATGTATTATGTTAATGCATTTTCATATACAAGTAATTTATGTGTGTTTTCTATTGATGTAGCTCACATGTGCGAATTGATTAAAGAAAATGTGCACGAGCATGTATGTAAAGCAACATTTAAATGGTTAAATGATACTTTTTAGCATGATTAGTTTATATAAGTATGCAACTTGAATAATGAATATAAAAGAAAAAGTACATAATTTTTGCTCAAACCCATTTATAAATTAAAAAAAAAAAAAAAAAAATTTTAAGACATGATAGTGGAGTACAAAGGTTTTAGGAATTATTAATAGTGTGTTAATTAATATTCATTTAGTAAGTTATTTAGAATTGAGTTTATTGATAAAATTTATTAATATTAGCTAGACTTGAATGCTAATTTTCAATGAAATTAGTTGTACAATAAAATGAGATGAAGCTAAAAAGGTTTGTAACAATTTTTATACAGTTTATGTGGCATTAATATATATACATTATTACACAAAATTTAACTTACAATTTTAATAAAGAAAATATTTAACACACATTAAACTATGACCAATTAGATAGACCCTGTGTGCTTCATATTACCATGCAAAAACCATCGAATGGACAAGTATTGTAGGGCTAAGTAATAGACCAAAAGAAGTAAAGCCACTTTTTTTATCATGCAAATAAGTAATAGGCCAAAAGAAACAAAACTATCACAACTTAACAACCAAAAGCCCATATATAAAATACAACACCACAAAACCAAAACAACATCAAACACTTTTAAATTTTTATACAAGAAAGTTAAAACATTTCATTCAATATACTAAACAATAATTAAGTTTACACTCGCCAATATACAGAAAGAATACACGATTAACAATTAGATTCTTAGCCCGTGCGTAGCACGAATTCTGCATGTCTCGTCTTCCAATAAACTCTTCTTCTTCATTTGTTCTTCTCCATTTTTTCTGAGCAAAACAACCATAGAGATTCAAACAGTTTTCAAAAGTTAAAAGCACTTTGATTTTTGATAATCTCAAAGAGTATGGAGAACACACTTCCGATTTGTGTGGGGGCACCAAACATTTTCTCAACCAAATAAATCTTTTTCCTATACACTTGTGTTCACAAAGAAAATTCGTGGGAGGCAACGCCCAAACATGCTACCTAATTTTAAATAACAGTGTTTTAAACCCTTCAATTTTTTAACCATGAAATTCAAATTAGTGAACCAAACGCACCCTCAATAATTTACAAAGTGGTAATACATTCTAGTTTTGGATCTACTATACTGTTTGATTTGTCCTTCATATTCTCATGAAATGAAATGCCAAATAATATTGTAGCATGTTAATAGTTATCAAATCTCCAACAACTTCTTTTCTTTCTAACTGTTTTAGTACGTCAACTCAAATTTTGTTATACATGTATGTGATAATCATCTACTACATACGTGTTTATGAATAAGAAACCTGCTATATATGTGATAACTTATTTTTATAATGATGAAATGAAAAGATCGAATTATATATATTTTACTAAATGTGTCGAGCTCGAGTTTTGGTTATCGAGTTCAGCTCGAACCTAACAATATTCTTCTTGATCACAGCCTTACTTGAAAGATCTAAAAGGACATCTAATGCGATGCAATGTAACCATCGCAATGTCGTTACATGAGTATTAAATGCATGTCATTGATGATTATTACGACCATGTTATCTAAAAAATTATTACGTTTGTTATTTATATAATGAGTTTTCTATCTTTATATTTTTTTATTTGTTACTAAAATGCAAATTTATGTCATTTCAACTACAATTACTTTATAAACACTTTAACAAAATAAAAATTAAAAAGTTACAGTTTATTGCTATCACTATTAGGGTGTTCACGGGGCGGTTCGGCTCGGTTCGGCTTGGTTCGGTTAGAGATTTTTACTATCCATCGCGGGGCGGGTAGTTCATTTTACTATCCGAAACCGAACCGTACTAAGTGGTTAACCAGACATGCGGGTACCCAAAATGAACGGTTACCCGCGGTTCGTGTCACGGTTAACCATTCTAAAAAATTAAGCGAATCAATCGGACAAACAATAACATAAATTAGAATTTAATATATCACTGTCTTAAAATAACATTGAAGAGATTATTAGAGTTATAGTAAATTTGTTCGGTCCCAATAAAAACATTCAAATTATCATATGTAACAAAATAACTAATAGTATTTATATGACGTTTATAGGTTACGACCACTATAATCATATGTAATCCATGGATATTAGTAAATAATCACATTAGGTAAGTAAAAATTTGTTATATAATAAAAGTAGTACAATAATATAGTTAATACTTGTACATTTTTATGAATGATTTGTTGATACCTACATGCATATTATACTCGGTTCGGTTCGGGTAACCACGGATAACTAAAAGTAAAAACCGAAACCAAACCGTGATAAGCGGGTTTTTTCGGTTTCGGGTTTTCTCGGTTTCGGTTTCTTCGGTTATCGGTTTTTTGCGGTTTCGGATTGAGCGGATCGGCTCGGTTTGTCGGTTTCTCGGTTATTTTGAACACCCCTAATCACTATGAGTTATCAGGTTTTTTTATTTTTTATTTTTTTTTATTTTTTATTTTTTAAATGAGAAGAATATATTTGCACAATCAAACTTATAAAGGTTACATGAATTCACTTAAGAGACATGGACATTCCCATGATTTTATGACTAGACAATATACAAATGACATTCTCAGTAACAATTCTTCACAAATTCACACACAACAAACTACATTTCCTATAGCAACAATGCCATTTAAGCCATTCCGGTGTAAAAAAGCATTAAACCACATTGTTAATAGGCCTCATTTGTTTTGTAGGTTCTAATGTATATATGGATTACGTGCATTTCTCTCATGTAGGCAGACTTAATGATAGCACTGCAGCTTCAACCTCACAATTAAACCTATCATCCATGAAAAGGCATCATTACATTCAAAGAACTTGTTAGTTGTTACCATATAAAGTGGTGGAAAATGGGAAGTCTTAATAGTCTTAACTTGAAGAAGAAAAAAAAAATCAATTAAGCTAATGGCGTTGGCCAATGTTTATATCATGCATGATACTCACGAAACAAGAAGGCATTTGAAAATTATTTCCACGATCTTACTACAGTATGAAGGACGTAATGAAATTAATGAATTTATTTTGATTGGAACAAAGATTCACTCATATGTACACATTAGAGCTAGTGGGAGCAGCGCGGTTCTTTTTCTCAACCAATTTGAATTCTAATTTTATGATTTTAGGCCGGACCCTGATAAAATTTATTTTCGTAGTGTTAATTATCATGAACATACAAGTTTTGAAATGCACTCATTTCTAATGAATTGTGTCTCTAGCTATTGTTTAGTTAGTTTATCAATAAGTACTAAATTCAGTTGTTTTTAATAAAAATCAATGAATTGTGTCTCTAGCTATTGTAGTGAATTTAGGGAAGGTGGTCATCCAAGATGTAACAAGAATTTTGTATCCACGTAACTTGAAACGGAATTTCTTGATGATGGAAAGCGACCACACATCATCAAGTACCAACAATACCGGTGATCCTTTAAGAGTATATAAGAAGGACCCCCATCTCGTGATTGCTTTTTCATCATTAGAAAAAACTGTCTCCTGAGAAAATGGGTCGAATGGAAGCATATTTCTAATCATCCCTTTTAAGTTGGGACTGTTTGAGATGGTAGCAAAGTAGATATTGCTACCAAATGTCCCTGTTCAATGTTTCATAACACCTTACCATCATCAAATTCATGAAGAAAGGAAAGACAAAGAAAAAAAAAAAAGACGTTTGGTTCCAGAGTGAAGTTTTCGATTAAGTGTGGGTTTAACAAGAGCCCTTAATTCAAGCTTTTTTAAACATGCTTATATGGGTGCTAACTTGCTTTTGATTATTTAGTTACACCATTTTTAAGATTTTTTGGTTTTGGAATTGACTTTTAGAGGACGACATGGTCGGAAATCAGAATTTTAGCATATGATTTGAGAATTTTCTTAATGAAGATTATTTATACTCTATCCCATAAATTATAAAACCAAAAATAGTATTCTGTATTTGACAAAGGGAAACAACCTAGACGTAAACATTAAGCTAAACAACACTTTTGGATTTATCAAAGTCATTCTCATTCCTCACATACTTGTATACTACTATGCAATTTTATAGCAATAAATTAAAATTAAGCTAAGACATTTGGTAAAAGTAAGATACTCTCCTACTACTCATGCGTGTGTGTGATTTAACAGCAGAAACTTATTTCCATAATCTATTTCGTCAACTTAAAGTCTGAAGTATTAATGTTACTAGTCATTCAGACCCGTGCGTTGCACACGGGCTCTTCTAAGTGTTCATAGCGTAATGTTCAACATTAATTTTCGTCATGTTTGAAACTCTCATGTGTTCATAGCGTAATGTTTAGCACTAATTTTTGTCATGTTTGAAACTCTCATGTTTTGGTGATGGTTGGACTTTGTTGGTCAATGGTTTTATAGACTTCAAGACCAATAGTATTTGATCTTATAAGTCCAATAGTGTACACCATTACATTGTTGATTTATTCAGTTTAAGTGTTAACAGCATAATTTTCGGCACTAATTTTTGTAATATTTGAAACTCTCACTTTTTGGTTATGGACGGACTTTGCTAGTCAATAAGTTTCGGTTTTTAGATGTACGTGAGGTTAATTTATGTTGTGAGATGCACTGAGATTGGATCACAGATGTGGGGAAGCTAACATATTTATCCGATTAACTGAACATGCCATCATTTACTCTATTCGATAAATATTACATATAAAAATGTAGTGTAATGATAGGCCAAGAAAAAAAATCACAAAAATGAATGGCATTGCATCTTTTTTCTCATAGGTTTTACTTGCTCTTTTCTTGTTTTAATACATAACTCTCGTTACCTAGGATAGTTATTTTTAACACGGATTCACAAACCTTTAATTTCGGGCATACATTGATGAGGCCTTTAATATCCTAAAGTAGGACATGGAGGCCAATATTCAGATTGGTTCCTAGGCTATCCCCTTAATCAGATTTTGAGATGTGATTAAGAATACTTAATGAAGTTTTATTCTCATTGCTTAGTAACACTCCTTATTTTATGTTATTTTATTTTCATTTTTTTTAATAAATTCTTAGAAAAAAACTCACAATAAACATTATTATATAGTTAAGAAAAGCGTAAATAAACATCAACATTATTCTTAAAACTTCATAGACACATGATGATCCAACTCAACATATTGGCTTAAGTATGGTAACCCATGCACATGCAACTCCTCCACAACAACAAAGTAGCAATCGTTGATCAAGACGATTTAGGCCCATCAAATCTAACCCTCATATACGGCCAAACAAAACACATACGGTCGTCATCTATATAGGTTGCTTGTATACCCATCATCCATGAACCAACTCATGTATCTTTATGAGCATAACTCGTCAGAGATGCGCCGCAAGAAAAGCGGAAATCAAATCAAGTGCAAGCTCAAATACATATTCATGAAATCTCAATAGAAAAACATGAGGTTCAAGTAAGTCAAATTCTGGATTCATGCTTCTAATCTTATTTAGTCAAATTTCATGAAATGAATGTCTTTGAATCTTATTTAGTCAAATTCTATGAAATGAAATGTTTGGAATTTTAGATTCCATGCTATAATGAGGTTACAACTTTTTTCCTTTCCTATCTGATTCGCCTCAAACGGTCAGATAATTATTGATCAGCCACTTGTGAATGGCCAACTGTAATAGTCAAACAGCCGAGGCAAATGCTTCCGAGGAATACAGTGTTTTCCCGGGTCGTAAGTCCCAACGAGGTGTGCGATGTTTTATTATAAACGAGTATGTGATTAGTGAACGTGAACAGGGAATGGTATAAAAGTGTGTGTGTGTGATTAACTAGGGTTTTATAACTTAAATTAACTATTAAAACGATTACGTAAAACCTAGATATCTAAAACGTATAAACGTACACCAATTTAAAATCAGACGCGACTGCGTACTGAGAAAAAGGTGAGTTTTAAGGAAAAATAAACTACAAGGGTTAAAATTGAAAATCCTATAAACTTAAACTTAAAATAAAGTTAAATTAAAAAGAAAACTATTTTTAAGATTATTATATTATTTATTATTAATTATTTAAATAAAAACTATTTAACTATTTAATTAGAAAATTATAAATACTACAAATTAAACTAGAAACTTAAAAAAATATTTTCTAAACCTAAAATAGAACTTGAAGAAAGTATAAAAAATAAAAATAAATCTTTTTGTCTTTTTATAAGCTTTTTATTAATTAAAAACTATTTATATTAATTAAACTAATTAAACTATTTTAAATTACAAATAATACTAAACTATCTTAGAAAATTATGAAAAATTTTATATATCTAATTAACCATCATGGGAATCCTAAAAAAATTATAAAAACTTTATTTTATATATTTTTAAACTAGTTAACTAATTATTATTCTAATTATTAAACAATTACCAATTAAACTATTTAAATTATAAAAACTATTAAATGAACAGTAAAAATTCTATAAAAATTACTAAAATTATATTATGACTTATAAAAGCTAGGAAAATTATAAAATATAGGTGTTACTATATAAAAATTAATTATGCTATTTATAACTTAATTATTTATTAATTATTAATAAAATTATTATTAATTATAATAAATACTAAATGACAATATAAAAATCTAAGAAAATTATGAAAAATACTTTAATATATAAGGAAATTAATAAAAATATAAAAATACAGATTACTTAATAAAAATATAAAAATGAAAATTAAAATTAAATTAAATTAAATAGAAACTATCACTTAATTTTATTTTGTTTTTTCTGGATTTTTATTTTACAAAACTTTATTATACATAAAAATAAGTAACTTTAATAAAAACAATAATTTTAGAACTTAAAAATAAGCTAGTTATAAGCTATAATCCTAGACAGTTGACTATTGTTGACTTTGATGAGAAATAAGCTCAAATGAGCTTATGTGGGACCCACCTAGGATGAATCTGGTTCTAATAGGTTGTTTGAACTTGTCAAAGCTTAATTTAGCTAAATAAGCTCAGTAGATAAGCCAATAAGCTAAATAAGCTAATCCAAAAACCTAAAGTCAACACAGACTGGGGACAAGGTTCAATGGCTAATCTAGGTGGGGTCCACTGGGTTAGAGGTCAAACAAAAAGTCAAACTAAGTTCTCTACTAGGAGGGGGGTTGAGAAAACCTAACTAGAGCTACTGGGGCCCACTGGATTGATCACAAATCACCACCAAAGTGGTGGTGATGGGTGAGTGATCTGATGCACAGGGGAGGTTTACTCCCTGCAGCTATGTTTAGGGGTGAGTGGGGCCCAGTGTAAAATTCCTAAAAATATAACAAAGATGGAATCTAAAAGTTGGGCTGGTAGACTATAAATAGGAACAAATTTGAGCTTCTAAAACCTTCTCCTAAATTCAAAACAAATCTTGGAAGTTTTGTCAAAACCTGAGATGTTGAAATTTGACTTTGAGAGAAACTTGAACTAGTTGACTTATGTGAGATTCTAAGCTATCTAACTTACTGATTAAGTTATAATAAGCTACTTTAAGACTAGAATAAGCTATATGGGTCACTTATGAGCTGTGGTGATTAATTTTAAGATCTAAATCCCTCACAGTTAACTGTGAGGGGAATTTTTCTTTGATATTGACTTTTTAGTACTTGAAACCTGAGATTTAAACTTCTTATGAGCTAATAACACTTAACTAAGCATGTAAGAATCAAAAACAACAACTAGAACTGTCTTGAACTGAGGTAATACCTCAAAGCCAAACACTACCTTATATGACAGTTATGGTGATTTTATGAAGCAAATGATATTATTAAACCACTACACTCAGTTCTAAACTTATATTGATATTATTTAAGATCAATTAAGTAAAATTCAATCACACCTCAAGCATATAACACAAGTTTGTCAATTTTGAGTTATTCACTGTGAGATTTTCAATTCTTTAGCACCAATTGAATCCAAAGAACAATTGACTGAGTTTAACCTAAATTATCAGTAACAAGTATCTAATAAACTTATAAGAACAATAATTAACTAGTAACAAGCATGATCAAAGTAAAAACATAAAATTGAAATATTACTTACAATTGGTGACAAACTGAGAATCATGAAACAAGACCAAGATTATTCCTAACAACCTTCCTCAAGGTTACTACTACCCAAAACACTTCAAATCAACACTTGCTCAGTCTATCATCTTGTTCTTCCTTCCATTTTTTTATTTTTCTTTTATTTAATTGATTATTTTTGGTATTTTCTATTTTATGATTAAACTGATAATTAAGGTGTTCTAAAACTTGTATGAGCTTTGTCAGAGCTTTTTAAAGCTTATGAACTCAGATAACAACAACAACTAACAACATACAACAACTTGAGATTTTTGAGGATTTAAGAAAAATGCATAAACTGAGATAGAGCATGAAACTTGAAATTGATTATGCAGAAAGATTAAAATACATGAATTTAACTGAGTACAAGTGTTTTTAATGGAAATTACAACTGAAAATAAAGTTTACATTACCTACGACCTAATTTAACTAAACCTAAACTAATACTTCTTCTCTTTTGCCTTCTTTCCCTTTTGTAGCTGTTTACTGAGCTTGTGGGACCCACAGAAGCATTTCCCACCACATCACAGCCTTTGATATGGTCTGAGTGATCCAGGCCGTTTAAATTTGCTTTTTCGCGCCAAAAGTCCAAGGGGACAACTGTGGTAGCGTACGAGGGTTTTAAGGGGATTAAAGGGTTTTGGGAGTATGTGTGAGGTGGAGGGTGAGGTGGAATGAGTGGGGAGCAAGGGTGGACAGGTGGAGGTGGTGGTTTTGATAGCAGAGGTGGAGGGTGGTTTTGGTGGGAATAAGGAAGACGGGGTGGTTTTGGTTTTGTTGGGTTGACCGGGTTGACCAAGTGGGTGGGCTAGTTATAGTTTTGGGCTTAGGATAAGGGTGGGCTTTGGTGTTGGGTTTAGTTTTTGGTTTTGGTAAAATAACAAAAAGGGTCCGTTTGGTTTTTTTAGATAATAAATCACAAGGACTATTTTTGTAGTTTTGACAAAGTTTGGGGGCTGAATTGGATTTTTCCAATTTTATTTTATGAGGATCATTTTTGCCAATAATGAATATCCCAAGGACTATAATTACACATTTTTCCATTTTTAAATATTTAAAGGACTATTTATGTAATTTTCGGATTTATGAGGGACTAAACATGTAATTTTCCAAAATATTATCAAAAGGTCCAGTTTTGTAAGATTTGAATAGTATAGGGACCTAAAATGATAATTTCTCATTTTGAACACCCAGGGACTAAAACTGTCAAGTTTGAAAGTTTGAGGGACCTGTTTTGCCAAACTGCCAAACTTAAGGGACCAATCATGTAAATTCACCAAACTTCATACCAAGGACCATTCCTGCAAAAGATTATTAGTATAAGGACCAAAATTGCTTTTCTCAAAGTTTTTACATCCCAGGGACCATTTCTGTCAATTTCCAAAATTGAGGGACTAAACTTGTAATTTTATGAAACTTTGCACCAAAGGACTAAATATGTAACTTTATGATTAAAAAGGACCTTTGGTGACATTTTCATGTTTTTAGAATAACCAGGGACTAGTTTTGACAATTTATGAAACTTGAGGGACTGAAACTGCCAATTATGCAAACTTTGTACGTTTTTCAATTGTTTTTGCATATTTTGCATTTAAAACATATAAAACACATCTCTAAGATATTTTAAGTATTTTGATACATATTTGAGTGTTTTTGTATGTTTTGGCAGCTCAGATTAGTATAAAATGATGAGTATTTAGACACTCATCACTATCCAACTTCAATATGTCCCGCACATACTTAGTAAAGTTCTTATTTTACTTTATAGTTTTAGATCTGTCTTTACATACATATATAAATATTTGTATCCCTAAAAAGAAACACAAATCCAATAAGAATGAATACTCGCAAAATTTTTAGATAGTACAAAAATTGAGCCAGCTGCATGCCGAAAGTTCATAGCCAAGGCACAGGGTTTTCATCATATATTAGTATAATTATAAAAATACAATTCATCATGCTCATTCGATAATTTAGTACGTACCTTCCAACTCTTTTCGACCACTTTCTGTCCAAACTAATGCATGGTGTTCTTCTGGTGTTGTGGACGGTGCTGAACCTTTACCGTGACCAAAGTGAAATAACCGGTGGTATTTATACTTTCTCATAAGTTGAAGAGTTTTTAACAATAATTATGTGTGTAACTCTTTTTTGTATATATGAAGAGACTACGTCTTTCACATTCCCATAACTCCAACAACACTTCAACTTCAATAGTCTTATAATCAATGTGGATACTCAATACCATACCATCAATTCATGAGCCATTTATTGTGACCACTTTACATTTATAAGGCTACTTAAGCTTCTAATATATAAGATAGTAAAAAAAAAATTGTAAGCTAGCTAGTATGCAATCATGTTATTAATCTTGCTTAACTAAGATACTTCTTCAAAAAACAAAACACAAGCTAGAAGTTACATGTTAAATGAATAATCAGTTTTCTAAATGAATTTTGAGTTAGTGAATGACAAGATTATAATGAACAGATAATATATATATATATATATATATATATATATATATATATATATATATATATATATATATATATATATATATATATATATATATATATAGTGTGAAACAGAAGAGCCGACATTTCAGATCCTAATCAAACCAACTACAAGAAACGATAAACAGAATGACTCCTATCTTGAAGGAGATAGAGAAACTAAACAAAGTCTTGAGTGGACGGAAAGAAGAGACGGATAACTTCATCCGTCAGCTGAACGATGTGGAAGAGCTCCTTAAGAAATGTGAGCATATCATACATAATGTTGTCAAAAGATTCCGTCAAATGTACAAGTTGGAGGCTCTGGATAAATCAATCTTGAGGTTCTTTCAGATTAACGTTGCGTTGCATGGGACAACGGACGCCAAAGAAATTTTGTTGGTGGCAAGAGATGTTGAAGAAAAAATGGATAGAGGGAGTTGGTTATGTCATCTTCTGATTCTCCAAGATAAGGCGATAGGATTCAAAGACTGAGTGAGGGAGTTGAAGAGGTTATTGCTCAATGATTCAATGACCTCCTTATCATAATCTATTCGATCTCCTCTACTATAAGCTTTAATTTCTACTTTAATTTCTAGTTTTTAAGAACGCTCTTGTTGACGGCAGAAATAATAATTGTTGGAGCTTTGGTTACAAACGATATTTCCAGACTGTCGAGTTTGCTAATAGGTGTGATACAGAAGAGCCGACTTTTCATATCCCAATTGAACCAACTACAAGAAACGATAAACAGAATAATTCCTATCTTGAAGGAGATAGAGAAACTAACAAAGTCTTGGGTGGACGGAAAGAAGAGACTGATAACTTCATATGTCAGCTGAACGAGGCAGAAGAGCTCCTTAAGAAATGTGAGCATATCAGACATAATGTTGTCAAAAGAGTCCGTCAAATGTACAAGTTGGAGGCTCTGGATAAATCAATCTTGAGGTTCTTTTAGATTAACGTTGCGTTTCAAGGGACAACGGACGCCAAAGAAATTTTGTTGGTGGCAAGAGATGTTGAAGAAAAAATGGATAAAGGAAGTTGGTTATGTCATCTTTCGACTCTCCAAGATAAGGCGATAGGATTCAAAGACCGAGTGAGGGAGTTGAAGAGGTTATTGCTCAATATTTCCAAACTGTCGAGTTTGCTAGTAGGTGTGATACAGAAGAGCCGACATTTCAGATCCCAATCGAACCAACTACAAGAAACGATAAACAGAATGACTCCTATCTTGAAGGAGATAGAGAAACTAAACAAAGTCTTGGGTGGACGGAAAGAAGAGACTGATAACTTCATCCGTCAGCTAAACGAGGTGGAAGAGCTCCTTAAGAAATGTGAGCATATCAGACATAATGTTGTCAAAAGAGTCCGTCAAATGTACAAGTTGGAGGCTCTGGATAAATCAATCTTGAGGTTCTTTCAGATTAACGTTGTGTTGCATGGAACAACGGATGCCAAAGAAATTTTGTCAGTGGCAAGAGATGTTGAAGAAAAAATGGATAGAGGGAGTTGGTTATGTCATCTTACGATTCTCCAAGATAAGGCGATAGGATTCAAAGACTGAGTGAGGGAGTTGAAGAGGTTATTGCTCAATGATTCAAGGACCTCCTTCTCACAATCTATTCGATCTCCTCTACTATAAGCTTTAATTTCTACTTTAATTTCTAGTTTTTAAGAACACTCTTGTTGATGGCAGAGATAGTAATTGTTGGAGCTTTGGTTACAGACGATATTTCCAGACTGTCGAGTTTGCTAATAGGTGTGATACAGAAGAGCCGACATTTCAGATCCCAATTGAACCAACTACAAGAAACGATAAACATAATAACTCCTATCTTGAAGGAGATAGAGAAACTAAACAAAGTCTTGGGTGGACCGAAAGAAGAGACTGATAACTTCATCTGTCAGCTGATCGAGGCGGAAGAGCTCCTTAAGAAATGTGAGCATATTAGACATAATGTTGTCAAAAGAGTCCGTCAAATGTACAAGTTGGAGGCTCTCGATAAATCAATCTTGAGGTTCTTTCAGATTAACGTTGCGTTGCAAGGGACAACGGACGCCAAAGAAATTTTGTTGGTGGCAAGAGATGTTGAAGAAAAAATGGATAGAGGGAGTTGGTTATGTCATCTTCCGATTCTACAAGATAAGGCAATAGGATTCAAAGACCGAGTGAGGGAGTTGAAGAGGTTATTGCTCAATATTTCCAGACTGTCGAGTTTGCTAATAGGTGTGATACAAAAGAGCCGACATTTTTTATCCCAATTGAACCAACTACAAGAAGCGATAAACAAAATGACTCCTATATTGAAGGAGATAGAGAAACTAAACAAAGTCTTGGGTGGACGGAAAGAAGAGACTGATAACTTCATCGATCAGCTGAACGAGGCGGAAGAGCTCCTTAAGAAATGTGAGCATATCAGATATAATGTTGTCAAAAGAGTCCGTAAAATGTACAAGTTGGAGGCTCTGGATAAATCAATCTTGAGGTTCTTTCAGATTGACGTTACGTTGCATGGGACAACGGACGCCAAAGAAATTTTGTTGGTGGCAAGAGATGTTGAAGAAAAAATGGATAGAGGGAGTTGGTTATGTCATCTTCCGATTCTCCAAGATAAGGCGATAGGATTCAAAGACCGAGTGACGAAGTTGAAGAGGTTATTGCTCACATATCCTAAGGAGCTCTTCCACTCCCTCACTCGAATAGATTGTGAGAAGGAGGTCCTTGAATCATTGAGCAATAACCTTTTCAACTCCCTCACTCGGTTTTTGAATCCTATCGCCTTATCTTGGAGAATCGGAAGATGACATAACTAACTCCCTCTATCCATTTTTTCTTCAACATCTCTTGCCACCAACCAAATTTCCTTGGCGTCCGTTGTCCCATGCAACGCAACGTCAATCTGAAAGAACCTCAAGATTGATTTATCCAGAGCCTGCAACTTGTACATTTGACGGACTCTTTTGACAACATTATGTTTGATATGCTCACATTTCTTAAGGAGCTCTTCCGCCTCGTTCAGCTGACAGATGAAGTTATCAGTCACTTCTTTCCTTCCGCCCAAGACTTTGTTTAGTTTCTCTATCTCCTTCAAGATAGGAGTTATTCTGTTTATCGTTTCTTGTAGTTGGTTCAATTGGGATCTGAAATGTCGGCTCTTCTGTATCACACCTATTAGCAAACTCGACAGTCTGGAAATATCGTCTGTAACTAAAGCTCCAATAATTATTATTTCCGCCGTCAACAAGAGTGTTCTTACCGTCAACAAGAGTGTTCTTAAAAACTAGAAATTAAATTAGAAATTAAAGCTTATAGTAGAGGAGAACGAATAGATTGTGAGAAGAGGGTCACAGGTTGATTTGGGATTGCGTTAAGAACGGAAATCGGAATCGGTTAATATGTCATAGTTCGGAGAATGGGACAGAGCGAATGACAATCATGAACAAAGATGAAATTTTCGGTTCTAACATGCCTTCTCAAATGATCAGATCATCTATCTATTTAGGGTCCGTTTGGTTTGTAAGTGGGTTTAGAATTGGATTTGGATTTGGGAATGTTGAAGAAAAAGTATGAGAGAAAATTAGTAATTATTTAATTAAATATTTTTAATTATTTGTTTTAAAAAATTTACAACAAAAAGACCAAAAAGAGTGACAAGTTGTGTTGTTGATATTTATGTGTCAGGAGGAATGAAGCAAAAGTCTTCGGTATAGCATGAAATGATTTTTTTAAGATAATTCCGTTACTTTTTCTTTTAAAAAGATACCAAACAATTTATTATCACTCAAATCTAGTCCAAGAGTGCTGACACCCCCAAACCGAAAGGGTGCTTATAAATCTAACACTAAGTGAAATTGACATAAAAAGTCCCTCAGCCATAAACAAATAGCTTTGAAGCCTTTCTACTTGAACGACCCATAACAGACTTGGTTACAATTCTAAGAGGCATATATAGGCCTGTACTCGGTACTTTGTCTGCATTGTGGGAACGGAGACGTGGAGGTAGTGTTTTAAAGTGGTGGAAAACTGGAAAATGGGAAGTCTTAATACTAACTTGAAAAAAATAAAAAAAAATTAAGCTAACGGTGTGTTGGCCAATGTTTATATCATATATGTATGAAACTCACTAAACAAGAAGGCCTTAGAAATTAATTCTACAATCTTACTACAATATGAAGAACCGAATAAAATTAATGAATTTGTTTTGATTGGAATAAAGATAAACTCCTATGTACCTGCCAGTTTCGAGACTTTATCTCCTGATCCTACCATTACTTTGTTAGCCATTGGAGGAATGAAAGCACTTGCAAGTTCTCTAGATGCATTTTAATGTTATAAATAGCAATAGGAGTTGGGAGGTGAAATATTCTCAACTATACAGAACATAAAAGCTGAATATTTATCATTTATTTGGAGTTAAGAGGTGAATATTCATATCTTAATTTGAATATTGAGTCATTAAGTAGGAGTTAAGAAGTGAATATAAACCTTGATTCGATTACAACACATAGTTATTTTCTAGTAGATATGTTACAAAGTACCCAATGCAACTAATCCGACTCCAACAAGCTTATCCGGGTCGGTCAATATGGGTTAAAGTTTATAATAACTTCTAAAGGTGAAAAGTTATAATGTTAAACGTTGACGAATTTTGGAAAGTATACTTGGGTATGGGGCATTTACAATTCAGATATTGCTCACAAGATTTCTGTTGGCGTATGTACCCTCCGGATATGCGCCGAACGGCGTACATACCCTCCGGACCTACATCAGACAGAGCGTATTCAAACATATCCAAACAGAACAGACTAACATCCGAAAGGTACAAGGCAACACCCTCCGGATCCTAATATCCGGATGATCCAATCCCTCCGTCCATGAACCAAAGTACAGATAAGTTTGTGTTCCTTAATACCAATCGTTAATTGGTTACTCCCTAACTTTTATGAACTATGTCATAATTGTGCGGCGCCTAAGAATACCTTTTTATCTTAATTTCCAAAATGCAAACACAATTCACATTAAATACAACCAACATCGCGTTAATATAATAACTACGTGTTTAGTCAGACGTTCAAGCTAGTATAACTTGACCTAGCCAGTTTTCCTACTTCTAACGCAAATCACTAATCAACAAGAGATGACAAACAGTAATCAATAACTAGGTTTCATGCAATCCTAAGGAAATACAATTAAACCTAGCCTAGCATAGTGACGAAAGGAAAAGCACATAACAAAATCAAACAGTCACACTTAAACATAATTGAATGATTGATTAAATAACTAATCTCTTCAATACATAGGAAGTCTCGAGGCCAAAAAGCCTAGAAAACTGTTGTAAAACGCCTAAGGTTCGGACTTCCAGGTTATTCCAAAGTTTCACACTTTTCAATGAAAATAATATGAGAATATATATATATATATATATATATATATATATATATATATATATATATATATATATATATATATATATATATATATATAACTGTGAATGTGTAACTTGTTAGATGTGACATCGTCAGCTTGCCGCCAGTTAGGGTTTCGCTTCTTGCACCGACTTAATGTGACGGCTTCAAGTTAGGTTTGTGACGTTGTCGGCCTTCAATATTTCGGTCTTGACTCCATTAGAAGGAGGCCGTCAACATCGCCTGAGTGGCCACTTGTAATTTCTAATTTTTCAAGTTCTTCAAGTAACAGCGTCACGTAGTGCCTGTGACGCCTTCACGGCTCATTTTCTGTGACGTCTTTCCAGATGTTTTTGTTTTCCTCATTTTTCCGTCCAATCGAGCCCAAAACGTACCATTTTTCAGCATTTACTTCCCAGGTACCTAAAACTCAAACAGAAACAATTTAGGGGAATAAATGGTCGAATATGTACCGATTTAAAGGCTAAATGAACACTTAAAAAATTATAAAACACCTCATCAAATATTCCTACACTTGGGATTTGTTTCTCCTCAAGTAAACATGTTTTTACCCTAATAATTTACAAGTTTGGGGGCATTTAGCATTGGGTTAAAGATAATTTACAACATAACTCGTTCTACAATAGTCATAACAAGCATGGAAATTATATACTAGCACCTCATATAAAGTGATTGGATTTTCTCATCTCCCAGGTGTATAAGTGATATAACATTATAGAAATGGAAAAATAAACACTCTCTACCTGTCATAGTACATAGATTACCTTAGGCTTGATAAAGGATCAAGCCTCTACCGCTTTGGCGTAAGCACCTAGGATAAACTATCAAAAAGGTCTTTTAAAGGGTTGTAACATTAGGTGTAAGGGTAATGATATCACGATTTTGGGGATATGGGGAATTTTACTGGTGACAAGTTAATTATCTACGTTAATTACATGTACAAAGTGACGTTGCTAAGCCAAGACTCGATAAAAAAAATTCTAACTCTTTAGTTGCTTTTCTTGACTTACACAAAAGCAGGATGACAACCCGTATGTTTTTTCTTTCTTTTTCTATTTTTTTCATTTCTCTCTCTCTCTCTCTCTCTCTCTCTCTCTCTCTCTCTCTCTCTCTCTCTCTCTCTCACTCTCTCTCTCTCTCTCTCTCAATTTATTATTTATCATACACTTTTGCACTAATCTTTTGATCTGCTGAAAATAAATAACATAGATAACCTGGGATTTATAACTACATCCTTACACTTGCATTCTTACATAAATATAAACTAACTAGTGACCCGAATTGCAAGGATCGAAACACGTAGAGCACTTTAAACTTTAGCCTATATATGGGGGGTAATAATTTAACTTTATTGCCCATTACTCCATATGGGGGGGGGGGGGGTTAATAATTTAAACTTTAAACAAAGTACGTGTAATGCACATCCGTTTTGCACACCAACCGGATAGTGTCGAATCGCAAGGTAGACACATTGGCTTCTCGGGGAAGATCAATAGTGTTTCGATAGCCCTCGTTTCAAGGTTTGGAGTACTCACCAAGAGTAGGGGTTCTAGGTGGTATTGGTGGGTCTTGGTTTGGTCGGACTCGAATAGGTGGGTCTTGGTGTGGTGGGTCTATGTTAAATGGCATATCATTCACCGTTAGGATTCGTCCTAAAAGTGTTATTATCCTAGGTCTTGTTTTTTGTAATAAGTCTATGACGTTCTAGTTTTATTTTGAAATTTGTAATAAGAAGCGAGGTAGGATAAATGTACTTAACGATGTAAATAGATCCTGTGTTAGGAATTATACTTAAGTTGATATTGACAAAATATGAAAGATAAAGGACTTATGATGACAAAGTGATGAATGCAAAAGACTACGGACTTGCTTTACAAAGAAGTTATTTCAATAGAGTCCTTCGTAGTATTTTGTAACCCTAGTTCTCTATTATATAAAGAGAATACAGGGAATAGGTTTATTCATTCATGTGTGTCACAATGTAAACCTAGAAAGGTGTGTGTGTAGAGACGTTTTATGGGAAAACGTCTAGGGTGATTAGTATTAAGCCTCAACGATCTTAGATCGCTGTTAGAGTGTAACCGTGCTACACTTGATCACATAGCATTGGGGCTTTGGTGTATGTTAGAGTAGAGATGATGACGAGAAACCTTGTTTATAATATTGTTCTTATTCCGCTATGTTTTATCTTATGAACACTATTATTCCTAGATTAAGACTTAACAAGTCTTGAGCCAAAATGGTCCTAGAAACTATCTTTATTGTGGTGTTCTTAGTTTCTAACAGCCTGGCCCATTAAGGCTCAGACTCTACCTCGCCTCTACCTACCTCGCTGGTACTCTTAGTATAAATACCCCTTATCTCATGGTATATAAGTATCCCTTGGAAAAACATAGACAATATTTTCTTCTCTTATTCTCCCCTCTTACTCCTTGATCGACCAAATTACACAATCCCAAGGGTTTGTGCGTTTGATCTTGAGCATAATCAAAGTGATTAGCTTGTTTTCGTGATCCAAGAACTAGCATTCGCATTGAATCACTATTAAAATGTGTGTGTGAAATTGTAGAGAAATCCTTATTGGATTTTTGGTGGTTTTGTTGATCAACCACCACAAAGGGATGATTTTACTAAACCCTAATCCAAATCGATTTATGTAAGAAGGTAAACAAGGTAAGTTTAATTTGGTTTACTTATTTACACTATTTGACATATATCCGCTGCGTACTTGTTTTTAATATGTGTTTATATTATGTGATAATATGTTCATATTCCAATACCTGGGGTCCACCTGAAATAGCAACAACACAATATTCATCACCCTCTGCATCATTCAGCAACATCTGCTTCAAATCCTTCAATCGCTCATCAAATCCCATCACTTTACGTTTGAGCATCGGAACATGACAGGACCAACTCCCTCTATTTATTTTCCCTTGAATATCTTGCGCCGCTGCCAACATTTCCTTGACTTCCATTGACTGATGTATTGTAACATCAATCAGAAACCTCAATACTGATTTATTCAGAGCCTCCAACTCAAACATTTGTCGGATTCTTTTGATAATATTCCATCATCTAATACGGTCGCATTTCATAAGGAGATCTTCTGCCTCTTGCATCATACGGATGAACACTTTTGTCTCTTCTTTCTGCTCACCCAAGTCTTTGTTTAGTTTCTCTATATTCATTAAGATGGTTTTTTTTTGGTTATCGTTTCTTGTAGTTTTCTCAATTTCAATTTGAAGTGTTGGGTTTTCCGTAACACATCTATTATCAAAGTCGACAACTTGGCAATAGCGTCTCCAACCACCACTCCAACTATTACTGATTCAGCCATTGACAGAATATTGAGAGCAACTAAACTTAAGTATGTTCTAATGTTTCATTTACAAGGTGAGTTGTTGCACTTGAGAGTTCTTGATCATTGTATATACAAGGAGAGTGAGAATCTCTTTTTGCATTTCCATTTTCAGAAAATCACAAGGTTTACACATATTTGCCAAATAAGACTACCATTGGGTTGTGTTTCTTGTAAATGTTAACAACATAACAAGTAGAGTATTGATAACAATCGGACCAACTATATTTCAAATTTGTGAGATATTTACCGTTGACATTTTAAATGCATGGCTTTAGGTCTAATATATATGAAAGTTACGGGAGAGCAACAAAACTGAAAAACCAAACCAAAACCTAAAAAACCGCCAAAAAAAAAACCAATTCAAAACCGTTGGTGACGTTTTGGTGTTTAGAAACCTGAAAAAACCGAACCACCACATGCTAATATTCATAAAACATAACTAATAAAAATGTATATATTTATTAGTTTTGATACAATTAATCACCAAAAATTAAGAGATTAGATATTCGTAACAGGTGTTTATTTAGCTAACACTATAATAAATTCGTAAAGTTAGTTTTCTTTATTTCATATATGTTTGCAAATCTCATCTTTATATACATGTTATTTAATCTTATTATTTTACGACAAATTATTCAACTTACATTCTAGAATTTCTTGATTTAGGTTTTGGATGTTCAAAAAATATCTGGATTCGGATATACGAAAAATTTATCAAAATTAAAGGTTGTTTGTGAAATATCAGTTTTAGAACTCATATAAAAGTTTTTCAAAAATTATAGATATTTGGGTATTCGGATATATAAAACTGTTATCCGAAATTTCGAATATCCGAAATTTCGGATATCCGAATTTAATATAATGAACTTATCTAAAATAATGGGTCTAACCTAAAACCATTAACTCAAATTTCGGATATCCGAAAAACCGAAAAAACCAAAAACCGAACCGTAAAAAACCAAAAACCAAAACGAACTTTTGGTGCACAGTTTTCACAACTATATGAATATTAGTGCACAGTTTTCTACAATTTTTTTTCACACTGTTATATTTATCTAAAATGTAGAATGAATATTTATAACAGATTTTAAAATATTCAGTTGATAGAAATGAAAAATTAGAACAAAAATTTCACAACTAAACACAATATGACAATGTGTTATGGACTTATGGCAATCGAGTGATGGCTTATTTAAAGTTTGGGTTGGGCAAAGTTGTCATTTTCATCCTTAAGCATGGTAATAAAACCGAATTATAATTTTACATTTATATATATATAAAAAAAAGAAAAAAGTCAAAGACGCGTAGAGTCGGTTTAGTACTTACCCCAATTGGTAAAAAAGGATATCAAATGTTTTTTTAGACCTTACTCTCACACGTTTAAAATTGGACGTCCATAATCTACTAGCTAAAGAATATCAAAGTGACGCATGTTGTTAACATAAACAAGTAAGAGGATCTCATATTAAATTAAAAATGGAAAGGTAACCTGCTACCACTATGTGAACTGCAAACTCAAGAATGAACAAAAAAATTTCCTTTCTGGTATATATGTTCTCAAATCGATTTCAAGCACATCTACACCACTTATTGCAAACATTATAAGTTGTTTGCTCTCAATTTTTTGTTGTCGAGATTGATAACAGAGGTAATCAAAGAAAACCCGACTCAAACATTGTGATTTGTGTTACCCAGCCTATTTCTATGATATGTCAAATATAAATGTGTATTTTAGGTCTTAATAGATAAAAATATAAAATCATGGTCCATAGTATATTTAGGAATTTCAATCTCTTTGAACTTGTTTTAAATGATCTATATTATTATGGAAAGGTATTCCTAAGTACTTAATTTCAATGACGTGTATTTGCAGGCCACCATATGCATGTATTGCAGGGTGTCTTTATGCACGCCTTCATGCAGTTTCTATGTTATTCTTTTTTGTAATCATATTATGCTTACTTATATCACTAATATAGAGAGACTGAGTGTTACGTACGATATTGCAAATATAAAATACATGCTATAATTAATCGTACCAATTCAACTTATAAAATTAAGCATAATGAAGATACATCGTAAAACCAGTTTAAGTATAATTACGATATATGATTTTATCACACCAGCCTAATAAAAGTGTATCAAATAGTTTTAACATGCAATACAAAAGTATATATATAAAGCAAGATAATGTATGAATTAATCAGTTGGTGACGCTCCCAAACAAGTTGCTAGCTGACTCTGCCAAATGTTGTCCATCTCTAAGTCAAGAACTGCTCGAGGGCCTTGAGACAGTTTGTTAAGCATCAGCCGCCACTTGTCCACACGTGCGCCACATAGAAGACTGCCAATGAAAATAAGTGCGAGCGGAAGCTTTCTGCAACACTTGGCCAACTACAAATTAAAACATATAAGAAGTCATTAATATGGTTTAGATAGCGTGTTCGTATAAAGTTAAGAAAACTGAAGTTGAGTTTGATTGACTTTTACCTTGTCAACAAGCTCCTCGGGTATTTCCTCATCATCATCCTCATCAGTTTGTCTTATGTGTTGAGAAAGTGCGTAGTAGCTTAATAAATTGATGGCATCTTGGTTGAAAAGAGGGAGCAATTTATATGTCCTGTATCTAGGGAAGGTGGTCATCCGAGATGTAACAAGAATTTTGTATCCACGTAATTCGAATTCGAAATCCATGATGATGGAAAGCGACCACACATCATCAAGTACCAACAATAATGGCGATCCTTGAAGAGTAGATAAGAAGGACCCCCATCTCGCGATTGTTTCTTTATCATTAGAAAAATCAGTCTTCTGAGAAGCTGTGTTGAATGGAAGCATATTTCTAATCATCACTTTTAAGTTGGGACTGTTTGAGATGGTAGCAAAGTAGATATTGCTACCAAATGTCCGTGTTCAATGTTTCATAACACCTTACCATCATCAAATTGATCATGAAGAAAAAAAAAATGGGGGGGGGGGGGGGGGACGTTTGGTTCCAAGAGTATGGGTTTTAACGTTTTCGATTAAGTATGGGTTTAAAAAGAGCCCTCAATTCAAGGTTTTTCAAACATGCTTATATGGGTGCTAACTTGCTTTTGCTTATTTAGTTACACCATTTTAAAGATTTTTTGGTTTTGGAGTTAAATTTTAGAGGAAGACATGGTCTGAAATCGCAATTTTAGTATATTATTTGAGAATTTTCTTATTGAACATTATTTATACTCTACCCCATATATTATAAAACAAAAAATAGTCTTCTGTATTTGACAAGGGAAACAACCTAGACGTAAACAATAAGCTAAACAACACTTTTGGATTTATAAAAAAAAAAGAAAAAAAACCTCAGCTAAGACATTTGGTAAAAGTAAGATACTTGATCTCCTACTATTCATGTGTGTGTATGTGTATGTGATTTAACAGCAGAAACATATTTCTATAATCTATTTCGTCAACTTTAAGTCTGAAGAATTAATGTTAAAAAAAATAATAAAAAAAACAAACTGAAAAACCAAACCAAAACCTAAAAAACCGCCAAAAAAAAACAACCAATTCGAAACCGTTGGTGACGTTTTGGTGTTTAGAAACCCGAAAAAACTGAACCACCACATGCTAATATTCATAAAACATAACTAATAAAAATGTATATTTATTAGTTTTAATACAATTAATCACCAAAAATTAAGAGATTAGATATTCGTAACAGGTGTTTATTTAGCTAACACTATAATAAATTCGTAAAGTTAGCTTTCTTTATTTCATATATGTTTGCAAATCTCATCTTTATATACATGTTATTTAATCTTATTATTTTACGACAAATTATTCAACTTACATTCTAGAATTTCTTGATTTAGGTTTTGGATGTTCAAAAAATATCTGGATTCGGATATACGAAAAATTTATCAAAATTAAAGGTTGTTTGTGAAATATCAGTTTTAGAACTCATATAAAAGTTTTTCAAAAATTATAGATATTTGGGTATTCGGATATATAAAACTGTTATCCAAAATTTCGGATATCCGAATTTAATATAATGAACTTAGCAAAAATAATGGGTCTAACATAAAACCATCAACTCAGATTTCAAATATCCGAAAAACCGAAAAAACCAAAAACAGAACCGTGAAAAACCAAAAACCAAAAACCAAAACGAACTTTTGGTGCACAGTTTTCACAACTATATGAATATTAGTGCACAGTTTTCTACAATTTTTTCTCACACTGTTGTATTTATCTAAAATGTAGAATGAATATTTATAACAGATTTTAAAATATTCAGTTGATAGAAATGAAAAATTAGAACAAAAATTTTACAACTAAACACAATACGACAATGTGTTATGGACTTATGGCAATCGAGTGATGGCTTATTTAAAGTTTGGGTTGGGAAAAGTTGTCATTTTCATCCTTAAGCATGGTAATAAAACCGAATTATAATTTTATATTTTTATATATAAAAAAAAAAGAAAAAAGTCAAAGACGCGTAGAGTCGGTTTAGTACTTACCCCAATTGGTAAAAAAGGATATCAAATGTTTTTTAGACCTTACTCTCACACGTTTAAAATTGGACGTCCATAATCTACTAGTTAAAGAATATCAAAGTGACGCATGTTGTTAACATAAACAAGTAAGAGGATCTCATATTAAATTAAAAATGGAAAGGTAACATGCTACCACTATGTGAACTGCAAACTCAAGAATGAACAAAAAAATTTCCTTTCTGGTATATATGTTCTCAAATCGATTTCAAGCACAACTACACCACTTATTGCAAACATTATAAGTTGTTTGCTCTCAATTTTCTGTTGTCGAGATTGATAACAGAGGTGATCAAAGAAAACCTGACTCAAACATTGTGATTTGCGTTACCGAGCCTATTTCTATGATATATCAAATATAAATGTGTATTTTAGGTCTTAATAGATAAAAATATAAAATCATGGTCCATAGTATATTTAGGCATTTCAATCTCTTTGAACTTGTTTTAAATGATCTATATTATTATGGAAAGGTATTCCTGAGTACTTAATTTCAATGACGTGTATTAGCAGGCCACCATATGCATGTAGGCCACCATATGCATGTACTGCAGGGTGTCTTTATGCACGCCTTCATGCAGTTTCTATGTTATTCTTTTTGTAATCATATTATGCTTACTTATATCACTAATATAGAGAGACTGAGTGTTACGTACGATATTGCAAATATAAAATACATGCTATAATTAATCGTACCAATTCAACTTATAAAATTAAGCATAATGAAGATACATCGTAAAACCAGTTTAAGTATAATTACGATATATGATTTTATCACACTAGCCTAATAAAAGTGTATCAAATAGTGATGCGTGGGAATCGCACCTTGCTTTACCTCTCGAGGGATCTCGCGAGGCTTACAACCCCCACCAGGCAGTGTACCTGATCGTTGTAGTATAGTATAGTGACAAGTACCGGGGGATTGATCGTTCAGCTTAGGAATAGTGTCGCTAGGATTAGAAAACCTAATTAATAGTTCTAGAGGTGAGAGATGATTATTTTTGTATTTTTATATTTTTATTAAAGCAAGTAAAATCTCGGTTTTTGAAAGAGTGGGCGGAATTAGTTGCTATTCAACTAACCCAAAAAACTACTATATAACTAATTAAACTAATGAAAATGAAATTAAACTAATATTAAACTAAGGTTGTGAGCAGTAATTGGAGAAATTGTGTTTACTTAGACTTCATTACTCCCTAGATATCTTTTACATGTTAATTACTTGTTACACTTGTATGAATGACGGGTTGTATTCCTTAATACCATTCGTGGAGTGGCATACATAACTCCCCAACTCTATGAGCTCTTATCTCCTCCTACACCATGACCCAGCACAACTATAGGGATTGTAAACAGTGGCTCATGCATTAAATACAACCAATAAAGACCTAGTACGCCTCGGTTCATGTTTCTTAAGACGTTCAAGCATGTTACCATTTGGAGATCTGCCAGTTTTCTTAAGCCTAACATATAAAATCATTCATTCAAAACAAGAATAGACAAGTAATCAACACATAATCAACATCTAGGTTTCATTATATCTAAGCAAACACAAGAGAGATCTAGCCTAGCATAGTAGAATTAAGATAAGAACAAAAGATAAACAACCAACACATAGACATATTGATTGAATTAAGAGTATACTTATCTCAATTACAATGCAAGGTCTCAAGGGTTTGGAACCCTTGAAAAACCTGTAAAAGAGGCACCAAAATCGTCTTTAGGGTTTCACCAAAACTTCCCTCTCTTTAATGAAAAAACTAGAAAACTATATATAGGAAAATCGTCCTGACGGCGTCAAGAGTAAAATCTGACGCCGTCAACTCGCCGCCATACACTTCCTCGGACGCCCTAGATCCAATCGTGACGGCCTATGTGACGCCATCACCACCCACGGTAAATTATTCTTGGTCACTTTGACGCCGTCATCACTCCATCTGACGCCGTCACCAGCTACGGTAAATTATTCTTCATGTCTGACGCCGTCAAGAGAAAACCCTTGACGCCGTCACCTTGTATTTCCAGCTTGGATTTTTGGTACTTTGTCGTTTTCTTCACTTTATGCTCCAAAAACGTCCAAAATAGCCTCTTTTCCAGAATTCACTCTCCAAACACCTAAAATCACAAAAGGAACGATTTAGGGCAATATTTGATCAAATAAATTCGGATTCGGGCTTAAATGACCCCCTAAAAACGGATCATTTTTCGCCTCATCATATACCCTTACACTTGAGATTTGCTTGCTCTCAAGCAAATGAGCTTTTATTCTACTCAAAAGACAAGTTAGGGGTCATTTAACACTAATATAAAAGTAATTACAACAAATAATCGTTCCACTAAAGACCAATAGACAAGCACGGAGGTCATACACAAGCACCTCACAAATAGTGTTTAGATACTCACATCTCTCGGGTGTAATAAAGTAATATAACATTATGGAAATGGAAGATATCTCTCACTACCTGTCATAACAAAATAGATTACCATAGGCTTGGGAAAGGATCAAACCTCCACCACATGGCGTAAGCACCTAGGATAAACTATCAAAGAGGTCTTTTTAAAGGGTTGTAACGTTAGGTATAGGGATATGAATTACACGGTTTTGTTGGATAAAGGAAGTTTTACTGGTGGCGAGTTAACAATCTTAGTTAATTACATGTACAAGTTGGCGTTGCTAAGCCAAGACTAGACTCGACTTAAGCTAATAAATGAAAAATAACAAAAACATAAACATAGAATGAAACGGGATGGTAGTCCGTATGTTTTTTTCTCTTTTTCCTTTTTCTATTTTTTTTTTCTTGATTTTTCGATTTTTTTTTTTTTTTTTTTTTTTTTTTTTTTTTTTTTTTTTTTTTGCATACACTCTTACCCTACCATCCAAAATAATACATCATAGGGGTTTGAGCACTCCCCTTACACTTGAATCTTTACATACTTTACATTAAACTATTCTAATGACTCGAATTAAGAAAATCAAAACACTTGGAGCACTTTTAAGATTAACGCACATATGGGGGTAATAATATTATGTTCTTCCCCATTACTCCATAAAATAAGTACTTACCCATGAGTCCCAATCGTCCCAAAACAATATGTACACGGATATGACTCGACTTAGCAACCATGTAATCAATTAGAAAGTTAACTTAGGGTTTAACATATAACAATAATGCACTAAAAATGAGCGCATACACGGAAGGCTAAGGCGATTTGGGTGTACATTTAAGTGGGGTGTAACAAATTCTTCCTTTAAGTAAAGTGCTTAAAGTTAGAAACGAAAAGATAGGCTCGGAGGGGTGTACTAGGGGTTTCGTGTACTAAAAATGAGTACAACGCAAAGGGTGTGGGAAAAATTAGTTGACTTAACTAGCCAAGTAGTATGACTTAAATGGTCAAGTAATTATAATACGGGTTTAACACAAGGGTGATCCTAATGCCTCTTATCATGTAGTAAATCCTACCACACGAATGTAGTCTCACTAGCGGTCTCGGGATGCATCACTAACGCAAGTTCTAGAATCTAAATGCTACCGGTACACTCATAAGCACCAATAATGAATGCTTTTCCTATCAAATCTAAAGGCGAACCTCACATATTTGGGTGGAAAATTTTTCTGAATATACGGTTATGTGCTAGTCATACAACCTCCTATCCATGAGACGCTTGCTATGGCTAAAGTTTCACTCCTAAATGTTATAAAAAATTTTAAATTTGGCGCTAAAATTACACTAACAAGTATTTCTCATAGTTTTATTACTCATCTACTATCAAACAAAACAAACTCAAGCGAAAGTGCATATGTAAGGTATCATCTTTTTACCCTCCCCTTACACTTAAGATGAACATTGTCCCCAATGTTCAAGTAAAGAATGTAAAAGTTAAAAAGTAAAGAGAGTGAAATCAAATACTCCCCTGATTCGCTCGGTATGGATTTTAGTTGGCCAGGTTAAATCTTCTTCCAAGAAAACGAACAATCAAAGCTTCCCTTCCAGAATATAAATCATCTTCTTGTCACAAATAACCTGTAAATCCTGACAAAAGTAGACAAGGCAACCTCGCGTAAAATCGGCGGCATCCTATATAAGTTACTAAATCCTAGAAAACAAAGTAAGATATAATGCTTGTGGAATGAAGTTTGCAGATTTCCTGGAGATTATAAAACTTAATAATTCACAAAAACCATAAGACTCTGTTAGAAAAACAAAACTGGTAAAATTTCCAGATTTTTAACTCCTGACGCCGTCAAGAGCAATTGCCTGACGCCGTCAGAATGGACCTGCAGAAATCCTTATGTTAAGTTTCCGGAAAATTTCTGGAAAAACTTTGTCCTACTTCCTGGAAAATCCTGCAAAAACTTCATTATGACTCAATACAAGCATTTGACTCTAACAAATACGAATATACATGTTCATTAAATATTGTGGATAATCATGATCGGTTTGTTTCTTAAAAACATATTTGGGGTTTCCCTTTACACTTATCTTTTGCAAAAATACCTTTAGGTTGGAGTTAAGACTAGGCTAAACAACATAATAAAGTATTTCACATTTTAATTGAGAAACATGATCAACCAACAATAAAAATAAAACATGCATACGGAAGCAAATAACAATCAAACAAATAAAAATCACACAAAACATGGGTTGCCTCCCAAGAAGCGCTTTTCTTTATTTACGAGTCTTGTAGCTAGACTCAAAGTCGTGGGTTACTACGTGATCTCATCATTGGTTCCACTCTCTAGGTCGTCTTCTAAACCAGTTTTGTATTCCGGACCTAGTTGCAAGCATTCTTTGTAGAAACCAAGCATCCTATTTCTAACATATTCTACTCCTCTACGTCTATCCTCATCATTCCTATAATAAGCCGCTTGCTTACGTTCCTTTTCGAAATTAGAGAGAAGGCGGTATTGCTCAATCTTGTAGGGCATTTGATAAGCAACCTCATCATTCTCTTCCTTGAATCTAACTATCCCTAACGTCGGATCATAACTCATCCTAGTGGCCTCAACAAATGGTTTCCCAAATATTATTTGACTTAGGCAAGCATCTATCACCGGACGCGTGTCTTCCACTATCATGAAATCAATCTCATAGGTGAGATTCCCTATAATCACATGTACTCCCTTAACCATTCCTGCAAAATTACTTATCCAACTTTTACCGGGCATTATCCTAAAATTGAGTTGCTTCTTCATCACCCAATTGTAATAAGTCCTAGACATGATGTTCACGGGGGATCTAGGGTCTATGTAAGCTTTCCATACATGCATGTGCCCGATATTGCATGGGATGTTAATGTTAGAGGGGTCTCCTATTTTGATCAGGGGATCGCCAAAGATATATGTTGTCTCGGGACTATCGAATAAATACTTATGGTATTCCCGTTCTTCCTTGGTTGGCCACTTATCAAAATATTCCTCTATAGGTTCTACCTCCTCTAATTCCTCATCCTTATTAACCTCAACTTCCCTACTCTCATCCTCACTATTGGCTTCTACTCTAACTTCATCTTTGTCACTCTCCTCTATCTCCCTCTCTATCGGCTTAATGGTGACAACATTGACAAAGTGGACATGTTTGGATGATGAGGGGTCCTTAGCTTGGATTCCACTATTGGTGTCCCTAGTGTCCTTCCTAGGTGTGGCTAATGTTTGGTTGTTGAGGGCTTTCAACAAGTTGTCGATCTTGTTGGTCATCTCCGTTTGTTGTTGGTTGAATTCGGTTTCAAACCTAGCTATGCGAGCTTCTTGAGATGCCATAAATTTCGACATCAATCCTTCAAGATTGTTGGTACTACCATAGTTGTTAGAAGGATTGTTGTTGAAGGTACGGTTGGATGGTGGACCGTTTGATTGGTAACGATTAGGTGGGTTGGATGAATTGGGTTGATTTTGCTTCCACCTAAGGTTTGGGTGATTTTTCCATGAGGGGTTATATGAATCACCGTATGTGTTTGGCTCGGGCTTGAAAGTGTACCACTTATCTCCCGCTTCGTCGGTACGCGTGGATGCGTAGTCCGCAAAAGCTGTTCCGGGGAGTTCCACACAATCACGAGTGTCATGGGGACCACTACATAATTCGCATGAAGAAGTGATTTTGTTCACTTGGCTTGAATGCTTCGGAGCTTCGTAAGATTTCATGAGAAACTTGACTTGGTCCTCAAGTTCCATGATCCTACGGTCGGGAGTGCTTGAATTATTCGAAGGCAAAGATATTGCCTTGACCGTTTTGTTCAAATCACGGGGATCATTCCAACTTTCGTTGTCATAGAGAGCAAGATCTTCTATGAGTTCCCATGATTGTTCCGCACTAAGATCACGTAGCTTACCACCGGCCGATTGGTCAATGGTTCGCCTCGTGGGGATATCGATATGGTCATAAAAAATTTGGACTTGGAGCCACAAATCTATGCCATGATGAGGGACTTTTTGGAGTAAGTCCTTGAAACGAGTCCATGCTTCATAAAGAGATTCATTTTGACGTTGTTGAAACATCAAGATGTCATTCCTAAGTTTAGTAGTTCTCCCCGGTGGGAAAAATTGAGCAAGGAAACGAGTGGTGAGATCATCCTATGTGGTGATGGATCCCGCGGGTAAACGCTCAAGCCATTGACTAGCTTGATCCCGTAGAGAGAATTGGAATAGGCGTAAACGGGTAGTCTCTCTAGTTTCAACACCTAGGTCTATGGAATCTACGATTTTGAGGAAGTCCTTAAGGTGTTGGTTTGGATCTTCGGAACGAAGCCCATGGAATGCACATCCGCTTTGCACCAACCGGATGGTGTCGGATCGCAAGGGGGTCACATTGGCTCCGGTGAGCTCAATGGTGTTTCGGTAGCCTTGGTGGCTAGGTCGGGAATACTCTCCTAAGGTTCGGGGCCTAAGGGGTTCTAATGGTGGGTTTTGTTGTGGTGGGATGATGGGTTCAAAGATGTTACCACCTTCCATGATGTCGGATGGTAAAGAGTTACGAACAAAAGCACGAAGAAATAAGATAGACTAAAGAAGACCTAAAAATAAAAATAAAAAATCTTACTAGAAAGGAATCTAGCAAGTAGACCTAATAAAAAGAAATCCTAACCTAGACAATAACTATTCCCCGGGCTGCGGCGCCAAAAACTTGATGCGTGGGAATCGCACCTTGCTTTACCTCTCGAGGGATCTCGGGAGGCTTACAACCCCCACCAGGCAGTGTACCTGATCGTTGTAGTATAGTATAGTGACAAGTACCGGGGGATTGATCGTTCAGCTTAGGAATAGTGTCGCTAGGATTAGAAAACCTAATTAATAGTTCTAGAGGTGAGAGATGATTATTTTTGTATTTTTATATTTTTATTAAAACAAGTAAAATCTCGGTTTTTGAAAGAGTGGGCGGAATTAGTTGCTATTCAACTAACCCAAAAAACTACTATATAACTAATTAAACTAATGAAAATGAAATTAAACTAATATTAAACTAAGGTTGTGAGCAGTAATTAGAGAAATTGTGTTTACTTAGACTTCATTACTCCCTAGATATCTTTTACATGTTAATTACTTGTTACACTTGTATGAATGACGGGTTGTATTCCTTAATACCATTCGTGGAGTGGCATACATAACTCCCCAACTCTATGAGCTCTTATCTCCTCCTACACCATGACCCAGCACAACTATAGGGATTGTAAACAGTGGCTCATGCATTAAATACAACCAATAAAGACCTAGTACGCCTCGGTTCATGTTTCTTAAGACGTTCAAGCATGTTACCATTTGGAGATCTGCCAGTTTTCTTAAGCCTAACATATAAAATCATTCATTCAAAACAAGAATAGACAAGTAATCAACACATAATCAACATCTAGGTTTCATTAGATCTAAGCAAACACAAGAGAGATCTAGCCTAGCATAGTAGAATTAAGATAAGAACAAACGATAAACAACCAACACATAGACATATTGATTGAATTAAGAGTATACTTATCTCAATTACAATGCAAGGTCTCAAGGGTTTGGAACCCTTGAAAAACCTGTAAAAGAGGCACCAAAATCGTCTTTAGGGTTTCACCAAAACTTCCCTCTCTTTAATGAAAAAACTAGAAAACTATATATAGGAAAATCGTCCTGACGGCGTCAAGAGTAAAATCTGACGCCGTCAACTCGCCGCCATACACTTCCTCGGACGCCCTAGATCCAATCGTGACGGCCTATGTGACGCCGTCACCACCCACGGTAAATTATTCTTGGTCACTTTGACGCCGTCATCACTCCATCTGACGCCGTCACCAGCTACGGTAAATTATTCTTCATGTCTGACGCCGTCAAGAGAAAACCCTTGACGCCGTCACCTTGTATTTCCAGCTTGGATTTTTGGTACTTTGTCGTTTTCTTCACTTTATGCTCCAAAAACGTCCAAAATAGCCTCTTTTCCAGAATTCACTCTCCAAACACCTAAAATCACAAAAGGAACGATTTAGGGCAATATTTGATCAAATAAATTCGGATTCGGGCTTAAATGACCCCCTAAAAATGGATCATTTTTCGCCTCATCAAATAGTTTTAACATCTAATCCAAAAGTATATATATATAAAGCAAGATAACGTATGAATAAATCAGTTGGTGACGCTCCCAAACAAGTTGCTAGCTGACTCTGCCAAATGCTATCCATCTCTATGTCAAGAACTGCTCGAGGGCCTTGAGACAGTTTGTTAAGCATCAGCCGCCACTTGTCCACACGTGCACCACATAGAAGACTGCCAATTAAAATAAGTGCGAGCGGAAGCTTTCTGCAACACTTGGCCAACTACAAATTAAAACATATAGGAAGTCATTAATATGGTTTAGATAGCGTGTTCGTATAAAGTTAAGAAAACAGAAGTTGAGTTGGATTGAGTTTTACCTTGTCAACAAGCTCCTCGGGTATTTCCTCATCATCATCATCCTCATCAGTTTGTCTTATTTGTTGAGAAAGTGCGTAGTAGCTTAATAAATTGATGGCATCTTGGTCGGCCAGAGGGAGCAATTTATATGTCCTATATCTAGGGAAGGTGGTCATCCGAGATGTAACAAGAATTTTGTATACACGTAATTCGAATTCGAAATGCCAGCCAAAATACTTTGAAAACAATTATTTCTCATTTGATCTTTTTAGAATACTATTTACTTTTTATTTTAGGTTCCGTTTTTGTTATTAAACCGAATCTGCATAGGGCCTCAGTAAAATTAGGGGGCACTGCAATACATTACCATCAAAAAGCTAAAATTACAATCCAAATATGACCTTTACAACAATATAGGTGGATTCATAACATAGTACACAACAAAAAAAACCCAACTGAGACCAAAAATCAACTTCAATCTTCGAACTTCATTTACTTTTGCATTTACTGTAGCTTCAAGGTTGTTCATTGACCGCAACAATACAGTAATGATCTAAACAGATCTTTAACACATTGGTGGATCATACCAAGAGACAAACCTACAGCTTACCTACACGTATCATTTAGGTCAAAATCAACAAAACCCAACTTACAAAATAACAAAAATTCACAACTTACTATGTTAGCACAACAATAAAATCTCATTCCTTGCAGTCCACGATGTGCGAACAATATAGGTGTATGACAATTGTTGCATTCAACCATGAGTGTGTGTTTTTTGTGTTCGAATGTTTGTGAATGTTTTTCTTGAATTGGGATTTTGAATGTATGAGATTCATAAGAAAATAAATAGGCAAGTGGAAAAAGGGGGGAAACTGAAAATGACTAAAATAACCCTCATCTGATTATCACGTGTATGTACTTAATGAGGGATTTTCACAAGATTAACGAAAGTGGATTGAATCTGTAACCATATTAAACCTCAGTTACTGGAACCGGTAAAAAAAGTTCAGTGACTAAAAGTACAAAATCCAACAAACAGGGACGGAACCAGGGGTCCCGCAGGGTCCCGGGACCCCTATGATTTTTTTTTTGTTATATGGTTAATTTTTGAAAAAAACATCTATTTTTCTAAATGTATTTTAAATGCACCCGGTCAATCGAAATTGTTTCTAGTGTTATTTTGTAAAATGATCAAATCATGCAAGGAGTATGATTTGGATAACTCTATGCCTAACTCTATTCAGTTAAAGCTTGATTTTGATAAGTGCAGTTTTGTGAATGCATGTGATAGAGTAATGATTAAGAATGCTCATTCATGCAATATGGGAGATTTCTCCCATATTGCATTTATTCCACCGGTAGTAGTAAAACTATCAAATCATGCAATGCCTAACTCTGTTAAGTTAAAGCTTGATTTTGATAAGTGTAGTCTTGTGAATGCATGTGATAGATTAATGATTAAGAATGCTCAAATGTGCAATATGGGATATTTGTCCAAACATGAAACATGTCTTGCATCAATAATAGATAGTTCAACTCTTTGGCATAGAAGATTAGGACATGCTAGCATGAAAGTAATCGAAAGTTTAGTAAGAAACTTACAGAAATTTAATTTTGCAAATCATTCTTGCGATCCATGTAAGTTCGGAAATCAAGTCCATGCAAGTCATAAACTTAAATATAAGATCTCAAGTAAAAGAGTTTTAGAACTGGTTCATAGAGAATTGTTTGGTCCATCAATCACTCAAAGCTATAAAGGTAACTTCTACACTTTGGTTGTAGTTGATGATTATTCGAGGTATACATGGTGATGAGGCGAAAAATGATCCGTTTTTAGGGGGTCATTTAAGCCCGGAATTGAATTTATTTGATCAAATATTGCCCTAAATCGTTCCTTTTGTGATTTTAGGTACTTTTGGAGTGAATTCTGGAAAAGGAAGCATTTTGGACGTTTTTGGAGCATAAAAGTGAAGAAAACGGCAAAGTCTTAACTTTCCTTGCTGGGAACAGTACCTGACGGCGTCACAAAATTCTACATGACGGCATCAAGAGTAAAACAAGAGGTGAAGTGGATAGAGTCCGTGACGATCCAGAGAGTTTTTACACTAGGGGCATGACGGCGTCACCATAGGCCGTCATGGTCCCATTACATGTGACGGCCCAGAGAAAAATTGCACTTGACGGCGTCAGATCTGGATCTAGGCAATCCGATATTACTATGGGCGGCGAGTTGACGGCGTCAGATTTTTCTTCTTGACGCCGTCACGATGGAAAATCTATATATAGTTTTGTAATTTTCATTCATTAAGAGAGTACAATTAGAGGGATAACTTGGAGAAACCCTATCACGATTTTTACTATACTTTCAAGGGTTTTTACCCTTTGAAACCTTTCATGTTCAATTAAGATAAGTATCCTTTCAATTCATTCAATATGTCTATGTGTTGTTTGAATATATCTTACGCTTGTCTTGATTTTAACATGCTAGGCTAGATCTCTTGTGTGTTTGATTAGATGTAGTGAAACCTAGATGTTGATTATGGGTTGATTGCTTGTTTATAGTTGTTACGGATGAATGATTTCGATGTTAGGCTTAAGAAAACTGGCAGACTTCCATAGGGTAACATGCTTGAACGTCTTAAGAAATATGAACCAATGCGTACTAGGTTTTTATGGTTGTATTTAATGCATGAGCGAATTATAATGATCCCATGTTAGGAGCTTTTTGTAGGCTTGACATAGGAGTGAAGTAGGAGCTTACAGAGTTGGGGAAGTACGTACGCCACCCCACGAATGGTATTAAGGAACATAACCCGTCATCCACGCAATTGTAACAAACTATCAACCTGTAAAAGATATCTAGGGAGTAATGAAATCTAAGTAAACACAATTTTCCCATTTATTGTTCACACCACTAGTTTAATTAGCTTTATTTACATTTTTGTTATTTTATTTTGATTGCATCTTTAGTTATTGGGTTAGTTGATTAGCAACTAATTCCGCCCACTCTTCCAAAAACCCGAGATTTTAATTGCTTTTATAAAAATATAAAAATACAAAAAGAATCATCCCTCACCTCTAGACTTAATTTTAAGGATTTCTAATCCTAGCGACACTATTCCTGAGTTAAACAATCAATCCCCCGGTACTTGTCACTATACTATACTACAACGATCAGGTACACTGCCTGGTGGGGGTTGTAAGCTTCTCGAGATCTCTTGAGAGGTAAAGCCTGGTGCAATTCCCACGCATCAAGTTTTTGGCGCCGCAGCCCGGGGAATAGTTATTGTCTAGGTTAGGATTTCTTTTTATTAGGTCTACTTGCTAGATTCCTTTCTAGTAAGATTTTATTTTATTTTTAGGTTTTCTTTAGTCTATCTATTTCTTCGTGTCTTTGTTCGTAATCCTTACCATCCGACATCATGAAAGGTGGTAACGTCTTTGAACCCATCAACTCACCACTAGCAAACCAACCTCTTAGGCCCCGAACCCTAGGAGAGTATTCCCGTCGTAGCCACCAAGGCTATCGAAACACCATTGAGCTCACTCAAGGAGCCAATGTGTCCCCCTTGCGATCCGACACCATCCGGTTGGTGCAAAGCGGATGTGCATTCCATGGACTTCGTTCCGAAGATCCTAACCAACATCTCAAGGATTTCCTTAAAATCGTAGATTCTATAGACCTTGATGTTACAACTAGAGAGTCAACCCAATTACACCTATTCCAATTCTCTCTACGTGATCAAGCTAGTCAATGGCTTGAACGTTTACCCGCGGGATCCATCACCTCATGGGATGGTCTCACCACTCGTTTCCTTCCTCAAATTTTCCCACCGGGGAGAACTACCAAGCTTAGAAATGATATCTTGATGTTCCAAAAACGTCAAGGTGAAACTCTATATGAAGCATGGACTCGTTTCAAGGACTTACTCCAAAAAGTCCCTCATCATGGCATAGATCTTTGGCTCCAAGTCCAAATCTTCTATGACCATATCGATCTCTCCACAAGGCGAACCATTGACCAATCGGCTGGTGGTAAGCTACGTGATCTAAGTGCGGAAGAATCATGAGAACTCATAGAAGATCTTGCTCTCTATGACAACGAAAGTTGGAATGATCCCCGTGATTTGAACAAAACGGTCAAGGCAATATCTTTGCCTTCGAACAATTCTAGCACTCCCGACCGTAGGATCATGGAACTTGAGGACCAAGTCAAGTTTCTCATGAAATCTTATGAAGCTCCTAAGCCTTCAAGCCAAGTGAACAAAATCACTTCTTCATGCGAATTATGTAGTGGTCCCCATGACACTCGTGATTGCGTGGAACTCCCCGGAACAACTTTTGCGGACTACGCATCCTCGCGTACCGACGAAGCGGGAGACAAGTGGTACACTTTCAAACCCGAGCCAAACCTTTACGGTGATTCCTACAACCCTTCTTGGAAAAATCACCCGAACCTTAGGTGGAAACAAAACCAAAAAAATTCTTCCAATTCCCCTAATCGTTACCAACCAAACGGTCCACCCTCCAACCGCACTTTCAACAACAATCCTTCTAATAACTATGGTAGTACCAATAATCTTGAAGGATTGATGTCCAAGTTTATGGCATCTCAAGAAGCTCGCATAGCTAAGTTTGAAACCGAATTCAATCAACAACAAACAAAGATGACCAATAAGATTGACAACTTGTTGAAAGCCCTCAACAACCAAGCGCTAACTATACCTAGGAAGGACCCCTTGTCATCCAAACACGTCCACTTTGTCAATGTTGTCACTATTAAGCCAAAAGATAAGGATACAGAAGAAAGTGACAAGGATGAAGTTGGAATAGAAACCGAGACTAGGGATGAAATTAAGGAAGTTGAGGTTAATAAGGGAGAAAAGTTAGGGGAAGTAAAGACGTAGAAGAGTACTTTGATAAGTTGCCCACCAAGGAAGAACGGGAATATCACAAGGATTTATTCAATGATCCCGAGACACCATATATCCTTGGTTCACCCCTTATTAAAGTATGTGATCCCTCTAACATCAACATACCATGCAACATTGGGCATATGCATGTATGGAAAGCTTATATCGATCCTAGGTCTCCTATAAACATCATTACTAGGACTTATTATAATTGGGTAATGAAGAAGCAACTTGGTTATAGGATGATGCCCAACAAGAGTTTGATAAGTAATTTTGTAGGAAGAGTGAAAGGATTGCATGTGATTGTTGGAAACTTCACTTATGAGACCGACTTTGTGATAGTGGAGGATACTCGTCCGGTGATAGATGATTGCATAAGTCAAGTAGTGTTCGGAAAACCGTTCGTTGAGGCCTCTAAGATGAGTTATGATCCGACTCTAGGGATAGTTAGATTCAAGGAAGAGAATGATGAGATTGCTAACATCATATTCTTCTTCTTCCTTGATTCCTAACCAAAAGTCATCATTCTCTTCATCCTTATTTCTTGTAGGGAAATGCTATGGACTTGACCCTTACATTAGAACTTTAAACTCTTTATAGATTGATCATCATCCAACTTCACTCTTTTCCCTCCTTTTTCTTTCTTAACCGACATTACACACACATACACACTAAATTTTCTAGAAAAAGATGAAAGATAATAAAAGCTAGGAGATATTTGTTAGTCACGAGTTTGATACATTTGCACATTTGGTCCCTAGAGTCCATTCTCTTCTAATTTAGCACCAATAAGCTTTATAACTTATTTAACATTTGACATCTTTAGTCCCTTAAGTATATTTTTATTCTAGTTGTGACACATCATATTTTCTATAACCACATTCTATATATTTTGACTATTAAATTGACTATCGGGTTGACTAGGCAGTCACCTAAAGCCTAAACCAAATTCATCTAGGGTGGGGCCTATTTGTATACGGGATACGGGTCTAAAAAATTATGAGGGAATGTCTAAAATGCTTTATATGTAGTATAGATATATTAGAGGATATGTTGGTAGCCTTGAGCTCGTTTGTGGGCTTAGGGTCCGTTAGGGTTTCATATCTTGTAATGTTTATAAATTGTAAAATAATAATACATCACAATTACGAAGTTAAGATCATTCAACATGGTTTCAAAGTGGATATGATCCAAGACCTATTCAGCCGCCATGAGCCGTTGCTTCTGTACCACCCCGTCAAACATTTTTTTTCTTCTTTTTCTTGCATACCGTCGTCAAAACTAATATTATCCTAAAGGGGATAGCTTGGCTATAATTTTTGTAGCCAATTGGCTACAATCCTCCCCTAAATTACAAAAGAAAATAAATCAGAGACTCACAGAAAAAAGTCAGACCCACAATATGACTCAGTGACCCGCAATTTGTAGCACAAATTATAAAAAATTGGCTACAATTTAATTGTAGCTAATATATTCCCTATTCGAAATCACCTTCCGGTTCATAAAATATCATCTTCCCATTATCATTGGTTGATAGTTTTCATACATCCATGCACGTTTAACAACCATTATCATTGGTTGTTAATTTTTTTTGTTGTTATAAACCTAGCAATCTCATCCCTTGCTTTTCTTTCTAATCTTCTTTACAAAATCAATTCTTGAAAAATAGTTTTAGGTTCTTATCAAGTCTGCCTCAAGGTGCAATTCAACAAATATCTATTGGAACAACAATCGTCGGCAACATCAATGGACATCGAGTTGGTCAAGATCATTGCAAAGAAATTTCACTCTTTTGAAGTAAAGAATTATCCTCGCTTGCTACAGCCTACAAGACACCAGCTTCGTCATACAGATCTATTTTTAGCTTTATTATTCAAGTTGTTTACTCCGGTATGAGCTTTTGCGATTTCACAGTTTAGACTGCGGGAGAGTATTAGAGGATAGGTTAGTAAGCTTGAGCCCGTTTGTAGGCGTAGGGTCCGTTAGGGTTTCATCTCTTGTAATCTTTATAATTTTATTTATTTATTTATTTATATTTTTTTTTTGTATACCTGGGTTTCTGACTCGACATTGTGAGCCGACTAATCTCAGGGCGACTACCCTTTTTGGATAGCCCGGAGTCGTCGCAGGTGAATCTCTTGTAATCTTTATAAATTGTGGCATAATAATACATCACAATTACGAGGTTAACATCTTTTAACAAGATAAAGATGAATATTTGTTAAACTCTACTTGAGAGTGGCGATAAGCTCATAAAGTTTCAAAGCTAGATCGTTAAAAATATACTTTTGATCACCAGGTTTAGTTATTGCATAAGCTTTTGCATAGGGTCTCCTCAAGGTCAGCTATGGCAATGCACAAAGGATTTGGAAAACTTATAAATTATAAAAACAAAAGAGGCTCGAGCTCGTTTGAGTATAAAGAACAAGCTTAGAGCATTATTCTGAGCCGTGTCTTGGCTTTTATCTAGTTATTTGAGCTCAAGGTTATGCACGTCCAACATCATCATTCACACTCCCAAACAAGTTGCAAGACGACTCTGCATAACCTTGTCCGTTTCCACTTCAAAAACAGCTTGGGGTCCTTGAGACAATTTGTTAAGCATGAGCTGCCACCCATCCAAATGTGCGCCATTTAGGTTCCTGCCAATGATTCTAAGAGCGAGTGGAAGATTTTTGCAACACTTGGCCAACTGAAACGATAGAAAGAAAGTCATTAATATGGTTTAGCTAGTGTTTTCTTATAAGTATAATAATAAAATTGAAGTTTGAAATTTCTACTTTATAGCCGTGTATGGCATCTTGGTCGGCCAAAGGTAGCAATTCATATGTATTGAATTGAGGGAAGGTGGTCCGAGATGTAACAAGAATCTTGTATCCAGGCGCCTTGAATATAAAGTTGGTGATAATGGAAGAAGACCACACGTCATCAAGAACCAATAATACGGGTGATTGATGATTACCATTTAAGAAGTACCCCCATTTTCGAATTGCGTCTTGATCGCTAGAAAAATCAGCATCATTGCAAGCTTGGTTGTAGGGGAGTAAATCTCTGATGCTCCACTTCAAGTTTGGAGTATTTGAGATGTATGCAAAGTAGATGTTGCTACCAAATATCTCTGTACAAAGTTATTTAAAAAAAATAAATAAATAAATAAAACCTAGACATTTAGCATAAGTATAAATAACCCCAAAATGTGATTAAAAAGAAACATATTTGATGAACAACTATATACAATGGAAGGATGGATGAAATTTACATACCTTTAATTTCGGGATCATGGCAGAGCATGGTTGCAAGAGTAGTCTTCCCATAACCCGCTCCACCAGAAACAACGACAACATGACAATCGTCAATGGCCCCCCTTGAAGAATCTTTGAGCAACATCCTCTTCAAATCCATGAGTCGTTCATCAAATCCTATTACAGTGTTTTTGAGCATAGGAACATGACAGGACAAACTCCCTCTCTGTAACTTTGCTACAATATCTTTCTTCACAAGCCATAATTCATTACTATACACTAACGATTGCGACGTAAGATAATCCAAAAAGTTTGTCAACAAAGAATTATTTAGATCATATAGCTTATACATTTGATAGACTCTCTTGAAAATATTCCATTTAATATGCTCGCACTTCCTAACGAGTTCTTCTGCCTCTTTTAACTGACCGATGAAAATTTCTGTCTCATGCATCCTCCCTTTACCCAAGTCGTGGTTTTGTTTCTCAGATTCCTTATAACCAGGATTTATTCTGGTTAACGTTTTTTGTATTTGAGAGAGTTGAGATTTAAAATGTCGAGTTTTGTTTTGCACTTGTGTGATGACAGCTGCCAATTTCGAGACTTCATCTCCTGATCCTACCATTACTTTGTTAGCCATTGGAGGAATGAAAGCACTTGCAAGTTCTATAGACGCATTTCAATATATAAAATAGCAAGAGGAGTTAGGAGGTGAATATTCTCAACTAAAGTGAACTTAAGAGCTAAATATTTATCATTTATATGGAGTTAGGAGGTAAATATTCTCATTAAGTTGAAGATAGCACTTGCTTCCATCATTTAGCACATGACTACAGATGTGTCAAAAAATACTCGAACCCAACTAATCCGATCGATTGGTACAAAACCAAATAAGTTCATTGGGGTCGACACCAAAGAATCATTGTAGAACTAATTTTTATAATAGAGACAATCAACCAATCTTAGCCACTCATTAAAAAAAAAAAAAAAAAAAAAAAAAAAAAAACTTTCAGCCCTTTTTTAAAAAATTAAATATCTCATTATCTCGCAAACCGTAAATCGTTAGGCGAAAAAAAATATCATCGCAACGAGAATTAAATTATCTTTCTATAAACATGCATTGTTATATACTTTCGACGAACTTTTTTTCTTCAAAATTTCCGCCCAGAAAAATCACATATGATTTGTAAAAATAATATGTGATTCGTTAAAATCATATCATATGTGATTCGTTAAAATCATATCATATGTGATTTTTACGAATCATATATATATATATTCGTCGAAAAAAAAAGTTCGTCTAAAGTATATATCAATGCATATCTATAGAAAGATGATTTAATTCTCATCGCGATTGTATTTTTTTGTAGCTTGAAGATTTACCGTTTGCAAGATATGTTTTTTTTTTTTTTTTTTTTTTTTTTTTTTTTTTTTTTTTTAAGGTGGAAAATAAAAATGAGTGGATATAATTAGTTCATTGGATCTACGGCAAATATGAGTTCTATATTGATCTCATCTCGGGTCGATAACAACGATTTAAAACTTTTTAGCAGGAGTTAAACGGTGACAAATTTTGCAAAATATACTTGGGTACCATGACTACCATCTACAATTCTACTACAAACTGGATCCGTTGTTGGGCTTCACTAAATACTTTTGGGCTTTTGATACGAGATTTCTGGTTTCTGAGTTTCTCTTTGCTAAATTTTCATTATTTAAGTTTCTAGGAAACAACCAGTACTTCTAACTTCTAAGTACAATCAACCACATAATTTAGGGGTTTGCGTACATGATACATAGAATAAACATAATTTGTTATAAGATGAGTAATACAAAATAAGTTGGCCCTTGCTTTGCTTGATATTGCGGCTCGGCGGAACTTAAAGATACAAAACATATATATGTGTTTCGAGGTATATAATACGATGACGTGAAAATTTTCTTAAGAAACACTAATAAACGTCTCTCTAGTTACATAAAAAATGGATTTAAAAAAAAACTAGTAATTACATCTCATTGTTGAATAATCATTTTTATTATCATAACACATAACTTGACCTTATGTAATAAAACACACAACTGTTTTATCCAAATTTCTAAACCTAATATTCAGATAATAGTTAGATTTAAAAAACATTGTAACCTAAGTCCCTAACCTGCCATAGGAATAGTCAATTTGATAACACAATCCAAACACTAGTTATTAAATAAAATTTGATCAAACACAATTTCATAACATTGCCCCCACCCATACATTAAAGAAGCAACTTTATAATTTCCATGGTGGTCCAAACATATATGGACCCCTGCAACCATCATTTACCCAAGTCTCAAACCCCACTCTTTCATTCTCAAATTCAGTGAACCAAACTCAAAACCATTACTTGCAACATTTTATCTCCACAGCCATGACCTCACAAACAACCCCTCCACCCTTAATCCCATTGAAAAAAGAAGAACAACTAGTTCTTGAAACGCCTGCGCCTGTACAATCTGTGAAACCTGTACAGGTTGTACAGGCGCAGGCGTCTAGACGGTCCTCTACAAAGGACCGTCATACAAAAGTAGAAGGCAGAGGGAGAAGGATCCGAATGCCAGCCACATGTGCAGCACGGATATTTCAACTAACTAGAGAACTTGGTCATAAATCAGATGGTGAAACAATTCAATGGTTGTTACAACAATCTGAACAGTCTATTATTGCGGCTACTGGGACAGGTACTATACCAGCTATTGCTATGTCTGTTAATGGTACACTTAAAATCCCTACGACTAGTTCTGCCACGTCAGCGCCACATACTAGCTTAACCGATAAAAAAAGAAAAGTTGGTTCTGATTTCGATATAGACTTAAATGAAAAAGTCCAAAAAACGACCACGACCATGACCACGACCACGGTTATGGCTCCTGTTATGACTACAACTAGTGCTAGGCCTCAAGGTTTGGTTCCAGTTTGGGCTATACCAGTTAATGGGACTACCGCGTTTTGGGCGACTCCTTTTATTAACATTTCTACTACACCGGTCTCGTTTTTAACTTCGGGGGATCAAAAAGGAATATCACTTAGCACAATGAATTCCAACACGGTTACGGTGGCTGCCACAAGAGCTCAACCGGTTAGAGAAGTACCGATGAATGTTCACGAGATTAAGGAGTTTTCGTTCATTGAGACAAGTCATCGAACATCGTCTCAGCATTAAGGAGACTTCGGTTAGGTGTTTGTGATTGCTTATTAGAATTGTTTGTCTAGTTACTTTGTTTTAGCATATCAAATAAATAATTTTGAAAGTGTTCATTTTAAGTTTATTTTTATCTCGAAAGTGTTTATGTTACTAAGAACAAGTATACATCTTTCGAGTAGTTAAACAAGATAAAGAAATGTACACGCTTTAGATTCTCAAAACTTATGTTTGAAAGAAACTAGTTTTTAGTTGACTTGACCGAGTTTTGATTCAACTGGTTTAATTGCCTCTGAGTGAGACTGTCTATAGATAATTTTACTCTGTTCAACTGGCTATTTTATAAAGAGTAAATTGCAAAATCCGTCTATGTGATTTAATTGCAATTACTTTGAGAAATTTGATGTATAATTTTAGTCTTTGACATAATACTTTTCGGGGTAAGTTAATATGTTCTCATATTATAAATTATAGTTTTACATCAAAATGTAAACATTATATCTGCACTTTTAAAATTATAAAAGAGGTGGGCGCAGTGCGTGTCATAGGGCATGTTATCCATTATCACATGAGCACACACTATATATCACCATTATAACATAAACACTATTTTCAGCTATAAAATGTTATAAGCGCATATAGTCCCATAACTTACATCACAAAAAATATCCAACTCACTCAAAGAGAAAAAAAAAATGCCCGTTAATGGGCTAGCGAAATGAAGGATAGCATGGCGATGGTGCCAGCGCCGATGCAGATTGCCACTGCACCGGGCTCTATAAAAACTACAACCGTAACGTTTTTCCCAATGTCGATCCAAACACTCGATTTATCTTCTATGATGGTCTAGAACGTGAGCACGTGAGTGAGAGTACGTGTACCTGGGGTCCACATAACACAAAGGTGGGCAAAGGCTTCGGTATATGTGGGTCTAGGATAACTTATGGTGGGACCAAACCCAAAAACCAAAGTCATGGTTGCATAAAACTGGACCCCATCACTGGACCACCCATCAAAATGACCCACTTGACTTCAACACCGTTGATTTTCATGGTGGGGCCCACATCTTACAGTGGTCCAGCGTAGCATACGGCGTAAAGTTCTGCCACGTGTTTAGATCGGGATGGGCAGATGATGCTTTGTGGGGTTTTGACACGTGGGTGGGTTATTGGTCAGATGAGTTTTTGCCTTTTGTTTTGTTTAGCTTTGTGAATTTGTGACTTTTTTGTATATTGGGGCCCTTTTTGGTTTGGATGAAAGATATATGGCACGCGAAAGAGCTGGTATATGGTGCTCCACTGCTCCCCCACCCTGGTTGTCTTTATGTTATCCATTTGTACTAAATGCAGTATGTCATATACCATGTCTAGATATGTATCAATAACATGGAATGACTAGAGACGGATCTAAATGAGAGCCGGGTGTAGTCGGGACACATTCAATTTTAGGTTATGAAGTTTAAATTTTTTATAAAGTATGTTTTTTCGAGGCATGTTAAACCTCCACCTATAAGTCCTTCATCCAGCAACTTCAGTATTAATAATCATAAACAAAAATAAAATTTTGCAACACACTCTTAAAAATCATAGGTCTGTTTTTGGGAGTGACCATTCCATAAATATAAGAGTAAATGTAATGGTGACCTTTATGAGATTGAAGACGTTACTGTTACGTTAGCTTTCTTTTTTCACAATAATTTCAGTTCCAACTTTGTGTAATAAGAAGATGGGTGACACTATCAAATACATACCTCATAAAAATCAATTAAATAAACACCCACACATATAAACTTGCCCACACAAGTTGGTTGAAAACTCGATTGATTCGTCCTTTTCTTGGTCTAGAAGGCGTCGCATGTGAGGCGGTGTATTATGGTGCCGACGCATCAGCCATGTTGGTCAACTCAAAACTCGGCCAACCCATTGCACTCGGTCTAACATTTTTCCAACTTCAAATACGTAACTTTAACAGTTTTAGTGGTGATTAACGTTATAATCAGCATCACATCAATTTCACTTCACAATCAACATAACCACCGACATAATGTAATAAGACAATCAACATCATCACCTAAACATACCTTACTTATACACAAATATACTCCCAAAAACCAATATAACACACACCCAACAACTTCTCCCTTTTTTTTCAAAAAAAAAAAAAAAAAAACATGTGGGTTTATAAAGAAGAACGCATCCAAGCCCACAGCAACGCATAGCTGAGGGTCCTATTGCACAGTCTTAAAGGTGTTATAGTGGTAAAAGTCAAAAGTGTAATAAGCTTTGAAGTGATCACAACATGTAATAAGTGATAAAGGTTAAGTAGTTTTTGGTGTATGGTGATAGACTATACATTATACCCCCATAAATTAAACAACTAAAGGTCAGAAACCATTGTTCAAGAACTAGTCATACGTAGCATAAAGATTATAACTTTTTGTTGTTATAGTGAATGAATGCTTCACTTTTATCTTTATAGAATTTGAATATAGGTAACTTGAGAAGTTTGTTCGTGTTAGTTGCCATTATCATAGAGTAGAGTAACTTTTAGATACACATGGAGTTTGGTATCGACAACACCCCCTTTCTAGCGTTTTGGACTAGTTGTTAAGTGGGGCCACCTTTTCGAAACTTAAAGATATCGATCAATTAGTTAGTACTATCGGTTCGGTATGTGTCTTAATAAAAGTTTGTACTTATTATGCAATTTCATGTATAATATTAATTGTTTGATGCATGAGTTCAAATTTTAACAGCCATTTGATCCAATGTAACCATAATATATTATGGACCACAATTATTTTTTGCATAATAACGAATTACTGAATGCTAAAGTTTAAAGGAGGAGGGGGGCCAAGAATTGGCATATTCTTGTTTGGTTAAAAAGAAAGGTGGCTAGATGCTCAAAAATCAACTTTTTCAACATAAAGGTTTTGTGTTTGATTTATGACGTTATCACTTTTGTCTCTGGTTATTGGCTTATTTCAGCTTTCCTTGAAAGAAAAATATCTTGTGTACTTGCATAAAATTATTACTAGTAAACACCTTAGTTATTGGTATCGACAACATCTCGTTAGTACTTGGAGTAACTAATGTCTTCATCTAAAAAATTACGGCATGGTTAAACACCACTAAATTGTTGAGCTGCAGTTCGACTCAAGAGTAAGTCGAATTTGAATACCAACTTCGGCCCTTTCTTCTGTACAAATTCCAACCCAAATGCGAACTCAAAAGCAATAAACGAGAGATTCTCAAGAGAGTTTGTTTTATCTTAATACCAATTTCGGAGCTTTCTTCTGTAAGAATTTTAACCCAAATGCGAATTCAAGAGAACAAATAAACCGTTTAGCAATAAACGAGAGATTTTCAACGAGGTTCTCATTTTGCTCTTTTAGAGCACAAGGTATGTTCCAGTTATTGGGGGAAACGTCGTGTAGCACCAACACACTTCAAGGGCGTTTGTGGGAGGGCTCAGTGTCGAGCGTCCCCATGCAGGATTTTTTTTTTTTTTTAATATTTTATTTCGTTATCTAAAGGTGTGTTGATTTTATATTTCCGCAAAGAAAAAGTGGTAGTTATGACGACAAAAACATAACAAGAGGAAAATGATTCGGCAGTATAAAATAAAAAATGATGTGACGTTGATACAAAGATGATGACTATAGAAAATGGTCACCGGTATATATAGAGCTTCAATGTTAACACAAAGATTCACTTTATGTCAAACATCTATTTTACTTTTGGTAAAGCAAAATTAATGTATCTAGCTTGATTGTTGTATTGTATCATAATCAAAAAGTGGAACCACTTGTTAATGACGACATGTTAACATGTTTTATGATGCATTTACTTTTACAATGGTCGAGCAACTATATATAATTAGTTTAATTACCGCAAAACTAGCATAAATATTCTTTGTACTAGTGGTGGACCCTCTGGACCCATTCTAAACCCCACATACAGTTGTAACATGTCCCACGAGTCATTAATAGAAAAACACGGTATTTGATCACATAGGATGCTATCTGTTTACAATCGTTAGGCAGATTAGTGTAAAAGTGTGTTTGTTTGTGTGCATTTGTGCGTATCTAGCTGTCAATCCTTTGTTCAAAAAAAAAGGGTTGTGTGGGTCAACTTGTACACTCATTAGTTGTCAAGTTGATCAGGTTCGGGTCAATTCGAGTCATGACTAAAAATAACATACCCGAAACCGACCCTATTTAAATTCAAGATAGCTGGGTTCACGTCAATTAGAGTTCGAGTCAACCCGAACATGAGTATAAATGATAATGATCAACCCAAACCTGAGTTAGTCAACATTTTCAACCTGATACCCAAATTTAGTATTCGGGTTACTCGGGTTAACCCAAATAAAATTAACTGACACGAGCAACCCGCCCCAAATAGGCTTAATGGGGATCGGGTCGGCTTTTATCACCCTTTAGTTGTCATCAACTGGTTTCGGTCAGTAAAAAGTTAGCCGGCAAAAAATTACCACAATCTTTTTCGTCATGCTCGGAAACAAGATAATGGACTTGTAACACATACATGAAGGAGTGTACATTTGAAACATTATTATTGGAGTAACCATGTTCAGTTCAAATAATGAAATGGTACAAAGTTACAAACGCTAGCACCGGAACCTTAACACGGGATCTGCTTAAACATACATATCAAACTTCTAAAGATACTTAACAAAACATAACTTACCATTTAGTTATGTATATGTCCTAAGAACCAGACATGTATGTGTAACGTGTTTGGGCTCCAACCAAAAGTTCGATCAGCTTAGCTGCAAAAACAACAAAAATACGAAACTTCTAAGAACAGCAAAATAACAAGCTTTAAAAGAAACACGATGGGAAGAAACAAACCTGTCAGAAATCCGACAATGGGGATATGTTCCAATGTTTTCTCTGTACTTTCCAGTCTTTGCCTAAGAAAAACAAAAGCAACCAATTTCTATGTTAAAATCTCATCTCGGAAATGAAAAAACGTAAAAAGGAGAGTATAAGCTATACCGTGTGTATTTTCCGAAGCAAGGATCTCTCATGAGGTAAAGTGCCAGCAACATTTTTCTTCTTCTCAACTGCGTTTCATTCAAGACGGAACAATTAATATTTGGATGGGTAGATAATTGTACCATGTTTGTTAGAGTTCTCCTACTTGGAGACTCTTCCTCTGTTTTTATTGTAGTTTGCTTTTTGCAATAATATTTAAACCTTTAAGAAAAATATTATTTGTTGCACTTGCTACGAAACTAATTATGGAAAACTAACTATTTGACCCTAAATAGTACCATCAGAAACAAATCTGTTACTCCGTAATACCAAAAGGTAGGCTATTGCAACCTTAAGTCACAATAACTAGATCCAAAATGCGAGTCCAAATACCTATATTACCGGAAACACTATGAGTATGCATTAGTGTTTATCGAACAACTAGAAGAACAATGTTCGATTATTTTCTAAATACCTAAGGTGATGCAACTTAAAAACTTTTCATAGCACAAATGTTGCATTCTAGGAACACATGAGTAACAAATTCAAAATTGCAATAACTTTTAGTTACCTCATCCTTATCGGGTTCGGATAGTTGAAGCTTCCTATCTTTATCAGCAATAGATGAAATTGTCGATGAACTCATTCCGACAAGGTCAATAAATAAAGACACAAACCAAGGACGCCATGATCGGATTCCGTATTTTCTTATCAGTAAAACATAAATGAGCGGTCTTGCAATGAACATCACCTCCCCCATTAGAAATAAGCCACCAAGAAGACCTTTCTCCGATAAGAAACTTGAGAGTGTAGGTTTAGATCTCTTTATGTCAGATTCTACAAAACCATATAAATATATAATAGACTATATCATTTTCCTTACCCGATATAAAATAAAACCTGGAAACTTAGAAGAATCGGCAAGTATAAAACTTTCTTTTGGCTGCAGTTTAGTTACCTGGAAGTTCCATAATTGCACGTTGATGATGTTCTGCCCTGCGAAACCATGTTGGATCAGAAAGCATTCTTGCATTTTCTCCGAACCTACTCATTGCAGAAAGAGCTCGTCCTTCCGGAGTGGAATGACCATTTCGTCCATGATGCAATAAACGCCCGTTCGTATACTGTTGGTTTGCTTCATTTGGATCTTTTCCATCATTCATCGTCTCCCCTCCATGCAATAGCATCTTGTACCCGCTATCCCGCAATAAAGCTAGTCGAGCTAGTAACCTGATTTCAAAAAGTAAAAAATACTATAAAATAAAAAGTCAAATTTGACACTTTGTCATTATAACGTCAAACAGTATGCATTTGACCTTCAAAATTTCACTTCAATTTTCAATTTTTTTAAGAAAATTGATAAACATATCAGATTGTTTATCAACCTTCTAGTGAAAAAGAGTTTAATGCTAAAATAACGAAGGAACACATATCAATTTCCAGTACTGAAAGAACTAGATTTGACCCTTACAGTCAAAAGTTTACTATAATGGGATGTGCAGAGTATAAATGAAAATACAAAGTCATATCGAGAGGCATTGCTTACTTTGTAGCTTCTGTAACAGCGATGAAATTCCATTTATTATCATCACCATAGAAATGTTGTGCCATAACTTCAACCAAAGTTTCTATATCTTTCATCAAATTCAAACACAAAGAGTATGGAAAAGAGGACGGTTCTGGAGGTCTTGTATCCATCTGGGATCGAGGTGTTGGAGTCGTTTCAATGATGTGTTCATTGACAACAGTCACTATACCCAATATCGATGTCACTGCATAAAAAACGATATTAAATGTTACAAAGAATATATGCCACTTTGACCTGCAAATGTTTATACTTAACTTGAGTCCATCAAAAGAGAGCAGCTCTTATTAATGATAAAAATATTTTGCTTCAAGCAGATTTAAGGATTTCGGCTCTTGAAAGTTGGAACAATAATTTTCACATGTTATAAAAACCAAGTTTCACTTAAGAAAAATAAAGAAAGGCATATGTTACCAAAATATCACAAAACCTGCTTCTGGTACAATTTCCGACTCAGAAAATCTCTCCGGAAGAAGCCATGTCAATCCCTGAACATTCACCAACAAATAAAAACGCAAAATTAGTCAACGAAATTTTTTTAAACGAAATGCAAATCATGATAGCGGGAAAGGCTAAAACGTGTCTTGTACAACTTTAGGACCATGATATAAAAGTGATAAATGATCAAGATGAATAGAGCCTAAATTGTCTAATTTATGGAGCAGTGGGAGGATGGCTAAGCGCCTAAGTGTGTGGGAAGAGGCAAAACTTCAAAACAGCTATTTGGCCTAATGCTCAACCCCAAAATCCTTTGTGTAGGTATCCGAGTTCGGCATTTTTGGTTATTTTCCAGATTTTCTGTTTTTATTTATTTCCGTTTCTTAGGCAACTCACATGAAAACAGTGATTTATGCCTAGATGTAACATTTTAGGTATTTACTGGTGGTTACGCCGAGTTATCTTTGCAATTTCAAAATAAACCACCCTTAATAAGGGATGTACGTTACTTCTAAAAATTCAAAAATTTGTGTTTAATCATTATACTAACTTCCACTCCATATCAATCGTGTATACGCCTTTTGGTGGCCTAACATTGTACCACATAAATCATTGCAAGTATTACTGTAGTCTGATTGAACTTGGATTCATCCATAGTCCACAAGACTCACAAAGTTGTTTCATCAACCAAATCCTGTCTAAGTTCAAATTCTGCAAGCAGCCTTCCACCATTGCATAATTCTACCTCTTTTTATATCTAATATTAAAGTTGCTGTTTATGTAATATGTTACGGCGTATTATTATGGCTTAGTATGCAATATTTTTTCCATTCCAAAGTGATTATTAAGAGACTGTCCAAATTCATCAAACAATATGACAAGTCAAAGGCATGTATACCTTATATCATTTTGCACTATTTTACATAAATCATAGTAGCACGAATCTGCATCTTCATGTAAAATTTTGAGATTGATGAACAGGGTTTGATTTGCAAAAAATGTAGCCCCACCCAACCAAAAACCCTACTCTACCCCACTGATTCATAAGCTTCTGAAAGCTCCAAATGAAAACAAGTGTTATTCAGGGCCAAAGAGGCATATCCAATTGGAACGATAAGCTTATTAAAGTTCACTAACATCATTAGGGGATTATGAACTAAGAATTAAGTAACACTAACAACATAGATCATTGACATATAATCACAATTATGCCAAAAATCATTGGCTAACATAAACAATAGTTATATCTGACCACTAACTTTTAGTTAACTCATAATCAAAAACACAATTATTAAAGAGAAATATAAAATGCATGGATTAAAGGATGAAGAGATAAAATGGAAATGTTAGAGGTGCATTGGATCCCTAATGTTGGTTGCTCAATCTCAAATTTCTATTGTGTAGGATGTTAGTTAAAGATACGGACATCACCTTCCATGCTCTGCGACTTACCTCCCCCATAGTGTATGTGGAACCGGGGCTCACAAGGGTAGTGTTTAGCCTTTCTTGTTGAAAAAAAAAGTTACTCAATCCGATTTTATTCAAATGCTCAGACTAAAAGACTGGACTAGGGTTGACTGGATAAGCCTATTTAGGGTGCTTAATACTAGCTTATTTTGTTATCAAAACACAATACGCTCCAAACAAGTGTTTGGGTAAAGTTTCGTTTAAAAGCTCATTAGCTCATTTGTGAGGTAAAAAAAAAGGGCAAAAACTAATAAGCTTAAGCTCCAAAACATGAGCTTTTGGTGGATGCACAAGCCCTTATGCTTAAGCTTACCCAAACACCCTCTAAGACTATTTTCAGATCCATTAATAAGGGGTGATTGCCATTGATTTAATGACAATGTGATATGGAGTAATCACCGTTTGATAATCAGCAGTAACAAAATGAGCTTACAAGAGACATTGTTTCGATGTGCTTATGCTATTTGAAGTTGTGATACTGATATGGAATATTCAATTTTTAAAGTATTCGCTAAATTCTCATTACTTAAGGATTACATATAAAATGACACAAAATATCCAAAACTAATAACATAATCAGTTTCGCTACACACAAACACCAGAACTGATCATACACAACTTTAGTCTTTAAGTAAAGCATCTGTTATGATCCCACATCAGCCAAGTATGGGATTGGTTGATGGTTTATAAAGTGTAGGTGTCCCCTCCTCTTACAAGCTAGCTTTTTGAGTGAGTTCTACACTTGGACTTATGAACCGATAGGAGTTCGTATCAGCATCATCCCAAAGACCCTCCTAAAAGGCTAAAACTTTGGAATCTACGCCACTTCTCACAGTCAAACAAGTCAAATTAAGCAAACTAAACCAGGCATATAATAATGCAATTACACAAAAAGTAAATGAAGTCCACAACTAACAATCAACAAAACTCTAACAAAAAAAAAAAAAAAAAAAAAAAAAAAAAGAAATCTTGACAAGATTGGATATAAGTAAACTTACATTAGCAAGAGACTCTAATGAATGAACATACTCCTTGTTCCTCCTAACCCATCTTGTATAAGCTTCCATAACTCTTTATAACCAATTAAACACTCAAAATTTGCTCAATTCTTTATGGGTTTTGGCCCAATTCAACAAAAAGAGTATAAAGTTTCAATCTTTGGAATACCCAGATGAGCAAAAGGCTTAAAGATTGAATCTTTATTGAATATTTGGTCAATTTGAATCAAACCCAGATAGGAAAAATTATAAGGAAATCAAACTCAACCCCTTGTGGGTGATTTTATTATTATGTGTTTTCGACTTTTCGGTGATGATAAAAATGCTTTTCTTTGAATTATGACGTAAGCAGAAGAGTGTTTCATGTGTTGAACTGTTGAAGTCTTGAAAGGATAAACTACAAAGTCAGCAAAATAATCCTTTTATATTTTTTAGATAACATTCGAAAACTATTTATTGAAAGATAATAATAATAATAATAACAATAATAATAAAAGTGTTTATAGTAAAAATAATAATAATAATAATAATAGTGGTGGCTTTCGGACTTTTTCCCGACCAGTTTACGAGTTTTGAACCGATCGTCACACATATTCAGTAATGTGAAAATTTTCTTTTTAAAAGATTCACATAACCACTTTAGATTTAACTAGACGAGTACCCGTGCATAGCAACGGGATTTTATAACGACGGATCGTTTAGTGATAAAAAAAGTTTATGGGTTATAACGAAAAATAATAAAAGTTTGAAGATTTAGAGATTAAACATAATGTTTTGAAACCCGGTTCGACTTGTTCTGGACGAAAAATGGGTCGATTTAAATCGAGTGAACCCGACGGGTTGGGTCGAAAACGGGTCAACCCGCCGGGTTTGAAGCGTCCCAGGTCAACCCGATTTTCGATGTGTATTATTAGTTTCATTTTGAAATATATGTTTCGTATGGCTTTTATTAGTTAGACGAACGGTGGCGACACTGGTTCCCGGTTGAACCCGTTGGTCCGATCCAGTTTTCAAAACTATATGTACCATCAACTTGTTAGCTTGTATGAAGTTTTGTGTGTTTTATTAATTTGTATAATGTGTAAAATAACATTAGTTAGTGTGTTAATTATTTTATATTTAGATTATGTTGTAGCTTGTTTAAATTGTACATCGTGAAAATTTTATTGTATTTTTTAGTAAGGGGTGTTTTAATTGGTTGTTTTTAATTTGATATATATGCTTTTAATTGGTTGTACAATGTGAATAAATTATTGTACTTTAAAGTTATGAAATGTTTTAATAAGAGTATTAATTATACTATGCATTTCTCTCACCTTTGACTTTCAAGATTTCACTTTACAAGATTTGACCATACATTTTTTATAGCGACAAATAGTTAATTCATCAAAAAAAGTTTATAAGTTATAAATGAAAAATAATAAAAATTTGAATATTTAGGAATTAAACATAATGTCTTGAAACCCGGTTCGACCCGGGTGGTTCAACCGGGTGAACCGTTTCGGTCAAAAAATTGGTCGATTTAAACCGGGTCAACTTGCTAGGTTGGGTCGAAAACGGGTCAAATTAAACCGGTTCAACCCTTCTGGTTTGAAGCGTCCCGGGTCAACCCGGTTTGTGATTTGTATTAATTGGTTGTATTTAATTTGGTAGATATGTTTTTAATTGGTTGTACAATGTGAAATAAGTAATCGGGTGTTTTAATAAGAGTATTAATTATATTTCATAATTTCCTTTAATAAGATTTTTTAAGATTTTCACTTTTCAAGATTGACCATTTTTCCATTATATGTAGTATAGATTTTTAGTAAGGGTCGAATTCGAATACCTTACTATTTTTTATTCTATAAACTTTTTTAAATTTTCTTAAGAGCACTAAACAAAACCAAAATACTAATATGTATTTAATATTAATCAAACTTTTGTTAAATTATGTATAAATTAAAACTAAAACCTATTGGTATCATGAAATACAAAGAGAAAAAGTTAAACACTAGCAATTTTCTGATAATTTGTTGGTATGAGTAATCACATATTCACGGGCAAAGGAAACAATATGTGGTAAAATTGAAAATAAATATTAAATTAGTATTTAACCAGGGGAGTTTCCGCAGGTGCTCGGGCACCCATGGATATTTTTAATATAGTGTTAATTTTTGGAAAATAAATAAATAAATAAATAAAATAAAAAAGACGTCGATTTTTTCTAAAGTAATTTTAAATGTACCCGGTTTATCGAAATATGTTTCTAATATTAGCGTTCAATTTTTTTGTGCACCCGATCATATTTAGTTCCAGTTCCGTCCCTGTGTGAAAATCTGAAAATAAATATGGAATTTAACAACAATTTCATAACAAAGTTCAACCTTAAATCATCCATTTGACATGGATCAAATAGAGCAAAATGGTATATATCACTAGCTTGCAAATGATAGAAAGGGGATCAATGAGACTACAAAGAAGTATACTAGCGTTGGGGTAGTGATTTCTGCAGCCATTTTGCATGTCATGCCCTAATTAAAAGATGGTGGCTTTTTTGTTCCTCAGTCCACCGTGAAAAGCTACTCAACCATATTCTCGCATTGGACCTTTTTGTCGAGAAAATTCATCATTGAGCGGCTTGGAATGTCTGCAAACTTGATCTTGTGTTCTTGTATGTAACGCTCAAACATCCTTCCTTGCAATGCATTATCAAATAAAGTAATAAGTGTTGATATTCTTACTTCGATCATGGTAGACCGGATTTTTCACTAAGTCAATATCAGTCTTGTTATCCACGTAGATCTCAGTTGCCTTTTTTTGCGCTACGTGTAGCTCTTTCAGCATACTACTAAGCCAAAAATTGCATAACATACGCATAAATTGCAAAATAGTATTACATCTCATATTCAATCATTTTGAGTATTAGTAAAACAAAATGAGAAAATATTACAAGTTTCATCCTATTTTAGAAAGAAAATTGGGTAAATTACATAGATGGTCTGTTTGGTATATCTAAAATAACATTCGATTTTTTATTTTACTTTTATTTTATTTATTATTATTATTATTATTATTATTATTATTATTATTATTATTATTATTATTATTATTTATTTTATTTTATTTTATTTTTATTTTTATTTTTATTATTTTTTTATTTTTGTGGTTACATAGATAATCCTTACTTGTCAAGTAGTTGCATCGATGGCCTCTTAATTTACAAATAAGGATTATCCGTGTAATACAATCGGGATTACATGTGTAATTAAAACTTTGCATTTTTCCCACCACGATAATCCGTATTTTTCTATTACAAGGATTATCAATGAAACTAGTTTGAAGATAACGATTATCAATGCAATTAAAAATAAATAAAAAAGGGATCACGAGTGCTATTTTTTTATATACCACATGGACCATCGGTGTAATTTACTCAAGTAAATTGTTGTAATTTGTATTTATGAATAAGTCCAATTTGGGAGCTTATGGTAAACTTTAATCATATATCCGTAATCACTTATAAACATCTTTTCCCCCCTTCAAAACGACGATGATTTTATGAAATACATGCCAGCAAGAAGCTAGAGAAATAAACGAAACAAGAATACAATGAAAGTAAGAATACGATGAAAGGGAAATAGCATTACATGGGTCATTAAACCACTTAATTCATTAAAAAAAATTGTAATAACCTTTGATATGCAAGTGAATGTAAGGAACTATATATTATTGAATATGAGTTGTTTTTGTGGTCTTTTGAGGGCAAAGATCTTGTCGTTGCGGAACCTCCAAGTAACGTAATGGGTGGTTTGCACCACAATATGAAAAAATACTTGGAAAAACTGTATCAATTCTTTTGTATCTAGAACACTTATTGTCCTTTCCTGGCCTTTTCTAGTTCGGAAACCACCTCTCTAAGTTGTCCTTGTAGCCTTGAAACTCTGAGTTCCAGCTCTTCTACTGTCCCTCGACCAACTGACGCTTCGTATGGTTTCCTAAAATGCGTTGAAAATGCTTTCATAGCTTCCACTCCACAAACCTATGGATTTCACGAGGTCTGTTAAATTAAGCAAATAGAGCACAAGGCCTGCAAATTATAAGCGATAAGCACTCTACTCTAGACTTTCCATCAAGGCTAGATCACACCAAAAATTACCCATTATTTTGGTACAGTAGGAGCAGGAGGCAAAGTCTCTTTATATTTCCTTTTTTACCCATGAGACTTAACATCAAAACAGCATGAAAATGAAAAATGTAATGATATGTGTTGATCGATGATGAAAATAAGAATCGAAACTATACCTCTTCTGGCAGCAAGGGCAACTTTGTAATATGGAAGTCGTCATATAACATGTAAAATTGATCGAGGTATTTTTGTTGCATTTTCATTCTAGCTTTGAGCAACTTGGATTCAACACCTACAACAGGATTAGAAACACGTAATTTGTAATTTTTACAAGAGAGATGGTGAATTTGCAAGCAAATACCTCAAAATGAAAATTAAAATTAAAAGATTGTATTCACATACTTACCTTCTTCATCAAAAAGCACTTGATTGATAATGATATTATGTGTATCTATCTCGAATTTAGTAAGTTCCTGCACCAATCTCTCAGTCTCATATAGCGAGAGAAATTCTGGGATGCATACGCATACGAAGGTCGTCATGTCCTATTACATTAATAAAGAAATTAAAACCTTTTGAGTATGTAAATTATTGGCAGCATGAACTACAGTCTACTTATGATCTTTTGAAGGGTTACCGGATCTTTGAACTGCCTGTTGACTTGTTCAATCACACCCTTCATGCCCTCAAGCCTTCCAAGGATTGCATCCTCGCCTAACTCATCTCCAACACCAAACAAACGACTCATCTGCACACAAGCAACCAGCTTAAGCTATAGTATTACGGAATGATAGGATTGAAGAGTAGAGGATGAAAATTCAGAGAAGAGTTTGGATGTGCTTATTGAGGATAAATGTAACTATGATCAAGCGAGTATAAGTCTTTGAGACCCCCCGCCCCTTCCCCTTTCTACAACATATTCAAACTAAAGGCTCCAAGCTAAATACACTTTGTCCTCAGTCCTCACTGCTACATAAGGCTATTATTACGTAGAGTAATTAATACCATATATACAATGGCACATGGTCGTTAGGGGTAGCAGTACAGGTGAGTAGGTGATAACTTTGACCCATTTTTTAAGAAAAGACATCGTAAATTAAGAAACTAAAACAACTTTGACCTATTTACTTACGGAATGGGTCGATTTGGGTTGTCATTTATCTCAAATGGGTCACAAGGTTAAAAGTCATCCAGGCCTATTTTTAATGCATACAACCACCTGGATTGTTTGATTCAGAGATTCAGATAATGATTGTAATAACATTGTTTTTTGTAATCATAGATTAGCGCATTGAACAATGGACATAAAGTATTTGCAAATCAACCCAAAACTGTGGGTTCTATTCGTTCAGCGAAGTGACCTTCTTTTCACTTAAAGATGTACTACAATTTTTAAATCTGGCAACATGTAAAATTTGCCCTCTAATTTAATGGAGTCGTGAAAAATACCTGACCCAACAAACCACCAAATTTACTCTTCAAACTTATCATTCTGCCAAGACCTTTCTCCAGTGTTGATGGAAATTGCAAAAGCCGAAGCGTATGCCCGGTTGGAGCAGTATCAAAAACTATCACCGAATAATCCATTGTTTGCACCAACCTTGAATCAGATTATAGAAACAGTAAAAGTTTTAACCCGGAAATCTGGAATACGCTTGATCTAACTAACTATATATCCTAATTACTGCGTAGATTCCACTTGATGAGTATTCCTTTGGCAATTGAACATCAAAGTATACATATTATAGCATGTCCCCAATGGGATTTCATTGATATCTCAAGGCTACTACATAGCATAACTTATAATTAAGATTTTTTTTACTTTTTTATTTTTATTTTTTCTGAACAGTTTAATTAAGACTTGAAGTACTCGTTTTACAATTATCTAGTTGCTCAAACTAACCACGTATTCAATTAAATTATTTCAGTTGATGTTTGTCATGTTTATACTGTATTAGTAATAAAGGACTAACTTTAGCATCTCAGCAAAACTCATAGCCTCGTCAATTCCAGGAATTGAATTTGCTAAATCTGACAAGAAACCGTCAATTCCTTCTTGCCCATCTTCTCCTTCTTCCGCATTAGGATCCACCTCCTAGAAAAGAAAACCCTATACGTAAGCCCACATCATAATAGGGAAACAATATGTAGGAAAGATATAAAATACTCAAACTTGACTTCACCAATGCAGCAAATAATTTGATTAATGGTTATATTTATATTTGATTAAACAAGTTACTAACTTTTGTTTTTAAAATGGACCAACCCATCAAACAAGTTCCAAAATCAGCCAATAAGACTAACCATAGCATACAAATTAGTGAACCCATTAACCAAAGTAGGAGCCTTAGTGAACCGCTGTTGAAACGCGTCGCTAAGATTATGAGCAGGATCGGTTGAAATGATAAGAACAGAAGATCTTGTGGATGCCAACAAGATCGATAGAATACAACTACATGTTGTTTTTCCAACACCACCTTTTCCACCAACAAAAACCCACTTCAGGGTCTGTTGCTCTAGCACGTTCCTCATTGTTCCTTCTGGCATATCGTCCGGCATCTTTACACAAATCCTAGAAAATGGAAAGGTGAAGGCAGAATGTATGGTAATGTAGGTTTTCTAAGGAATTTGATTTGTTATTAGAATGATATATAAAAGATCTGGTATAAAATTAACATATGTTGTTTGTGTTTTGTGAGTGATGATTATGGTGTTATTGGTTGGATCACATTTTGGTGATTCTGAGATTCGTTAAAAAAAACTAAATTTGGGAGAGATTTTGGTTTTGGAGACCAAAAAGTTTCATGAGATTCATTTGCATGAAAGTAACAAGAGTTATTTACAATTACAGTCCTTGTATATTGGTTAAAAACTTAAAATAACAATCTATTTTGAATTCTTAGCAACTATCAATCTATCATTATCGAAATAGTTCCACAAGGTCTATTAAAAAAATAAGGAACTTGTTTAGATATGTGATGTAAGGAACTTGTTGTCAACGAAGTGTATCAACAAACATGATAACGAGAGAAAGAGTAACATATTGTAGTCTAGCCGCATTGCCAAGATGTTGGCAACTTGGCGTTCTACAATATGTTACTCTTTCTTGAAAAGATATCACGTTTTGTTAAAAATATAAAGGGGCCTGTTTGTCACTAATAAAAGATCAAGGGCTGAAGTTGTCTTGTGTGCAAAAGCCTTTGAGCTGGGCTACATATTCTGCTCGCTCTCTCTCTCACAACGGGAATCAATATTACCGTTTTGTTGTCCTCTTCTTGGGAATCTTTTCTGCTGATGGTTTATATATATTGCTCTCCTCTCATTTGCATAAGATACACAATATTATCCTTTTCATATCTTTGTACCTTTATTTTGATATCCTTGATTGAGATCAAGTTGTGTACCTCCTGATTGAGATCAGTTTGGGTTGTAATCATTTGGTTATTATCAATATAAGAATCCTTCGAATTCACCTTTTCTACATGGTATCAGAGACAGGTTTCCTAAACTTGCTCTGAATATTGATCGAAGGTTTTTAGGGTTTGTTAATCTTTGGGGCTTTTGTCATTTGGAAGCTTCTGGGGTTTATTAAGTGGTGTTTATCCACATATCTGGTATTGATCTTTCGATTGGAGGTGGCAATTTGGGTTTGCCCTAATTTTCAAATTAGGGTTTGGTGATCTTTGGAGACTCTGTCCTGGACTCGTGCTGTTTTGCTCTGCTATATCTCTAGACTAAGTGAATCTAGAGTATAGTAGGGTTGCTATTCCGCTGCAATTCTTCTTGCGTACTCTGTAACACCTCGCACACCCTTCCTTTTTTTGTTCTTTAAATCTGCCTACTAATTATGTCTTTATCAGCTTATCAGATTATGTGTGCTTTAATTTTTTTTGCTTTGTCTGCTGCTGGTGTTAGTATTGACCACCATGACTTGATCACCAATAGGATGTATAGGGGACCTAATCCTAACCTTAACTGTAAACAGTATGGTAGAATTGGCCTTACTATTAAAAGATGCTATGATTTAGTCGGTCTTCCCCACGGGTTTAAGAAGTTGTTTAAATCTGAATCTGTTAATCTTAATTTTAAAATGGATGAGAGATGTGTGTCCTACATTAAATTGATTCATGATCCTATTGATGTCAAAGTTAAATTTTTTAGGTCTAACAATGGTACAGAGGTTGTGATTGCACACTTTGTTTCCTGACCTAGGAATTATACACCAGTCCTTCTATGCTCATCCTCAGCCTAACAGTATCACTCAAAGGAAACATAGGCACTTGTTTAATGTAACAAGGTGCCTTATGTTTCAAGGGGGATTCCTCTCTCGTTCTGGTCTGAGTATGTTCTTACTGGTATGTATCCTATAAACAGGCTGCCTTCATCTGTGTTAAGTGGCAATTCTCCTTTCAAGTTGCTTTATAAAAAGAAATCTAATCTTTCTCCTTTGAGGTGTTTTGGTTGCTTATGTGTTTCCACTAATTTAAACAATTGTGACAGGATGTTTTTTGAATTCGAAAAATGCATTCTGATTGGTTTTTCAACTATAAAAAAGGCTTACAAGCTTCTGAGCTTAAAGTCTAGAAATGTGTTTTATTCAAAAGATGTTAAGTTTCATGAAAACATCTCTCCTTTTATAATGAAAACCTGTGATTCAACAGTTACAAAGGATGTTGATCACTTGGATTTTTTTGAGCCTCAAAGCCCCAATGACGAAGGGAAAGATTCATCAGTGGTGGATGGTTGTATGCAACCGCCTGATTCAGCTGTTGTTTCAAGTGACACTTCACTTGATATGAATCAGGATGGAAGGTATACAGCAACCATTTTTGATGATCACAACTCGTCTGAGGGCAAATTATATGGAAAGATCTCTGTGCCAACCTCGTTTCATGATAAAACTGATGAAGGGCAGACACCTGTATTAAAGTCTGATGGTCAGCCTATGCTTTCTGGTAAGTTAAACATGTATGCGTTAAATGTTAATCTTAAGGCCAGTCTTGTTGATAAAGTTGTTCAGTTTAAAAAATATCGTGTTGATAAGTTGATCCAGCCTGTGTTAAATTCCAATGTTAAACTTAAAACCAAAATGGATGCTAAGGTTATTAAGTTGAATAAACATGTGTTAAACTCTAAAGCTAATCCTAAGAGTTTTTGTCAAAAGAAAGTCTTATGCTATGGAAAAAAGTCTCTTTTCTCATGGAAAAATAAAAAACAGGTCACTTTGTCTAAATGCTCTAATAAACCTAAGTTCAGAAGTAAGTCTTCTGCTAATTGTGATATCATATGGTTGAGCATGTTGCTGCATAGTTCCAGTACCACTAAATTGTTGCCTGTTGAGGTGTGTTGTGATAACAGGGATGCTAACTGCTTTGCTGCTAATTCTGAGTCTCATGAAAAGTCTAAGATCAAAATTCTTAAACCTGGAAAAACCTTTAGTCCTGGAAACATACAACATAATTTTATGGGCAAATATCTAAGTCTGCTTGACTCTTTTAAAAAGGGCAGACTGTTGAAACAGTTGATTCCATGGAAACAGTTCAAATTGATGAATCAGAAATGTTTTGGCTGCAAATGCCGTAAGATGTGTGTTAACTCAAAAACTTTTGGTAATGGAAGTCTACTAGTCTCTGAGGATTCATCTCCTCAGTTGTTACATGAAAGTCAATTGTTTTCTGAGTACATTGCTACTCAGATCTTAACATGGAAATCTATTAAACTGAGGAATGGTACCCTCAGCTGTTAACATGGAGCTCTTCGTTTTTTTGTTTATTCTCCCACGGTTATTAAAGTCGGTTTGAGTTCTTTCTGTCTTATGGTTTGTCTGATCTTGGTGGATCGTGTGTCTCTAAATCTGTTTTTTCATGGGTCTTAATATTTCTTGTCGTTCAAAATCTAAACCAGGATTCTTCTCTTTTTTTCTGTAAAACCTTTTGTGGTTGAAAGGCTGCGTCTATTATTGAACCTATCTTTGTTTTCTTCTTTTATAAAAGTTTAAAACTCCTGGTTGTTTGACTCTTTTTTCTGATTAAATTTTTTGGTTTCTCTTATTTCTTAACTTTGATTGTCATGTTGTCTTTGACATTGTATTTTTTACAATGGTCTCTCTCTTGATGGTTGTTAACACTATGTTTTTAATGTTGGTTGTTGTTGTGCTCCTTATCTAAGCAGGTTTCTACTGCTGACCTTGTGGGTCTTGGGGATTGATGACCCCTTGCCTACGTTGTTTGTTGTGTTGTCTTGGCATGGCTTTGGAAAATGAACTTCATTTGTTGAAGTTCTCTTGGAATGTTGTTGGGTTCTCTCTTGAAGAACCTGATCTTGAATCAGTTAATGATTCTTTCAGGTGGTTTATACCTGGTGATGTTTTTCAATCCTCTGATATTTCTGAGGCTGGAGTGTTGATCGTTGCAACAGTTATGTTGTGTGGTGACTCAAAAAACCTTTGAAGAATGATGTCACTCACTCTCAGAGAACTTAACTTCTCTATTGTTACCATCTTGTTAAACCAACCCAGCTCTCATAAGAGTTTAGGTTGTGTCTGATATGGTTTATGTTTTGACTGATCCTTGTGGATCTAGTCTTTATGTGTGGTTGGTATTAACCCACACTATTTTCTCACAGCCTGCTTCTTAAAAGAGATGACTTGTGTTCTTGGATGGTTCTTCCAAGTCTGATCATAGCATCAGCTTGGTGTATTATTGGTAACACCCTGAGTGCTCAGGATTGTGCTTACCTTTGTATTGATTGACTCAAGTTGGAGTTCAATCTTGTCTTGACTGATCCAAAGCTATATTTCTGAGTATATTTCTACTCAGTTGTCAACATGGATATTGTTTCATGTTGTTGGATCCTTTGTCTAGTTCTTTGTTGGACTGGTTATTGTATAAACTGAAATTGATCAGTTTCTTGTGTACAAGTTATTGATGCCTCACTTTTAAAAGAGTTGGCTAGTGTTCTTTTATGGTGATGGTATATTGTTGTTAAACATCCAGTTGTGGAACCTGGTTGTATCTTGTATTGATTGACTCTGGAGTTCAATCTTTTGCAGTCTCTTGTGTGAGCTGCTTTCTATCACCACTTTCATTATTGAAGGTGGCTGGTCTTCTGTTTGTGGAAGGACCAATCTTTATGGGCATTCTTTGCTTTTATGGCAGCTTCTCTATATATTATGGGCTTTCTCAGTCTTTTATGACTGCCCCTCTGGTTCTGATAAGGTCTTGTGTGGCCTGTTATAGATATTGATCTTGATTATACCTGGGTGGATCAAGTGTGTTTCTGGTTGTGACCATGTCTGATCTTATTCAGATTGTGATGTTGGTTGTACACCTGCTTGAGATCAGGTGGTACTTTGTTCTTTGCTGTTGATCTGATTGAGATCAGATTGCAGCTGTGATTGTTGCTACTGATTAAGATCAGTGTTGCATTATGGGTTTGTCCCTTGGATACTAATACATCTTGTTTCTTGCTTACCTGCTTGAGATCAGGTTGAAGCTATCTTCTTTTCTTACCTGCTTGAGATCAGGTTTAAGATGTTTCTATGGTTACACTGCTGCTGATTTAGATCAGTGTTGTTCTTGGGTTGGTACCTTTAACCTGCTTAAGAGCAGATTGTTGTTACACCGGATGTTGTTGTGTACCATATCAAAGCAGTTCTATACTGCTGTTCTGCTGGGTCCGTTGGACATGTCTGGTGTGTCTGTTTGAGGGAGGGTGTTAAAAATAACATCCAAACTTCCAGGGACTGTTTCTGTTATAACAAAAACGTTCCCAACTCTAACACTTTAACCTTGTTTCTCTATTTGTTGTTTGTGTTTGCGCAGGGGCTTAAGTGACAAGCTCTCATTCTCTGGATCTTAAAGATTTCGCTGGCTCAGAAGCTTATTCATTTGACCCATCACCCCTTGGCTTGGAGTTGATGGGTGATTCCTTTTTACCAAAGATGTTGTCTCATTTGTTCCTGCCTGTTTAAGCCCTATCCTTGAAAATGTTCCTGTTATCTCTGATGGTCATCATGGGCTGTGATATATTGGCTATTATGAAGTTTGAGATCATTGGTCTTCTAGTGTATTGTGATGGATTGAGGGATTCTGATTGGTTTCAGGGTCTCTCATGGATTCAGAAGTATTCTGGGAGGTCCAATGATCTGCTCTCATCATTGTTTTTTCTCCGCATGAAGGAAAGACGGGTACTTCATTTTCAGCCCGCAAGAAGGAAGAATTCAATTCAAGTTGAACGTTGGAAATCCAGCCATTCAACTTGAGGGGGAGTGTTAAAAATATAAAGGGGCATGTTTGTCACTAATAAAAGATCAAGGGCTGAAGTTGTCTTGTGTGCAAAAGCCTTTGAGCTGGGCTACATATTCTGCTCGCTCTCTCTCTCACAACGGGAATCAATATTACCGTTTTGTTGTCCTCTTCTTGGGAATCTTTTCTGCTGATGGTTTATATATATTGCTCTCCTCTCATTTGCATAAGATACACAATATTATCCTTTTCATATCTTTGTACCTTTATTTTGATATCCTTGATTGAGATCAAGTTGTGTACCTCCTGATTGAGATCAGTTTGGGTTGTAATCATTTGGTTATTATCAATATAAGAATCCTTCGAATTCACCTTTTCTACACGTTTGTTATCAACAAAACGTGCGAACACTTTCGTGCCTCAACAAAAATCACTTTTAGGCCATTAAAAAGGATCTCAGGATACCGTCATGCTAACGTAAAATATAAAAGGCTTATTTAACGAGCTTCTATATTAGACAGTTAAAGCCTTCACCTGTGGCCATGGGCAAAGTGGTTCACAAAGTTTTTGATATCGACCAATCTATACAAATTTATTTGTAATGTTATTCCATTTTGGGAATTAGTTTACTTGTAGATCATTATTATAAGCAAAGTAAATATAAATTTGTTAGGAAATTTGAGAGTGTTGATATATCATTGTTAAAGTTTACACAAACACGCTGATCATGTAATTAGAGATTAATTTATATCGAGGCATTTGGGAGCTCACGAAAGCAAAGATGCAAAACAAACACTCCTCTATTTTCTAAATGGGCCAATCACACACTAAGCCCACGACAAAAATTAGGAGTATCGTAGGTTACGAATCAAATCGTAGGTTACCAAAAAGACAAAAATTAAGAGTATCGTACGATTTAGGGTATCAGCCATGGTTGCCACCACTAGGAGTAAAAGCAAGAAACCAGATGTATCATCAAGTACGAATCAAGTCAAGGACGCAACTCATAAACCACCCAAAAAGAAGAAGATCAAGAGGTCCAGGATAACCAGGAGTCCCCCTATTATCAATGGCATTCCACTGAATGAAGAGGAGCAGAAAGTCTGGAAGAAGTTTAAAAGGATCGATAAAGCAGTAAAAGCACATCAATGTATAAGTTTTCCGATGGACGAAGGTTTTACTCCAGTTGAGGATACTGATCCTGTTGTTGATTTGATTGGTAAATTTGCTGTTGATGCCTTCAACAAGTCTTATCAGACATATATTAACGAGGGCCAAGACAACAATGTCTACGAGGCTGAATTCCATGAGTGCAAATACTATAAAATGACCTCCGAATATCACTTCTACATGACTATAGATGCCATCGAACAAGGGAAACCTGGAGTGTATGAGGCCGCAATCGAATGTGATCCGCGCGGTGCAAGAACACTCAACAAGTTTGTTCTTACTAATCGTGAACCGGACACAGGGGGAACCTACTCAAAATTGCAACAGGGAAGATATCTATCCCTCCGGCATCCGATTATGAAAAATCTTGCTTTTCCTATTCATCTCCCGTAGACTTTTACAAGGTTAGCGGACTGGTGAAAAGAGAGCAGACCATGGGTGGTGGTTTTAACTATCGTAACCCAGCATCTGGTTTACACAGGTATATTCTCTATGATCGTAAAAAAAAATAGGTATAACCAGAGCAAAGTTTAAGCCAAGCCAATACCATTTTCGTGAACAACAAAAACTATCCTGATCGACCGTTGATTTGCTGTTTTAACCTAAATATATCACAAAACTAGCAACCTACTTTTCTTTTTGATGTATTATTTAAAGATACCTGTCTCATTCGTCTGATGATATATCTTCAGTTTTTGGAATGAATGTTTTCTGTTTCTATAAAGAAATAGTTTAGATCCCATATTTCATTTGAGATGTTTACAAGATAAATTGTTGTGGTTAGTGGCATAGACTTCTGTATTAGCTTCCTTGAATTATAGTTTTGGAGAATATGAACTATACATAATAAATCACCATGAAGTCATATAGTTCATTAATATAGTTCTAGCATAAACTATAGCACTCTACATATGTATACATCTCGATCATTGTAACCCTTCTGTTACTAGATTAAGGAATTCAAACCTTAATGTATAATACTGCAGTCGGTGTGTACAAGCAAGCGTTTTCATATTTTTCACATTGCTGACATTCGTGCCACACTTAATGAAACTCACAAGTATGAGACTCTATTTTGTTCAAAAAAAAGTTTGAGTCTCTATAAGTTCAATAGTATATATTAGAGTATACTAAAGGATTATTAGAGAGTCTCGTTTGTGAGTATATTCTTCTTGCAATATTGAGCTAAAAGTTCCATTAGGTCGCGGGTATATCAACAACACAAAAATTATGGAATTGCACGTGTATTGTAGCATTATTGCATCGGTGGCTATTCCCATTTTACAAAAGCTTCTCTGGATTTTACTCAATCTGCTTGACACATTGCAATATTTACACAGATTAGCGCTTTCATATTTTATCATGTTGCGACTGTTACTACCACTAAATGAAACTTACAATCGAATATTTACAAAAAGAATATAATCACAAGCGTGACTCTCTATAATCTCAACAGTATATAAAAATATATTGGAGAGTATATTAGAGAGTAATGCATGGGAATATATTCATCTTGTATTGTTTGATTGTAAGTTTCATTATGTGTCACTAATATTCGCAACACAGAAAATGTGAAGTGTTCGTTTGTGTGCATATACTGCAACATATTAGCAGTATTTAGCACCGTGGCCACTCTCATTTTTGACACGATCTGTGGCTTTGACTCTTATATATTCTTGCAAACAGCAAAAAAGCACTGATGAGTTTTCTTTTCTTAATAATAAGTTGGAGCTGCACACGAAAGTATTAAATCTCATATTCAGCCATCTTGAATCTTAGTAAAACCATATCAGAAATGTTACAGATCGATTGTAACACTTCTTAGAATGATTATTGCTTGTAAAATAAATCATTCCCGGGCCTCATGGCAAAATTTAATAATGTCCCTGATCACTTATAGACATCTTAGAATGTGAATTACGTCAACACTGGACACAAAAACAACACTTCAAAGTCATTGGTTTTTTATCTGTGCACAAATGATTCCGCAGTTCAAAGAATCAAGTGCCTGAGCCAGTGTAAAATGTGAGTAGCCACCTGCTTAAATACTACAATAGGTGTGCACGTGTGAGAACTTTCATATTTTCTTCTGTTGCTGATATTCCTGCTACTTTGTGGAACTTATAGCTCATCAATACAGGAATAATATACTCATCAGCCTGACTCTCTATAAGATCAATAGTATATCAGATTATATACTAGTGAGTATTATAGAGAGTCTTGCTTGTGAGTATATTAGCTTGTATTATTCAGCTACTAGGCTAAGGCCCGGCCGTTGGCCGGCTAGCTTAAAGAATTATTTATTAAACTTAAGAAAATTATTGTAACCATAATGTTAAAATATGCAAGCATGATGTTGTAGAATAAAAAAGGTATACATAAATAACGTTGGATGTATTGTTTAAATGATAACATGATATAACAAAATTTAAATGAAAATCAAAGACGATTTAGGACTTCTTTGTACACAACGTTGGTTGTAAAGTTGGTGTAGTTGTCGTCTTTGTCATAACACAACACTTTTAGACCTCTAAATCACACGTATAGTTCATACAACATGTGATTGTTTAGGCATATGTTGTCTCGATATAAACCAAAAACTTCTATCATCCTTTCAAACTTGAATATCCTCCATTCGGTTAAGAATGGAAGATCATCTACGTTGATCCACAGGTGGCCTACAACAATTAGATACAAAGACGGAAATTCAGATTCAAGAAGACAAAATTAAAGAATATTGAGGTGCACTAAAATTTGAAATGCTACAAACTATAAAGACACTTTTTTAAACTATTGATATTCAACACATACGATTCGTTCATATAGTTAGCCATCCAAAAGTACTCCAACTCAGCCGTACCAGGTCACTCTAATGCATTAAAATTTACAATTGAATGTCTTTCCTTATATTATACGACTTCATGTTAGCAGAATTGTGGGTAGTGATTGCACCAAAAAATAAATACTCCAAACTATCCTCATATCGAAGATTTGATGTTAAACCAATGAATTCCCTTGACATTAAAATAACGGGTTTTTAGTTAAAAATGACAAAAGTGATTGCTTAACTGACTTAATGGGAAATATAACTTAATGCATCCTGCTTATGGTCGATACCCATATGTTTGTAGTTTAATGATTTCCCACATAACACATAACAGTATGAGAATTTTTTTTTAGCAAACTCACTTTGAATGCAGAAGTAAAACAAAATACTAAGCTTGCAAGTATCTCAAGTGCAACGCGATCTACAGGTCACTAAGAAAATAGATGTGGATAAATAGGTACGAAGTCACTAAGAAAATAGATTAGCATATAATTGTATAATACTAATCACATTCTAATTTGATTAGTATCCGACTCTTCAAGGCAATAAATTTATAAAAACGTACATCCAAAGACCTAACACCCCCTTTGATGGTGATATTGTAGTAATATCATGCCAAAAAAGTCTTCCCATCCCAAAAAGATTGTAACCCTTTTTATTTGCGCAAGTGCTATGAAATACCGAATACTTTTCTACTTTTTGAGAAGCTTTGGATCTAAATTACCAATTTGCAAATTATCATCATCCCATACTCTAATATCTTCAAAAGTTCTCTTTTTAATCATCACTAACATTTGCTTATAGTCAAAAGTTTCAAATATGTTTTTTAAAGTAGATGTACCGGAGATTGCAACATTTAGGAGTTGAGAAAGTCTAGAATATGATACCAGCAGGTAATATGGTTGCATCCATGCATGAGTTCTATCATCCTCTCAAATATCTACTTGTAATGGTAACATATAAATAATGCTTTACCTCTAATTGATTAAAAAAATAATATAACAATATAGCTCAAAAGAGAACCGGTTGATAGTTTATTTTAATTGCATAACAACCATCAAGATAATATTGGAAGTTTTGATTACTACTGAAGTAAGCAAATGGTGTATAGATATTTGGCTCAAGGTGTTTATGGTAAAGCAAGTCTTGCCCATCTCAACGCATACACACTTTATAGCCATTCTGACCCACCCATCCAACCTATCCCACCCATCCATTTTGTCACTTTCAAAATAAAAAGATATTTTTACCTGAAAAACTTAGATTCAACCATCTTGATTAAGCTTGTCAAGATGAACCTGCAATGATATTATCCCCAATAAGCTGTCCATCATAGAAAAATTATAGTCTAAAAGAAATGTGGTGTGTGTTATCTACAGTCCTAAGGCCTTAAAAGATTCAGTTCAACGCTGTAGATTTATTTTCTACACACGGTTAATAAGACCCATACCAATCCATTTCAATAAGAGTCATCAAGCTTTACATTTGTTATATTGACTTTATGAGAAAGAAACTTTTTACCGGTGTTGTAATAGACATTTATCCAGATACCTTTTGGAATTTCACTCAAACCAAATCCAATAAGAAATGCACCAGCCACGACATATGCATTTAACTTGTCATCGCAAACCCCATTATACCTCCATCTTTGACAACCATTATACAGGTATTAAAAAACTAAATAACTTCACGTATTTACGTTATGGGAATATGAATCCTATATGTACTATTAAAAAGAAAATAAAACACATTTATCTAGGAAAAATCTATGCTCAGTTCCTAAAGCTAAGATATTCCTTTCATATGCTAATTTCTATATTAATATGTTACCATCAGATCTTCCTAAAGGGTAGGAGAACAACTCCCCTCAAATATCCATTACCCAAAAGTAATGTGAGTGTGTTCTTTAAGTTGTGCACCCAATATATAATTTATCATCTTCTCATGTGATATTGCAACCCATGATCGTTTTAAACGTATTAGTGGAGCTATATTATTGATATAACCTCATAAAAAAATTAATGGCAAACAACAAAAAATTTATTACTGTATGTAATATACGAACATACCAAATGGGGGAGCAAATGGATATGGCCACTTGCAATATCAAGAATCAAATAAAAAATGAATATGGCCACTTGCAATATCAAGAACTGTGTAGATGAAGGATATGCACATAAGAAACCATACAACGATTTGTTAACTAATGAAGGATATGTGAGTGCATTTGTATATCTATGTGTACTGTAGGAAGAAACTATTATATCACATAACTAATGATGAGGAAACGATTTTGTTAACTCATGATGAGGAAACTATGATATCAAATAACTAAATTTAAAAATGAGAAAATATTACATTTTAGCAAATGCTTGTGAGCTCGAGGAGATAGTTCATTCAAATTTACCAAGACAATTGCGTTGGGCCTTTTCGCCAGCTATTTCTTGCGGTTAATGCGACAACGCCAATAAACACTTCACAAAAAAATCATGTAAGATTTTAGTCCCATAGGTAGTCTTATGTCCACATATTAAAACACAAAAATAACACGAAGATAAAGAGATTAATGATTATACCTTCATAGCTTCAGCTGTGATGCGATCTTTTGATCAGAGAAAGTCCATGCGCCTGTAGTAAACTGGCTACACATTTTTATGAAATCTCCTTTGTTCTGTTTGATCTGCAGCTCCAATTCAGCATTGAATATTTTTTAGATACAATATTGGCAGTGATATATATTAGCTATCGTCAATATGACTTTGATAGTAGCTACAGAAGTACAGACTCAGTTATACAAAGAATAAAATGTAACAATTGATAATGAAAATGAGTATTCACCCAATGAGATATAAGCATAACAAAAAAACAATATATCTGAAAAAGATTCGGTGAAAATGAAGTCACCTGTTGTTATGAGAGAAGTTGTGAATTTCGAATAGATGTTATACCACGGTTGTCCAATTTCATATTCTATATGTGCTATGTCATCCAAATATTCTGGAACCTTAAACAATCATAAAATAAAATCCTCTAATAAGACACGTCCACACATAGCACACGAAGACGTCCTTGTATTTCCATTTTGATTATATGTATGGTTCATATAAAATATGTATAACAATTAGAGGTTGGAATCAGTGATAACTTGTGATGACCAGCACCCTGCTAACAGAATCACAATATCGCTTCATCCATTGTATAAACTCAAGATTATCTAACGCCCTTCCTTTATAATAATATATAGGTGAAATTAGCACAAATCCCATTCACTTAGTTGTGCCCAACATCTTTATTATAATATAAAATCAATGAAGAAATTAAGAAAACACATGATCCATAACACTACCATTTATATCAATTTGCTCTTACTCAATTAATTATGTGTATCTGCCACAACTTCTCAACGTGAGCTTCACATGAACACCATCTCCAACACTTAATCCCAATAGCCGTAGATTCTTTAGACTACAAATAAAAATCAAACCTTTACTAACTTTTACAAAAAAAAAAATTACATGATAATTAGTAACTAATAAAACTAATACACCGATACAAATCCAAAAAATTCATTCAAGTATCCAGACTAATGATAAAAAAATCCGTACCATTGCATAAGGAACAGGGCAATAAAGTTTCACTTGCTCAACCTATAATCAAAATCAAAAATTTTACAATAAATTAAACAAAATTGCATACACTAACCTTTACATCAATAATGTGTGACAAAATACCTCTAGTAAACAACTCATGATGCTTCATCATCTCCATCCTACACACAATCAAACAAACCGGAATCAAAGAATCAATGAAACCTATCTTTGATCATGAAAAAAAACCTATCTTTGATCATGAAACCTATATTTTTTTAGGGCGATTGATTTTTTTAGGTACTCGATTTATGGGGTTATCTTGATTTAGGGTAAGATGTTGTTGTATTTGTTGCGATAAGTGAATTTGGGGGAGAAATTTTTATCAAGTTTTGATCTTAACAAACTGAATTGGGGGAATTTTTGTGTTGGTATTAATGAGGTGCTAAAGTTTAGGGAGAAAATTGCTTCTGGACCGTTGATGAGAGTATAGTTTCCACGTGGCGAATTTTAAAGATTTTTGGGGGAAAACTTGCCTTAACCCAACCTTGTTTTATATAGGTGGGAGATAAGTTACATTTAAATGACGAGAATATTTGCAACACAGAAAATATGGAAGCACCCCTTTATGCGCACTTACTGTAGAATATTATAAGCAGGCGGCTACAATCTAGTTTTGACTCTTGATTTTTTTCAACGAATCTTACCTATAAACACAACAAAAACCATCTAACATGTTTTTACTTCTGAAACATAAGTTTAAAATAATATGAAGCGCTATTGAATCTTGGTAAAAGCAAATGGGAAAATAATATGATTTCTGTAAAGAGAACTGTTGTAACCATCATTGGTTATATATGAAGAAATCGTTTTTGGGACCATATGATACAATCAGTGACCATGATCATGGTATGATAATTTTTGCTTTATTTTATTAGCATGGGAAAAGGAACAGATCCTTATTCTAGTACAATGATGGTCAAAGAAAAGTCTTCTACAGGAAACATTTTATAGTTCAAACTCCAAAACTTTCATAACAGCCATAGCATTGATACACCACAAGTCGTACATCCGATATATTTGACATGTCACAAGTGGTCTTCGAGAGAAGATCTAAGTGATAAGATTAAGATTACCTAGTAGTTATATACATATGTAGTTTATTTTTTGTTAATAAAAAGTCGATATTACTATTTACACTAACTATACATACAAAGCCATATGATATGGAAGCGTGTTATAACTCGATTTATCCATACAATAAGACTCGATGGTCAATAAAGAGAGTTATAGGTAAAGAAGGTGGCTACAATAGTGCAGATGCATATAACGAGTGAAGGAAGTAAGGTAATATTTAAGAGTTTACTCATCCCCCAGTAACCTGCTAGTGTAATTGTTCCATCTGCAACCACTCGAGCGAGCGTCCCAGCCTCTGTCGATAGTAGCCCGCCATTGTAGGTCCCACGAGATAGGCGAGATGACATGACCCTCGATAGGAGAGACAAGTTCACACCTAAGGATGTAACAAAAGAATTCATGATGACCATATAGTCAAAACACTTTGTTACACAAATCTCTAGGTCAAATTCATCTATATCAAGTTAGATATGTGTACCTTCAAGAACTTCAGCAGATACGAATGTTAGAAGAGCCGAGAGGATATATTGAGGTGCTGAGTATGGGATGATCACATGAAAGCTTAAAACGATACCCAAACATACCATTATCTCCGAAGCCAGCAAAACTTGCCTGTATTCACAAAATCTTATATGTAAAATGAATAATCCAATTATGCTACTTGTGAAAGTTGTAAAATTGTCACCTTTCTTCAAACACGTTGCTGATGTAGCTCCCAACGAAGATACTAACCGGAAGAACAGTCAACCCAAGACAAGCAAGAAACAATGCAACATTGTTCGTTGACCATATAAAATAGTATGATGTGATGACACTTGATTCAGCAAGTAAAATCTCCATTGCGTATTTCAGCATGAAGTATATAATTAGTTGAACCTGTTCAAAAGCAATTAGATGATGTATATGTTTTTATATAAACCCACAAAATGTTTTTATATAAGGAAGATTGAGCACACCTTGACAGATGGAGTTAGCAGTCGGTAGGCAGACATAATAGAGGTCACGGGCTTGCGGCTTTCCTCTGATAATTCGTCACTTGGGTCATCATCTTCTTGCTGCTCGTCTTCATCTTGTTGACTTTTAGTTGACCCCAAAAGTAATGGCTCAGTGAAACCAGTTTCTACAATGGTATCTGCTAGCAAAAATATACGTGACTCACTAACAGATTTGTTCATGTTTGTTTGAAAATAAAGGTGGCAGAATAGACGAATCAGGCAGGTTGGGTAACGGGTTGAAACGGGTTGTTTTTAGTACATGTCAAAACAGGTTGACCCGCAAACACTTTTTTGTTCTTTCTTTTATAAAGATAAGTTATTCTAATTCACCATTTGTGATTAGAAAAACATAATATTTGTATATGTAAATGAATCATTGGATAGAACGTTTTAGGCGACTTTCAATCAGTTTGACCGGTTCCCCTTATGGCTAAATTTTTTATCTGGCCCGTTTGAGATAAAAACATGACTTGTTATAATATGGGAGAATACGTAGCATACCCGATGCTTCACGTTGCGGGATTATGACTTCATTCTCGAGTGGAGGCTCTTTGAACGAACAACATAGCCATAGTAAATAAATGAACCATGCAACAGCCATGAACCATCCAGGCAAAGTATCTTGGTTGAATGTGAGTTGTAAGATCTTGAACTCTGTTTGGAATAAACAAGCAAGAGCCGGACCACAAGCCATTCCAAGAGCGCTCGCACTTACAAATCCAGCAGATGCTTTCATTCTTAGTTTTGGAGGCACACAATCGCTAATATAACGCCTGTTAACAGCCCGAGCTGATCCCAGCCTACCAAATAATCAATTTCACCAATCAAACTCTTAAGAAGTTTTGATGATATATTAGTACAATAAAGTGAATGACTTACCCACAGAACAAACGTCCAACAAGAAGAACGTATATCGAGTTAAGATCATAAGCCAGGGCATACAAAGTGTTGCCCATAAGAAGGACAATGCTGCTGAATATGAGAGGTCTTATGTATGATTTATTAGACCATGCACTAAAATAAACCGAAGAAAAAATTTGTGCAACTGCCATTGACCCAATCACGACACCACAAACCGTGGCTGCAGCTCCAAGGCTTAGAGAGTAGTCATCTGCTGTCGGCACAATGATGTATGTATTGACCATATACAAAAATGTATTCACTAAGTTCAAAAGAAGAGACATGAAATGATATCGCTCATTTATTATAAGCTCATCTGATGAAGGCGATGGCAACTCGTCTTGCATAATAAATGCATGTTTTCCTAAATAGTGTAGGAAATCTGTTGAGTTTAGTAGTCGATTCTCAGCTGCTTTGATTGATTCAATGATAGGGTCCTGTTGCAGGAAATTGATGATCATGAATAAATATTAGAGGTAGCACTTTTGACCCATTAACTTACCAGTCGATAAATTTTGGTTATCTTTTACCTCTAATAGGCCAAACGGGCCAAATCAAACATTCAATTATTAAAGCAACGGGGGTCAAACAGTTCCAAAGTCACCGAAAGTGTATTTTTAATGCCTACAACCTCCTAAACTGCATTATGTGAAAAAATATATTGTCGTAATACAAAAGTTGGAGTTTGGACAAAAAGTATCTCTAGGTCACCCAAACCTGACCCATTAAATTTACCCACTTTTTTCCATAACCCATTTTGATGTGATACCCAACCTGCAAGACCTGCCCCATCGCCACCTCTAAAATCATTCCTGATGAAACTTACAAAATGAAGAAATTATTAATAAATACCGAGAGGTCAAGAGTTGGGTGGTCATAAATTGATACATAGCGTCTTTGATCGTCTTGCAAATCAGCAAGGTTCCGAGTTATTGATCCGACAACTGCTGATATACCCTGCATGTATAAAGAGCTTATTGTAGTTATCTGTGATCATATATATGCCACCAGAAAAACAATAGACGCTATGTTAATTTAGTTAGTCATGTTTTAGTGCTGTACCACTTGCTTAAAAACTTGTTGCAGCTGAGAATAAGGATGGTTAGCTCGAGTTTTGACATAGTAATTAGTAAACCTGTATCCAAACCGCTTATCAAACTTCTTAAGAATCTTTCTTAGACCGATAGCATTCATTTCAACAAAGAACAACAGCCTCAAAAGATCTCTTCCCACTTCTCGATATGATTCTCTAAGTTCCACTATCGTTTCATAATGCAGTTCATGTGAAAAAGATTCGTTAGAATCGTCTGCAAGACCAGAAAGCCTAGTCGCAAGTTGACCTTGTTGTTTTAATATGAACAAAACCATCTTCTCAATCTGAAACAAAACAATCAGATGTTCAGTGAATGATAAGTAACTGTATGTTATAAATATACAAATGACACAAACCTGTTGATCAAGCAATTTAGAGAAATCACGTAGAACATAATCACGATCATGGACAACAACCTCCTTTTCTTGAGCATAATGCTTTACTTTCTTCTTTAATAACTTGTAATCGATATAATATCTATCAAAAATTAACCATTAACAAGTTATCATAAAAAACGACAAACTAACACATCTTAAGAGTCATAGACCGTCTACCATTTTCCATTTAATGTATCAGTGATCAACATTCTATTTTCGACTATTTTACTAGATATGGTTGGTTGGCTATGAAAAACGAATTGCGAAAACACTTTTCTTAAGTCAGCGTTATTTAACTTGAGCGTATGAGAGTTCAAGAAAATTACCCTTTCCATTCTTGGATCTGCAATTCCTTCAACTTCTTCCCAAATGCAACCATTGTTAATTGTTGACCACACTATTTAAGTCTTCTTCTGCAGAATATATAAAATTTCTCATTCAACACTACTTAAAACGTGCAAAAGAAAGGGAAATCATATGTGCAGCAAACGACGCATAACTTACGTACAGTAAAGATCGACTAAATGAAACTCATGTGACGTCGTTGATGCATGATACGATTAAAAAGTTAAAAATACATTGATACGCAAGAAGGAAACAATAATAATAAAATGTAACCTTGGACTAGGACTAAAACATGTGACTAAAACAGTCAGTTAAAAACAGGATTTGTATGGTAGCTGTAGTTCAGGAGCAGTGCAACATTTGTTATCGAGGTTTTATCAGAACGTGTACACAGGAATATACGTGTGTCTTATACATAAGATAATGACAACTACAACCTCTTTCATTGTTGTAACTTTGTTACCAGCATATATTCATATGTAACATGTTCATGGACGGTTTCTTTTTGCCGTTCAAAAAGAAAAGAGTAAACTGCACCATTCGTCCTTGTTATGAAGTACAAAACGCTTATACATATTTTAGCGCATATTTTAGTTCAAAAATTAGTAAGTACGTGTGACCCCATATGCTGATTGGTTAAGGATATGTCGATATAAAATTGGACCCAAATTAATGAATATTCCTAATTATTTTCCCTCACCATAATAATAGCATACACTTTTTTTTGGTTAAAATGTGGCCGTTTATGTTACTTATCCACTACAGTATTTTTGTGGTACCATGATAGTGAAGCATTCTTTATTGTCCTCCACTTTAATTATATACATAAAATGCTTAAAGGAAAATAAATTGTAAATACTTTTTGTCTAAGGTTTTATGATAATGAGCGGATATTTAGAAAGAGCCAACCAGAAGTATCAAGCTATATAACTTTGATAGAAAAATAATGATAGATCGACTAGTTTAGATGTACCGAGTGTTTCTCACTAATCATTTAATCTAACTAGTTATAATACCCGCGCGCCCGCGCACGCGCGGGTTTTTCTTTAAAATTTTTTTAATAATATATTTTTATTTCTTAAAAAACAAATAATTTATTCTTTTTGTTTGATTTATGATTTTTTATTGTATTTGTTTATTATTAAAGATAATTATTTAAAAATTTAATCGCATCTATATTCTTTTTTTAAAGTACCCACTAGGGTTTTGTTTTATTATATAAAAGATTTGCGAGTATTAAGTCATGTTTCTAGTATATCTACTTAGTCATATGTCAAAAGTTCTTTATAAATCCAACTTTTACCGTATAACCCATCAAACAATTTTAGTCACTCATTTTTTTTATCAAAATAAAAAAAAATAAACTTCCACCATTTTATTAAACTTAAATATCTCGCAAACCATAAATCGTCAAGCTACAAAAAAAATACCATCGCGACGAGAATTAAATTATCTTTCTATAGACATGCATTGTTATATACTTTTGACGAACTTTTTTTTTTTTCAAATTTTCCGCTCAGAAAAATCATATATGATTTGTAAAAAACATATATGGATCATATATGTTTTTTACAAATCATATATGATTTTTCTGGGCGGAAATTTAAAAAAAAAAAAAAAAAAAAAAAAAAAAAAAAAAAAAAAAAAAATCGTCCAAATAAAAAGTTCGTCGAAAGTATATAACAATGCATATCTATAGAAAGATGATTTAATTCTCGTCGCGATGATGATTTTTTTTTTTTTTTAACAAAATATCTTGCAGTTTGATGATTTACCATTTGCAAGATATTTTGTTAAAAAAAAAAAAAAAAAAAAAAAAAAAAAAAAAAAAAAAAAAGTGACTATAATTGGTTTATTAGTTCTATGGCAAATATGAAATCTATATTGATCTCATCTCTAGTTCATATATGTGCAAAAGATTATGAGTATGCATGTAGTATGTACATGCACGACTTTCTACATAAGTTTGACTTCAGACTCGAGAATTAGTATCAAGGTTTTGATAATAATGATCTACAAGGCTATAGTTAACAAACAATCATCATCATCAACAACAACAAACTCAATCCTGTCAAAGCAGTCTAAGAGTATCCATGCTATCATCAATCATCCAAATACATTTATAGTTAACAAACAACCATCATCATCAACAACAACAAACCCAATCTCATCATAGTATTTTATTTGTTTTTATAAGCGAAATGGGTAAAAGCTGTTGCTAGTTATGTCATAATACAAGTATTGTTTTCAAGCCAAGAAAATGTCATAAAACTTTCTTGTTAATCATAATCTTTAGGCTGTATACAAATTCTTTTAAGTGATAAGACAAATGAAAACATGGTATTGTGCGAGAAAAACTTGCAAGAATTCGATAATCTTCAAACAAAAGTGTTAAACTTGCAACGACTATTAATACATGTGCTGAAAAATCATATAATGGATGCAGGATTTGAGTGAGTCGAGTGACTATTAGTCATATAAAAATAAATAAAGAGAGTAGACTTTGACTTACAAGTTACAATTGTCGAGTATTTTCCGAGAGAACTGGAGAACTCGTGGGCCTTTTGAAACTACAATCTACGATATAACAAAATGAGGAAGCTAGAGAACTTTGAATATATATATAGAGAGAAATGAAAGTGTCCCTTTGAACATGCAAAGGTCGATCATTTATAGCAAAACAGCTCTGGTATAGAAAAGAAAATTGCATTACATTTTTCCCACCTCAAAATTATTGTTCACCAAGTAAAATCATACTATTTACTAGTAATATAATACATTTATTACTGCTTTACTTTTGCAAAGATCACAAAAAGACAGTTTTAATCTTCAAAAGTTATTTAGCGTTTTCATTTAGTTTTTGTAAACAATAATTTTGGTTAAAGTTAATATGGTAAACTTAAACAATTTTGTTTATTGCTTTTAGCTGTGAACATTAATTTGAAACAACTAAAATAATATTGTATAGATAAATTATTTGGAATCGGGAAAATATTAGTAACTAATAAGATATGAAAAAAAAAATTAAGTCTTGAACTGTGAAATTTTTTGTTCTCTATGCAAAAAAGGATTAAGAATTAGTTTTTAGATTGCGTAACCAATGGTTAAATTATGAGGCAAAATGTAAAGAAAACATTTACAAAAGTAATGAACTTTTAACTTAATTGATAGAGAACTCCTTAACCTCACAATTTAACTATAAGAAACTATGATCATGTATTAAAACACCTCCCATTGACTCATTCAACATATTTTTAAAACAATAAACATGAAAGAATAGTAAATGTCATATTTATTCTTAGTATTAGCCGGTAGTTTAGGGGGTTTAATGTAACTTTTAGCTCTAGTTTAGTCATATTAGGAAAGGTTGACATGCATGGCATCCAAATCGAGTGAAAAGGAAGTTTGACGTATTACTTTGTGTCCAAGGCAAAGTATAAGTTTTTTTTTTTTTTTTTTTTTTTTTGACCGAGTAGCTAGTTGGTTTAGGATTATGATTACCCCTTCATTCTCTATAAATAGAGATAAGGGGTGAAGCTTATGTACTGCTTTCTTTTCTTTCTTTTTTCGATATATAATCGTTTGGGAACAAGATTATGTGTCGTGTGTGTTTTAGTTATTACTCGAAGTTAAAGTTATTGCAAGGGTTGATCATATTCTTGTTTGGAGTGTTACGTGATCGTGTTTTCCGTTTCTAGTTAACCGGGTTTGTTAGTTCTTGACTAACGATTGGTATCAGAGCCTTGGTTCGAAGGTTGTGGTTGATAGGTTCGATCAAGAAGCTTAGACAGAGGATACAACCAGGTCTACATATCTAATAAATAGGTCACCATCATCAACGATTGGATTCGAGATGCCTATAGGTAGGGTGGGGTTTTCTGGTTGGCTTGCAAGTATAAAGCAAGGGATGATTGAACGGGTAAGCTTCGAAGGTTAGATAGTGTTTACTTCAAAGGTAGTGCTTTACATGACTATGGGTTTTAATGAGAGTGGGGCATACAAGGAAACTTTCATTGGTTTTGGTGTAGGTACGGGTTCATTGCAGGTGTTGCAGGGAGTTGAGTTTGAGGTGGAACCGCAAGAGGATCATCATTTGAGATGAAACCTCAGGGGGAATGTCGGTTAGGTAGCTGGTTCACAGGAAGTACAAACTTAGAATTTGATAGACTATCATTTAGCACGTGATAGGGAATAACACTCAACACGGGAACCATTCATGTATAAAGAATATATTAATGAGGTTGCTATTGCAATTGCTGAAGTTGAGAAGATATATGCACATGAGTCATTGAAATTCAATGATATAGTTGCTTATGAGGTGATTTCCAAATGGAAGGCTGAATTGAAAGAAGATATGGATGCTCGGTCACATGTGTATGTGCTCAGCAATGGTTGCAGGAAAAGCAGTAACGATAAAAATGGTTATTACTGAGAGTATACACCAGGTATGTTCATGCATCTATTTCTCTATATAGATGGTATGTTTTTTCTTGTGCATGCAAGGCTGCGATCTGGGTTACTAAGGGTTTGTTGGATAAAGCAAAGGGAAATGTACTTGCTATAAAGGTCATCACAGATTAGAGTGGGAATACTCTAAGGGAGTCACGGTCTAGGTTTTACAATGGGGAGTTGGTATAGACTTTGTTGGAGGGACACTACATACTGCAGTTGGAAGCCAGGAGTACCAAGTGGCCTGCACGATACCTGACATAGCATCTACAGATGTGGGTATGTTAGATCGGTTTGATCATGGATTATAGATATACGTACAAGTTTTTGTGGATTCTAACTACGCCATTGGTAGATCGATCATTGTCATGGGTAGATCAATCAAATGGTATAGGTTAATAATATGCGGATGTGTAGAAAGCTTGGAAGCTATATTACTACACATGGTGGCTTTGTTGTCATCTGAAGTGGCATATACGACACTTACAGAGGTAGTAAAGGAGGATATTTGGCTAAAGAAACTCTCAATAGAGTTGGTCAGGAATTGAGCTAAGATTAGTGGCGGTTGTTTCTACTAGTGCCTTGACAAAAGCAGTCTTTGGTCTAGGTTGTTGAGTAAGGCGGACATTGTTACAATTAGTCTTGGTATTAGTTGGTATTCCTGGGGTTTTAATGTACTTTTTAGCTCTATTATAGTCATATTAGGAATGGTTGACATGCATGGCATGCAAATCCAGTGAAAAGGAAGTTTGACGTATTACTTTGTGTCCAAGACAAAGTATAAGTCAATTGTTCCTTTTCTTATTTTTCTTCTTTGTAACCGAATAGCTAGTTGGTTTAGGACTATGATTACCCCTTCATTATCTATAAATAGAGATGAGTGGGAGAGGCTTATGTAATGTTTTCTTTTCCTGCGTTCTGAATATACAATCGTTTAGGAAAAAGATTATGTGTCGTGTATGTATTACTTATTAGTCGAGGTTAAGGTTATTGCAACAGTTGTTTGTATTCTTGTTTAGAGTGTTAGATTATCGTGTGTTTTCCGCTTCTAGTCAACCGGGTTTGTTAGTTCTTGACTAACAGTAAAGATGTTTAATCGTTACTACTTAAAATGGTATCATCGAGTTGCGATCAATAAATTTATGAAGGTCACGAACAGTACTCAGATGAAATCTTTCCAATTTGGATATTTAATTAGATATCAAATGCATCTAATTAGGAGTGCTTGTAACTTTTCCAAGCGGGCGTGTAGTTGTTATGGTGGTGTCCAGTGTTAGAGAGTTATCTTGGTATAGTTTCAGGTGGTATTTGAGGTTGATTTCTTGAGTGGATGTTTTGGTGTCGGTTGTGCGAGTTTATTGAGAGGTGCTTGTTATTTCAGTGTGTTAATTTTTTGTGGTTTTTAATTGTATTGGCAATTCTTATTTTCTTGCTACTCATTATAGTGTAACTTCTTTGCCCTTCATAAATATTTACTATGTTTCTTGCTAGTTATAAAGATATGATCGCAATGAACCATCCCAGCATATTTAAAATTTTGATCAAATTGAACTACATGTGAGGTCATATTTGGGTAAAATTATTTAGTTAAACAAATTATAGTAAAGTTTGCTGTAAAACAAAAACACAATATGAGATCATCTTGGAGAGCTTATTTAGCTTACAAACCAACAAGTATTAGGTTTTACTAAATAAGTTGATCCAACCATAAAACCAAATAGACTTGATGAACCACCGTTTTGTAATTGCTACACTACCAAAAAAAAAAAAAAAAAAAAAAAAAAAAAAAGTTAAAAAAATGTAGGTAAAAGTAAACGAAAGTGTCACCAAAAGTTTTAAAAAAATGTCAAAAAAGTAAACATGAGTCACAAAAAGTATAAAAAATGTGTCACTAAAAATTTTATGTACTTCTCTAACACTTTAAAAAATGTAGGTAGAAGTCAAGTAAATAAAAGTTTATTTATAGTGACAAAAAAAAGTGTGAGTAAAGTTTTTTTTGCCTTTTGTGACACATTCGGTTTATAAAAAAAGTTATTAAATCTCAAAATTTTAGCCTTTTGTCCACACTTTTTAAAGGTGTCACTAAAAGATTAGATTTAGTGATTTTTTTTTCTGTCATTACAACCTCTGTCATTAAATGTCTATTATCTTTGTAATGCTACTATTTTTTTTTCAATAAAGTAGCTTTTATTTCATAAAAATAGAATTTACATAGTGGTTGAAGGCAAACGAGCAACAAGCAGTGCCACTAGCCCTTTTTGGATTACAAAGCTAACTCTTTTGAAAACTACATTCGTGGATCTATATGTCATAACATTACTGTTCATAATTCGTTGGACTCTATTGAGTAGTTCAACCGCTTCAGGTGCAAGGAAACCAAATGTATCAAACGCTAAAGGAATAAACACGTGTTGAGCTTCTGGATCGTGCTTTCAAAGTGCCTGTCACTACTGTCAAATCTATCCCTCATGGTTGTCGGTTTGCTTTTACTCAGGCTTTGAAAACAGTTCTTTACAAGGTGGTTGCTCAGCTCGACTCTGTTGATGCATATGTCAAATTGTTACATTTCCACGATGCACGCTTCAAGTGTGTAGGTGATGAGGCGAAAAATGATCCATTTTTAGGGGGTCATTTAAGCCCGGAATTGAATTTATTTGATCAAATATTGCCCTAAATCGTTCCTTTTGTGATTTTAGGTACTTTGGGAGAGAAATCTGGAAAAGGAAGTAATTCGGACGTTTTTGGAACATAAAAGTGAAGAAAACGCCAAAGTCTTAATTTTCCATGCTGGGAACAGTAGGTGACGGCGTCAAGAGTAACATCCTGACGGCGTCAAGAGCAAAATTCCATGACGATCCAGTAAAGATTTGACGGCGTCACAAGGAAGGGCGTCAAGAGTAAAAGTCATGACGGCCTGGAAATGATTAAGTCTTGACGGCGTCAAATGTAGATCAAAGCAGTCCGAGAAAAGTTTTGGCGGCGAGGTGACGGCGTCACAATGTTGGTCTTGACACCGTCAGACCCCTTTTCTTATATATAGTTTTCTAATTTTCACATTTAGAGAGAAGTTTTGGAGAAACCCTAAGTACAAACTTGGTGCGAATTTTACAGGTTTTTCAAGGGTTCCAAGCCCTTGATACCTTTCATGTGTAATTGAGATAAGTGTTCTTTTAATTCAATCAATATGTCTATGTGTTGGTTGTCTATATCTTGTTCTTGTCTTAATTCCATCATGCTAGGCTAGATCTATCTTGTGTTTGCTTGGATCTAATGAAACCTAGATGTTAATTATGTGTTGATTACTTGTTTATACTTGTCTTGGATGAATGATTTATATGTTAGGCTTAAGAAAACTGGCAGATCTCCAATTGGTAACATGCTTGAACGTCTTAAGAAACATGAACCGATGCGCACTAGGTCTTTATTGGTTGTATTTAATGCATGAGCCACTGTTTATAATCCCTATGGTTGTGTTGGGCATGGTATAGGAGGAGATAAGAGCTCATAGAATTGGGGAGTTAAGTGTGCCACCCCATGAATGGTATTAAGGAATACGATCCGTCATCCATGCAATTATAACAAGTAATTAACATGTAAAAGATGTCTAGGGAGTAGTGAAATCTAAGTAAACACATTTTCTCTACTTATTGCTCACAACTTTAGTATAATTTAGTTTATTTTCATTTCTAGTATTTTATTTTGATTGCATCTTTAGTATTGGGTTAGTTGATTAGCAACTAATTCCGCCCAAATCCTTCAAACCCGAGATTTTTAATTGCTTTTCATAAAATACAAAAACACAAAAATAATCATCTCTCACCTTTAGAACTAGTATTTAGGTTTTCTAATCCTAGCGACACTATTCCTAGCTGAACGATCAATCCCCCGGTACTTGTCACTATACTATACTACAACGATCAGGTACACTGCCTGGTGGGGGTTGTAAGCTTCTCAAGATCCCTTGAGAGGTAAAGCCTGGTGCGATTCCCACGTATCAAGTTTTTGGCGCCGCAGCCCGGGGAATAGTTATTGTTTAGGTTGGAATTTATTTTGATTAGGTCTACTCATTAGATTCCTTTTTAGTGAGATTTTTATTTTTTCTTTATTAGCTTTCTTGTAGTCTATCTTTTTCTTTGTGCCCTTTGTTTGTGAAACCATTTTCATTTGTCTCCATGGCGGATGAAATTCCATTTAGATCATTAACTATAGAGGAACAATTAGTTTACTCGGATCGATTTGCCTCCTGTTGTTCCAATGAATTTTTAAGTGATCTTACATATATACAAGAGGAGATGGGTGTAAAGTTAGATGGGTTTGATGAATTTTATGCATGTGTGTTTTCTATTAGACGATCATTATCAGGATCAATTCCTTTTAGTGAGACCCTTTGGATGAATTTTGAGAAAAGCTTCCTAACCATTACCCATAAGTTCAACGAATTGGTGGATTCGTATGAGCGAGATGACCTAGTTTGTAACACCCCCAAAATTTGATACAGCGGAAGACTCAACAAGCTTTCGGGGTGCTACGGGGATTGGTATCCAACACAAGACATAAAAGAACGAGATAAAGTAAACATAATAAAAACGCAACCAAAACGGGGTTTTAAAGTTTACATTTATCCCAACATCATTCAGAGTCAGGCCCAAAATAACATAACAGTAGGTCCAAAATTAATTATCAGAGTTTAGAAAAATAGATCCATAAACCATGAGCCTTAGCCGAGCCTTCCATTCCAAGCATCCATATCGTCACTTAATTACCTGAGAAAACGTGCTAAAAGTCAGCTTTCGCTGGTGAGATCATAGGTTTAAATTCATCTAACAATATAGTAGACATATACGCAAAACGCTTGCTAGCTAGACTAAGGATTCACTAAAAGCCTGCGGATACCCTCCGCTCCAATTCTAACACACGGATACCCTCCGTTCTAACATAGATATTCGGGTAACCCCCGCAATATCATAAATACTCGGATAACCTCCAAAGTATCAATAACCTATAGGTGCACACTACAGTATCTAAATAAGCCAACCTTGAATAGTACACACGAACCGTGTGACTAAAGCTGACAATAACAAATAAGCCAACCTTGAATAGTACACATAAAATGTGACTAAAGCTGACATATACATCCTAGTCCATACGCATAGCAAGTTTTAGAAAGAATATAGAAGCGATAAATAGTCCACATAAAATAATTTGCACGTTTCTCACCCCAAGTATTGAAAACATAGTTCAAGAGTAAAAGTGGGGCTATGACTCACCTCAAGTCCAGAAAATAGCAAGAAGAATTCGGTAGAAATAAGATGTATAGTAACTCACGAAACAGCAACTACGGACTCGGCACGACCTAACAATATTAACTCGTTCAAAAATCATTTCCTCAAATTCAAAATATTCCCAAACCCGGACGAAATCCGTTTTATTCTCCGAAAATCCATTTCGTATTAGTTTGCTGTATTTGCATTTGGTATCCATACGGGTGATGGGTCGACACAAAACAAACCAAAAAGGTCATACAAGAATAATAAAATAAACTATAGATCTAATATTAGCCCAAGATATTATTTAGATAAATCGCCGAAGTTTATCAAATCCGTCGATTTAATAATCCTCATATTTATTTACGTAACATACCGTTCCAAGATTACACCCAATCCTAAAGCACATAGCACATAAATTCTATATGGTATATATCGTAGTTTAATAAATTCCTCATATACATCGTCAAATTGGTCAGATTCCCCGATATATATACACGCAATTTATTACCCTTTACATATACCACAACCTATGGGCGTCGTAGGATACGATGCCCATTAATATATTCATTTCATATAGCCAAATAACCTAGTTCAACCCTACAGTTAAGTGGTTATTTAGTTATAGAAAATGTTTATATTAATCGTCATATATCCGTGACAACACGAAAGTCACAAATAAAACTTACCTGAACTCGAGTGACAACGACTCCGCATAACTCGATAAGTTTACTCATTATATATATAAAATGGCATTTTGTTTAATATTTAGTAATTGTCGAGAGTTTCTCGTTTTATAACACATTTTTATAATAATAATACGTTCAATAATATTACGCCACTTTCGTAGCCTAATATATATCTAGTCGTATTATTTATAATATGACTCGTGATTATTATTATTATTAATATACGCGTTTATATAATTATATATCCGTTATTCACGTCTATATATTCATATAAACGTTTATATTATCAATAACTATTATTACGAGTTTTATTACTTATGTTTTATTTGTAAATAGTTATCGAGTCATACGAAATGGTCACATGTCCGAGTCATGACTCTCGGCTCATTGTCCAAGTCCAAAGTAATAAGCAAATGTCATAAATACAAAAGTATCTCCATCCAACACAATCCCAATCCATGTGCTACAACAATAGGGTCCGACAACGGCATCCGACTAACCTATCTCCGTCAATCTAAGTGACCGTCTCACAATCGGTCCCCAAAACCATTTTTCGTCAACACTTCTTCAATATATACCACGAGTCCAAAATAACTCGTCATCCACTTAAAAGTCCAATAAGCCGCAATAATAATGATAACCAACAATATATATACAAAAATAATCACAACAAATAAAATTAGGCGAAATATATATATTTCGACATCAACCACGGTTCTCAAAAATTAACCGTACACGGGTCAAATATTAAGTCAACTAAAGTCAAATCATATACCAAGAGCCACGTGGGTCCCACCCGAGACCACTACGGTCGCGGCTAGCTCACACGAGCTCGACCCAAATGACCCCATTCGACCCATTTTGGGTCTTCGGCTCCCACAAGAGTCGACCAACACCAAAATAACCAAACCATGGGCCAAATCAATTAAGCCAAATAATCACAATGACCAACAATGGTCAACCATCAAGAAAACGGGTCAAAATGACCACAATGACCCGAAATCAATAAAAAATCGAGGAGGGGGGCCTCGGCTAGGGGTCGACCACGCATCAAAACCCAACCAATCATCAAAACCCGGATACCAAACTAAGATTTAACACGTTTTTAGCAAAACCCATTATCACTTTTATCCATTTTCTCCAAATCCGATCCATATTAATAAAAATTTGTGGGTTTGGGTAAGTTTTTCAACAAAAACGATGCACCTCGTGCACACTTACCCGTGGATCTACAATAATAAATCAAGAAAGATGGTGAAGGTGATGTGGGTGGCGTCGGTGGTGGTAGAACGAGGCGAGGGGGATGGTTTTTGGGCGCGTGAATCACCACAACGTAACAAGAAGAAGGTGGGGATTATTTTGGAGTGGCGGTGTACAGTGGATAACGGCGGTGGTGGCCGGATTTTGGGTGTGGCCGGCGGTGAGGAAGAAGAGAGGAGAGGGTGGGTGAATTTTTAGTGAAAATGATAAATGGGGTTTAGGGTTAGGGTTATAAAATAAAGTATTTTCACTTTAGGTCCCTCAACTAAGTTTTCTTATTATTTGCACACCAAACCTTTTACTCCCAAGTTTAATTAATAAAAACGTCCCCTCACGTAAGTGAAAACTTACGATAAAATATTGTACGTCCCCGAAACTCGTTATTTTCACCATTTGACGGGCTATATATATATATATATATATATATATATATATATATATATATATATATATATATATATATATATATATATATATATATATATATATATATATATATATTCCACCGAAATTTATAATAAATACGTTATTAAATGTCCAACGTATTAAAACTCATAAGTTTTTAAACTTTTCAGTTTCCTAGTGCCGGAGTCAACGTAGTACCAAGTGAGAATTTAAAAATACATCACCGAGCATAATATCAAAATGAATTATTAAAATAATTCACGAATTCCATAACGTCATTAAATATAATTATCCATAAAATAGGTCTTACAAGTTCGTTGTGAATAAAGATTCCAAATAAAAATTATAAACGAACTTTAACGTAATGCGGGTTTTCAAAATAACTCCTAAATTGCCGGTTGTCACATAGTTTCTAAGAACATGAACTTAGAATCAAACCAAGATTATGAGATGGTTAGTGTTGAACTACCTAGTTGCATGAGCGGGATAGATTTCACCAAAACATACGACACACATGAGGTTAGAGTTGAGCCACCTAGTTGCATGTCATGGTTAGGCACTACCATAATACAAGATGAACACATAGGTGATATTAATGTGATGGAAGAGATAGTAGAAAACCCAAGCCCACTAAGTACCCCACAAGTCCTACCATCATTTGAGGCATACACACCGCCCGTGACTTACCCGGAAGAAGTAGAAGAAACTTTAGGAATTCCGATGGAGGTAGAACCCTTGGACCAGGCACCACTTGAGTATATAGGTTTGAACACTTATAGTGATAACCTTACTCCTAGTTCTAGGGAATTTCCTAGTGTTGATGAACCGGAACCTCAATCTTTACACACCTTTCCATCCTTAGATATATTTCTAGGAGACAAAAGAGGAACCGACCCACCCATCAACCAATATTATCCGGGTAGTTTTAGGATGAAGGAAGCCATTCACTCACCCCCTTCACCTCACGTGGCATATTCACACCCTAAGGGTGTGTATCGCAACTTTCACCCACACTTGATCCTAAGTGTAGGGAAAACCTCCCCTATTTCCGTTAAATAAGGGTAGAGTCAGGGTCGTGACTTGAACAAAAACAAGCGCTTCTTGGGAGGCAACCCATGTTTTGTGTGTTTTTATTTATTTGTTTGTTTGTTTGATTGATTTTATTTGTTTCCGTATGCATGTTTTATTTTTATTGTTTGTGGCTCATGTTTCAAAGTAAATTGTGAAAATGCTTTATTTTGTTTTTAACTTCGTCTTAATTACATATAAAGGTATTTTACAAAAGATAAGTGTAAGGGGGATCCAAATTTGTTTATAAGAACGAAATTGAGCATGAACCACAATAATATTAAATGGACATGTGTATTAGTACTTGTTAGAGTCAAATGCTTGTATCGAGTCATAATGATGTTTTGCAGGATTTTCCAGGAAGTAGGACGAAGTTTTTCCAGAAATTTTCCGGAAACTTAACATAAGAATTTCTGCAGGTCACTTCTGACGGCGTCACGAGTTTACTCTTGACGGCGTCAAGTGTAAAAATCCGGAAATTTTACCAGTTTTGTTTTTCTAACGGAGTCTTATGGTTTTTGTGAATTATTAAGTTTTATAATCTCCAGGAGATCTGCAAACTTCATTCCACAAGCATTATATCTTATCTTGTTTTCTAGGATTTAGTAACTTATATAGGATGCCGCCGATTTTACGCGAGGTTGTCTTGTCTATTTTATCAGGTTTTACAGGTTATGTATGACAAGAAGATGATTTATATTATGAAAGGGAAGCTTTGATTGTTCATTTTCTTGGAGGAAGATTTAACCTGGCCATCTTATTATCCATACCGAGCGAATCAGGGGAGTATTTGATTTCATTCTTTTTAACTTTTTCACTTTTACATTCTTTACTTGAACATTGGGGACAATGTTCATCTTAAGTGTAAGGGGAGGGTAAAAAGATGATACCTTACATATGCACTTTTCGCTTGAGTTTGTTTTGTTTAATGGTAGATGTGTAATAAAACTATGAGAAATACTTGTTAGTGCAATTTTAGCGCCAAATTTAAATTTTTTTACAACATTTAGGAGTGAAACTTTAGCCATAGCAAGCGTCTCATGGATAGGAGATTGTATGAATAGCACATAACCGTATATTCAGAAAAATTTTCCACCCAAATATGTGATGTTCGCCTTTAGATTTGATAGGAAAAGCATTTACTATTAGTGCTTATGAGTGTACCGGTAGCATTTAGATTCTAGAACTTGCGTTAGTGATGCATCCCGAGACCGCTAGTGAGACTACATTCGTGTAGTAGGATTTACTACATGATAAGAGGCATTAGGAATACCCTTGTGTTAAACCCGTATTACAATTACTTGACCATTTAAGTCATATTACTTGGCTAGTTAAGTCAACTAATTTTTCCCACACCTTTAGCGTTGTACTCATTTTTAGTACACGAAACCCCTAGTACACCCCTCCGAGCCTATCTTTTCGTTTCTAACTTTAAGCATTTTACTTAAAGGAATAATTTGTTACACCCCACTTATATGTACAACCAAATCGCCTTAGCCTTCCGTGTATGCGCTCATTTTTAGTGCATTATTGTTATTTGTTAAACCCTAAGTTAACTATCTAATTGATTACATGGCTGCTAAGTCGAGTCATATCTTTGTACATATTGTTTTGGGACGATTGGGACTCATGGGTAAGTACTTATTTTATGGAGTAATGGGGAAGAACATCATTTATTACCCCCCATATGTACGTTAATCTTAAAAGTGCTCTAAGTGTTTTGATTTTCTTAATTCGAGTCATTAGATTAGTTGATTGTAAAGTATGTAAAGATTCAAGTGTAAGGGGAGTGTTCATTCCCTATGATGTATTATTTTGGATGGTAGGGTAAGAGTGTATGCAAAAAAAAAAAAAAAAAAAAAAAAAAAAAAAAAAAAAAAATCGAAAAAATCAAGAAAAAAAATAGAAAAAGGAAAAAGAGAAAAAACATACGGACTACCATCCCGTTTCATTCTATGTTTACTTTATGTTTTTGTTATTTTTCATTTATTAGCTTAAGTCGAGTCTAGTCTTGGCTTAGCAACGCCATATTGTACATGTAATTAACCAAGATTGTTAACTCGCCACCAGTAAAACTTCCTTTATCCAACAAAACCGTGTATTTCATAACCCTACACCTAACGTTACAACCCTTTAAAAGACCTCTTTGATAGTTTATCCTAGGTGCTTACGCCATGTGGTGGAGGTTTGATCCTTTCCCAAGCCTATGGTAATCTATTTTGCTATGACAGGTAGTGAGAGATATCTTCCATTTCCATATTGTAATTTACACTTTATTACACCCGAGAGATGTGAGTATCTAAACACTATTTGTGAGGTGCTTGTATATGACCTCCGTGCTTGTCTATTGGTCTTTAGTGGAACGATTATTTGTTGTAATTACTTTTATATTAGTGTTAAATGACCCCTAACTTGTATTTTGAGTAGAATAAAAGCGCATTTGCTTGAGGACAAGCAAATCTCAAGTGTAAGGGTATATGATGAGGCGAAAAATGATCCGTTTTTAGGGGGTCGTTTAAGCCCGGAATTGAATTTATTTGATCAAATATTGTCCTAAATCGTTCCTTTTGTGATTTTAGGTACTTTGGGAGAGAAATCTAGAAAAGGAAGTAATGCGGACGTTTTTGGAGCATAAAAGTGAAGAAAACGCCAAAGTCTTAATTTTCCATTCTTGGAACAGTAGGTGACGGCGTCAAGAGTAACATCCTGACGGCGTCAAGAGCAAAATTCCATGACGATCCAGTAAAGATTTGACGGCGTCACAAGGAAGGGCGTCAAGAGTAAAAGTCATGACGGCCTGGAAATGATTAAGTCTTGACGGCGTCAAATGTAGATCAAGGCAATCCGAGAAAAGTTTTGGCGGCGAGGTGACGGCGTCACAATGTTGGTCTTGACGCCGTCAGACCCCTTTTCTTATATATAGTTTTCTAATTTTCACATTTAGAGAGAAGTTTTGGAGAAACCCTAAGTACAAACTTGGTGCGAATTTTACAGGTTTTTCAAGGGTTCCAAGCCCTTGATACCTTTCATGTGTAATTGAGATAAGTGTTCTTTTAATTCAATCAATATGTTTATGTGTTGGTTGTCTATATCTTGTTCTTGTCTTAATTCCATCATGCTAGGCTAGATCTATCTTGTGTTTGCTTGGATCTAATGAAACCTAGATGTTAATTATGTGTTGATTACTTGTTTATACTTGTCTTGGATGAATGATTTATATGTTAGGCTTAAGAAAACTGGCAGATCTCCAATTGGTAACATGCTTGAACGTCTTAAGAAACATGAACCGACGCGCACTAGGTCTTTATTGGTTGTATTTAATGCATGAGCCACTGTTTATAATCCCTATGGTTGTGCTGGGCATGGTATAGGAGGAGATAAGTGCTCATAGAATTGGAGAGTTAAGTGTGCCACCCCATGAATGGTATTAAGGAATACGATCCGTCATCCATGCAATTATAACAAGTAATTAACGTGTAAAAGATGTCTAGGGAGTAGTGAAATCTAAGTAAACACATTTTCTCTACTTATTGCTCACAACTTTAGTATAATTTAGTTTATTTTCATTTCTAGTATTTTATTTTGATTGCATCTTTAGTATTGGGTTAGTTGATTAGCAACTAATTCCGCCCAAATCCTTCAAACCCGAGATTTTTAATTGCTTTTCATAAAATATAAAAACACAAAAATAATCATCCCTCACCTTTAGAACTAGTATTTAGGTTTTCTAATCCTAGCGACACTATTCCTAGCTGAACGATCAATCCCCCGGTACTTGTCACTATACTATACTACAACGATCAGGTACACTGCCTGGTGGGGGTTGTAAGCTTCTCAAGATCCCTTGAGAGGTAAAGCCTGGTGCGATTCCCACGTATCAGTAGGTCCAGGAATAGAAAATCATTGCAACAAAATTCTATCTTGAAGTCACTGGCTACATAGGGGAAATATGACGATATTACAAAATTAGTTAATAATATGTTAGATGGTTCTGGGTTGGAGTCCTTCGGCCAGGGTGGGGGTAATTTTTTGGAGGAGAGAACAACGGGTAATACCAACATCAGGCAGTGTCTTCGCAAGGTTGCGGATGGGCACTTTACGGCAGCAGTGAAAATATTATCCTCCTCCGGTGTAGCTCCATGTTGTGATGATACCATTAAAGCCCTAGAGGCTAAGCCTCCTTACAAGCCACCCCCATCCATGTTGAGTAACACATTTTCCAAGCCTCCCCTTGTAGTAGAGATTGATAGTGTCTTTGGTTGCATTAAATCGTTCCCTAAAGGTACTTCATGTGGGAGAGATGGTTTAAGGGCATAACATATTTTAGATGCTTTATGGGGAGAGGGGTCTGCTTCTGCCGCAGATCTCTTAAAGGCCATCACCTCAGTCATTAATTTGTGGTTAGCAGGAAGGTGTCCGACTATTTTAGCGGAGTTTGTTGCTTCTGCTCCTCTCATGCCCCTCCAAAAATCAAATAACGGGATTCGACCTATTGCAGTAGGTACTATATGGAGACGTTTGGTTTCCAAGGTTGCTATGAAAGGTGTGGGTAAAAGTACCTTAGTGATTTTCAGTTTGGAGTCGGAGTGACGGGTGGCGCTGAGGCTGTTTTACATAGCGTCAATAGGGTGTTGAGTGAATATCACAATGATAGGTCTCTTGCAATGCTTACTGTGGACTTCTCGAATGCTTTTAATCTTGTGGATAGATCGGCATTACTTCATGAGGGTAGGGTGAGGTGTTCCTCCATATATTTGTGGTTTGATTTCTTATATGGGCAGGCAGCAAGATTGTATATAGGAGACACACATATATGGTCTGCCAATGGAGTGCAGCAAGACGACCCATTGGGACCTCTTCTTTTTGCTCTTGTATTGCACCGACTAGTACATAAGATCAGAGACAGTTGCAAGCTTCTCCTTCATGCTTGGTATCTTGATGATGGGACTATTATTGGAGACTTAGAAGAGGTGGCCAGGGCGTTAGACATTATAAGAGTAAGTGGTCCAAGCTTGGGTCTTAAACTTAATATCAAGAAAATAGAGATATTTTGGCCCTCGTGTAATGATGTAAAGCTTTGTGAGGGTTTATTTCCTGTCGATATTCGGAGTCCGTCATTGGGTGTAAAGCTTCTTGGGGGAGCTGTTAGTCGAGATGCTAATTTTATCAGTGGGTTGGCTATGAGGAGAGCCACGAATGTTGTTGATTTGATGAGTCTTCTTCCACAGTTACATGACCCGCAGAGTGAGCTCCTTTTGCTTCGATTATGTATGGGTATTGCTATTTTTTATTTATTTATTTATTTTTTATTATTATTATTTTTTTTTTTGTAAGGACTTGTCAACCTGTACACATGGAGGATGCAACTTTGTTATTTGACAAAGGATTGCGTGGGTCGATCGAAAACTTAGTGGTTTGTGGAGGACCTTTCTTTGGAGACTTCCAACGGCGACTTTCTTCTTTGCCCATTCGATTGGGTGGTTTGGGTTTGTACTCGGCAAAAGTGGTTTCCTCTTATGCTTTTGTAGCATCGAGGGCCCAATCTTGGGTGCTACAAGACCACATCTTACGTGACAGTGGTATATGTGTTATGGATGTTGATTATGTTTCTGCTCTGGATTGTCTTCGTGATACGATTTCAAGCTTTGATTTTAGTGGTTTCACTAATAAGGACACCGTCCCCTCTAAAGCCCAACAAACACTAGCGAATGCCCATTTTAGTAAAATGGTCAAGGATATAGAATTTCACTTTGACATGACTGTGAGACAGAAAGCTGTTTTTGAGTTGTTTTTGAGCATCTACGCGCACCTTATGCTCAGGATTTTCTACTAGCTATCCCCATAGACGGACTAGATCAACATATGTCACCGGTGAAATATCGTACTAACCTTAAGTATATGATTCCATTATTTCTGGTTGATGAGATATGCCCTGTTTGTCGCAAGTCCAAACATGATTTTGTTAGAGACGTCCTTTTTGATGTATGTAGGCGTGTCGGGATCTCCGGCAAGAAAGAAGCGCCTGTGAACTTTTTGACGGACCCGTCGGATGGAAGATCTACATTGAGACCGGCTGACATTTTGGTTTTTGGATGGGTTGGAGGAAAACATGCTTGTGTAGATCTGATCGGGTTTCTCCTCTCGTGGGGTTGAGTAGTCGGGGTTTTATAGTTGGACTCAAAGCCGCCTCGTACAAAATAACAAAACACGAGAAAGCTATTAATTACTGTATATTTTTGCATCACATTTCTCGAAAATTCCTAGAAAAGGTTTTTGTTGCATTATATTTGTCTTTTCGACACTTGTCCTTTAAAATAAACATGATGCACAAAAGAAACTATTTTAATGTCGGATACTTTTTAGTATCAATTTTTGACACCACACAAAAACAAGGCTCTAAATTAATTCAGTGAATAGAAAAACAATGTACAAGATGTTTTGTTTTTACTAAAAGTATTGTATTACTTATATTGATTTGCGTCCGCAAGTATTAACTGCAAAATATCGCTACCATATATAAATAGAAAATATTTTTGCTAAAAAATCTCTTAATGATAAATGTTACTACTAAATTACTATTATATGTTTATGTAACTTAACCATAATATAAAAACTATAACCTATTTTCGTTATAAAACGACGTAGCTATGCACTGCCAGTCGTCTAGTAAGTTATAACAACTATATTGAAAAACTAAGGACGGAGCCAGGATTTAACAATAAAGAGGGGCGAATTTTTTTCCCCAAAGTAACAAAGTCATACAAGTATATAACTTTAACATTGAATTTGAACGATTATCTTAAAAGGGTGCGAAACTAATGTTATATATAAAATAGAAACATATCATAAGCAAATTGTTTCATGCAGTAGATGTAATATCATACGTAAAGAGAGACAAAATTATGTATTAAGCTTTATCATAATAGCCATCCACAAACTGGATAAAAAGGCAAGTACGAAATGATGAATGATTTACAAAAAAAAAAAAATACTTTTTAATTTGTATAGTAATATTATTATCAATCTAAAAATCTTATTAACAACTCGTTTGTGAATAACAATTAATACCAATGTTGCAAAAATCGTGAATCGGTCCTGAGGCGGTCGAGGGCCGTGTAGCGATTTTTGGCCGATTAATCGCCAATTCCAAGGTCCAAGGCCGATTACCTTGTAATTCGCTCCAAGGTCCAAGGCCGTTCAGCTTGTAATCGCCAATTAATCGGCCTTGTAGGCCGATTTTTGCAACACTGATTAATACCATTTTACTATTTCAGTGAACATCTCAAACTTTTAGAAAACCACATAAAATTTTCAAAAGAAAAGGATACACGCTACCATGTACGTATAACGTAGAAGATTTGCCTCAAAAGTGTTTACTAAGATTTTATTTATTTATTTATTTATTTATTTATTTATTTATTTATTTATTTATTTATTTTAACTATACTAAGATTTTAGTTTACATAGCCTAATACTAAGGCTTGTGACAGTAGTAACCTATATTACATCATTTTTTCGGCTGTCACCTCAGCTTTCTCTCTCTTCAACACATATTCACCTCGCTCATCATAGTGGCAACCCATATTGCATCATCTTCTTTTATTTTATTTAAAAAAAACATTTTTTAACAAAAACACAAATTTTATTAATAAAACGTAAACATTACATAAACGAAACGATACAGAATTAAACAACTAAAAATCAAACGTAAAGATTACATGATAAAACACGATACGAAAAATAAATAAAACACGATACGAAAATACTTAACATAAAACACCATTACTCATCGTCTCTGTCCCATGCATCTGTGTTTCTCAAAATGAACCACACATGTTGATAATTTATCCCTCTCCCATGGTGTTCATAAAAAATTCGGTTTGCATTGCTGAGACGACAAGGGTCTTGATTTGTATGCAACAACTCTTTATAAATAGCATTATATCGACGACATTCAAGGTTGATTCTATTCCATTGAGCCGTAATACTATTTTTTTACGGTGCTCACTCTGATCGTTGAACATTTGTGTAACTTCATTCCAAAAAGAACGTCCATTCACAAGGTCTCTGGAATCGTGAACTTCAAGCCATATGTTAGCTAGCAGGTATTCTTCTTCTATTGACCAACTATTATTCATTTTGAAATGCTATAAGAGTGTGTGAAGAAAAGTATTGTATGGTGTGTTATTTATAGGGGATAATATAAGAAGCGGGATATTTTTAAATTCAAAATTCAAACAGAATGCGGGATACATTTTAAATTCAAAAATTAAATAGAAGGCGGGATTTTTTAAATTCAAAAATCAAATAGAAGGCGGGATCTTTTAACACAAACATAACTTTTTTATTAATAAAAACATAAACATTACATAAACAGAAATTAAAACATTACAATACTAAAGTAAAAACTAAAACTTCAATTATAATTTGGGTGATCCCAGGTTTGAGAGTTGTTGGAGTTGTAACCGTCGTCGTACGGATCAAAGCTGTAACACCCTCAAATTTATGCTTGTAGTAGCGGAAAAGTAATTTGGGTGTTACGGGGAGGATCGAAGTTATAATCACATAAAACGGCTTAAAAGAAGCGTTTTGAAAGTTATTTGTCATTCAAAAAATATTTTTGATAAAAGATGAAGCATTTGATTTAAAATCTTATTAAAAGATATAAAGGCTTGTAAGAATGACATATTTGATTTTTACACCATTTTAATTTATCAGAGTAATAAATGCCTGCTTCGTATCTTGTCCTGCTCTGTTAAATTACCTGAGATACACATGCTTAAAAGTGTCAACACAAAGGTTGGTGAGTTCAAAGAATTTTATGAAAAACCATTTATTTTAATAGATTTCAAGAATCTTTAGTGATAATTGTAATAAATACAAACAATGATAGAACAAGTATTTAGTGATGTTGATTTTAATCACAGATAATTCATATAGATATTCAATCAAATTCAAATAAGGGATCAATAATCCTAACATGAGATGGAAACTCATGATGCTAATTTAATGAGATATATAATTCAAGTCTGGTCAAATACCTATACAGTTGTATCTAAATATATGTTGAAAACATACATTATCTTATGGATATTGCCCCAAGCCTCATGACACGCAAAACGTTAACAAAAGAGGTGATTATCAAGTCAATGATAATATTGCCCTCTTGTAATAGGTGATTTGTCAATTCCTATTTTTATTCAAGTATAGTGTATCACGACTAATACGACTAACCATATGCATAATGGCATTCCATCAAGTATTAGTGGGATCGGAGGTCAATCCTTAACAGGTTTCGAAGCTGTTCACTATATTCGCGCTCACATACAAGTGATTAATGGCTCATGATTGAGGGACTTTATGGCGATAAAGGTAACTTAGGCAATATCAAGGTAATAATGTAACTAGAGTATTTGTGCTCTTCCCAGCAATTATTTCTGTTGAAACATAGAATATCATGTAGAGATAATGGAATCATTCAGGATAGTATAGTATAGTCAAGTATCATGCCACAATAATCAATTTCGGAACATTATCATCTGAGTATCAGTATTTCAGTTAAGTAATTCGTCAGTAATATATATTTATCACATCTTAAGTCATAAACTTCATCAGGTAACTATTAATAAGGAAATTGATTTGAATCATGTAATTTATTCATATACTTATAAAATTATCAAAGTATATGTAAGCATATATCTCCCCCAATGAGTTAAAAACAAGTATTGGAAATGGGGCTATGACTCACCTTGAGCGATACTGGAAATGATGAAAGTAAATTCAAGAGATTATGGGAACGATTATGAAAACGTCTTCAATATGGATCCTGATAAATAAATTTATCTAAGAATCTAACCAAATACTATTTGGTAAATACGAAGCGAATAACGAATAACGATTAATGAATAATGATTTATGGTTATGATGAAAAGATGATATGCAAATGAAATTCTTACGATTATAATAATATGACAAAATATGTTATTATTTCCAAAGTTCTTCATTTTTAATGATGATAAAAATAATATGTAATGAATATGAGTTTAAATATCGTTATATATATTATTAACGTAAAGTTAAATAATATATAAATAAAATGTAATTTAATATGCATATGACGTGATTAAGTTTACGGGAAGAGAAAATAACTAAGAATGTTAAATAGAATATGTTGGTCCTTGTCCTTTTCCAATTTTACAATTTTTATCCTAACGACGTTAGCGTTACACCGTTAGTCCTTTTTATATATAATTTACATTTATAGTCCACTACTTGTCCAAAATAACTTATTGGTTCTGGAAAATGATAATATATCAAATTATATCCTATAGATTCTGTTTTTACAGTGTAGAACCTTGTAAAAATTTCTTGTAATTATATCGTTAATAAATAAATAATCATTCGTTATCGTTACTAATTCCCATTTTCTTAGAAAAATTTGAAATTTTTCTTGTTATATTATTTTGTCGTTATCACAAAATAATATAAATCACGAAATGACGGAACCAATCCACGACACGTTACTCGAAACCTAAATATTTCATTTATACTAATTACATTACACAAATCCTTAATTAATTTCCTAATTACAATTATATATCAAACGGGCCCTTAATTAATTTTCCAGCCCAACATTCGTTATTGTTCATCAGGCCCAAGGCCAAAAGCCCAATTCTTGTTTTATGATTTCATGTGCTCGACTAGTAATCATGCCTACAAAACGCCTCGCGTATTCACAATTCTTACACACGACATATCTATATTTTTGTACCACCTCATTCACCACCTAGCCAACTATTAGTGTGTCAAATCCCAAGTTCATAGGACGACATTTGATACGTTTTTAAGTGGCGAAGTGTTTGATTAAAATCATGTCAAACCGATTTGTAATAAACTCAAATCTCAACCGTTTTGTTTCCCGTTTGTTCCTAAGTGTTCCTAATAACATTTCTAACATGTTTTCATGTTTAAATGTCAATGATAATCAGCTATGTTCAAGTTGTACATGATTTCTCAAATCGTGTATGGAAATAAATGGTTGGTCGACATATTCATGAATCACCAAGACACCCACCTTATTTCAAGCACTCTCAATGTGTTATTATAAGTATAAAACTCAGCCTACAACCTATATTTACTGACAATGCATAGTAGTTTTGGTTTCCTTGAAATTTCTACACTTACGTGTGATAAAAAGGTACCATATATACTTCTCGTGCATGCATCCGATTCTATCAATTATCATACACTTTCAAAACTTCCTTCCTTCCTAATAATTCTCTCTTGAAGGCCAGAAGTTGTTACAATATCGTTTTGACGCAAGAAAGGATAATCGGGTTTAAGTTATACGTTTATTTCTTTGGGTTATAGTCGAATTTGATAGTTTCTTGTGTTTCCTTCTTCCACTCTCGATTCTCTACCACCCTAGAGGTGTTGTAAGTTGTTTCAAACTCATTTCCATTCATTTCACACGTTACAAATGTTTCATGCATCATGTTTTTGATTATATCGATCGTATATAGGATACATATATATTTTCACGTACATATTGTCATATAGAACAACAAACGTGGCTAGCCTCTATCTTGGAAGGCCTAGGAGTCACGTAGCACACATATTTCACGTTCATTTCAACGTTACATGCATCAAATAAACTTGTTTTGAACCATGCTAAATCGGATGAAAAATTATATAAACACTTAGAAAATATACTAAGTCTTTCACATATATATAAACGTCCCTTACATGCTACAAAACGTACGTATAACTTTAAATATCACGTAGTAAGCGTATCATATTATTACACGACTTAATAGACCACCTAGCTAGCAACCAATTTCGTATATATATAACTTGTAAAAATAACTTGATCTCGACACTTAGTTTTCATCAAAGTGAATCGCCATCGATCACCTTTAAAAACATATATTTTTACCGAGTGGGCCTAAATGCCCAATAAGCTAAAAATAAGCTCTCCTGATAAGCTAGCTTATCTAAACTTTTTGATATGAAAATAGAACAAGAAAAATGATATTTTTGATGAGCCCAACTCGTCTCACGAAGTACGGATTTTAAAATGTTAACGGGCCTTGAATTTGACTCGTTAAAGGCCCATAAGCTGAAAAATAAGCTTTTAACCCAATAAGCAGTTGAAATAAGCTTATTATTTATTAAATAAGCCACGGAAATTTTTATATAATTTTTCTAACCATTTTTGTAACTTTGGACTAAAAATGTAACGCGACGACACCTAGAAGGACTAAAACTGTAAATATTGAAACGTGAGGACTAAAACTGTAAAAACAGAAACATAAGGGTAAAAATTGATAATAGTTAATATTCTAAGCCTAGTTTTGACTATGGACAATTAGAGGACTATAATTGGACTAACGGTGTAACGCAAACGTCGTTAGGGTAAAAATGGTAAAATTGGAAAAGGACAAGGACTAAACATATTCTATTTAACATTCTTAAATATTTTCTATTTTTGTAAAATTATTTCATATGCATTTAAAACTTCCATTTTTATTTATATATATTATTTAACGTAACGTTAATAATATATATATAACAATATTTCAAAAATTAATATTATTACTTATGATTAAAAAGGTAAAACTTCGATGGATAATTTAAATAACATATTTTGTCATATCATGCATATCATAAGAATTACACTGCACATTATCTATTCGTCATAACGAATAATTATTATTCGTTATTCGTTCGTATTTACCAAATAGTATTTGGTCAAATTCTCAGATAAATCTATTTATCAGGTTGTATTTCGAAGCCGTTATCATAAATTCGTCCGACTTTATTTTCTTCATTTCAGTATCAATCAAGGTGAGTCATAGCCTCACATTTACTTATTTTCAAACTCCGTGAGGGGGATACATGTTATAAACAGATCACAAGTAATTTTCTGTATGCTACCTGACTTGATATATGCCTAAGTTACCTATTGCCAAAAGACCCTTGATCACGAGCCATTAATCACTGTTATGTGAACGCGAATATAATGAATAGATCTATTTAAGGTTTGACAGCCTATCCCGTTAATACTTGACGGAATGCCATTATGCATGTGGTTAGTCGTATTAGTCGTGATATATTATATTTGAGTAAAAATAGAAATTGACAAATCACCTATTACATGAGGGCAATATTATCATTAATTTGATAACACCTCCGTATTTACGGTATTTGTTAACGTTTTGCGTGTCATGAGACTTAGAGCAATATATACTGCAATATCAAATTTTAACTGATTGTATTTCCAATACAATCTTACTTGTGTATCAAAATGATTACTAAATTCAAACTCTATGATATCACTCAACATTTTGGTTGACTTTTAAACATGTTATCTCAGGTATTTAGCAGGGGAAACAAGCATGGAACGGGCGGAAAACTTCAAAACTTATCTATTTTATCTAAATTATGGTGTAAAATAAAAGATGTTTAATTTAGTTTAAAACATCAAGACTTTTATTATAATACTCTGATTGTGACCTCTTGTATTTAAATTTTCATTAATAAACTTATGTTTTAAAACGTCTCTTTCGAGCCGTTTTCTATCATTATGACTTCGATCCTCACCATAACACCCTAATTACAATTCCGCTGCCACATTTCAAATTAGGGGGTGTTACATACAGTTTTAGTCCTTACTTTTAACAGTTTGACAGTTTTAGTCCTTCTAAGTGTCGTCGCGTTACATTTTTAGTCCAAACGTGTAAGAAAAAGTGGGAAAAATTATATGAAAATTTCCGTAGCTTATTTAAGTTTATTAAAGCTTATTTCAACTGTTTATTTGATAAAAGAGCTTATTTTTATATAAATGGGCTTTAACGATTCAAAAACTAGGCCCGTTAACGTTTTAAGATCCGGGCTTCGTGAGACGAGTTGGGCTCATCAAAATAGTCATTTTTCTTGTTCTAATTTCGTATCAAAAGTTGTGAATAAGCCAGCTTATTTGAAAAAGCTTTAAACAGCTTATTGGGCTTAACAGCCCAATCGCTATTTTATTTAGTTTTTGAATACGTGCTGAGGCGAAAAATGATCCGTTTTTAGGGGGTCATTTAAGCCGGAATTTGAATTTATTTAATCAAATATTGCTCTAAATCGTTCCTTTTGTGATTTTAGGTACTTTCGGAATAAATTCTGGAAAAGAAAGCATTTTGGACGTTTTTGGAGCATAAAAGTGAAGAAAACGGCAAAGTCTTAATTTTCCTTGCTGGGAACAGTACCTGACGGCGTCAAGAGCAAAAATGGTGACGGTCCAGTGGAAATGTGACGGCGTCAAATCAAGGCCGTCAAGAGTAAAAGTGGTGACGGCCCAGAACAGCAATACACATGAAGGCGTTAGATCTGGATCTAGGCAATCCGATTATATTTTTGACGGCGAGTTGACGGCGTCAGAAGTTTCTTCTTGACGCCGTCACCTTAGGAAATCTATATATAGTCTTTGTAATTTTCATTCTAAAGGGAGGAGAATTTTAGGGTCGACTTGAATAAACCCTAGCTCGTTTTTAACAGTATTTTCAAGGGTTTTCACCCCTTGAAACCCTTTCATGTTCAATTAAGATAAGTATCTTTTCAATTCATTCAATATGTCTATGTGTTGTTTGAATATATCTTACGCTTGTCTTGATTTTAACATGCTAGGCTAGATCTCTTGTGTGTTTGCTTAGATGTACTGAAACCTAGATGTTGATTATAGGTTGATTGCTTGTTTATAGTTGTAATGGATGAATGATTTCGATGTTAGGCTTAAGAAAACTGGCAGACTTCCATAGTGTAACTTGCTTGAACGTCTTAAGAAACATGAACCAATGCGTACTAGGTTTTTATGGTTGTATTTAATGCATGAGCGAATTCTAGTGATCCCATGTTAGGAGCTTCTTGCAGGCTCGACATAGGAGTGAACTAGGAGCTTATAGAGTTGAGGAAGTATGTACGCCACCCCACGATTGGTATTAAGGAATATAACCCGTCATCCACGCAACTGTAACAAACAATTAACCTGTAAAAGATATCTAGGGAGTAGTGAAATCTAAGTAAACACAATTCTCCCTTTTATTGTTCACACAATTAGTTTAATTAGTTTTATTTTCATTTTTGTTATTTTATTTTGATTGCATTTTAGTTATTGGGTTAGTTGACTAGCAACTAATTCCGCCCACTCCTCTAAAACCCGAGATTTTTAATTGCTTTTATAATATAAAAAAAATACAAAAAGAATCATCCCTCACCTCTAGACCTAGTTTTTAAGCTTTCTAATCCTAGCGACACTATTCCTGAGTTGAACGATCAATCCCCCGGTACTTGTCACTATACTATACTACAACGATCAGGTACACTGCCTGGTGGGGGTTGTAAGCTTCTCGAGATCCCTCGAGAGGTAAAGCCTGGTGCAATTCCCACGCATCAAGTTTTTGGCGCCGCTGCCGGGGAATAGTTATTGTCTAGGTTAGGATTTCTTTTTATTAGGTCTACTTGCTAGATTCCTTTCTAGTAAGATTTTATTTTTATTTTTAGGTTTTCTTTAGTCTATCTATTTCTTCATGCCTTTGTTAGTAAAATAAATTCATTGACTATTCCGTTGACCATTATGGAAAACGTGAATCCACCCCTTTCCCCTAGAGAAGTGGCTTTGTTACGTGAACAAATTGAGAGTGAGATTAGGGAACTTAGGGAGCTTAATAGGTTGATTAATGTTGAGCTTGACCATGCATTTAGTGACCTAGCGTCCGCCTTGTATTCAAATAAGTTCCTAGGGAGTAAAGATTTTGAGGATGTTGTTGAGGAACTTGAAGAAGGGGAGATTGATCCAAAGCTAGATGATTATTTTAATCTATACCCCACTAAGGAGGAGATTGCGTACTATAACAATCTTATTGATAATCCTCGACCTCCTTTTACTAGAATCGAACCTAAGATAAAGAAAAGCGATCCTAAGAATGCTAAGATACCATGTATGATTGGGTATAAACATATTGACAATGCTTACATTGATTTTAAATCCCCAATCAAGATTATGTCCTCAAGTGTCTATAATGATATTGTGAAAACAAGACTTGGACCTAGAAGAGATCCCAAATACCCCGGTGGAGTTTGTAACTTTGTCGGGAGAATTAAAGGTCTCCATGTCTTTCACTACTAGAAAAAGGTCTATCATTGACTCGCATTTTGTGAATCACGCTACAAGATGACGCGCAAATAGCAAAGTCATAAAATAAGAGTCATAAAGAGTAAATGTTTTATTGAGGATGACTCGTTTTCAAAAGCGTCATAACATAGGGTCATAATCACAAGCCCGCTCAAATTTTCCCCAAAAGTTAAACCTTATCCTTTCTTTCCCCCTCAAAACCCCAAAACCAGATCTCATTTTTACACTCCCCCCAAAATTAACCTACTCTCACACACACACACACACACACACACACACACACACACACACACACATTAAAACACATCGCAGCAGCACTAGTCATCGTCCCAATCAGCGTCCTCTTCTTCGTTTCCGGTCTCATCGTTAATCTCATCCAGGTCTTTTTCAACCCCTAATTTAATTTAATTAAATTTATTTGGTCGATTTAATTAATTTGCCAGGGGCCATTACACAAGTATTTATCCAACTATATGAAAATACAAATAATCGCTTTTTATGTGTACTTGGTCTGATCAGTTTAACTGTTTTCCAGTTGGGAAGGAGATTGTTGATCTATGTCTCGACCGAATAAGAAAGTTAGCAGATAACTGCACTGGATTGCAAGGATTTATGGCATTTAATGCTGTTGGTAGAGGTACTGGTTCTGGTCTCGGATCCTTGTTGTTGGAACGTTTGTCTGTTGACTATGGAAAGAAGTCAAAGCTCGGGTTCACCATTTATCCTTCTCCCCAGGTACCCTAAAATAGCCTTCCCGTCAGTTAGTTTACTATTGTTGTCATATAATGGAATGTACATGTACTTTTACAGTGACAATCAAAAATGAAACAACATTAATACAAAATTTTGTAAGAAAGCAACCATTGATCATACTAGATCACTAGTGGTTTTAAATTGCAAACATGTTTACAGTTTTGGATGATATCTGCTAAAACTATATTCAGAGCCATCCTTCCTATAATGAAATATACTATTGAAAATCATGGGATATTATAAGAGTATTGGCAACAACCATGGATACAAACAAGTTTTTGAACTGTAATTACTTCGTGTTTGATTTAATATTTTTGCGAATATCATTTTGCGTAAGTCGATTTTTTTGTTGATTTGTAGGTCTCAACTGCAGTTGTGGAACCATACAACAGTGTTCTTTCTACACACGCACTACTCGAACATACTGATGTGGCAGTACTCTTGGATAACGAAGCAATTTATGATATCTGCAGGAGATCACTAGACATCGAGAGGCCTACTTATACCAACTTGAACCGATTGATTTCTCAGGTCATATCATCTTTGACTACATCCCTTCATTTTGATGGAGCCATTAATGTTGATATTACAGAGTTCCAAACAAATCTTGTGCCATACCCTCGCATTCATTTCATGCTTTCCTCATATGCACCTGTGATCTCTGTTGAGAAAGCGTACCATGAGCAGCTCTCAGTTCCTGAAATTACAAATGCAGTGTTTGAGCCTGCAAGCATGATGGCTAAATGTGATCCTAGGCATGGGAAGTACATGGCCTGTTGCTTGATGTATCATGGAGATGTCGTTCCTAAAGATGTCAATGTTGCTGTTGCCACAATCAAAACCAAGCTTACCGTGCAATTTGTTGATTGGTAAGAAACCGTGATAGAATATAGATATGGCAAACTGGAACGGTCGGGTGGGGTTGGGTGTCAGGTCAGACATGTAGTGTACGTTGCAGGCTGAAATGGTTCGTTGCACCACTTTGGTCTTAACTGTTAAATCTGAGATTATGTTTGAAATGAATAGGCAATAATATTTGTGATAGACCATTTGTGTTTTAAATCGTAGTGTGCATGATTAAGCACTAATTGTATGGGGTGTTTGTTTAAGCTTATTTGTGAGCTTATGTGAGTTTGGGTTATTTTTCATAGGCTCAAATTCACCAGCTTATTTTTTGGCTTACAGGTTTATATAAGCTTGCTATATCATTTAAGCTTATATAAGCTCAAAAGTCTTGAAAAAAGCTGAGAAATTTGAGCTTATTTTAACTAACCCGTTATCACATAAGCTTGAAAGCCCACGATTAAGCATTAACAAACACTCCCTCTTTATGTTGTTACTTTGGTGAGGTATATTAGAATGCTGCGTATGCATCTGGTTTTGTTCTTCTTTTGCTACTATCTTTATTGCAAGTTGATTTAGAATACTATTTTAGGAACTAGTGAGTGTGCACTTTGCTGCTCTGGTTTACAATAATATGCTAATGCTATGTTTTTTTTTCGTTCTTGAATAGTTTGATAAGTCAAAATGTATACCTCAAGGAAGAAGATTCAGAAGGACAAAGATGTTGAACACCTGTCGATCTCCTATCCGGGCCTGTGGTGCAGGCTAATGGCAATGGAGATGGTTCAGGTACTTTAACAAGCACACCTTGTAATCATCACTGATACAATGGGCTGAATATTTTATTTATATTTGTTCAGTAGTGACGGAGTTGTATAGTTGGGGAAGTGGTGTTAATTATCAACTAGGGACTGAGAATGCTCACATATAGAAGTTGCCTTGCAAGGTTGATTCACTACATGGTTCTTTTATCAAGTTGATCTCTTCGGCTAAGTTTCATAGTGTGGCGGTTAATGCTCATGATGAAGTTTACACTTGGGGATTTGGACGGGGTGGTCGCCTTGGCCATCCTGATTTTGATATTCACAGGTAAACGTGTTATGTTATTTTCATGATATTAGTTCAATATATTTGAAGTGCTCTGTGAAACGAGGATAGATGTATCTTTAATTAGGCGAAAATATGTAAATTTGTTTTAAATTTAGAAAGTCCTTTTTCTTGCGATTGATATAAAAACTGATTATTTGAACCTAAAAATCAGAAGCAAATTCTGTTTATATGAAAATCAATGAGTTCCACGTTGTTCTATTTATATGAAAATCAATGAGTTCCGGAACGCAGATCCAAGTACTCCCTCAAAACATTCCTTTTTGCCAAAATATTAAACTGATAGGTTGAGATGGGACTTTAACATGACGTGTAATCATAGTTTGTAAATAGAATCAGCCTTGCCACCTTAGTTTTCCTTTTTCAGTGGGCAGGCCGCAGTTATAACTCCGAGACGAGTCACATCAGGATTAGGGGCTCGTCGGGTAAAAGCAATTGCGGCGGCTAAACATCACACGGTTGCAGCCACCGAGGGTGGTGAGGTCTTCACCTGGGGTTCAAACCGAGGTAATTAAAAGCTAAACACTAACTTTATTTTTAAAAAAGATGGGCAAAATAATTTCTTTATATGTTGTGATGCCTTACAGAGGGGCAACTTGGCTATACATCCGTTGACACCCAAGCAACACCACGTAGGGTCAGCTCTTTGAAGTCAAAGATAGTTGCTGTTGCTGCAGCAAACAAACACACTGCTATAGTCTCTGATTCTGGTGAAGTTTTCACTTGGGGATGCAACAAAGAAGGCCAGCTCGGTTATGTGTCGAATTTCATTTTTAGGTAGAAATAGCGCGTATTGTAGTAACTTTAACTAATTATCGGTCTATATTTTGACTTGAATTGTTATGTAATGAATTGGCGGTAACGCATGGTTTTGATATATATGAAATGCGTTAATTTTGTACAATTATCAGGTTTATTGTCAATAATTATGTATATAATCAGGTTTTAAAAAACAGGAAAAAAATGATTCTAAGGTAATGACTCGCAAAAACATATGTCAGAAAAGTGTGTCATAAAAGTTAGTCAAAATGATTTTAAGGGTAATGACACGCAACGTGTGTCATAAGTGCGAGTCATAGAAGGATGACGCACAAATGCCAGTCATGAAGCTTTATGACGGGTATTTCCTTGACTCGCATTTGCGCATCATAAGACCTCTTCTTGACTCGCATTTGGAGTCAAGGATAGCCTTTTTCTAGTAGTGTTTGTTGGGAACTTTACTTATATCACTGACTTTATGGTTGTTGAAGACTTAGCTAGTGTTATTGATTGTCGCTTATCCCATGTTGTGTTTGGTAAACCATTTGTGGAAGAGTCCAAGTTAGAATATGATGAGATAGAAGGGACAATCCAATTTGCTAGTGACACTGATAGGATCACTTATATGATGCCTAATAGAATGAAATAATTTCGTTTTGTGCCCCGATTTGACATGGTTAACATTGATGCTTTCGAGGACATCAATGAAAAGGATAAGAAAAAGGGCATGGACTATGTATGAGAGAAGAAGAGTCTTTCTACAAAGATTGCTTGACTCTAGGACCGAAGTATAAAGTCGATAAGGAATTTGCCAATAGGATTATAGGAGCAATTGAGAAAAAGGTGGTTGGTCTCTATAAAGAAAATTTACAATCAGAGAGTGAGACCAATGATGAGGTCACGTAGTAGCCCATGACCTTGAGTCTAGCTACAAGACTCGTAAATAAAGAAAAGTACTTCTTAGGAGGCAACCCATGCTTTGTGTGATTTTTATTTTTATTTTGATTGATTGTTATTTGTTTCCGTATGCATGCTTTATTTTTATTGATGGTAGATCATGTTTCAAACTAAAATGGTGAGAATACTTTATTTTGTTGTTTGGCTTTGTCTTAACTTCATCCAAAGGTATTTCGCAAAAGATAAGTGTAAGGAGAAACCCCAAATATGTTTTTAAGAAACAACATTGATCATGATTCTCCACAATATTAAATGGACATGTATATTCGTATTTGTTAGAGTCAAATGCTTGTATCGAGTCATAATGATGTTTTGCAGGACTTTCCAGGAAGTAGGGCATAAGTTTTCCAGAAATTTTCCGGAAACTTAACGTAAAGATTTCTGCAGATCACTTCTGACGGCGTCAGGAAGAAATTCCTGACGGCGTCAGGAAGAAATTCCTGACGGCGTCATGTGTAAAATTCTGGGAATTTTGCTAGTTTTGTTTTTCTAACGGAGTCTTAAAGTTTTTGTTAATTCTTTAGTTCTATAAACTCCAGGAAATCTGCAAACATTCATTCCACAAGCATTATATCTTACTTTGCTTTCTAGGATTTGTTATCATATATAGATTGCCGCCGATTTTACGCGAGGTTGCCTTGTTTGTTTTCTCAGGTTTAACAGGTTATGTATGACAAGAAGATGATCTATATTCTGGAAGGGAAGCTTTGATTGTTCATTTTCTTGGAGGAAGATCTAACCTTGTTACCACACTATCCATACCGAGCGAATCAGGGGAGTATTTGATTTCATTCTTTTACCTGTTTTACATTTACATTCTTTAATTGAACATTGGGGACAATGTTCATCCTAAGTGTAAGGGGAGGGTAAAATGATGATACTTTATAGTATACACTTTCACTTGAGTTTGTTTGTTTCATGGTAGATGTGTAATAAAACTAAGAGAAATACTTGTTAGCGTAATTTTAGCGACAAATTTAAAATTTTTTACAACATTTAGGAGTGAAACTTTAGCCTTAGCAACTGTCTCATGGATAGGAGTCGTATGACTAGCACAAAACCGTATCATTCAGAAAAATTTTCCACCCAAATATGCGAGGTTCGCCTTTAGATTTGATAGGAAAAGCATTTACTATTAGTGCTTATGAGTGTACCGGTAGCATTTAGATTCTAGAACTTGCGTTAGTGATGCATCCCGAAACCGCTAGTGAGACTACATTCGTGTAGTAAGATTTACTACATGATAAGAGGCATTAGCATCACCCTTGTGTTAAACCCGTATCATAATTACTGGACCATTTAAGTCATATTACTTGGCTAGTTAAGTCAATTAATTTTTCCCACACCCTTAGCGTTGTACTCATTTTTAGTACACGAAACCCCTAGTACACCCCTCCGAGCCTATCTTTTCATTTCTAACTTTAAGCATCTTACTTAAAGGAAGAATTTGTTACACCCCACTTAAATGTACACCCAAATCGCCTTAGCCTTCCGTGTATGCACTCATCTTTAGTGCATTATTGTTATTTGTTTAAACCCTTGGTTAATTATCTAATTGATTACATGGTTGCTAAGTCGAGTCATATCCTTGTACATATTGTTTTGGGACGATTGGGACTCATGGGTAAAGTACTAATGTTATGGAGTAATGGGGAAGAACATCTATTATATTACCCCCATATGTGCGTTAATCTTAAAAGTACTCCAAGTGTTTTGATTATTGATGAGTGCTCAAACACTCATCATTTTTTGTCAAATCTGAACTACAAAACATACAAAAACACTCAGTAATGCATCAAAATACTGAAAATATTTCAAAATTGTGTTTTATATGTTTTAGATGCAAGATGATCAAAAACAAATGAAAAACGTACAAAGTTTGCAAAATTGGCAGTTTCAGTCCCCCAACTTTCATAAAATTACAAAACTAGTCCCTGGATATTCAAAATATGGAAAATTATCACCAAATGTCCTTTTACAATCATAAGTTGTCATATTTTGTCCTTTAGTGAAAAATTGGAAAAGTTTTGGAAAATTACAAAATTAGTCCCTCGAGTTTCTAAAATTGTCAGATTTGGTCCCTGGGAAATATTTTTGGATTGAAAAATCAACAAAAGTTTTTGAAAATAAAAAGTTGACAATTATGTCCCTTGGGATGAAAGTTTGAGGAATTTACATGTTTGGTCCCCGTAGTTTGGAATTTTACAAAAATGGTCCCCGGGAAATTTAAATTTGGAAAATATCATGTAAGCCCTTGGATTTTGGAAAATGGCAAGTTTTAATCCTTATTTGTACTTTGGAGACATGGCAAAAAAGCCCCTTGGATTTTCATAAATTACAAATTGGTCCTTGTGATTTAACTCAAAACAAACGGACCCTTTTATTTATCTAAACCCAACAACCAAAACCAAAACCAAATAACCTGATCCAACACCACCTTATACCTCCCAAAAGCCCACCAATCCAATCCAAGGCCCAACACCCTTCTCAGCCAACCACCAACAAATATACCCCCGTTTTATTTAAACCTTGGTCAAACCTAAGGTTGACTCACCTCTAACCTCCCCCACTTCCCTGCTAAACCACTGCAACACTTCACCTCACCCATTCCCCCACCTCAACTCCACCAATCCTTGTCTCCCCCAACTTACCAATAACTCCAAAATGCATTAATTGTCCTTTAATCCCTCCAAGTCGCCCAAGACTGCCAATTGGACTTTTCTCGCCAATAAAAAATTAAACGGCCATGATCACATTTACTCATCTATTGGATAAGAATGGATGTGGGAAAGGAGGAGAGAGACTCCAGGAGCTATAAAAAGAAAGAAAAAATGAAGAATGAAGCAGTTAATGTAGTATTAGAATAGCTTTAGTTCTACTTAGGTCGACATAGTGTGATTTTTATCAATTCAGTTGTAATCTTTGCTTTTCTTGTGTAATATTAATCACTTTTGTACTCTAAATCTATTCTAAGCTTTCAATTTGAAGTTTGCTTTTAAATTCTAACTTTGGCATTTTTGAATGAAATTTACAAAGTCACTTAAACTTGGTAAAAGTTGTTGTTTCTTGTTTGTGTAAGTTCACTAAAGCTTAGTTATCAGCTTCTTAAAGCTTTTCAATCATGTAAATTAGTTTAGTTAAATAAAAAAAATAGTGAAAAATAAAAAGCAAGGAAGAAGAGAAGGAGAGGTTGTGGAAACATGGTTTAGAACTCAAGGGAGTAATAGGATTGTGAAATTGGGTCCTTGTACACCTCAGTTTTGTGCTTGGATCATGTTGTAAGATTCTTCCCTTTTCCTACATAAATTGTGATTTTCTGTTGTTGTTATTAAATGTTGTTTGATTTGGTCAATTTGTATTTAAATTAGCTTGTTATAAGCTACATACTCAGCTTCATGGATCAGAACTCTCATTTGTTTTAAAAACCATCAAACTCAGTTCAAATTTGTCTACTAAGGGTTGTTTGGATTAGGGTATAATCCAGACTTGTTGTTGTTATTATCACCTAAGTTTGTTTGGTCCTTTGTTCTTAAGTACTACATAGTCCAAACTCACCATTTACTTGGTCTTTGTTAGCGAAAAAAGTCAGAATCCCATTGAAATTTAAGCAGCAGTTAACTGTTGGATGGTTTTCATCCAAAATCTAATCTTTCAATCAAACAGTTGCTAATGTAGCTTAGATTAGGCTTGTTTCATCATATTATAACATAATCAGTAGATTACACCCATTAGAAATCCAACAAAGTCAAACTAGTTCATTTTCTAAAAAAGTCAAAGTTACTTTGTGAAGAAAATCTCAAAAGTTCAAGTAATTGTTTTGATTTTTCTATTTGCTTTTAGGGGGTGAAATTTGTTTCTATTCATTGTCTACCAGCTTAACTTTCATGCCCTAGCTTCATTACAATTTTGCTAATTTTCTTGTGGGGTCCACTGAGCCCCAAAGTTACTTGCAGGGCAAGCATTGCCCCTGCATCAGCAGACCACAGTCCCAAACCACCATTTGGTGGTGGTTTTCTAGCCACCACAGTGGTCCTCAAGCCACCAACTTGGCTTCTTTCCACCCCCCTGGTAGGATGTATGTTTTGACCATTCAGTTGACCTTGGAACCCCTGGGTCCCACTTGATTTAGCCACAAAAGTGTGTCCCAGTTTCTGAGTTCATATAAGAATCCATGTGCTAATTGTTAGCTTATTGCTTATTTTTGTGATCCCCTTGTGCTTATTCCTGCTCAAACTTGTTCACAAAACTCATTTGAGTCAGAATTCATCATAGTGGGTCCCACCTAAGCTGAGTTTAGCTTATTTTTCCCCTTGGTCAACAATAGTCAACTGCTGAGCCAAAAAAGCAATTAAAGTGCTTATTTTTGATTTCCACCAAAGTTGTTTTTATTAAAGTTTCATGTTTTTAGTTGTAAAATAGTTTTTCAAAAAGAAAATCCAGAAAAAACAATTTATTTTTAAGTGATAGTTTCTATTTAATTTTATTTAAATTTTAATTTTCATTTTTATATTTTTATTAAGTACTTAGCATTTTTATATTTTTCTTAATTTCCTTTCATATTAAAGTATTTTTAATAATTTTCTCAAATTTTTATTTTGTCATTTAGTATTTATTAGAATTAATATTAGTTTTATTAATTATTAATTAATAATTAAGTTTTAAATAGCATAATTATTTTTTATTAAGTAAAACCTAGTTTTTATATTTTTTATAGCTTTTATATGTTATAAAATAATTTTAGAAATTTTCTTGTAATTTTTACTGTTCATTTAGTATTTTTTCTTAATTTAAAATAGTTTAATTAAGTTATTAATAATTAATTAGTAATTAATTAATAGAAAAATCATAAAAAGACAAAAATACATATTTTTAATTTTAAAACTTATTTTTAGTTATTTTATAATTTTAGAAATTTTATTTTCATTTTTTTAGTATTTAATTAATATTATATTGTATTTAAGTATTTTAAATATTAATAATAAGTATTAAATAGTATTTAATTAATATTAAATAATTAATTAGTGTAAAAAATTATTTTCTTTTTCTAAAAATTTTCTTTTATCTTTTAGTTTGTAAAAAAGTCATTTTCACCCCCTGGGTGTTTCCAGATTTCACTTTTCACTTTTTATTTTGTACGATTACGTTTTATTTAAATGTAAACGTATACGTTTTAGGTTTCAATTGTTTCTGGTTTTTCTGATTTCACAGTCTTATTCATATAGCTTATTTAAGCTATTTCTTTGTATATTCCTTAGCTTAATCTCTCACAAACCCTTTCCTGTCCAAATTCACCCGATCACAAACCCGTTTTATAACCATCACACCTCGTCGGGACATAACGACCCGGGGAAACACTATACTTCCACGGAGCATTGACTCTGAGTTGTTTGACCTTGTTGACCAACACCTGGTCAAGTTTAGGTTGACCATTTGGAGCCAATCAATTATCTTAATTCGAGTCATTAGATTAGTTTATTGTAAAGTATGTAAAAATTCAAGTGTAAGGGGAATGTTCATTCCCTATGATGTATTATTTTGGATGGTAGGGTAAGAGTGTATGCAAAATATATATATATATATATATATATATATATATATATATATATATATATATATATATATATATAGAAAAAGAAAAGTGAAAACATACGGACTACCATCCCGTTTTATTCTATGTTTGTTTTATGTTTTTGTTATTTTTCATTCATTAGCTTAAGTCGAGTCTAGTCTCGGCTTAGCAACGCCATATTGTATATGTAATTAACCAAGATGATTAACTCGCCACCAGTAAAGATTGCCTATATCAAACAAAACCGTGTATTCCATATCCCTACACCTAACGTTACAACCCTTTAAAAGACCTCTTTGATAGTTTATCCTAGGTGCTTATGCCATGTGGTGGAGGTTTGATCCTTTCCCAAGCCTATGGTAATCTATTTTGCTATGACAGGTAGTGAGAGATGTTTTCCATTTCCATATTGTGATATATACTTTATTACACCCGAGAGATGTGAGTATCTAAACACTATTTGTGAGGTGCTAGCGTATGACCTCCGTGCTTGTCTTTGGTCTTTAGTGGAACGATTATTTGTTGTAATTACTTTTATATTAGTGTTCAATGACCCCTAACTTGTATTTTGATTAGAATAAAAGCGCATTTGCTTGAGGACAAGCAAATCTCAAGTGTAAGGGTATATGATGAGGCGAAAAATGACCGGTTTTTAGGGGGTCATTTAAGCTGGAATTTGAATTTATTTGATCAAATATTGCCCTAAATCGTTCCTTTTGTGATTTTAGGTACTTTGGGAGTGAATTCTGGAAAAGGAAGCATTTTGGACGTTTTTAGAGCATAAAAGTGAAGAAAACGGCAAAGTCTTAATTTTCCTAGCTGGGAACATCACCTGACGGCGTCAAGAGCAATTTGATGACGGCGTCAAGAGCAAAAATGGTGACGGTCCAGTGGAAATGTGACGGCGTCAAATCAAGGCCGTCAAGAGTAAAAGTGGTGACGGCCCAGAACAACAATACACATGACGGCGTCAGATCTGGATCTAGGCAATCCGATTATATTTTTGGCGGCGGGTTGACGGCGTAAGAAGTTTCTTCTTGACGCTGTCACCTTAGGAAATCTATATATATTCTTTGTAATTTTCATTCTAAAGGGAGGAGAATTTTAGGGTCGACTTGAATAAACCCTAGCTCGTTTTTAACAGTATTTTCAAGGGTTTTCACCCCTTGAAACCCTTCATGTTCAATTAAGATAAGTATCCTTTCAATTCATTCAATATGTCTATGTGTGGTTTGAATATATCTTACGCTTGTCATGATTTTAACATGCTAGGCTAGATCTCTTGTGTGTTTGCTTAGATGTAATGAAACCTAGATGTTGATTATAGGTTGATTGCTTGTTTATAGTTGTAATGGATGAATGATTTCGATGTTAGGCTTAAGAAATCTGGCAGACTTCCATAGTGTAACTTGCTTGAACGTCTTAAGAAACATGAACCAATGCGTACTAGGTTTTTATGGTTGTATTTAATGCATGAGCGAATTCTAGTGATCCCATGTTAGTAGCTTCTTGCAGGCTCGACATAGCAGTGAAGTAGGAGCTTATAGAGTTGGGGAAGTACGTACGCCACCCCACGGTTGGTATTAAGGAATATAACCCGTCATCCACGCAACTGTAACAAACAATTAACTTGTAAAAGATATATAGGGAGTAGTGAAATCTAAGTAAACACAATTCTCCCATTTATTGTTCACACCATTAGTTTAATTAGTTTTATTTTCATTTTTGTTATTTTATTTTGATTGCATTTTAGTTATTGGGTTAGTTGACTAGCAACTAATTCTGCTCACTCCTCTAAAACCCGATATTTTTAATTGCTTTTATAAATATAAAAAAAATACAAAAAGAATCATCCCTCACCTCTAGACCTAGTTTTTAAGCTTTCTAATCCTAGCGACACTATTCCTGAGTTGAACGACCGATCCCCCGGTACTTGTCACTATACTATACTACAACGATCAGGTACACTGCCTGGTGGGGGTTGTAAGCTTCTCGAGATCCCTCGAGAGGTAAAGCCTGGTGCAATTCCCACGCATCAATACGAGTTGGGCAATTTACTTTGCTCGATTTTGAAAGCTTATACGTGGTTATTTTAAAAAGTAATCTATACGAATTTGATAGTTTGCTAGGTGTTCTATTGAGTCGTATTAAAATATATGGTGCTCGTTAGTCTAGATTTCGATATATTAGATGGTTTTCAAGGCTGCTGGAACGTTTAGTATATAAGTTAAATGACTTAGAAATTTTCTAAGTGTTTGGCAGAATTTAGATTCGAATGAGACGTGATTAAAAGATGCATGCAACGTGAAAATAAACGTGAAGTGAGTGTGCTACGTGACTTCTATGCCTTCCAAGATAGAGGCTAGTCACGTTGGGTGTTCTATATATATGTATGTACGTATAAGATGTATGTGGAGCTATATACATTCGACACAACATATAACATGATGCATGGAATATGTATAACGTGTGATATGAATTGAAAAGAGCTTGAAACAACTTACTACACCTCTAGGGTGGTAGAGAAACGAGAATAGACGAAGGAAACACAAGAACTAGATACGTACGATTTCTACCCAAGTAATAAACGTATATAACAAACCCGATTCTACTTTCTTGCTTCCAAACTTGTGTATAATTGTTTCTGGACTTTCAGAAGTGAGTTTAAGGAAGAAATAAGGTTTGTTTCGTGTATGATGAATGAGAGAAATGAGTGAATGAATAAGGAGTACATATTGTAACCTTTTTATAACTCGTATGGTGCAATTATTTGCAAGGAGGCCAATTTCACTAAACATGTCAGTTACAATAGGTTCATAGGCTGAGTTTTAACATATTATAACATTTGAGAGAGCTAGAAACATGGAATATGTCCTTGTGAGTCATGGGATATGTCGACCATCTATTTATCACCCATACGATTTGAGAAATCGTGTATCATTGGGTTATAGCTGATCATACTTAACATTTAAACATGAAATCATGTTACAAACGTTACTAGGAACTATTAGAAACAATCGGGAATCAAAACGGTTAAGAAATGAATTTATTATATACGATCGGGTTGGATTTTTGGTAAATCACTTTGCCCTCTAAAAACGTATCATTACTCGACTTATGGAGCTGAGATTCGACACACTAATAGTTGGCTAGGTAAGAAATGAGGTGGTGCAAAAATATATATAAGTCGTGTGTAAAAGTCGAGAGAACGAGAGTTGTTTTGGAGGATGTCTAGTCGACAGATTTGGAATAGAAAAGAAAGTGTTGGGCTTTTGTATTGGGCCTGATGAATAGTGCTCGTCTTTTGGGTTTGGGCTGAAATATTATTAATGGCCCGTTTGGTTGTAATTGGTTTTAATTAGGATTAGTAAATTTTTAATATTTTGTTAAACATGTCGAGAACTTGTTTCGTAATCGTGACCATTTAATATAATAAGAAAATTTCAAATTTTCCTGTAAAAATGGTGATTAAAATAATGACAGAGATTAATATATAATTAAACGTTGTTAATTATATGGATTTTTGCGAGGTTTTACAAAAGCTCACAAACCTCTCTTGTTCGATCTGAGCTTCCAACCTGCTCAGCTCCCGCTCATCCTCAGAGTTCCAACCATCATCAGCAGGTTTCACATTTTTCTCAAAACTTAGCTGAAAGTGATCAAGATGAGGTTGTTGTTGTTGTGGCTCAACAACTCTTGGTGCAGATGAACTTGATGCACCTTGCACAAATTGTTGTTCTTGTTGCGGTGCATCAGCAGCTGCCACATTCTTCTCAAAACTCCAACGTATCTTGTTGGATTTTTCATTCTCTATCTTCTGCACACAACCCCACAATGTTTCAACAACATCAGTGTCTTTGCGAAACTCATTGTACAAAAACAGGTCGATCACATATTTTATGTCGACAGAGATATCTTTACACTCTGTGTATCGTGTTCTCAGGCGTTGTTTGCGTAACTTCGCCAGCTCAAACTTCTTAATAATTTTGATAATTGCATCTTGGCGTTTCTTGTCGTCTATTTCGACTTGTTTTTGGATATAGTTTTGAACTTGTTTGACAGTGTGGGGAAGTTTACAAGCCATTTTTTTTGTGTTTGATTTGTTGTTTGAATTATGTTTAAAAGTGTGTGTTTGAAAGTGGGTTTGATTTGGGTATTTATAGGATGAAAGTGGTTAAAATTTTATATATATATATAAAAAAAATAATCAAACAGTAATTTTTTTTTTCTTTTTAATTTGGGATTGCATGAACAAATGATGCTACAAATATCGTTCGTCCACATGATCGATTATGCAAAAAACATGCCGGCGATCGATTTCAAGAAACACCACCACAGTGGTGCGATCGATGTCACAAATCGATCGATCGATCCTCTTGATCGATTATTTCTGATCCACTGTCACGAGCCTAAGCATCTAATTAATATAGATTTTGTTTTCCAGGTTACCATATTCCTAGACACGATTTCCAAAACTACCACTAAAAAACATATAAGTTGCGTTTAGTTAGAAGGAAACACCTTTGTTTTTTACAAAATGTTTTGTACAAAACAAGAAAAATAGAGAATGCGTTCAGACCAAATGTTATTCAGACCAAATGTTTTCTATTAAATTCTCAAAAACAGAAAATTGAATTTCTTACTTTAACAAGGAAACTACAAAACATATTTTTTTTTTCCTTGTTTCCCTTCTAAACAATATTTTTTCTTGAGAATAAAAAACAATATCATATGAATGCGGTTTTTATGTTTTATGAAAAATTTAATCCCCTATCTTTCTTTACAAATATGGAAATAGAAAATTAAGATTTTTTTTCTCTAACTAAACGCACCATAGTAAACAATTTTTCTTTTTCTTAGAGAGGGTTCGGACCCGTGCCTCATCTAAGTCCCGTCCTCGACTATATGTATAAAATGGTGTCAACTTTCTCTTAATTCCTTTGTCGTCCAAAAGGTTGGTCATTTACCTACAATTGGGTTATGAACTTAAATTTTATTAAATAAAGAGCTAATAAAGCTATCTATCATGTTAAAAGAGGGCCGAGGCCCATGTGGGTAACACAATAATATCGATTCTCATGGGTGTACGTGATGACTGATCGATCAAACTCTTTAAAGTCAGTTACAAAGCTTTAAGTTGCTTCTAATTATAATGTGATATTCACATAGCTTCTGATCTGAAAACTTTAGCATATGCTTTAAGTTGCTTCTATTGCATTTTTTTTCTTGGTGTGGTAGTAGACGTTTTAGTTCGTTTTCTTGGGAGTGTTGGTTGAAAAACCCTAATTTGATTTCCTTGTAATGTTCTTTCTAGCATCTTGCTAGTTAATAAAATTTGCCGTTCAAAAAAAAAAAAATGCAATAGAAACACGACGATAAGTTTGATATTTTTTCAGCAAAGCTGTTAGACCAAAAATGACATTTTAAACAATGTGATATAAACGTTGTTGTCATAATTTAAATAACCGCATCAAGACACAAATACAAAATCTGATTGGTAAATTAGCAAAGCAACAAAAGTTAATGATCTAGCATGTGAATTTTTATTGGCAAAGATACCTTTCAAACATAAAGTTAATATTTTGGTGAAAAGCAGGCACGTTTTTTTAATTTTTAATGGAAATATCTGAACTAAGATCATAATATTCGAAGTATATACTCCGTACTATAAGTTCAACAAATATTTTAATACTTAGTTTAAATAAATTATTAAGACTCGTGTTTGAGTTGATTCTTCAAATATAATGCTTTAATGTACGAGTTTTTATGCTATGGTGTTTAGTGTTTCAAACCCACTACCAAGGGTTTTTACAAATCCTTACAAGATGATAAGATTTTACAGGAAAAATAATTGTTGTGCGTAATAACCATGTCTACTTATGTACTTAATGATTTAATTGGTTGATTTGAAAAAAATGATAGATGTGATTTTGATGAGAAATGCATAATACACTTATCAAATATATGATTTATTTAATCATGTATTTTAAAATTATGTTTTAAATCTAAATAACACTAGTTTTGCACAAAACTAGTCACACCACTTATTTCTACTCACATTCTTTTTTTATATTAAATTTTAAATAATACTTTTTAATTTTAATTTTATTATAATATATCTAATAAAATATAATTTCTATCTTCAAATCTAAATCCTAAAATAGTATTCCAACCCTATTTATAAATTAAGAATGCTTTAAATCTAAATAACACTACTTTTGCACAAAACTTGTCGCACCACTTATTTCTACTCTCATATTCTTTTTTTATATTAAATTTTAAATAATACTTTTTAATTTTAATTTTATTATAATATATCTAATAAAATATAATTTTTGTCTTCAAATCTAAATCCTAAAATAGTATTCCAACCCCATTTATAAATTAAGAAAGGTGAATTGCACACTTTATTTGTGATATAAGGAGTTGTATATTTGTCGTATGATGCATTTCCAGTTTGTAAACTGAAATGTGCAAATGAAAAGAAGAAAAAATGTCAATCAACCCCTATAAATTAAACGGACCCTTAGACTGTTAAAAATATAATTACGTAATTTTCACATCAATGTCTAAGTGTCTAACCATTGAAATTTGAACACCGATCTTGGTTGGATGTTAGTGCGGGCACTATTTTTGAACACTAGAAAAAATAATAATTAGACCTACTTTAATTTCTTGTCCCTTTGTGAGTCACATCCACTGTGGATGATCCACAAAATTAGACCACATTAATAATGACAATTTAGTAAAATTGATCGTACTAAATTACTACGGAGTATTTTAGTATAGTAATACACTGGGATTCTAAGTTCTATTGGGCTTAGATCAGCCCAATAAAAGAAAAACACTTTACCTCTAGTCAGTCTTCTAAGCCAGCCACCTCCCTTAGAAACCACCCAATTGCATAAGCTGCAGAACCAGCAATGGCTCCATTGAGTATAGTCCCACCAGCTGACAACGCGTAATTCTGACCCGCGATCTTCGCTTTGGCAATCCCAAGGGCCGCCAGGGCGAGAGCGGAAAGAATGCATGCACCCATGAATTTGTAGGTCTCATTACGCGTGAAGGGGATGAGAATGATGAATGCAAGTATTGGTGCGCTACCAAACACTAGAAAGGAGCCGAACGTTATTAGGCCTTTCTTCCACGGCTTCTCACCATCGTCCGGTAGTAAGGTTCCATCTTGGAGCATCATTTCATCCACCATTATGTCACCATACTTTGCGAAGATGTTCACAACCTTAGTAACAATAGTGGCCGTTAGTCGTTAGTAATAAATTCTAGCAAAAATATGTGTGGCAAAGCTACACAGGCTGGAACAACAAGTCGAAATGTGCTAGATCAATAGATCAGGCTGCCCTCCAACTCTTTAAGCCAACACAAACCGAACATTGCACACCCCGCATGCAAGTCAACATATAAACACATACCATTGTTGAATCTTCGATGTTCATGCCAAGAGCTCGATACCGGTCAAGTAACGCTTCTTTTTGTGTCTTACGACGGTTCGTAACCTCCCATTCTGTTACAAGGCGCTCCTTGGCCGCCACATCTCGTTCGGTGTCGCTAGAAACATAGTCACCAAATCCCATTGATATCCCACCAGCCACCAAGTTTGCGAACCCCAAAACCAACACATCAACTACAACAACACACAGTACTCGAAAAGTCAATTTCTCATAACATGCACACTTTAAAACGTCTAAACTTTATTCTCAATATCGAATATCACTATTCACCAACAGCATAAAAGGGTTCATATATGCAACAAGAATTATAACTATACAATGGTACTTTTTCTACTATAAAAAACTATCATCATATCTTCCGGTTTCTATAAATTACTCCATTGTATATATGAAAAATTGTAACATTCTATATGGTCATCTGAATATATGTATTATGTAAAGACATCATGTACAACATCTAAAACGTCACCTATCTTGCTAACTTTCTTTAGCATAGCACGATCTCGATCTACTGCTAAACTTATTCATATTTTACCAAACAGCACGCCATATTCATTGAGGAACCATAGTTCCTTATTCACAAACATTTTTGTTTATCAAGTCTAGATTTATACACCCCACGGGTCTATAAACTAGTCATATAAATATATGAAAGAAAATAATACATGTAGTTATGTACTCATGTCATATTGACATCCAAAACACTATATTAACAGACATATGACCTCTATTTTCAGGAATATGCTTAGAGTTTTATGTAAAATCATAACATATTTTTTTTATATATTGTCAACTTCGTAGATATTTTATTTGTAAGCCATTCGGCACGTTTTTTGTTAACCATACATTTCGGCAACTAGCTAGTGATCTAAGGGTTTAGCCACTTTAGTGTTTGTCGGAACCAAAGATATTAATTCTAACCCGAACATGTCTAAAGCAAAACTTGAACACACAACCATTTGGTTCGAGAGCTTCTCACATAACACTTTGGTAACCCGATCCAGGACTAAATATAATCGGGTGCAAAAAAATTAAACACTAATATTATAAACATATTTCGATGGATAGAGTGCATTTAAGATCGACTTCAGGAAAAATCTATGTTTTTTTCAAAAATTAACACTACATTGAAAAAAATCCATGGGTGCCGGCACCCGCGCGCGTAAACCCACTGGGTCAGTCCCTACTACAATTAGGGTGCGTTTGGCATGCCGCCATCAATCACAATGAGAATGATTTTGATACTAGTGGTGGCCCCTCGGTATGAAACTCATACCTTACCTTTTGATGTATATGGAGTAGGGAACATTTCTCTCATTCATTACCATAATGGTTTCATAGTTTCATTCTCAAAGTCGGATACCAAAAGCACCCTAAATCTCATGTTTATAATATGTGATAAGACACGTTAAAAACTCACCAGATGATAACCGGCCAGCAGAGATAGAAGAAATGAGAGAAAACGAAGTGACAATAGCATCAAGTCCAGCATACACAATACTCTTCACAAGCTCTCCTTTCCACGGCTCTTTCGGTCTTTCTCCACCGCCATCCTCCGCACCATTCGGTAGTAAAACTGCAGTTGAGTTCTCATCATCATTATTTCTAGCCATTGTTAATGATTTTATCCTAACCATCGGGTTTTTTTTACCGTGGTTATATACCGTAGTGATGTCGATCGTGGCAGCATGCATGTTTTGTGGGTTTTACACGTGTTAACATGTGGTTAAGTTTTTGACTTTTGATGTCGGTCATTTGTTGTTTGTGAACGTGGTGTGTAGGGATACGTTTGTTGTATAGGTAGTGGGTGAACATGTTAGTTAAAGCGTGTGGTGTGCACAAGTCTCGTTCATAACACTTTTTTATACTCGATTTATCATAGTGTGACATTTAAAGATAAGTTATATTTGGTACCGACTAGACTAGAGGTAAGTTACAAAATCAAAAAGAATGATTTGTTAGCTACTTAGCTGCAGATTCACATGACTAAAATCAAGTTACAATAGCTTAAGAGCAGAATCTGGAATTCGTATATTTTATGTTTATGTTCACTTAAAAGGCTGAACTCAGCCCAAAAAGCAACCATACATAAGCCCAATTGCTAAGGACTAGTACCACTGTTACCATATGTATAAATGTACATATGGTAAAACAAATTCTACTAGTAGTTAATTACATAGGGTGTGTTTGGCAAAAATTGTTGGTACTGGTGCTGGTGCTGGTGCTGAAAAAGATTAAAAATGTAGATTTTTTTTGTATTACTGTTTGGCAAACTAGCTGTAATTGTAGATTAAAAGTGTAAAATGGCGTAATTGGACATACAAATAACAAACCCAATATGAACAAGAATAGTAAATAAAATTATTGATATAAATCATAAAATATGTTGCATTGCATGAAAATCTATGTAAAAATACAAACAACATTAACATGATGTTAAATTATCATCCATGATGTGCATTCCATATTAAAGTAGCAATATCGTTACGTATTTGCTTCATCTCGTTAGATGCTCCTTCAGAATTGTTTTCATTGTTCGTCTCATGACTATGAACATCATGAAGTTCGTCTCGTGGTATATAATCCGGATTTTCCTCCATCACCGTAAACATCATATCTTCTTGTGAGTTGTTACGGATGTAGTTATGTAAAGCAAATGTAGCAATAATAACATCAATCTGAGTTTGCACGCTAAACTTAGGCATTCCACCAAGTATTTTCCATCATTTCTTTAAGACTCCAAATGATCTTTCAATATAACTCCGTAAAGATGAATGCTTGCGGTTGAAAGCTTCTTGCTTATTGTTTGGTAGCTCATATTCAAACTGAGATTGATGGTATCTTGTCTTGGAATATGAAACAAGATATCCGTTTCTATCGGGATATCCTTTGTCTACTAAATAGTATTTACCTGGTAAAATAGTTAGGAAACAAAATAAGTGAATTGTGATTCGAAAAGTAATATAGAAATAATTACTTTACCTCTAGGTGGTTTGGGAAAGTTCATTGATGGTGTGTTGATAGCGTGAAGAAAAACTCGGGTATCGTGTGCTGATCCTTCCCATCCCACAGATATAAAAGTAAAACACATATCAAAATCGCAAGTTGCCATTACGTTGAAAGTAGGTACTCCTTTTCTACCTATATAGGGTACTTGTTGATTCTCTGGAATACATGCTCCGATGTGTGTACCATCTATACATCCAATACAATCCTAAATACAAATGAAATAGTCTAAGTCTTAATAAAGGTGTGATATGTTAAAATTATATTGAAAAACATACAATTTTGTACCTTAAAATATGGCAGACTTGCAGATTCCAATTGAACCACTACCATGCAACACAAAAAACTACAAATATCCACAAACACATGCCACTGAAAAAGTTCTAAAGATTTCGAGAAAAAAAAAAAGTTCTAAAGATTACCGGAGAGAAGTTACGAGACTAGTTATGGAGCATCACCCAATTACCTCCAACACCTTGATGATGGCCGTCTGTTATGTGAACTGTAGTAGGGTTTGTTATGATTTATAATGAAACGTGGGTTTTCTGGAAGGTTAATAAGGTAATTCTACAAAAAATAATCTCCAACCATTTCTCAAAAGTTGGTTGGATCAACTTATAATTTAAGAGATTATTTTTTCTATAATCTATCATAATTTTGGTAGCCAAACGATACTACTTTTTAGACAATAGATTATTTTGTGAAAAAAAAAAAAAAAAAAGCTCTAGCCCCCATAATCTCCCAATAATTTGTGTTACCAAACACAGCCATAGTGGTGCTTGAGGTAAGAGTAAAAACCAAAAATGCACACAGGTGGATTGAAGGAGAAAACACAAATGATTGGTAGGCCATATATACACTACATGAGTATGAATATATTGCAATTTGCACCATACAAACAAGTAATCCCACTATTCACTAATAGGGTGCGTGGGATTGCGATTTCGAACTGATTATCACGTTTACAAAACGTGCATAGTTAGTTTAAAGTGTCTTGCAAATAAAATCTGAAAAGTAATTTTTAGCTCGAGACCATTGATTGTGTATATGACCGGACGAATGTCCGGAGGACTTGATGCCGGAGGACCCAGACAAGCGCCGCCTTTGACCCTGGTTTCACAGGTCGTTGTCTGGCACGTGGAATTCTTAGCTGTCACTCTAGTACAAGGGTAGGTTAACGCGCCACACCCTACGTGTCATAAATAGTAACCTACCTGCACTAGCTACTGTTCTGTACAGTAATCAGGTACAGTTTGAGGGAGTATAAATACTTCTCATTTACTCACCTATATGATTAGCATTTACTGCATTATCACACACACACATTTATTATCATTAACCCCATACTTACTCTCACGCCGGAGCTTGGTCCTGGGATAACACCCGGGGCGAGGCTAACGCGTTTGTTGTGCTCGCAGGTTTCACGACACACCTAATCACCATCCGAGGACTTTAGAAGGACCTTTGAAAGGTGACAAGATTTTACTCAAACAAATTGGCGCCATCCGTGGGACCCGTATTCAATCTACCCAGGCTGTAGGATGACAGATACCGGTCCTGGAGGCTCCGGAGGTGGAGGGGAGGATACTCCCCTGACAAAGGAACAAATTGAAGGGCACCTGTCCGCTCTCAGGTCGTTAGTAGTAACTTATAATCGGAGGAGGGATGTCTCTCCTATCCGGTTGAATTTTGATGAAGGGGAACCGAACAATAGGAGACCGAATGGAAGACGGGATGAGATTGTAACTGGAGGGAGGGTGTCCGACGAAGATTTATGGAAACCTTTCAAGGAGCTATCCTACTCACCACTGACCCACCGGCTTCTGGAGTTCTCCGCACCCGAACACAAGATGCCATCACACATTAGGCTCTACGATGGTTCTACTGATCTGGAGGATCACCTCACCAGATTTTCCGGAGCGGCCATGCAAGGGTCGTGGCCCATGCCTGTTTGGTGTCGCATGTTCCAAAAGACATTAGACGGGAGTGCCCGGGGATGGTACGACAAGCTTCCACCCGGTAGCATCGATGAATGGGCACACTTGCGTCACCAGTTTGTCACTTGCTTTTCCTCAAGGAAGAAATGCTTCAGGGATCCTACAGAAATAACCAAGATTGTGAGAAACGCCAATGAATCCCTTCCGGACTTCAAGGAAAGATGGACCACAGAGATGGGGTTCATCCAAGGAGTGCCGGAGGTTATGAGAATCTCATCTTTCATGGATGCCTGTAAAACTCCGGAATTGGCTAAACGTTTTGCGGATAAAGTGCCAAAAACGGTGGAAGAAATGATGACACGAGTGGATGATTTTGTTAGGGCTGAGAAGGCGTTCGCCAATACTGAGTTACCTCGGGGAGAAAAGTCGGAGATGGCGAGGAAGTTCCCGACGGATAATTTTCGACGGGACGATAAGCCATATCGGGGATCATATGGAGGGGATAGAATGCATAATGACGGCAGGACAAATCACTATAAGCATGAAGGGTACACACCATATAAGCCCAGAGACAAGGCGCCGTTGCTTCCTCCCAGAAACGATTATCATGAACGCCCAAACAACCACCCACCAAGGCTTACTTTAAACTCCCTTACAAAGCTCCCCAAGGGAATCCTAGCTACCGAACGTCATTTGCAATTGCCACAACCCCGACCCATGAACTACCCTCCGCGGAAAGAAAATCAAGACAAGTACTGCAATTACCACATGGAAAAGGGCCACCATACGAACGAGTGTAGGCAGCTGCAAAGCAATTAGAGAAGGCATTAGAATCACGAAATCTTAATCACCTTATCAAGGATGTTAGGCAAAAAGGGACCGGCCAACGAAGAGGAGAACCACAGAAGGACAAGATCATTAACATGATCCGGATACGCCCCGAAGGCAGGAAAAGGAAAGATCATGAAAGGACGGAAGGTTGGATGAATGTGCCTATAATATTCCCTGTTCGAGCACTGCTTTAACAGTCTACACTCTTCAATCAGATCACGGTTGAGACCTACAAGCACCGATTTGCTTGGTTTCGCTGGGAGTGTCACCAAGCCTTTAGGAAAACTCGAGATGGATGTGGAGTTCGGAAATGGAGGTTTGTCTCGAAAAGCGACGATGAAGTTCACTGTGATTCGGGCTCTGTCTCCTTATAATGTAATCCTGGGACGGAGCGGATTAAAAACACTCCGGGCTGTTCCATCAACTATTTACGCAATGATGAAATTCCCTACGCCACGGGGTATCGCTACACTTATCACTCGATCGGCCATTGTGTCAGAGTGAAGAAAATTAGAGGATAAGCAGGAGAAGCATGACGAAGAGGTGAAGTTCGAAGAGGACAAACCACCAGAGGAAATAATGGTAAATCCAGCATATCCGGATCAGTTAGTGACTATAGGAGGAAATTTGACAAGGGAGTGCAAGGTTCTCTTGCGGACGTTGCTCATAAAGAACCTGGACATATTCGCTTGGGAACCGTCCGACATAACGGAGGTCCCTAGACAAATAATAGAACACAACCTCAACGCTAACCCTTCGGTAGAACCAGTATGTAAAAAGTAGAGAATCTTCGCACCGGACCGTAGCCGTGCAGTGTTAAAGGAAGTCGAAGAATGGGTCCGAGCTGGAATTGTCCGTCCAGTAAAATATCCGACCTGGATCTCCAACCCGGTTTTAGTAAAGAAAGGTGACGGTAGCTGGAGGATGTGTGTAGATTTAAAAAACATTAACTCAGCCTGTCCAAAAGATTACTACCCTCTTCCTAACATAGATTGGAAAATCGAATCGGTTATGGGTTACAGATACAAGTGTTTTTTGGATGCGTACAAAGGATATCATCAGGTGCAAATGGCCAAAGACGATGAAGAGAAGACAACGTTCTATACAGATCAAGGAACTTATTGCTATACCAAGATGCCATTTGGTCTTAAGAACGTTGGGGCAACATACCAACGGCTAGTAGACACGGCTTTCCAAACACAGCTGGGAAGAAATTTAGAGGCCTATGTAGACGACATGGTAATCAAGAGCAGAGAGGAGAGGGGAATGATAGAGGATATTGCTGAGACGTTCGATAACCTGAGAAGGATCAACATAAAACTTAATCCCAAGAAGTGTTCATTCGGAATGGAGGAAGGCAAGTTCTTAGGATACTTGGTCACCTTAGAAGGGATACGAGCCAATCCAAAGAAAACAAAGGCAACAGCAGACATGAAGTCACCTCGGACATTGAAAGAAATGCAAAGTCTCGGCGGCAAGTTGGCAGCGTTGAATCGTTTCCTCTCAAGGTCGGCCGAATGATTGTTACCCTTTTTCGAAACCTTAAAGAACATTACCAAAGAAAACAAAGACGAATACCGATAGATGGAGGTTGCAGAAGTAGCTTTTCAGGACATGAAACAACTCATCGAAGACCTCCCGTCATTGACTACTCCGGTTGCCAAAGAAACCTTGTATGTATACCTAGCGGTGGCGGACGAAGCTGTTAGTACTGTGTTGGTAGCGGAGAGAAAGGCAAAGCAATGTCCAGTCCGTTATGTCAGCAGGACTTTGAATGACGCCGAGAAAAATTATGCTCCTATGGAAAAGCTAGTGTTATCCCTGTTGCACGCGTCAAGAAGGTTACAACGATATTTTGAAGCACACCCAATTAAGGTCATCACCGACCAGCCTCTCAAGCAAATTTTAAACAAGGCTCAGTCTTCCGGAAAGCTCGCAAAATACTCGGTCGAACTGGGAGCTTATAACATAGAATACGTCCCGAGGAATGCAATTAAGGGACAGGTCCTAGCGGATTTTCTCTCAGAAACGCCCATCAGAAGTCATTTACCCGGCTATTTCCAACAGCCTGCCTACAAGCCGAATATAGATGAGGCCGAACGTTGGACGTTGTACACAAACGGAGCGTCTAATCAAAAAGGTGCCGGAGCAGGTTTAGTGCTCATCAGTCCATCTCAAACGGAATACACTTATGCCCTTCGGCTCAATTTTGAAAAAACAACAAACAATGAAGCAAAGTATGAAGCGTTGTTGGCCGGTCTAAGAATTGCAACGGACATGGGGGTACGGAAGATAAAGGTGTATGTTGATTCAAAGCTGGTAGCTAACCAGATAAATGGTGACTATGTAGCCACCAACTCAAACATGATTAAGTACTTAGCCAAGACAAAGGGGCTGATAGCCGGTTTCAAACAGTTCTCCATTAGCAATATTCCTCGGGATCGAAATCAAAAGGTAGGCGTATTAAGCAAGTTAGCCACGGTAGCATTCGACCATCTGGTGAAGGAGGTGTTAGTAGAAGTGTTAGCGAAAAGGTCCATAGAGAAGCAGGAAGTGAACACCATGGTGGAAGAAGAAGGGGATAACTGGATGACGCCCATAATCAAATGCTTGGAAGAAGGGATATGGCCGGACTGCCGGTGGACAAAAACGAAGCACGAGCACTAAGGATGAAAATAAGTCAATATGTCATGGAAGAGGGGGTGCTATTCAAACAGTCTTACTTAGTACCCATGTTAAGGTGCGTAGCTGCAGGCCAATTACGTCATCTGGGAAATCCACATGGGCGCTTGTGGAATGCACTCAGAACCGCGCATGGTTGTCGCTAAGGCCATGAGACAGGGGTATTACTGGCCCACGATGCATCGGGACGCTCGGGAGGAGATCTGTAGAACCGTAGAGGGGGTGAATACGGATTCCTCGGCTTTTTAGATGTTTAAAAACTTTAAGCCAAAAGAAAACCAAGTGTTGTATAATCAATCCAACAACCACTATCACAAAAAAAGTATATAAAGCAAGCAAAGAACACAACGATATATACTGGTTCGGGATGGGGGTTTATACCATCCGTACGTCCAGTTGCGAATCCGCGACTCCGATACTATTCACTTGTATAATCCTTTCGGTGGACTATAAACCGTTACAATTCACTCCACCGATATTCACCAATATCGATGCTCACAAAGAAGGAGTTACTCACCAACGGTATTCCGCCCTCGGAAACCACCCAAAAGAATCTCACGATTCAACTTTACCTAAGGATCACAAAGATCTCTACCAAGACTTCCACCCGGAAGTTTCCAACTAGATCCCCAATGATCTAGGCTTGGTCACCAAGACACAAGACTTCCCTTATAAACAATTGAATGAATGAATATATGTTTGTTCAACCAAGTCCTAACCTAACCTAGAGACTCGATTGTAATAGAAAGGGTATAAGAAAGAAGACCCTCGACACAATCACAAGAGTGGATTAGGTTCTTGTGATTCTTCCCTTGCAAAGATATGTGTTCTTCCAAAGATGTTAGTGTGGAAATCAAGAACACAAGATTAGAGATAGAGAGATTGATAGATTTGAGAATGTTTAGAGAGAAAGAATCTAGAGAGAAAGAATAATGGCAAGGGGTGAGGAATACAAGAGGCAAGGCATGGTATTAATAGGCAAAACCCAAACTTGGGAATATTTTACCGAGGCCGGCGCGTCACCCACACGTTGACGCGTGGGAGGCGCGCCAGACACCCAGGAAAAATATTCCCGAGGCTTTGGGTATTAGGCATTATAAATGCCTTACCTTGCTAAACCCCCAATTGTACTTCACACTAAACCTTAACATTAATCATTCTAAGGTTTACCAACTCAAATAGCCAATTTGGAAATCATTTGTGAAGTGCTTAAAGAGAAACCAAATTACCAAGGGTTTAAAGTGTAGATTGGGTAATTTGGAAGGGGTAGAAGTGTATCTCCTCACATGGCATAGAAAAGAGAGAAAGAATATGCCAAAGAATATTCCAATGCTTGGGGGGGGAAGAATGTGATGGAGGGTTGAGATGAAATGGTTTGAATTGGATGGCTAGGATCAAAGGGAGCCTCCCTTGGTTTTCAAACAATTTGGCATGTGGAGAAATATGGATGGATGAGATGATCTCATTAGAGATGGATGGCTAAGATCAAGTATGCCTATGTTAGGGTTGAAGAGGATATTCTAAGGAATATGTTTTGCTTGGGGGGAAAAGGAGAAATGAAGGGTTGAGATGGTTTCATTTGAATTGGATAGATGAGATCAAAGTCATGTGGTAGTATAGATAGAAGAGATTGGATGGATGGTTGAGATGAGTTTAGTTTGAATTCAATGGTTGAGATCAATCACATGTGGTGGTATAGGGAAGAGGGATTGGATGGATGGTTGAGATGTGTTTGATTTGAATTCAATGGTTGATATCAAGCCCATATGGTGATATAGGGATGAGGGGTTGGATGGATGGTTGTGATGTGTTGTAAATTGAAATCAATGGCTAGGATGAGAGGAGCCATATTAGGGTTTCCAACAATTGGCATGTGTTGAAAATGGTTGAGATGTGTTGTAAGGGATTGGATGGTTGAGATGTAGCGTGTAAGGGAATATGTAAGGGTGTAAGAGATTGTGTAAGAGAATATTTGATTTGGATATGATTGGATATGATTGGTTTTGTCTTTTGTATAAATGGGATTAAGAGAGGATTAAGGCATAATCTAATTGTCATTAAGAAGAAAAGGTTTAGACAATTAAGATTATAAGTTGAGAAAATCATAGGTTACTTATAAGTTCAAGTAACACAATGTCGAGAATCCATAGTTTCATATCTCGTGACTTTCCACGAATCGACGTTCTCAACTAATACCTTGGTTCAAACAAGTTAAGTGTTTTGCCTTGATGTAAATCATAACCCAAGTGGGAAAGGATGCATTTACGCAAAGTGACCTTTGACTTAGTTTGACCAATAAGGGAGTAAACCCGTTACGTAATTAGAGAAGACGTAAGCACGGGATATGAGCATATGGATGCTTCAACACGATGTTACGTGAAATATATAAGCTCCCTAAGTTTAGAAAATCCTTGGCTAGAGGCGGTAGTAAGAAAACATGAGTTGGCGTTTTCCCGTAAATGGGTGTTCAAAAAATAGAATATCTCAAATCTCAAAACTCGTTTCGAGTGTTCTCAATTAAGTACATAACATATTCATACCTATTTTGAAAGATCCACATTTGTCAGGTAAGGGGAAAGCCGACTTTCAAAATTCGCATGGAACCATACAGACTCCTGGCGCGTCACCCGCGCGTTGACGCACGGGCAGCGCGCCTGGAGCAGACATTGGCTCCGGCGATATTGAGCTAACGTTTGTCATTTTATGTGTTTCGATGGTTTATTTGTCATCATTAAAACATAAAGAGATCTTGATCATGTTGCCTCAACAATCTCCCCCTTTTTGATGATGACAAACAAAAACCGAAAGCAAATAAAATTACCAAACTTAGCGAAGACAAAGCTGCGCCTTTAGTGTAGCTTGCGTCTTGACCTTTGCCTTGTAATTTGGTGAAGCCTTTAACATTACTTGAGTGGTCTTCACGCATCTTGCTTTCTTTCTCCCCCTTTTGTCGAATCAAAAAGGCGGGACTTCCATTTGAAATGGGAAAGTAGCTTGTTTCCGTGCTCCCCCTTGAACATAGCTCCCCTTAGATCATTGCTCCCCCTTGTTTTAAGGCGGGGATCCATGGGTCAAGAGCCTCACCTTTTGCGGTGGCATAGCTACACATAGAAAGCACAACATGCAACCGACAAAGAAATCCTCACATGTGAAAGTTCCAAAATGGGTTAGGTTACCATTTGAAGACTTGCAACATGGGTTAGTCCACAATATTATATATATATATATATATATATATATATATATATATATATATATATATATATATATATATATATATATATATATATATATATATATATATATATATATATATATATGTATTTGTCCCATATGACTCCAATAACCAATAGTTGAGCATGATAAGGTTGATAGAAGTGCATTTGTTATTATAATAAAGCATGAGAGCTTAAAGTTACAACAAGATCATAGTACCAAGAGGTCAAAGAAACACAAAATACACATAATGCATCTAACAAACACACTTAGACGATACATGTTATAAGGAGACTATTTCTTGTGATTTACAAGATTGTCCTCACATGTGTCAACACCCCTATCTTGATGCACAATGCATGTCATATTTGAGGCTAATGCTTGAAGCATTTTAACACCGTCATGAAGAGATTTGAGCATGTTACGGGTTTCTTCTCTATGATTCTTAATAGCATTAAGCATGTCAATAGTGTTTTCACAACAAATTGCATGATTGCCTTTACGAAGTTTTGGACTTAAGAGCTTCCTTATCTTTTCCCAAACTTCTTCATCACCAATTCCCTTAGTAAGGGGTGATGTGGCTTGAACATTTTGTGGATTGCTCCAAACATCATCTTGCAAAAGTTTTTCAAGGTTGATCCTAGGATATTGTTGTTGATTGTTTAGCATAAACCACTCATTTCCAATCCCATCATTCTTGGTTGTAGCTTGAGGGACAACATTGTTGTTAGCAATTTCTTCACTTCCATTGTTTCCACTCAAGGAATTAGTGTAATTACTTTGGAGGATGAAATTGTCAAGAACATTGTTTGGAGAAAGTGGTTGGTTATTCATTTTTTAACTTAGATTGAGATTTAAGATGTAATGCTAGACAAGATCTCTAATCCTTAAATAATAGTAAAGTGGGATTTAGATATGAGTGATGACACTTATTATCCAACGGGTATTAAGGCAATTAGTACCAAGATTCCTCATTAGGTGTACAAATTGTGAAGATCAAGAAGAAGAGAATATATAGGAAAGGTAAGTGAGCATGGATCACATGATCATGAGAAAAGTTATTCAAAGAGCAATGACTGATCTAGTTGATTATTAAGTTGTGATATGTGGACAAAATACATATACCATTAAGAATGCATCATAAATCGTTAAGCAATGCATCAAATTTTTAAGCAATGAGGCATTATTCATTAAAATTTGGGTATGTAGCATGTGTTTTATCATATAAGAAGAACAAGATGAATTTGATACAACATTTTGAACACAAGTGTGAGTTGTGAAGAAACGTCATATTTAATGCAAAATTTTCAAGATGAATCAAGATAATTTCATGTCAAGTTATCTTGTTCAAGCACATAGTATAGACATGTAGAATCTTGGATACTTATCAATCATAGTTTGAATAATGAATTGATAAATATCTTTCCTCTTGGAAGACATTTGTAAGATCTTCCATCCATGCCTCCACATAAACCTTAATCACATAAGCTCTAATAGCACCTAAAGATTGTTCTCTTAAGATGCATGTTTTAGCATCAAAACCTATCCCAAAGCAATTTGAACTTTTGAAAAATGTCATGCCAAAAACTTAGACTTGTTTGTTTTGTGACCTAAGAGTCCTTTTATTCAAGTCACCAATGACTTTTTGTATAGGATGACCCCTCGCTTCTCTCAATTCCTTAGGATTGCCTTCATCCGAATCATTAACTTGTAATGTTGGCGACCTTTCTTGATCTTGAACTAAAGGTTCGTTGATCACATCATCTTCTACCGAAGAAGATGATCTAGGCTCGGGCATGCTCTCATCAAAGGTTACATTGAGAGATTCCTCAATCCTCATTGTTTCCTTGTTAAGCACTATGTATGCTTTACTAGTTTGAGAGTATCCTAGGAACACACCTTCATACGACTTTGGGTCGAATTTGGTGAGATATTCTTTGGTGTTAAGTATAAATACTTTGCAACCAAATACTCTAAAATACTCTAGGGATGGTTTTCTATTCCTAAGTATTTCATAAGGTGTTTTATTAATTACCTTTCTTATGTAGACTCTATTAAAAATGTAACAAGCGGTATCTAGGGCATGACACCAAAACTTTTGTGGAATGGATTGCTCGTCAAGCATTGCACGACTCATCTTTCTTAACTTACGATGTGTTTTTTCAACAATCTCATGCGATTGAGAAGTGAACGGGCCCGATAAGTTATAAGATATTCCATGTTGTTCACAAAAGGTTCCAAATTGCATTTTATCAAGTAGGTTTTCAAGTTTCTTTCTCAAAATGTTGAATTTATTTAAAACTTCATCCTTGTTTTCTAAGAATAATATCCAAGTGTAATTTGAATAATCATCTATGATCATTAAAGTGTAGAAGTTACCTCCATAACTTTGGATCGGAAATGGACCATACAAATCCAAATGAATTAATTCTAAAACTTTACTAGTTGTCACTTCCTTTATATACCTATTATTGGTTTGCCCTTGACTTCCTAGACATGTATCACAATAATGCCTTTCAAAGCTCAACTTTGGTAAATTCCGTACTAGTTCGTTTGAAGCTAGGTTTTGGACTAACCTCATATTGGCGTGACCTAATCTCCTATGCCAAAGCGTTGAGTTGTCCACCATGGACGTAAGACATATGTGTTGCTTAGAGTTATCACCTAACTTGCATGTATATAAATTATTTCTCCTATGACCTTTTGCTAACACAACCCCATTTTTACTAATGGTGCAATCTACCTTAGTAAATTTGACCTCACAATCATCATCACATAATTGACTCACACTAATCAAATTGAAACTTAGACCCCTAACATGCTCAACATTGGAGATTTCTATGGAGTCATGAAGGACATTACCTTTACTGACAATTTTGCCGTTAAGTTTGCTTCCAAAAATGACTTGATTGCCATTATACGCCGTGTATGATGTGAACAATCTTCTATTCCCGGTCATGTGTTTAGTGCAACCACTATCCACTACCCACTCATCCGGTTGTAGATCACTTTTGAGGCAAACCTACAACAAAAGTACGACTCATGCCTTTGGTACCCATTGTTTCTTGGGTCCATTTTGGTTAGCATTTGAAGTGCCCAAGTTAAACATTCTTGGGTCTTGAAGCAAGACACATAATTTCTCAATACCAAATTTAGAGAAGGCGGACCAAGGATTGTTTTGATAGTCATTTTGAGTTTGATAACTTGGTCTATAGTTGTGATATGTTTGAGGTTTAAAGTAGTTTTGGTTTGAATAGGAGTTGTCTCTCCTTTGGTAATTGTTGTATTGGTATTGAGAAGACCTTTGACCATAGTTATAGAAATTTCTTCTTTGGTTATTATGAAAAGATGGTCTTTGGTTGTATGAGGTAGAAGATCTCTCATTAGGTGTAGGCAAAAGTGGTCTATTATTTACTCGAGGTTGTGAGTATCCAAGTCCATTGCGAGAGCTTGAGTTAGAAAATTGTTTTGGATTCCCTCTTTTTGCAATGGAAGCTTGATTACCTCGAGTACTTAAAAGAGGAGCTTGAGGATTAATTGGTTTAATGACATTGTTTAATGGAGATCCAATTTTCCTCAGGGACCAGGCGCGTTGACGCGTCAGCCAGCGCGTCAGCATCGGGGATTTTTGGAGCCTCGTTTTATTTAGCCTTTACAAATGTTAATGGTTTTGTTAGGCTTATAGGAGTGGTTGTACCTTGTTTAAAAAATCCAAGACCTCCCTTATCTTGAGACACCTTTTGCCGACTTATTAATTCTTCTAAATCGTTTGTGCTCTTTTTATATTTTGAAAAGCTTAATGACTCTTTTTGAAGTTCCAACACTTTTTCATTCAAAGAGTTAACCTCAAGTGTGAGTACTTCACAACTTTTACAAGGTTCAATCATCCCTTTGCAATGTTCTAGTGTTTTTACTTTACTTTCAAGGTCACAAACCCTTTCTTTAGATTTAACATTTTCCAATTCAAGAAGACGTTTTTCTTTGAGAGCTTTCTCAAGGGTTTTTCTAAAATCATCATTAAACTTAACTAGTTCCTCATTCTCTTATTGCAAATTGACAATATCTAAGTTATTAGAAGAAGAAGGGTTTAGAGATACCTCAAATTTTTCTTGGGCCATAAGACACGTAGCATCATTATTTGGTTGGTCTTCATCTTCACTATCACTCTATGCTCCTCCAACGAATGCCTTGTTTACTCTCGGCTTGGGACATTCATTGATGAAATGACCTTTCTCACCGCAATTGTAACAACCTTGTGTGCGTCTTGAGCTTTCACCGACCTTGTTGTCACCACTTCGGTTTCCCCCAAAGTTCTTCCTTCCACCATTATCTCGGTTTCCAAACCGGTTTCTCCTACCAAAGTTACCACCTTTTCTAAAGAATCTCCGAAAGTTCTTGGCCATGAGATTATACTCTTCGTCATCCATATCATCTTCTTCATTGCTATCCTCTTGACCATCACTATCATCACTAGCTTGAGTACTAGTGACTTTAGCTTTAAGAGCCAAAGACTTAACCTTCTCCTTCTTGTCTTTGACACTTGCCTTGTCGTTCTCAAGAATCATTTCATAAACTTTGAGATTTCCAATGAGCTCGTCAAGAGGTAGTTCCGCCAAATTCTTGGCTTTTTCTATGGCCGTCACCTTTGGCCTCCACTTCACCGGAAGTGCTCGAAGAAACTTTCTCACATGGTTCTTGTTATAGAAGCTAGGATCAAGAGCCGTGAGACTAGTGATTATAGCATTGAACCTTGTGTACCTATTATCAATGGTTTCTTCATCCGAGATCGAGAACTTCTCATATTGTTGTATGAGTAGATCAATCTTGCAATCCTTTACTTGAGAGTTTCCTTGATGAGTGATGATGAGAGAGTGCCAAATTTCCTTGGCGGTCTTGCAAACATGAACCCTCTCGAATTCCCTTCGAGGTAGAGCATTATAGATCAACATCTTGGCTTCATCATTCATACCAAGCTTTCTTCTTTCATCATCATTAAGATCCATATGTGGCTTTTTCACCAACAACTTTGTTTATGAGTCTTCCACCATAAACTCAAAGTTGCCATTTTGGATGATTTCCTACAAATCAAGATCTTTAGACCTAACATAGGTCTCGAATCGGGTTTTCCAAAAGCAAAACCCATCGGTTTCTAGCAAAGGTGGTCTTTGCATAGAACACCCCTCAACATAGTTCTCTTGAGCCATGGATCAATACTCTACTTTAACAAAAACCTTAGTTAGGATTTTAGATTTTTGGTAAAGAAGTTTTTGACTTAAAACGACTTCTCGGGAAGTCTTTAATGCTCAAAAACTTGAGTATACCGCTCTGATACCAATTGTAGAACCGTAGAGGGGGGGGGGGGCTGAATACGGTTTCCTCGGCTTTTTAGATGTTTAAAAACTTTAAGCCAAAAGAAAACCAAATGGTTGTATAATCAATCCAACAACCACTATCACAACCAAAGTATATAAAGCAAGCAAAGAACACAACGATATATACTGGTTCGGGATGGGGGGTTTATACCATCCGTACGTCCAGTTGCGAATCTGCGACTCCGATACTATTCACTAGTATAATCCTTTCGGTGGACTATAAACCGTTACAATTCACTCCACCGATATTCACCAATATCGATGCTCACAAAGAAGGAGTTACTCACCAACGGTATTCCGCCCTCGGAAACCACCCAAAAGAATCTCACGATTCGACTTTACCTAAGGATCACAAAGATCTCTACCAAGACTTCCACCCGGAAGTATCAAACCCTAACTAGATTCCCAATGATCTAGGCTTGGTCACCAAGACACAAGACTTCCCTTACAAACAATTGAATGAATGAATATATGTTTGTTCAACCAAGTCCTAACCTAACCTAGAGACTCGATTGTAATAGAAAGGGTATAAGAAAGAAGACCCTCAACACAATCACAAGAGTGGATTAGGTTCTTGTGACTCTTCCCTTGCAAAGATATGTGTTCTTCCAAAGATGTTAGTGTGGAAATCAAGAACACAAGATTAGAGATAGAGAGATTGAGAGATTTGAGAGTGTTTAGAGAGAAAGAATAATGGCAAGGGGTGAGGAATACAAGAGGCAAGGCATGATATTTATAGGCAAAACCCAAACTTGGGAATATTTTACCGAGGCTAGCGCGTCACCCACGTGTTGACGCGTGGGTGGCGTGCCAGACACCCAGGAAAAATATTCCTGAGGCTTTGGGTGTTAGGCATTATAAATGCCTTACCTTGCTAAACCCCCAATTTTACTTCACACTAAACCTTAACATTAATCATTCTAAGGTTTACCAACTCAAATAGCCAATTTGGAAATCATTTGTGAAGTGCTTAAAGAGAAACCAAATTACCAAGGGTTTAAAGTGTAGATTGGGTAATTTGGAAGGGGTAGAAGTGTATCTCCTCACATGACATAGAAAAGAGAGAAAGAATATGCCAAGGAATATTCCAATGCTTGGGGGGAAGAATGTGATGGAGGGTTGAGATGAAATGGTTTGAATTGGATGGCTAGGATCAAAGGGAGCCTCCCTTGGTTTTCAAACAATTTGGCATGTGGAGAAATGTGGATGGATGAGATGATCTCATTAGAGATGGATGGCTAAGATCAAGTATTCCTAGGTTAGGGTTGAAGAGGATATTCCAAGGAATATGCTTTGCTTGGGGGGAAAAGGAGAAATGAAGGGTTAAGATGGTTTCATTTGAATTGGATGGAAGAGATCAAAGTCATGTGGTGGTATAGATAGAAGAGATTGGATGGATGGTTGAGATGAGTTTAGTTTGAATTCAATGGTTGAGATCAATCACATGTGGTGGTATAGGGAAAAGGGATTGGATGGATGGTTGAGATGTGTTTGATTTGAATTCAATGGTTGAGATCAAGCCCATGTGGTGATATAGAGATGAGGGGTTGGATGGATGGTTGTGATGTGTTGTAAATTGAAATCAATGGCTAGGATGAGAGGAGCCATATTAGGGTTTCCAACAATTGGCATGTGTTGAAAATGAAGGGTTGAGATGTGTTGTAAGGGATTGGGTGGTTGAGATGTAGTGTGTAAGGGAATATGTAAGGGTGTAAGAGATTGTGTAAGAGAATATTTGATTTGGATATGATTGGATATGATTGGTTTTGTGTTTTGTATAAATGGGATTAAGAAAGGATTAAGGCATAATCTAATTGTCATTAAGAAGAAAAGGTTTAGACAATTAAGATTATAAGTTGAGAAAATCATAGGTTACTTATAAGTTCAAGTAACACAATGTCGAGAATCCATAGTTTCATATCTCGGGACTTTCCACGACTCGAAGTTCTCAACTAATACCTTGGTTCAAACAAGTTAAGTGCTTTGCCTTGATGTAAAGCATAACCCAAGTGGGAAAGGATGCATTTATGCAAAGTGACCTTTTACTTAGTTTGACCAATAAGGGAGTAAACCCGTTACGTAATTAGAGAAGACGTAAGCACGGGATATGAGCATATGGATGCTTCAACATGATGTTACGTGAAATATATAAGCTCCCTAAGTTTAGAAAAGCCTTGGCTAGAGGCGGTAGTAAGAAAACATGAGTTGGCGTTTTCCCGTAAATGGGTGTTCAAAAAATAGAATATATCAAATCTCAAAACTCGTTTCGAGTATTCTCAATTAAGCACATAACATATTCATACCTGTTTTGAAAGATCCACATTTGTCGGGTAAAGGGAAAGCCGACTTTCAAAATTCGCCCGGAACCATACAGACTCTTGGCGCGTCACCCGCGCGTTGACGCGCGGGCAGCGCGCCAGGAGCAGACATTGGCTCCGACGATTTTGAGCTAACGTTTGTTATTTTATGTGTTTTGATGGTTTATTTGTCATCATTAAAACATAAAGAGATCTTAATCATGTTGCCTCAACAGATCCGAAAGTGCGATTCCTGCCAAATTCACACCAAGGTGCCGAAGCTCCCAAAAACACCGATGACGTCAATAATGGCACCCTGGCCGTTCTACCAATGGGGAATGGATATTTTAGGTCCGTTACCGCAATCAGCCGGGAAAGCCAAGTACGTGATAGTGGCCATAGATTACTTCACCAAATGGATCGAAGCCAAGCCCCTAACACGGATAACTAGAAAGGAAGTTAAGAAGTTCACTTGGGATAACATTGTTTGTAGGTTCGGACTACCCAGAATCATAGTCATCGACAACGGGACACAATTTGTGAATGATCCGTTTAAAAGATGGTCGAGCAATTAGACATCCAGTAAATTAACACGGCGGTGGCGCACGCACAGGCCAATGGACTGGTAGAAGCCGCAAATAAAAGCTTGATGAATGGTATAAAGACCAGGCTAGGAAGAGAGAAGGCCGGATGGGTAGATGAGCTACCAAATGTTTTATGGGCGCATCGTACAACGCTCAAAATGAGTAACGAAGAGACTCCGTTCAGCTTAACTTATGGAAGTGAAGCGGTCATACCGGCAGAGATAGGTATGCCGACTCATCGGACCATGATGATAAGAAACGGAATGAATGAGGAGGTGTTGCGCTTGAACCTAGATTTATTGCAAGAACGGAGGGAAGAGGCAGCCATACGTGAGGCCAAATACAAAACAAAAGTGGAAAGATATTACAACCGAAAAGTTCGCCCGGTATCTTTCAAGCCCGGAGAGTTCGTATACCGAAGGAATGAAGCAAGTCGTGTGGAAGATCAAGGAAAGTTAGGCTCGAATTGGGAGGGTCCATACCGCGTGATGGAAGCATATCAGAATGGATCTTATAAGTTATATACTATGGACGATCAAGAGGTGCCTCGGAAGTGGCACGCTATAAACCTCAGGAAGTGTTACTTATAGCTTTTATTCTGTGTAGAATTCCGAATGTAAGGCCGATGGCCCCTAAAAATGTATGTTATTAATGCAAATTTCAATCATCCCTCCTCAGGTGGGAAGGAGGGAGAATTTTCCATCATCTTGATGTAGATAACTAAACGGAAACACGGATGGGGATTAGCTACCTCCGTCCGGGTACCGATGAAGAATAAACTACGAAACGTAAAATACGATTGGTGCCCACAACGACGGCATGCAATACAAATTCCGCTCGCTGCCCACAATGATGGCACGCGAGGTGAGGAACATACAAATTCTGCTTGGTGCCCAGAGGAACATACAAATTCCGCTCGGTGCCCACAACGACGGCACGCGAGGCGAGGAACATACAAATTCCGCTCGGTGCCTACAATGACGGCACGCGAGGCGAGGAACAAACAAATTACGCTCGGAGCCCACAACGACGACACGCGAGGTAAGGAACATACAAAATCCCGCTTGAAGAAGAAAATAAATTATAAATAGATTAAGTCCAGAAGCTATAAACCCCTGCGGATAACATTCAGAGTGACACATTAAAGCCACACTCGAACTACATCATAGCAAGTAAAAATGATCAAAATATAGTGATGGCCGCAGCCCCAAATAATATACATCGTACAAAGCTGAAGCTTCAAAAATATGTAAATTACATGTTCAAATTATCAAATACATAGTTCCATAAGACAACTAAGAATCCTGAGAAGGTGGGTTGGAAGAGTCCTGACCGGAGGCCCCAGCTCCCACCGTGTTCTCCTCACCGGCAGGGAGGATGTTCATGATATCCGCAAAAGGAAGACAGAAGGAGGAAGCTACCCTTTCAAGATAAGGGAAAGGACGGAGGAACATGTCATCATATGAAGCACGAAAATTCTGAACGGCAGCCATGTCAAAGCCCTCTTTAGCTGCGATGTAAGCATTCACTTGCTCCTCCGAATGATCACACTTCACACCGGCCAACCAACCCGCATCTAAGGGAGCGTTGAAAACATAGGCCCAGGCTATTTGATATTCCTCACTCTCTCGGAACCTCTTCAAGACCGTAGGATTAAGCTGGCGCACATAATTGTGCCTTAGAATCTCCGCTTGGCTACTCGCTACAGTCAACTGCCCAACCTCCTTAGCCAAACCAGCGGATTTTCTCTCTGACTCTCCCAAGGCCGCATCCTTACTCACCAACAACTCCTCCAGGTGCTTTAAACGGTCAGCTTGTTCCAAATTCTTTCCCTTCAAGTCATCCCTCTCCCTCTGAACCAAAGTCAACTGGTTGGTTAGATTTGCTTCGCGTTCGGCGCAGCCTTGGTGTTGCTGATGAAGCTCACTGTTGGATCAAGTCAACCCTTCCACTGCCTGACGTTGTTCTTCCAAACTAGCCTCGACTCTCTCCAACTTATCGACGGCATCTCCACAGGCCTGGTGAGCCCGATATAGTTGACTATAGTGGTAACTTAAATTTTCAAAATGTTGCAGAGCATCTGCCTGGGCCAAGGAACTCCGGGCTAGCTCAAACCAGGCTCGCTGAGTGGCCTGATAATCCGTCAAGGTTGCCTGCTCAACTCGGACTGACGGAGGGGCAAGATGCACCATCAGATCGCGGCATACTTCAGCATCATTCAGGCTTGCTCCGACTGTCAAGCCCTAGCTGGGGATAAAGGGTTCGGCAGAACCGCCTCGTCCTGAACAAAGAAACACATTTACATACATGTAAAAAAAAAAAAAAAAAAACAAAAAAACAAAAACAAAAAAAAAACAAAAAGAGAGAGAGAGAGAGAGAGAGAGAGAGAGAGAGAGAGAGAGAGAGAGAGAGAGAGAGAGAGAGAGAGAGAGAAGGAAGTTGCATGACAGGATAGCACTAATACCTCCGGTAGTTCTCGTACCGAAAGCTTGCCGAGTGGACCCACTTGAGGTTGAAGCACGGATACATGCAATACAAAAATTTAGTAAGACAAAGGAAAATATAAAAGACCACTCCTTGGCAAACAAATAACCATACCTCCATGAGCAAGGTTCTCAGCATCCGGTGCATCTTGAACCGATATAAACCTCTCTATATCATCATCACCACCCCTGACATCGAGACCTTCAACACCATCACCATTTCCACCATTCGTACCACTATCACCTCCTTCATCACCACCACCACCTCCGGTATTCCCTCCTTCAGCCATAACCTGCTGCTCCCCCACATCCCCGCTGGCATGCTCGACATTCTCTTCGGACCTCTCGTCAACAAGCTCCATCTCCGGATGGCTTATATTAATGGGAGAGGGAGAGCGGGTAGCATCCGAAGAATCGCTGACGGAGAGTTCCACCACACTGGGAGGGGAAGCTTTCTTGGACCTCTGATGAGAAGCCTCTCCTGATGGGCGTTTCTTGGAGACAGGACGACGAGGAGCATTCTGCTTTTTCTTTTCTTTGGCAGCCTTCGCTTCCAACACACATTTATCAGGCTTCTCGACAATCCTCTGAAGATTAGTCTTCTTCGGAAAAGTACCCTTCGGGTCAAGAGGATTTGTGACATGAGGTTCAATAGCTTCACTCTCAGCCAAAGCAGGCCCCTTCGACACACATGAAACCTGAGTGTTGGGGATCCTCAGAAAACGAGACATGGATACAACTGCGAGATAGCAAAATTAGAAGCAAAATTAGCAGGTTCAAAGAAATAAACGGACAAAGCATAAGGTATGAAACAATAACTTAACATTGGTGAGTTACCATTCCCATCCTTATCCTTGAAAATCGGACGGTACTCCGGATATTTCCAAATCTTAGTCAAACCAGCTTCAAACAGGAGAGCTGAATGGATGGCCTGAATATCGACCACATGTTCGGTCAGGGCCGCCACTTGGTCAGGCTCATACTCACTATTCGGAGGAGTGGCTTCTGAAACGTTGGAATCCGGATGTCTCCACGGCATGCGATCCAAAATGGCACGACGGTCGAAAAGGAAGAACCTGTCTTTCCAATGCTTCATGCTCGAACAGGTTTCATTGAAAATTCTTTTTTGCCCATGCCTACCGGTTCGACAAGCAAAAGAAAACCAGTGACCTTGCTTCTGAAGGACGTAAAACATCCGGAATAACGATAAATGAGGGGCAAAACCGAAGCTACGACAATATAGTTCAAAGAGTATAACCTTCGACAAACCAATGGAAACCAGCTGAGAGAGATGCACTCGAAAATAATAAATTATTTGGAGGAGGAAAGTGGAAAATGGAACCCGGACGCCAGAAAATTCCAAGTACGCCTCGTATATACCGATGGCGTTCCTGGGAAGACGATCCATCGTCATCCCCGGAGGGGGCAACCGCGGATTCAAGACGGCGGGAATACCATAGTCCCTAGAGGCAGTCCTAACCTGCTCCTCCGTCATGACAGAAGTAAAAATATGCATATCGAATTTCGGAATGACTTCCGAAGAGGTGGAACCCGAAGCAACTTGCTCTTTAGGGGCCAAAGACATGATGACCGGATGGAGGGAATGGCAACTCAACAATGAAGAAAACAAATAAGGACGGAAGGACGCACCTGAGTTGATGACGAAAGGGCAATTGCTGAAGGTGTAGAGAGAAGTAAAAAGTGAAACGGTAAAAATGATAAATGAGTCTTTATATATATATATATATATATATATATATATATATATATATATATATATATATATATATATATATATATATATAGCAAAGTGGGGAATAGTGAAACGTCGCGTCGTGTCAGATGAGCAAATCTCAACCCTCCATGCATGAGTCTCTTGACACGTGGCTACATCCCGTACATCACGGTAAACTAAGAGAACCGCCCTTAGCAAATGGGCCTAGGCCCACCTAAAATCCATCAACCCAAAACTCATCCAAACCGGCCCAACTCGTAATAATAGTCACTAGAAAGGGGAGATCCCGTCCTTGCTAAACGATGACATAGCGAAATCAGCTATCCCGGCCGGAGCGATATTATGTCATATCACAACTTTGGAAGTTGCGACATGACACTGGGGGGGGGGGACATGATTGTGTATATGACCGGACGAATGTCCGGAGGACTTGATGCCGGAGGACCCAGACAAGCATCGCCTTTGACCCTGGTTTCACGGGTCGTTGTCTGGCACGTGGAATTCTTAGCTGTCACTCTAGTACAAGGGTAGGTTAACACGCCACACCCTACGTGTCAGAAATAGTAACCTACCTGCACTAGCTACTGTTCCGTACAGTAATCAGGTACAGTTTGATGGAGTATAAATACTTCTCATTTACTCACTTATATGATTAGCATTTACTGCATTATCACACACACACACACACACACACACACATTTATTATCATCAACCCCATACTTACTCTCACGCCGGAGCTTGGTCCTGGGATAACACCCAGGGCGAGGCTAACGCGTTTGTTGTGACTCACAGGTTTCACGACATACCTAATCACCATCCGAGGACTTTAGAAGGACCTTTGAAAGGTGACAAGATTTTACTCAAACAACCATCAAAACGTGGTTTTGGAAAAGCAGCTCATGACCCACTGCTTGAAATCGCAATTTTAGTTTTATACTAATACCAAGTTACCCCTCGTAAGCACTTCTTCTTCGATAATTTATTGCTCGAGTTCTTAACTTCATAAATCTACCAGTGCCAAAGAAGTGTTATTAAGGGCACTAATGTTGACCATGATATTTTACCTCATATTGTGTAAATGTTTAGTGGGAAGAAAACATTTTGCAGGACTTGATGAACGCGATAATGTGAAAGATAATCGTGAGAAGTGAGAACCTAAAAAAGGTTTTTAACCAAGGGTATTCACAACTTGGGTAACACCCACAAAATTAAAAACTGATACCGAATCAAATCGAATTTGCAATCGAACAGAATTTGTCAAAATTGAACCGTACCGAATTAAATATTCAATTTTCTGTTTGGATATGATTTTGAAAAATGTAAACTAAACCGAATTTACATAAACATATATTTTTTTATCTATATATTATTTATATACATACAAAACCACTAATATTCTTTACTACAATAGTATAAATATAAGATTTTCTTAAGATTGATTTTTTTTCCTAGTATAAATATATCATTTGTTAATATTGAAATTCCTTGAAATGGGTCGAATAAACATTTCATTTGACGATGTTGTGTTAGAACTTTGCAACACCCCCAAAATTTGATACAGCGGAAGACTCAACAAGCTTTCGAGGTGCTACGGGGATTGGTATCCAACACAAGACATTATAGAACGAGATAAAGTAAACATAATAAAAACACAACCAAAACGGGGTTTTAAGGTTTACATTTATCCCAACATCATTCAGAGTCGGGCCCAAAATAAAGTAACAATAGGTCCAAATTTAATTATCAGAGTTTAGAAAAATAGATCCATGAACCGTGTGCCTTAACCGAGCCTTCCATTCCAAGCATGCATCTCAACACTTATTTACCTGAGAAAACGTGCTAAAAGTCAGCTTTCGCTGGTGAGATCATAGGTTTAAATTCAACTAACAATATAGTGGACATATACGCAAAACGCTTGCTAGCTAGACTAAGGATTCGCTAAAAGCCTGCGGATACCCTCCGCTCCAACAAAACACACGGATACCCTTCCGTACTAACATAACACACGGATACCCTTCCGTACTAACATAGATATTCGGGTAGCCCCCGCAATACCAATAATAACTCGGATAACCTCCGGAATATTAATAACCTATAGGTGCACACTATAGTATCTAAATAAGTCAACATTGAATAGTACACACAACATATATGCGACTAAAGCTGACAATTCCAAATAACCAAATAAGCCAACCTTAAATAGTACACACAACCTATATGTGACTAAAGCTGACAATCCATCAATAACCAAATAAGTCAACCTTGAATAGTACACACGACATATATGTGACTAAAGCTAACAATCCATCAATAACCAAATAAGCCAACCTTGAATAGTACACACGACATGTGTGACTAAAGCTGACAATAGATCCTAGTCCATACGCATAGCAAGTTTAGAAAGAATATAAAAGCGATAATAGTCCACGTAAAACGATTTGCACGTTTCTCACCCCAATCATTGAAAACATAGTTCAAGAGTAAAAAGTGGGGCTATGACTCACCTCAAGTCCAGAAAATATCAAGTAGAAGTCAGTAGAATTAAGATGTATGATAACTCACGAAACAGCAACTACGGACTTGGCACGACCTAACAATATTAACTCTTTCAGAAATCATTTCCTCAAATATATAATATTCCCAAACCCGGACGAGAATCCGTTTTATTTCCGAAAATCCATTTCGTATTAGTTTGGTGTATTTGCGTTTGGTATCCATACGGGTAGTGGGTCGACTCAAAACAAACCAAAAAGATCACATAAAGAATAATAAAATAAACTATGGATCTAATATTAGCCCAATATATCATTTAAATAAATCGCCGAAGTTTACCAAGTCCGTCGATTTGATAATCCTCATATTTATTTACGTAACATACCGTTCCAAGATTACACCCAACCTAAGGCACATAGCACATAATTACTATATAGTATATATCATAGTTTAATAAATTCCTCATATATATCGTCAAATTGGCCAGATTTCACGATATATACACTCGCAATCTATTACACTCTACATATACTACAACCTATGGGCGTCGTAGGATACGATGCCCACTAATATATTCATTTCATATAGCCAAATAACCCGGCTCAACCTTACGGTTAAGTGGTTATTTAATTATAGAAAACGTCTATATTAGTCGTCATATATCCGTGACAACACGAACGTCACAAATAATAACTTACCTGGACCCGAGTGACAACGATTTCGCATAACTCAATAAGTTTATCCGTTATATATCCGAAATGACATTTTATTAACCGTTTAATAATTGTCGGGAGTTTCCCGTTTTATAACACAATTTTTATAATAATAATACGTTCAATAATATTACGCCACTTCTGTAGCCTAATATATATCTAATTGTATTATTTATAATACGACTCGTGATTATTATTATTATTAATATACGCGCTTATATAGTTATATATACGTTATTCACGTATATATATTCATATAAACGTTCATATTATCAATAATTATTATTACGAGTTTTATTATTTTCGTTTTAATTTTAATAGTTATTGAGTTATACGAAATGGTCATATGTCCGAGTCATGACTCTCGGCTCATTGTCCAAGTCCAATAATAAGCAAAAGTCATAAAATAACCAATCTCCGTCCAATCACAATCTCAATCCACGTGCTACAACAATAGGGTCCGACTACGGCACCCGACTAACCTATCTCCGTCAATCTAAGTGACCGTCTCACAATCGGTCCTCAATCACTCTTTTCGCCAACAACTTCACAATACCAAATATCCGATGTCGAGACCAAACGTGGTCTCGACCCACAAGTATTCGGCCAACATAAAAATCAACCAATGCCGAAATCAAACCAAAGTAACCAATCAATATATATACAAAAAAATAATCATAACAAATAAAAATTAGCCGAAATATATATATTTCGACATCAACCACGGTTCTCAAAAATAACCGTATTCGGGTCAAATATCAAGTCAACCCGAGTCAAAACTTCACCACAACTCGTGTGGGTCCCACCCGAGACCTCTATGGTCTCGGCTAGCTCTAAATGAGCCAAACTAACCACACGACCTACTTGGGTCGTCGGCCAAGAATCCAAGCGACAACAATGGTCAACCATGACCAACAAGAATCGGTCAAACAACAAAAATGAGGATCCAAACATCCTCAATCGAACACCAAGAATCATCAAAGATCAAATAATCGGCCAAACAAGCACAAACCGAGGGTATCACCCTCGGGTACGCCTCGACCCAACAAGAATAAACCAAACCCGGATACCAAACTTCTTTTTAAACCATTTTTATTGAAAACCCACATGATTCTTGTAACAAGAATCATAACAATCCGAAAAATAATGAAATCCGTGACTCTTAGTCACGATTCAAACCCACAACTCGAGTTAAAACTCGTCCTACCTTCCAAAACAAAGCCAAATCGGAGAGATACTCAAGAAATAATAAGAAAATGATGATGAACTCGTGATAATTTGATTCGGATTTGGTGTTAATGTGGGAGTTAGGGCGCGTGTTATAGCTCAAATGAAAGATCTCGACGAGATGGTTAAAGTGGTGGTGTTATTTTTGGTGTGGGAGTGGCGGTGTGACGGTGGTGGCCGGCCAAAGAGGCGGCGGCTAGGGTTAAAGAAGTAGGGGAGAAGAGAGGTGAGAGAGAGATGGAAATTAGTGAGGGTTTGTGTTGTGTGTGGGTAAACCGGACCAAACACACCCTTTTTATTATATATATATATATATATATATATATATATATATATATATATATATATATATATATATATATATATATATATATATATATTTTAATAATAATAATAATAATAATAATAGTAATAATAATATTATTACGGTGTGGAGCGGGTAACACGGGTAAATGTAAAAACATGTGGCCCGAACCCGAACTCATTTTAAACTTCAATATCACTCGAGAACATCTCGTAAATAATTAAAAATATAGTCGGACTCGTTAAGACGAATCATAAACTTTCGTTAGGTAATCCTAGTGCCAAAGTCAACGTAGTACCAAGTGAGAATTCAAATATACATCACCGAACATTAAATCAAAAATGAATTATGAACATAATTCACGAATTCCATAACGTCATTAATTAAGAATATCCATAAAATAGGTCTTACAAGTTCGTTGTGAAATGAAAATTTCAAATAAAAATTATAAACGAACTTTAATCGTAATGCGGGTTTTTAAAATAGCTCCCTAAACTGCCGGTTGTCACATCCCCCCAGTCTCAGAAGGAAACCCGTCCCGGGTTTCACTCAGAAAAATTCATCTACGAAGTGAAAAGCTTCGGATATCTCTTCCTGAACTCGTCCTCACGTTCCCACGTAAATTCTGGTCCATGTCGGGAATTCCAACGAACCTTGACGAGCGGAATGCGACTTCTCTTGAGTCGTTTAACTTCACGATCTAAAATCTCAATAGGTTCTTCCACGAAATTCAGTTTCTCATCAACACGAATATCCCTCATTGGAATGACGGGCATTTCATCAGAAAGACATTTCTTCAGGTTACTCACGTGGAACACGTCGTGAACTTTACTCAGTTCATGTGGTAATTCCAACCTATAAGCCACGGGCCCAATCCTTTCTAAGATCAAGAATGGTCCAATGTAGCGGGGGTTGAGTTTACCACGTTTCCCGAAACGTATAACACCTTTCCAAGGCGAGACCTTCAGCATTACATTGTCTCCAACCTGGAACTCTAAAGGTTTACGTCTCTGATCGGCGTAGCTCTTCTGCCTATCTCTGGCTGCTTGCAATCGATCACGAATCTGAGCCACTTTCTCTGTAGTTTTTAAAATAAGCTCAGGGCCTGTAAGTTGGCTATCTCCAACTTCTGCCCAACCAATAGGCGAACGACACTTTCTGCCATACAAAGCTTCGAATGGTGCAGCCTTAAGACTTGTGTGGTAGCTATTATTATAGGAGAATTCCGCAAGGGGGTAAATACTTCTCCCAGCCTTTACCAAAGTCTATGATGCATGCACGAAGCATATCCTCTAACGTCTGAATGGTCCTCTCACTTTGACCATCGGTTTGGGGATGATATGCAGTACTCATATCAAGCCTCGTCCCCAAAGCCGTTTGAAGTGATCGCCACAAAGATGACGTAAAACGACTATCACGATCCGAAATAATAGATATCGGGACTCCATGACGCGAAATAATTTCCTTCACATATAACCTCGCTAGCTTATCCACACTATCATCTTCACTAATAGCTAAGAAATGAGCAGACTTTGTCAGACGATCCACAATTACCCAGATAGCGTCACAACCGCTAGTTGTCCTCGGTAATTTGGTAATGAAGTCCATAGTAATCCGCTCCCATTTCCAGACTGGAAGTTCTGGTTGCGTTAGTAATCCTGACGGTCTCTGGTGTTCAGCTTTAACCTTAGCACATGTCAGGCACTTACTAACGTACGATGCTATCTCTGCCTTCATATTTGGCCACCAATAGAACTTCTTAAGATCCTGGTACATTTTATCGGACCCAGGATGAATGAAGTACCTTGACTTATGCGACTCATGCATAATCAACTCCCGAATTCCTCCATATAAAGGTACCCAAATCCGATCTCCAAAACATAATAATCCATCAGAACGCTTAACCAATCCTTTCTCATTATCAGCCATCCCAAATATATTCTCGGCAGATCTATTTTCTGCTTTTAACGCTTTCGTTTGAGCTTCAAGTATTTGAGACGGTAATGGCGATACGATAGTCATTCCTAATGACCTAACTCGTAATGGTGGTACTCTTTCCTTTCGACTAAGAGCATCAGCAACAACGTTTGCTTTACCAGGGTGGTAGCGAATTTCACAATCATAATCGCTTAGTAACTCAATCCAACGTCGCTGTCTCATGTTGAGCTCTTTTTGATTTAAGATGTGTTGTAAACTTTTATGGTCGGTAAACACAACACACTTTGTTCCGTACAAGTAATGTCTCCATATTCTTAAAGCAAAAACCACAGCACCTAGCTCCAAATCATGGGTAGTGTAGTTTTTCTCATGCTTTTTGAGCTGTCGGGAAGCATAAGCTATCACCTTCTCTCGTTGCATCAACACGGCTCCCAAACCTTTATGTGAGGCGTCACAATAGACGACGAAATCCTCGTTACCTTCCGGTAACGCTAAGATAGGAGCACTACACAACATTTTCTTAAGCAATTGAAACGCTTCCTCTTCTTTATCTCCCCATTCATACGTAACACTCTTTTGAGTCAAGTTGGTCAATGGTTTAGCTATCTTCGAAAATCCCTCAATGAATCTTCGGTAATAACCAACTAAACCCAAAAATTGACGAACTTCAGTTGGGGTTGTAGGTGCAGCCCAATCTTTTATCGCCTCAATCTTAGCAGGATCCACATGGACTCCTTGTCTATCAATCACATGACCCAAAAATTGTACCGTCGGAA